>JAHSPW020000010.1:28548581-29966081 GCA_019985065.2 Arctostaphylos glauca | reverse complement strand
ATTTTATTTTATAAATAAAAACATAACAATAAAATATAAATTATAAACATTTTACCATAATTCAACAAAACTATTATCAAAATATTATGAGCTTAAAGTTAATCTTAAAATATTCTTTTAAATAAACAATAAACTTTTAGTAATTTTTCGACAATAAAATTTAAAAAGCACAAGTAAAAGAGATTCGAATGAACAGTATCTTTTATTTTTTCTTTTAAAATTAAGCACATTAAGGCATGTGATGAATGTCAATATTTTTAAATAATTTAAAAAAAATTTAGTTTTATTTCATAAAAAAAAATTTACTATGAGAAAGAGAAGGGGAGAGAGTGCAAATTGCCATAAAAGAAGGAAAGGATGGGGAGCCACTGGAATTTGGCAACCCAAAAAGGGGGAGGGCCCACCCTTCCCGTGGGGATTTCGGGCTCCTCTTCCTTACAAATAGCATTTCCGTTGAAGACTCTTCTCCTTCCTCTCAAAATACTCTCTCTAACTCTCATATCCAAAGCTTTCTTAGTAGAGCATAGATGGCTAGAAAAACAGTCGATGACAATTTAGATGAACTTGAATCTACCCACAAATTCCTCCAGTTTGAAGAGGGATGGCCGGTGCTGCAAGAAGGAATCAAGAAAGTCGTTGACATTGTCGAAGGAGTTCGCAGCGAAAAAGTCACTTCTGAAGACTATATGAAGCTTTACACGTATCCTCCGAGACTTCATTCCATTTTGGGTTTCTCTGAATTTGCTTGCTTGATGATTCTTTAGAACAGTTCAATTTGACGTAGGAAAAATATGAGAACAATACTCGAATTCTTGAATATACAAAACCGCAAAAAAGAGTAAAGATTTGGTGATTTATAATCACACTTGTCTAGAAATAAATTTGCCTGGCTGTCCTTTCGAACTCAACTGGTCTGTTTCTCTCTTTCAATAACACGAAATTAGGAACATCCGAACAAGCTAGTGTAGACGGAATTTCCATTGTATACAATTGTGGGGTTGATCCGGTTATATAGAAATAGAGGGACCTTTGGAATTTCGAACCATAAATGACTTTCATGAATGATTTTGGAAATTCCGGTTATTCCAAATGGATTCACCAAAACCTTTGGAATTTCCAACAGATACTGCTTTACTCATACCCCAGAGTATTGATTGATACACGGTTTTCATTGTCATTTGGGATAAGCTTACTCTTAGTGAAATATTTTATCGAAGACATGATGATCCAACTTCGTCTGTTGATCTCTGCTGACTGTGTATTCTCTTATGAATATAGTTCTCTTAAACCTATATTTTTTCTAATTCACCGGTAGATAGCATAGCAAGTGAAAAAGCTATAACAGTTCAGGGGTATTAAGAGCGAGTGCCTTGTGAGTTTGAACTAAGATTTCTAAGTTAATGGGGTGGGATGTTAGTATATCTAACACAGAATTTAAAGGTGAAAATTTGTCCTAAATCTTTGTTAATGGGGTGGGATATTAGTATATCTAACACAGAATTTAAATGTGAAAATTTGTCCCCTAAAAAAGGAAATATTGAATGAATTGATCGGAAATTATGATGTTGGAAAGAATTTTTATTCAAACATTAATCAAGATATTGGGATTGGACTTATCAATTGATTTATAACCTTTCGAGCGCAACCCATGTCTATCCGAACTCCCTTTAATTGTTATACATCTGTTATGGCCGTAGTCCTACTCGTGGTCGCCAATCTCCGCTATCTTCAAAATGGGAGTTGACAGGGCTTTCATTGGACCATGTAGTACCGAAATCCAAGCCTTCGATATGATTTTATTTTCATATCATTTTCCTGTAATTGTTCTCATTGCAAAGCGAGGAGGCACATATAGCCTAAATCTACATGGATTTCTGTAGGGTTTTTGTATGTCCACCAACAGAAATCCCTTTTGAAGGGGTTGACTCTCTTGAAGTAAAATACTTGGGCAATTTTGTCAAACTCTTAGAAGAAAAGTAAAGTTAACAACTCTCAATTCACAATCTAGCACTAGGGATGCAATTTGTCCCGCCCAGATGGACACCCGAACCGAACTGTTCTTTTTTTCTCCAAATTGGTTTTTTCCCCCATAGTTACGTATATGGTAGAGGCCGAGGAATATCCACTTGGACTCAGTTCTAGTATGTTATAGGTCATTATCCGTTCGGCTCGGTTAATAACCAAACTCCATTGGATACGGTTATAGTATAACCATTTCATCCCTGATTGGATATCGGAGCATATTCGGATATTGGATAATTTTCGGGTATCGGATACGGATATCTCCATATCTTCTCCGATCCGCCATGTTGCCATCCCCATCTAGCACTACATCTAAATAGAATGTGGCTCAAAACTCTCTCAGAAGCCAAAGTTTTTAGTTTGCGGGTGGGTTTGAATCAGAAGGCAGACATGGGCTTTGCAAGCTGTGAAAGTACACCCAACTCAATGGACGAATTAAAAATCAGTTAAGTGTTTGTCTAAGGAGATTGTCAGACTATGCCAAGGGGAACCTAGGACGTAACAACACCATTTTAGGTATAAATTTATCTGTGCATATGATCCCCAGCATACTCCTTCAAAATCTTAACTCGGACTTACCAGAATTGTATATGAAATTTGTCTTCCGAACCTTGGTGGCCCTCAATGTCAAAAGTTATACGAGGAATACAAGAAGACATTTGAAGACTATATCCCAGCCAAGGTCAGTTACATATATGAATGAGGTTTCTATATGCATATTTCTCACTTTGAAGTTTATGCCATTGAATTGTATGTTTACTCTCATCCTTAGGTTTTGCCATTTTTGAGGGAAAAGAAGGATGAGAATTTGTTGCAAGAATTGGTCACAAGATGGAATACGTATAAAGTTTTGACCGGATGCCTCTCTAGATTCTTTCATTATCTCAATAGATACTTTATTGTTATTCGAAAACTTCCGACGCTAAATGCATCAAGCTTCTTGACCTTCTATGAACTGGTTAGTAGTGCAACTCCCATTTTTGAATGAACCAATGTCTTTGTTTTTCAACTTGGTTTTCTACATGTATTATTCTGACAAATTGCAATGTGGTTCATGTTTAGGTTTACAGCGAAATGAATGATCAATTGAGGGATGTTATGCTATCTATGGTATGCTTTTATTGATGTTTAGCATTATGTTGTGCCGTTGCTAAATGTTTATGAACACGTGAGTTATGATGTTTTTAGATTGATCAAGAACGTGAAGGAGAGCAGATTGACGAAGCCCTAGTGAAGAAGGTTTTGGATATCTATGTGGAGATTGGAGAGGGATCAACGAAATACTATGCAAAGGACTTTGAAGAAGCCATGCTTAAAGACACCACCTCTTTTTATTCCAAGAAAGCCTCAAGTTGGATTGCAAGCCTTTCTTACAAGGATTACATGCTTAAGGTCATCCTTCATGTGTTACATCTACTGGTTAAAACTTAGTTTTCCAAACAACTTTCGAAACCGATTTTCGGAAGAATTTTGTGTTAATTTTCCAAAAAACAACTATATTTCTAGATAAACGGTAAAGAAATGTTTTTTGAAAGTTGAAAACTATTTCTGCTCAACAATGGGTACCTGTTTTTGTTTTCAAAACCAGATATCTCAGTGTTTTCAAAATTGTATCTCCAAAAGGACACCAAACTGGCAACACCTTTTGGACTAGCTAGCCATCCTTTCGACAGTGTTTTTAAGGTCATCCTTCATGTGTTACATCTACTGGTTAAAACTTAAACATGACAAACAGCTTTCCAAACCTATTTTCGGGAGAATTTTGTGCTCTCTTCCAAAAAAAAATATACTTCTAGGTAAATGGTAAAGAGATGTTCTTTTTATACTGAAAACTATTTCTGCTCAACAATGGGTATGTGTTTTTGTTTTCAAAACCGGATAAGTTTTCAAAATTGTATCTCCAGAAGGACACCAAACTGGCAACACCTTATATGCTTGTTGGATGTTTAGGTTGACGAATGCATCAAGCAGGAGAGAGACAGGGTTTCCAGGTATCTGCATAGCGGAAGCCGACATAAGTTGTTGGAGGTACTTTTTTAACTTCAAAAACTTCTTCAAGAAATACTAGGATGTGTCTCTTTTTCCATCTGCTCTTTTTCACAATTCTCTGTTTCACAGTAAGGTTCCCTCTCTTTTATGTAATGCTTTGCTGGTTGCAACTATAATCATTACAAAGCTCAATTTTTTACCTTATGCCACATGACATCTTGTTTCATAACTCCAGTCATGATAAGTCTAATTCTCAACAAACTGTTCTATTTTCTATCTCGTTTTTTTTTTTCCGGTTTTACTCATGATCTGAAGTTGTTTTTTGATGTTGTCCAACTTAATAAGATTGACCTTCATAATTCTCTTATATTGGTTAGTCTTATGACTCGTGAGTCGTGTCATTTTTTTTTTTACCAATGTCCAAGATTTGCATCTCAAGCCCATGATATGAGAATGAGACTGCTGAATCCTTATTCCCACCCATGACTTCTTGTGGAAAACACTGTTTCTTCCTCAAGTTTCATCATGTAAAAATCCTGAATAAGTGATTCTCCTTCACATTTTCTGCAAAACCTAATAAATATAGTAAGAACTTGTTATTCCCGCAGAACATTTAATCTAAACTATCTGTTTTGCTCCCAACAGTCGTTAAAGGTTCAAAAGATTGCCTATTGGCCTCGTTCTACTTCAATACACTAACTTCTGCTGATTTCAGTTCTATATGCGGCTTCCAAACATTAATTATTTGTTCGACAACATATATATATATTTTTTTCTAATTCAGTATTCTTGTTTTGATCGCAGGTTGTGGAACATCAGTTGCTTGCTGTATATGCAAGCAAACTTGAAGAGAAAAAACAGCTTGAGAGCTCTGCTTCAACAAATGAGTGAGCGTATATGGAGCTAGCATCTTTTTCTCTCTCTCTTTGTAGGTAGCTCGGTTATTCTGTTTCCCTTTCGGGTAGCTATTGGACAGACGCTGTTGAGGCTGCTTTACAGGCAGCTTTCCATGTTGGATGGCCTGTTTGTAGTCTTTTTTTCTCCCTGTAGTAAGTGATAGTGAGATTTTGTTCATGTGAGTGAAGGATTTGTCATGTTCGCAAGAAATTTTTTTTTACTAAATGACTGCAACATTGTCACGCACGTAATCCTGTTCATTTTAGTTGCCTCTTGTTTCCCACTTTTGTGGTTTAGTTGATTGAAAGAGGGAGGATTTTATGTTTATTTCACCTGAAAACCATCCCGAGTGGAGCTGTGAAGGCGCAATACGTAAGGCGGCGTACCAAGGAAGTAGTGGTACTCGTATTAGTGGGTTGTAGCAAACAATAGGCGTCTACTAAGAAGAATGGGCATCAGAGCCCACTGTTGTGAACAATTTGTAAGTGCAATTTTGCAAATCATGCGATGCTTTGATGTTGTGCTTGTGAGTGCTTAATGTGATTACATGCCAGTGCAGTGTTTCCCACAGTATTACTATAACTTGGTAAAAAGATTCGATCCACTGCTGTTGTTGGTACCTCACCTTCATTTGGCACATCAAAGCTCTCTGTTGTGAATGATGTTTAAAAACAAATCATAAGTTGCTATGATGTTGTGCTTATAAATGCACGATGTGATGTACTTACTCGTGCAGCATTCGATAGAGTACTTGGTAAACAGATTAGATGCACTGTGGCTGATGCCTCATCTTCATTTGCTATCTTTTTGTTATTGAATAAATATCAATATGTAATTGTGTGTTGTTCGTGCCATGTCTCGTGGGATTGATCATCCGAACACTACATAGTCGTCCATTATTGTTGGCTTCAAACGCTCGAAATGCAGTCCGATGAGATTTTTCATCCCCTATCCCCATCTAAATGGAAACTCAGACATTGAAAGCTGTTGGGATTTTTGTTGAGGAAGGATTTAACACGTACAAAAAATGGCTAATACGATTTAAATGCTTTGGTGATTGACTTGACAAACGTTTACACAATGTTGAGAGTAATGGGCTGTTGGGTGATTAACATGACAATAACTAATGCTGTTTGAAAAATAATTGTGGTTATTAATGTGTCAAAATTTTATATGAAATTTTAAGCTCCAGTAAATAATATATTATGTTTGTTATTCATTTTAAAGTCATTTATCCGTTAAATCGTCTAGACTGTTACTTGATTCGAAAGTCTCTCTAAAATCTCTCTTGAACTACAAAACACGAATTAGTTAGTGTCGTCCGGTTGGTGTTAGCCGAAAAAACACTCTAATATTTAAGTCATTCTGTGAAAAACAATAAATAAGCTTAAAGTACTTTTAGATAGATAAAGTATATGTACGTACAGCGTACTTCATAACTCCAGTTACCTTTCGTAGTCTTGCTTAGCTTAAGTTTCAAACTAGCATGTACGGAGCACGTTCTTATTTCTTGTTACCATTGACACCCTGTATGAAGCACTGAACAACATGTTGGATGCCATATGTTAGGATCGAGCCACTTAGAGGACGGGTGGAGGACATGTATAATAGCATTGGTTGGGTCATTTGGATTAGACATCGCTTTGGCCCGATCTGAGACACAGGTCTGCAAAGCGAGCTGGTTGCGCAAGACTGCGCACACCATGTCAGGCTTTCGATCCATCCTATGAGGCTTGTTTAGGTCGTTGGGCCTTGCCCAACCAACGATTCAATTTCAGCGTCCACTCGACCCACTACACCCATATATTAGGCTAATAATATTATGTGGATGTCACACGAGATTACTCCATCATGAGTATATAAACCTACCTACAAAATACAATGGTTGCAAAAAAGTTTTGGTTTGAGGTGGTTATATACAAATAAACAAAACTACACGGTACTAAACCTAAATTAACATAATTTTTGGGCTTTTTTGAGAAATATAAGAAAAAGCAAAATAGGAGGCCGAAAAGAAGAGAGGTGAGAGAGGGATTCATATCTCACCCAACTCTCTCTCTCTCTCAATCTCTCTCTTACCCCGGCCATCAATGCTTTGTTGGAGCTCGTTGTGCTCCTCAATCAATTTTTGTGCCTCCAATTAAAGGAAGGTTCATTTGGCAAATCAGGTCCCCCCCTCTCTCTCTCTCTACTCATCTATATGTACATACGCATAAACATCCGTAACTGTGTTCTTCGTATGTATAACTATTCTCGCTTTGTTTTATTGTTCGTTTGTTTACTTTGTTGGTTCATCGTTAGCTCTGATCCGATTTTAGTTTTAGTTATCTATTTATTCAGTTCGTTTTTTTCAAATTCCGATTTTGGGTTGCGATCGTTCAAAGATTATAACTTTGAGCCCTTATTTTGCATCATTCGGTCAATGAAGTTGGATTCATGAGATTGTGAACTTAGGTTGAGGGTTTTTGTTTTTTAAGTTTGGATCCTACCACTTTTAAGGGTTATGCTGGCAGTTGATGATGCTCTGTATTTCCACTGGGATTGTTTCAGGTTTGTGGTTTGTGATTTTCTAGCTGGGTTAAAATCCCATTCCTCTTTTCAGAACTGATTCCCGTTGGGTAAATTAGGATGGTGATGTTACAGATGATACTGAGAATTTTCTCCATATTATATAAAAGAAGAAAATGATAATTTCTCTTTTTAGGGGTTAGGAAGTTTCTCAGCATGAGATTCTTTCTTTAATGGTTGTTGAAGGTGCAAAATGTAATATTTTTGGGAAATTTGTTCAGAGAAGAGGACTGGTCCATAAGTTCATCATTCTTGTTTTGATTCCATCCGTTGTTAGGGTTTATGCTAGCATTTTCTGATATTCTCATTGGAATTGCATACAGTTTGTTAATGAGTTATAGGTGCTAGTATTAGAATGGTACTTCAGTGGTTATATTGTCTAATGTAAGAACAATCGTAATTTAGGGTTTGAAGCTGGAGATTAAAGTGCGTCAAGATGACGATGAACGAGCGAAAGACTATAGACTTGGACCAGGGATGGGAGTTTATGCAGAAAGGGATTACAAAACTGAAGAATATTCTAGAAGGATTCCCCGAGCCGCAGTTCAGTTCGGAGGACTACATGATGCTCTATACGTATCCTTGAGTCTTCTTTTGATTTTAAAGCCAATGATTTTTGTTACAGTGTGTTTGTCTTCTCCTTAACCGTGTATACAGAACCATATACAATATGTGCACTCAAAAGCCCCCTCATGATTACTCGCAGCAGCTGTATGATAAGTACCGGGAGTCTTTCGAAGAATACATTACCTCTACAGTAAGAAAGATTTCATCTATCTGATCTTATTGCTGCAAAAGGAAGATACAGACAGCAAAGGCATGCGTACACAATAGTTTTTAGCATGATGAGTGTTTCTTTGATCTACCTACGTATGCCGTGATCAGGCAGACAGAGGCCCAAAGTCATGCACTATATGTGTCCTTCCAACTTGTTTGTTTTTGAATTATTTGCTGCCCCAGGCAGACCACACTAGACCAATCCCTGCACGGTCTTACTGTAATAAATTAGCAATATTGTAAAAGAAAATCTCTGATATCACTGTAGTGTTGTTATTATGCATGCACGACCTGTATTTTCACAGCAAGTGATTCTTTAAAAGACAAGTGAACCTTCTTATATGTCGATGCATCTTGGTTTAGTGTTGGTGAGGTGCATTTAAATTTTAATTGCAGACTTCAAATTTACAGTGTGGACTGCATGAGAGTTGCCTAGACACAATCTCTTCTGTGTACCATTTGAGTCTTCCCTTGATTCTTGCTCTTCTGTGCTCCATTTGAGTTGCCTAGGGACAATATCTTCTATGAATTGCATCTTGTTTGTTTAGATTCATTTTTTATGTTCTTTAGGAGTTACCTTCCAAAATGGGGAAAGAAAGTGTGCTAATATGATAGTGAGACCAATGGAAGAGTCAATACATTTCCATGCACAGTATACTTACATTGTCTTTGACAAATTTTGATGGCATATTTAGTTGGAGATCCCGTTGCATTTGTTATTTGGTAACATTTTGGTTTAGAATAATGTTAACATGATTTGATTTAGTAAAGGTGTGTTAATTACGCTGAGGTAATGGTCAAAGCGCAATTACCTCACACACAATTTGTGACTTGATGATAAGTGTGACCAATTCTGGAGCATCAATCAGACACTACTAATCTTGTTGTACTTTTTTCTCGTTTCCTCTCCCTAGTTTCTTTGCAAAAAATGGTGGTCACTGTATTGGTGGCTGGGCTATCATTTTTGTTCTTTGATAAGTATCGTAAATGTCTATGTACGCAGTTTATGTGTTCTTTGTAAAACTTATTCATCCACGCGGGGGTTAATAGCTGTCCATGATGCATTAGAAAAGCTGGCTTGGATGGCCAAAGTTAGAAGTGCCTTGTGCTAGGTTATAATTCAGATCCACGTTTACACCTTCATGATAACCTTAATAGATTTTTTAATTCACGCATAATTGAAGTTTTGGCCATTTTGAACCCACTTTAGGTGTTGCCTTCTTTAAGAGAGAAGCATGACGAGTTCATGTTGAGAGAGCTCGTGAAGAGGTGGTCAAATCATAAAGTGATGGTCAGGTGGCTTTCTCGATTCTTTCATTATCTTGATCGTTACTTCATCGCTCGGAGGTCACTTCCACCCCTTCATGAAGTTGGACTGACTTGCTTCCGCGATCTGGTATATGATTCTTGATCCCAAATGTTATGTTGTCATCTTTGTTTCCTGTTCTTATTTTATGGAACTTTCTATAGGTCCCTTTTTTATTTTAATCTTGATATAGGACTTCTCATCTGTATCATAATCTTGTTATCCTGGTTTCAGGTCTACCTTGAGTTAAATGGGAAAGTAAGGGATGCTGTAATATCTTTGGTATGTTAGAGGCTCCAAGCTTCAACTGTAAATTCTTTCATGTTTCCTACTCAAAAGGTTTGACAACAATATCTTTTAACCAGGTCGATCAAGAGCGCGAGGGAGAGCAGATTGACCGAGCTTTGTTAAAGAATGTATTGGATATTTTTGTTGAGATCGGAATGGGGCAAATGGATTCCTATGAGAATGACTTTGAAGCTGCTATGCTCAAAGATACAGCTGCTTATTATTCTCGGAAGGCTTCAAACTGGATCTTGGAAGATTCCTGTCCTGATTATATGTTGAAAGTAAACATCAACACTTAAATTATCTTGTTAGGTCCAGAATATTTGTTTGATAATCCAATATAACTCTAGACATCTTTTTGGAGTCTAGGCCGAGGAGTGTTTGAAACGAGAGAAGGACAGGGTTTCTCATTACCTACATTCAAGTAGCGAGTCAAAGTTGCTTGAGGTTCGTTCTTCCTCATGTTGATATTGTAATATGATTGTGCCTTCATTTTGGGAATTTATTCTAGAGACTAGAGATTGGGCGACGCTTTGTCAATATAATTAGCTTAGTAATCGATAATCTTTTCACATTACCTTTGTTGTTTTGAGGCTAATTATGAAGATATTCCTTCTTCTTATTTTTTTGTCTTCCTCGTAGAAAGTTCAACATGAGTTGTTGTCTGTGTATGCAACCCAATTGCTTGAGAAGGAGCACTCTGGATGCCATGCGTTGCTCAGGGACGACAAGGTACCCACTGGAATATGTTATTGTTCAAGCCATTTTTCTGTTTGGCTTAGTAAACATTAACTATTGAACTGTTTACTTTGTTCTCGTCTCTTTTAGGTGGAGGATTTATCGAGGATGTATAGGCTGTTTTCCAAAATACCTCGAGGCTTAGATCCTGTTTCTAGTATTTTTAAACAGGTTTGTTGCCACCAACTTTACACTCCTTTGTTCATTATCTGAAAATCCAGTAGCACAGAATCTCTGTTACTATTCTCTTCTTCCTTGAATGTTGAATGTTTCCTGGTCGTTCTTAATGCAGCATGTGACTGCTGAAGGTACAGCCCTGGTTAAACAAGCAGAAGATGCAGCTAGCAATAAGAAGGTAGGTTTTTTTATTTTTTCACAGATTTGTATTTCTGCAATTTTTTTTCTGAGGAGGAGGTGCATGTCAGAAAGTTAATCGACCTCTCAATTTTGGATTTAAAATTGCGTATAACACCTTATGTACTTTTGTGCAGAAGCAACTTTAATGTGAAAGTTATTGTCTTAGGTGTATAAATAATCATCAGTGTCTTTGATTGGCATTCTAGTTATCTGTTTTAGCAGTCTCCTCATGGAACAGTGATTTTTATTAGGGGGCTATGTATGTATATTGTACCAGTTTTCCTTCATGGTCTTATTATTGTTCTTCTAGATTAAAAGACGCCATTTTACCTCACATGCATCATTCGCAGAAGAAGCATGATCTTATATGTCTTGCCAACCCAAGTAAACTGTTAGCATTTTCCTTCTCAAACCTTTATGAAGCTTTCTTTATGCCCCTGTAATTAGATGATGGACAAAAATGTTTTTTGTTTTTTTGTTTCCCCTTTTCTTCTCTTTTGCCTTTTCTGGGTGGAAAGGGCGTATGTACTCACTACTTACTCATGCCTTCGTGACGACCTTTTTGATATTAGTCATTCGTTCTAATGCCAAGAAATTCTTTTCTACAGGCAGAGAAGAAAGACGTGGTTGGTTTGCAGGAACAGGTAATGTCTTATATTCATTATATTTCACGAACTTGGAAGTGGATTCTTGGTGTGGAACTGACTAAGATGTCTGGTTTCCAGGTTTTTGTTAGAAAAGTGATTGAGCTTCATGACAAGTACCTGGCATATGTGAACGAATGTTTCATGAATCATACGCTTTTCCACAAGGTTTGTTATAAAATATTCCGCTTGAGCATGCACTCTATCCTATTATTCCTGCATCAACTTCTCTCTTTTTCGGCTCAGGCACTCAAGGAGGCTTTTGAAGTCTTCTGCAACAAGGGTGTTGGCGGAAGCTCAAGTGCAGAACTTCTGGCTACATTTTGTGATAATATTCTGAAGAAAGGTGGTAGTGAGAAATTGAGTGATGAAGCCATTGAAGAAACACTTGAGAAGGTATGTTGCTTTCTTCATAGCATGCATTTTGACTTATTGGTGAGATGCAGAAAGTTTCAAATTTGATCTCTTGTTGTTTTATAGGTAGTAAAGCTGCTTGCTTATATTAGCGATAAGGATCTGTTTGCTGAATTCTACAGGTAAAAATACGTAATAATTTAGTTGATCGGCTAAAGTCATTATGAATATGGTGATTGAGATTGGTGGTATATGATTATTTTTTGTTGCTACTGGTGCCAGAAAAAAGCTTGCTCGGCGCTTACTTTTTGACAAGAGTGCCAATGACGAGCATGAGAGAAGTATTCTTACAAAGCTGAAGCAGCAATGTGGTGGCCAGTTCACGTCAAAGATGGAGGGGATGGTGAGTTTCTTGTAGATCCTACCAAACACACAATTGCAGTAAGAACAATCAAGCAAGAACACAAGAAAGAATGACACAGGAATGTGGTTTCCCCAATTAATTGAGTATATTCACGGCTCACACCAGTTTTCACTATGCACCGAATGAAGAAGAGAGTACGACTAGTATCGGCTGGTATACACAAAAATACGTAATATATCCCTGGATTTTACCTCACTAATTACCATATTAGTCATAATCAGCTAGTGGCAAAACAAAGTCAAATCAGTCTTTACAAATGCAACAGAGTTGTCGGCAACCTTACGGCCCTTAGGGGACCATATGTTCCACATTTGGTTGAAGTTTTTGCGGCTAACTCAATCGGATAAGGTATCGACATAACGTGGGATATGCAATACCAGTATTGGTGATCATCTCACCATAAACCGATAGGATTACTTAGCTTATGGGATTTACATACTCCACTGTTCGAGTATTGGTCCAGTCAAACAAGAAAACAAACAAACAAACAGGGCCCTAGTGAAACCGCAAGTAGCTTTAGCGTACTTTGGCATTCTGACGGAGACAATGTTTTTTTTTCTTTCTTTTCTGTTTTTCAGGTCACAGATTTGACATTGGCAAGGGAAAATCAAACCAACTTTGAGGAGTATCTTGGCAACAATCCAAATGCAAGTCCCGGGATAGACTTGACTGTTACTGTCCTGACTACTGGTTTTTGGCCAAGTTACAAATCTTTCGATCTCAACCTCCCAGCAGAAATGGTATACTTCTACATTTTTCCTCGAGTTGGTTAAAATTTAGAGTCCTCTTGCTGATGTGAATTTCTTATACTTGGTGGAGGACATTTCCAGTTACATATTCATTATATTGCTTTTGCTCAGGTTAAGTGTGTTGAAGTTTTCAGAGAATTCTATCAAACAAAAACAAAGCACAGAAAACTTACATGGATATATTCATTGGGCACTTGTAACATCAATGGAAAATTCGAACCTAAAACCATGGAGCTCATTGTGACAACCTACCAGGTATTTTGTCGAAAAAACTACCTTAGTAGATAAAGCGTTGCCCTTAGAACTTTAATACAGAGGTTCGAGGTTGAGCGTTTCGTTTGTACAGGCTTCTGCTCTGCTGCTCTTCAATTCCTCAGACAGATTGAGTTATCAAGAAATCATGACTCAGTTGAACTTGACGGATGATGATGTTGTAAGATTACTCCATTCCCTTTCGTGTGCAAAATATAAAATTCTTAATAAAGAGCCAAACACCAAAACGATCTCTCCTACTGATTACTTCGAGTTCAACTCCAAGTTTACCGACAAGATGAGACGTATCAAGGTATGAAGACGATTGTTTCCATTTTGACCCGAGTATCTCATGCTATCTCTTTTTCCTTCGATTGATTTTATGCTTGGGATGCAAAACGGCTCTGAACGCAGATTCCTCTCCCTCCCGTGGATGAGAAGAAAAAGGTAATTGAGGATGTTGATAAGGACAGAAGGTATGCTATTGATGCTTCAATCGTGCGTATCATGAAGAGTCGGAAAGTTTTGGGCCACCAGCAGTTGGTTATGGAGTGTGTTGAGCAGTTGGGCCGCATGTTCAAGGTACCTTAGAGCCTTTTTTTTTTCCTTCATGCACTCCTTCTACGTAGCTCTCATGCTGACAATAAAAATGATCCCAGCCGGACTTCAAAGCGATCAAGAAGAGGATTGAAGATTTGATCACTCGGGACTATCTGGAAAGAGACAAAGACAACCCTAATATGTTTAGGTACCTAGCATGATTTGGCTACTTGATAGTCTGAACTGGACTGATGCTTCAAGTGGCACCAAATGTCGTGGGAATCAAGTCATGGTGGTGAAGTGGAGCACAAACCGCTGTAAAAATGTTGCCACTCTCGAGTTCCTAATTTGATGACTTCTGAAGCCCACCGTTGACAATTCCTCGAACGTTTTGTCCTCAACTTAAAAGTCGTGTGAGGAGAGGAGGACAAAATTGCCTACCGGTCGGGAAAATTGTAACTTTATGTATTGTGTTTCAGTTCACCGATGAGACCATCAGTTCTTTCTTACCGTTTGTATACTGAAATCTCGTCGTCTGATTGTTGATGCTCTTGTTTAGTAATTTATGATTTCCTGCCTAGGTATGAAGAGATTGTAATTTATATTGCTAAGCTTTCCAGCTTGTTTTGCTGCTGTACTCTTTCATGGTTCCTTTGATGCTTGTTTCTCTTTCTTTAGTTTCATCAGTAATTCATACTGTTGGTTTCAAACAATCTTAGGGTTTCTAGTGGGGGTTGCTATGTCAGAGAAATTTCACCATATGATTTACTACAATGGGCAGATTTCACTCTATGGTTTTACTACAATGGGCAGATTCGTGGTTCAGAAAGTCTACAAACGCACCTTTAAAACACAGTTCCAGACGCATCTGATTATGATGTGTAACTATATGATTCGGATCTGTGTTTTAAAGGTATGTTTGTAACATTGTTCTTCGCGGTTTCCTTTACTATTTTAGTAACTGCTCGAGGGTAGATTATGATGTTGAATCGAGTAAGTGGCTTCTTGAACCTACTCGAGGCTGCTCATGACGCGAAGGCAGTTGGAGGACGAGTTGGTAACAATGAAGTCGCCGTTTGAAGCTGAAAAGGCTTAGTTGGTTGGCGATTTGAAAAGCGCCAATTCTAGAGTTCTTGACGTCGAGAAGAGAATCTCCGATCTTCAACCTGTTTAGGGCTTCTGACGCATAAGCTTTCTGAGTGCACTTCTCAACTTGAAAGCACCGAAGAGTGCTTTAGTTGAGAGGTAGGCGACACCAAGAAAGGTGTCGGGTGCTTTTTAGTTGGGGTAGCGCTATAACTTATGAGATGATCATACTAGGTGAATGTCAATTCGTCCGACTTATCCATGATTAAATTATTTTTAATTTGTTTTGGTTGCATTTAATGCAGGATTAGTTTGACTCATAACGGAAATGCCTTTCAAACTAAATCATAAGTCATCCCTCTCTCTTGTCAAGAGCAATTTGATCTTATGACTGTGACTTATAAAATTGTCACGTGTCTTGTATAAAGTTAAAAATCTTTTCATATTTTGAAACAATTTAGACTAAATTGTTAAGATTTATTGGGCTCAAATAGTAAAAAAAAAACTAACAATCACTAGAGTCCGAATGAAGCCATAAATGGAGAATGCTAATTGGTGTGAATAAAATTTGAAGGTTCCGTCACATAATATGATTTCCAAATTTGTCTTTATAAAATATAAATATTTATAACTATAACTATTTTAAATATGAAATAACTAGTTAACTACTTATTTTCACATTTCACTCACACACTCTATATATTCAACTACACACATGATGTGTACGTAATCTCTAGTATTTTTAATATTAATTATGAGTACTAAATGGTAAAGAGTAAGCTTAAGAATACATAAGAATACATCTTTTGTGTACAGATTAGATACAAAAGTGTTAGAATAGTTAGAAGAACGTAATTTTTTTTGAAATAAGTTCCATATGCTTCTAACGATTTCAGACATATCTGTATTTAGATCTATACATGAAAAAGTGTGTTTCTAATTTCAATAGGTTGTTCGAGTGGTAGAGCAGATGAGCTATAAACTCAGATATTCTACGATCGAAACTCGACAACTTAATACTTGGTATCACTGAAAGATTTGCCAAGTTGTTTTTATCTAGAGTCTTAAGAACTACTCCGTAAGGTGAAGACTATCCTAAGTTTTACCCTAACTTAATCCTAAACAAATCGGATACGTCGGTTATTAGAAAAAAAAATGTGTTCCTAAATTTTTGAAATGATAAAATTACTTGAGGCCCCACTCTCCCACATCCTACCCCACTTTCCGGATGCATATATTTAACTGCACATTTGCACACAAAATGTGTGCCCAACCTCCATTACGCTTTAAATATGCTGGGGAGCAGACCATAGGAAAATCTATACTTCTGTAGCGAGCGAGCGAGCGAGCGGGGGAGAGAGAGAGAGAGATGGAGGGATTAACAGAGGAGGATCGAAGGGCTCTTCGTGGAAGCAAATTCGCACCGCTTCCTTCTGCTCCCCCTCCTTCCCGACCCAATCCCAGGTCAGTATTTGTATTTAGATCGTTTCTATGCACGAAAATAAAAAAAAAATGGAAATTGGGATAATTTTGTTGATTGAACTTCAGGGAGTCGGAGACAGGAGAGAGAAGATGTATATTAGTTTTGTATCAATGCGTCTTTATGCCATTATGCTTCAAAAATCAGCTTTTGCAGTTGAAGCAAGAAGGGTTTTTTTTTTTGCTTCTTTGCTGTTGGGTATTGCAGTATGAGAGATTTTCTCCTTTATCATCTTCTAGTTGACTATTGTTCTGTACCGGATGTTATCCAATTGTTGTGCCCATGATTAGTCACACGCACACAAATATAGACAGAAGATTTTTTTTTTTGCTTCTTTCCTGTTGGGTTTTGCAGTATGAGAGATTTTCTCCCTTATCACCTTCCAGTATGCTAATTTTTGTTTACCGGATGTTATCGAGTGGCCCTTATTGTATATATATGATTTCATAGCTGTAATGCACCTATAAAGACATGTGGTGCGATTATCGTCCTCTTTATTGAGTCCACATATACTGACATCTTGCAATGTAAGTTCAAACTTGACCAGAAATGAGATTGAATGTACGGTTTAGTTTGTATAGAACTCGTATGTGTTTTGTTTTGTTTTTGTTGGGGGGGGGGGGGGGGGGGGTGGCTCATTGGATATCTCTCCTCCACTCTTCACTAGAAGCCATCAATGCCAATAGTAGAGAGGATGAAATGACTTATCTAGTTATCCTAGCTACCTATTACAAACCTTTCTATATGAAGGATCCGTCTCAAAGGCAAGAGACTAACTACTCCTAATGGGAATGGAATCAATGGAGGCACCTTCCGGCATTACCCCGCTATTTATTTATCTCAGAGTCTCAGTCCTTCACAGAGAAGCTGAACGATGGAGGGAAGGAAGCCCACCTGGGTCTCCTGATTCCCCCAGTTATCTCTCTGATCAAGTGAGGTTTACTTGTGAAGGTGCAAGTTTGATAGGGAATGAGCAGATGGCAGAGAGACGCAAGTGAGTCGAGGGTTGAGGAACAGATTATGTCATTCATGTTCTTATAAGTGTTATCTATTTGCTTTGAATTTGGTCCTCCAAATCATATCATCTTATACACCTTCATAAATATTACACGTCCAACCTTTTTTTGTTGATGCTTTTCCCTCCACTCAAAGTGCCTCGGGGATCTAGATAAGAAGAAAATTTTGCTCTACTTATTCAGTTGTCTTCAATTTTTTATTAATTTTTCCAATGAGAGTAGGTGCCTTTTCAGGTCTCATTAAGGCCTTTGTTCACAATTTGATTGATGAAGTTTGTGGTCTCGTGCTTTTTCTATTAGGTTAGCTCACCCTGGTGGGCCATTGACAACAAACAAGGCTGCTGCTTTGGCGAAATTCCTTGAAAGAAAACTCCAGGATCCTAAAGGATTGGCTTCTTTAAAACCAGAACTTCTTGAACTGGCTGTCAAAAATGCAAAAGATACTGTAAATGCAAGTAATTACTAGTCACTTCTGGCAGTTCCTTTTGGTTTTCATTTCCTGTTATCAAAGTGTGCAGTGGAGAGCTAAACGTAGCTACACTTATGGAACGGCTTTTGTTTCTGTTCATGTGTGCAATGCACATCGTTTCATGGCTTTTAAACCTTTATATGAACGATACTTGGCAATTGTCATGACCTACATTTTCATCCTATGTCTAAATCGTAGCCTTTCATCTTAGATCATATGGTTCAGACATCGTATATTGCAGATTTAATTTCTGACATCTTGATGTTGACTTTTGTATCCTGTGATACATCTTCAGATAGCTGGCATTTTCAGAATGCAAAAGAATGAGTACATGGATTATTTGCTTTCATATGGATGAATAAAATGAAATGTTGCGGATCTTTTGACTTGCTCATCGATGAATTTAGTGTTTGGTCATGTTAAACTTATGAATCTCTTGCTTTCATCAGTTACTATCACAATAGATGATGGCGTATCCCCAAAGCTTTCAAGCACTTTTCTAGATTTTGCTCGTCTGTGAAGCATAGTGTTTAGGAAGCTAAAAGGCCAACTGACTTAAAGGGAGGAGGAAATGGATCAGTTATTGAGGAAGTGAATACCCATTACTATCTCTAGAGCAATCTATCGTTTTTCATCTCAATATTTTGTTTTTCTAACATTAGTATCATTGGGGAAGACACAAACTTTTGAGTACCAAAAACCCAGTCTTGAGCTCTAAATGATGGTTTGGGCAGAGATCTTCTGCTACCACAATAGGTCTTTATGTTGTTTGAGATAGTACATCTGCTACGGGTTCTGTATACTTGAGGGAGTATCTCATTGGTACAGGAGCATTACCAGTTTGTTTAGGATATGCCTATCTCTTTAGTTGCACTTAGGAATCTGTGTGTTTGTGGGTGCGTGCGTGTGTGTTGGTGTTGGGGTTGGGGTTGGGGGGGGGGGGGGGGGGGGGGGGGTATACAGATGCAGAAAATGAAGCAATCGTAAGCACAACCACGCACGAATACAAGATTTACATGGTTTACGTAGCTACATTCATGGGCTGCCATTGTTCCATTATGATGGAGAAGGATACATAATATAGTAGTGACGCCCTAGCTACAATGAATATTAAGGTTACTAGTCCACAGAAAATACCAAAAGGTCTCTTAGGTCATTTTCTGGATTGGATCCTGGACATGCATGATTTGATGTATAGTACTATCAGGCTCTACATTCCATGACAATCACTACCACTGCATTCTTTTTTAATATCTCAATATAGGAGTTTTTCTGCATTCTTGGCTACTTCAATTATTTTGGCTTTCTGCCCGATGGTTTCATTTTCACATTTTTGGGTAATCCAAAATTTTGTTGACAGCACAAACAAGATACAAGAATTAGGAAGGCATTCCTTCCAGGATTACAAAGAGATAAAGATCAGCTACAATTAACCAGAAGCAATAGAAACAAAACTAAGATTAGGCTGTCAAGAGTGGCATAGAGCAATATTAAGAGGAGAGTACTTAACATCTAAGAATCGGGAGCCCTTTATTTGAATGTCAACGTTATTTTTCTGGAGATCGAAGACTAGGATCTATGAATGACTTGGAATACTTTGCAATTTCTTTCCACCTTATATAATAGCTCATGGTTGTGCAAGCTAACTTCCTTATTGTGCTAGGAAAGGATTTACCCCAAAACTTCCCAACGAGCCAGCTGACTTCATCATTCCAGGCCTGAAGGGCTTCAGATAGGCCACTAAAAGAGCAAACCTGCTGCTAAATGATCCTTGAGAAGGGACAGCTAAAGAAGAGGTGGTTAAGGTCGTCATTTTGAAACTTGGTGGTTAAAGCTTGGGACTTAGAATTTGGTCCCTCCTAAGGTCAAGTTTAAAAGCTCTTGGGTGCAATCAGCTCTTATGGGGCTAGTCCA
This sequence comes from Arctostaphylos glauca, assembly GCA_019985065.2. Taxonomy (NCBI): domain Eukaryota; kingdom Viridiplantae; phylum Streptophyta; class Magnoliopsida; order Ericales; family Ericaceae; genus Arctostaphylos; species Arctostaphylos glauca. The sequence goes on along the minus strand of JAHSPW020000010.1, from coordinate 29,946,211 downwards.
TATAGGGCATAAGAGCTAGTCCATATAGGGCTTTGCTCTGCTTTAATTAGGCTTTCGTTAATAGACGGCAAGATTGGTTCCCTAGAGATTAGTTGAGATGTGCGTAAACTGGACCGGACATTCTTGAGTAATTAAAAAAAATTCCTCATTTTGAAGATTGCACAGAGGACAAAGAGGGTTAGCGAGAATTCCCCACTTAATGAATTTGGACATGGGGAACCAAATGAGGTGGTGCCAGTGGTTTTGATGGATTGCCTTTTCTTCTTTCCTTTGGTTTTTCTTTTAGGTTGTGTGTGGTTTTACTTGGTCTTTTACTTTCTTATCATTTGGTATTTCCTTATTTGTAACGGGATATTGCGTGTCTGTGTGGAAATAATGAAGGGTCAATCATATCAATTACGGAGAAAATCCTTCATCAAGAAGTGTTTGTTTTATTTAGATGAACTCTCATAGTTCACTCTCTGAACTGGTCTGTTGTATTGAAACGACGGTGGCCTTTCCTACTTCTGTGCTTTGACATGCCTTTTATTTGTGTGCTGCTTTTTTTGCTTGGTTATTCTACATGTGTGCTGCTCATACTAATGAAATATTGGACTTCTACAACAGGTGGGACTTCACATTCAGGAAGAATAATTCGACATGTAGACTCCTTCGTTGACTCCGAGGTGGTTTGATTTTGTGCTCTTGTTTCGGGAAATGCTTTGGACATGTATTTGTATATCTACCTATATTTTTCCCTAATTGTTTGCTATATTGACAGGAACCCATAGGAAATGAAGGGGAAATATCCGAGATAAAGAAACAAAAAAAGAAGAAGAAAAAGAAGGGTTTGAGAAAAAACAAGAAACAAAAGGTTTAATTCTTTCCACCAGTACACTTTATTCCGCCTCTTCATATTATAGTTTTGGCTTTCGCTTAGTCTTTTAGGTTTTCCTGTTGCAGCCATTGAACGACCTTCGAGATGCTGTAGTGAAAAAGCCTAAGAAGAAGCTGAAATTGTGACTATTTTCTGATGATGTATGAAGGCTTTACGAATTACAGATTACGGATTACCAGGTGCTTTTGCGTCATTTTTTTGTGTGAAATTGGTAACTTGCTCCAGCACAATTTCCATTTGTTTTCAAAGGTTTGCTATATTTTCTTGATATTTCTTTTAGGTTTTGTGATGTAAACTTGGCTATCAAAGATGAATGATGATTCCAGAGTAGGGTGTCTAATATACTTCTGGTGTTCTTTTGTGAGGGGGGAATTCTGACTTAGGAACTTAACTGCATTATTTCCAGTTGGGTTTATTAGCTTCTTTCAGTTACCTGATTGTATTGTGAATTAAATTTTTAGTATTTTCATGACACGGTAGTGTGGCTCGATTAATGATTCGAGTAGATACTAGATATAAATAAGCGGGAAATAGATTGGATAAATAATTCCAGGAGGGTTACACAAGAAGGAATTTGCCACATCCCTCCCTTTTGTCGAAATGATAACGAAATTTCAGGACCATATTCTCATTCATTCTTTATTATGACTGACAATGTTAGGGATATAGATTCGGACACAAATATGATTTTGAAATTATTTGATGCACGTGATACCCATACAATTCACGTGGTCGGACTGTTTCGGACACATCATTGTCTAATCTGTGTCCGAATGTCCAGGAGGGTTACACAAGAAGGAATTTGCCACATCCCTCCCTTTTGTCGAAATGATAACGAAATTTCAGGACCGGATTCTCATTCATTCTTTATTATGACTGACAATGTTAGGGATATAGATTCGGACACAAATATGATTGAAATTATTTGATGCACGTGATAATCATACAATTCACGTGGTCGGACTGTTTCGGACACATCATTGTCTAATCTATGTCTGAATGTTCATATTCAAAAGATTCTCCTTATGACTGTTTAGAGTTAACCTATTATATGCATAAGTTGAGATTTGTAAAAGCAAATCACAGTTTGAAATTGCAAAAGAAAATTACTGGAAATAGTAAATAAATTGAATGACAAAACCCATTTACTATTGGACGTTACTAAGAGGCAATTCAACAAGCCAGCAATTCTGCAAAAATACTGAGAGCAGTCGACAATCTCAAGAGGTTGGCAGAAGGAGCTCTGGTACCAAAGGGCAGCAGTAAATTTCAAGACGAAGACAGTAACAAGTAAAATCAAGCACTCCCCAAGAGACTTTAATCAACCGATGTTGGTGCTTAGGAGAACAAAAGAGGTGTTCGATTGAGCAAGGGAAATGAAATGATATAGCTAACCAAGCAACAACGGTAAAGTTATATTCCAACATAAATTAATGCAATTATTAGTCCTTTTTTGATTTGTAGGAAACCAAAAAAAAAAAAAATTTTGAAAAAAACTTGGACCGAATCATTATTTTTGGTTTAAGAATTTAGAACTCGAACTGAACTAATTTAGTCCAATTTCATTTTAATTTGCTTGATTTCAGTTTGAATTAATTAGACTACAAATGGACAAAGCTCAATGAGAACGGTTAAGTTTTTTAGTCACACATAAGCAGTTTGGTTATGAATGAGTTAAGCCCAATATAAAAAACATATATATTAATTTGTATACAAATGTTTAAAACTAAAAAAAATTATCAATTAATAAATTAATCATCAATACATTTAAAAAATTAAAAAATATATATATTACAAGTGGTTTGGGTTGACTAGATATGTTTAATCATAAAATTAATCGATCCAAACGTTTTAAACATAAATTGAATTAGACCCACCTGAATCAAATTATTTGGACAAGTGTCAATTCAGTTTGATTTTTTATTTTGGTTCGATTTTTGCTTATACTAGTGCCAAATATATTTTTTGATGACCTTACAATTACCAAACATGGTCCATATGATATTAGAGAAAAATTGGGGGGTGTAAAGTATATTTAATAATTAGCGTGGTAAAAAAAACCATGGTTTTCGTTCTTGTATTCCGGCGCGTTTGGACAAGGAAATGCTTGTTTTTAGTTCTAACACAGTTCCTAAAGAAGGGTTCAAGAAAGGAGCGCTTTAGGAAAATTTCTGAAAGCGATAGTGGTGATCTCCTATGCACACCTGGTAAAATTCCTCCTCTTTCGCTGAGAATTTCTTCAAATGTTGAAATATATATGTAGAATTGCTGCTAGAGCTTCACCAGCCGATAATCTCTATTTCCTTAAAATCCATCCCTTCTCTTCATCTCTCAAATCCCTTCCTACTTCTCCAAATCAAGATTCATTCGCAGCTATTTACCTCATAAATTCATTTGGGTTTACTCCAGAAAAAGCTCTCTCTGCATCAAAGTATGTCAAATTTGAGACTCCTGATAAGCCAGACTCAGTAGTGGCATTCTTCAAGAATCATGGATTCAGCCAAACCCAGATTTTAAGAATCATTAGAAAGTTCCCACCTGTACTTCTGTGGGATACCCAGAAAACTCTATTGCCCAAACTGGAATTTCTGTATTCTAAAGGCGCTTCAACTTCAGATGTTGCCACGATAGTATCTATGTCTCCATTTGTTTTGAAACGAAGTCTGAAAAAGATAATCATCCCATCCTTCGATTTCATTAGCAATTTGCTTCAGTCTGAAGAGAAAGCTATAGCTGTTATTAAACGGTATACTGGGATTTTTTCGGTTGATCATCAAACTCATGTGGTACCCGCTGTTGAAGTTCTCCGGGAAGCCGGTGTGCCAGTGGCCAATATTGTGTATTTGTTGACTAGCCAACCTAGGACATTCATGACGGGCAGCGATAGGTTTAGAGAAATAGTAAAGGAGGTTGAGAAAATTGGTTTCAATCCTTTGAGAATGAGTTTTGTATTAGCAGTTCATGTGCTAAGGGCAATGACTAAATCAACATGGGATAAGAAGGTTGAGGCTTATAAGAAGTGGGGTTTGACCGATGATGAGTGTCTCTCAGCTTTTCAGAAGCGTCCGTGGTGTATGAAAGCATCAGAAAACAAGATTGATGAGGTAATGGATTTTCTTGTCAATAAAACGAGTTGGAAATCCTCTTTCTTTCTAAGAAGGCCAGAAATCGTATCAATGAGCTTGGAGAAGAGGATTGTTCCAAGGGATGCAGTTTATCAAGCTCTGTGGTCGAAAGGTTTAATTAAGAGAAATGGTATTAGCTTTGAGACATTGCTGCTACTTTCTGAAACAAAGTTCCTAAAGAAAGTTTTGAGCTATCACGTGGAAGCAGCTCCCGAGTTATTGAAATTGTACAAGGAAAAATTGGATCTTGCAAAGTAATTCGGAGTGTCTCCTTTGATACTAACATGACTTAAAACCGCATGTGGTTTTGCTTATCATGATTAATTCTTGGAATTGAATTCTAGCATTTTTAAATACAAAAGGTTTGGGTCTTTTCACCCTGGCAAATGATTTTGAAGCTCAACATTGTGTTGCATTTTGTGTTGGTCGCAAATTTTATGTGGCCAATGTCCCTTCAATGCTGATTTCGAATGAGATTGTTGATTTTTGTTAGAACTTGTGGATCTTATGGAGAGGTTTTGAGGAGTTCTAGGCAAAGGCCAGATGCTGAGCACAGCGGAGCGGAGTGAGGGAAACGAAGCGACCGAGCCAAAGGCCCAATGGTTTGGGGTGCGGTACGGTGCGACCTAATTAAGTTGGAATAGAGTACAAATATAAATACTTTCTATTGTAAAAACCCTAGACATCATACTAAATAACAAATCTCACTCTGGTCCCGTGGATGTGTCCGATTTTTGGGGAACTACGTAGATCCTGTGTTGATCTCTGTACTGTTTTCGTATTCCATATTGTGTGTTTGATTGTTGATTGCGCTTACAGTTTTAGAATTGTTTATTGTAAATTCCTACTATTGTGGAATTTTATCTCATCGTGAAAACACAAGCATTCAGCGTAAGAATGTTATCTTATGTGTATCCTTCTAGGTAAGAGGCCAAGAGCCTAACTGATTAGCTAGGGAAGTGACTATCCCCCAATCTCTGGCACCCGGAGTGCCTATATACATCATGGTATGGATCTCTCTAAGCCATTCTTTATATGCGAATGTGTGACAAGCTAATTAATTTGTACTCCAAAACTAGTTTATGAGCCTAGACAACCTCACCACTTATTGCCAATTGGTCTTGAAATAGATACTTTAACGTGGTATCAGAACTAGGGTTTGAGGAGCTCTTTGGACAATACTTTATTGGTTGGTTGTCCTGTTATTTTGTGCCTTTAGTGCACCTTGTTTGGTTATAATCCGTGTGTTATGGATCTATTGTTTACCTATCCAGTTGCGGGTCAAGGTTGCATGTGTGGAGGAGTGTTAGAGTTTGTCTCACATTGATTAATTGCTATCTTCTCAAATAGTATGTCAGCTTGGACGAATTCTCTACTCGTTGCCGGTTAGAGTTGAGTTGGATGTTTTAACAGTGCTCTTAAAGAATTATGCTGGGAATTATATCCACACTCCATGTTTAGTTCTCTCAGTTTCCATTTAGTCTTTCAACATCGTACAAATTGTGTGAGAGGAGCTAAACTAGAGTGTGGATATCGTTTCAATTTCCAGGTAAACTTCGTAGTAAATCGCATTGTAGAAGTATTAAGGATATCAGTTTATGTAGCTGATTGAATACTCTCTCTCTCTCTGAAACATTTGATTCTGTCGCTATCATTCCATTTGGAGGGCGAAGATGCATTTGAAGGCTCATCTTTTGCAAAAATTATTCTTTTAATATTAAAGATTAACATGTCAGTCTTATCTGTTAGTTGGTTAGTGCAGTTCACCTCTTTGTGGCTATTGGATTGTCCACCGAAGAAAATGGGTTGAGAACACATATATTTAGAACCATTGTTTCTAGCTGCACGCATGGCAACAGATGCTGAAGTCAGAAGGGGAAATGGGTTTTCTTGGCTTCGTGGGATTTGCAGTCAATGGTCTCTTCTAAGCGAGTTTGCAAAATCCGGTTTCATTTGAGCTCTCTGGCTGTTCATTGGTACGTGTATCACTCATTCAATGCTGTCCATTTATTTTCTTGTGTGTTAATGTGGAACTTATGCCTATGGAGGGGAAGCGAGCACAATATGGGGGAAATAAGAATCATGGGCCTGAAGGCCTTACTCCACAGATTCTTAAAGGAAAAAGTAGAAAGTCTTAGGAAAGGAAGGAGACAGACAAATAAAGAGAACGGAAGAGTATCAATCTTCAGTTGGAAGGGCTTCACCCGGGCTATTGCCTATCCGTACTGAGCTATAGGAAGGGCACTCAGATTACAAGTTGGAAATGACTCTGGTTCTTACATTCCCTATCAGTTAAGGGGTGAAGGCAGCAACATTCTCATCCAAATCTCTTGCATCCTTTGGGTATATGGAAGGCTAGATATAAATTGGTTTTTGATTTGGACTTTGGAGTATAGTTCCCTTTTCCAACTCACAGCTCAAGCCAGAAGCCGTTGTTCTACCGATGGCTCTTTAATGGCGGATTGCTAGGAAACTAAAGGATCTGCAAGACGAAGAGAAGATTGGAAAGCCGGAGTCAGCCAACCGTGGTGAAAAGGCAACAAGCATAGATGCGAGGGGCATCACTGAACAACTTAGCTAATGAGCTCTTTTGTGATTAGGGCTTCTGCTCACTGGCTAGATCGAACTGTCTGTATCTTTGCTAACTCTGCCAGTAAGGAAGTTAGTCCATAGTGCTTACTGGACCAAAGCATTTAGAAATCGCTCGTCCATTGAGAGGTGAAATCAAAAGCAAAATGGGAAGCGGGAGAGAGGCTTGGAGCTTAGAAGCTAGGATTGGGAGCTGCGCGTCTTCAAGAAGAAAAAAGTTCCACCTCGGCATACCAGGCGGAATCCGATCTACAAGGATTTTACTAGAGCGCATATTTTAAGTCTGAACCTTCAAAAAGAAGAATTCTGAGTAATTTGGTGGAGATGCTCTTGTTATTGCATATAAAACTAATGTTACCAAGTGACATTTGTAGGGGTATTGCTATGTTTCTTTGTTTCCTATGATCTGTAAATGAAACAAAAATTGAGCATCAAGTATTGGAAGAAAAAGAAACCTTCCTTAGTTTTCTGTTATCAAGAGTCAAATCAACAAGCCAGCAACCATTCAAAAAACCGGTAGAAAACAATTGACGATCTCTAGTGGTTGGCGAAAGGAGTTCCGGTACTAGCAAGCTCCAAGACACAGATAGAGTGATGAGTAAAATCAGGCGCTCTCCTAAGAGGCTTTGGATCTACCGCTATTGGTCTTAGGTTGGAGATTCTTGTTTTAGGATGGAAATTCTTTGAATGCTGAGCGAAGCAAAAGATGTATTCAATTGAGCAAGTGAGACTAAATGAACTAGCTAACCAAATTATATTCTAGCATGAAGTACCACAAGTTATTAATCCTTGTTTGTTTTTGGAAGGGAACCAAATCAAAAAGGAAAAATCGAAACTGCAGTTTATCGAGATGTTAGGAGTGTAATGGGTCTGGTTCGGTTAACAAAGTAAACTTAGATCGAATTTCCAGCTCGCAACCATAGGGGCCCGCCCTGCGAGGCCAGAGTGGGCTCAGCGGTCAGCGTCCATTCGAATTATGTTAGGGGGTCTTTCGCTTTTGCCAGATCTAGAGAGATACTACAAGTCCTCCGTCCCAGATTCCATCGCCGCGGCCATCTGGTTCACCGGTACTACCAAAAAGTCTCATGCTTACGTTACTCTTACTGATGGTTTTCTTATCTTGGACCACATAGATCGAATTGGTGTATATGGTTTAGGAATCTTGAAATCGAAACCGAATTAAATTAATCTAGTCTGATTTGATTTTGATTTGCTTAGTTTCGGTCTAATTTTTAATTAGGTCACAAATTAACTAAGTCCAACAGAACTATGAATGAACTAAACCCACTATAAAAATAGATATTTGCTTGTACAATTTAAACTTTTAAAAAAATTCATTCGGTAGTAAATTAATCATTAATATATTTTAAAAATTAAAAAATATGTAATTCAAGTATTTCGGTTCGGTTTAATTCGGTCCGATTAGATTTGCCCTTAAAGATAATAAAGTCGAAATTGACTCAAATGTTTTAAAAACAATTCAAACCGAACCGAATTAGTTGAAAAGGCAAAACAAAGGGTCAATTTGGTTCGATTTTCTAATTTGGTTGCAATATAGTTTTTGATGACATTATAATTACCAAACATGGTCAATATGATATTAGAGAAAAGTTTGGGGTGGTAATACACCCTCTCTAGTTGTCCCTGCGTTTGAAGTTTTGAACCGTAAACAATCACTTCCAGGTCGAATCGCGCCGGAATGCGAGAAAGAAAACCAGGGTTCATGAAAGAAGAGCGCTTTAGGAAAATTTTTCAAAAGATTGTGAAGATCTACTTTGCACAACAGGTAGAATTCCTCCTCTTTCGCTGAAAATTTCTTCAAATGTTGAAGTATATATGTAGAATTGCTGCTAGAGTTTCGCCAGCCGATAATCTCTATTTCCTTCAAATCCACCGTTTCTCTTCATCTCTCAAATCCCTTCCTACTTCTCCAAATCAAGATTCATTTGCAGTTACTTACCTCATAAACTCATTTGGGTTTACTCGAGAAAAAGCTATCTCTGCATCAAAGTGTGTCAAATTTGAAACTCCTGATAAGCCAGACTCAGTCGTGGCATTCTTCAAGAATCATGGATTCACCCAAACCCATATTTTGAAAATAATTAGAAAGTTCCCCCCGTACTTCTGTGGGATACCCGGAAAACTCTCTTGCCCAAACTGGAATTTCTGTATTCTAAAGGCGTTTCAAGCACAGATGTTGCCACAATAGTAGCCGCGTCTCCATTTGTCTTGAAACGATGAAAAAGATAATCATCCCATCCTTCGATTTTGTTAGCAATTTGCTTCAATCCGGTGAGAAAGTTATAGCTGTTGTTAAACGATATTGTGGGATTTTTTTGGTTGATCATCAAACTCATGTGGTACCCGCTGTTGAAGTTCTCCGGGAAGCTGGTGTGCAAGGGGCCAATATTGTGTATTTGTTGGCTAGCCAACCTAGAACATTCATGACGGGCAGCGGTAGGTTTAGAGCGGTTGTGGAGGAGGTCAAGAAAATCGGTTTTAATCCTTTGAGAATGAGTTTTGTGTCAGCAGTTCATGTGCTAAGGGCTTTGGGTAAATCAACATGGGATAAGAAGGTTGAGGCTTATAAGAAGTGGGGTTTGACCGATGATGAGCTTCTCTCAGCTTTTACGAAGCATCCACCGTGTATGAAGGTATAAGTGAATAAGATTGATGATGTGATGGATTTTCTTGTCAATAAAAAGGGTTGGGAATTTTCTTGTCAATAAAAAGGGTTGGGAATCTTCGTTCTTTTTAAGAAGGCCAAAAGTTGTATCAATGAGCATGGAGAAGAGGATTGTTCCAAGGGATGCAGTTTATCAAGCTTTGTTGTTGAAAGGTTTAATTACACAAAACAATATTAGCTTTGAGACATTGCTACTATTTTCTGAAGCGCAGTTCCTAAAGAAGGTTTTGAGCTATCATGAGGAAGCAGCTCCCGAGTTATTGAAGTTGTACAAGGAAAAACTGGATCTTGCAAAGTAATTCGGAGATGTGTCTGAGGATGAGGATATGGGAGCAGGTTAAGGATGTCTCCTTTGATACTAACATGACTTACAACTGCATGTGGTTTTGCTTATCATGATTTTATTCTTGGAATTGAATTCTACGATTTTGAAATACAAAAGGTTTGGGTCTATTCACCCTGTCAAATGGATTTTGAAGCTCCACATTGTGTTGCTTTGTATGGGTTGCAAATTTTATGTAGCCATTGTCTTTCTTCACTGCTTATTTCGTTATGCTTTTCGTTTATTAGATTTTGGTTTCGGAATTGTTTCTTGTATAACACACTACAGTGAAACAGTTCCTGTAGCAAATTTCTACTGTTGTGGAATGTTGTCTCATCGTGAAAACTAAAGCATTCAGCTAACTAATTGTGCCAAAAATGTTCTCTTCTGTGTATCCTGCTAGGAGAGGCCGAGATTAGCTAGGGAAGTGACTATCCCCTAATCTCTTGCACCCAGGGTGCCTAAATACATTATGGCGTGGAATTCTCCTAAGCAATTCTGTATAAGCGAATAGAGTTTGTGACACGTTGATTAATCATTACTCCAAAAATAGTTTATGAGCCTAGACAGCCTCTCCACTCATTGCTGATTGGTCTTGAGATAGATGCTTTGACATGGTATCGGAACTAGGGTTTCAGGGCCTTTTTGGACAATAATCTCTTGGTTGATTGCCCCGTTATTTGTGCCTTTAGTGCATTTTGTTTTGTTATAATTTGTGTGTTATGGATCCGTTGTTTACGTCTCCATGTCTGGGTCAAGGCTGCATGTGCATAGGAGTGTTAGAGTTTGTCTCACGTTGATTAATGATTATCTCCACAAATACTATACGAGCCTGGATGGCCTCTCTACTTGTTGCCAGTTAGTTGTGAGTTGGATGCTTTAACAATGCTCTTGGAGAATTATGCCGGTATTATGTCCACACTCCACTTTTAGTTCTCACAGTTTCTATTTAGTCTTTCAACATCGTACAAGTGGGGTGTGAGGAGCTAAACTAGAGTGCCGATTTCGTTTTTCAAGTTCCAAGTTAATGTTGGTCACGACTCTGGTTCTTACATTCCATATCAGTTAAGGGCAGGAGGCAGCAACATTCATTGTGAGGATGCGGCTGAACAGAATGTGGCCGTGATTATAGATCTCACAATAGATTATGTGAAGCTTAATGTTCTCACGGGTCTGTTCTTTATTTGTAGGTTTATCGATCGGTCTAGCACGGATTGAAATAGGAATCCAGTTCGACAAGAAGCTTTTGAAAACGCCATGCACCCAGGTATTTCAGGAAGGAGATGAATACAGATTTTAAACGAGCATCCCACACCTGAAAGGTGCCCCACATAGGTCTTCCGCGAAACTAGCATCCTTTGGAGTATAGGGAAGGATAGATATAATTTGGTTTTTCATTTGGAGTTTAGTTCCTCTTTCCAAGTATTAGCTCAAGCCAAAAGAAGAACAAAGTGAGGTCGAATGGTGTCTTAATTTGAGCAACGGCTCAGAAGAAGAACAAAACAAAGTGAGAGGCCGGGTGGTAGGGAAAAGAATCGAGTCAATCAGGCTCGACGACCGGGAGAAGCAAAACTAAATCAAGATTTGGCCGAAGAGATGCAAAGCTATTGATACCAGAAGCCGTTTTTCAAAACCTATAGGGCAGTAGCTAGTACTTGCAGTATTTTTTCCGATAGCTTTTACTTTTACAGATGGAAGTTGAAGCTTTGGATTGCGGTGAACTAAATTCTGTTTCAATTTATGATGGTTGTGGCTTGATGTAGTGTACCGTGCTGTTATTTTTGCAATTTGGTCAAGGTAATTTTCTGTTCTCGACTTACATTTGTTGTTTTGTATGGTGAGAATGGGTTCAGTTTTGGTGGAATCTGTTGGCTTAGATACAAAATGGTGCAGTAAGTTAGCTGTATTTTGTTTGCTGCCGAGCGTAGAGCAGTAGAGGCCGTTCGTGCTCTTGTTCTAGCTACTTTAGGCCTCCTCCTCCACAAGGATAGAAGAGAGAAAGAGCAGCCGAATGCTCTACCCCTTCCATTGCTTTGTTCTTCTTTTTGAGCAATGGAAGATCGCCGAGTTAATGGGATGCTAGCCGCGAATGTAAAAGCTAGTCCAACATGCTAGGTGAAGAAGGCCCGGTAGCTACTTTTAACTAGTAGAAACCTCCTCTCTGCATATGTAGAAAAAAAGGAAGCGAGGAAAGAAGAACAATCGTTTGACTTTGACAATTTTGTATTTGCAATGTGCAAGCCATTTGACTATGCATTTTACATATTTTCTTCTTGACTAGTTGTGTGTAGCCAATCTTTGGAGGCTAGAAAATTTTGCTAATAACAAGAAAGTGCCACATCTTAAACAATATCGCTAAGCATGTGTTGATCTACACTTTTTTTGTACATCAACTAGGCAAAATGTCTAATATTGTTGAAGAGCATGCACGAAAAGTAATTAGGCAAAAGGAAAATTGTACTTAATCGTCTACTCGTGATGAAGATTCTCTAAGGATCTTTCGGCATGATTTGCTAAAGCTCTTTTTTGAGCATGTCATTTAGTTTGAGTTTTGTGTTCTCTATCTTTTTTTTTTTCTCTCTTTTTTCTTTACCTTTTATACATAAGAGGTTGAAGACATGTTTGATATAAAGTGAGATTGAGATTAGTAAAGAAGTGAGAATTATGAAAATGGATATTTTTTTTTCTATGCTTGTTTCGCATAGAATTAGAGCATGAGATTTGTAGTACCATGATTATTTTGTTTGGAGTGAATTGAGATTAGAATCAATAATTTTTCAAGTTTATCTACTTTTACCTTTACACGAGAACATCATTTGGTGGGGGGAATATGAAAAGAAAAGAAAATACAAGACTCTCTATCAATGGATTCGTTAGAATTAGAACCATAAATTTATACATGAGTTTTAATGAACCATAAATTTATACATGAGATAGGTCATCTCTTGATAAAGAAGAGTTATGAATCCAATATTATTAATGTTTGGTCAAACCAAACATGTTTATTGGGTCAATTTCACTTTATTCTTTTTAATTATGAATTTTTTTAAACATTTTTTATTCAACTTTTTTTACAACGTTCCTCCTTCAATTATGAAATTGTGTCATAGTAATCTTTTCGTCGAATTTTTGACCAAAAAAATCATGTGATTGTCATATAAGTATCTCAAACGGTCCATTATCTTTAAAAATGTACAAATGAGACTAAAATATCTCTTATGTATACATTCTCATTTTCGCTATTATAATTCTCTCTATACCTCTCTCTTTCTTCCTGGTCCGATTCTATTTTTTAACCCTTTGTGATTGGAATATTATAAACATTGAAGCAAGGTTAGAGACCCGCTGAGCTGTCCTAGTGCACTGCGGAAATCAAGATGGCGAACAAGTGCTCATCTTTATGAAGTCACAACTCTAACTTTAACTTTGTATTTTGTGATAACAGCTTCAAAGGTTTATTTAGGATCTCTATGACAGCTGAAAAATATCAATTGAAAATTCTCTATGTGCTTAAACCATAAGGTTTGCTCTTAATCGAAATTGGCATTCCTAGGACATGGGTATTTTTACCCAAATCTCGAACCAAGAGGAGGAGGAGGAGGGAGAGAGAGAAACGTAATGGCAAAAATAAGATGTATACAGATATGTATATGCATCATTTAGGATATTTTAGTCTCACTCATATTTCTAAGGGTATTTGACCATTTGAGGTACTCATGTGGCAATCACATGACTTTTTCTGTCAAAAAATTTGACAAAAAACTAACAGAAAGGCTACTATGATACATTTTCATGGTTAAAGGGAGCAAGTTGTTGTAAAAAATACTTAAAAGGGTAAGTTGAAAAAAAGTCATAGTTGGAAGGAATAAAGTGTAATTAATCCATGTTTATTTGGTCACCAAATTGGAACCCACCAAACTGAAAATCCCCCGAAACGAAATCCTCCATTTCTCTATCAACAAAACGAGACCCAATCTTTCCGCCGAGTATTATGCCTGTCTCTAGCTTTGATGGGAGAAAGAGGGTTACTATGGGATCACACCGGCGTCGTTTGAAACTTGGAAACACTGAACTCTCTGTGACGGCTGAGTGGTGAAACAAAGAGGGTATTAGGGAATTTCTTGAATTGTGAACATCTCCGCTGCTGCGGAACAGGTAAATTCCTCCTCATTTGCTTCAAATTCTATCATATGTTAAACTTCATCTGCAAAACTTCACACCTTCTGAAGTCAGCTGCTAAAGCTTCCCCAAACATCTCTTAAACCCACTCCTTTTCAAATATTGAATTTTTCTATTTCCATCAAACCCACTCCTTTTCAACATCCCTCAAATCTATCGGAAAATCTTCAAACCAACGCTTGTTTACGGTCACTTACCTCATAAACTCTTGCGGGTTTACTCCAGAAAAAGCTTTATCAGCATCAAGGTTTGTCAATTTTGAAACTCGTGATAAGCCGGACTTAGGGGTGGTTGGGAGCTTACTTTTTAGTTTTTCATTTTTAACTTTTTGGCTTTTTAGCTTTTTAGATTATGGCTTGAATTTGGGAGTAGTGTTTGGGAGAAATGTGCAGAATGCATTTTGCAAAAGTAGTAGAATGCAAAATGAGAATGAAAATGCAAAAATGAGGTCTAAACCTCTTTTTGAGTTTTTGCTCCTAAAGTCGAAAATGGAGAACTCATTCCGGGAACTGGCTCCCAAACAACCAAAATCCAAAAATGAGAATGGAAAAATGCAAAAAATAGGCTCCCAAACACCCCCGTCTTGGCATTCCTCAAGAACCATGGATTTACCCAAACCCAGATCGCAAGTGCCATTAGCCTCCTGTGATATTATGTGATACCCAAAAGACTCTTTTGCCCAAACTCGAATTTCTCAAATCTAAAGGCCTCTCAAGCACAGATGTTGCCTGGATGACGTCTCGGTCACCATTTATCTTGAAAAGAATCTTGCAATCATCTCGTGCTGGGATACTTTTGCTTGATCATCCAAAGATAAAACAGTAGTTCTTTTTAAAATATATGGTGGGATATTTTTGCGTGATCATCAGAGTAATGTGATACGTAATGTAGATATTCTGCGGAAAAAAGGTGTGCCCGATGCCAATATTATGCTTTTTGTTGATGAAAAATGCTAAGGCATACATGGTGAGCAGCCTTAGGTTTAGAGAGTGTGTGGATGAGGTAGAAAAGATGGGTTTTAATCCATCAAAAAAGAGTTTTATCTTAGCCATTCATGCGTCGAGGGGAATGACTAAAGCTATGAGGAAGAAGAAGGTTGAGGTTTATAAGAAGTGGGGTTGCACGGAGAATAAGATTCTTGTTGCTTTTAAGAAGCATCCAGGCTGTATGAGGGCATCAGAGGATAAGATCAATAGGGTGATGGATTTTGTGTCAATAAAATGGGATGGGAGTCTTCGTTTGTTGCAACAAGGCCAACAATTATTTCATTGAGCTTGGAGAAGAGGACATTTCCGAGAAATGCAGTTTATTAAGCGTTGTTGTCGAAAGGTTTAACTACGACCACTGATGTCAGCTTGATGACATTGCTACAATTTCCTGAAACGCAATTCCTGAAGAAGGTACTGAGCTATCACAAGGAAGAAGCTCCCGACTATTGAAGTTGTATAAGGAAACGTTGGATCTTGCAAAGTAGGTAGGATATGGCTATTGGGATAAGGCTGGGTGTTATGGATGTAATTGCCCTGGGGTTTTTGTTTTCATGGTTTAACTTTTGGGTTGGAATTCTAGTATTTGGAAAACAAGAAGTGTCTGTCCTTTCACCCGGCCAAATTGGATTTGGAGCTCAACATTGTGTTGCATTGAGTTATGTGTCATTTTGTACTGGTTGCGTATTTTATGCAGCACAGCCTGATCTATTCATGTCTGGGAATTTGGTCCATTGGTTTAGCAGTGTTTGTTTCATAACTCGAAATAGTGCACTTTTTGTCTTTTGGTTGGAGCTTACTCAAATGGTATTTTCTTTGTCCTACTATGACATTGCCTCAGGTTTCAGTCCATTTGTTGTGGCCTTCTACGTCATATTGGGAACTGCAGTTTTAGTTCTTTGAACCATCCTCAGTTAGTGTTGATCTATTTAGCACGGACACGGATGCGGACATGGACACGGACACGGACACGGAATTTTCTTATAGAACCTTTTTAGTTATTCATTCAGGCTTCTATGGAATGCGCTATCTAAACAAGTATTTATAATTACGCTTTAGGCCCGATAAATTATAAGCATCCCCTGAAAAATTAATTAAAATTTACAAAAGCCACCAAGAGGTGTCCCCCATGAGTGTCCCTGCCGTGCCGCCCCTTACAAAAATTTTAGAATCTGATAGAGACACCACATGGCATGTCCCCGAGTGTACGGTGACCTCCTAAGAATGCCCGTGCTTCATAGGTGCTGATTATTTTTTGTTTTATCCTTTGTTTCCTTTGCCTTTTTCTGTGTGTTTAGGGACTCATGCATGTTGCTTATTCAGTGAAGCAGTCTAGAAGTTGCCTTGAAGCAATCACTAGCAGTATATGCAATGATACTTCTTTTTGTTGAACTGTCGAGATTGGTTTTTTGAAAAGAAACGTGAAGATTGCTTCAGGCCATTTGCTATGGACTTCTTATTGTACAATGGAAAGTGTTTGAATTCTTTGGTAATGTGTTCAAATTGTGGTCGATGATTTTGGCCTTAACTCTTTTCTTTCTGTGTTTGTTCCCCTTTTATTGTATCTATTTGTTTGGGAATATTTTGGATGTGGCTGATTCAGTCTAGCAGCCCAGAAGTGGCCTTGGAAAAAAATTACTAGCTGTTTTTTTCTCATGCTTCCACTTACATGGGGTGATGTGCCTTATATCACCAAGTGCATGCATACAATCGTCTGATTTTCTTGCTTTCCTTGATTAGGTATACCCTGTATCATTTATGCTTGGAAGCGCATTGTACGCAGTTCTCCTCTTTGTAAACGAAGTCATTGTCGTTTGACTATTGAAGTTAGAGGTAAGTGTCGAGTTCTGACTTTGGAGTTCCTTGGTCAGATTCCGGCAAAAAGACAAGGTCAGGGATCTCAAACTAATTCATATTTTTTCCAACTATGACTATTCAAGTAGATTTTGTCACGAAAATTCATCTGCTCCTTTCAATTTCCATGTTTGACTTTTAAATAGCTCTCTCTCCCATTAACAGAGTTTCTGCAAATAATCTGTTGCCTCTGATTTTTGCAGCTTTGGGAGGACTGTTTCGTTGGTTCTAAGTGTTAGGAAAAATGGACATTTGCAGGAAAGATGGACAAACAACTGTTTGCTTCTTTGCCAAAAACTCTTGAGACCGTTTTCCTCCCCTGGTTCTGATTCAGGAAAGCGTCAATGCAAGAATCTGACCTCGTGTGAAATTTCCAAACCTGGTACCTAGTCCACATTGCATTCAACCATCATTTGATTTGATCTTGGCCTATTGGAAGACCAGTTGGCCAGGGATTGAGATTTAACAATGATATAGGCCGATCCGTAAGTGAGACCCAAGCAATTGAAGCAAAGGTAGAAGGAGGAGAGGCAGCAACTAAATCAAAGGCTCACGTATTTGGTACAGTTACTTAGTACAGCTGTCCGGAAGGAAAAAGGTTTTGGGGAGATTCCACAATTGTGAACATATCCCCTCTGCAGAACTGGTCAAACTCCTCCTTTTGGAAGCATCAAATGTTGAAGCTCATCCGCAAAACTTCACACCATGTCATGTCTGCTGCTAAAGCTTCACCAACACACTTTTTCAATTTCCATGGAACCCGCCCTTTGTCAACATCTCTCAAATCCATTGGAAGATCTTCGAATCAGAACTTGTTCACAGTATCCTACCTCATAAGTTCATGCGGGTTGTCTCCAGCAAAAGCTCTCTCAGCATCTAGGCATGTCAAATTTGGAACTCCTGATAAGCCAGACTCAGTCTTGGCATTCTTCAGGAACTACGGATTCACCCAAATCCAGATCTCAAGTATAATTAGAAATTACCCTCCTGTGATCTTATGTGATCCCCAAAAGACCCTTTTGCCCAAACTTGAATTTCTCAAATCTAAAGGCCTTTCGAGCACAGATGTGGCAAGAATAATATCTAAGTCATCCTATATCATTAGAAGAAGCTTGGAAAAGTCAATCATTCCATCTTTCAACTTCTTTGATAATTTGTTCAAATCCAAGGAGGAAACACTAGCTTTTATAAGAGGCTATTGTGGTTTTCTTCTATGTGATCATCAAAGTCAAGTGATAACCAATATTGAAGTTGTGCGAAAAGCAGGTGTGCCGAATGACACTATTATGCTTTGCCTGAAGAACCATCCTAGAGCATTCACAGTGAGCAGCTGTAAGTTTGGAGAATGTGCGGATGAGGTAGAGAAGATGGGTTTTAATCCTTCGAAAGTGAATTTTATGTTAGCCATTCAAGCATTGACGGGAATGAGTAAATCTACTTGGGAGAAGAAGGTTGAGGTTTATAAGAAGTGGGGTTGGACCCAGGATGAGATTCTTGTTGCTTTTGGAAAGAATCCACGGTTTATGATGGCATCGGAGGATAAGATCACTAGGGTTATGCATTTTCTCGTTAATAAAATGGGTTGCGAATCTTTGATGGTTGCGAGACAGCCACTGATTATATCAATGAGCTTGGAGAAGAGGATTGTACCAAGGTGTGAAGTCTATCAAGCTTTGTTGTCAAAAGGATTAGTAAAGTCCAATGGCATTAGCTTGGTGACAGTGCTAGGGTCTTCTGAAAAGCGGTTCGTAGACAGGTTTCTGAATAAATACAAGGACGAAGCTCCAGAGCTGCTAAAGTTGTATAGGGAAAAGTTTGATTTTTAGGAGTACTCATGTATGTTGTTTTGCTTTCTCTAGATTTAACTCTCGGGGAATGGATTCTCTCATGTGTACATCACCTTTTTTTTTTTGGTTTCGAAGAGTAGCTTGTAAAGCACCATTCTCCTATCTTTCAATTTTCATTGTAATTTGCCTCATTCAGAAACTAATGCCCTACTGGCCTTCTTTGTTTTGATCAAGAAACTGAGGTGAAACCCAATATTGATATTCCGGGAGAAGCTGCTGTGCCAAATGCAGATATTGGGATTTTGTTGTCGAAGAGAACCATAGAGAGATTGTGGAGATAGCTTCAACTCGTTTCCCAAGGTAAACGGCTCTATAAACTAGGTAAAACCTAATCTCGTTCGGCTGTCGAATTTACTTGTATTTGACTCTCTCTCACTTGAAAAATGAACTCGGAATAGATTGAATTTCGTGAATTAATCTTTGTGCAATACCAAAAACGAGCTTGATATATAAAAGCCTTTAGAATGCTAAAATGGATTGACCGTTGGGTTGCTAGCAATGAATAGAGCCAGAAACTAAATGGCTTTTGGATGGTATGTGAATGAGACATCATGGAGTATTATGGTGACTCTTAGGGTGTGAAACGACGAGAATTTCTAGTTGCCTCAAGATTCTCCAGTGTCCTTTTCATTCAAGCCCTTCGAACTTCCAATAGAAGGTTTAGAGATATTTTGGAGGAGGTAGAAAAAATGCATCTTAAGCCTTACACGTTTTTCGTTTGGATCAAAGTTTTGATTCCCCTGTTTGGTCCATGGCAAAATGCCGTTTGAAGTCGCACATTGCGGTGCATTGAATACTGATCTATGAGCATCCTCAAATAGCTCGACCGGGAAGACCTCTTACGAGATTTGCTTGCCTTCCACCAATTGTCTCTGCATTTCTGTGCAATAGTAATGTCTGGCTACAGTATATCATCATCAGTTCAATTGGTCATTTGGTCAATATATCTGTTTTCACCAATCAATGTCTAATACGCACAATCCGAATGAATTAAATTCTTGTGATCTCGGTTTTTCTATTATATGATTGTTGAATAGATCAATTCACGAACTCGTCCTTTTAGGCACATTTTCTCGACTTAAAGAAAAAAGAAAGATCACCCATATCTAGTTTAGTTGATATGATCCTACCACCTTCTCTCAATTATTACGAGCTTTGCTGCACGCAATCCTCGTCGCCAAAGCTCGGAATGTGTTAGTTAATGGGGTGGACGTTTATCTCACCGCAGTAGCACAAGCATTTAGCTCTGTTTGTGCAGCTGTGAAATTGCTTCAGGTTTTAGCCTATTAGGTATATCTTTTCTAAGAGCATGTTTGGAATTGGTTGCATTTTTTTGATATCATGTTCTACTTTGGATGAGTTTAATTCTACCAAAACTAGAACTATTAAGTTTAAACTTATTAGACAAAAAATACAAAGTATTCAGAAGTTATTAGTTCATTAACTTGACAAAATAACACAAAACTTGAGCATGTAACAAACTTGACTTACAAAGTCGTTATAGCGCACGTACACGAGACTAGTTATTACGCTTTAAAGTTTATCAATTACATATCACAAAACACTACAACATTATAATAACACGAGAAATCACAAAATAAAATTCATCATTTAGTACTACCTATCGAAAACCTAAAGCATTGAATAGTTCATTTACTAAACAATTGTAGACATGTTTTTTCATTGAGGGTGATGGTGGTTGCCTCATCGGTCTCATACGTGTGGCCTCAAAGCTGATCTCGTGTTGGAGAAATTTAAAGAGTAAATTTTTTTTTTAGAGAAGCAAGAAAGATAGATATAATAAAAAATTTGAATTTATTTTGAATTATTTTTATTTTTAATAAAAATTATAAATTTTTTGCTCGGTGTAAAATTATTGTCAAAAAATCAACAATTTAAGAATGAAATAGATAAGGGTAAGATATTTTAGGATAACCATAAAAATTAATCATAGATTACGATTTCCTTTACAAATTTAACAATAGTTACTAATTCAACTACAAAATTATATAATTTAGAAACTATTTAAGTAAATGAATAATATAAAATTAGCACAAATAAAAATAAGATAATTTGAGTAATAAAAACAAAAACTAATCTAAAAATATTACTTAAGGTATGACTTCTGACGTGTTCGGAATTACTGGTTGAACATGAAAATATGTGCATTTAATAATTCTGACCACATTTGTATTTGAACATGTATAGAATATTGTGTTACTAGACCCTTTTTTTCCCACATAACTCCACCGTAATCTTCTTGCACTAGAGTGAGGGCATCCACATCAAACTCTCTAAACACCCTCCTTCTCTAATTTGAGGAGAAATTTTTTGGTTCAACCCCCATGTCAGTTTTCTTAGCCCTTCTTCTTATTTTTCAAAATGAATAGGGACTCTATAGTTTTAGAGTATCACTATTCACTCTTAATATTTTATTTTTATTATTATTTTTATTTTTTCCTCCCTTATAACATTTGAATTAAATATAAAAAAGAGAGAATATTTTAGTAAAATAGAAATAAAATAGAGAGTATGAGATATTATAAAATATAATCCTTAAAATAAAAAAATAGGATTTTCTCTTTAATTTAGTATAAAAAATTGGAGAGACTAGTGCGGGTGATACGAGGGTTTTAGGGTTCGTTGAAGAAGATGGTTTTAGGAGAAATGCTTCCTAATTTGTGAAGATGTCTTCAGCAAAACAGCCAAAAAGGTAAAGTTCCTTCATTTTCTTTAGCAGAAATTTTCTCAACCAAATGTTCAAGTTTCTTACCAAATCTGCTGCTACTGCTGTTCTAGCTTCACCATCCCGCATTCTCTATTTCGATAAATCCCACCCCTTTTCATCATCTCTTAAATCCGTCCAAAATTCAGCAAATCAACAGTCGTTCAGTGTCGATTACCTCATAAACTCTTGTGGGTTTTCTCCAGAATTAGCTCTCTCGGCATCCAAGTATGTCAAATTTGAATCTCCCTCCAGGCCAGACTCGGTCCTGGCATTCTTCGAGAACCATGATTTCACGATAACCCAGATCTCAAAAATCATTCGAAAGTTTCCTCCTGTCATCTTATGCGATCCCCAAAAAACCCTTTTGCCCAAACTCGAATTTCTTAAGTCTAGAGGCGTTTCAAGCACAGATGTTTCCAGGATAGTATCTACAACGCCATTTCTTCTGAAGAGAAGCTTGGAAAATATAATCATCCCATCTTTCGATTTCCTTTGTAATTTCCTTGAATCCAAGGAGAAAACTGTAGCTGTTATTAAAAGCTATGGTGGGCTTCTTTTGTTTGATCTTCAAACTCTCAAGCAAAATTTTGAAATTCTGCGAGAAGCCGGAGTGCCGGATGAAAATGTTAGGGCTTTGTTGTTGAGGGAACCTAGAGTATTCTTGGCGAGTGGAGACAGGTTTAAAGAGATTGTGAAGGAGGTAGATGAAATTGGTTTTAATCGGTCAAGAATGGTGTATGTCACAGCGTTTCAAACCATAAGATCAATGACAAAATCTACGTGGGCTAAGAAGGTTGAGGTTTACAAGAAGTGGGGTTGGACCGGGGATGATGTTCTTGTAGCTTTTAAGAAGCAGCCATGGTATATGATGGCATCGGAGGCTAAGATCAACGCGGTGATGGATTATTTTGTCAATAACATGGGTTGGGAGCCTTTGTCCATTGCCAGACATCCAATAATTATTTCAATGAGCTTGGAGAAGCGGATTGTTCCAAGGAGTGTGGTTTATCAAGCTCTGTTGTCGAAAGATTTAATCAAGACCAATGATGTTGGCTTGATTACATTGCTACATTATCCTGAAATGCAGTTCCTAAAGAAGGTTTTGAGCTATGCGAAGGAGGAAGGTCCCGAGCTATTGAAGTTATATAAGGAAAAGCTGCATCACGCAAACTAAGTACGGTATGGTTAAGATGAGGATGGACTGGTTAAGGAAATTCAAGCTGTGGTTTGCCTCCTGTAATGGTTGGGGCAGGGATGGATTGGTGTGTTGGGGGTATTATGTTGTTGGGGATGTGTATTTCAAATCTCATGTCCTTTGCACAAAACGTTTCCTGAATTTGTTCTTAACACCTAAGGAAAATCTTTTGGTAATCCTTGGTTTGATTAAACTTTTCATGATACAGAGTTTGACTACCCATTTTTTGCTTAGTTTGATTCTGAGAGCAAGAAGGTCGATTGTGTTCTGTTTTTTACGATCTTCTTCCATGCAAAGGAAGATTGTGACAGTATTCTGGGTTGTTTCATCCTGAGACGGCGTGGCTATTTTTAGCTTGCACAAAGAGTGCAGAGCCGCTAAACGTCTTAAAGAGAGTGGCCTAGGTCGGACTCAACCCAAAACAATAGCTACAGCTGACAACGTGCAAGCGGAGGTAAAGGGTACAGAAGAATTTATAATAGCTGGTGGTGATTGTTTTTTTTGTTTTGCATGCTGAGCTCTTGGCCTATTCCATTGTACTAGGCGAAGTCTGGAGACGTAAGAATGCAAAAATGCAGAAAACAGATCTATTTATTACCTTTGTTAACCAGGTGATT
This sequence comes from Arctostaphylos glauca, assembly GCA_019985065.2. Taxonomy (NCBI): domain Eukaryota; kingdom Viridiplantae; phylum Streptophyta; class Magnoliopsida; order Ericales; family Ericaceae; genus Arctostaphylos; species Arctostaphylos glauca. The sequence goes on along the minus strand of JAHSPW020000010.1, from coordinate 29,923,206 downwards.
CGTCGTTCCTCCGCCCTTTTGTCATAAGGCGTGGTCTGAGTGTGAAAAAAAAAAAAAACAGATCTTCTTAGCTAATCGCTGGGTTCGAAATATCTTGATCTTTCATTACTTTCAACATTACAAAGGAAGGATGGATTCACAAGAATATCATTTCTCTTCCAGTATTCTTGAAAAATTTGAAGCCGGCCCTTCTTTTCGCGGAATTCTAAGTCTTACACAATTAGCCAAAGATGATCACCTGAACTGAAACAAAACCAGAAGCCAGAGCACTACCTAATAAGATACTGAAGTCTTCAACCCAAAAAACTCCATCAACCCAACAGCTCTTCAGCCTGGGTCTTGTCCACTTGGGTTCATACACTGATTGCTGGCTCCCAATAGTAATGTCTCAGTTACCACAACCGTAAGAATGGCTCGAAAAACGGTCCCCTGCCCCAATAGTAGTAGGGATCAAATCTTTTGGAATAGATACTGTAGCGTGGTAGCGTACAATGGTTGTTTTTCTATGCTGTTGCATTCATACGAACCCAAGTCGATCTGATTTAGGCGTAGGACCTCACTCTGAACCTTTTGCTTGAATGCATTTTTTTTCTACGTTTCCGTTTAATCCGCATTGACCTGCTGACTCTTGCATTCCCTTTCCACTTGCTTGGTCCTAGGCTGTTGGGGCCTCCACTTACAAATTGTTCGTCTAAATCTAGACACAAATATGTTTGGAATCGTTAAATGTACATGGGCCTCATATGATTATGTATAACTCTATGCATTTGACGGGTACAGATGCATCTTTAGCTGAATGTTTAGGAATTATTTGTGTTCCTAAACCAACCGATAGAAAATTGGCACAACAAATGGTGAAAAACTTTCTGCAAATCACATTACCTTCCTATTGCCTTTCTGACGCTGTCGTCGTCCTCCACCTTGCACATTTTGAGAACTTGGCCCAAGAGAAAATGGAAAGTCTATTAACACATCATTTTGTGTACAAATGTGGACACGTGTTTAAAAAGTCATCCCGTGTACAAGGAATATTTTAAAATGATATAAACTCTATCTACATTGAATCATTCTAAACACACACACACACAATATATATATATGCACATGAAAAATGCGTTTATCGACCTGCTCGTGACAAAAAGAGGCCATATGTTGCAATTTCTTTGAAGAAAACATAAAACTTAGAAAGCAAAAGCATTAACAGTGTAACACAACAAAAAAATATTAAAATAAGTTCACAATCTAGTATTATTTATTGAAGTGTTTTGTTAATCACCGCTCATTAGACGATAGATAATATATGCATAATATCAACAAATACGAATATCAACACATTTTTTATAAATAAAAATAAACAAATATATATATATATATATATATATATATATATATATATATATATATATTCACAGATATCAATACACAATTTACAAATATCAATATACCTTATATACATTATACACACTGCTTAGTGAACGGTTGTTAGCATTTTCCAACTTAGTATAATAAGTCTGTTTGCACTAAATTATTTTTTATGTGTTTTGGCTGGATTGAGTATAGAATTTTGTTTAAATATTTTTTAAAAATACTTTCGTACCCTAATTGGCCTTCAAATAACAAAAAAAAAAAAAATCCAAATAGGTATCAAAGAGGTATTCAACCCTAATTAGCCATTCAACCTTACACTGTTATCAGTTTCGTCTACTTCTCAAGCGGACTTATTCAGCCAAAATCTGGTCCAAATGGGTATCAAAATTGGCCTTTAAATAAACAAAAAAAAAATTCAAATGGATCCTACAGCAGGGGCAGTCTCCTTGCCTGAAGCTGATACGGTTCTAATAGAATGTTAAGAGGGTTTTAGGGTTCATTGACGAAGAGGGTTTTAGGGGAAATTCTTCCTAATTTGTGAAGATAATCTTCAGCAAAACAGGTAAAGCTAGTTCCTTCTCTTTTGCAGAATTTTTTCCGACCAAATGTTTGAGTTTCTTAGCAAATCTGCTGTTAGTGCTGTTCGAGCTTCGCCATCCCGCATTCTCCATTTCGATAAATCCCACCCCTTTTCATCATCTCTTAAATCCGTCAAAAATTCAGCAAATGAACAATCGTTCACTGTCAATTACCTCATAAACTCTTGTGGGTTTTCTCCAGAATTAGCTCTCTCGGCATCCAAATATGTCGAATTTGAGGGTGTGTTCGTTTTAGGGTGTTTCTGAAATAGTTTTAGAAACATGTCTCTGAGACGTTGTTTGGTTATAAGTGTCTCAGAAACTGTTTCTGAAACTTTTTCTTTTATAGAGAGAAAAAGTTGTCTGGGAGAATGTTCCAGAAACTGTTTCTGAAACTGTTTCAGAAACTGTTCCAGAAACTTGTTTGAGAGAAAGTCTCTCAAACTCATAACCGAACACACCCTGAAGCTCCCCAGAAGCCAGACTCGGTCCGGGCATTCTTCGAGAACCATGATTTCACGATAACCCAGATCTCAAACATCATTCGAATTAATCCTCCTGTCCTCTTATGTGATCCCCAGAAAACCCTTTTGCCCAAACTCGAATATCTCAAGTCTCTAGGCTTTTCAAGCACAGATGTTTCCAGAATAGTATCTAAAATGCCGATTCTGTTGAAGAGAAGCTTGAAAAACAAAATCATCCCATCTTTCGATTTCCTTTGTAATTTCCTCGACTCCAAGGAGAAAACTCTAGCTGTTATTAAAAGCAACAGTGGGCTTCTTTTGCTTGATCTTCAAACTCTCGAGCACAATATTGCAATTCTGCGAGAAGCCGGAGTGCCGGATGAAAATGTTAGGGGTTTGTTGTTGAGGGAACCTAGAGTATTCTTGACAAGTGGAGAAAGGTTTAGAGAGATTGTGAAGGAGGTAGGTGAAATTGGATTTAATCCGTCAACAAGGGAGTTTGTGACAGCGTTTCAGATGATTAGGTCAATGACAAAATCTACATGGGACAAGAAGGTTGAGGTTTATAAGAAGTGGGGTTGGACCGAGCATGATATTCTTGTAGCTTTTAAGAAGAATCCATGGTGTATGATGGCATCGGAGGTTAAGATCAATGCGGCGATGGATTATTTTGTCAATAACATGGGTTGGGAGCCTTTGTCCATTGTCAGAAGTCCAATAATTATTTCAATGAGCTTGGAGAAGCGGATTGTTCCGAGGAGTGTGGTTTATCAAGAACTGTTGTCAAAACACTTAATCAAGACCAGTAATGTTGGCTTGATGACGCTGCTATATTTTGTTGGAATAAAATGGAGAAATATTATCTTTTTTTTCTTCAACCTAGAATTTACCGACAAGAAGGTGGTGGAGATTGAGGTGCGGACTAGGTCGCTCTCTTGAGACGATACGCGCCGTCGAGGATTTCCGGTGTAAAAGACTAGAAATGCACGCCGTCCCCAGGATATAACAAACCTAACCACCAAGTTGAATACCCTCACAAGTTTACACTACTTGAAAGGGTGAAGCTTTTCTTTTAGTACTTTCTTTTTCCAGAACAAAATGAGTCATACAAAATAAAATTAGAAGATGGAAGTACAGCTCCTCATACATTTTCTGAAACAAGTGTGCACTTTTTATACTACTGTACACGAAGGTGCATGTGAGTTTTAATGGTATAATCAAAACAGATTTGAATGGACATAAAATGCCTCATAAAATACATTTAAATATAATCCCATAAAATCACATAGGATCCAATTCTTTTGTCCATTTTTCACAGCCTTCAATATCATTAAAAAGCCATAAAACACTAACGGCAAGAAAAGTAATTAGGTGAGGATTTTTTTTCAAACATAAAATTCATTTACAAACAAAATAAATAAGGTGAAAATCTAAACGGACAATGTATTAATGAGTAATTAAAATTTAGTAATTTGATCATTTTATAAAAATACTCTAACAATCCCCCACTTATTTTTAATAAAATTACTATGAATCCAAAAAATAATAACACAAGTATAAGTTCTGGATATAGATAGAATATTGTGCATAATGAGGGTGCTAATGGCTTGAATCCACATTTAGCGTTATGCAATATTGTTCCAAAACCAATAGTGACAAAGACTTGAACTAAGGTTTTTTTTTATGGAATACAAAATATCACATTTCACACACAATACTCAAGTACTCTACAATAAGCTTCTAAGCCAGCATATTAACGGCCTTGTGCTTGATCCCAGCTTTCATGAGTATCTAGAGAATTAGCCAAATTCTCATAGGAAGCGGCCCCACTTCCAAACTCATATAGGTGTGTCTATCAAGGATGCTCTCGTAACTCTGACATCCCACTCATAAGAGCTATAGAACACATTAAGAGTTTTTATGAAACAAACTCATCCTTTAAACTGTTACGAGATATATGTACTTGCACCATAGGGATGGACTGAAAACATAGTGATATCCATTGATATCATGTGCATATCATCAAACTATTCTATGATTCGTTCTTCCCTTTAAACCTAGTTCTTGGGATCTCCAGTCCCTAGGTTGGGTATCCTCATAGTTAGTTTATTTTTCTTTGGGCTTTAGTCCCATCTCCCTCGATGCTATCCAGATCTTCTCTCTAGCTAGAGCTTTTGTTAAAGGATCCGCAATATTATCTCCAGTTTTTACATAGTCAACACTTATAGTGCCACTTGTAATATATGATCTCACAGTACTGTGTTTTCTTCTAATAGATCTGAATTTTCCATTATAATATTTATTCTGCACCCTACAAATTGCAGCAGTGCTATCACAATGAATTAAGACAGGTGGTATAGGTTTTTCCCACATGGGAATTTCAGACAAAAGATCACGTAACCAACCTGCTTCTTCACTAACTGAGGCTAAAGCTATTAATTCGGCCTCCATGGTGGACTTAGCAATAATCTGTTGCTTTTTAGATTTCTAACATATTGCTCCACCACCTAAAGTAAATACATAGCCAGTGGTAGATAATGAATCACCTGATAAGGTATTCCAATCAGCATCACTGTATCCTTCAAGCACAGCAGGATACTGCTGAAATTGTAAACCATAGCTCATAGTTCTTTTTAGATACCTCATTAAACGAGTCACAACATTCCAATGTTCAACATTTGGTTTACTAGTAAATCTAGCTAGCACGCCCACTGCATAAGCTATATCAGGTCTAGTACAATCAGTAGCATATCTAAGACTACCGATAATACTTGCATACACTTCTTGATTATAAATTTCATGATCATGTCTGGTAGGAAATAAGTGTATACTAGGATCAAAAGGTGTACTAGCAGGATTACAATCAAAATAATTAAATTTTGTCAATATTTTTTCTATATAATGAGATTGATCAATAAAAATACCATTAGAAGTTTTAGAAATTCTCATACCAAGAATTACATTTGCTTCTCCAAGATCTTTCATATCAAAACAAGTTTTAAGCAAAGTCTTGGTAGAATTGATAACATCTAAATTTGATCCAAATATTAAAAGATCATCAACATACAAACAAATTATAATATGGGTACCATCCAATGATTTAAAATATATGCATTTATCACTTTCATTTGTTTTAAAACCATTAGAAAGTAAACTTTGATCAAATTTTTCATGCCATTGCCTAGGTACTTGTTTTAAACCATATAATGATTTTAACAATTTACACACTTTGTGCTCATTACTAGGCAATATAAAACCCTCAGGTTGGTCCATATAAATTTCTTCTCCTAAATCACCATTTAAAAATGCAGTTTTTACATCCATTTGATGTATCAACAAATCATGTATAGCAGCTATATCAATTAGTAATCTAATTGATGTAACTTTAGTGACAGGAGAAAAAGTATCAAAAAAGTCAATGTCTTCTTTTTGTTTGAAACCTTTAGCTACAAGTCTAGCTTTATATTTTTCTATAGCTCCACAAGGTTTATATTTTTTTCTAAGAATCCACTTACAACCAATAGTTTTACAACCAGAAGGAAGGTCCACAAGTTTCCAAGTATTATTAGAAATCAAAGAGTCCATCTCATCATTGATGGCTTCTCTCCAAAAATCAGACTCGGTAGAAGATAAAGCTTCTTCTAAGGAAATAGGTTTGCCTTGAACATTATATACATAATAGTCAGGACCAAAATTCTTTTCAACTCTAGGTCTCTTACTCCGCCTAGGTTCAACCTCTATTTCAATGGTCTGATTTGAAGTAGATGCTTGGAAATCAGTATTAACTTGTTGTTCAGGACCCCCACTAATTCTCGATTTAAAATGAAATTTATTTTCGTGAAAAATTGCATCTCTAGATTCAATAATGGAATTATTTTCAAAATCTAGAAATCTATAAGCCACACTATTTAGTGAATATCCTAAAAATACACATGCAGAAGCCTTTTTACCAAGTTTAGGTCTTTTAGGATCTGGTAGCCTCACATAGGCTAAACAACCCCAAACTCTAAAATAATTCACACTTGGTTTATATTTTTTCCACAACTCAAAAGGTGTTAGAAAAGTTTTTTCATGAGCTATTCTATTCAAAACAAAATTTGCCGATAAAACAGCTTCACCCCCATAAATTTTTAAGAGCCCCACAACTAATGAGCATTGCATTGGTCAAATTAATAAGGGTTCTATTTTTTCATTCAGCTACACCGTTAGAGGCCGGAGAGTAAGGGGGAGTCACTTCATGAATAATACCAAGAGATTGAATATAATTATTAAGGCCAAGTAAATCATACTCTCCACCCCTATCGCTTCTAAATTTTTTAATTTTTCTATCAAATAAATTTTCAATTTCTTTTATAAAAACAGTTAATTTTCCAAAAGCGTCACTTTTATTTTTTAAAAGATACACATATGAATATTTAGAAAAATCATCTATAAAAGTTATAAAATAACGATTACCACCTCGTGTTAGGATACCTTCAAATTCACAAATATCACTATGAATGAGGTCTAACAAATCATTATTCCTTTATACACTTTTATATGAAGTAGGTATAGAGAGATTGTGGAGGTAGAGAAATTCAAGAATGGAGTTTGTGACTGCAGTTCAAGCGATGAAAGTTTAGAGATATTTTGGAGGAGGTAGAGAAAATGCGTCTTAATCCTTGCACGTTTTTCGTTTGGATGAAAGTTTTGAGTCCTTTGTTTGCTCCATGGCAAAATGCAGTTTGAAGCGAACCATAGAGAGATTGTGGAGGTAGAGAAAATCAAGAATGGAGTTTGTGACTGCAGTTCACGCGGTGGAGGTGTAGGAAAAAATATAATGCGACAGATTCGAAGAACAATCGAGAATTTAAAAAACATACATCTATTTTTATTAAGAATAGAATCAACAATACAGAAGCGAAACAACGATATAATATAAGAATTGAAATACGAAAATAAATACATTGTTATCGAACTGAGTCTTGTGTTTAACACAGTTCCCTTAAGATTAAATTGTCGCCTCTCCATGAGTGTTGGAGTTCATCGTTGTCTCCCAAGGTAAACGGCTCCATGAACTAGGTAACACCTAATTTCGTTTGCTTGTCGAACTTACTTGTATTTGACTCTCTCACTCTTGAAGAATGAACTTGGAATAGACTGAATTTCGTGAATTAATCTGTGTGCAATACCAAAAACGAGCTTGGTATATAAAGGCCTTTAGAATGCTGAAACAGAATGACCTTTGGGTTGCTAGCAATGAATGGAGCTAGAAACTGAATGACCTTTGGATGGTACGTGAACGAGACATCATGGAGTACTATGGTGACTCTTAGGGTGTGAAACGACCGAGAATTTCTAGTTGCCTCAAGACCCTTTGGTGTCCTTTTCATTCAAACTCTTCGAACTTCCAATAGAAAGTTTAGAGATATTTTGGAGGAGGTAGAAAAAATGCATCTTAAGCCTTGCACGTTTTTCGTTTGGATCAAAGTTTTGATTCCCCTGTTTGCTCCATGGCAAAATGCAGTTTGAAGTTGCACATTGCAGTGCATTGAATGCTAATCTATGAGCATCCTTAGATAGCTCGACCGGGAAGACCTCTTACAAGATTTTCTTGCCTTCCACCAATTATCTCTGTATTTCTGTGCAATAGTAATGTCTGGCTACAGTATATCATCATCAGTTCAATTGGTCATTTGGTCGATATATCTGTTTTCACCAATCAATGTCTAATACGCACAATCTGAATGAATTAAATTCTTGCAATCTCGGTTTCTCTATTATATGATTGTCGAATAGATGAATTCACGAACTCATCCTTTTAGGCACATTTTCTTGACTTAAAGAAAAAAGAAAGATCACCCATATCTAGTTTAGTTGATATGACCCTACCACCTTTTCTCAATTATTACGAGCTTTGCTGCATGCAATCCTCGTCGCGAAAGCTCGGAATGTGTTAGTTAATGGGGTGGACGTTTATCTCACCGCAGTAGCACAAGCATTTAGCTGTGTTTGTGCAGCTGTGAAATTGCTTCAGGTTTCAGCCTATTAGGTATAGCTTTTCTAAGAGCATGTTTGGAATTGGTTGCATTTTTTTGATATCATGTTCTACTTTGGATGAGTTTAATTCTACCAAAACTAGAACTATTAAATTTAAACTTATTAGACAAAAAATACAAAGTATCCAGAAGTTATTAGTTCATTAACTTGACAAAATAACACAAAACATGAACATGTAACAAACTTGACTTACAAAGTCGTTATAGTGCACATACACGAGACTAGTTATTACACTTTAAAGTTTATCAGTTACATATCACAAAACACTACAACATTATAATAACACGAGAAATCACAAAATAAAATTCATTATTTAGTACTACCTATCGAAAACCTAAAGCATTGAATAGTTCATTTACTAAACAATTGCAGACATGTTTTTTCATTGAGGGTGATGGTGGTTGCCTCATCGGTCTCATACGTGTGGGCTCAAAGCTGATCTCGTGTTGGAGAAATTTAAAGAGTAAAATTTAAGATTAAATTTTTTTTTTAGAGAAGCAAGAAAGATAGATATAATAAAAAATTTGAATTTATTTTGAATTATTTTTATTTTTAATAAAAATTATAATTTTTTTGCTCGGTGTAAAATTATTGTCAAAAAATCAATAATTTAACAATGAAATAGATAAGGGTAAGATATTTTAGGACAACCATAAAAATTAATCATAGATTACGATTTCCTTTACAAATTTAACAACAGTTTCTAATTCAACTACAAAATTATATAATTTAGAAATTATTTAAGTAAATTGAATAATATAGAATTACCACAAATAAAAATAAGATAATTTGAGTAATAAAAACAAAAACTAATCTAAAAAATATTACTTAAGGTACGACTTCTGACGTGTTCGGAATTACTGGTTGAACATGAAAACATGAGCATTTAATAATTCTGACCACATCTGTATCTGAACATGTATAGAATATTGTGTTACTAGGCCCTTTTTTTCTCCACATAACTCAACCGTAATCTTCTTGCACTGGAGTGAGGGCATCCACATCAAACTCTCTAAACACCCTCCTTCTCTAATTTGAGGAGAAATTTTTTAGTTCAACCCCCATATCAACTCCAATATCAGCTTCCCTATCCCTTCTTCATATTTTTCAAAATGAATATGAACTCTATAGTTTTAGAGTATCACTATTCACTCTTAATATTTTATTTTTATTACTTTTTTCATTTTTTCCCTCCCTTATAATATTTGAATTAAATATAAAAAAAGAGAGAATATTTTAGTAAAATAGAAATAGAATAAAAAGTCTGATGTAGGACATTATAAAATGTAACCCTTAAAATAAAAAAATAAAATTTTCTCTTTAATTTAATGTAAAAAATGGAGAGATTAGTGCGGATGCTACGAGGGTTTTAGGGTTCGTTGAAGAAGATGGTTTTAGGAGAAATGCTTCCTAATTTGTGAAGATGTCTTCAGCAAAACAGCCAAAAAGGTAAAGTTCCTTCATTTTCTTTAGCAGAAATTTTCTCAACCAAATGTTCAAGTTTCTTACCAAATCTGCTGCTACTGCTGTTCTAGCTTCACCATCCCGCATTCTCTATTTCGATAAATCCCACCCCTTTTCATCATCTCTTAAATCCGTCCAAAATTCAGCAAATCAACAGTCGTTCAGTGTCGATTACCTCATAAACTCTTGTGGGTTTTCTCCAGAATTAGCTCTCTCGGCATCCAAGTATGTCAAATTTGAATCTCCCCACAAGCCAGACTCGGTCCTGGCATTCTTCGAGAACCATGATTTCACGATAACCCAGATCTCAAAAATCATTCGAAAGTTTCCTCCTGTCATCTTATGCGATCCCCAGAAAACCCTTTTGCCCAAACTCGAATTTCTTAAGTCTAGAGGCGTTTCAAGCACAGATGTTTCCAGGATAGTATCTACAACGCCATTTCTTCTGAAGAGAAGCTTGGAAAATATAATCATCCCATCTTTCGATTTCCTTTGTAATTTCCTTGAATCCAAGGAGAAAACTGTAGCTGTTATTAAAAGCTATGGTGGGCTTCTTTTGTTTGATCTTCAAACTCTCAAGCAAAATTTTGAAATTCTGCGAGAAGCCGGAGTGCCGGATGAAAATGTTAGGGCTTTGTTGTTGAGGGAACCTAGAGTATTCTTGGCGACGGAAGACAGGTTTAAAGAGATTGTGAAGGAGGTAGATGAAATTGGTTTTAATCCGTCAAGAATGGTGTATGTCACAGCGTTCCAAACCATAAGATCAATGACAAAATCTACGTGGGCTAAGAAGGTTGAGGTTTACAAGAAGTGGGGTTGGACCGGGGATGATGTTCTTGTAGCTTTTAAGAAGCAGCCATGGTGTATGATGGCATCGGAGGCTAAGATCAACGCGGTGATGGATTATTTTGTCAATAACATGGGTTGGGAGCCTTTGTCCATTGCCAGACGTCCAATAATTATTTCAATGAGCTTGGAGAAGCGGATTGTTCCAAGGAGTGTGGTTTATCAAGCTCTGTTGTCGAAAGATTTAATCAAGACCAATGATGTTGGCTTGATTACGTTGCTACATTATCCTGAAATGCAGTTCCTAAAGAAGGTTTTGAGCTATGCGAAGGAGGAAGGTCCCGAGCTATTGAAGTTATATAAGGAAAAGCTGCATCATGCAAACTAAGTACGGTATGGTTAAGATGAGGATGGACTGGTTAAGGAAATTCAAGCTGTGGTTGCCTCCTGTAATGGTTGGGGCAGGGATGGATTGGTGTGTTGGGGGTATTATGTTGTTGGGGATGTGTATTTCAAATCTCACGTCCTTTGCACAAAACGTTTCCTGAATTTGTTCTTAACACCTAAGGAAAATCTTTTGGTAATCCTTGGTTTGATTAAACTTTACATGATACAGAGTTTGACTACCCATTTTTTGCTTATAAAATGATGTCTTCTGTTTTAGTTTTGATTCTGAGAGCAAGAAGGTCGATTGTGTTCTGTTTTTTACGATCTTCTTCCATGCAAAGGAAGATTGTGACAGAGGCTGTATTCTGGGTTGTTTCATCCTGAGATGGCGTGGCTATTTTTAGCTTGCACAGAGAGTGCAGAGCCGCGAAACGTCTTAAAGAGAGTGGCCTAGGTCGGACTCAACCCAAAACAATAGTTACAGCTGACAACGTGCAAGCGGAGGTAAAGGGTGCAGAAGCATTTATAATAGCCGGTGGTGATTGTTTTTTTTGTTTTGCATGCTGAGCTCTTGGCCTATTCCATTGTACTAGGCGAAGTGTGGAGACGTAAGAACGCAAAAATGCAGAAAACAGATCTATTTATTACCTTTGTTAACCAGGTGATCCGTCGTTCCTCCGCCCTTTTGTCATAAGGCGTGGTCTGAGTGTGAAAAAAAAAAAAAAACAGATCTTCTTAGCTAATCGCTGGATTCGAAATATCTCGATATTTCATTACTTTCAACATTACAAAGGAAGGATGGATTCGCAAGAATATCATTTCTCTTCCAGTATTCTTGAAAAATTTGAAGCCGGCCCTTCTTTTCGCTGAATTCTAAGTCTTACACAATTAGCCAAAGATGATCACCTGAGCTGAAACAAAACCAGAAGCCAGAGCACTACCTAATAAGATACTGAAGTCTTCAACCCAAAAAACTCCATCAACCCAACAGCTCTTCAGCCTGGGTCTTGTCCACTTGGGTTCATACACTGATTGCTGGCTCCCAATAGTAATGTCTCAGCTACCACAACCGTAAGAATGGCTCGAAAAACGGTCCCCCGCCCCAATAGTAGTAGGGATCAAATCTTTCGGAATAGATACTGTAGCGTGGTAGCGTACAATGGTTGTTTTTCTATGCTGTTGCATTCATACGAACCCAAGTCGATCTGATTTAGGCGTAGGACCTCACTCTGAACCTTTTGCTTGAATGCATTTTTTTTCTACGTTTCCGTTTAATCCGCATTGACCTGCTGACTCTTGCATTCCCTTTCCACTTGCTTGGTCCTAGGCTGTTGGGGCCTCCACTTACAAATTGTTCGTCTAAATCCAGACACAAATATGTTTGGAATCGTTAAATGTACATGGACCTCATATGATTATGTATAACTCTATGCATTTGACGGGTACAGATGCATATTTATCTGAATGTTTAGGAATGATTTGTGTTCCTAAACCAACCGATAGAAAATTGGCACAACAAATGGTGAAAAACTTTCTGCAAATCAGATTACCTTCCTATTGCCTTTCTGACGCTGTCATCCTCCTCCACCTTGCACATTTTGAGAACTTGGCCCAAGACAAAATGGAAAGTCTATTAACACATCATATTGTGTACAAATGTGGACACGTGTTTAAAAAGTCATCCCATGTACAAGGAATATTTCAAAATGATATGAACTCTATCTACATTGAACCATTCTAAACACACACACACACAATATATATGCACATGAAAAATGCGTTTATCGACCTCTCTTGACAAAAAGAGGCCATATGTTGCAATTTCTTTGAAGAAAACATAAAACTTAGAAAGCAAAAGCATTAACAGTGTAACACAACAAAAAAATATTAAAATAAGTTGACAATCTAGTATTATTTATTGAAGGGTTTTGTTAATCACCGCTCATTAGACGATAGATAATATATACATAATGTCAACAAATATGAATATCAACACATTTTTTACGAATATAAATATATATATTCACAGATATCAATACACAATTTATAAATATCAATATATCTTATATACATTATACATACTGCTTAGTGAACGGTAGTTAGCATTTTCCAACTTAGTATAATAAGTCTGTTTGCACTAAATTATTTTTTATGTGTTTTGGCTGGATTGAATATAGAATTTTGTTTAGATATAATGACAAAAATACTTTCGAACCCTAATTGACCTTCAAATAACCAAAAAAAAAAAAAATCCAAATAGGTATCAAAGAGGTAATCAACCCTAATTAGCCATTCAACCTTACACTGTTATCAGTTTCGTCTACTTCTCAAGCGGACTTATTCAGCCATAATCTGGTCCAAATGGGTATCAAAATTGGCCTTTAAATAAACAAAAAAAATTCAAATGGATCCTACAGCAGGGGCAGTCTCCTTGCCTGAAGCTGATACGGTTCTAATAGAATGTTAAGAGGGTTTTAGGGTTCATTGAAGAAGAGGGTTTTAGGGGAAATTCTTCCTAATTTGTGAAGATAATCTTCAGCAAAACAGGTAAAGCTAGTTCCTTCTCTTTTGCAGAATTTTTTCCGACCAAATGTTTAAGTTTCTTAGCAAATCTGCTGTTACTGCTGTTCGAGCTTCACCATCCCGCATTCTCCATTTCGATAAATCCCACCCCTTTTCATCATCTCTTAAATCCGTCAAAAATTCGGCAAATGAACAATCGTTCACTGTCAATTACCTCATAAACTCTTGTGGGTTTTCTCCAGAATTAGCTCTCTCAGCATCCAAATATGTCGAATTTGAAGCTCCCCAGAAGCCAGACTCGGTCCGGGCATTCTTCGAGAACCATGATTTCACGATAACCCAGATCTCAAACATCATTCGAATTAATCCTCCTGTCCTCTTATGTGATCCCCAGAAAACCCTTTTGCCCAAACTCGAATATCTCAAGTCTCTAGGCTTTTCAAGCACAGATGTTTCCAGAATAGTATCTAAAATGCCGATTCTGTTGAAGAGAAGCTTGAAAAACAAAATCATCCCATCTTTCGATTTCCTTTGTAATTTCCTCGACTCCAAGGAGAAAACTCTAGCTGTTATTAAAAGCAACAGTGGGCTTCTTTTGCTTGATCTTCAAACTCTCGAGCACAATATTGCAATTCTGCGAGAAGCCGGAGTGCCGGATGAAAATGTTAGGGGTCTGTTGTTGAGGGAACCTAGAGTATTCTTGACGAGTGGAGATAGGTTTAGAGAGATTGTGAAGGAGGTAGGTGAAATTGGATTTAATCCGTCAAGAAGGGAGTTTGTGACAGCGTTTCAGATGATTAGGTCAATGACAAAATCTACATGGGATAAGAAGGTTGAGGTTTATAAGAAGTGGGGTTGGACCGAGCATGATATTCTTGTAGCTTTTAAGAAGAATCCATGGTGTATGATGGCATCGGAGGTTAAGATCAATGCGGCGATGGATTATTTTGTCAATAACATGGGTTGGGAGCCTTTGTCCATTGTCAGAAGTCCAATAATTATTTCAATGAGCTTGGAGAAGCGGATTGTTCCGAGGAGTGTGGTTTATCAAGAACTGTTGTCGAAACGCTTAATCAAGACCAATAATGTTGGCTTGATGTCGCTGCTATATTTTCCTGAAACCCAGTTCCTAAAGAAGGTTTTGAGCTATGCGAAGGAAGAAGGTCCTGAGCTATTGAAGTTGTATAAGGAAAAGCTGCATCGTGCAAACTAACTACGATATGGTTATGAGGATAAGGATGGACTGGTTAAGGAAATGCAAGCTGTGGCTGCCTCCTGTAATGGTTGGGGCAGGGATGGATTTGTGTGTTGCGGATATTATGTTGTTGGCGATGTGTATTTCAAATCTCATGGTTCGAGCTCAACCCAAAACAGCAGCTACGGTAGTTTGTACTTCAGTTTACAGATTCAAGGTAACCCTTTCCCAACTTTGTTGTCATTGTTTTCCGCATATGTAGTGTTCTGTGTATTGTTTTACACTGTGTAGTCTTTTTGTGGCGTCAATGGAAAACCCCCCTTATGTGATAGATTTCGGAAGGCAATTTAACGCGCATGTATTAGTGTTCTTATATTGTCAAAATTGGTTAGTGTTCCCCTTTTTAGTGTTTTTATCTTATCAGAATGCACAGCAGACTCGGAACTCAAACCAAACCAGGAAAAACAGAGAATTGTTAAGAGGCCCGTAGTTCATTATACACCCAGCATTGTTCAAAACAGTTAAAACCAATTGACTGAAAGGAAAGAAAGAAAAAAGACCGCGCTTCGAAATCCCGGTTGAAAGGAAAAATAGCATTCTTGCGGATAGCCGTCCTTTTTTTGGGAAGGGACGATTGAAATCCTATTGACTGACAACCATAAAAGGCAGATACGGGAACAGAGGCAACCAACACACTGATAACAGACGATGGTGACAGGTTTTTTTTTACATGCTGAGCTTAGGCCTATCCCGTTGTACTTGTTGAAGTCTGGAGACTTAGAATGAAAAAATTGCGGCCCGGTTTTGAGTTCATTACTTTTCTTAACTAGGTGATTCGTCCTTTCTCTCCCTTTCGTCATAAGCCATGATCTGACTGAGCAAAACAGATTTTCTTAACGAGTCGCCAAATTCAAAATCACTCGATCTTTCGTCACTTTGAACAACACAAGGGAAGGAGGGATCCGCAAGAATGTTATTTATCCGCCAGTATTCTTGAACAACTTGGAGCCGGCCCTTCTCTTTGCAGAATTCTAGATTTTTCACCTGAACTGAAACAAAACCAAAAGTCATAGCAGCACTGTAGCGAAGTAGGGTACAATGGTTGCTTTCCTATGTCGTTCCATTCGGACAAACCTAAGTCAATCCGATTTAGGCATAGAATACAACCCCAAACCCGTTGCTTGAACGCATTTTTGTTCTACGTCGCGGTTTAATTCCACATTGACCTGCTGACTCTTGCCACAAGCACTCACAACCAGCTTTAGCCCTGGCACTAAGTGGAGGCCCCAACAGTCTAGGACCAAGCAAGTGGAAAGGGAACTTGCACTTTGGCTGTGCAACAAGGCAGGATAGAATCAACATGAAAAAGTCTAGAACACAATTTGTTCGCGCATATCCAGATAAAGATATAAGGCCCCGTTTGGATGGGGGATATCCCTCTTCAAAAATTATCACCCCTTATTATTAATTTTGGCATTGTTTGGATGGGAAAAAAGTGCCCCTCCAAAAATTATCCCCCCTCTTATCCCCTTTTACCCCCTCTTATTCCCTATTACCCCCTCTTATTTTCACCCCCTCCCAAAATTAAATTTTTCTCTTTTTTATTGTTAACTAAATTTTTCTCTTTTTCTCTTTTTTATTGTTAACTAAATTCACGCGAGCTAAATTATATATTTTTTCTTTTTAACTAAATTTTTTATTGTTGATTTACATTTTTTTGTTATTTTTTTCTTTTTTTTTGTTAATTGGTAAAACAAAGTTAAAAAATCCTTAAATTATTCAAAAATAGTTATTTGAGGGACTGATTGGATAAGAGATTATAGGCCCCATTTGGGCTATAGTTTTTATTTATTTGTTATTTTTGTCTTTATTCATTTTTTTTTTGCATTTGTTGTTTAAATGTCAATATTTTGTAGTTTATTAGTCCGTCTTGATGAAAAGAATCTAATGAGTATAAAATTATGTTCAAAAGTTAAAAAAAAGTCACTAAAGACGACGAATAAGTACAAAAAACTCTATTTTTTATTTTTTTTTGTTTTTTCTGAATTTTTTTCAAATTTAGCCGATGATTGATAATTTTTCTGAAAGCTCTTGTCGAGATGAATCAACAAATTAAAAAAAATTGATGAAAAACAAAAAATTATAAAAAAATTTCAAATAAGGACGAAAAAATTTTCAATAAATACCACAATAAATACCGCAGTCCAAATGGATCATATTTTTAGCGGGATAAGTTATTGAGGGGGATAAGATAAGAGGGGTATTATTTTTAAAGGATTGGCCCACATTGATGTGATATTTATAGAGGGGGTAATAAAAAGTAGATAGTTTGGATGAAATATTAAAAAATGGAGATAAAATAGTACTTGATTTGAATGAAGCATAAAATAGGGGGATAAGGTTATTTTGTATTTGTAATGAGGAAGAAGTGAGATAATACCCCCTCCCCTCTTTATCCCTCCCCTCTTGGATTATTTTTGGGCACCTCCTCTCCTACCCAAAAATTATCCCTTTTTATCCCCCTCCGGGGGATTATTTTTGAAGGGGTGAAAAATTATCCCCCTGCATTTTTTGCTCCCAAACCATGCTAAACATGTCATGTCGATTCATTTACCCCCTCCAAAAATTATTCCTCTTCTTTTTTCGCCCATCTAAACGAGCAACAATTTTTTTTCCTTATCCACCCCTCTTATCCCCCTTTATCTCCTATTTAAACCTCCATCCAAACCATCTATTTTTTTACCCTCCCTCTATAAACATCACATCAAAGTGGGCCCTCCCTCTAAAACTAATACCCCTTCTTATCTTATCACCCCTCCATAACTTATCCCCTTCAAAATACTACTCCATCCAATCGGGGCCTAAAGTAGTTATATTTAAAATCGTTGAATGCACATGAGGCTCATACAATTATGGAGGACTACACGAATAGTTCTGAACATATCTGTGTCTAGATGTGCACGATAAATAGCTGAAATGAAAAAGTCTAGGAACATAAATTATTCGTGCACATCCGAACACAAATGTGGCCGGAATTGTTAGATTCACATAGAGCTCACATAATTATGGTGGACACCACGTACATTCAACGGTTCCAGATACATCTGTGTGTGGAGATGTATACGAATAATTTTTATTCCTAAACTAACTGATAGAAAATTGGCACACAAATGGAAAAAAAAAAGGTTCTGCAAATCAGATTACCTCCACCTTGCACATTTTGAAAATTGGCATATGACAAAATGAAAAGTCTACTAATACGTCTTTTACTGAACAAATCTGAACACACATGTGTGTCTAAAAAATTGTTCAGTGTACATGGAGTTTTTCAAAATAATTTGAACTACGTATTCATCGGATTGTTCTAAATATATGAATATGTACACGAAGAATGTGTTCATCAACTTGCTATAGACAAAAAGAGGTCATATGTTGCAATTTCTTTGAAGAAAACATAATACTTAGAAAACAAAAGCATGGGAGATGAAGAGTCAATGAGGTGAGTTCACCATTTAGTACTACTTATCAAAAACTTAATCGATTATATATAGTGCATTCACAAAGAAAGTAAAGAGAAGTTCATGGGTGATGGTGGTGGCTCCATCGGTCTCATCCGTGTGACTCCAAAATTAATTTTGTACAGGAGAAATCTAAAAAATAAAATTATGATAAACAAAAATTAAAAACAAAGATAAAAATAATCAAAAAGTTCAATCTGTTTTGAATTATTTTTATATTTAATAAATTTCTTTATTATTTCTTCCAGCATAACTATATACTAGTTAGGTACAAAATTACATAAAATTTTTGGAACTAATTAGATAAACATTAATAATTTAAAAACGAACTAGACAATAATAAAATAATCTAGAAGATAACAATTTTTTTGTTATAAATTTAATGTACGGTCACGTGTTAAACTATGTGAATATAAAATTATATAATTTTGAAATAATAATAATTTGGGTGGGATACAATTAAAATAAAAAAATTTAATGGATAAGATCAAAAATTAATTTAAAAATTGTACCCGATAAAGATTCATATATTATGGGTCTAGTTGAATTATGATTATTATTAGATTATAAGATTATATTGATCCAATTAAAACGTAATATAGCTAATCTATTTTAAATAAATTATTTCCGCTATGTTTAATCTTATTCAATGCAAAAAATTTTTTTTGACTCTGCAGATCTAATGGCAAAAATGCTCCCAAATGCTAACCATCCAACCCTAACACTGGGATCAATTTCGTCTTCTTCCATTCTGGCTTATTCAGTCATAATCTAACCCAAATGGGATCAAAATTGAACAAAAAGGCCAAATGGATCCTACATCAGATATCCCACGTATCTCCAGGCGCAATCTCGTTGCATGAAGCTGATACGGTTCTCATACAATGTGACGACTCGTAAGGGTTTTAGGGTTCTCTGAAGAAGAGGGTTTTAGGGGAAATTCTTCCTAATTTGTGAAGATAATCTTCAGAAGAACAGGTAAAGTTCGTTCCTGCTCTTCTGCAGAAATTTTTTGAACCAAATGTTTAAGTTTCTTACCAAATCTGCTGCTACTGCTGTTCGAGCTTCACCATCCCGCATTCTCTATTTCGATAAATCCCACCCCTTTTCATCATCTCTTGAATCCGTCCAAAATTCAGCAAATGAACAATCGTTCACTGTCAATTACCTCATAAACTCTTGTGGGTTTTCTCCAGAAGTAGCTCTCTCGGTATCCAAGTATGTCAAATTTGAATCTCCCAACAAGCCAGACTCGGTCCGGGCATTCTTCGAGAACCACGATTTCACGACAACCCAGATCTCAAACATCATTCGAAGGAGTCCTCCTGTCATCTTATGCGATCCCGAGAAAACCCTTTTGCCCAAACTCGAATTTCTCGAGTCCCTAGGCTTTTCAAGCACAGATGTTTCCAGAATAGTATCTAAAATGCCGATTCTGTTGAAGAGAAGCTTGAAAAACCAAATCATCCCATCTTTTGATTTTCTTTGTAATTTCCTTGAATCCAAGGAGAAAACTGTAGCTGTTATTAAAAGCCACGGTGGGTGTCTTTTGCTTGATCTTCAAACTCTCGAGCACAATATTGCAATTCTGCGAGAAGCCGGAGTGCCGGATGAAAATGTTAGGATATTGTTGAGGAGGAAACCTAGAGTATTCTCGCCAAGTGGAGATAGGTTTAGAGAGACTGTGAAGGAGGTAGATGAAATTGGTTTTAATCCGTCAAGAAGGGAGTTTGTGACAGCGTTTCAGATGATTAGGTCAATGACAAAATGTACGTGGGATAAGAAGGTCGAGGTTTATAAGAAGTGGGGTTGGACCGAGCATGATATTCTTGTAGCTTTTAAGAAGAGTCCATGGTGTATGATGGCATCGGAGGTTAAGATCAATGGGGTGATGGATTATTTTGTCAAGAACATGGGTTGGGAGCCTTTGTCCATTGCCAGACGTCCAAGAATTATTTCAATGAGCTTGGAGAAGCGGATTGTTCCGAGGAGTGTGGTTTATCAAGAACTGTTGTCAAAACACCTAATCAAGACCAATGATGTTGGCTTGATGACATTGCTACATTATCCTGAAACGCGGTTCCTAAAGAAGGTTTTGAGCTATGCAAAGGAAGAAGGTCCCGAGCTATTGAAGTTGTATAAGAAAAAGCTGGAGCTCGCAGACTAACTAAGATATGGTTATGAGGACAAGGATGGACTGGTTAAGGAAATGCAAGCTGTGGTTGCCTCCGTAATGGTTGGGGCAGGGATGGATTGTTGTGTTGCGGATATTATGTTGTTGGCGATGTGTATTTCAACTCTCATGGTTCGAGCTCAACCCAAAACAGCAGCTACGGTAGTTGGTACTTCAGTTTACAGATTCAAGGTAACCCAATCCAAACTCTCTGGTCATTGTTTTCCGCATATGGAGTGTTCTGTGGATTGTTTACACTTTGTAGTCTTTTTCTGGCATCAATGGAAGACCCCCCGTATGTGATAGATTTCGGAAGGCAATTTAATGCGCGTATATTAGTGTTCTTATCTTGTCAAAACTTGGTTAGTGTTTCCTTTTTTAGTGTTTTTATCTTATCAGAATCCATAGCAGACTCAAAACTCAAATCACACCCGGAAAAACCTAGAATTCATAGGAGGCCCATCGTTCATTATAAACCCAGCTTTGTTCAAAACCGGCATTGGCACATTATAACCCAGGTACAAAAAGGAAAAGGAAAAGCAGCACTTCGAAACCCCTTCTGGAAGGAAAAATAATATTCTTGCTGATCGAATTTCACACTCTTCTTTTTGGGAAGGGATGATCGAAATCCTATTGATTGACAACCATAAAAGGCAGATACGGGAACAGATGCAACCAATAGACTGACAACGTGCAAGCGGAGTTAAAGAGAACAAAACCATATTTAATAGACGGTGATGACATGTTTTTCTGTTTTACATTCTGAGCTTCGGCCTATCCTGTTGGACTTGTTGAAGTCTGGTGACTTTGGAAAAATGCAGCCCGGTTTTGAGTTCATTACTTTTCTTAATTAGGTAATCCATCCTTTTTCTCCCTTTCGTCATAAGGCATGATCTGATTGAGAAAAACAGATCTTCTCAATGGGTCGCCAAATTCGAAATCACTCCATCTTTCGTCAGTTTGAACAACACAAGGCCGGCCCTTCTCTTTGTAGAAGTCTAGATTTTTCACCTGAACTGAAACAAATCCAAAAGTCATAGTACTGTAGTGAAGTAGCAGACAATGATTGCTTTCCTATGTCGTTCCATTCATACAAACCTAAGTTGATCCGATTTAGGCATAGAATCCAACTCCAAACCCGTTGCTTGAATGCATTTTTGTTCTACGTCTCCATTTAATTCCACATTGACCTGCTGACTCTTGCCACAAACACTGCACAACCAGTTTTTAGCTCTGAGGCCCCAACAGCCAAGGACCAAGCAAGTGGAAAGGGAACTTGCACTTTGGCTGTGCAAGAAGGCAAGGATATAATCAACATGAAAAAGTCCAGGATAATTTGTTCATACACATTCGGACAAAAATGCGACACAGAAGTATTCGGAACCGTTGAATGCATATGGAGCTCACATAATTATGGACTCCATGTGCATCCGACGGTTTCTAAACCCATCTGGCTAGATGTGCATGAATGGAAACTAACTGAAATGAAGAAGTCTTGGAATACAAACAACTCGTGCACATTTGGACATAGATTTGTATTTGTGTCTGGATGTCCACGAATGGTAACTAACTGAAATGAAAATGTTTAGGAACAACTGTGCGTGCACATCTAAACACAGATATGTTCGGAATCTTTAGATGCACATAGGCATGGGGCTTACATAATTATGGAGGAATTCATGTGTATTCGTCGATTTCGGACATATTTTTGTCCGGATGTACACTTATAATTTTTGTTTCTAAACTAACTGAGAAAAAATTGGCACAGCAAATGGAAAAAAAAGGTTCTGCAAATCAGATTACCTTCCTATTGCCTTTCTTACTGTATCCTCCTCCTCCACCTTGCACATGTTGAAAATTGGTCTATGACAAAATGGAAAGTCTACTAATACATTCTTTAGTGAACGGATCTGGACATAGATGTGTTTAAAAAATCGTTCGGTTTACATGGATTTTTTGAAAATGGTATAAATTACACGTGCATTGGACTGCTCTAAATATGTAGATATGTACACGAAGAATGTGTTCATTGACTTGTTATTAACAAAAAGAGGAATATGTTAGCAACTTCTTTGAAGAAAACATAAAACTTCTTTGAAGAGTCAATGAGGTGAGTTCACTTTAGTACTACTTATCGAAAACTTAATCAATTATATAGGTTAGGTTTGTCCCGACTTGATTATTTGATTATTATTTTGTCCTTATTTAAAAAAATTTTGCACTTTTTTCGTCAACTTTTTGTGGATTATTGGTTCATCTCGCGAGAGTTTTTAAAAAAGTTATAAGTTATGTACCAAATTTGAAAAAAGTTTAGAAAAGACAAAAATAATCCAAAAATTGAATTTTTGTGTGCTTATTCGTCGTCTTTAGTAATTTTTTTTAGCGTTTGGACATAATTTTATACTTTTTATATTCGTCTCATCAAGACAGACTAATAATCCACAAAAAATTGAGCTAAAAACAACAAATACGAAAAAAATTTGAATAGAGACAAAACTTGATTATTAATGAATTAGGCCAAATTAGGCCACATATGTTTATTCAACAAAAAAGTAAAGAAAAGTTCATTCATTATGGGTGATGACGAAGACTCCATTGACCTCATATGACTTGCTCCCAAAATTAATCTTGTAAGAGAGAAATCTAAAAAATAAAATTATGATAAACAAACATTGAAAACCAAGGATAAGAATAATTAAAAAGTTCAATCTGTTTTTGAATTATTTTTATATTTAATAAATGTCTATATTATTATTTCTTTTGGCATAACTATAGACTAGTTAGGTGCAAAACTACAGAAATTTTTTGGAACTAATTAGATAAACATTAATAATTTAAAAACGAACTAGACAAAAATAAAATAGTCTAGAAGATAATGGTTTTAAATTTAACAAACTGTCACATGTTAAACTATATGACTATAAAATTATACAATTTAAAAAAAAAAGTTTAGGTGAGACACAACCAAAATAATTTAATTTAATGAATACAGACAAAAATTAATCTAAAAATTATACCCGATAAATATTAATATATTACGGGTCCAGTTGAATTATTATTATTATTGTTATTAGATTATAAAATTATATTAATCCAGTTGAAATCTAATGTAGCAAATTTGTTTTGACTAAATTATTTTTAATTTATTTTAACCACATTTTATATAAAATTTTATTTAAGATCTAATGATGAAAATACTCCCCAATGCTAAGGCCAAATTTAACCCTTGCATTGGGGTCAATTTCAGCCTTTTTTTCATTATGACTTATTCAGCCATAATTTAACCAAATAGACGTCAAGCCTGTAAATAAACAAAAAGGTAAATGAATCCTACATCAGATATCCCACACATCTCCGGCGGCAATCTCCTTGCATGAAGCTGATACGGTTCTCATAGAATGTCACGGCTTGTGAGGTTTTTAGGGTTCGTTGAAGAAGAGGGTTTTCGGGTGAAGATATCTTCAGCAAAACAGGTAAAGTTCGTTCCTTCTCTTTTGAAGGATTTTTTTCAACAAAATGTTTAAGTTTCTTAACAAATCTGCTGCTACTGCTGTTCCAGCTTCACCATCCCGCATTCTCTATTTCGATAAATCCCACCCCTTTTCATCATCTCCTAAAAACGTCCAAAATACAGCAAATCAAGAATCGTTCAGTGTCAATTACCTCATAAACTCTTGTGGGTTTTCTCCGGAATTAGCTCTCTCGGCATCCAAGTATGTCAAATTTGAATCTCCCCACAAGCCAGACTCTGTCCGGGCATTCTTCGAGAACCATGATTTCACGATAACCCAGATCTCAAACATCATTCGAAAGAATCCTCTTGTCATCTTATGCGATCCCCAGAAAACCCTTTTGCCCAGACTTGAATTTCTCAAGTCTAGAGGATTTTCAAGCGCAGATGTTTCCAGAGTAATATCTGCAACGCCATTTCTGTTTAGGAGAAGCTTGAAAAACTTAATCATCCCATCTTTCGATTTCCTTAGTAATTTCCTTGAATCCAAGGTGAAAACTGTAGCTGTAATGAAACGCCACGGTGGGCTTCTTTTGCTTGATCCTCAAACTCTCAAGCACAATATTGAAATTCTGCGAGAAGCCGGAGTGCCGGATGAAAATGTTAGGATATTGTTGAGGAGGAAACCTAGAGCATTCTTGGCGAGCGGAGATAGGTTTAGAGAGATTGTGAAGGAGGTAAATGAAATTGGTTTTAATCCGTCAAGAACGGAGTATGTGGCAGCGTTTCAAGCGATTAGGTCAATGACAAAATCTACGTGGGATAAGAAGGTTGAGGTTTATAAGAAGTGGGGTTGGACCGAGGATGATATTCTTGTAGCTTTTAAGAAGAGTCCACTGTGTATGACTGTATCGGAGGCTAAGATCAATGGGGTGATGGATTATTTTGTCAATAACATGGGTTGGGAGCCTTTGGTCATTGTCAGAAATCCAGTAATTATTTCATTCAGCTTGGAGAAGCGGATCGTTCCAAGGAGCGTGGTTTATCAAGCTCTGTTGTCGAAAGGTTTAATCAAGACCAATGATGCTGGCTTGACAACATTGATACGTTATCCTAAAACGCTGTTCGTAAAGAAGGTTTTGAGCTATGAGAAGGAAGAAGGTCCCGAGCTATTGAAGTTGTATAAGAAAAAGCTGGAGCTCACAAACTAACTAAGATATGGTTATGAGGACAAGGATGGACTGGTTAAGGAAATGCAAGCTGTGTTTGTCTCAGTAATGGTTGGGGCAGGGATGAATTCGTGTGTGTTGCGGATATTATGTGTCTGTGCTCGTCCTTTGCATCCTGAATTTGTTTTTTGGTAGTCATTGATTTGATTAAACTTTCCATAAAACAGAGTTTGACTACCTGTTTTTGCCCATTAAATGGTGTCTTCTTTTTAGTTGATACAAAAAGAAAAAGGTTTTTTTGACGTATTGAGTTCTGAGAGCAAGAAGGGCAATTGTGTTCTGTATTTTTCGATCTTCTTCCGTGCAAAGGAAGATCGTGACAGAGGCTGTATTCTCGGCTGGGACAGCGTGGCAATCTTGAGCTTGCGCAGAGAGTGCAGAGCCGCGAAACATCTTGAAGACTCAACCCAAAACATCAGTTACAGTATTTTACTACAGTTTTACAGATTCGAGGTAACCTGTTCTGTGGTCATTGTTTTTGACAAATGTAGTGTTTTGTGAATTGTTTAACATTGTGTAGTCTTTTTGTGGCATCAATGGAAAACCCGCTTCTTCTGTGATAGATTTCGGAAGGCGATTTTAATGCCCCTATATTAGTGTTCTTATCTTGTCGAAACCTGGTTAGTGTCCTTTTTTGTTTTGACAGGTTTTTTTTTTGTTTTGCATGCTGAGCTTTCGGCCCATTCCGTTGTACTTGTTGAATCTGGAGACTTAGAATGAAAAAATGCAGCTCGATTTTGCACTTATTACCTTTGTTAACCAGTTGATCTGTCCTTTATCCCCTTTCATCATAAGGTTTGGTTTAATTATCAGGAAAACAGATCTTCTTAATGAATCGCAGGATTCGAATTACTCGATCTTTTGTTACTTTCAACAACACAAGGGAAGGAGGTATCCGCAACAATATTATATCTTCGTCACTGTTCTTGAATAACTTGGAACCGGGCATCCTATTTGCATAATTCTACGTCTTACGCAATTAGCCAAAGATAACCTGAATTGAAACAAAACCAAAAGCCACAGCAGCAAGTGTCTGAACTACGTAATAAACTACTGAAGTCGACAACCCAAAAAACTCCATCAACCCAACAGCTCTTCAACTTGAGTCTTGTCCACTTGGTTCGTGCACTGATTGCTGGCTCCCAATAGTAATGTCTCAGCTACCACCGCCGTAAGAACGACTCGAAAAATGGGCCCTCTTCCCAATAGTAGCGATAAAAAAATTTGGAATTGAAGCTGTAGCGTGATAGCATATAATGGTTGTTTTCCTATGCGTGAACGCATTGTTGTTCTACGTCTCCGTTTGATCCCACATTGACCTTGACTCTTGCATTCCCTTCCAACTTGCTTGGTCCTAGGCTGCTGGGCCCTCCGCTTCGTGGAAAATGAAAAAGTTTGGAAACACAAATTATTTCCGGAATCGATAAATGCACGTGGGGCTCGCATGATTACGGAGAATTTCATGTGCATCTGACAGTTTCGGGCACATCTGTGTCTCGACATGTTACGATTGACTTGTATTCCTAAACTAACTGATAGAAAATTAGCAGAAAGACTGGAAAAAAAGTTCTGCAAATCTTATTACCTTCATGTTGCCTTTCTGAGAGTGTCCTCCTCCCCCACCTTGCACATTTTGAAAACTTGGCCTTTGATAAAAGAATTTGATTTTGTTTACTCTATAGTGAATTACTTTCACTTTTATTGGTTGAAAAGGAGGAGTTAATCTCTATGGTGAAGTGTATTACACAAGTGATGCCTACTCCTTCTCAATCAATGCGGGTGAGAGTAATGTTTATCTGATTTAAATGAAGGTGAACAAAATTGCCTGCAAATCTTATTACCTTCATGTTGCCTTTCTGAGAGTGTCCTCCTCCCCCACCTTGCACATTTTGAAAACTTGGCCTTTGATAAAAGAATTTGATTTTGTTTACTCTATAGTGAATTACTTTCACTTTTATTGGTTGAAAAGGAGGAGTTAATCTCTATGGTGAAGTGTATTACACAAGTGATGCCTACTCCTTCTCAATCAATGCGGGTGAGAGTAATGTTTATCTGATTTAAATGAAGGTGAACAAAATTGCACTCGTGATAAAATAGAAAATCTACTAATACATCTTTTCGTGAACTGATCTGAATCTGAATACAGATATGTCTAAAAATCATTCGATGTATATGGGGCATTTCAAAACGATATGAATTCTAAGTGTATCAGATTGTTCTAAATATATTGATATGTGCACGAAGAATATGTTCATAGATTTGCTATGAACAAAATTAAAATAATAGTTTAGGTGCTACACAATCAAAACTAAAATAATTTAATGGATAAAAATGAAAAAGAATTTAAAAATTGTATTAGATAAAAATTATTAGATTATGTTAACTCAAATAAAAATATAGACAAATACCAAAATTAATAGATCACACGAAAAAGACTTTTTTTCTCAAAATGAATCAAACAAACTCATCATTTACCTGAAGGAAAATAAAAAATAAAGTAAAATAAAAAATCAAAATTATAAGACAGATAAATAAATAGAGTTAATTACGATAAATTATATTTTCTTAGTACACTACTGTCAATATAATATGAATTTTTGAAAAGAATACAATGAAAAAAATAAAAGAAAATAAATTTAAATAATATTTTTTTAATAGTAAAAAAGTACCCTTTTTTTGGATTGGGGTGTGTTTTGATTCCATGCAGAATACTGTTTAGCTCTGAAGATCTAATTACAAAAATACTTTCAAATACTAATAAGTCTTCTAATCCTTCTACCGGGTCAATTTCGTCTTTAGCCATTATTGTTTTTATAGCCATAATCTGGGTATTAAAATTGCCTCTAGAAAAACAGGTAAAGTTCGTTCCTTCTCTTTTGCAGAAATTTTTTCAACAAAATGTTGAAGTTTCTTGGCAAATCTGCTGCTACTGCTGTTAGAGCTTCATCATCCCGCATTCTCTATTTCGATAAATCCCACCCCTTTTCATCGTCTTTTAAATCCTTCCAAAATTCAGCAAATCAGCAATCGTTCACTGTCAATTACCTCATAAACTCTTGTGGGTTTTCTCCAGAATCAGCTCTCTCGATATCAAAGTATGTCAAATTTGAAGCTCCCCACAAGCCAGACGCGGTCCTGGCATTCTTCGAGAACCATGATTTCACGATAACCCAGATCTCACACATCATTCGAATTAATCCTCCTGTCCTCTTATGTGATCCCCAGAAAACCCTTTTGCCCAAACTCGAATTTCTCGAGTCTCTAGGCTTTTCAAGCACAGATGTTTCCAGAATAGTATCTAAAATGCCGGCTCTGTTGAAGAGAAGCTTGAAAAACCAAATCATCCCATCTTTTGATTTCCTTAGTAATTTCCTTGAATCCAAGGAGAAAACTGTAGCTGTTATTAAAAGCCACGGTGGGTTTCTTTTGCTTGAACTTCAAAGTCTCGAGCACAATATTGCAATTCTGCGAGAAGCCGGAGTGCCGGATAAAAATGTTAGGGTTTTGTTGTCGAGGGAACCTAGAGTATTCTCGCCAAGTGGAGATAGGTTTAGAGAGACTGTGAAGGAGGTAGATGAAATTGGTTTTAATCCGTCAAGAAGGGAGTTTGTGACAGCGTTTCGGATGATTAGGTCAATGAGAAAATGTGCGTGGGATAAGAAGGTCGAGGTTTATAAGAAGTGGGGTTGGACCGAGCATGATATTCTTGTAGCTTTTAAGAAGAATCCATGGTGTATGATGACATCGGAGGTTAAGATCAATGGGGTGATGGATTATTTTGTCAAGAACATGGGTTGGGAGCCTTTGTCCATTGCCAGACGTCCAAGAATTATTTCAATGAGCTTGGAGAAGCGGATTGTTCCGAGGAGTGTGGTTTATCAAGAACTGTTGTCGAAACGCTTAATCAAGACCAATAATGTTGGCTTGATGTCGCTGCTACATTATCCTGAAATGCAGTTCCTAAAGAAGGTTTTGAGCTATGCGAAGGAAGAAGGTCCCGAGCTATTGAAGTTGTATAAGGAAAAGCTGCATCGCACAAACTAACTACGATATGGTTATGAGGATAAGGATGGACTGTTTAAGGAAATGCAAGCTGTGGCTGTCTCCTGTAATGGTTCGGGGCAGGGATGGATTGGTGTGTTGGGGGTATTATGTTGTTGGGGATGTGTATTTCAAATCTTATGTCCTTTGCATAAAACTTTCCCTGAATTTGTGCTCATCATCTAATGAAAATCCTTTGGTAGTCATTGATTTAATTAAACTTTTCATAAAACAGAGTTTGACTACCAGTTTTTGCCCATTAAATGGTGTCTTCTTTTTAGTTGAAACAAAAAGAAAAAGGTTTTTCGAAGTATTGAGTTTTGAGAGCAAGAAGGTCAATTGTTTTATGCATTTTTCGATCATCTTCCTTTGAAAGGAAGATTGTGACAGAGGCTGTATTCTGGGTTGTTTCATCCTAAGACGGTCTGGCTATTTTTAGCTTGCACAGTGAGTGCGGTACTGCAAACCGTCTTAAAGAGAGTGACTTGGGTCGGACTCAACCAAAACAGCAGCTACGGTGTTTTATACTTCAGTTTACAGATTGGAGGTAACCCGCTGCAAACTCTCTTCGGTCATTGTTTTCAACATCTGTAGTGTTCTGTTGATTGTTTTAACTCTGTTTTCTTTTTGTGGAATCAGTGGAAAGCCCCCTTATCTGATGGGTTTGGGAAGGCGATTTAATGCGCCTTTATTAGTTTCTTATCTTGTCAAAACTTGGTTAGTTTGTCCTTTTTTACTGTTGTTATCTTATTAGAATCCATAGCTGACTCGGAACTCAAACCAAACCCCCTTGATTTTTTGGCAGAATAGGTAAGCCCCCTTCATTCCCCAAATTTCACTATTGGCCCTACCCTGCAGAACCGGCCTAGGGTCTTCAGCATGGCGGGGAGAGTATTTGAAAGGTTGCTACAACAAAGGTGATCACCCACTGATCCGGAGAATCACTAGCTACAACGTAATGCTACAATTGATGGAATTTTGATTGGTTCTATTCAGGAGGCCAAAGTCTTGCACAGTTACCCAAGGATGATCACCTGAATTGAAACAAAACCAATAGCCATAGCACCGTGTCCACACTACCTAATAAACTACTGAAGTTGATATCCCAAAATACTCCATCAACCCAACAGGTCTTCAAATCTAAGGTTGCTCAGCCGAAGGGTTAGTAGAGGTAATAGGGTTGGTAGAATTGTAAGGGTCAAAGAATTGGAATTCTTTTAGTATTAAAAATGGAAGGAGGAGTGAGCAGCCAGTTTTCCACACCTCTGGCTTACCGGAGAACACGAACACCGGTGGGCAGTGAGTATAGGCTTAGCTACCATGGAAGTGCGCCCTCCACACGTATGCGCACTGGCAGTATGTGCAGAATGTCCCGAGATTTATTAAAAAGACTGAGGGAGGAGCCCAAAATCTGCGTCTTGTCCACTTGTTTCATGCACTGATTGCTGGCTCCCAGTAGTAATGTCTGTTTAATCCCACTTTGGTTCATGCACTGATTGCTGACTCTTGCATGCCCTTTTGCACTTGCTTGGTTCTAGGCTGTTGGGGCCTCCACTTGGTGCCAGAGCTAAATCTGGTGGTGCTGTGCTTGTGGCATTTCTCTACTGTTTGTGGCCTTCCGCTACAAACAAGGCGGGTTAGAATCTACATAGAAAATTGGCAAAACAAAAGGGGGAAAAAAAGTTCTGCAAATCAGATTACCTTCCTCTTACCTTTCTGACTGGGTCCTTCTCCTCCACCTTCCACATTTTGGTTCGGCTCGTACTAACCGAATCTCGACAGAGAAAATAAAAAGTAAATTTTTTATTTCTTTTAGCCTAACCTTCGTGAACAACTGCTGTCTTGTTGTCTATTGAATAGACCAGCTTCATTTCTTAGGCAAAATAGGTCGTGGTAGCCACAATAGGATTCAGTTATTTGCCTTCGATAGGTCGAGTTTTTTCGGTCTATTCATGGAGGGAAATCTAGTAATGGGTTGCGAGAAAGCTAGAGGGATGGAAAGATAAAGGGCTAGAGAGCTCGTCCTAGTCTTGCTCTTCTTTCGTTCGTGCACCTACCAGGATGGATTTTCTTCAGATATACCCGATTACCTGCTAGGCTTTTGGCAGACCCACCCACAGTTGTACCTATCCTTCAGATTACCTTCCTCATTGCTAATTAATTTCCCGTTGCTTGACCTTCTTGCATGGATTGTTTGCTTGAGTTTTACTGGAGACTTGGACACATTCTCTGTTATAGAAATGAGAAAAACAAAATGAAATGCTGAGAAGAGGAAAATGGCTCAGGAATTGGTTTTAATTGCTTCTGCTATCTTCTTATTTCTTTATTCAATGTATTTATTCATGAGCTTGGTCTGGTCTTACTTCACCTTTGAGAAACTAAAGAAGACTTCCATGTCTTATGTTTCACTCAGACGTATCTCCTTTTTACGTTCCCATGCAATTCCTGGGTTACATGGGGGCAAAAATTGGAAAGAGAAGGATGGGAACAACTATTAGCTCAGTGGTAGAGCGCGCTCCTGATAATTGCGTTGTTGTGCCTGCATTGTGAGAACTCTCAGCCGCATGGATAGTTCAAGGATGGGATGGACTATTAGCTCAATGGTAGAGTGCGTTTTTGATAATTGCGTCGTTTGCATGGATTGTGAGAACTCTCAACCACAATTAGATAGTTCAATGTGCTCATCAGCATCTAACCCTGAGATGTGAATCATCCAAGGCACATTTGCCCGGGCGGCACTGGTTACCATTTGGCAATACTGGAAGGATGAGATGAGTTATAGTAATTGAATGGATTTGTAATGATTGGAATTGATTTTGTGTTGCTCTACTTCATTACATCTTCTCTCTTTGAGTTTGAAAGATAAGGGTAAGAGCAATTTAGAAAGAAAATTCATTCTAGTTCTTTATATATAAGACTCTCTTCCCTCTCTTTGTTTGGTTTGTATTGTTTGTTCTAACTGCGTTTACTTCATTCGCGGGGGATGATTATTCATTTTCTATGTGCAACAGCTATTTATTCTATTCAAACAAGAGTTCTTATTTTTCCTTGGTTATATCCTAGTGTGCTAGTGTACCATAAAATATTTTGCTCGCGATTCTTCATCCACAAATGCAAAAAGTGTTAATAGTTTTCCATTCTCGTATGAGGCTGGAAAGTTTATGGGGAACAAGTCGTCACGAAGTGATTTATCATGCTCAACAACATCAGTTGATCGTTCGTTAAGGACGATTTAGAGATCATCAAATTTTTACAAATAAATTGAGAAAAATAAAAAGTTAGTCCATGTAGATGATCGAGACTTCGGAAACAACAACGCTCCTTCCCCATATGAATTTTGAAAACAAAAATCATTGAGTGAACTGTTCTTCTTTGTGTTAATTGACCTAAGATGCATTCTTACTGTTGGCTGTTGGGATGGAACTCGGCCTCCAAACAATATGTGAAACAAATTATTGCCTCATGCCTCATACAGTTCGGACCAAAGATCGGGATATAAATTATTTATTTTTATTAATAAATAACATCTAGTAACAATTAAACAGTGAAAAGTCCATCTACGTAGACACTCCTATTTTTATTAATTATATTTCCTAAGTTAGTCTGGATAAATTCCTGATGGATCCATCACACTCATCAAATGTTCACCCAAACTTATTTCACACTGCATAAAAATGAGAAAAATTATTATTACACGTTCTCAGGTTTTTCCATCATCCCTGTTTCGTATCTGGTAATAAATAGATCAAATTTCAGTTGTCCCAACACAGGTAATCTGATCTCATAACAAGAAAGTGCTGTGAATATACCTTTCTTGGGGGTCTCTGAAGTGCCTCTTGTTTTTTGCCACAATAAAGACCTGGAAAAAAAGGAGGAAACAGAAACCCCTTCCTGGTTTCATTCCTAAGTTGCATTTGGATGCTCATTCCCTTGAGAGGTAGAACAAAATGATTGAAGGACCCGGGTTTTCACGAGCATTGGCGGGTTCTGGAGTGACTGGAAGGAAGACCGGTCTTTTTTGCTCCAAAAATGGAATATATAGTATGAGTACAAACATAACAACTGTGCAAAATTGAGGAAAGAAGGCGTTCGCCGAAGAAAATAAGGCATTTCCTTCTTGGTTATTGGGAAGAGACACGGGGAAGGTATGAAGGGTTGGTCATAGTTGAAGTTGGGTATGGTTTATTCAACATGTAAGAGGAGGCCACCACATGATCTTATAAACACAGAGAGAGGGAGAGAGGGAGAGAGCTGAATCGTGGGATTTTGATGACTCGAAGAGAAAAACGAAAAACATACCCTGGTACTCAAGGTTTATGAATTCTGAAGACGGACAACTAGGATTTTCTGAACCCACCTCCTCCATGGCTTGTGCTAATGCCAGTAGTAGCAGAAGGGGCAGAAGCTTGAAAGGCGGTGGGTGCACTGTCTGAGAAAATTGAACCACTCGAACCACTGGACTTAATCATGGAAGACGAAGAAGACGATATCATCATGGTTGATAGGGCATACCCTGAAATAAGTTCCTGTCTCAAATCTGATGACGACGATGATGGGGCCAGTGTACCCATTGTGTATCCCACAGGGTAAGGAGCGATGTGCATATCCGTGAGTGAAGATGCAGATGAACTGTAACTTATTGTTGCCACTGGATGATCAAATTTGCATGAGGCTCCAAATCTGCACTCTCTGTTTTGAGCATAGTGAATGCATATCGGTGCATCCTGATCCAAAAAAGAAAAAAATGAATCAATATCAGATCATTCACCTGAACTAACAAATCATATGCAGAATAAGATATTAAAGCATTAGTTTTATAAATCAATACACTTGAAGTCTAGCTACAGGCATATGGCAAAGTATGTATGCATGCTAGCACAAAAACTAAGAATGGAAGGATGGGGGCATGCACAACATGGCAACAGTTGGGGCGTGCATGAAATGGCACGTCGCCAGCCAAAGCCCGCGAACATGCAAGGCAAGAAAACTGTGAGGGTATGCATGGCATGGCATATCACCAGCCGATGAAAGCATGCCATTGCATATGAACGTGCAAGGCAATGGTGAGAGCATGCACAACATGGCAGTCACCGGCCAAAGAAAGCAACACATCAAGCACACAAGTAGCATTTCACACAGAAGCATAGTATACATTTGAGTGAGCATAGACATTCCTTCTCGTATTTTTGGAAATACAGAACATATCAATAAACGTGATGAAATGCACCACCTGAACAAATCTGCACCAATTTAGAACAAAATGGATATGCAAGACGAAGGAAAAACCTAATACTCTTACCAAAAGTGCTAGAATATGAATTTCCGAGACAAAAGCAGAGTGCAAAAATAAAAGACAAAAATAGTCAGGGCAGTAACTGTGAGAAAACAGCAGAAACTCCATATGAATGAAATTATAACTCAGATACTTGCTTCATCCTCGATTTCTATTCGACGAGTACCATTAGCCACAACATCAGCGAAACAAAATTACAAGACACAAGTTACAATGTATCCACAACCAAGGACTGAAGTGTACTTGCTGAATCGTTGTCCACCATTTCTTGGTGCTTCAACCAACCCACATATCAACTCCTTGATGCTTAATGCCGTCATTAATTCACCAAGAGGAGCACAAAATCATCAATAGTTAGTGAAGAATGCTCACAGAATGATCAATCAAGAGGCTGATATGATATTTGCTTCTGCTTAAGATCTCCAAGCTTGTCACGTCTTCCTATAACCCTGTATGAACATTCAAGTCCTCTTCTAAACAACTGTAGAATTATACTATTTTGGAGAAGTCAACTCTTGGAACTTTTTAAATCAAAGAGTACAACTAGATTGATTTTGTCAATCGATTCCTGAACTAAATACTTCTACGCTTCAAAGAAGAACAAGAACAACATAACGCAAATTATCATAGTTTATTACTTGACCCAAAAACCCACAGAGTGTCATAATAGGATAACTAAGCCATGATGACTTTTTCATCTTTTCGCCATGGTTGGGAAGCTAGTAAAGACTGATAGTAATCGGCATAATTATTTTCCAATTCCGCTCTATAAATAAACCATAATGATACCTGCTTTAAAATTAGATTTTCCATCACTTTTGTTCTGGTTTTGGACAGAGTAAACAGAACAATGACTGACAATAACCAATATCTACAACTAAATCATCCTTTTATTTTCTCGAAACAAAGAAGGGTGCGAGCAAACAATCAAGAAATCCTTTGTTTCGTAGTCGAGCTCAAAGAATTCAAGGATACGCATTAAATGTGCAAACTAACGAGTCATAGTGACCTAAACAATCTATCTCAACTATTTGTCAGTGTAATCTGCTTATAATATAATAAATACTCAATTGCAGTTTTAGTACCAAAGAGACAATTTATATTTCTGCATCTATCCGACTTCAAATGTATTTCTTTGCAAAAACAAATCCAAAATTGTCTAGTGCTCTGAGGTTATCAATAAATCAACAATTAAGATCTGTGCGGGGCCATGCAGTTTCCCTGATAGTATACCCAGCACTAGGTTGAAACAGCTACCTATATCTGGGTCGTCAGATGACCAGAGCCCTTTTGACACCCTCTGTGCTTAACAAAACCAGAAGAACATCACAGCACTTCGTTTCTAAACAGATGCAGCCCTTTTCTATTTTGTATCTGCTAAATCAAAAATAGCCTCACCAAATACGCAAAAAAGTTCCCTATTTTAGCAAATTAGAAACTAAAGGCTGAACATCAGAGATCCCAAGAAACTTTACATGATATCTAGACTACCTTATAAAGATCTATTTTACAAACAATGCTACTGTAAATAAACAAGAAAATACTCATGATACCAATAAACCATGAAGGTTTTTAAAACCTTATATTCTGGCATTACCTCATTTCCTGCCACTACCACGAGGAGGGGAATTACAAATGGGTAACCTACTATAACCTTAGATTTTCTTTTAGAACTTCCGGAAAAAACAGAAAAGAAAACATAGAAAACAGAGTAAATAAATGTAATGTCTCAACTCTAAAAAAGACACGGGAGGTACATAAGTGATTTGTTTATGGCTTGGTGATGGCTTCATGTATTGATTTGCTGCATATTCAACTTAAGTTTTTGTATCTAGGACTTTACGACAAGGCATTAGACGCTTTCACTAAAAATTGGGCCAAGTTAACCAGAAGTACCAGACTTGGGATTTTTTTTTATTGCAACTGTTTTCCATCATTAAGTAGAGTAAAGTTCCCATCACTGCCACAACCATTTTTAATATCTCCAATCTTTATGTCGAGCATTTTTCATAAGTGTACTCGAGCACCATTCTCTAAAACAAAGAGCATTCCCTCTCATGGAACGGTAAAAAAAAACACATCATTCCCAACAAAGATACAAACCAAAAAGAATTAAGTTTCTTGTCTAAGAGACATGTTAGAAATACAAACAAAAAATACACATGGCAGATGATGTGAGTGAAACCAGGAACATAAAATAAATCGGGAAAATAACCTTTAAACTTTTTCCCAAAAAAAACTCAAGTCATGCGATATTCAACTCTCATCTTAGGCACATATAGTCCTTCAAGGAATAAGAATTAAATCGATCCAAACTGCCTCAAAATGACAAAAAGAAAAACTAAGAATCATACTCTGATACTGGTTCAAACCTAGATGCTTACCGGACGTAGGGGAAGACCCATTGGGCTAAGGGTGAAATTCGCTTTCCATGGGCTCGAGTCTGGTGGATGATGATACCTACAAGATGATCCAAATTTACACTCCCCAGTTTTCATGTAATGCTGGCATTCAGGTTTGCCAGGTCTTTCTGGAAACATGTGTTCCTTCTGGGCAGGAGAAGGCAAGGTTGAATAAGCTCCTGCGTATGAAGGCGCTGAAGGAGATAATTGTGTTATCCCATAAACAGGTGCTCCTCCAACTGTTGATAGAGTACTGGGGGAGGGGGTTGCACTTACAGGTGCCTCCACCTGGTGCACAAACAAACTGAGTAGAAAATGGAAAATCTAATTCAATAATAAGAGTTTCCAGAATCAATTTTGCAGATTGCCACAAGCTGCTTTTAAAAATACATAAATATCTGTCATTTCCAAATTGTAATAATATTTATGAAAAAGAGATTCTTCTCCGCCAAAAAATACAGCTTTTTGTTTCTAAAAACCTTCAATCAAACAAGTTTCTGCAAAGTTGCTTCTAGAAACTGAAACCAAACACAGTCATTAGCTCATAGGCCGAACCTGGTAAGGATTCCAACCAGTAAAGGGAACCATTCCTGGAGGAATCAACATGGGACTGTATGCCCCTTGGAGATACGAACCTGGAACCAGAGCAGGCCCCGGGAATGTCCAATTTCCAGCCACCAGTCCTCCATATCGTTGAGATGCTTGAGCAGAAGGAGACGGTAATGAAGGATAAAATGCAGGAGTAGGTACAGGCAAAGGTCCACCAGTTGGTGCCAACGCTTGTACGCCAGCTAGTTGTGGATGATGGAATTTACAGGTTTCACCGTACTTGCACTGCCCCGTTTTCACATAGTATGAACACTCCTTTTCTCCCTGGGACAATAACTCTTCAATATGAGCCAACTTCGTAACTTGTGCTAAGAGCATCTCTAAAGACTTCAATTCCTTGACATTGCCAAAATTTGGCAGAAATGAGCAAAAATGCAGCTCTATCGGTGGGCAAATTCCTTGCTGAAATTTCAGAAAGCTGTTTCTTGTGCCAAATTTGACACAAGACATGGCTTTAGCAAACTTCCCACACGAATGGGAAAATATGCATGGTTGTGCCAAAATAGAAGAAGCAATCTAGCAAAATTGCTAAAAATAGTACAATAACACTTTCGCAAGCCAACTTTTGGAATGTCGTCGCCAAAGTGGCAAAAAACAATGGAGATGCTCTAAGAAACAAAATCAAACAATATCAAGGGGAAGACAAACAAGTGCAAAATGTCAAACCGGTCGTAGTGGGTATCCATAAATATTTAGCGCCACTGGGATGGCAGATCCACCTCCTTGTCTTGGATGGTGATACTTGCAGGATGCACCGAATTTACACCTTCCCGTCCTCATATAGTACTATGAATTGTCAAAGGAAAAACCATAGTCAGAGTATTGAAGTTCCTATTTTCATCATTTGAAGAACAAATTACAAAACAGACTTCCGTTTCCCATCACGCATAGAACTAATAGATGAAAAGACGGTTTACAAATAACAGGACAGGAACTCCTGTTTACAGAACAAAAAAAGAATGGAACAAAAGTCAAACAAGTAAATGTAGTAAATCTACATTGCCCAATATCAAGCATCTAGATCTATTTTATTTGAAGCTCAAAAGTTTCCAAAACAATTTAAACCACATACCTGGCACTCAGGTTGGTCTGCTCGCTCTGGGTACTCCCCTCCCCCAGCTCTCAAAGCTCCCATAACCTGATAATTTATTGCCATAAAATCCATAAAATCTAGATAAACACCGACTTCTCAAGCACTGAATTGGGAAATGCTAATCACTGCCCAACAATATTAGTATACTGCCAAAAAGTGATTGAGGAAATGTTCAAAACGTGCAGACAGAATGTGTTGAAATTTGTAGAAAGAGCATGGGTCATATACACATCAAGACTCTTATCTTTTGTCTTTGGTCAGTAGCACCTATTGTGCGGTAGTTAGCATAAGACATCAAAATTTTGCAAGTGATACTAATAATAATTTATTCCCAAATAAAACAGCACTCCACTACACAGCATTCTGACAAGCCAAAAACGTTTTAGGCATGTGCAATCACTGTCAAATTATTCAAATCTGTTGCAAAGCTTATGAGAAATTAATCGGGTAAGATTGCTCTTCATATCTGCATCTAAACAAATCCAAATACTGATCAAACGAGACTAACCTACCGACAGAGACTGAAATGATCAACCAGATTTGATGCAAGACTAGAAGATAAAACAGATTTCACACAAATCAAATCTGGAAACAAGAAATTGCTAGCACAAAAGACTTCCCGTTATAGGAAGATTGCTAAAATCATGTTATACATTAGCATTCCTCAAACCCCAAAATAAAGACTAATAACCCAAATTCGAAACAGAGCAATGGGTGCTTGGAATAAATAACGAACTACAGTTGCAGGGATGAATGAACCAACACTGTGCAATCTCAAAGAGAAGAGTTCCCATAAAACAAATTCCTAAAATCTTGTTCCACATTAATATTCATTAAAACCCCTAATTAAAACCAAATACACACAAGTATGGAACAGCAGCACAGCATAATGGGGATTTGGAACATTTGCTGAGCTACGATCACAGGGATGATCGAACTGACACCTTGCACACTCAAAATAAGATTCAGATAGAGCAAAATTCCGAAAATATTGGTCTGCGCTAACAATTTACATTCATGTAAACCCCTAATTAAACCCTAATATGCACAATTTTGAAACAGAACAATGAGAAATCCGAACAATTACCGAGCTACGATCACGGGGATGATTGAACCGACACCCTGCACCGTACCCACAAAATCCCGTCCTCAAATAATGGATGCAATCGGCCTCATCCGGCCGCTCGGGGTACGACTCCACGTCACTGTTTAGTCCCAATTGCCATATAGGCTCTGCATTTTGCAAAATCAACACCAAAAAAAACAGTCCAATAAACACTCCGCATTACCAATTCACCGCGATCCCAAGTAAATGCACATCAAATCCAATCAAAATTAATCAAAATTCGACGGTTCAGAGTGACAGTGGACTGACCTTCGAGCCCCTGCGAGCTCCATTCCGCCGCCGAATTGGACCGTCCAACGTACCTCTCCATATTATGGATTATAGTTACACAAAGATACAGTATATATGTATAGTGGTATACAATATTTATACGTATAAATACACAGATATGTGTACGATTGCGGACGTTTCTTTGTAGCAGTGTAATGGGAATGCGATGGTCCGATCGAATGGGGCTGATGTTCCACAGAGAAAGAGAGACAAAGACAGAGAGAAAGGGGGGTTATAGATTCTTGTTAGTGCTCTTCCCTCTCCCTCTCTGTGTGTAATCCGTCTCTTTCTGGTCTGGTT
This sequence comes from Arctostaphylos glauca, assembly GCA_019985065.2. Lineage (NCBI taxonomy): Eukaryota > Viridiplantae > Streptophyta > Magnoliopsida > Ericales > Ericaceae > Arctostaphylos > Arctostaphylos glauca. The sequence goes on along the minus strand of JAHSPW020000010.1, from coordinate 29,882,897 downwards.
TCAGATCACTTTCTCTCTCTCTCTACTCTCTCACTACAAGTATGTAGTGTTGTTGGTGCTTGTTTCTTCGCACGTTTTCAAAGGCGTTTGATATTTGTGGGGCTTTTCGTGGGGGCCATTGTTTTTTGTCCGGTTGTTAATATACGCGCCAAACATAGCAGTTAGCGCAAAATAATATTACTTTAATTTGATGCAACTCTTCTGGACGGTAAGACTTGGTGCGGTCATCATCATTCATTGAGCTTGTAGGCCGAATTTACGAGACGTTGCGTCACGACATAAACGGGACTAGGTTGGATTTTGCATCAGAACAAAAACTTGATCGATTTCTTTCGCACGATGAGTTTTCAGTCCAATTCATTCTAGTATTAAGCTGGACTGAAAGCGTCACGTGACTCGCATGTCGTACAATCTGTTCATCTTCGACTTTAAACAGTTGAGACCAAAAGTGGTCTATCTTCGAGTAGAGAAATGGCTTTCTAGGGCAAAATGATGGAGGATTGATAGGAATTTGTAGGGATAATGTAAGGTAGCGAGTTGTATTGGTTCCCCAAGGTCGCTTGGGAGCACCTTATTACTACTGAGGATCATAATTGGTCGGGGGTGCGGGCAACATAGTTATAAGCAAGTCTAGGCGGAGCTTGTGATGGGTTTTGCAGTTTCAATTGGGTAGGATTGAGTGGGTTGGAGGACGTACGGGCCTAGCCCTCTGGATGGCTTGTTGATTTTGGATGGGTCTGTTGTCTCTATGCATTCTGCTGTGCTTGAATCGTATTAATTTTATTCGAACTGATGGTAACCTCTTGAGTTGGCTATTTGCTGGGTTCTTAGGGTATTCTTCGGATAGTCTTCTCTCACATTAGAATTGTTCCTGAGAAAAGTGAGGTACCCATCTTTTTTTAGACTCCTCTGCATGTGGCAATCAAGTGCTTTTCATTTAGAATTTTTTCTTTTCAATAACTAACTTAAGCATTAGATTGTCTTTCGACTACCTTCGGCCGAACGACACTAACTAATTGTTTTTCTTATAGTTGAGACAAGAAAAACTCAGTTCAAGTAACCTAAAGAGAAAGAGCCATCGAATTTAAGAATCTACTGAGTTCATGCTCTTCAAACTTGGTTAGAGCATAACAAATTTGCATCATGAGTAGGTTATTATTTCAAAGTATTCAAAAAAAAAATTAATATATTTTTTTACTAAGGTTTTTAAATTTTTAATCAAAAAGAAGGGTTTTAGAATTATAGACAACGAATCAACAACAAAATGGAGTTTTCAATGGTACAACGGCTTGCATTGTGTCGTCATTTTGGATAATTGACTATTTTGGTTTTTAAAACATATTTTGTTTTATAATTTAACCGAACTAGTTATCTTTGTACATGGTAATCTGATACAGAATCTTTCGTTGTTAGTTTATTTCTATCGGGGAGACGTTTGGAGTCAAATCTCGATATTTGATTATTGGTTTTTTGATATGAATTTCTTTGTTGTTAGTTTATTCCTATTGTAATAGTAGGTAAGGGATCAAATCTTTGATTATTAAGTTCTCCTACATAAAGTTTTTCGGTATTAGTGTATTGCTATTCTGAGAGAGGTTAAAGGGTTCAACCTTCACAAGATTTGACTATTAGTTCATTGTATAAAAGTCTTTCGTTGTTAGTTAATTTCCGAGACTATTTTTCAAGTCTTTGTGTAATTGATTTTGTCAACCTGACTTTAATTAGGCATCTGTTAGTGGACGGTATGATTGGTCAAAACTGATTCAAACGCTTTAAATTATCAAAAAATGGTGTCCGAGACGCTTAGATTGAACTATATAATATATTAGTGATGACAAGTGACGTGGAGCTTGTCATGAAATTATTTTGTCTAGTTCCCAAAACAAATGGAATTCCATCTTATATTTGGCAATTGTACTTTAAGAGAGACTTTCCCTCAAGTCATGAGGTCCAATCTCATCAGAATCAATCAGTAGGGAACACTAGATGTTTCTCCGGTCGTTAATTTCAGGGTCCTAATGACTAGTCGGTATTAGGTTGAGAGTAATTTTAAAATCGGTCAGATACCTCCGCTATCAATAAAAAAAACACTTGGTGGTTTGATTTGAAGCACTTTTTTTTGTTCTAAAGGTTGGTTTGAAATGTTCATGTGATTCCATACTATGAGGCGTGAACAAGATATAAAACAGGAATACGACACAACACGTTTGAAAATGTAATGAGGAAGAATATCCAATACGTATCCTATGAAAAGAGGGCTTATTGGTACCCTATACGTATCTAATTTGCTTGGGAATATCCTTTATAGGTTTCATGCAGTATGGACCCATTAGTATCCTATGAAAAGACGAGGAAATTGTAATGTCACCAAGTCCTAACTCCAAGGGGATGAATCGGTGGTTCAGTGAAAGGAGAGGTATGGTGATCAAAAAGTTAGTCCCTCAAAATCACGAGATCGAATCCCACTAAAATTAATAACTAGGGGTTATTGGCAGTTTGCCCGATCGTTAATTTTAGTACCCAAAAGACTATTCAGCATTAGATTTGAGGTAATTCAAAAACCAACGAATACCTCGACTATAAAAAAAAATGTGGCCAAGTCCTTTACTACTATACATGACTTGATTGACCCCTGATTGATTTATTGAGATTGACAGTTCTAGTTTTTGGTGCAGATTGTCAAATCCATTTAGCTTTTGGAATCTTAATCTGCTTAACTTTCAGATTGAAGGGATCATCATCTAGTCACCAAATGGATTGGTACGAGCAAGTGCTTGGAGATAGAGCCAAAATGTCTTGCTTGCCATTTGGAATAGGAACTAATAGCTGTTGTAGTTGATTGAGTCGGTACTAGATTGAGTCGTTAATTGGGTCAGGTCTTGTACTAATCAAGTAAGTCTAATAGGTCGGACTGAAAGTTCAACGTGATTTTGACTATTTTCACGATCTTAAGCAACCAGCCCGCTTAGCGCAAACCTACACGCAAAGTGAAGTCTACCCTCACTCCAGTCACAAAGAATCACTTAGCAAACTCTTAAGGCACCAGTCTTAAAGACTCAATCTTTCTCTAAGTCAATCTCACTAAATGTAACTAGTCCATCAGTGTACCGTACTCACTTGCAACCAAACAATCCCCCTTTTTCCTATAAAGTGGAATCGTGCTTCTTCTCACCAAATAAGTCCAACCTCCGTCCCGAGTACACTCACTTGCCGCGAATCCATGCACTCAAATGATGTGCAAGTGGAGATTTCGATATCGATTGCTTACGAGTGCCTATTCTAACTATTATTGAAGATCTCTTTATTTGTAACCCAATTCTACTTTTCTTTTAAAAGCCAAAGCACAACCACATGCCATGGGGAATCCAAATGGGCGTTAGCCGAGAGATACAAACCGGATTGAGAATAGAAAACATAAATAATAGAGTCATTACCTAACCGATATGGGGCTCAGAGAGAATAGATAGGGAAGGGAGGCATATATCGTAGCAGAAAGGAGGGTTTGCCAAGACGAGTCCGTTTCTTCTGTGATGGGTTCTCGGCTTGTCTCTACGAGTTTATATAAATATGGAATTCTTTAGAACTCCTTATCTCTCTCACTATGAAAAAGTATTAGGAAGCTATAAACATTTCCAAGTCATCAATCTATATATGATAGATGCTGTTCTTTTACTTCATGAAAAAATACATAAGATCACAACTTACAAACCTACTCTATTTCTCAGTATCTTCATCTGCATTTGGCATTTTTTTTTTTTTGCCAAATGAAAAAATAATGACAAATATATAGTATATGCCAGAGCTAATTTGCTCAAATGCATAAGCTTAAGCTTCAACACATGGTTCTCTCGAGCGCTAAACTCTACTTATTCACCTGTGTCGGTTTGGAGTACATTCAGTTCACCGAGAGAATCACCCTCTCAATTCGAAGTTTTTCCCTGGAAGTTTCAACCTTCTCGACTATGAAAACAGTTGCGATACCATATCAGTGTCCCAGAAAAGTTCATCTTCTTTGTTCATCCTATTTCTGAAGTAAATAGCTGGCTTCCAAGAGTAACTGTAGTGGAACCCTCACCCATTACTGTGGTGAGTGTGATCTCTTTCTCAAGTATTCTTTCAAGCTCTGAAACAACCATTTCCATCCTTGGCCGCCTTTTGCCTGGAAAACTCATGCATTGCAGTGCCAGCCTGATAAAATCTTTCATTCCCTCTGCAGTGAAGCTTCCGACTAGCCGACGGTCCACAAAATCATTTGAACTTAGATGTGTTTCAACCTTCATAGAGTTCAGAAGAACTGAAAATTTAGAAGGAAAAAAAATGATGCCCTTAGGATCAATATAAAGGTTGTTTCCATCTATTCCATAGCCTAACCTTCTTTCCTTTCTGGCGGAAATGCAACAAACAAATAAAGCATCAAGCGTCTCAAACCTTATTCAATAGTAGAAATTTGTGTGCCAAGGACAGTTTATTGACCTATAATAAGGGGTCCTTTGCTCGTTAGCCTATCTACTATAATTAGGGTGTCATTTCTTGCTCGTCAGCGTTTTACTTATAAGATAGAAAGGAACTCAGCTTACTCTCCCCTTATAGGTCCTGGCAAAAGTGAAGTGACAAGCTGCTTGAAAGTAAGCTACTGTAACATATCTACTTTATGTTTCAAGAACTGGTAATAACATGATCATTATGATTATAGCACATTCTCCATTTGCATCTGTACATTATTAGGAACTTCCGTTGGTATCAAAATTGATGAACATATGTAGGAAGGAAATACTTGTAGAATCAGTTAAAAGATTGAGGAAGGTAATCAAAGGAAAAAGAAAGAAACCAACAAAAAGTCTATTAAGGACTCCCAACTTCTTCTTTGTGGTAGCTAGAATGCGAAGGAAGGGCTTCGTCAAGATATTCTCCTCTATACTGCTGGGAGCTCTTAGTTCTTGTTGGCATATTGTGTATATCTATGTATGGCTGAAGATGACATCTTTTTCTTTCTCTTCGACCAGAAGTTCAGTTCTTTACTCGTATGAACAAGGTTTGATACATATTGCATTCTAAATTCAGGAAAGCCCTATGCCACTTGTACTGTTGTAAGTTTGGAAAAGATATGTGATAGGCGCTTTAAATTAGTTAGACTTCTATAACTCTAGAAAAGAAGTAGAGGAATGTAGGGCGGTTTTGTCAACGAATGCGACTCGGGCCAAAACATAGGGGGCTAAATGTGCAACCTGCAGTATTTTGCCCCTAATCTGATTTGTTTCATCTGCATTTCCTCTGCCAAGTACCAATTCCAAGGACCTGTATGAAAACAAAACAACTACTTGCTAAAGTGAATAGAGAGTTGTTGCATACCCATCTCAGCATACTTTCATTAGATCCAAAGGAGTCGATATGTGAAGCCTCCTGACCAGTTACAAGCTCCAAAAGGAACACCCCAAAGCCATACACGTCGTTCGCTTCAGAGAAAATCCCGTTTCGGCCTGTTTGGGCAATCCTAAAATTTTTTATATAACATGGTCAAAGTATTAGGCCAATTGGTGTTTCTGCATAAGCAAATAAATAACAATTGATTAAAGACGAATTTTGTTTACTCTGGATCCTGGAAAACATTGACATGTTCAGTGCTAGATGGACCTGCATCTTCTATTCTTTGAAGTAGTTTGAGAACACCAGCATCTGCCACTTTAGCTATGAAGTTCTCATCAACCAAAACATTTGCTGTTTTGAAGTTGCCATGAACTATGGGAGGTCTCTGGCTATGCAAATGGCATAAACCTGCATTTAATTAGTTCCAGTTCACTTTCTTTGAGTACCCAATGATACTCTTGATTGAACCTATTATGTGGAACATGTTATTTTTGTTGGAAATCTAAAGGGTTGATGAATGAATTTGTAACAACGGAGGGTCTCACAAGAAAACCGGAATGACCCTCCTCTCATTCAAGACAGCCATTGACGACTGTAGGTGGCTGCTGCTCAAAGATTGCAGCTCAAAGGTTTTAGCAATTTAGCCTTTGAAGGGTTCCTCCATGTGTATATATATATCTCAACACCCCCACGTTTCTAGACACCAAAAGACTCGTCAACCCTAGCATATTCCAGATTTTGTAGTAAGAGAGACAGACACAAGTTCTGTTTGACAAGCAATTGGCGGACGGGTAGTGTTCCCCTGACTTAGTTAGTCATTTTAATTTGGGAGACAGACGTCAATACAATCTCCAAACACTCTGGATGAGGCAACAAATTTGTTTTAAGTGTACTATGATTTCACAATACTCAGTTGGTTATGCATTGTTTCTTTTCATACTACAATTTTGACGATTAATTGAAATTATTTACTGGAATTCAAGCTTTTAGTTCCTACAATTAGTTCCAATTCACTTTCTGTGAGTACTCCATTATACTCTTGACTGAACCTAATTATCAGAAAGATGTTATTGTTTTGGCTACATCTAAGGATACCTTTAGCTGCCCCAAGGCCTATTGATATCCTTTGCTTGAACTCTAGCTTTGTTGTTGACTCTTGTCCAGTATCTGTCAAACAACAAATGATTAGATTTTTTCAGGGCAATAAAAGCCTGCTTCTACATATATACACAGATTTTAGTACACATGAACACAAGACCAGATGAATCATACCATACAAATGATTGCACATGCTGCCATTAGGTAGATGTTCGAAAACTAACATCTGATACCCGCGCTCCTGGCAGAAACCTATGAGCGTAACTAGGTTGCGGTGCCAAATCCGCGACAAGTTAGCTACCTGTTTCAAAATTCTAGTGTTAGTTGCAACCAGAAACAGCATATGTATATCAGTTATATGCTGTTATATCAGTTAAGTCTGCAAAGAAAACAGAATGCAGAGGGTAGCAGCATTGGAGTGAATATGAGAACTTTTATGGTTGATGAAGGGTAGAAATAAGATGACTAATGGTTGATTTGATATGCCTTCTTATAATGTAGCTGATGGAAGGCAAAGCAAACGAAAAGAGAGGAAAGGGAGACAAATTGAAGTGCGGATTCAAGATTTTAGTTGCACTGACTCGTACCACCTTGAAAGCTCGATGGAGGAAAGGACAAGGGATCACTTTCATTCAAGCTGGTCCACCTGTTATCTATCTCTGGTGCGGAAACAAAGTTTCAACAAGTAGTAAGATCCTGCCAAAGCTTGAAACAAAGAGGCTGGGTTGTTCACTTCATTGATTTGACTTCACTTTACTTGATATTAAGGAAAGGGGCTAGGCAGGCAACTACTAAGCTTAAGCTTGGCGGCGTCGCATTCCCTTCTTCCAACCAACCATTTATATCTCATCTCTCTTCTAATAAGCCATTGGCAATAGAGGTGGTAAAAAATGGCATTGTCAAACCTTGTGCCAATTTGGCACAACATTTGGCACTGCTATATAATTTAGCAAGAATTTAAGCACGCCATTGCATATTGAAGTTGTACAGCTATAATTTGGCTGAGGTATTTGAAAGAACAGCGAGAGTTTCGGGGGCAGAAGGTGGATGTATGATTGAAAGCTCAGGTGCATTATCCAGAATCCAAGCATCTCAAAACTATTCATTTAACCAATTCATAGAAGGAAAGCCCCAGAGCTCGAGCTCTACTTATACCATCGGTTCGGGCTATTTGATCATCAAAAAGGCAAGATTTATAGCAAACCCATTTGAGATGCTGTTATGATACTGTCAAGATATCAATGTTGCCTCTCATACCTCTTCGAAAAATTCTTGTCGAGGGGCACCGGTACGCTTTTTGATAGCCACGAAATGTCCATCTCGAAGCAATCCTTTGTAAACCATACCGAAACTTCCATACCCAATAAGATTACTTTCATGGAAATTCTTTGTGGCTTGCTCCAACTCTTCCACTGTAAATCGTGCAGCTGCTCCATGAGGTTCAGCTACGGTTGGGGCTGTCGATGAACTCGTTGCCGCTCCTCTTCTCAACTCCACTACAATAGAATTCGGCAGCAAAATCAGAAAATCTCCACCAAGACACCAATTGGGTTGCTTTAGGAAATCCCTGTGGCCGTGGTAGGAGTATTGAATCTCTCAAAAACTTTTGGATGTAAGAAACCTTACCTACTGCAGATGGATCTGAAGAACCAGTCTCTGAATTTCTGTTTGAACTGCTATGCTTCAACAAGCAATAATACCCGAAGCTGATTACTAATGCCAGAACTGCTGTAGCCCCTCCAATGCCTCCAAGAATGGCTGCAAGTGAGCTTGACATTGGGTAAAGCTTCCTCAAAGGACCTGAACATTGAACTGGTGATAAAGAAGAATCAGATAATTAGCAGAACTTAAGGTTTAAGTATTTTTTTCAGAGGGAAAAAGAAAAAGGGTGTCTGTGTGTACTGTGTGTTTTGCTACAGTTGCTGCAACTTGAACTGGTTTTTGTGCCCACAAATGCTAGGAAGATGTGAACTGGCTGATACCTCTCAAGTATCCACTTAGGGAACAGCTATTGTGGTGAGGATACAATGCTGCCAATTTCTTATAAAAGATAGCAGAGGACAACTCACTGTCTTTTTTCTTTTATAAGTACCCCACTGTGGAGTCCATTGTTCAGCAAGTTACTGCATTTGACCCCAGGGAAAAAGCCCACATTACTAACAGCATCCTGTGCCTCTTTTCATGAAAAGAAATACTTACTTTATGTGGGTCTTGTTTGTTGGGGGTGGGGTCGGTTGATTCTCGGATCTAATACAGATAAACGCGTTTTCACTTCTTCTTAACACGAGTAACTAAAAGAGAATACTTTTCTTCCTTAATGTACCCCGAAAAATGATCTAATGGAGACGGAGTGGAGCCTGTAGCTCAAAAAATTATAGCATGGGTCCCTTTAAGGGGGGAAGGAAAATCATGCATTCTCATCCGTATGATCTTATCTAATGTAGTGTGTTATTTCATCATTTTTGATAGAGATAAAAACGCTTTTACATCTTCTTAACCCGAATAGTTAAGGAGAGATGTTTTTCTTCCTTAGAGTACCCCTAAAAATGATCTAATGGAGACGAGGTGGAGCCTATGACTTAAAAAGTTATAGCATGTGGTTAGGAGCCTTTCTATCCAAAGGGGGAGGAAAATCATGCACTCTCATTCATAGGATCCCATCTAACATAGTGTGTTTCAAGATTCTCATGACATCTTGTGATTGGGAGTGCAATGAAACAGGAAGAAATGGGCTTTTTAGGACAGAAAAATCCTTCGCCGTGAAAAATAATAGTTTAACCAAAAACGCTAGCCGACTCAAAGTGCAATGAAACAAGGAGACATGGGCTTCCTTCACCGCAAAAAAAGTTATAGTTTAAACAAAAATACTAGCCGTTTACTTTGACTTTCAAGCCAGCCATTAACTGCGCGCTTTATCTTTTATGTCTACGTAATTGACATTTAGATCTGTAAACCTAGATATAGACTATGGTAGTTAGTGTCACAGCTATGGAATCTCTGTACACTGAATCACTGCCTACTTGAGTTGCTGTTAACTGTGAAATTTTTATGCTTTTTTTTACAGTATGGATATGAACAGTGATGAAAATGACATATTATTGGACTGACACTAGGGGGGAAGACATCATTATTGGAGGGGGGGATCAAAAGAAAAGGTACTTATCAGATCAATCAACTTCAGGTCTCTTCCCTCAATTTTCTCTATCTGACCCATTTCTTTTGCCTCTTTTTTTGTCATCTGACCTGGAAAGAAAGAGAGTGATTGGAGTTTCTATTTTTGTATACAGTGAAAAGACTTTTCCCTGATATGGGGATCAAGGGCATCTGACAGCTGATCAAAACAAGACATTGCCTCAGAGCTACTGATGCAGAAGAGGTCCGGTTTCTATGGCTGTTGATGATGTTCTTGGTTTTTTTGGCTCAGACAATAGTATTTGTTTTGGGTGGAGTTTTTGAAAATTTCCATAGATTCTGAATAATTACACTGGAGATAGTATTATTTTGTAAAATTTAGGTCTATAGGGTTGTACTATTCGCCTGCTCCTAAGTTGGGTGAAAGTAATTTGTAGGTTCGTACGAGTATTCTAGGGAAGGTCATCGATCACTCGCGAGTGTATCTACGTCTTGATTCGTCATCCATCAATTTGCCTAACATGGGCCTTGACAAAAGAGTGTTATCAAAACATCAACAAAGAAAAATTCTTCCCTTACTTCAAGCACCCAAACCTATAGAACAGGCAGGCAAAAGTCACTGGATCCATCATTCGAGGCGAGGGATCGTCAAAACATCAAACAAGACCGTTAAAAGTTAGTAATCCCTTCCATGTCTTTGCTTTTGGTCCTCTATCCTAATTCGGATTTTCCTACCCTAAAAGGAAAGGAAAGGTCTTGCCTTTTTTTGGGCCGGTCGTCATGGCAAGGCCAACACCATGGTTCATAGCCACATGCTCTCCCACTCCGTTTCCACTGGATTTGTTCCCGGAAGTAGCGTAAAAAAAACCTTTCCAATCCTCAGTTTTGCTAATTTTTGGAGTGTTTTAGGCCTGGTTTCCATTTGTAACTATAGTTTTCCATAATAGTTTACAGAAACTATTTGTGAAAGCAATCATACCCATCTGCTTTCTGTAGGTATTCAGTTTTTAATGCAAATAGTTTTGGAAGATTTCATTGGAAATCTGTTTCGGTATCGTTTTTGCTACAAAAACTTGTTCGGTGGATACTTTTCGAAACAAGTTCTTGGACAACTATCGAAAAACAAGAACCCGTGATCTTACTGTGCACAACGCAAAACAAGATTTCCGTGTCCGGAAAACAACCCTCTGGCTGAAGAGCAGTGATTGTCCAACCGATGTTTTTGCTTCAAAACCAGTTTCTGAAAACTATTCTATTAAACTGTGATCCAGAAAGGCAACCAACCAGTTTTATTTTAGTGCAAATGGTTTTCTGCAAGTTTGATTGTTTATATATATAATGCCATTCCGTATACATTTTTCTGGAGTCTGAAAAACTGAATAAGAAACAACAACAATATCGTACAGACCCTTGTATTTTATCAAACTAGTCGAGCTGTAATGAGGCTGTAGTGGAAAGATTCTCTCTCTATCTCTCTCTCTCTCTCTCTCTCTCTCTCTGTGGGGCATGTGCCTTCCACATAGAATACACATCCTTCGGCCCTGCACAATAAGACAGCAATGTTTCCACCAATCCCCTTCTGCTTTCCAGCCTACCCAATACACAACAAGCTCAGTAAAGGCATACAAAATAAATAAATATGAGAGAGAGAGTTTTGTTGGGAAATGTGGAAATGTCAAAGAGCAAGATGTTGTTTGGACCCTCAGTCGGATACTTTGGCAGCAAGTGGGGATGTTTTTCTTTTTTGTTTTTTTGTTTTGGTACATGTGCTGGTTGCAAGAGATTTTGTTTCTCCTTATTTAAGTTGATTGTTCTGTTTCGTGATATAAGTTGGAGGTGGAGGACCAAGCTCTACATTAGTTTCGAACTGAACCCAGCTCACACAAATTTTTACGGATATTCTTCGGCCCAGTTAATAACTCAGCTCTGTTGGATACAGTTATGATATAGTCATTTTCATTTCCGACTGATATCAAAACGGATTCGAATATTGGATCACTTTCTGATATCGGATACGGATATCCCTATCCCCTCTGATTGCTTTGTTTCAAGATATAAATAGGAAGTAGAAGACCAAGCTTTACATTGTATAAAGTTCCTAGCTCGTTTCGAGCTCAAACCGAGCTCATGTAACTTTTTATGGATATTCATTCGATTCAATTAATGACTCTATGTATTCTGTTAGATACGGTTATGGTATAGTCATTTTCATCTCCGACAGATATCAGAAAGGATTCGTATTTTGAAAAAATTTCGAATGTCGGATATAAATATGCCTATATCCGCTGATTGTTTTATTTCATGATATAAATTGGAGGTAGAAGAGAGCTCCTCTGCTCATCACTACATCATTTAACTTTCCTAACTCGTTTTGAGCTCGAACTGAGCTCATACAAGCAGAACATATGCGTTCAGTTCGGTTAATAATCGAACTCCGTTGGATACGATTGTAGTATAACCATTTTCATTCCTGACGAATATTATACTCATATCTGCTCCGATCAGTTCCGTTAACATTCCTAGTTAGAGTCTTGGATTTTTTGCTTCACTGGCCAAAAATAGGACAATTTCATGTGGTCCTGAACTGAGACCACAGCTAATATCATTAAAAACCTCCCACCAAACAGTTCCTCTACTTCAATGGTGTTATATTATAACTAACTTATTGGGTGATTGATTTGATGAGAGATCCTAGGTCAAGGATCACCCCCAGTCAAAAGTGGGGTAACTGCCAGATCTTGCTATATGGACCACTTGATTGTAATGGTGATTGGTTCTTCTTTCATGTGGGGTCCATTTTGTGCGAGGATTGATATTTCGATAAGCGATCTTGAGTGCAAAATTGACACGGAACGCAAGAACATCATAATTTTTATATTACAGGTGTGAAAGTAACATTGACGTCCGACTCTTTCTCACGTTTCTCAAATGTGCCCTTACCTTTTCTCGTAACGGGATTTTCCAAATTTTGGCGTTTATCATCAGTTTAAAAAACTAGCTAGTATTACATCAAATTTAAGTACTGTATGATATGACACCGCACGTGTTACCGATTATATTACTTAAGACTTTTCCTTCAAACGTCACTACTCGACCTGAATATTGAGTTAAAATAAGTGTAATAGAGTTATTACATTTTCTCACTTTTGGAATAGAGTAGCCAAAAAAGTCATTCTAGAAAAACGATTGAGAAACTAATCAGTCGTCTACTCTCTTGAGTGGAAGAAGAAGAACTTTTTATATATTTCTTAGTATCGGTGTATTCTATAAAAACATGAAGGCCCAAATGTGATTTTAAAAACGTGACCCTTTATGTCTGTTTTTGTAATGGATTCTCTCGAATTCCTCTCAAACAGTCACTTAATAATGCATTCTCGTGTAAAATTTGAAGATATTATTGTTCCAATATAATACATGATATAAATATATTTAAACAATGTAATTGGTCACTGTCAAATATGTGTCCGAATAAATAAACGCATTCTTATTTTATATATTTCTTGGTATCAACGTACTTTATAAAAATGTAAAGGTCGAAATGAGTCATCAAAAAATAAGAATCTAAAAATTACATTTGGACTTTCTTTTGAAACGTGGCTTTCTATGTCTATTTTTATAATGCATTCTCTCGAATTCCTTTCAAACAGTCACTAGGAAGTCACATTTACTTCATCCCGAGTAAATAAATACGTACTTATTTTATATGTTTTTTGGTATCAACGTACTCTGTTAACGTGAATGTCAAAAGAGTCATCAAAAAATAAGAATCTAAAAATTACATATGGACCTTCGTTTGAAAACGTGACCTTTTTTATATCTATTTTAATAATACATTCTCTCGATGTCCTCTCAGATCAACATGAGAACGTCACGTTTACTTCATCCTGATGTGGCAGAGTTAGGTCTATTATTTGATTTCCAATCACTTTGAAAGCTAGAAATTTTAAGATATATGGGATTCCTTAAATCCAAATTAATGAAAAGATGTTTGATAAGCCTAGCAAAGTGCCCTTAACCTTTCATCTCCATTGCAAAAGTTTTGATTGATGTCCTATTCATTTCCTAAGAAAAAGATGTCCTCTTGATCTATCTCAACATCATAAGTCAAAAGAGATAAATCTATAAGAAAGTGACTTTGATCCTTAGCCTGTTTATATAGGATATAGGATAGGAAGTGGGTTTTATAAATTAACTCATATGAAGTGACAATATATATATATATATACACATATATATATACACACACACGTGTGTGTACACATGCGCGACAAGTGCCCACACGCTATATATACGAAAATAAGAAAGTAGGAGATAAAATCCAAAATTAGGGACCCTATATATATATATATATATATATATATATATATATATATATATGGTCTTGTTAAGTATCGCTTATTAGGCAATAGATAATATTCACATAATGCCAAATAAACACGAATGTCAGTACATATTTTACGAATATACATATTCACAAATATCGATACATAATGTACGAACATCAATGCACGTTTTGTATATTATTCATCGCCTAGTAGATGACGGTTAGCACTCTCCGTAAATGTGTGTGTGTGAAAAAGCATTGGACGATACATAGGCTGCTTTATAATTGTGCATTTTCTCGAAAAGAAAGAGAAAAAAGGCTTGGTCCTGTTACACAACAAAACCCTTTCGAACTTTTGCCTTCCTCTATTAATTGGTCACTAAGCATTGACATGACATTTATTTTATTTTATGTTATGTGTCGGCAAACAGTAAAATAATAACGAGTTAATTAGTACGTTAGTTAGTACAATAAGTGGTTGAAGTTACTCAATAATTTGAACCAAATTAATTATCTCCTTAAATTTTGCGCGTAAAAACACTTTAGTTGTGTTTTGTCATCTTTATCGTCATGTGAACCAAGTAACTCAATCTTATCTTTGTTTTTTCATTGCGATGTAAACATTATTACAGAAACGTAATAATGAATAGCTCTCTCAATAAAGGTATCACTCAACTAGAATCGCACGAACTTCATATGGAGTAGTTGTAGAAAAGGAGGCGTGTTGTGCAGCAAAACAACGTCGTTTTGGTTCAAAAAATACTACTCGAATACTATCTTATTGTCCGAATAGTATTTTATGTGCTAAAATGACGTTTTGACACATAACACACCCTGCTGTGCATAGCAAATCTCCAAATCCGTAGTATGAGTGTTCAAGTTTTTGCAGTGGGCACATAATGTTTGCACTAGCGCACCTAAGCTAACGCAACTTTTGCATATTAACTGTAGTTGAAGGCGCTTCATGCAGAAGAAATGGGGGAGGAAGTGACAAGTTTCTAGAATAGGCCTATATCAAGACATGATACATACAATAAAATCCCGAAAGAGGGATCAAGGAGGATTCTCTCGAAATACCTTCCAGAACATGTCGAATAATTTTCATAGGTTTTGTCATTTCTCCCATTGTACTCAACTTTGTCCCATGTATCCTAAAGTTCTTTGAAGTAGATTTCGATAGAGGTATAGGAAAGGGAACCAAGCTATTGATCCTCGCGAGCAGAAGAAAAAAACACACCTCTCCTAGTTTGATTTTTTCGTCGAGAGCCAACTGGTTGTTGGACCAACCTAGAGACATAAGCAAACAACGGTTCAATACTACGCCACTTTTGCATCAATCAGGCAAGCCTTTTTGGTAACTTTTTTCGTAATTTCCGAGTTGGACTCGATCTCCACACTAGTCATATCATGCCCTAAAATGTTCTTGAGCCCATTAGTATTCATATCTCGCAATTCAACTTCCAGACTTAAAAACACTCTCGTAGCTGGTCATAGAAACAAGTCTCCTAAGAGGGCTTAGTTGATTCATGGTTTCTCTTTTATCCTTTTCCTTTGTTTCGAGAAATAAATCGACCAAATTTTTTTTTTTCTCTTGATTCTTTTCCGATTGAGATGGATGGATCTATGAAATCTACGTGTCTATATATAAATTCTGTTTATGGATTATCAAAAAATACCTAGAAACGCTCCTTCTTCGCAAATAAATCTACCGAACCCAGCCCGGCCCGATTGCTTCTCTAGCCCAACTAGCTGGGCTCAAGCATCTGGGTGTGTTAGGGACTGGCTAGACGAGAATGGGCCAGTTGAGCCCAATTTAAAACAATGTTACCAAGTCTTATGGGCTGGAGTAAGGCCCACTATGCAATGGATCAGGCTTTACTGGGGCCTGCAAAACCGATCCATGGGCCAGGTACGAATTTTTCCTTGACCGCAAGAGAAAATTACGACCCGGTCCAATTTTCAGAACTTATCAGACTATAAACCAAGGCCCCAGGGTACCTTTATTTTTCTTTTGTTTTTAATTATTGAAAAAAATGGATTTTCTACTCTCTTTTTTTTTGCGCGACTTTGTCCAAAAAAAATTGTAGAATACAAATATCAACTGAGACGGGTCCAAGTGAATTTATGCAATCTTACGTAAAAGGTTCATAATTAATAGTTGAATGAGAAATTAACTCTCAAAATATATTTCATGTGCGTCTGTCAAGGGTCGTGGGTTTAGCTTTTGAATTCAATCCGAATGCTGCAATTGATTTCGTTTCATATGAAGGGTCACCTATGTGCGTGTATAAATTTATAAGCTTTTGCCTTCACCAACATCCAGAAGTTCCAATGCCTTCGAAATTCTTTTCAATTCTTTGTGAGAGAGAGAGAGAGAGAGAGAGAGAGAGAGGGCTAGCTACACGATTCTAGCTAGATTCGACATTTAATTCGGTGGTGCAACGGTAACTGATCAACCGTTGTATCCTGAGAAAAACACAGGCCAAAACTCTTGCACTCTAGTCATGACATGAAAATTTTGTCTTAAAGACACTACTATGTCTCGATTAACCGATTATGTTTTGTTACGATCTCTTTCGATTTTGCTAACATGTTTATCAGTTTTTGTTTTATTTCATAGACAATATAGTTGTTAATTTTATCTCCAATACAATTTATATATAAATGTTTTCTTACATTAATCACCACAAACTTTCATCTTTATTAATTATTTCATTCATATATAGTATATGGCATATTTCCAGAGTTATTAAAAAGATTATACATATGTTAACTTATTTATTTATTCCCTTTTCAATAGCAGGGATAGGAATATTTCATTCACATTGTCTTTAGGAAAAGGGGTTAAAAGTATTGAAAGTTATCTATATAATATTGGTGATGTTCTGCTTTTGCATATATGGACCGTCATGGTTGAGTTTAGACTAAATTATTATTTTTTAAATTAAAAATGATCTATAATATTATTTCCCTTCATGGATGGATGATTTTAACAATTGCAAGAAACTAATTAACAACTACATAGTTCAACAAAAAGTACTTTTATACGAATTTTAACGAGATATTCGGAAAGTGACTAATCAGTACTTCTGACAATGCTTCTAGAAGTTCGGCCAATATATAAAGAGATTCATAGTCATAAGCAGTAGAGAAACAGTCAGAGACAGAATGGTTTATAGGACGAAGCCGAGTCTCAATATAAACTCATCTTTATTATCAAAATCAGGAAATGATTACAACATTACGCTCCAAAACATTGACGTACAATCGGAAGGCTCTAATCGCTTCTAGCGAAGTTTCTAGAAGTCCGACTACTATATAGATAGATTCAAAATCATGAACAGTAGCGAAGGAAGCCGTTGAAGACGAAAGCAGTAACTTGTAATACGAAGCCAAGCCTTAATGTAAACTCATTTTTATTATCAAAATCGCGAAACGATTACAATATTACCCCCAAAAAGTAACACATTAGTTAGAAAGTGCCAGTAGGATTTAAGTAGGCTCCATATGCTACCAAATCCGATGCCTAATCTCACTTTATATAATAAAAACTAAAATAAAACACAAGTTTATTAATTTTCTAGATATATATTTTTATTTATTTTATATATATATATATATGTATATATATATATATTTTAATTGGATTATTTATTTAAACCCACAAAGCTCCAGCCCTCTTGAGCATGGGGATCAAGGACCTCTTAAGGTGAAGGGACATCACCTCATTAGCTCCACCCACGAACTCGCCGCCGATGAACACCGCGGGGACGGCAGGGTTGCAGCCACGGCTGACAAGGGCCGCCTCAATTTCCCGGCCCCTCGGAATCTCATCCAGCTCGTAAACACTAGGGTTAACACCGAAGTCTGAGATTAGGGATTTGATTGAGTGGCTCATGCAACAGCTGCTCTTGCTGAATATCACCACTGGTCTCTCGGACACCATTCTTGCCACCCTATCCATTTTAGCAACAAAAACTTAGGAGGGAGAGAGAGAGAGAAAGGTGATGAAGTTTATTTGAGTAGGAAAAGGGAATGCAGAAATGGTTATAGAGAGAGAATGTAAGGGGCGTTGTAATGGAGAGAGAAAGGGTTTGGTTTTGGTGTAAGGAAATTGGAGGTCCATTGCGAGGGTATATATAGGGTTGTGGTGGAGGTGGAAGGTACAATTACGCAAATTTTTCAGGAGAAAAATATAAAGAAAAATGGACAAGTGAAGGATAAGGGAATGGGTTCTTTCATGGCCCCACAAGATTGGCTTAATGGTTAAGACACGAGACTTGCGAGTTTATTATCTCTTAAGATTTTCAAGTTTGAAATATTTTATGTATTATTAACTCTTATGGAGTCAACCCATAAAGGACTTTACCCATATAGACGGTTAGATTTGTCTCCCAAAGATTGGTGAAAATTTCAAAGGGTTTTGGATTTATTTGGGTGAATGAATTTGAGATAATGGGAAGATCTCACGGCAATCGAAAAGTCTCATTCATATATGCCGTTGATATTTACCACCCAAAGGTTTTTGCAGCTCAAATGTCCTTTGAAAGCTGTATAAATTCAGTCTCGTTTCATAGTTTTGAACACTGAAATTTTGATCTACAAATTTCTTTTCTATTTTAATTCGACTTCTTTGTGGGAAAGAGAGAGAGACACAATAAGTTCGATAGGTGAATGAAAGCCGTTGTTTCTCTATTCAATTGAGCCGTTTTGTCATGTGAGACAGACGTTGGCCCATGAGATCTTCTAACACCTATGATGAGGCGACGAACTAGTCTTAAGGAGACTATGAATCTACATGACTCGGTTCGATATTGTATTATTTATGTTTGTTATGTTCATTGTAAATTTCTTCACTAGATAAATTTATGTTTTGTACCCAAATAGCCCCTTTGATCTGATTATTATTTGATAGTGATTGACCTTTTGCTATAAAAAAAAGTTTGCACTATAACGATTCTCTGCATACGGAAAATTCGATAGTACAAGCTTTTCATACTATTGTATGGATGGAGTGACAGTCACACCTTTTTTATTATTTTTTTTTATTTTTATGATTCTCTTACATTATGTCAATTAACACTGACTCATCGTTTACGGCAAGAACTGCATGGGTATCTAATCTCGTACTGATCACTTTATTGAGTGCTTAATAGTTAACGCATAGTCGTAGAACTTTCAACTATCAATCAATCAAGGAAATCAATCGAAGAACGGAACTCTAGATCGTTCAACTATATTTTGTGTCGGCTATTATTTTGGCTTTACTCACGTCAATGGTGTACTTCTATATCGGCCTTAGCAAAAAAGACCTTGGCTTAATTCGAGAAATACATCCAATATTCAACTCTAATCTTTTTACCCATTAACATCTTAGATCGAAGATTTCAGAAAATCTTTCACGGTTATGTAAGAAATTAATTGGGAATTACGAGCACTTGTGTAATTATCATTTCCGAACCCGTTTTGCGACATGTTTATGAGCAACTAAGTTCAATTTATGAGGAGCACTACATGCTCAGAATTTTTTTTCAAAAATATTCCCAAATTCAAAATCAATGGTCAAGATTCATTGAGACTTGGAAGCCTACAAACACAAGTAAATTTAATCCATTCATTTTGAATTTTGAGAGATTTTCTGAAAAAAAATTCTGGGCCCATAGACTTTTCCATATTCGTATGAAATTTTTCAACTTCTTTCATAAAAAAAAAAGTACCCCATTAGTTATAATACAAAAACAAAATAGTATCTTATATATACTCAGTGATGTGATGAGTTTAAATCATCTTAATATATTTAAAATTTATCCCCTAACACCATTTACTTGCAAAAAACTCAAATAAAATCAGGACAAAATGAGAATATATGCACGTTTTTTTTTTAAATTAGAAAATTCAGATCAATTTACACGCACCTTAACTAATTTTTTAAAAACTAATCCTACCAATCATTAATAGGAAATCCAATTAAAATAAGAGATCTAAAAGTGAGAATGTGTACTAAGTTGCTATGGTCCCTATTGTGTCTTATATTTAAGAGTAACGCTATGCAAACAATTTTCAATCGTGTACCAATTCAAATACTGTATTTGAAACCGTTAAATACACGTAGAGCCCTTGTTAATTTGTGAGTTTCACGTGTACTTAACGATTCCGGACATATTTGTGTTTGAATTTGTGAACGAAAAATTATGTGAACAGAGTTTTTTTTATATTTAATAAGAACTTTTCAGCTGTACCTTTCTATGAGGAATATGTGAGTTGGAGAAAGGAAGTTGGAATTATCCAATTGGGACCTCTCCTTTTTTGCTGTAACAAGATTCGAACCCCATTTCCCAAAAAGAAAACTGAAAGCTAAAGCCCAAAAAAAAAATAGATAAAGTTTTCTTGATATTGATATATATATAATACATGCTTATATTGTTCAAGAACAAGAATATGTATGAATTGCTCATGTTCCATTTGGTATGTTATCCTTTCATAGAATATGAAGTATGAATTATTTCATAAGGTTCGTATTCAATCTCATATGCCCAAACACAAATGAGATGCATGAACATATACCAGCCTCACCTCTAATATGATGATCTCGCATTCTTCAGTCCGAAAGGCATGACCTTGTAACAATATTGATAACACATGCTTATTATATTGTTCAAGAACGAGAACATATATGAAATGCTCATATGTTCAACGTATACATACAGACATGTGTCGTGTGTGAACCCCGAGGGGTTGGGTTGGTGGTCAAACCTTGGAACTTATGAGTTTGCTCCCTCCTAATGTCTCAGGTTCGAAATCTCCTAGGTGTTATCAACTTTTACAGAGCGAGTCCATATATATATACAAGGCTTTGCTCTAGCTTTTAATTGAGATTTTCTCAGTGGGCGGTGGAATTAGTCCTCCAAAGATTAGTCGAGGTGTGCATAAACTAGTGGACAAGTGGTGGCGGTCGTCACTGCAAGATTTTTTTAAAAAGCTGTTAAAATGATAACAATAAATAGAAAATAACCAAAAAATATTGAACAATTTAGGCCAAAGGATAATG
Source organism: Arctostaphylos glauca (assembly GCA_019985065.2). Taxonomy (NCBI): domain Eukaryota; kingdom Viridiplantae; phylum Streptophyta; class Magnoliopsida; order Ericales; family Ericaceae; genus Arctostaphylos; species Arctostaphylos glauca. The sequence continues at coordinate 29,861,931 of JAHSPW020000010.1, read as the reverse complement.
TTGTTTATACGTGCTCCATATGAATCTGTTTCATATTTTTTATTACGGGTTTTAAATACTTTTTTTAAAACCTACTATAATTTGATAAAAATTAGTTGAACTCGATAACATACATATATATATATATATATATATATATGATCGATTTACCCAGAATTCGAACGTTTATATAAAAAAAGGGATCCATAAAGTAATTAAGATGAGAAACAAATCCAAGGGATTGGCTTGGTTGTCAGAACTTAAGAATTAAAAGTTTGCTATCCTCCTAATATCTTAGGTTCACAATCTATATATTAAGCAGAGGCAGGATTAGGATTTAACGTTTGAAGGGAGTCGAGATTTCTTTTGGAAAAGAGAGAGGGCCAAAATATAATTTTTTTTATAATTTTTAAAATTTATTGAGTCTCCCGCTAGTGAATGGTAAAATTAGTTCTTCAAAGATTAATCGAAATACATACAAATTAGCCCGGACACTCTGATTTACAAAAGAAAAGATGATGGGCCAACACCAACGTTGTAAGTTGTTACACAACTTGTGGGACAAAAGACATCTAAATATTTTGTTCTTTAGAATGTTAGTAATAAGTTGAAACACCTTTGTCCTTTCACCACACTCCCCATACAAAGATGAATGGCCGTACATAGAAAGGAGAGATATCCCATATATTTGCCCATAAGGTCTCAAAACAGTATCTCTACTTTAGGCCACATGTTCTGTCTTTTTTAAATAATTAAATATTCATATCAATTTACGCGAACTTCAAATTATTTCAAAATCCTAAAGTCAAGAACCGTGCAAACCCAAAACTAGGGGTCTTCGAGACTTAAAGCTAGCTAATTTCTAACAAGATGTGTGGGAATCTGTTTTCCAAAGTCATTTTTCTCAAGTTATTTCATGCTCATCGAATGGGGAGACCCTTTCAAAGCTCAGTGGTAGCACTTGATTTCAATAGTACTAGGCCTTATTAGATGTTTGAAATCTAATGACCAGATACTCGGAAGTTAAAGGGGAAATTCAGTACGTACTAATGAGCAGCTCAAACATCCACTTTTGTTGCCTTTTGGGGGCAATAAGAGTCGAATTTGCAAGGTTGGCGACAAACTCTTTGCTTTCTACCACTCGATCAATCTAATTTTATGTTACACGCGTCTTTTATTAATATTGTGTGTGTGTGTGTGTGTGTGTCTCATGTTTGTATACATCAACTGAAGCACATTTTCATACATGAAACAAGTTGCCGAAAATACCAGTAGTACCCTAATTAATTTTCAATAATATGGAAGGAATGAATGAAGAAATTACTGCAATATTAATTTATTGATAATTTAAAGCATATTTAGTGGAAAAGTTTCAGCTCAATTTTTTTATCAGAATAAGTTTAAAATTATTAATATAAAAAGACATGATGATGGATTGTTTAGGAAGGTAGGGATGACGTGGCATTCATGAAGGAACCCATCAATTCGAAAAGCTTCTTCACCTTTTTGGGCTTGTCGTCACCACGTCGAATCTTTCCCATGCCGAGTACGCAAAAGTACACCATGTTGCAGTATACCTGTTTTATTATGTATCTATTCATACATACATACATACATATACATCAATGTATCTATACATACAACTACATTGATCTTACTAGAAGGTGCTTTAGATGCACGTAGTTCCAAGTTAATACTAGAGAAAAAGAATTTTGGTTATAGTTTTTCTTGCGATGGTTCAGGACGATGTTGTACTCGTATGTGTGTGTGTTGTGGTGTTTGTGAAAAAAGGAAAGAGAGGGATGAAATTTATATCTCTCGCTTTCGGCTTAGCAGACCCCCAATGAGAGGCTCGCGTGATGGGTTATTAATTATCTCAACAGTAGAACGAGCCCCAAATAATTGTTTCAATGTATCCATTCATGCCTAGGGGGAAGAGACAAGGGATTTGGTTCTTGAATCGGCAAACAAGTCTATAAAAAAAGTGAGTTTGTAAAAAAAAATTACCGAAAAATTTAGTTGTTCAATCTATCACATAAACTCTTATACTCGTCTGAAACTTGGTTCAGGAACTTAAAATATATTTTGGATGTGTTAATTATTACGTAAATTGTGATTTACAATACCATCATTTATGCACTAAAGAGACACATAAAAAGTTAACCGTAGAACATCTTCTCATATGTGATGGGAGAAGAGAAACGAGAAGCGCCCCTAGTCTTCCCGGCTCTCTAGTAGATGACGAGGGAATGTGGAAATTAAAAGGAGTACGAATTTTTCACGGGAAGACAACAAAGCGACTAAAAGCAACAGAAAGAAGAAGGCCAGACTTTATAAAGAGTATTCACTCTCAAAAGAAAGCAGAAACAATACACACACTTCGCTCTCAAACTTCGAAGAACTTACGTAAAAGCAAAGGTTCCGAATACGGCTAAAACCAAAGTTGTAAAACGACACTTGTTCCTATTTTAAATGTGGGTGTGGATAAGGAAATTGCAAGTGATATACATACATATATATGTATATAGACATATAGAGAGAGAGGGGGGGGGGAGGGAAAGGATAAGATCCATGGGGAAACCAGGAGTACTGTCCATGGCACTACATGGGATAAAGAAAGAATGTCGACTTTACGCAAATAGGATAAAGAAGAATGCGAGGGCGGTTCTTAGCATCACATATAGTGGTCTATCTCTCTCTCTCTCTCTCTCTCTCTCTCTCTCTCTCCATATATACGTATATATATTCCTGCTTTGAAAGAGGACAGAGAGGTGTAAAAAAGCTGATGAAAATCAAGGAACAGATTACACGTAGTCACACTTTTTATTCCTTTTTTTTTTTTTTTTGTAGATGCGATAGTGAGAGGCAACAAAACCCAAAAGAAAAATTCTCTCGAAAACTTCTTGATTTTGATAGAACATAATTCCATTTGCAAGTGGACCCCAAAAAAAAAAAAAATGAAGCTTTCCTTATAGACTATATTTTTCACGTGTAATTTCCTGGGTATAACTAATTATGCCAAAATCATGGCATTTGCATCAAATCTTTGTAGATATATCATCCTAATTAAAACCTAAATTTATGACATGTGAATAAGCACATTGCATTGGATTGAATCGGTATCGAATTGGGATGTTGACAGGGCGAGGTTCAACGACCAAACAAGTCCAATGGGTTGGAGCCCAATGTGGTTCGCACTTTCTCACGTAACCAGCTTGCAGCATGCATGCTTGGTAGGAGTGCATTGTGTGGGTTGGGCCGACTCGATATCTAGTTTGAATGACTCGGCCAACGTAGCTACACATGTCTTCCACGTGTCCTTGAGATGGTTTGGTCTTGACACGTGGAACTCAACCTAGATCCCTAGTGCGTCATGATGACGTTGGCGATAGCGAAGATTATTTCTGACGTCATCAAGAGTGTGCCTTGCACATGCTAGGTTGGAGCTTAAGCTTGGTCTGACAATAGGAGCTTAAGCTTGGTCTGACAATATAAGGCAACAAAATATTAAAAGTACGGTACATACTCTATATCTATCTAAAAGTGCTTGTATCAGTGTGCTTTATGGTTGACAACTTCCTAGATGATACTACTTAGTTCATGTTTTTTGCAGTTTAAGAGGGATCTCAAAGAAGCTTTGGATCTAATTCAGATCAAACGATCAGGACTTCACACCTATATGTATAGACGCTTTTAAGTTACATATGGATACATAGTGGATTCATGGAGCAAGTTGTGAAGTAAAAAAGGCTCTTGATTATCATTTTCAAAATTATTATGTATGCCTCTCTAATTCATGACAATTAATTGATTTTTGAATAGAATATTTTATGATGATATATATACGAAATAGATTTAAGAGATTTGGACGAAACTCTTTATATCTTTAGATATTTTGAGGGTTTTTTCACAATACTTACTAGATAGTTTTTTTGTCTCGTGTCAGTTACTTTTTGCCTCGGAAACTATAAAATGAGCCCACACTCAATTAATTTTTAATTTATTTTGAGTTCGATGCTTTATAAAATAGAAAAAAACAAGGAAAACCCAATTCAAATTCATGGTGAATTTATGTAAACCAACTAAATCTAAAATTTTGCATTTTTATATTTAATTTTGGATTAATTATTATTAATATTTCAATATTATCATTTTATGTAAAATTTATCAATTGGGCCTCAAACGAGAAAAATATGTCACGGGCCTTTAGAGAAAGGTCCACTTTCTCTCTCGATGGGCCTGACTAATATCCAGCATTGGGCCTGAAGAGATTCGGGGTTTGGGACATTTCAAGTAGGCTTTTTCTTAAGAAAAAGTCTATTTATGTGCATAGATTTAGACACAGATGTATTTGTAATTATTCTATACGCGAGATCTATAAAATAATAAAAGATTTCACATGCATCAGAAAATTCTATAGACATCTATGTCCTAATCTATTCACTAGAATTGCATCTGTAGACCTGCTCTTTTCTTAAAGGCGGGTAAAACCTCCACACGTGGTTAATACCGGCCACCATAAGCTCTGACAATTGTAAAGCAAATATTGCCCATATAATTTTGATTCAAACTCTTGCATGCGTCTTTCTCCTAAGTCCTAACCGGACCAAAACAATAGAAAAAGACCTGACCGACCAGTCGAGAAGATCCTTAAGTAATTTATAAAGCCTTTTATCCTTTTTATCGCCATTTTTGCTAATTAACAAGGTCAACTCACTTAATCAGCATACGTGAGTGAATCCTAATAGATATCAGATGCTCGCGTATATAGAGTTAAAAAAAATGCAAGTCAGAAAGGGACGTGAGTTTTCTTCGAGACTCGACAGATAAAAGAGATAAGATCCCACAAGTAAAACTTTCACATGAATCTCTAAATGCAACTATATTTTAAAGATTGGATGAAAATCCCGCCACATTATTTGAATTTAATATCCGTCCCTTTCATTATTTATTCTTTATAGCAAAAAGCAACTAAATTTACTGGGTATCAATATCATTTTTTAATACCGTATCTTGAGTTAATAAGCTTGTCTACTGATAGACCGATTAAATATAGTCGTCTCAATACTATTATACAATTCTAATTTGATATGGTATCTTGAGGATAATATTCTAAATCCTACAAAACTTGCATAATTATCTACTAAATAAATATGGTAAGAGTCTTGGACGAAGGTACAAAATCCACTTCCCCCAATTGAAAAAAGAAAAATAGTGAAATAACATTCAAATTGAATCTATTCGACCGACCAAATTAACATCATAATTTTTATAAATTTATTCATATAAAGTAATAGATTGTATCTGTGAATCAAAGTTACCAATCTCATACAACATGCGTACCGTTTTTATTACTGATACGGTACAAACCGGTATCAGTGTATACTGGTGTACCATTTTGAATTTCTCCCTAAAATTAATATATACTTTTTAAATAATATTCTTTAATAAAAAAATCATATTGAACATGTAAAAAATAAAGCCTCACAATTTAGAATAAATTAATCACCAAATATAAAAGTAGATATTTTAATCTCAATCTATGTGTAATTATTTAAAAAAAATTTAACTAAAAATTTTTAAAAAAATATTGGCATGTACGATATCAGCCGAACAGCCTGAAATATGCCAGAATAGGTCGGTACGATAGTCGAAATGGTACAAGAGTGTGTCAATATCACTACAAGACTAGTACGGTACAAGACAGATAACATTGGTGTGAACACATGTTACATCTCAAGTGGGGCCCATTCTCACACATTGATGTTTTTAACCTTCCATTTTTATCAATAAAATTTTTGAAGAGGATACGAGAGATATGATAATAATAAGAGGAAAGATAAGAGGTGGATATGATAAAAGGGATGATTAATTTTGAAGGAGAGTTTAATATTTATTTTGTTTGTTTGCTTTTTATAAAAAGATGGATGTGAGTCAATGAATGATGTAGAATTGTGACAAATTTTGATCACCCACCAAAACTTTTTAGGGTGGTAAAATGTCACGACCCATCCCAAATTGGGTAGATTGGTGACTGGCCAACGAGACTATCTCGCTAAGGCCTTTACGTTAATTAAAAATTTATAGATTTAAACTGATTATTTCACTTACCCTTCAAGGTAATTCAGAGTTAGCGGAAACGTCATTTATTTTTATAACTAAAATAATTCCAAGGACGTGCAAAACTATCATACATTATTCATGAAACATATTTATCCGTTATTTATTACAAACCAAGGTAAATGTCCAAATATGGACTCAAACAGTATTAAACAGTAACTGCATCATATATAAAATTTTCAACCCTGATAAAATTCGGATAGGATATAGGTTGGGCATATTAAATCTCCTTCGGGGAGGATATTAGATATATTAATCCATCGAATAACATATTCGGGTCCAAAGAACAAAATAACCACCAGATATATATATACACCTGGATTTTGATATATTCATGACTATGTTATATTCAAGACATTTGACCCCTAACAAACAACGATAAGAACTCGTTAGGGTTGGTTCAGTGGAAAGAGAGAGGGTGACTAAGGAGCTTACCCCCAAAAGTCACAAGGTTGAATCTCACCAAAATCAATCTCTAAGGGTTATTGGAGGTTTATCTAATCATTAACTTCAAGGTCCCAAAATTATATTGTACCTAAATCCGTATTTTTTTTTTTGGGGGGGCGTTTTAAAATGTCGCAGTAATATACCAAAAGACAGCAGCATTTCCGTGCATTCCAAGAAGATTAGACTTGATTTACCTAATCATCACTTAATCTCTTTTACCAGAATCCCATTCACTTTCACCCCACATATTTCCTTATACTTGCACCTGGCCCCTTTGACTCCTTAGAGTGACACCAAACAAGGATGTCAAATTTGGATCTCGGGATTCTGTTGTACGTCTTGCATAGCACGGTGTGCTGCTCGTAAAAATTATATCATTTTTGTTCACCAAACGGTTGGGCAATATTTAGACAGTCAAAAGAGTGTTGCTTCATTTTGCAGCACATATTGTTATGCGTTGTACACAATATGATCTTTGTGTCTGTTAAATTTGACAAGATATGCCTAAGTGAAAGAGTTAGCATTAGAAACAATTTCAACCATGGTATTTTAAAACGTCGCAGGAATATACCAAAAGGCAGTAGAATTTCCGTGGATTCCAAGAAGATTAGACTTTTGATTCACCTAATCAGCACTTAAATCTTTATTACCAGAAAACCCATTCACTTTCACCCCAGTATTTCCTTATACTTGCACATGGCCCCTTTGAAATTGATTCCTTAGAGTGACACCAAATAAGGATGTCAAATTTGGACCCGAGAACCTATTGTACGTTGTGCATAGCATGACGTATTGCACGTAAAAACGGTGAGCAATATTTGAGTGTTCAAAATAATATCTTTTAGCGTATAGCACATTTTGTTGTGCGTTGTGTGCAACAGGATTTATAAGCCCATCAAATTTGGCATGGCATGACAAGTGAAAGAATTAGCATTACAAACAATTTCATCCACAATGTCAACTATTCCGTTCACAACTGAAATCTCTTTTCTCGTGCCAAATTTAAAGTAAAGACATGCAAAATAAATAAATTTGACATGTGATTGAAATAAGAGATGTCGAAATCTTAGCATTCTAAATTGCCACGTAATTTTTTTAGACAATTAGTATTTGTTAATTTAAAATCAGAGTTGACGATGTTCTTTTTGTGTTAAGAAACAATGGCGAATATGTATAGGAACTAGTCCTGCCACCTTTTTTGAAAAATTAATTTGGACAGAAATGTAAAAAATTTAATATTTTAATAGTGTAAATTACTTTAATTGTATTTTAAAGCATAATTAATCTTACAAACTATACACATGCTTTTTTTTATAACAAATATAAAAATGTCGGTAAATTGAATTTTCTTAGTAAGCAATAAAAATAAATCAATTGGTAAAATATTCTATCTTCTAATATTAGCTCCCGCTAAATTCAAAATCACCATTAAAAACTAAGCAATACGAAAAATTCACGATAAAAAAAAACATTTGCCTAAAGTTTTTTTTTTACTAATAGAATTTAATAAAGCAACAAACAGTAAAGTGAACCTATTAAAACATTACATGTCGTGAGACGAGTCAGTATCTATCCAAGATTATATTTGTGTAGTGTCGGGTCAGAGATTCTCAACTAGTTTATTTATTTTTCGTTTCTAAAAAAATTATTCATGCCAAACTTTTTTTTATATTAATCGATTCATAAGTCAAATTAAGAGTTATAGCAACAAATTAGCATAGTTTAATGATTAAATTATAGGGGGGAAGCCATAAATCTCTACACTTATCATATAACACCCTCCTAAATCAGCGCTTAATCCATCTGTTACCGACAGGTTTGACCCATTCACTTTTCACCCCCTATATTTCTGTATATATCAATACACAAAATTACACTAAAGTATGTATACATTTGGCGTATTTTATGTGAAAATCCTTTTCCTCCTTTTCTTTACCTTCTCTTCAACCATCGGTTTTCTTCGATTTGGTGATCTGCTTCCTCAGAAAAAGGGATTGTTGATCTTTATACTCGAGCTAATTGGGTCACTGAAAAGTGACTCATGGCTCAACCTCTTTCTATAAGAATTCAAGACAAAGAAAGGAGTGATTAATTGGAATTTTTTCAGGATGGGGGTAGTTGAAGGGGCTGCGCATATATATGTATAGACATATATTGTTTTGGGTAGTTGGGTGATTTTTTCTTTTCGGTAGGGATTTGATTATGGGTGGGTGTTTCCCATGTTTTAGATCATCAAACAAGGGGAGTAATAGTGTGAAAGAAGTGGCAAAGAAGGGTTCTGCTAAGGAAGCTTCAGCGGCTCAGTCCCACCATTTGAGCAGAGTCAGCTCAGGTAAAACCTTTTTCCATTTTTTGTGATGAGAAAATTATTTATTGGAAGTATTTAGTAACGGGTATGCCTTAGGTTTGTTGAATTTTGTGTTTTTGTGATCTGTTCAAGTGTATAGACAATGGATTGAGGTTAGAATTTCTGTTTTTCGATCTGATTCATCCATGGCCATATATAGATTTGAGTGAGTGCTGAATTGGGGTTTTGAGATTTTTCTGGTCAGAATTGGTTGATGGGTTATTGGTGAATGGGCTGAGGGAAAAGTGTTTCAGAGATCTGCTCCTACTCATTGAATTTGCAATTCCACACATTTTGGTTTCAGATGGCAACTTCTTGTTTTCGCCCTCTATGGGGCTGCTTGTATACCACCACGTCTAGACTCTCTTTTGATAGCGAGATCACCACCGGCGGGGAAAAGTCCCGCCTAATGTAGTCCTTCTAGATCTATCTTTCTCCTTCCCCGTTGACCGGGCTGGCCACGTTACTTGCTAATTTCCATGTCAAACTGAACAGAGGCTTATAAGTGCCTTTTAAACGATAGTATAGTGTCTAATGGATTTTTCATCATCTAAAGCATCCGGAATCAGGAGTTGTCATTATAGCTAGTGGTGAGAGTTTGATTTGAAATGTAAAAATGGCCAACTTCAAATAGAAATATCAAGAAAAAAGTTACCTTCATGTAAGCCTTAAGGGCAATTAAGAGTTTCAAGTTTACCTTATGCAAGATTGGGTTATGACCCGAAAAAACTGTTTTTTATTTTGTGTCAAGCAACTAGATAATTAATCTTGATTCCTTGTTTTGCCCTGTATGTGGTATCCGATTCTCTTACTTTTCAGACAAGTCAAAGTTGAGGAGTAGTTTCGACCCCAAGAAGGATTTTAAAAAAGAAACAGCAAATCAAAAAGATGCAACAACAGCGCCTATAGCTGCACAAACGTTTGCATTTCGTGAGCTTGCTGCTGCCACTAAGAACTTCAGGCCAGAGTGCCTTTTGGGTGAAGGTGGATTTGGACGTGTTTATAAGGGGCAGTTAGAGAGCACAGGACAGGTGAGTTTTGAATCTTTCGATTGGTTATACATGGATGTCATGACTGTTAGAAGCATTTGTAGACAGTTGCTTTGTTCAGTTGTATTTAGGATGTTATATTGAAGGATTCAAAAGACTACCATTTTGTTTTGTCACACTGAACCTTCCTTTTGTGAAATATATATCCGATGTTAAAGATATCCGATCTTTCATTTTCATTTGTTTTGTTGGTTGAGATGCTTGTATTTTGCAGGTAGTAGCCGTGAAACAGCTTGATCGCAATGGCCTTCAAGGAAACAGGGAGTTTTTGGTGGAGGTTCTCATGCTTAGCCTCTTGCACCATTCGAACCTCGTCAATTTGATAGGTTATTGTGCTGATGGGGACCAGCGGCTGCTCGTCTATGAGTTTATGTCATTGGGATCTTTAGAGGATCATTTACATGGTTAGATAGCTTGCCATAGCTTATCATTTACGAGTTTATAGTATGAGATACTCATTTATCTTATTTTATGGAGACACCCTCAGAGAGATATAGTTTCTATTGTTGAATTTGGCTTCGGTACTGTTCAGCGGACGCGTAGAATCGGACGTCTCTTTACAATGTAGCATAGGTAAGGAAGGAGGAAAAGAATCAGCGAGTAATCTATAACAAAAAAATAGTGAATGAAAAAGCATGACGAGAATTCTCAACTAAAGACGTTAGAAGGTGCAAAATCAATAAGTCTCGGAGTTGCTACAATTGCTTAAGCAAAGTTCCATGAAGTAGACACAAATGAGCTTAGGACTACGGGTATCATGTTTTCTTTTATTGAGTTTGCTTGCAGTAAACATACCTAATTACTTCATTTTATACTTCCTTTTCAGATCTTTCACCAGACAAAGGGCCCCTTGATTGGAACACTAGGATGAAGATTGCAGCAGGTGCAGCAAAGGGGCTGGAGTATTTACATGATAAGGCAAATCCTCCTGTCATATACAGAGACTTAAAGTCTTCAAACATCCTTCTAGATGAGAACTATCATCCTAAGTTATCAGATTTCGGGCTCGCGAAATTGGGTCCCGTTGGTGACAAGACTCATGTGTCCACCAGGGTTATGGGGACATATGGTTACTGTGCTCCTGAATATGCTATGACTGGACAACTCACACTCAAGTCCGATGTCTATAGTTTTGGAGTCGTTTTTCTTGAGATTATTACCGGACGTAAGGCTATTGACAATAACCGGGCTCCTGGAGACCACAATCTCGTTGCATGGGTAAGTCGTTTTCGCTCCTATTTTTATGGCACTATTTCTACCTTTCTTTAGGAAGCTACGTTAATATACTATGGCATAGTTGCTGATGTTATGTTGAATTGACATATAACTTGTGTTATTACGTGGACTCGGATACAAGAACCTGGAGTGGGTATGGGTCTAAGTACCAGAAGTCCATATTACCTTGATCGGGCTTCTGGATATGTATCCAAAAGTTTGACATGGGCACATGGATACACCTGAGGACTTGCTGGATATGTATCCAAAAGTTTGATATGGGCACATGGATACATCCTGAGGACTTGTATTGATAATAGATCGTTTCGTATCTTGACACAATGCTACTAAAACAAACCAAACTGAGCCTTAACTCCTAATGAATTGGGGTCGGCTACAGGAATTCATTTTCTCTATTAAGATCTGTAGAGGACATTGTGTTCCTTAATATCCAAAATACCTAGGTTCTTTTGAACTACCTCCTCTGAATGCATGTTTGATCTCTCTCTTCCCTTATTGTTACCATCTATCATAATCATATCACTATTCCTAACTACCACATCAACCGACTTGCAATAAACATTTTAAAACCACCTAATATATTTTCTGTTATCTTCTAGCGGTGCTACCCCTATTATGCTCAATAGTTTTCGTTCTTAATTCTATCTTGCAAAGTCTTACGGCACATTTATCTTAACATTCTCATTTCAAGCACATTCATCTTACTCGCATGTTGTTTCTTAGTAACTCAACTAGCCGTGCCGTATAACATGGGTGGCCTTATAGCAGTATTATAGAATTTCCCGTTCAACTTCGCTGGAAATTATTAAGGACGTCAAGTTGCTATGTTAAGAAATTTTCTTCAAATTAGGAAGTATTCTTGAAGTTAAATTTTCTCAGTAGTTTTTGATGTGTGTTTTTCTTGTTGAAACTTCATTCAACTTAGAGCATCAAGTGTCTATGTCGGATACGAGGTCACACTATTCCACGGGCACCAATACATTTGGGGAATGGAACAATTCATGCAATTTAGCATATCGCGTCGTATTTCAATTTTCTAATTTCTTCATCTCCTTCTTCGTAATTTCATTCTTCTTCGTTTCCTACCATAGGCATGGTTCCTTAACAGATGGCTCGAAACAATCAAAGTCTTACATATTATGCTATGATATTTGATAGCGCGGATGGGGGAGTCAAATTTCTTAATAATGCCCAAAAGCCCTATAGCCCTTCAGACTAAGGCGTGATCATAAGATCGCAGTGTGTCAGAATGAGTTGACGACGAGATGCGGTGTCCAGTTGTATTGGTAGGGATCGCTATGCCACCTGTCTTTTTTATCCTTGGCGTACTGGCTAGCAAAGAAAACAGTAGGTCATAGACAAGAGCAAACAGGCCCTGCTACATCGTGATAACTCTCTTCAACCGGATCAACGAAAGCAGGATCCGTAATTTAGCATAGTATTGTATGTATGTCCTCAAATTTTGCTTTTCATTGTTATGGAATTTGTAGGCAAAACCGCTTTTCAAGGATCGGAGGATGTTTCCCAAAATGGCCGATCCACTGTTACAAGGCCATTACCCAATCCGAGGACTCTACCAAGCACTCGCTGTTGCCGCCATGTGTTTGCAAGAACAAGCTTCTACAAGGCCTCTAATAGGGGATGTTGTGACTGCGTTGACATATTTAGCCTCCCAAACTTACGATCCAAGCGCACCCACTTCCCAAGGTAAGAAATCTGGTCCGTCTACTCCTAGGAGCAATGACGAGAGAAGGAACGTGGCCGAAGGGCAGAAGATTTTGGATAAGAATTGTAAGGTGACTATTGGGCCGGAATTGGGGAGATGTGAAGAAACTGGCGGTGGCTCCGGAAGGAAATGTAGCGATAATGAAGTGGAACGTCCAGGATCTCACAGAGACAGCCCCGTTGGTGCGGGAAGAGGGAGAGAGACTCCAAGGAATCATGGGTTCGAGAGAGAACGCGCAGTTGCAGAGGCAAAAGTGTGGGGAGAGAATTTGAGAGAGAGAAAACCGGCGAGTTCAATGGGTAGCTTTGATGGTACAAATGAGTAGTTGCGTCAAATGCCTGGGCATGCTACGTCGGGTTTCTAAGGAACTTGGTTGTGTGGATTCTAAGGGCTGTCATGAAGAAAGAACAGAGAGAAATACGCGATAATGTCATCCTCTACTGCCTCGGTGTCCGGTTTTGCCCGTTCTTAACTCCTTTGTCTCCTCACTATTCTTTCTTAAATCTTTTAACTTTGCTTATGCTTTCCACATTTTTTGGTACTCTGCCCTCCTATCTTTCGACCTAGCTACGAGGGACCAGTTGGCGTGATCTTGAAAATTTGTCTCTATATATCTGTTTATAGTTAAACAACCGGGACGCGGTTACGGGAGGTAACAGAAAGGGTTAGGGTTGTAATCTGGGGGTTCTACAGGTAGCCACACTGCAGAAATGGATTATGAAACGCACTGATTCTATGTATGTAGGTTTTTTTTCGAAGTTTCGGAATGTATTGATACACAAGATAAGGTTGGAATATGTTTCATTTCGCCCCTACACTGTCCCCCTTACTGTGGGGAAATTTTATGGGTTTTGGTCATGGTTTCTCATTGTTTGCATTGTCATGCCATGTACTCATTTTCTTCATGTGTATGGATTTTTGAATTTTTCTCCATGCTGTATATGAAGAGAATACAAAGAGAGTTGATCACCATACATCTCTCTCTCTCTCTCTGTCTCTCTCTCTCTCTCTCCAAGCATCTTTGTTAAGGCTTGCTTTAAAGCTGAACACGATAAAGGTGCTTCAGGCATCAGTCAAACTGAATGATGACCAAAGACTTGATTTCTTGATCTTCCCCTTGCCAATACTCGCGGTTGGCTCCAATGTTGCGCCGTGCCGAGTTACTTGTTTCAAAAGTTATTGTACTATAGTTATGCTAACCATTTTTCTTTCGGCCTAATCCACACGATGGTTGTGCATCTAAAGACAGGCTAATTGCGCAACATACAGGTATTGTGGAGAATGATCGACACTCGGTGCGGCATGCATCACATCAAAAGTAAAACAATTACTTTTAATACTATGATGCACGAGACAATTATTTCTAATGACGTGATGCACGAGGCATTTGGTCCAGATGTGCTAGTACACAAGACATCATGGTTCATACACCCAACATAATTCTCTATATAAAGTTATACACAATAATACCTCACTCTCAATTTTCAAATGCTTTTAAGTTGAAACTTTTTTTTTTCAAAAATTAACTTAAGCATCAAAATGCCTTTTGAATACCTTCAGCAGATGGCAACCACTGTTTATCTTGCAATTAAGCCCAGAGAAGGTCAGTGTAAGAAATCCACCCAGTTCAAAGGATGCACAAGAAAGATAGGCAGTGTTTGGAATCTTTGGATCATGAATTTGTGAAGATATTAATCAAAGCATATCAATTTTTCTCTTCCCTCCTATATCCATAAAAACAGATCAAACAGGTAGCCCCATCCAAACATCACCTAGTTTGCAACAATGTTATCCGGTCTCACTCAGCTTCACTAGATTGGACAAGACGGCGACAGCCCAATATCCCCCACCAGCAATACCTCAACTTCCAAGAGGAAAAACAATACAAACAAGTTGGGGTGCCTTGCCTTCTACCACAAGAGCATGCCCGAGTGAATATTTTTCAAAATCTGTCAAGGGACAAACTCCACCATGAATTTGTAAGGGACTTGTGCAGATCCGGGTTACGCATATGAGAATAGGTATTCACGTCTCATTAGTATGATTAACATGTCCCATCAATAAGACTCCAACTTGAAAAGATCGCACCCAGAACACAGGAAGGGCTCATATTGCACTATGGGAAAGCTACTGATACTACTGGAAATTTCACTCGAGACACATAACAGTATGACGAAAGCAAGATTTGACCGACAAACGCAATAATTAACTGCGTAAGCCACAGATCACGGTATCCCACACGGTCCAATTGCCACTATCCATTCTCATGAATGAAGAAAAATGGTTTCCATCTGGTACTCAATTACATAACTCGTAGCCCTACCCTATGATCTTAAATATATAATACCCTTCTCTGCAGCCACGCTGCTGGCTTCGGGCAGGCCAGGATTAAGATCCAAAATTATATTCCCGGCACCAAAACTAGACGCAATATATTTCTGCTGAAAACAATGTCCACCTTATTTTCTCTTCTTCCCCTGCAAAATAGAACCATAATCAGCTTTTTACTATGTCCCATCTACCCAACAACAGGATTGATAAACACAATCAGTTTCTGAGAGGGATAAAAATGTGTACCGAGTTCACATAGTCATCCATCGACAACTGCTTCCGCTTCTTTAGAGTTGGAGGGCTCTCAGTCGCCTGCCTTGCCAAGGCACGTTTTGATGGCGTCGTGTTCTAGGGGATAAAAAAGGAAGGAGCTCATCTTATAAGAGTCAAGCTAGGAGAAAATATTTGGGTGGGTTAGTAGTTAAATGCAAAATGGTAAACAAGATATTTAGTCTGTTTTGGTAACGAGTACATAGAATAACTACCAAAACAAGAGTTTGGTTCAGTAGTTACTACATACTATACTGGCAAAAAATAAAATCATGTAGTAACTACACATTAGAATACTAACCAACATAAGAATGACAATCAGGAGCGGAGCCAAAAATTTTGGGTTGTGGCTCAAATTCTAAGACTATATGACTTTGTTTCAAAGACTCGCTGTTACCTAGTAGACATTAAAGATAATTTTACAAGAGCGTTATGTTCAAAAAATTACTCCATACCATTAGAAAAAATATGAACGTAGCCATCAATATATCAAATTTCTCAAAATATACAAAACATCCGATTATAATTTTGTAAGAACTGATTTTTCAAACAAGAGATTCAACAGGAGCTAGGGGAAAAAAACATGGCTCGCTTGCATCTGTCTTGGGAGTTTTACATTCGATTTGTGTAGAGAAGAAACGCATAGGAGTAAGAAATTTTTATGTACCACTTAAGAATTTCAAAGTCTCGAGTTTTTTACTTGGTGCAAAGTAAATTTTTTTTTTAAATGAGATCAAAATAACAAATTTTGGGTACAAATATTAATGTACAAAAGTACAAACAAGTATATAACTATTGACTATGAATGGATTGACAGGAGTTAAATTAAACCTTTGCAAGCTTCTTCTCTTTACGGGCTTGTCTCTCTCTTTCATCATATTCTTGGTTTTCCCTCTCTACCAACCGAATGAGAGTATCACATCTCCTAGCAAGCTCTTGAGTTGTTCGAGACTTAACAAACCAGTCGAAGCGGAACAAAGGTGACGTGCGAAATGCAGCCTTCAGCTCATCCCAGTTTCCGTAGCCAAGCTTTTTAATCATGCAAATCTGTATGGAGCATAGAGGTCAACTAATTCAACAACATAGGACAAATAGGATAAAAGAATTTAAGTTATTTGAAAAATCTCACCATGAACCGATCACACTCTTCATTGTACAGCTTTCCTTTGTTTTGACCATACTGAATTTTCAATTCGAGCCACGGATTCTTGTATCTATCCAACTTCTTCCCAATTGCTTTCATGATCTCATCCTTGCGAGTAATTCTAGCCTCCCCTCTTTCAATGTTCTTAATGATTCTATCGTAATCTAGATTCATAAGGGTAAAATCAGCTCTACGGGGAAAAGGAATTTCAAAACAACCTTGAGCTACTATTCAGACTAAAAATTAGGTACGAGAAAAGTTGTATGCATTAAAGCATTATAAGTCGATCTTTTTCAGACAAACAAAACCATACGAGGAACATGCAATTTTTTTCAGTTTGAAAAGTCCAGCAGACAATGTTAGGGCGGAAACAGCACCAACAAGAGCAAAAACTGTGCAAGGGAACTTTTGTCTCAAGCATCATTGCAGAAGACTGAAGGACATTTATATTTACAGAGGCATGAAATCAAGACAAATTTTGTTATCGCATGAGATTAATTTTCACTCACCATTCAACTCTTTGTATCTTTCTTTAAAAACTTTTGCATATCTTTCAACTTCCTCGTCTGTTTTCCCTTCAATTTCTGACGTTATACTTTTTACATCGTTCCGACCATACTTCTCACAAGCCCTAATGAAAGTATTGAAATCTCTTCTACTCCACGTAGAAAATCCCTACAACCCACAAAGAAAAACATCAGACAAAGTGAAAGACGAGAGAAAGCCTATTCTGCATTAGATTATCCTCTAACCTCTTCCAATAGCCGCTCCTTCTCTTCCTGCTCTTCCGCAGTCAACGGGTCTCCCAACTCTGATGATCAATACTCGAATGATTAGGTCCAGTGAAGAAAATATTAGGGGCAAACGCACCAGCAATAAGAGAAGTGAACTCACCTTCTGGCTCATCCATGTCTATGGTATCCTTCAACTGATTCTTTTGATTTGCTTGCTGAAATTGTGAAAATAAAATAAACAAAATACATAAAATATAATTGAAATTCAAATGGTTCCTAGGTTTGCTACCTATGGTTCCTAGTTTTGCTACCTCTGAAGAAAATGTAATCACCAAAGTAGAACCAGAACAACAAAAAGTCATCACATTACCCACCATGAGATAGCGAACTTCTTTTTCATACAACTCGCTTAGCCTTTGTGTGTTAAAAAACTGAAAATCGTGCCTGAGATAAAAGACAAAAAAAAATATTCAGGAACCCTAATTAAAGTCTAGGAAACCAGTACCAAGAAATACTTACAACTGGGGCATCCGAGGAATTCGAGGCTCTCTTGGTCTAGCTGGCCCACTTTGGCGCATTGTTTGCTTGAAGTATTCAGATTCTGAGTAACTAAAAGAGACCACAAACCATTAATCAACAATCAATAGGAGTCATAAAAGACGGTATAAAAGGGAAACAAGGAATCATTATTACTTGCGCTTCCTCTCTCTTTTCGATGGCTCAACCCAGTTGTCACTGACAATTTTCTTGAAGTCCAACTTGTTTTCATCCTTCATCACAAACAAAGCAAAGAATAAGACACAATTAAGCAAAAGATAATAAAACAGTACGCATTAGGAAAACAGATAAGAATGGGAGCACAAGAATGGTTCGTACCTTTTCATCCTCAAAGTCATATAGATCAGCAGCTACACAAATTCAGATGATTTGCAGTTTAGTTGCAAAAATCAGAAAGCAAAAACAAACAAAAACGATGGGAAAGAACTGTTGATATAAGCATGCATACAATCATCCATTTTGAATTGGATCGCGTCTTCAGTAAATTTCTTCATCTTAGCATCAAGCTCAGCTGTTGCCTCTTCTCCTTTAGCAATGATCCGCTCTATATCCTCATCAGTGATTGTACTATCCTTTGAACTGAAAACCATTTCGGCGCCAAACCTCACCATTTGCAGCAGCTCATCTTTGTTAACAGCTGGAAAAAGAAAGACTCAAACTATGATGTTTTCCTCACAGTAATTCATAACTAATATATTAAGATTTAGCTTTGTAGAAACCACTCACTCTTTTGCTCAGCCAATCTTCCTTGCTGGATGACCAAAGCATCTAGAGCAAGCTTTTTATATGCCCTCTCAATCACTTTTTCCTCAATTGTATACTGCTCAAATTGAATTTAAAAAACCAAAGGGAAGTCACTAATGAACAAACATTCCAAATAGCTTATACCACAACGCATTACACAAAAACAAGCAAACCTCAGTACAAAAACGGAACACTTGAACTTCTTTCGTTTGCCCAATCCTGTGAGCACGATCCTGAGCTTGCAAATCAACTTGTGGGTTCCTAAAATCAAGCGAAAAAGCAAAGCAACAGATCGAGGTATGAATTTGCAATCCCTTGGACCAACGAGATCATAAACAAAGAAAAAAGACTCACCAGTCACTGTCATAAATAACAACTACATCTGCTGTAGCAAGATTAATGCCAAGGCCTCCAGCTCTGGTTGATAGTAAGAAGACAAATTTCTCACTTCCTGGCTTATTGAAGGCTTCAATTGAAGCATCGCGATCATCTCCACCAGTATTTCCATCAATCCGACAATACTGGTAACCACGAAACAATAAATAGTCTTCCAGAATATCCAGCAGCCTTGTCATCTGAATTACAAAACAACATTCAGGTCCCCCTCTAAAAGATACTAAAAATATATATACATAAAGTCAGCCACCACACAGTACGTACTCATGAATGATATTGTAGGAAACAGCATTCATATAACCAGTATGATTGACAGAGTGATATAAAATTATGAAAAGAAGAACGGAGGAGGGGGGAAGAGTGATTAAACAAACCTGTGAAAATATAAGAACCCTTGAATCACGTTCTTTAAGCTTAGGAAGCAACTTATCCAAAAGAACCATTTTACCTGCAAATCAATCAGTTAAACACGGCACAGATAATTATCAAGAAACATCAGCATAAGAAATTAGCAGCATTATATATGGAGAAGCTTACCAGCATTTGTAATAAGATGATCTCCTGTTGTATAAGGAGGGCCAGGTTCAGCACCTTGGAAAAGATACGGGTGATTACAACATTTACGCAGCTGCATTGCTATATTAAGAAGACGTTTGCGCTCTCCCCCAGCATTTACGACCTCAAGATCTTTCTGCAGCAAAGCCTTATAGTACTGCTTCTGCATTTGGGACATACCAACTTTAAGTATTGTTTCCTTCTTTGGAGGTAAACCTTTTTCAACATCCGACTTCAACCGCCGAAGGAGGAATGGCCGGAGGACCTTCAAGATGAATAAAGCAATGAAATTATATCATCACCTGATATATTACAAAATAGCACTCAGAGATTGAGGAACTTGCGACCTTACCTTGTGAAGTTGTTGGACAACCTCCTGCTGGTCATTTTCACCAGATATTTGAAACCATTCATCAAAAGTTTCAGCTGAGCTAAATATCTCTGGGAGAAGAAAGTTCAAAAGAGACCACAACTCGTGGAGATTGTTCTGCATATCAGAAGAGATACAAACAACATTATACCTAATCATAAATTGAAGTAATTGAACGTACAGCACACTTCTTGAATTCTATAAGAAAACAACCGCGATAAAATTCATAGGTAAAACTATTGACCCTCCCACGATAAAGCAACATCCCCCACAGCTTATCTGCTACAAATGTCATAACACATTGGAAATTTCAGTTTCCTTGATTGCAATTTCAAGTCCATTCATGATTATATTCGCCAATACCCTCAGAAAAATGTTGATAACTTCAGATAGAGGCAATCTGATGGGAAAATATCATTCTTTAAGTAGTGCATGCAACCATGAAGCAACTAATAAGTTTCTACAAATCCATCACAATCTATTTCTCAAATTCTAGGCCTTTACATATCAGAGTGCAAGTCCTAGGGTCGCTGAATATGCCAAACCCCATTCCAACAAGAAAACCCGGTATCATCGGTTAGAATCCTTCCATGTCTAGAGGGTGTGCAAGCCTTGCTTCCAGTTTGCCATGAGAAGAAAGGAGGCTACCAACGAACAACACTAAAAATTACCAAGTCAACTTCAATGTATTAAGAGGAACAAAAGATTGTCGAGATCGTGCTTCTTCTCACCAAATAAGTGAACCTCCGTCCCGTATACACTCGCTTAGTGCAAATCCACACACAAATGACGTGCAAGTGTGGAGAACTATTCAGAGATTGAGAGTCTCTACCATGTTACCCTTGTACACCCCCAGAGAGGTAACAGGCTAGTTGCTATACAACAAAGAAAGAGCACGATAGCGATACCTGCAGTGGAGTACCAGTGATGAGGAGGCGGTAATTAGTCTTGAAAAGTCTCATTGTCTTTGAAAGCAGTGAATTCTCATTTTTTATTCGATGAGCCTCGTCAATGATAATATATCGCCAACTAAATTGGCGCAAAGCTGATTTCTCTTTAATGGCCATTTCAAAACTGGTAACACAGACATCAAACTTCCCGGCAACAAGTAAATTTTCCCGTACATGCTTCTGCAATACATAACATGGACAGAATCATTAGATATCCATAATCTGGAAACTATGAATGGGGCAGTTTATCGCTTTCAACAACTGAATAAGCAAAGCACGATGACTAACTCTTTCATCAGGATTTCCAAGAAACTTTATGGCACGCAGAATTGGGCAGAAACGTTTGATTTCATTCATCCAATTGCCCAACGTAGACTTTGGAGCAACAACCATATGAGGACCAGTTATTCCTCTGAACTCGTGCAGGTAGCCCAACAGGGAGATTGTTTGCAACGTTTTACCAAGACCCTACACGGTCACAACATCCTTGTAACTTACTAGTTATGACTAATATATCTTGATTACACTAAATCGACACATAACAAAATCGCCAATGGAAAAGATTAGAAAAAACTATGAGAGATAAAGATATTCACCATCTGGAACGACAGAAAATAGATGGGAAACCCAATAATGCAATTGAATGACATTCCCTGGGTAATAAAGGAACGCATACCATTTCATCTGCAAGGATCCCATTTATACCATTCTCATACAGGCGTATGAGCCAGTTCAATCCAGCAAGTTGATAGTCCCTCATCTTTCCTTCAATACCTGGAGTAAAGATAACAAGCAACTTAATCTTGATATAAAGTGGATATTAAAGCAAGCCCTAAACCATAAAAGTCTATCAAAACTGCAAATAACTTGCAATTGAAGCCTTGGCAAAAAACAAAAGCATTTCAAACTCAAGGCAGAACTCCCAATGGCGAGCTAGCCGGCGTGATATATCTAAAACAGTAATCTAATCATAGATGATAAGGGGCCAAACTGAAACCTTAGTCTGTTATCAGCTTTTAAACACTACTATAATGGAAGATCCCTATCAGATGCTGAAATTCAGTGGCCTTAAGTAGGAAATGCATCCTGTGCATGTAGAGAGAGAGTTATATACAAGAGGGTTGAGCCACCAGCCGTGTATTTCCGGTCCCAGAGAGACCATCTTCTTCGTCCTTGAGATATTCTTCATCTTCTTCCTCCTCAGTAATCTTTGATGCATGGCGACCCCTGGATTAGCAAACAAGATCAAAACTTTCATTAGAGCCTTTTATCGAAAGGCTAAAACGTAGAAAACAGTGAAATTACGTGAATGGGTATTTATTTATACTTTGGTAGACAACTAAAACAAAGAATGTACTATGAAAAAGACCAAAAAGGTTACTGGAAAACAGCGTAAACTATACCTTCCCTTTGACTTCTTCTGAGATGAAGATTGATCACCCTTGGCAAAATGAGCAAATATCTCTGTCTGCTGCAGGAGATACTTGAGCCGCCCCTTTCCCTTGTTGTTCTGCCATTACATAAGTTATCGTCTGAGATATCAAATTCACAACAGCTTTACCTGAAAAAAATCTAGTCTAGAGAAAGAAGGAATCTTCCCAAGTAACATACCATATCTGCGTCAATAGCAGCATTTTGCACACTCAAAATTTCTTGAATCTTGTGTCTCTTCAACTTTTGCATTTCCCTTAGTCTGGCCTTTTCCCGCTTTCCAATTTCACTACCAACCGCAGCCTTCTGATAATGAAAGAAAACAAATATATGGGAAAAATGTGAGAAAAATCAGGAACCCAACAAATAAAAAGGTCCATGCTATACTCACAATGGTGGCGTGAGATTCTGGCAAATATCATAACACCAGTCACATAATTATTACTCTCCCCCATAGTGTGTATATGTAATGGCAACTCTGGTGAAACTCAGGGGGTCTTTAATTTTTCTTGGTACATTAGGGGGCCATAGCCCAGTGGACGGAAGCTTGCCTGCGGCAAGACTCGAAAACAATGTAAAAAGCTATGAACCTTTGAGCTGAACGTGGCTTCTTTTACTCCGAATATCACAATAATTACAGCTCGAGTGGCATTGCCAGAAACTGAGCTAGATAATTCGTTAAAGCACACTAAAACAAGGGAAACCCCTCCGAAAATCCAAATACTCTAAACTATCAAACCCTAACACAACTAAATACGAAGCAAACGCACCACAAATCGAACCAAGTGACTCGGATCTAACGCATGCAACATACACTACCACAACATTCGAACGAAACATCAACGACATTGCCAATAAAACTACCTCTTCGATTACTTCGTCCTCGTCTTCGTCTTCGTCTTCGTCACCAGCATCGTTGTCCGTGGACGCCGACTTCTCTTCGCCGGCTTCGTCCTCGTCGTCTTCCCCGGCCCTGGCGACGGCCTCGATCTCTTCCTCATCTTCCTCCTCGATCATCTGATCGTTGAGTTGCTCTTCCTCCGACGAATTCGAGGCGTTGGATGTATCATCTTCCGATGATTTCGAGGGCCTCGCCATGGATTTTGGAGGTCGAGGGTTTCGCTCAAGGAAATTAGCACGAATTCGTGTGTGTCTAGAGAGAGAGGGGTAGAGAGAAGTAGAAAGATGAGATATTTATACCCCGTTTCGTGGGAAAGTGTCTGTACGGGTATTTTCGACCTTCTAAAGAAATTAAAAGGGAATGAGAGTTTCCCGCCAATGGGTTATCTCCCGCCAAGTAACGGTGGGGACTGGTGGCCGGAGAGCCGATGTCTGGACTAAAAATCGTAATTAATTAAGAAATAAATTAAATGCAAAATACAAGGAAACATCGTAATTTTTTTTTTTTGGCTAGGAAAAATAAATATATAATCAATGAAGAAAATTACAATGATTATATGGGATACTAGCAAAGAGAAAATTGGTAAGACACCAACTAAGGCTCCATTTGGCCTGGATTATCCAGGTTAGATTATCCGGTTTTTTTTTTGTCTTTATTCAAATTTTTTTTGTATTTCTTATTTTTATGTCATTTTTTCATGGATTATTGGTTCGTATCGACGAAAAGAATCTAAAAAATATAAAATTATGTCCAAAAGTTAAAAAAAAGTTACCAAAGACGAAAATAAGCCAACACGGACGCTGTTTTTGGCTTTTTTTTGTCTTTTCTGAACTTTTTTCAAATTTAGCCGATGATTGATAACTTTTCTGAAAGCTCTTGTCGAGACGAAATAACAATCATCAAAAAATTGATGAAAAATAAAAAATTAAAAAAAAAATTTAAATAAAGACAAAAAACTAAATAGTGAA
Source organism: Arctostaphylos glauca (assembly GCA_019985065.2). Lineage (NCBI taxonomy): Eukaryota > Viridiplantae > Streptophyta > Magnoliopsida > Ericales > Ericaceae > Arctostaphylos > Arctostaphylos glauca. The sequence continues at coordinate 29,837,675 of JAHSPW020000010.1, read as the reverse complement.
TAATCCAATAATTCAGTCAAGCCAAATGGACCCTAAGAGGGGTTAGGGGAAATTATCACCTTACCCGAAGAACATAAGAGCAACCCCAACAAGGGTGAACAAATCTTTAGCCAAAAAAATTAGTGAACAGTTCTTTATTCACCCATGTCATTTTCAACACTCCAACAATACTACATATACTCACTCTCTACTATTAAAATACTATTTTTTACTTTTTTTAAAATATTTACAATAAACATAAGTAGCCAATGAGAGAGAGAGAGAGAAATAATAAAAAATTAAAAGGGGAGTGAACAGTAGCTCCCTAACGGCAAGTGCAACAAAGTGAACAAAGAACTGTTCACTTTGTATTTACTCAGTAAACTCAAAAAACAGGCTGCAACAAACTCCCTAAACAGGTTAACAAAATGGGTTTCATGAACAGTAGCTCCCTAAATCAACCCCCATTTAGGGAGCTACTGTTCACTCCCCTTTTAATTTTTTATTATTTTTCTCTCTCTCTCTCTCATTGGCTACTTATGTTTATTGTAAATATTTTGAAAAAGTAAAAAATAGTATTTTAATAGTAGAGAGTGAGTATAGGTAGTATTGTTGGAGTGTTAAAAATGACATGGGTGAATAAAGAACTGTTCACTAATTTTTTTGGCTAAAGATTTGTTCACCCTTGTTGGGGTTGCTCTAAATGGGGGTTGATTTAGGGAGCTACTGTTCATGAAACCCATTTTGTTAACCTGTTTAGGGAGTTTGTTGCAGCCTGTTTTTTGAATTTACTGAGTAAAATACAAAGTGAACAATTCTTTGTTCACTTTGTTGCACTTGCCCTAACCCAACAGATTACGACAGGAGAATAAAACCAGTGGGGTGGAAATAGGCTATCCTTGAGACTATCCTAGCTTCCAGAAAGAACCCCTACGAGGCAACAGACTGTACCTAGGACTGAGTAAGGGAAGCTTGGTAGATTAGATTTAACCCATGTTGAAGCTCTAAACTTGATGAGGTCTCCCTAATCTTCTTATTCTGGAATACGAGAGATTGGACGACCGGAGAGGAGAAGGTCCAGCGATGGAGGGGAAGCCCAGGGCATCTTCCACCAGTCCAAAACAAGGCCCGAAACCTGCCAGGAGAATTCACAGTGCATCAGAAGATGAGTGGCTGATTCGACCTCTGAATTGCAGAATTTACAGACTAGGTAATCCTCGTCTTCAATTCTAATTCCTCTGTTGAATAGAACACTTTTTACCCCAATTGGATTTTTGAGCTGCTAACCAGACAAAAAGCTCAATTTTTTGTGGATTGAGACCCTTCCTGATCTGTTCCAGCTTCTCATCTTTATTAAATTTGATCTGTTCCCATCGGTCATAGGCTGAGGCCACTGTGTAGGATGAGTCCTTGCCCCATGACCATGACATCAGGTCAGGACTAGAACCACAGGGGATTCTTTCGCTGATCCTTGACTCGAATAGGTTTCATCTGAATAGAAGATTCCACTGTCCTTCGCAAATCATGTTTGATATCCTTTCATGTTTTTTAATAGATAGAGGGTAAAGTCTTTGGTATTGGTCTTGTAACCTTAAGTCTCCGATCCATAGATGTTCCCAGAAGAGAATTCTGCTGCCTGATTTAACTTGAATTTTGAACCCCTGGAGAATGATTTCTGAGAATTCTGCCATAGAGCTCCCTATCCCCACCGAGCATATGTTCTTCCATGATGGAGAGAGACTGTTGTGGTTAGGCCAGATAGGTAGCCAGGAGGAAGATGGAATGGCATGCTTTTTTGTCTCAAAACTTTGACCCAAAGAGAGTTGTTTTCCTCCTTACTAAATCTCCACCACCAAAACATCGTAATTAATTAAGAAAAAAAATTAAATGCAGAATAATTCAGTTTCCTTTTATTTCAAGATTTTTGTTTAATTTCTTTTTTACTTTATCTGTTCATGGCTTTTAATCACAATTGACATGAGGGTGGGCCCTTAAATAGAGATGAAAATTTTGCGATTCGTATTCGTACGGTCAATCGATCAGTTTTGATTTGATTGAACTTATTTTTTTAATTTTTTGATTCAATTTTAGGTGTTTGTTTTTTATCGAACCGCACTGAATACAAATTTTAGATTTTTTTAATAAGTGATTGTGGCCCGAATACAATAATTTTGAGCCATGTAGTCGTGTTTTTTTTGTTCATCTAGCTTGAAATTGAATCCATTACGATCAAGATGAATGCGCCGAATTCCCTTATCAAACCTACCCTATCCAAACGGTCATCGGCCCCTTCATAAATTGGTCGAAATCGGTATGTGGATTTTTCATCCCGAATCAATCGGGTTTAATATTTCATACCTACAAAACTGATTGAATGCAAACAAACCATGGTGTGAGCCGTCGACATCCCGTGTATTACCGAACAAACCACGGCGTCAAATTGTCGACTTTGAGCCCAAGATGCACTAGCCCATGTCAATGGCGTGGGCCTCCAATCAGTGTATTACCGAACAAACTATGGTGTCAGATTGTCGACTTTTGACATATTCGATGCGTGAGTAGTCAACATCCCGTGTAGTTCATTAGACACTCAACAGAGCGGTCAGAATCTTTTGCGATTGGAAGAAACCTGAATAGGAAAGTCCAAAATTATGGGATTGTTTCTATTTAGAAAACCCTTTATGATGCAATATATTGGCCACGTATGGCAGCGTGCAATTAGAGAAAAATCTCACATTATCCACTTACCAAACTAAGGGACTTTATGACTTTTAACTAAGGAAAAGAAGGAATGGTTTTTGCCTAAACAAACAAGAGTGGAACACAAGATTGACGATACCATGGAGCTTTATCCTTTTGCTACTTCCGAACGGTCGTCACTCGAACGAAAGGTTTGACGCGCCTTCGACATGGGAAATCATTCCCGCCATTCTCCCTTCCACTAAGCATAACAGTAATATTTTCCAAGTCAAATTTAGTCTTTCGAGTTGGGCCCAAGACGCGTTCGTTGACATAATCGTTGTTGAGACCGTAATACGCCTTGTATAATGGCTCAACATATCCTTATTAGGCATACGTACTATATTTAATCATCAATTTTATTGAATAATGCACGTTGGATAGTTTCTGTCCGATTTCAAATTTTTAATGTTAAGAGAGGTGTTGGAATGACAAAATAGTGAAGTCCAAATGACCGAAGAAAGTCCCACACCTGAGGAATGATGGAAGAGTAATTGGAAAGAGTGTCAAGGCCGAAAGTGATGCAAAGTTTGAAGAAAAGTTGAAGAAAGATGGAGAAAAATCAAAGAAAAATACAAAAAAATTAAGAGAGGTGACTTGATCCATCAAGTCACACATCTATAGCTTTCCAGTCACGCATAGAAAGGAAGGAGACCTGACCTGATCATCAGGTCAAGCCCTCAGGTCACCACACCAAGACAGACCTTGAAAATGCTTAAGAAATTCCAGTCGCTAACCTTGACCAGTCAGAGGTGAATCCTGACCAGTCAAGATAGCACGCCCAGAATAATTCTTTTTATTTTTTCTTTAATTTTATTTCACTTATGTAATTAGTTAACTAGTTTCCTATTAGAACTAGGTAACCTTTCTTTTCTTTATTCTATCTTTAATTAGTAAGTAGCTTTCTTTTAGGATTAGGAAATCTTTTCCTAATTTTTCTCCTAGGTTTTTCTTATTTAAAGACCTAGAAGGCTTAGATCTAGATACACTTTATTGTACTACTTTACATTCAAATTCTATTCAATCATGTAAAGTTCTTAGCAATAAATTTCTAGGAATTATTTACTTTTCTATTTGCAAGTTCATTCAATTAATTCAAATTTCGTTCAAGTTTTCTGGTCAGATTATTAGAAATTTATTACGTTCATCAATTATAGTAAAATGTTTTCAATTTATTATTAATTTTTGTCTTTAATATGCTAGGCTAAATTCCCTAGGCAAGATCCAATGATGAATTTCATCTCATAATCTACGGTTTCAAGATCTTCTCATATTTTTCTACGGTTTATTCAAATTGATTCAAGTTCTCACTTTTCGAACCAAACAAGGAGTGTTATACTCTTGATTAATCGTCGCCATTAATTTTGTACGATTAATACTTGGGTCGATGTCCTCCTATGATTTGACTTATTTTTATTGAACAAGAATTAATTTCGAATACATCTTTTGAATTAAATTATTTTTTATCGAATTATTTTCCGATCAAGATTCTCTGGGCTGAATTCTTGATTGAGTTATAAAAAAGAAAATGTTGTTACCTAAAATCTATGATGAAAAGATTCCATGGATCTAGCCTACTTTCTTAATCAATTAGTTTCTTATTTTAGTTTAATTTCAGCTTTTAGATTTAAAATCCAACCAAATCAAATGTTAGCGTCCGAAACGCTACAACTCCAAGTCTCGTGATTCACCTTCCTCTTGTTCTTCGTGGATCGATACTCTATCTTGCCGCTCTACTGGTTGTCTATACTTTTGAGGCAAGGATCAGTTTTAAATATTAAATATTGATTTGGTCGGCGCATCAGCGACACTTTTGCCAGTCGATCAACCGCCTAGGTTCATCTACTTCTTTTCCAGAGTTAGAGAAGTCTAACTAATTCAAAGTGCTTATCGCACATTTTCCAAACTTACAATAGTACAAGTCCAAATAAAAGTCTCCCACGGTAATGGCTCAATCTATAGATAGAAAGCCCTATGATGGGAAACTATCACGTTAGGAATGAGAGACCCGTCTTTTTTTTTTTTATACTCCTCTGCATGCGGTTGAAGCGGTAGCTTCTAGAATGTAAGCTTATCATTGACTTTTTTTAGATCATAACATTGTCAGGTCTTGTCTAAAAGGTGCACGGGCCGAGGGATTAGAAAGCAAAAAGGTTGTCTAATTTTCAAGAAAAGAGGGTTTTGTCGCTTCGCCTGTCATGTTGTAACATTTTGGAGTTTTGTCCTAGCGCTTGTTGTCTAATTCCATGCATGGCTTTACTAGACCAATCAAGTTAGGGTCTGGTAAAACTTTAAAAAAGTGGTGTTCTATATTCACGTCTCTCTTCTATTCGATTTGTGCGTATGGCACGCTTCATCAATTTTGAGCATGCATCAAATGTGGTCCTTGACCATCTTCTGAAGTTCTAAATAATCTACTGATCAAAGGTTGTAAGGGCAGACTGCTCTACATTCATCCATACCACAGTGACCCCCGAAGCAATCTTCTTCTAGTTGCGGAACGAAATCCGATAGCCAATTGCTGGCTCTGAATAACCTGCCTAACAAGAAGCTCAATTCTTCCATAACATAACGGGGCGGGCTTGTGGGCGAGCCAAGTGATGTAGGTGCACAAGAGTCCTTCGCGCCGAACAAATTCTCTAGGATTGCTATAACTCGCATAATATAGACCACGAAAAATATGAAGGTGAACCACAAATAAAAACATATTTGCCCCATTAGCATGCATATAATGGAGCAACCAGCCCCCTTTAGCATCTCTCATAATGAATTCTACAACTCTCAAAACAAATTATTACCCGACGTCTGTTATTATAAGCTAATTTCAATAAATTTCAGTTGATCTGACTTTTTTATATTTCTTAACATCGCAACTGTACTAGATCAAATTTAGGCTAACTAGAAAAATTAATAGCTTTCACAATGGAAACTTAATTTCATTAGTGCAACCGCCACGCTAATCATCTCGAACGAGCATCTAATGAGGATCAAGGACAGAACTCGTTTATCCGTTTGAAATTTTTTAAATAAATTTTTCACGACCGGAGAAGCGAAATCATAGTCTTATCACCAGAATACTCCTTCCAGTAGAATTAGATAAGAAGGAAAGGCCCTTGAATCCTAAGGCAAGCATGGACAGTGTTACTATCTTTGTGCATAGATGATTGACATTGACCTGTACGACTGAGTAATTTAACCATAGAGTGGTTGTTGCTTTTCACGTTGCTTATTCTTAAAGGTCACAATTTGCTAACTAGGTTGTGGTTTGGCTTGATATGTTTATAACCACAAACTGCATGTTCATAACTATAAAATGCGAGTGTGACGATATTACGATCGGACTCTCAAATAATCATGGTATAGTCATCAAATATAAGTTGAATTTATGAAACAACTCATTTAAATTAAACAATGTATGTTAAAGTTTGATTTTGATAAACTTTAACAATTCTCAAAACAAAATATTACCCGATGTCTATTATTAATGCTAATTTCAATAAATTTCAATTGAGCCAACTTTAAGTCTTTTTTATATTTCTTATATCGCAAACATACCGAATCAAATTTAGGCAGACTAGAAAAATTAAGGGATTTCACAATGGAAATTTAATTTCATTGATGCAACCACTACGTTAATCATCTTGAATGAGCATCTAACGGGGATCAATTATAGAACTAATTTATCCGTTTGGAAAATTTTAATGAGTTTTTCACGATAGGGACAGGAAAATCTTAGTCTTATTACCAGAACATTCCTTCCAGTAGAACAACAATGCTACAACTGGTTTTTTTCTTAATAAAACGACATAGTTTTGTCATGTTGTGCCAAATGTTGTGCAAATTTGTTGTGCTTGTAGCATTTTTGTCCAGTAGAATGAGATAAAAAGGAAGGGCCGTTGAATCTTAAAGCCTGTGATAATACGTCTAAATCATAACGAAAATCACTTTGTCTTGAGCCAAGAAAAAGGGACAATCTCCTTGCAAAAAAAAAAAAAAGGGACAATCCAAACGGCCCCTGAGTCCCGCGTTTACGTGCACGGCGGCGGGCACAAACAAACAGCGTCAGCAGCAACCAGAATACGGTTCGCGCGCAACCGCAATTATTGGGATAAACTACAAAATTGCTCTCTTCAAATTTCTAACATTTCACTTTAGTCCCCGAAAATTTGATCTCATCAGATTATCGTTGACCTATGGTTTTGTTTATCTGCACGTCTTCGAATCCCTGAACAAGCTTCCAATCGTCGTCACCATCAGATACACGGTACGATCTATCAAAACTTACACTAACACCCCTGAACAGAAGTTGAAACCACATAAATACCACAGAAACCAGACGCATATAAGTAACAGAACAATCCAAAAGGGGCAAATTCCCGGAAACCAGCAGCAAACCAAGAACCAGATGAATTTATCAGAAATTGTTGCATCTCCATCTCGATTATCGCAATCCCCATCTCACTTGTTGCAATCCGCAGTCGCTTTCTCAGCACCGCCGCCCGCCGGAGGCCAACAACTGTACAGTATTTTCTCCAGTGTTTTTGTTGTGTGTTCGTAGATTAGGAGATAAGTACGAGATTAACTGTACTTTTGTTTGGAACCATAACATAGTTTCCCATTGATTTGTATTTTTTTTTCTGGGTTTTGTCCTGTGCAGACTATGAAGCAAACAAGCTGGATAAAAGTTGCAATTTTCCTAAGCTTGTTTGCTACATCCTATGGCACAGGTATGAAGTGCTCGGCGTCTTTGATTTTGTATACATATAATTTCTATACCGTTAATTGGGAGTTGATTAGATTAAAGTTGCATGGCAGAGGTATGAAGTGCTCGGTGTCTTTGATTTTGTACACATATAGTTGCTATATTGTTAACTGGGAGTTGATTAGGGCTTTGCACTTGTTAAATTAGCTCTTGAGGCTATATTTTGACCGGTCAAGTCCGAGTTTCGTTGTTCGAGTTTTTTAAGAAAAAGAAGGAAAAAGGTTTAATCTAAGAAAGAAAGGTTATTTGCAAACTTTTGGGTTTCGTTATATGTAGCTCAAAGGTATTTGGGATGGTTTTTACATATAATATTACGGCGATGGAAGTACTTTCAAGCATAGTTGATAATCTAAGCTCCTTTTGTTTTATTTCTTAGCTAGAAAATGACTTGAATTTCACCCGCTCGTTGCACACTGCACATATGTAGAAATATTTTTTCAGTGATCATGCACGTACGCTTCTCTTTTGCTATGCATGCAAATGGGAACTGTAGCATGTAAATTTTGCATTCAGAATCTATCTTTGTGAGCCTTTACGTTATTCTCACATTTTTTTTGGTCAAGGATATGCTGTCCCCATGTTTTATTGCTATTTTTTCGCCTATCATGTTTTTTGGGTTAAAAATGTCATGTTCCATTCATAACTTGCATGTGGAAAGCATTACATATGTTTGGGCTTTTTCTTGACTAATTTCTGTTTATCAACAACCTTTTACGGCAGAGATCAAGGACAAGCACAAAGATAACTTGGCCGTTTACAATCACACACTTGCAACAATACTGGTGGAGTATGCTTCTGCGGTAAGTCTTATATCAAAATTTATGAAGGGTGGGGAGGTGGGATTGAGGGTTCGCTGCATGCAAATCTTTTAGCCCCTCAGTCTCCAAGTGGTCAATAAGCTAAAACATAGGGGGCTAGTCTAGGTGCACGACACCACAAGTGAACGGGTTTAAAATATCCATTTTCCCCTTGTTGCAGTGTCTTGTCTGAATGTACTCTAGTATGATTCCAATTGCTTCTGCATTACTTGTGCAGATGCTTGTAAGAGGTCATGAATTAACTTTCCTCGAAGAGTTGAAAATTTTCTTTAGGTTGAAATATGTGGAGACAGTTTTGCAAACTGAATCTGTGCATAATGCTTGTCTTCTAAGTTTTGTTTTTTTTTTTTTTTTTTAACCGAATGTTTTTTTAAGATTTCATAATGAATGGATTATAAGAGGGAGGAAGGACGTGAAGGAAACAACCCTTGGTTTTTAACCTTAGTTGCACAAGTGGGAGCGGAGGATCATAGAAGCTCCTTGTTTGGGAGCAACGAGAGAAGCGTTTGTGATTAGTTTATAAAATATAAACACTAACACTAGTAAATATTATGATTCGAAATTCGTAGCAAATATTATTTTGGCGAATATAAGTGTATATTATGTTTATAGTAAGTAGAGCAAATTTGAGTTAACAATTTTGTAGTATACTATAAATACTTCATATTTTCTCTTGCTTGGTATTTTTGACTTATGAGATTTATATGCTTAAAAGATTCCATCCTAGTTGGGAGTGGATTCTTTTCTGGACGGAAGTGCGGTTCCTAGGAGAGTTTGGCCTGGGAGCACTGGTGCGAGGCTTTCTGATAAATTTGCCACCCCGATAGGAAGTTCCTATCACTAAAGTTTCATTCGCTTTCTCTCTAGTGGTAGTATCTTTCTGGCTTTTTGGTGAAATTCCAAGTAATTCCGTGTTCTTCAAGTTTTGTACCGGCTTCCTTGTTCCCCTTATTATGGTGAACTCGGAGCTATTCACTACGAGTAAGGCAAGTAGGGATTCATCAGTTAATCTACTTGGCTTATGGGTAACCATACTAGATGATTCCTCTTCCTTTTTCCACTTTTACCCCACTCAGCTTTCACAAGTGAGATAAATATTTGTTCTTAAATTTTTACATTGCCACTATTGCTGCTATATTGTCATTTTGGTTGAGGTGTAACTACTTACCGTTCCTAAAATGGAAAACGGTGATAACAGATGAAATATAGTCTCAAATGAGCCACATATATCCCATAAAGTTGTAATCATGTTTTAAGCTATAAGTTGACTAATCTATGGGTGCAAAGTCAAGTAGTGGCCTTGTGCTTGAGATAGTAACCGGAGGCCATTGTCTAGTGTGTCCCATTAACACAGGTCATGAGAAGAGGGCAGACTTCACACATGTTTTACCTTGTGGTTTTGAATGTTATCAGCTGCCTTGTTAGCTTATCTGATATTGAGAAACTTCACGTTCTTCTAACTGAAACAAATGGACAAGATGAACAAGATCTCTCTCTAAGTTTTACCCTTTCAGGTGTACTTGTCAGATTTGACAGACCTAGTTACTTGGACGTGCTCAAGATGTGATGATTTGACCGAGGTATGGTTACTATTGACATCGAGTTTTAACTCGTGGATGAGTACATTGATTATCTTAAATTAAGGGTGTTCAAGTTTTGCTACTTCCTCTTGCTTTTGCTGGATGCAGGGATTTCAGGTGATAGAGCTGATTGTTGATGTCCAGCACTGCTTACAGGTTAATTTCTTCTAGACGCAAATTAGCATACGTGAAAACCGCAAAGGATCTTCTTGGGACGGTATTCATTTTAGTTGTCGTTGATCCTTGATTTTACAACTTTATCTTCATTCGTATACGTTGCAGGGATTTGTTGGGGTGGCAGAGGATCTTAATGCTATTGTGATTGCATTCCGAGGCACGCAAGGAAACAGGTTCGAAGATTCTCATAATTAATAATTGTTGTGTTTTTTAGGACCAATGTTCTCAAACTTTTGGACTTCATTTCAAAATGATCTACCCTTTATGATGGAAATATTCTTGCCCCTCGTGTTCATCTTTGTTTATGCAAATGAACTGCATGTGCACAGCATACAGAATTGGATTGAAGACCTTTACTGGAGGCAGCTCGACTTGGATTACCCTGGCATGCCTGATGCAATGGTGGGTCTTCATTAAGTTTCTGAATGCGCTTGCGAATAATAGCTTGTTGATTTTAACTTTATTTTACTGGGGGATGGTTCGAGTGACTACCTTTTTCTTTTTCTTCCGTGTTATTTCAGGTGCACCATGGGTTTTATTCTGCTTACCACAACACAACCATACGGGCTGGGGTTCTAAACGCTATCAAACGAGCTAAGGAATTTTACGGGAACATTGATATTATGGTTACAGGGCACTCAATGGGAGGGGCTATGGCTGCCTTTTGTGGTCTGGATCTCGCGGTAAGCATAATGAAGCCTTTGTTAGTTAGTTTAGATCCGTCGTCTGCTGATCTTGTTGTTTTGCCTTACTTATCAAGTACTCGCTTCAAGTTCAACACCGGTATTTTTTGTGCTACGTACCATAATACTCTTGCTCCTCTTAAGATCTGAATGGATAGACAATAAACAATGCACGACATCATGTCAGATAGGTTAGGGCGGGTTGGAACCAGCCATTTTAGCTCCTTTTGTATGGTGCCGTTTCCATTAACTAATTTTTCAATTTCAGCAATTCAAAAAGAAGAAAACACAAGGAAATCTTCTCTCATGTTTTCATAGTGGGACCGGATATCCCAACACTAGTGAGGGTAGTTGTAAATCACAGGGTTTAGCAGCGGTCACTCTGATTGTATTACTAAACTGAACTTCTTAAAGTGAGGACATTGCCCTGCTTCTTCGTATCAGTCTTTCCATCCTTCCGTCTCTCTTATTGGTAGACTTGGACGACACAACGGGTGGTTAAGGAGCTTAGGCCCAAGCAGCAGTAGTTTTCTAGTTGGTGTTGGCACACGTAGGCCCAACACCTCTAGCTGGTTGGCCTCGCCCCTCGTAGGCTCGCCTAGTTGGGCTCCCCCTCTTATTCTGATTTCGAAAGTAGAGAAAACAAAAAAGAAAGGCATGACATGTAGCATTTCGTTTTCGATGGTGTTTTATGACTAGTATTGTGACAGATTGTATTGAAGGGTTGTCTTCTTATTTCAGGTCAATTATGAAATCCACAATGTTCACGTTATGACGTTTGGACAACCTCGTATTGGCAATACTGCTTTTGCATCTCGCTACAGAAAACTCGTACCTAATACAATTCGTGTCACAAACAACCATGATATCGTTCCTCACTTACCGCCATATTATCCTCGTTTGACACAAAAGACGTATCATCACTTCCCAAGAGAGGTAATCTTCACTTTCGACATCCTAAAACTGATTTTCATAAGCTTTTGCTAGATCCTCATCCTGTTAAGCTGCATCAGGTGAACAAGATAGTAGAATAGATAAATGTCATTTCCATTACGGATTAGACACAAAAATATATTGAATGTCTGATCTTGGTGGTGAGGTTTACCTTAAACTTATGCAGGCTGTTTTCAAATACAGGATATCAATGATTTCGAAAAACGTTCACAATTAGCTTAAATGTTGCTTAAAAGTTCTTCAAATTCCTAATTTTGAGAATTCTTGAGAGGCAATAGGCTTAAGGATACGGAAGTATTACCGAAAAAACCGAACCGACTGAAAAAACCGCTATTTGGTGGGTCTAGAGTAGGTAATGTCCATTTCAGTTTAATCGTACATTTTTTTTGTTTTTTCAGATTTGGTGTCAAGTTGTCCTTTTTTTTTTTTGCTCTAACCGACCGAGCTGAATTTATTATACACAGCATAAGAAATTAATTTTATAGGATGGGATAAATTAATTGGTGAATTTGGCCCGAAATATAGGAGGCATCCCAAGTTTTTACGAAACCATTTCGGTCAATTTTCCATAAATTGTTGGTTGTGAGCTATCAATGTGGGTTGTGGCCGAATTAGGCCTATTTTAGGTCAACTTGACTACCTCGACCAAACCGATCCCACCTGAACCATTATCTGTTCTTCATAAATTTGGTTGGGATCGGTACGGGTAATTTCTACCCCGAACCGGTCGATTCTGGTGTTGCATGCCGACAAACAGATCGAACTCGAATCGATTTCACCCCTACTTAAGGAGGTAGTTCTCTAAGTCGATAAGCGCTATTCATTCTTAAAAGAAATGGTTTTCGAGAATGTGATATCTTGATCTGTGTTCTCTTAAAAATGGCGTCTTTTCCAAAATTTCATTATAAACAAGTTTCAAAATCCATCAACCTAATATGCTTATTCCTTGATCCCCTGTACTTTTCACTAGCATTTGATTACCTTTCCTCGCACGCTGTCGCGACTTCCTACTCTTGCTCGTCTCAACTAATCAATAGGGGGTCCAGAGGAGTTCACACCTTCTAATCTGTTGAATTCATAGCCTGGCCGGTGTCTGGATCCACCCTTCCCTAAACCTAACTAAAAATAGAATTGACATTGGAGATAGAGCTTCACCCAATAATTTTTTCCAACTTCTAACCATTTCTGGTGTATTATCCAAACAGTGACAGCCGTGAGTTGAAGATAATTTGAGCCAAACTCTATGAAACCTAACAATTACATGCCTGAAGATGAAAACCACACGTGTATGTTAAACAAATTGTTCTTCCTCTCAAAAAAACCAAACTGATGTTGAAATTGGCATGGTTGTAGTTTCTTTTGTCAACTTCTAGAATGAGCATAGGCGGTACTAAGAATGAACACCTTGTTGTGCTTTTCATCGATCTCACGGGCTATTTGGTTAGGAGATGTTATGGCTGCTTGAGCTTTAGCCTTGTGATGAGCAGGAGCCTCGACACCATGCCCTCTTTTACAAAACTGAATAAAGTGATGACTTCTTTTCTCTTACGGCAGGTGTGGCTTTACAATGATGGATTTGGTATTCTATCGTATCCCGTGGAGAAGGTCTGTGATGATTCTGGCGAAGACGCACAGTGTAGTAGGTACGCATTCCCTTTCCATGGTATTCGATTTAACATTGATGGAAGGTCTGTGATGATTCTGGTGAAAAGTTTCATACATAGTTCAAGATTCCATTGATCAACTCTTCCCACCTACTGGCCGAGACAAACTATAGATAGGAGCCTCTCTTCCTTCTACCTAGCTCCCCGAAAACAACATTCGACTTGCATGTCTTAAGCATATAGTTAGCGTTCCTTCAATTGGTGCGGTGCGAGTGAAAATGTATCTCTTATCAATATTTTCTCATGTCTTTTTGGTTGCATATGGATCATTACATTGACCCTTTTGTTCAGAAGGGGTTTGAATTTGTTGACATTTAGAAATTCCGGGATGAATTGTCTAAGGCTGTGTTTGGATTTGCATTTGGATTTGTGGAGGGAAAAGAAAGCAAACAAAACCTAACTTCTCAAACCCCTTGCCGATTTCCTTTTCTCTTCCATAAATCCGGAATCCAAACATAGCCTTAAAATTTGTTAGACGTTTTAACTTTGTAAAACTTGTGCAGGTCAGTGATGGGGAACAGCATTTCGGATCATCTAGAGTATTATGGTGTTCATTTAGGAGACAGGACAGAAGCAGGCTTGTGCCGAATTGTGATGGATCCTCTCGTGGCTACGTATCGGGTGGAAGATCCTGAGGGAAACTTCATCTTGTACAGAGACGATCCTTCTTCTTCTGTTGTTAAAATGAAAACAAAATCAAGAACTATTCCAAGCAGCTTCATTTAGAGTATGGTTTATGGTTTTGCCGGTGGGCGAATTTTTTTTCTCTAGAAGATCAATTAGAGTAATCCAATAACGCAAGTTCCATAAGGTGATTGGAGCACTATTTGAATGTTCACTCGGGTTAGCGAGGAGTCTGTTAGATCGAATTGTCTTTTCGAGTTGTCAAGTGATGAAATCACTGGCACCGAAGGAGGAAATAAAGCTATAACTAAAGATAGATTATGCATTCTTTGATAGGGAGTACCCTTTAGTTGAGGCTAAAGATGCATGGTTTGACTTGGGGATGGTGCATGTATATATATTCTTTGTTGTGTCCTGTAAATACTAGGTTATTATTCATGATTTATATCCACTGTAATTGTATTAGAATATTTTATTGCTATGAAAAATTGTATAAGAACAAGTCTATATATCCGATTCTCGTTTGATATATGTAGAGTCTTTCATTATTTTATGAATTTCACGTGCATCGAATGTGCTGAATATCTTCTTGTTCAGATTTATACATAAAAGTCTGTGTTCACATACTCTCTCGTTGTATAAGTCCATTTGTTGTACTCATTAATTTGTCTTTGCTACTATGTGAAATAATGTAATTTGTGTCTTTGTTATTACATGAAATAATGAAATCCTCTCTCTCTCTCACGCACACACAACATTTTGGTTTATCATTCATTAAATTTAATTCAAGCCTAGAGAGTGAGGTTTGGTATAATTCTTTTTATGATCATCAATTTACACTCATTTTGATTAATTTTAAAATCCTGAAATTAATGGACGAACAAACTTTATAGCTTCAGAAGTTTTTGGGTGGCGGTGAAAATTGAACCTACGAAAAATCTAATCCATAAATTTATTCAATGAGTGTTTTTTAAACAACTCTCTTTAGAGAAAAAATGTAGTAAAATAAAATAATAATATTATTTTCTCTTTAAGACAGTTCATAATTATTTAAGCGACCAAAAGTATGCATTCATTTATCCATATCTATTTTACCAAGTCTCGGTAATAGCTAATCCGAGATCAGAATCAGGACAAGAAGCAATTTGTAATATACTATTGAATATCCTCTTCGCGTGATACATATTTTATATAATTTTGAAATTTAACAATTAAACAAATAAACATAAAAACAACACAATAAAAATACAATATTTTGCTACCATTCTTTACAAATTATATTTTAATTTAATGTATTCTAAACATATTCGTATCCAATTTTTCCCCATTTTCTTATATATTATATTTGTACCGTATTGTATCGTGTATTTGTATCCCGTATAGATACCTATCTTCTTTGATGTCTCACCTAATCACCAGTTAACCACCAACCTTGTTGTTTGGAGGAGAATAGTACTCTGTTCTTCCAGAAATCCCATCAGATATAATGGCCTCAACAGTAATAATATCCTTACCAGTAGCACCATTCCATATTTCTTCGTTTAATTCCTTTGAATCTTCTGCATTTGCAACAGATTCTTCAACCTTCTTTGTTTCTGTTTCTTCTTGCTTTTGAATCATCTTCTTTGCATCAGAACAACCATGGCTTTTTCCTTCATGTTGTTGTTGTGCAGATGATCCATCATCATGCTTTGATTTGTGGCTCTTCGTTTTGTTAATGGCGTTCCCTCTGGTAACCTCCTCGTGCTTTGATTTCGCACAACCCATTTTTCCGGACATCTGATGTATGAGAGATAGAGGAAGTTTCTCCCCGAGAGAGAGAGAGAGAATCTGTCGCTGTGTTTTTTCACACCCAAAATTTGCTCAAAGAGGATGACTTACAATTAGAAATATTAGGGCCTGATTGGATAAAGCCTTAGATGGTGCCTTAGTTAACACAAGCCTTAGTTAAGGCTGGGTCCACCTCTAACCCGTTGATTGACAAAAAATTCTGAGGCGTGTTAGTTAGCCCGTGGGCTAATTAAAGCCCCCATTGATGTCTTAATTAGCCTCACCCTCCCCCCCTAAGGCTAACTAAGACATTGCCTTAGCCTTAACCAATTACCAAAATACCCACCCTTTTATATACACACTTATCTTTATTAAACATAATATAAGTATATATAATAGACGTATATTATATTATTATTATTATTATTATTATTATTATTATTATATATATATACTGATAATATTTATACACACATACATATATACGTATATAATATATAATACGTATTTATAAACATACGTATATTTTATAAATACATACATATAAACATATATATATAATACATATATATACATTATATATTATCCGTATACATTATACGTGTATATATATGTGTGTGTGTGTGTGTGTGTCTCTCTCTCTCTCTCTCTATATATATATATATATATATTTATATTTATATTATAAGTGTATATATATAAGCGTGTGTGTATTTTTTATATATATATACGTATATTTTTAAATATATATACATATGTATAAATATCAATACATACATATAAACATATATATATAATACATATATATACACTATATATTATCCGTATATATTATACGTGTATATATATGTCTCTTTCTCTTTCTCTCTCTCTCTCTCTCTCTCTCTATATATATATATATATATATATAAGCGTGTGTGTATTTTTTATGTATATATACGTATATTTTTAAATATATATACATATATACATATATATGTATATTTTTTAAGTATATATACATATATGTATATATTTTAAGTCTATATATGTACATATATATGTATATATTTTTTATGTATATTTTTTAAGTATATTATACTTATATTGTAAGTATAATATAAATATAAGTATAATATATAAATATATAATATAATTATAATGTATATGGATATATAAATATAACTATATGTAAGTGTGTAGTTATGTACGTATAATATACGTATATATACATATATATATGTTATTTTTGAAATAATTCATTAAATCCATAACAAGGGGCAAAAATGTCTTTTGATAGTTTAATACACATTCTCCTTTTCAAACATACCCTTCATCCAATCACTATATTATTTAACACACCCTTCTTAAAAATCACATCAATGTGGGCCACCCCATTTTATTTAACACACTTGACTATTTAACACACCCCTCTTATTTAACACACCAAAAACTAAAGCGGCATCCAATCGGGCCCTTAGTGGCTTCATCCTGGCGGAACCGGGTTAGAGGCCGAGATATAATTTAGGAGCCGAATGTAATATATTATATATTTTTAAATTTTATATTGAGATTAAATTTTTTTTTTTCAAATTTGTGGGAAAACTTGGATCCCAGTCTCTTACTGTTCCGTCCCTGGACTTTATCATGCTTAAAAATTTTGACTAAAAATTAGGGTACAATAAAGTTTGAGTTTGGATAAAAATATTTTTTTCATGATTTTTAAATCAAAAAGTGTAAAAATGTAAGTTGAAATTTCAAAAAATCTAAATAAAACCATGTAAAATTGTTATTTTTTACAATATTTTTCATGTTAAGTAAACTTTTTGACTATAATTTTTTACCTTTTTAGATTCGATAATCCAAAAAATTTAAAGCTAAAATGATAAGTACCAATGAAAAATGGTAAAAAACAATGATATTAATACTCAAAATTTAGGCCAAAGAAGAGCCTAATATGTTTGAAAAATTGTCCATGTTGATAGACAATTCTTTGTATCATGAATGCTAGACAATCCAAAATCCCTATACCAAACAGCCCCTAATCCATATTAAACCACGATAAATGTCTAGAAATTCCTTAAATCAAAACTAAAAAAATACTATAAACTCATTATTTCTATCTTGATATTCTCAATACTGTCTCCGTTACCGCCAACAAACGCCGTGACCGTTAAATCCAACTGCCGCTGCTGCTGGCCGCCATCGTCGTTAACCGAAACGGTTGCCGCCAAAACTTCTGCCCCGTGCTTCTCGAACACCCCGAAAATCTCCATCGCCAAATGCCGGCGATTCACGGCCGCCTGAATCCCGAAGAACACCACGCGGTTTCCACAAATCGTGACGTTGATAGCGGAGTTCCTACGGCTGGTGAATTGAGTTAAAGTTGGCCTCACCGCCATTGATTCTGTATGTAGTGACTTTTTCAGCTTCTCCAATCGTTCTCTCTCTTCCTCAAGCCGATGGACGTATTGAATTGTCTCCGTAACGATATTCTCCCTTGTAGCCTGCTAAAAACATATATACATATATGATACACATACATATATACATACAGAGAGAGAGAGAGAGAGAGAGAGAGAGAGAGAGAGAGAGAGAGAGATTTTTCAGCAGTTAATAATTCACTATGTTCAATTCGATTGAGTACCGAATTGAATGGAGACACAAAATCCACACCTACACTGTATCGAGATCGAGATCGATCGATCAGAGAGAGAGAGAGTGAGTGAGGTTGTAAATAGATTCGAAGAGAAACCACCAATATTCAAATTGTGAATCATACAGTACGCGAATATTCAAATCGACAGAGGATTTCAAATTAGTAGATTACAGCATTGAAATGTAGAGAATTCATATGCAATTACCCTGGGGAAGACATTGGGGACGATCGATTCAAGAACAGAGAACATCTCTGTCATTTTCCCTCTCCTCTCTCGTTCCTTCTGGATACTCTCGATCCGAACAAGTTTTACTCCGCCACTCTTGACCAAGCTCGAACCATTTTCCTTAATGGCGGCCGTTAATGGAGAAATTACAGTGTCACTGTAACCCTCCATGACCTTCAACAACAGTCTACTTCTTCCTTTGTGGTCTTCATCGTCTTCTTCTCTTCCTCCCCGCTTCCCACAACTTGCTAACATAGTGGGGAGAGAGGGAGAGAGAGAGAGAGAGAGAGGGGCAAGTGATTTCTGGTCCCGCCAAGGAAGCTGTTAGGATATATCAGTACATTATAAAGACACCTCCAGAGGAGATATTATTCGGTGCTCCTGAGCTTTCTCATGGTTTTGATTACTACTTTCTTATAAGCCAAGTGCTTGCATGATGCATAACTCTAGTCTCCAAATTAATTTATGCGATCTTGATTAATTTTTTGAAAGACTGTTATAGTTGATAATATTTAAGAGATTTCGAACTTAAACTCTTGTTGGAAGTTTCGGATTCGGGAGCCTTGCAGTGAGATGACTCACTACATAGGTATAGCGAGGCTATCCAGTTGTTCATCTCGGCAATAGATGTTTCAGATTCAAATAAATTAATCGCGCGAATAGATATCTATTAGTGTAAATAAATATTAAATTGAATTTAAACCGTCCGTTACCGAGATGAACAGTTGAATGATCTCATTACACTCATGTAATGAGTCACCTCACTACAGGGCCTTACTTCCGTAAGTTTCAAGCTTTAACTACCAGACGAACGTCTTTGAGTTAATTAGATACTAATTGGTATATAGCAACAACTAATCTATACATACCCGCCTTTAATTTTAGCTAGGAGTATCAAGATATAACGATACCAAAACATTTAAAAAGTTTGATACATCGCATTAAGATAACATGTAGGTCTCATGAACTTTAGGGTAGACTATACATAAATATGTGATTTAAAAGTATTGTTTATGAGCCTTAATCATTGAGAAAGAATGTGTCCCGCTTAAAAATGATGCAGAAACTCGTTAAGGATATTGGTACAATTCCATATTTCTTTCGACTTGAAGCCAAACTATACAATAAGAAATTGCCTTGTTCAGTAGTAGGAAAACAAACTGAGAGAAAACAATCTATTGAGCCTTTGAATCGTCCGTTGAGTTAAGGAGTTCTTACTTTGCCTTTCGTACTGGGTAGTCACTTGTCTATTTGCAGACGCAATATCTGGGACGAGGCCAATTTTCAATTCGATCCTGTTGGGTATACTTAATATAATGATCTTCAGTTGTTCCATCTAAAACCGTTCGATTAGGCTTTGTAGAAGTCATCAACACAGTTGTACTTGGAAAACAATACACTTGAATAAAACTCTCCAAACGACCACCATGTGGTTATGTATGGGGCTCCAAGCAAGTTAATGATTAACCGCGGCTGTTTTCCGCAGCACAAATCCCATGTAAAACAACTAACAAGAAAACATTCCAGAAGCTTCCAGAATGCCTACTTATGGAATAAATTTTATTTGGAAAATGTTTCACAAAAACCATTTTTACATAGAAATTTATAAGTAACTTCACAGTTTAAGATCTAGGGGCTTTGCACAATTCATTTGTAACCAATGGGGGAGTATTTTTTTTTCTCCTTTCATATTCACATTTTGTTTTGTGCACTTCACGTACATTGAACTATTTCGAACACATCTGTATCTGAATATGTGTTTTTAAGATTGATGTCTTTACATTTTAGACGACAATCTCTTCAAAATTCTGGTCAACTGCTTTTATGCCACCATAGCAACCAAAGTCATGCCACGCTTCGGTTAAATGCCTCGGACTCTTAGTTGCTTGTTTTGGAAGGACGGCTAAAGGTTGACCTTCAAAATATTAGAAACTTTTTAAATTTTCTATACTATTAAGAGTCAACGCCCGATAATTTATGGCTTTAGAATGCCTGACAAAGTGAAGAGATGGAGGAAGACTTTTTTGGAGAGTTCAAAATTATTATGTCGAGATGAGGAAGTGAAAATATTCTCTTTGAAGACTAATAGAAATGCGGCGAAGCTGTGTCATCCTGTCATTTATGTAGCGCTAACTAAGGCAAAGATGATGCTCCGAATTTCGAAAGGCTTTCATAATGACGTATGAGAAATGATAGGTCGAGAAAGATGCTTATTGGCATGATCCACCAGCATTCTCGGAGCACATAAGATCGAACGTAAAGCGTGACGCTAATGGGCTGGGCTTGCCTATCTTGGCTCTGTCCTCATTACTCCAATTGGGCTAAAATATGGCCCTTCTGCCCAATGACCATCATCATAATGAGCTTGATTCTCTTAGTCGGCCCAAATCTTCCTTATTCGGCCCATTAACATAGGGTAGTGATATATAACTTTATATCCAATTTTTGTGATTTTATAATACAGAAAACAAAAAAAACAAAAAAAAAAACCCCTTCAAAGTATAGTATTCTACAAACTGATTTACCAAATCACACATAAATTGACACGTAACGGGAATTGATCGAGACACGCATAACGTTTATCGCTACTAGAATATCGAGGCGTACAGAATCAATTGGCGTAAAAAACAAATACTCTAGATTCAACATTCTGATGTTCGTGTGAATAAGAAATTAAAAATTCAATTTGTTTGTAAAATGAGTTTCGCTTGTGTGTAACTCCAGAACTGATAATTTTCTCTTTGTTGGAGTGCCCGTTCAAAACATGCCGATTGAATATGAATAAAGTTTTCATTTCTTATTTTGCCCAGAGCATAAGCAGTTTGTGTAGACTCCTAATTTATACGAGTGTGTGTCCAAGCGAGATAGGGACAGGAAGCTCGTTAAGAGTTGTAGTTGGGTCACGGTTTTTGTCTTTTGTAAAAAATTCACCACTGTTGCCTCCGGCACCCAAGTCTAGGCCATGTTTTAATTTCAGTATGCCTAATCATCCTGTCAGATTAGTCAATAATCATCATTGCCTTGATAAACTATTGTCTCACCAACTAGCTAATCCGGCGCAAGCTCTCCCCGAGCAGATTTCTCATTTTGCTCCTCAGCCTATGAGATACTAACAACTATTCCCATCTGTTATTCTTCTTTTAAGAGCAAATTCTAAAGTGTTAATACTCGTCCGTCCTTCACTAAAAATACTACTTCCCGTCTAAATCCAAAAACGTCAAGGCCATTAAATAAGTTCAGCCGATTTGACTGAATCTTTTTAGCATTGTTGGAATGATAAATTAAAGTAGTACGTAGTTGTCATCTCTATAACCCTATACCCCATTAATAAATTAATTTATTTTCAATCATTTCTTCTAACCCAATTTATCTTCCATTTTCAAATACACATTTCTCACCCATGTATTTGTACATTATACTTATATTCAATTGATGTTCAGTTTGCCCAAATTAATACAGCATCTTTTTTTAGAAGATTAAAGGGTAAATTCCACTTACCTCCCCTAAGGTTTTTGATAATCGTAAATACATCCCTTCTAGTTTCTAAAAGTATAGTTTCCCCTACTGTCAGGGATGACGAAGGATGGAATTAGCAATTTGACGATTTTATCATTCGAAAACTAGCAGGCCAACATCTCCTCACACTATCTCTTAACACCAACCGTCTCCTAACACTAAACTTTTACATTGCCTCTAAACAACAACCAAAAAATCTGCAACAAAAAAGTTCAACTTAGAGTTTTTAACAATAAATATTTTTCTGGAGAGTACACGCGTCTAAATAAAGCTAAAACTCAATAAAAACCTAACAAAAATCAGGAGTAAAATTTGGGACAAAATCAGGTATAATATTGTTCCAATAAAATATATTCTTCATGCTAACAGCAATACTAATGGTAGAACCGAACTTAACGACTGGGTCTAAATGAAGCTAAAATCCAAATAAAGGGGAGACATTTATAATTATTAGAAACCTCAAGGAAGGTAAGTGAAATTTATCCAAAATTAAAAATTCGAATTAAGATTTGGTCAAATCCCACTAGTTGTTTGAGCTTGATATATATATCTGTCATGTCATACCTGTAATCTTATCAATTTGATACAATGATTATCTAAAAAATGTCTATATCAAAGACTCAATCTCATTAAATAATACAAAGCATATAAATAATATTTTTTATTGAAAAAGTCTACACAAATAATTTTTTATGCACATATTCGGATTTAAATATATCGTGAACTATCCGAATCACGTGGTGAGAAGGTGGCCTTAAAACCATTTAATAAACTTAGTCAAACATTTGGTGAAATGGTAGCAAAATTGAATAAAACAAACTCTAATTGCTTGGCTTAGTGGTTAAGATATGAGAATCAGAGATTTGCTCTCTCTCGTAAGATCTTATATTCAAAACTTTTTAGGTGTCATCAATTTTTATGGTCTAACCCATACAAATGCCATGGCTTTAATTAGGCCCAATTAGAGGATGGTGAGATTAAAGTATGATTAAAATGCTCAGATTTTAAAAAATAACTTTAATTATTCATCAAATTGAGTTTACAAATTGTAACAGGAAATGAAAATTACGAAACATATACAAACCAAGATTGAGTTTCGTGAAATCACAGTTCTCTTAAAATAGATTTGTTGTCTCACTGCACTATGGGTGTTGGAGGATGTGTTGATGTTTGTCTCCCAAGGTAAAATATCTAACTTGGTCGATAAAACACCAGCCAACGAAGCCTCCAGAATGCCTACTTATGGAGTAAATTTTATTTGGAAAATGTTTCACAAAAACCGTTTTTACATAGAAATTTATAAGTAACTTCAAAGCTTAAGATCTAGGGGCTTTGCACAATTCATTTGTAACCAATGGAGGAGTATTTTTCTCTCCTTGACGACTAAATATACAAGTTTAACTGTACAGATAATGCATTCGGAACCATCTGATGCATATGAAATTTATATTATTTTTGTGCACTTTACGTACATCGAATAATTCCAGATACATCTGTATCTAAATATGTGCTTTTAAGATTGATGTCTTTACGTTTTAGACGACAATCTCTTCAAAATTCTGGTCGATTGCTTTTATGACACCATAGCAACCGAAGTCATGCCACGCTTCAGTTAAATGCCTCGGACTCTTAGTTGCTTGTTTGGAAGGACGGCTAAAGGTTGGTCTTCAAAATATTAAAAGCTTTTTAAATTTTTTATACTATTAAGAATCAACGCCCGATAATCAATGGCTATAGAATCCCCGACAATGTGAAGAGATGGAGGAAGACTTGTGTGGAGAGTTCAAAATTATTATGTGGAGATGAGGAAGCGAAAATATTCTCTTTGAAGACTAATAGATATGCGGTGAAATTATGTCATCTTGTTATTTATGTAGTGCTAACTAAGGCAAAGATGATGTGCCGAATTTCGAAAGGCTTTCATAATGACGTATGAGAAATGAAAGGTCAAGAAAGATGCTTCTGGCATGATCCACCAGCATTCTCGGAGCACATAAGATCGAACGTAAAGCATGACGCTAATGGGCTGGGCTTGCCTATCTTGGCTCTGTCCTCATTACTCCAATTGGGCTAAAATATGGCCCTTCGGCCCAATGACCATCATCATAATGAGCTTGATTCTCTTAGTCGGCCCAAATCTTCCTTATTCGGCCCATTAACATAGGGTAGTGATATATAACTTTATATCCAATTTTTGTGATTTTATAATACAGAAAACAAAAAAAACAAAAAAAAAAACCCCTTCAAAGTATAGTATTCTACAAACTGATTTACCAAATCACACATAAATTGACACGTAACGGGAATTGATCGAGACACGCATAACGTTTATCGCTACTAGAATATTGAGGCGTACAGAATCAATTGGCGTAAAAAACAAATACTCTAGATTCAACATTCCGATGTTCATGTGAATAAGAAATTAAAAATTCCGTTTGTTTGTGAAATGAGTTTCGCCTGTGTATAACTCCAGAACTGATAATTTTCTCTTTGTTGGAGTGCCCGTTCAAAACAGGCCGATTTAATATGAATAAATTTTTCATTTTCTTATTTTGCCTAGAGCATAAGCAGTTTGTGTAGACTCCTAATTTATACCAGTGTGTGTCCAAGCGAGATAGGGATGGGAAGCTCGTTAAGAGTTGTAGTTGGGTCACGGCTTTTGTCTTTTGCAGAAAATTCACCACTGCTGCCTCCGCACCCAAGTCTAGGCCATGTTTTAATTTCAATATGCCTAATCATCCTCTTAGACTAGTCAATGATCATTGCCTTGATAAACTATTGTCTCACCAACTAGCTAATTCGGCGCAAGCTCTCCCTGAGCAGATTCCTCATTTTGCTCCTCAGCCTATGAGATATTAACAAATGTTCCCAACTGTTATTCTCCTTCTAAAAGCAAATTCTAACGCGTTAATACTCGTCCGTCCTCCACTAAAAATACTACTTCCCGTCTGAATCCAAAAATGTCAAGGCCATTAAATAAGTTCAGCCGATTTGACTGAATCTTTTTAGCATTGTTGGAATGATAAATTAAAAGAGTACGTAGTTGTCATTTCTATAACCCTATACCCCATTAATAAATTACTTTATTTTCAATCATTTCTTCTGACCCAATTTATCTTCCATTTTCAAATACACATTTCTCACTCATGTATTTGTACATTATACTTATATTCAATTGATGTTCAGTTTGCCCAAATTAATAAAGCATCTTTTTTTAAGAAGATTAAAGGGTAAATTCCACTTACCTCCCCTAAGGTTTTTAATAATTGTAAATACATCCCTTGTAGTTTTTAAAAGTATAGTTTTCCCTCCTGTCAGGGATGACAATGGATGGAATTAGCGATTTGACAATTTTGTCATTTGAAAACTAGCAATCCATCATCTCCTTACACTATCTCTTAACACCAAACTTCTCTTAACACTAAATTTTTATACTGCCTCTTAACAACAACAAAAAAATCTACAACCAAAAAGTTCAACTTAGCATTTTAAACAATAAATATTTTTTTGGACAATACATACGTCTAAATGAAGCTAAAACTCAATAAAAACCTAACAAAAATAAGGAGCAAAATCAGGGACAAAATCAGGTATAATATTGTTCCAATAAAATATATTCTTCATGCTAACAGCAACACTAACGGTAGAACCGAACTTAACGACTGGGTCTAAATGAAACTAAAATCCAAAACAGGGGGAGACATCTATAATTATTAGAAACCTTAAGGAAGGTAAGTGAAATTTATCCAAAATTAAAAATTCGAATTAAGATTTGGTCAAATCCCACTAGTTGTTTGAGCTTGATATATATATATATCTGTCATGTCATACCTGTAATCTTATCAATTTGATACAATGATTATCTAAAAAATGTCTATATCAAAGATTCAATCTCATTAAATAATACAAAGCATATAAATAATATTTTTTATTGAAAAAGTCTCCACAAATAATTTTTTATGCACATATTCGGATTTAAATATATCGTGAACTATCTGAATCACGTGGTGAGAAGGTGGCCTTAAAACCATTTAATAAACTTAGTCAAACATTTGGTGAAATGGTAGCAAAATTGAATAAAACGAACTCTAATTGCTTGGCTTAGTGGTTAAGATATGAGAATCAGAGATTTGCTCTCTCTCGTAAGATCTTATATTCGAAACTTTTTAGGTGTTATCAATTTTTATGGTCTAACCCATACAAATGCCATGGCTTTAATTAGGCCCAATTAGAGGACAGTGAGATTAAAGTATGATTAAAATACTTGGATTTTAAAAAATAACTTTAATATTCATCAAATTTAATTTACAATTTGTAACAGGAAATGAAAATTACGAAACATATACAGATCAAGATCGAGTTTCTTGAAATCACAGTTCTCTTAAAATAGATTTGTCGTCTTACTGGAATATGGGTATTGGAGGACGTGTTGATGTTTGTCTCCCAAGATAAAACATCTAACTTAGTTGATAAAACACCAGCCAACGAAGGCTCTTGTTGAATCGAACTTGTGTATGTTTCTCTTTCACTCAAAAATACGAAAATTAAAACGTGCTAGTGTAAGCAAATGTTTCGATATTTAGAAACATGGCGGGAGACGAAATTATATATATAGATAAAGAGACCTTTCAAATGCTAGAGACCTTTGAATTGCAAACCATTAATAGTTGTTAGCAAAATTTCTTGAGCGGCACACCATCAAGGGCTGCTTTGAATGAGATCTTTTGGTTTGTTGAGACTCTTTGGTATTTCAAAATCATTCACATCACCATTCGGATTCCAACATTTAGTCTCAAAAAATTAGTCAAATGACCCATAAGCTAGTCCGGACAATTTAAGTTATCAAAAAAATCAAATAAAGTGATTTTCATATTATCTAAAGGCAAATACTAAATGCTTCCACTGGGCCACTTGTTAAGGGTATAATAAATGATATTATTTATTGTTAAGAATTATTAAATTAATAAATTAATTTATAATACTTATTAAAAAAGTGATATTTCTTAACTGTTTATATTAATTATAGCAATAACTACAATCATGTCAACAACATTACCCTCACTTAATTTTTTTCCTTGATAAGTATGAAAAAAATTGTTCACTCAACATGTATTTTTCGTGAGGAACACCTGTAGACATTTGAATTTACAAATATACTCATGATGCTTGAATTAGTGTGCTCTCATTTTTCTGAATCAAATAAATGAAATTTATCAATTTGAATTGAAAAAAATAAACAAACGATAGTCTTTATTTATATTTTTGTGAAAATTATTTGGGAATAGAACTAAATTTTTATAGTAAATTAAAAGGTAAAGAATTTTTTTTCTAAATTTTCAAAAAGGGAATATAACATCAAAAAGTTAAAAAACTTTCTATCATCATGCATTGAATTTCATTAATTATATACTCGGGTATCTATTAATTATAATGCAATTGATTTAATTAAGGCTCGTTTAAATTCAAATTTCAATCATTAAATATTGTTAAACAAATACCCCGGGGCCACTTGTTTACAGAACCGTATATATAAATAGTCCTCATATGTATGCCACAAATATTAAGCTAACACACCAACTCACCATTCAAACTGCCATGGGATCCACAGATAAGCCGGAGCCGGAGAAGGAGGTTTCACCACCGGAATCCACCAAACTGGAGGCTGCACGGCCACCACCACCACCGGAGTCTAGATCACCCGCTTATGCTTCTCCTCCTCCCCGTGACAACCTTGTGGTGGTTGATGTTGTTCTAAGGCTGTTATTGTTTGCCGCGGCTTTGGTGGCTGTGGTGGTGATGGTGACTAGCAAACAGACGAAGCCGGTCGGCCGGTCACCATATTTTCCTTTTGCGGTGGTGTTCAAGCAGGCTAAATTCAACTATTCACCGGCCTTCATGTAAGTACTTACCATGCTCTTTTTCGTAATCCTGAGTTTGAACTAAATTATTTTTTATTCTTGATAGTGGGTATACTTAATATTTTGTAATTTTTAAAATATTTCCATTTGTCTTGCTGAGAAGTGCGAACAATCAGAAAAATATAAAAATATGAACCAAAATTTTAAAAAGTTCAAATAAAATAACGCTAAAGACAAAATAACGCTAAAGACGCGATAACGCAAAAACAATGACTAATGTAAGAGAATAGATTTTGTAAATAGAATTGGCTTCTCTCCTATTCATGTGCGGACCGCAAAAAACAATTCTTATACTCTTAACTGTCCAAAAATATTTTCAAGCGTTTAGATTTATTGAAAGTATCTTTACAGAAAGATCTCAACCCTCCAAAAATATTTTCAAGGGTTCAGATTTGTTAAAATTATCTTTCTAAGAAGATTATTAAACAAATCTGGACTATATCTTCCCAAACAAATTTAGGGGGTGCTTGAGAGCCTATTTTTTAGATTTTTATTTTTGGCTTTTTGATTTTTTGGCTTTTTGAATTATGGCCAGAATGAATTTTGAATTTGAGATAAATGTTTGAAAAAAAATGTGCAGAATGTATTTTACAAAAGTAGTAGCTATAATAGAAAATGAAAATAAAAATGAAAATGAAAATGAAAAAAGGAGCTCTAGTCCTCATTTTGAGTTTTTGCTCCTAAAATATAAAATGCAGAACTCATTTTGAAAATGTGGCTCCCAAACAGCCAAAATCCAAAAACGAATATGGAAAAATGCAAAAAAAAAAAGCTCCCAAACACCCCCTTAGACTATTACCTGTCGAGATAAACAGTCGATAGTGAACCGCTTATTGCGCTCGTGGATTGCAAAGAAGTTGGGTTATTTCTAACCAATATTTTTCTTGCGTGATAATATATACCCACAACTTAAACAAGTCTACACCCACACCCTCCATATACAGATCTGTAAACAGATATATCCAAAACCATCCGATGCAGGTGAGACCCTTTAAAATAATATAAACTTCACGTATATCGGATAGTTCCAAATATATCTATGTCCATATTTATGTATACAAGATTTTATTCCTAGATTTTTTTCTAATTAAAAACCCCAATATCCAAATATGGTATTTTTGCTATAAAAAAACACTGCCCATTAACTTTACATTAGATTTTTTTAATCTGAAATTAATATTAATGATAAATATGCAGATACTTTTTGGTTGCACTCTCCGTGGCTGGCCTCTATGCTATTTTTACAACTGTGGTATCATTCCTATCCATTTTGAAGCCTGGTCGCTCCACAAAGCTCTTGGCACATTTTATCATATCAGATGTGGTAAGTTATTTATTTATGTAATTTTAGGGGTAGTTTAGTCTTAACATGTTTCTATTTATTTATGTTTTTGAATTCTGTTAATTTTGCATCATTTTTTAAATTACTTATACAAACAAAGAAAACCCATAAACAAAATGATTAGATTGGGTTGCGGGTCGCACTTGCCGACCCGTGAATTCTTCAGAACAGGCGGACAAGTGGAGAGACAGAATAGGCTAACTCTCCTGACCAAGTCAAGCCCAATTCTCGCCAATAGACGCTGATAGCTTGCTTTCAACTCCTGACTTATATGAGAATTGTGAATATGTTTATGGGTCAACTTGTTTTGTTCATAACAATATTCGGGTAGAAGAGTCTATAGAAGAAGAAAAAAATGAAAAGTACACATCAAAGGGGATCAATTTTTTTATAGTTCAGGGTTACCGAGAGCCCAATATAAAACTTATATTTGACCAGAAGTAGCTAAGCCGTAAGATAAACATGTCCTACTCATTTAAGTATGTAGAGTTACCCGAATGTAAAAAGCCAGAAGACGTTGGTAAGACAAAACGGATTTTTCTTCTACGTTATTTACCTTAGTTATTGGGGGGTTTCAGGAAATACCTACGCGGGGTACCTTTTTTGGAAATTTCCAAGGTTTTGGAGTTTCTTGGTGAATGAATCTGGGATATGCCGAAGGTCTCTTAAGGCAACTGGAAGATCCCTCGCATTCTTCTCCATTGATGTCTGTAGCTCAAGCATCTCATGAGTTTCGCAGCTCAAAGGTCCAATTCCATGGTTCTGTAAATATTCTCAGATACAGAGGATTTTGTCTACAAAATTTCTATCGTGTCTTTGTTTTCTTTGCAACCGTCAATGTTCCTTTAATCGAAAAAATATTTTATCCTAAGAGACAAATGTCGATGCGATCCTCCAAAACCCGTGGCGAGACAACCAATCTATTTTAAAGGGACTGTGACGTCGATATCGTATTTTTTATGTTTTATTTTTATTAACACTTTGTAAGTTTACTGTTTGTTCGATTCTTATCGTTCATGTTCTATAATTCCGTTTCAATTATATGTTTTCTAAAATCTCGGAGTATTGTCCGCATATTTTTTGCCTACGCCCTTCCGGAGTGTGGGATGCTCTCCTCATTTCTCAATCGGATTATAACAATGCCTGTATATGTTGCAGCTGGTGCTGGGAATCGTCGCAGCGGCGACCGGAGCTGCAGGGGGAGTGGTATACATCGGATTGAAAGGGAACTCTCATGTGGACTGGACTAAAGTGTGCAATGTCTTCGACAAGTACTGCCAACACCTAGGAGCCTCAGTTGGAGTCTCACTTGTTGCCTCCATTGTGCTGGTGTTGCTAGTCATTCTCTCTGCTTATTCTCTCTCCAAAAAGATCCCCAAGTAGAGAGAGAGAGAGAGAGAGAGAGAGAGAGAGAGAGAGAGTCCCTCTCATGGATTTAGACAGATATTTGAATCTCAGAAACAGGCACCCTTTGGTACAATATTGTGTTTTTGTGGGGTTTTTTATGTAACTTCTGTAGGTCTATTTGTTGCTTGATTTTGGAGTGGTTGGAAATTTGGTTGTGGATTAATTTATGTGAGAAACTCTGATAGTGTGGTGTGGAGTGGAACTGTATCGAGTATATATCTAGTTTGATATGAGTTGTTGGCTTCCATTACAATGGGGAAAAGTCTGTCGTGTTCACGACATGGCATGTCACTGATCAATGAAAGCATGTTGTTGTGTACAAACGGTCTACGAATTGTGCACGACATTGGCATATCAAGATATACAGTGTGAGGAAAATGATGGGCATGACTTGACATGTCACTGACCAAAGAAGGCGTGTCATGGTGTACAAACGTGTAAGGCAAGACAAAAGGGTCACACGTTGAGGGCATGTCAGCGGCCGATGAAGGCATACTGTTGCCCACAAACAACCTACGAATGTGCACAATGTTAACATGTCAAGACACAATGAAGGAGAAAAAGTTGGGCATGACATGACGTATTAGTGAAGACACAAAATACACATATATTTGCACATGCATACTCCCACAAATATGAAATCACACACACACCACATGGTGTAACGTACGTGGAACAAGTTTATGGATAAAACTATTTGTGCATATCCCGATACAAATGTGTCTGAATCGTCAGATGAACGTGAAATCTTTCATAATCATGTAAATTGCACATGCATCCAACTATTTTGGACATATTTATGTCCGAATGTGCAAGAATAGTTTATGTTTCTAAACTTTTTGTGAGCCCCTATATGTGTAAGTGTTAGTGTAACGACCCGTATTTTCGGAGTATTTTTATTTGATATTTTAATAAATAAATAAATAAATTTTAAATTTTTAGATAAGTTGTTAATATTTTTTTAGATGTAATTATTTGGTGTCTAATTATCCTTTCATTTTAAATTTTTTTTCAGATTTTATCCCTACCCACTAACTCTCTCTCACTCTCACATCCCCCTCTCCACCCACTAACTCTCTCCCTCACTCTCACGTCTCCCTCTCCACCCACTCACTCTCTCTCTTACTCCCACCAACTGATTCTCTCTCTCTCTTTCTATTTATTTTATTTTTTCTCCTTCTTTTCTCATTCTTCCTTCCTCTTTTGCTCGGTTCTCTCTCCAGGTACTTTCTCTCTTCTCTCTCCTCTCTCACTCATTTCCTCTCTCTCTCTCTCTCTCCGGCAGTGGGGAAAACCCCCCACTGTTTTGTATTTTTTTTTATTTATTTTGATTGTTTGTTAATTTAGTTATATTATATATATATATACTTAGCATTTTTATTTATTATATTGTTTATTAGTTATAGTACACTGTTTTTTTTTAAATTTATATTTTTAATGAATGATTTTGATTCTTTTTTTTTTTGTATATAGTGTTGCGATAAATCGGATCTCAGTGCGGTATTTGATTCGTGGGTTTTCAGTAGCGCCTTATTTCGTCGAATCGAGGTAGAAAATCTCGGACCGAGCTCTATATATAATGTTAATTTACGAGTATTGTAAATTTTAATTCAATGTTCGAGTAGGGGATATAAATCAATATTGTTATTGTCAAAATATTAGAATAATTAGGTGTATTCGGTTGCATTAATTGATCATGGTGTGAATTGGATAAATATTAGGTGTCAGCTCTGCCAAGTTTTGTAGATGTATGTACTTAAGTTGTAATTATAATGTATCAATTATTAATTTACTCGACGACCAAAACGTATATGTAGTTATGTTTTATGGAGAGGCATGTCAATAAATAGCACTCTTGCAGGTGGTTTAAGTCTATTGATAATTAAGGAACCCAATTTCATGATGTAAGACTTATCTGTTTGCACTACAGGTTTTATAAACAAATGTCTGAAATTCCTTCTGCATGGTATTACGTGAATCAATTGCTCATGGTATGCCAGCATGCTTCTTGTATGAAGCTTACTGGAATTGCAAGGGTGCTAATTTAATTCTAGTTCTTTATCTGCAGTCGTTAAATATTATGGAAATTTCTATTTTCTACCACTCTTGGATGTGAACAAAAAAAAAATAAAAGTCATGGATTTATTTCTATGAGTAATTATTTTATGTGTTGATTCATTATTTAATTTAGACTAACTGATTAATTAAAGGATTTACACTTGTTGAGACAAATTTGTTTAATAGGACCCACGAACGTTGTATGTAACTTAGATTCGATTGATGTGGATATCGTTGTATGAATTATTGCAATTTAATTTATGCTCGGTGCATATTTAATTGGAATCACAAGTTGAAATTTTATTATTGCATGTTGAGTATAACGGGGAGCATTGTGCATGCATGAAAATTTAAAATTAATCAGACGGCAGGGTTAGATGATCTCATTGTTGCGATAATGAGTAATAACCATAATGATTTGGAGTTGTGGTGAATTATGAAGGGGATTGCGAGCCCTGAGATTGAAAATTTGGCTAAGGGGGATTGCGAGACTCCGATGCTGCGATACCAATGAAGGAGATTGCGAGACCCTGAGGTTGTTCTTTCGATATGGGGAATTGCGAGACCCCGGTGTGGAGATATTAAAAAAAAATAATAATAACAATAATAAAATAAAAGGAGACTAAATGCGAAAAAGAAATTTATGCACGACATAGTAGATTTTTTGTTGGTTTAATGTTCTTTGCATACTATATAGAAGAAATATTAGGTATGTTTATTTGTAAGTTAGGAGTAAGGTTAGATTTTTTTCTACTGAGTGTTAATCACTCATTTGGAGCTACTTCTTGGCCCCTGGCATTTCACGTCAGGTTTTGAGGAACAGGTTGAGGGGGAGAATGACTCAGAAGTTCAAGAGACTGAGTTAGAAGAGAAGGAGGTACCAGAGCCATGGCTGTACCAGTAACAGTCTGATGGTGTAACCTAGGGTGTCTTCTCAGTTGACTTTTTATTTAATGAAAATTATGATTTAAGTTGTTAATTTTCAAAACTGTCTAGTGAATTAAATTCTGATTTGATTACTTTGCAAACAATTATTAAATATTATGAGAATTGGGTTCTTCATGTTAAATTGAAATTTTATTCCGCAGCGTAAATGCTTATTATTTTATTTTAACGTACCATAAAAATATGGGGCGTTACACTTGGTATCAGAGCCAGGTTGAGAACCTAGAGACTTTGGGTTGAGTAGCTTAGTGAAATTGTTCGTGACCTTAATAGTTAACTAGGCTTTCGAGTGTGTTGTCACGTAACGTAATTAAATTTTCTGAAAAAAAAAAAATTATAGATATTTGAATTGATTGAGCTTTGATATATATATATATATATTTTTTTGGTTCTCTTTTGTAGATGTCGTCAGATTCGGACAGTGTTAGTTTTGACACTTGGGGTATTCATCGCCAGCGAGGGAGAGCTATCGTGAATGATAACCCGAGAGTGCTAGAAAGACGTGTACAGATGAGAGCCGAGGAGGCAGCGGCTAATGCCATGAGGTGGGTTCATGATGCAACCTTTGGAAAAACCAGAGAGTATAGGCGCCGATTAGTGCAGCGTCGTCTTCAGAACCAGTATCTAGAGGCGCGTCGAGCCTTACAGATCAGCAAAAATGATACATTATATAAAAAGACCGTGGAAAAGACTTTTGCTATAACTGAAGCTTGGTTGCCAATCCGAGCTACAATGAGGAGAAGACGGGGACAGGAGAATCAAGCACCTCCTGAGGTGATTGATATCTCTTCAGATGAGGAAAATCCACAAGAGGAAGAACGCATAGATGAGTATCCATCTGAGGAAGATCCAGAAGAAAATGACCCGGAGGAGGTTACTTCTCCGATTAGGTCTACAGCTAATAGCACCGAGTGGTGATTAGGAAGTCTTGAGTATAGGGCGTAGATCGAGTAGGAGACTCTTTAATTGATTAGTTGTTAGTATATTTTCTTTGTTTACCGAATGTTCATCGAGTTACATTTTGGAATTAATTATTTATATGTGGTCATTTTGTTACCTTTGCGCTGATGGTTTGATTTACTGCATGTTTCTGTATTTATTTCTTATTATTGTGTTGTTTGACTCGTACTTCGGAGATAGTTAGTGACCCTTAGTTGTTCGCGTAGATGGTGTCTAATTTACGTTCGGGACCAGTCAACGGCAACGATGCACCTGCCGCTACTCCACACCACAACGTGGGTGCAACCGGTGTGTCGCCGCCACCACCAACAAACGCAGATGGCCTGCCAAATCCGGGAATGAACGACTTTGCTCGGATGTTTCAATACTTCGCGGCGAGCATGCAGAATGGTCAACCACGTGGACCTGCTAATCGTACATCGATCTTTTCAGAGTTCAGGAGACAGCGACCACCAGTATTTCACGGAGAGCCTGATCCGCAAGCGGCCAATGGTTGGATGAGGCAGACAAAGAAGATGTTTGAAGTAATGGGCGTGTTACACGATGAGGATAAGGTGGCTCTTGCTGTTTATCAGTTAGAAGGGGAGGCGGATCATTGGTGGGAGACAACCAAAAGGTCAGTACCTGCTAATGAGTTGACGTGGAATCGCTTTGAGCAGTTATTCTTGGAGAAGTATTTTCCTGCCCCGGTAAAGGAGGCCATGATACAAGAATTTTTGGGATTGAAGCAGAGGACTATGACAGTCGCCCAGTACGTAGCGCGTTTCGAGGAGTTATCTCGCTATGCACCGGAGATTATTGCAACAGATTCAGCTAAGGCAAGAAAATTTGAGTGGGGTTTGGAACCCGCACTTCGAGGAAAGGTAGTTGGGCTGCAATTACCGACCTTTAATCAAGTGGTCAGTGCGACATTGGTGAATGAAAGAGAATGGTTGGACTCGAAAAGGATTTGGAATCAGAAAAAGATTGGCACAGGAGGGCCTGTGCGCAATAACAACAAGGGTCAGAATACGCCAAAACCTTATAACAACCCAAGTCAGAATCAGCAACGGAGGGGACCAGACACCAGGACTTGCTTCGGATGTGGCCAGATGGGTCATATTCGGCCTTACTGCCCTCAGGCAAGTGGGGGCAATTATCAGAAGTCAATTGGTAATGTTCAACAGGGTCAAGGAGGAGGTCAACGTCAACAAGTGCCCCAAGGACAGAGTCAGGGAGTGGTGAAGACAAACAACCAGCCAACTGTTGGAGGTAGAATGTTTGCGCTTCAAGGAGAAGAGGAGCAGAACCCGACAGTCATTCAAGGTAACCTTGTATTATTTAATTCTTTGGTACAAGTGTTATTTGATTCGGGTGCGTCGCATTCTTTTATCTCTACGTCATGTGTGGCTTCTTTGGGACTTGTTACGGAACAACTCAGGAAGACGTTTAGTGTAGCGACACCTTTGGGAGTCCACGTCTCCGTAGGACTTATTTGTAAGGATTGTGAATTAGAGGTGTCTGGTTTGCGTTTGTCTTGCGATTTACGAGTGATTGATATGTCGGATTTTGATGTCATTCTTGGGATGGATTGGTTGTCCACGCACCGAGCTTTGATAGATTGCCACCAGAAGCGGGTAACTGCAATCACTACAGATGGTACTTCTTTCACGTTT
Source organism: Arctostaphylos glauca (assembly GCA_019985065.2). Taxonomy (NCBI): domain Eukaryota; kingdom Viridiplantae; phylum Streptophyta; class Magnoliopsida; order Ericales; family Ericaceae; genus Arctostaphylos; species Arctostaphylos glauca. Next base: position 29,801,260 of record JAHSPW020000010.1, on the reverse strand, counting down.
AAGGGGGATAGGCAAGAACCTTTCTCTACTACCAGACGATCAAGATGGCACCAAAACCTAACCGGATGGATAGCAAGCGTGATGCTTGATGAGGAAGACCGTAAGGAGTTGGATTTGCCTAGAGTCGTGTGCGAGTACGCTGATGTTTTTCCAGACGAATTGCCTGGTTTAGCACCACACCGAGAGGTAGATTTTACAATCGAGTTGCAACCCGGGACCGGTCCGATTTCGATGGCACCGCACCGAATGGCACCCGCTGAGCTTAGGGAGTTGAAGGTTCAGTTACAAGAGCTGTTGGATAAGGGTTTCGTTCGACCCAGTACTTCTCCTTGGGGAGCTCCAACATTATTCGTTAAGAAGAAGGATGGAACTTGGAGGCTATGCATCGACTATCGACAGTTGAATAGAGTTACGATCAAGAATCGCTACCCTTTACCAAGAATCGATGATCTGTTTGATCAGCTACGAGGATCAAAATGTTATTCGAAGATCGACCTACGGTCAGGTTATCATCAGCTACGAGTCAGAGAGGAGGATATCTCAAAGACAGCGTTTAGAACCCGATACGGACACTATGAGTTCGTAGTGATGCCGTTTGGACTGACTAACGCTCCAGCAGTCTTCATGAGTCTCATGAACAAAATTTTTGCACCGTACTTAGATCAATTCGTGGTGGTTTTTATCGATGATATACTAATCTACTCGTCATCGGAGGAGGAGCATGAAAAGCACCTGAGAATAACATTGCAAGTGTTACGAGACAACCAACTATATGCTAAGGCGAGTAAGTGTGAATTTTGGTTGAAGGAGGTGAAGTTCCTTGGACACGTCATTTCAGAGCAAGGGATTGCTGTGGATTCTAGTAAGGTGGATGCAGTGTTGAATTGGAAACAACCTAAAACAGTGTTTGAGGTTCGGAGTTTCTTGGGACTCGCAGGCTATTATCGTAGGTTCATTGAAGATTTTTCTAAGTTGGGGAGACCAATGACCCGTTTGACTCAGAAGGAGGTCAAATTTGTTTGGGACGAGGCATGCGAGCGATCTTTTCAGGAATTAAAGAAAAGGTTAACTACTGCGCCAATATTGGTGATTCCGGCTAGGGATGAAGGATATGAAGTGTATTGTGACGCTTCGGGAGAAGGTCTGGGAGGAGTTTTGATGCAAAAAGGACAAGTGGTTGCCTATGCATCAAGGCAGTTGAAGCCACATGAGAAGAACTACCCGACTCATGATTTGGAGTTAGCAGCAGTGGTGTTTGCATTGAAAACTTGGAGGCATTATTTATATGGGGAGACTTTTGAGATTTTCACAGATCATAAGAGTCTGAAGTATCTTTTTACTCAGAAAGACTTGAATATGAGACAGAGAAGGTGGATGGAGTATTTAGAGGATTTTAGTTTCACTCTGTCATATCATCCAGGGAAAGCTAATGTCGTGGCTGACGCTCTTAGTCGTAAGTCTAGAGAGATGGTAGCAGCTCTAGCAGTTCGAGAATGGAAGATGATGGAAACTCTTAGTGAGCTTAGTTTACAGCCATCTACATCAAAGCCGGGCGCTTTGCTTTGTGCCGTAAAAGTTACGCCGGCGTTACATCGAGAGATATTGAAAGTGCAAACGCTTGATCAAGAGACGGATTTCTTCAAGCATCGTCTGACGTCAGGAGTCACTCTAATAGGTTGGTCTATACATGAAGATGGAAGTTTGAGATTTCAAGGCAGAGTGTTTGTTCCTGATTTTGGAACGTTACGGGAATCAGTGCTGAAGGAGTTCCACAAATCGAGTTTTGCCGTACACCCAGGAGGTAACAAGATGTACCGTGATTTGAAGCGTCAGTACTGGTGGAGTGGGATGAAAGCGGATGTGGCAAAATTCGTTTCTACATGCCTTGTTTGTCAGCAGGTCAAGGCTGAGCACCAAAAACCAGGAGGAACACTCCAACCTTTGCCCATTCCGGGTTGGAAGTGGGAGCATGTCACTATGGACTTTGTGACGGGTTTACCCCGCACAATGAAGAAGAATGACGCTATTTGGGTTATCGTTGATCGATTAACGAAAAGCGCGCATTTTCTGCCAGTAAGGGTGTCTGATACCTTGGAGTCTTACAGCCGTCTCTACATCAACGAGATCATTCGACTGCATGGGGTACCTGTCTCTATCGTGTCAGATCGAGACCCCCGTTTTGTATCTCAATTTTGGCAGAGTCTACAGTCAGCTTTGGGCACTGCCTTATGTTTTAGCACGGCATTTCACCCGCAGACCGACGGACAGTCCGAGCGCACAATTCAAACATTGGAAGATATGCTTAGAGCCTGTGTTTTGGAATTCATGGGAAGTTGGGAGAGACACCTACCATTAGTTGAGTTCGCCTACAACAACAGTTTCCAAGCAAGCATTGAGATGGCACCTTTCGAAGCCTTGTATGGAAGACCTTGTCGATCACCTATATGCTGGACAGACGTTGGAGAGACTAGCCTTATTGGACCGGACCTAGTTCGCAAAACAACGGGGAAGATTCAACTCATCAGGCAACGACTTTTGACTGCTCAGAGTCGACAGAAGAGCTATGCGGACAAAAGGAATCGACCTCTGGTCTTTAATGTTGGAGATCACGTATTTTTGAAGATTCGACCGCGACGGGGACTTATTCGTTTTGGCAAGAAGGGAAAACTATCACCCAGATTCATTGGGCCATTCGAAGTGTTAGAACGAGTGGGAGAAGTAGCATATCGTATCGCTCTACCACCACAGCTATCTAGAGTTCACAATGTGTTCCATGTGTCAATGCTAAGGAGATATATGGCACACCCAGAACATACGCTTAACTGGAGGGAGCTTACACTGGATGAGAACGCAACATTTCAAGAACAAGCCGTCCAGATTCTTGACCGGCAAGAGAAGGAACTTCGAGGGAATAAGATCACACTACTCAAGATACTATGGCGTCATCATGGGCTGCAAGAGTCAACATGGGAACGAGAAGACGCAATGCGAGCTAACTATCCAGATTTATTTGTCGAGTGAGGTAAGCTTTCGAATTTCGAGGACGAAATTTGTTTAAGGGGGATAGTTTGTAACGACCCGTATTTTCGGAGTATTTTTATTTGATATTTTAATAAATAAATAAATAAATTTTAAATTTTTAGATAAGTTGTTAATATTTTTTTAGATGTAATTATTTGGTGTCTAATTATCCTTTCATTTTAAATTTTTTTTTCAGATTTTATCCCTACCCACTAACTCTCTCTCACTCTCACATCCCCCTCTCCACCCACTAACTCTCTCCCTCACTCTCACGTCTCCCTCTCCACCCACTCACTCTCTCTCTTACTCCCACCAACTGATTCTCTCTCTCTCTTTCTATTTATTTTATTTTTTCTCCTTCTTTTCTCATTCTTCCTTCCTCTTTTGCTCGGTTCTCTCTCCAGGTACTTTCTCTCTTCTCTCTCCTCTCTCACTCATTTCCTCTCTCTCTCTCTCTCTCCGGCAGTGGGGAAAACCCCCCACTGTTTTGTATTTTTTTTTATTTATTTTGATTGTTTGTTAATTTAGTTATATTATATATATATATACTTAGCATTTTTATTTATTATATTGTTTATTAGTTATAGTACACTGTTTTTTTTTAAATTTATATTTTTAATGAATGATTTTGATTCTTTTTTTTTTTGTATATAGTGTTGCGATAAATCGGATCTCAGTGCGGTATTTGATTCGTGGGTTTTCAGTAGCGCCTTATTTCGTCGAATCGAGGTAGAAAATCTCGGACCGAGCTCTATATATAATGTTAATTTACGAGTATTGTAAATTTTAATTCAATGTTCGAGTAGGGGATATAAATCAATATTGTTATTGTCAAAATATTAGAATAATTAGGTGTATTCGGTTGCATTAATTGATCATGGTGTGAATTGGATAAATATTAGGTGTCAGCTCTGCCAAGTTTTGTAGATGTATGTACTTAAGTTGTAATTATAATGTATCAATTATTAATTTACTCGACGACCAAAACGTATATGTAGTTATGTTTTATGGAGAGGCATGTCAATAAATAGCACTCTTGCAGGTGGTTTAAGTCTATTGATAATTAAGGAACCCAATTTCATGATGTAAGACTTATCTGTTTGCACTACAGGTTTTATAAACAAATGTCTGAAATTCCTTCTGCATGGTATTACGTGAATCAATTGCTCATGGTATGCCAGCATGCTTCTTGTATGAAGCTTACTGGAATTGCAAGGGTGCTAATTTAATTCTAGTTCTTTATCTGCAGTCGTTAAATATTATGGAAATTTCTATTTTCTACCACTCTTGGATGTGAACAAAAAAAAAATAAAAGTCATGGATTTATTTCTATGAGTAATTATTTTATGTGTTGATTCATTATTTAATTTAGACTAACTGATTAATTAAAGGATTTACACTTGTTGAGACAAATTTGTTTAATAGGACCCACGAACGTTGTATGTAACTTAGATTCGATTGATGTGGATATCGTTGTATGAATTATTGCAATTTAATTTATGCTCGGTGCATATTTAATTGGAATCACAAGTTGAAATTTTATTATTGCATGTTGAGTATAACGGGGAGCATTGTGCATGCATGAAAATTTAAAATTAATCAGACGGCAGGGTTAGATGATCTCATTGTTGCGATAATGAGTAATAACCATAATGATTTGGAGTTGTGGTGAATTATGAAGGGGATTGCGAGCCCTGAGATTGAAAATTTGGCTAAGGGGGATTGCGAGACTCCGATGCTGCGATACCAATGAAGGAGATTGCGAGACCCTGAGGTTGTTCTTTCGATATGGGGAATTGCGAGACCCCGGTGTGGAGATATTAAAAAAAAAATAATAATAACAATAATAAAATAAAAGGAGACTAAATGCGAAAAAGAAATTTATGCACGACATAGTAGATTTTTTGTTGGTTTAATGTTCTTTGCATACTATATAGAAGAAATATTAGGTATGTTTATTTGTAAGTTAGGAGTAAGATTAGATTTTTTTCTACTGAGTGTTAATCACTCATTTGGAGCTACTTCTTGGCCCCTGGCATTTCACGTCAGGTTTTGAGGAACAGGTTGAGGGGGAGAATGACTCAGAAGTTCAAGAGACTGAGTTAGAAGAGAAGGAGGTACCAGAGCCATGGCTGTACCAGTAACAGTCTGATGGTGTAACCTAGGGTGTCTTCTCAGTTGACTTTTTATTTAATGAAAATTATGATTTAAGTTGTTAATTTTCAAAACTGTCTAGTGAATTAAATTCTGATTTGATTACTTTGCAAACAATTATTAAATATTATGAGAATTGGGTTCTTCATGTTAAATTGAAATTTTATTCCGCAGCGTAAATGCTTATTATTTTATTTTAACGTACCATAAAAATATGGGGCGTTACAGTTAGTGTAATTCAAATATGTGTCCTTGTATGGCTGGGTCCCATAGCTTTTAAAATCCCACATATATCCTCACATTTCTGTGGTTGCAAGGGTTTTAGGGCTGTTGGTAACGAGCCACTGAACTATATACATAAGTATACTACGCGGAACCTACGAGATATCGGGTCACAACACGTACGGTATCTTGACCGAACATTCACTTTTTTTTTTGTCAAGATGGGTCCTCGACCCAATTCACTTTAGTGTTGGATCAGATTGACTAAGAGTTCTATTTTCTCCAACTCCCGACTCCCTTCGACGCCGGCAAATTAATTCCTCGTCCAAGCCAATCGATTCTATTGGTGAAAAAATAGCTGAGGCAATTCGAATCAAGAGCTGAAGAGTCTCGTATACGAGACCAACATGCCATGCACCCAGCACACGTCTTCAAGCACACGACTAACGTGTGGGTTGGGCCGAACAAAGAGTGGTCGGCATGACCATAATACAACAAATTTGTAACTCCACGTAGCAGACAGATGGCTAGGCACGGTCGTGTGATATACAGCCCGACACTCAGTTCGTCATGCATAACATCATAAGTAGAGGCCATTATTTCTGATGTCCTAGTGCATAGCCGCACATGACATTTATCCCCGACTTGGTGCACAAACGGTTGATCCAAACGTCGCGCAGTACGATGAAATTATTAGAGTGTCCTCCGACTACCTTCTTTCAGACGACACACTAACGGGTTATTTCTCTTGTCGTTCAACAAAGAAAAATTTACTACAAATAATCTAGAAAGAAAGATTCACCAAATTGTTTTTATTTTTTTATTTAGTAATTTAAATTCTACAATCGTCTCTGTATATACTTATTCGGTTTCACCACCAATTGCATATCTATACATAACTATTTTATTTTACTCGTGGTTTGCAAAATTCTTTAAGAACGTTGGTTCATATTTTAAATAGACGATCCATAACGTTAAGCATATTATATTTTTGTTATTGGAGATTAAAAATTCTAGAGTCATCTCTGTATATATTTATTGGAGTCACCACCAATCGCATAGAATCCATATTTAAAGATGAATTGATTTCAAAGTCATGACAAAATTATGCATAAAAAACTATTTTTATCGACCCTTACCCAATATATAAATACTATTATTTATACTATTATTTTTTGAACGTTTCAAACTTTTTTGAAAAATATGACAATTATAATTACAAGCCGTAGTTTCCAAGGAATTCGATTGCTGGATCTGTCACCGGCTTTCTTGATCGTTTGACACTAGACATGTAACATGCCCGCACACAATCTTACGACTTTGCAAAGATCTCTGTTTTTAGCAGGCAAATGCTTGAACGTGTTCTGTCATACCATAATTATTGGGTTAGCTGATACTTATTTCCAGAGATCATTGCTTCATTTTTGTAAAATAAGTTATTGGAAGGATTAATTAATCCTTTTAGGAGGTCCCAATGCATTCAAAGAACAATAGCAAGAAAAAAGAACTGCATACCTTGGTAGTAGAGTGATGACATAATTGATACATTAAGACTCTGTTTGGATTATAAATTTATATTATGAGTTTACTTTTAGCTTTCTCATTGTCTTTATAAACCCTTTATAAAATCAATCCAAACATAACTTTGGACATTTGTTTGTATGTTCATTTTCTCATTACATCCATGACTCACACCAATTTTACTTTGTATTGAATGAATAGGAGTATGACTTGTTAGTTTTATATTCATTAAATGTGGCTCACATGCCACGTTATTCTATTTTTATATTTATGTATTATGTGTATTTTAATTAAAATCTTGGATATTAAATTTAAATAATTAATAATGGTGATTATTCAAATATTTGTCAAAATAACTTCCCTATCGACTGAAGTATAAAGGGATGTGACTCTTGAAAAAAAGTCTCATATTGGATTCTGACTATTGAGAAAGAGTCTCTGTCTATCTATATAAAGGCATGTAATTACCATCAAATTACCAGATTAACGTGGTATAGATTAGACTAAAAATCATACCCATTATTCTCCATGCAAACCAATGAGAATTGTGAGTGTGTGAGATTATTTGGTTAAAAAACAAAGACGATTTTTGAAATCCTCAACACTTACGCATATCGCAAATGTAATTATAACGTAGAGTTCACTCATCAATTACAATAATACTTATTCTTACGTTTTGGTGGAGCTGCCCCTAAGCCCCGCCACGGGTGTTGCCTGTCGAACCTCACGACCTAATCAAACAGATTGAATCTCATCATAATCAACGAAGTAGTAACCAAAGTTAAATCAAGCTTCACAAACCCATCAATACACTACGATCCACCTAGGTTCTTTGTTCACATAATCATTTTCGAAAACGAAATAATAACCAGCATCCAACTAAGTAGTAACACAAAACGGTGATAAAAATTCGATTGAGATACAACATCATTCGACGAAAGGAAAAATCGAGAGGAGGAGAAATCGGAGGGATGTAATAGATACACTAAATACAACAAATAGGTTCCTCTTACAGAAGCACGAAACGAAGTGATAAACCGAGAGGATGGAATAGAGGAGAGTCGAGTCGATCAGACTCGACGATGGGGAGAAGCAAAACAAAATCAGGATTTGGTTTTTCCAATGGGAGGAAAAGCCCTTGTGAATCTGCAATGTCAAAGTACAGGGGGAAAAAGAAAACAGAAAAAGAAAAACAGAGTAGTTTTAGATAGAGATATATACATGTATATATATAAAGATATATATGTATATATGTGTGTATATATACTGAATCTGTCAAGAGCCACGGTATACATAGAGAGGGCGCTGCCTCTGAGGTTGTGGGATCCAGATGATTATGAAGATAAGGGCTATAACAATCATGAACAAAGTTCCCTTCACATCTCCACTCCCACCATCCTCCTCCTCTTGTGCGCAAACCATATTCCCCATCGCCAAACACGCCACTAGCTAATTTCCTCTCTCTCTCTCTCTCTCACTCAAATCTTTCTTGGTTCTTTTCCCCCCTGCAGAACTCTAGAGTGATGGGGTGGTTTATAAAGGGAATGGAAATGATTTTTTTAACATATAGAATAACACCTTCATTCCAAAATATTATAATTTTATCGTACGATAACGAGGATATCAAGACTTCATCTCGATTTTTAAAACATATATAACACCTTGATATTGAGAATAATAAAAAAATTCCTAATACGATAACGAGGGTATTCAAGACTTCATCTCAACTAATTTTGTAGTTCAAAATATTTTATCGAAGACAAATATTGATAGGGGGTAAGTCTCGTATTATGATTGGCGAAGGTACAAATTTAAATAAAAAAAAAGGGACTAACTATAAAATTATTTCGAAATGGACCGGAACATGAAATTTTATTTCGATTTTTGAAGTATTTGTTTCAAATAAGTCTCATATTATCATAGGCGAATGTATGTATATAATAAAAAAGAACCAAGTATAAAATTATTTCGAGGTTGGAGGGATTGCGAAAAAAAAAATTAACTTTCAAGGAGAAAATTAAACTTATCAAGGTTTTAAAGGGACCATAACACTGAATTATATCCTAATTCCCGAGTACCGATATATGTATATGTGTATATAAACTGATTCTTCAAAAGTTTAAGAGTGTCGTGGTTCCGACCTGACCCTCTTCCTTTTGCTACTGCAAGAGACACTAATTTTGATTCTACATCGCACATCTCATTCGGTAACTTATTTCGAATAAAACATCTTTTTAGATGTAAATGCTCCACACTTTGTGCACAATAGATTCCCATTTCCTTTAGAATGATGATGCATGACAATGTGCTTAGTTATGTTGACTATGAATTATAATAGTGATTGTTTGTTCGAAAACTATGACATTATTTTATTTTTTTAATAAATTTTTTAGATGAAATTTATTATGTATCGTTGCGTAATGCTATAAGAAAAACAAGATTATTGGACAAAATTTTATAGGAGAATAGAACAGGTGGCGGTTCACAATCAAGTTGACTTTTTGATTATTTGGTGCATCATGCCTCCTTGAGCTTTGTTTGTTATGAATAATAGAAAAATGCTCTAATACACACACACACACACACACACATATATATGATATGATTATTTGAATTCGTTATATGAACAAGTTTACTAACACATCAAAATGTAAATCATGCCTACGTGACATATCATTATAAAACAAAATGTGAAAGCGAGTCTCATGAATTTTGATATGTGTTCAAATTAGTAGATATCACATAGACATGATATATACAAAGTGAAGTGTTTTGTTTTGCTAAATAATGTGACGTGTTAGTGACATTACTCTTGTTTTATAGATTGTTTACTTCATTGTACTTTGGATATGATATTCAAGAGACTATTTTATCCCTATAAAGAAAGATAAAAATTATCTTACTCCTTGACGCATCCATATATTATCTCCCTTTTATTTGCAAAAATTTCATTATTAATGACGAAAATATCATTATCAAATAAAAAAAGAGAGTGCTTATGCCCTGATGATGGCCTTACGAGGAAGGGCCCAACCCAATAGGGACAACACACCCTCCACTTCACGTGCTCCTTTGTATCTACTAAATCACTCTAAGGGTCTGTCGGTGGATCCAGCAAATCATGCGAGCTTGTTAGATGCACAGGGCAAAAGACTCGTAGTATCAATTTTCTTGATCCAACCCTTTTTTGTTTCGGTAGTATGTCATACATATACTCTTATCTACCGCGCGCGTCCGCCTTAGTAAAAAAATAGTCAACCAAACGCACCACCCTGTAATAAATATTCTCTTTAATTTACCATGTCACCTTTTTACTATATTCTTCAGGTATTCCCTTGCCTTTGATGATTTTTTATTTTTTAAAAGATTATTTAAGTGTCAGTGACATCAAACTTGATTAAGAAAAGATAGGATGATGTGGTTGACGGCGAGGACGAACACGTGAAGGTTTAATTGCTATAGAGGCGATCAAATGCCAAATCGTTCTAAATTGGAAGACATTATGGTAAAAAAAAATTAATTTTAAAGATGTTAGCATTTTCCTTGTAAAAATAATTATTCGGATCGTTTGATTTGTTACTTAATCTAAAGGAAAAGTCACAGACTTTTCCAACACAGACACAGATGTGTCCAGCACCGTTAGATGCACGTGGTGCCCTTGAATTATTGAGGACCTCACGTGCATTCAACAGTGGTAGACACATTTGTGTCTAGTCAATGTCCGGAAGTCTGTGTACGTAGCATTACCCTAATCTAAAAGTCTCTTTTAGATATATATCTTTTGAACAGCAAAAATAAGAACCAGTAAATGTTGGCCGACCGATGTCAGCTGAAAAACCCTTTGGCATTGAAGTAAGTTCGTGAAGAATAAGAGTTTAAGTGGAAGTATGTATTTAAATAGATAAAATGTGTACCGTACTTTATATTCTTCAATTATTTTATATAGTTGGACATCACTTGGGCTCTAAGTTAATATGTGCTGATCAGGCTCCCGATGTCATAAAATATAATCGTTGCTACTATTGACGTTATGTATGATGCATCAAATGTCAGGCCAAGCTATTAGGGGAACATCTAAAAGGCGGGTGTAGCATGTCGATCAGGTCATTTGGACATGGTATTGCTTTGGCCAAGCCCACACGTCTCGCTTACGAAACGGATCAATTGAGCAAGACTGTATGAACCATATCAGGCTTTTGGTTCGACCCATTGTATTTGTTTGATCGAGTGGGTACGAGATCATTTGCACTCAATCTAAAACCACATTATAACGAGTTAAGAAATAACTTTCACAACACTACTTTGAATAATCCCAAGGGGTTGTCTGAGTGGAGATCAGAACGAGTCGTAAGCCCGGACGTTTCGAGGTCGAAACACGGGCATAACACCTGGGGCCACTAGGAGATTTGTCCGGTCGTTTTCACCCAAGACCCCTAGGACTAGTCAGTATTAGGTGGGAACCCCCAGGTTTTATCCCAGCTTGTTCTAAAGCCAACAAAATACATTGGTTAAAAAAAAAAAAAAAAAACTCTATTTTGAAACCAATGGATGGATCTCCCATAAGGAGCCAGTGATTGGCTCTTTCAGAATATTAGGTGGTGATTACTGTTTAGTTGTTATTTTGGGGCTAACATAAAAGGTTTTTTCCTATAACTCAAAGTGTATGAACCAATTTACATACGCCTTGACTAATTTTTGAAGAACCAATTACACAATCAAGTAGCAGGAATTTCAATTATAAAAGTCCTATATAGACTGATCATATAAGAATTGATAGCACCCGAAGACTAACCTCGAAATTTTGATAATTGGAGCTTCATTTCCATAGCCTGCTGCATATTCTTCACCATCTAACACGCCACTCTTTCGTCAAAGTCAAAGCTGGAAGTTTCCTAACCATTTCCTACCATTAACAAAGGATTATTGATGACAAAAACAACATATAAAATAGACAATTAGACAGATGATCACACCTAGGGGTATGGTCAGATTTGGTACGGTTTGAAGAAGAAATTCGAACCAAATCAAAATTTTTCGATTTAAGTTTTTGCAAATAAAAACTGAACCCAATTATTTCGGACCAAACCGAGCAGGAAATTGTTCAAGTTAAATCGAGCAAATCACAGGCCAATCGAGTAACCTTTGAAACAGCAATGGGAGAGCAAAATGTATACTGCCAGTAGTAGGAAGTAGAAAAGAATCACCACCCTTATTCAGAATGAATCAAATGCATTGGTATATCGATATCGCAATAACACCCGTCCGTACATGCCACGATTTTCTACTGCAGCAACAGCTACCACAAGTCATGTACATATTTCTAAGTAATGCACAAATGGATACCGAGGAAGCCCGATCCTGCTATATTGATAACGCAATAACACCCGATTTTCTACTGCAGCGACAGCTACCACAAGTTAGCGATGTAAATCTTTACCCTCAAAATTGAAGCAGCAACTATTCAGAAACCCCAAGGAACTGAGCAAAGCTTCGGTATTTTGGCTCCCATCCAATTTCCTTTCGAGTCTTCGTGTTGTTTAGCTTCTTGCCCAAAGGATCATTAGTTCCTGCAAATCAAACCTTATTTGAGCATTTCATATGAAGTAAGACCAGTTATACAGTAACACATAACAGAGCATAAACATAAATCTTTTACCAACTTAGCCTAGTTTTTCATAGACATGTCCGAAACGATTCATCAGAATGAGGCTAAAATCAACCGATTGTCAGAAAGTGTTTAGATAGGCATTATCTACATGAGTGCTTAATCAACGAGCTATTACGCACTCTTTCAAGGATGGCTACTTCTAGGCAAACCTCCTACCTCCTAGTTGTCCCGGCACCCCTGCCTTCTTTATCACCGAGCGGTCATTTAAGAGCCTTAACTGGTGATCCAGGTCGTTTCCATGACACGAAGCTTATCCCCATTGTCTCACTGGCAGATGGGCTCATTTGATTGTAGAATTAAAAGGGTTGGGAAACATATCGACCCCGGATTAGCTAATCTGTTGTTTGTGGGACTAACCACAAGCCTTAAATATTCTAGCACTTAGTACACTATTAACTCATAGCACAGACACAGTGACATTATCTAATCCTCCGTTAAGACACAATCTCACGTGAGACTACAAGCCTTCGTCCGGGAAGAGACAGATTTACCATCTCGTTATGTCTCACCTCATCCAAAGGGAAAAAAATAATACTCCTCTCTTCACCCCATTTCTTATATCATTCTAACTACTCATAGCATAACTAACCCCATGGTATATAATCCCATCTTATATCCCCTGCACCCCATGCCCCTCCATCCCCATCCACAATCTCATCTTTCAAATCCTTCCCAAGATCAATCTGGAGAACAAGCGTGCTCAATGCAACCTTATACTTACTTTGTACATGAAGCAAGAAGTAAAACGTGAGTAACATAGGATAGTCAGGCTAGTAAAAGATAAACATAGAAGGGTCAGATTCGGTCTCGGCAAAGTCTCAAAAACACCCTTTGGAATGGCATACACATGGGAGTAACTCATCAACTATCTGGAACAAACCAAGCACTATTTGCGCCTGTCTGGTCCGATCATTTAGCGGCTCTTTCCAAGAGGGAATGTATCTTAGCAACTGATATAACTGGTCTCAAATCCCACCAATAATCTGTTCCTAACTTCCTACAAACTTATAATCTAACCTGTAAAACCTCCAAACTTCTGACTGAATTTCCCACTCTTTTTGACAAGGTCCATTACTTCCTGCCTGCAAAGCAGATAAAAGGCAACAAAATTTCTTCATCAGATTCGCGAAGAATGATCATCATTGCTGGTAGTTGTATTAGTTTGTGTGGGAAAAGAGTATCCCAAAGAAAAGGAAACCTGGGTAAAGGATGATTGTCGCAGCCCAGAAAAATCCTTCCTCGAAGTTTCTTCTTCATGATTGCTACCAAAAGGGAGGACGCATCCTTTTGTGGAAATACACAGGCCCCAGCAAAATTTAAACAAATGAGACACCAAATTTAATAAATTAACATGCAGATATAATTTGTAGAACATGAGAATCATTCGACAATTTAGAGGGACAAGTCAACGACTGAAGTTGCAGAAGCAATAATTAACATAAAAATGAACTGTGTCTGGAACTTGATGATGCATATCAAACTGATTGCACAAGTAACAACATTAAATCACAAATACATGAAATTAAGGGGTGTTTTCCCCTTCTTTTCTAACGGAACATCCAAGACGAAGTCCAACTTATGAGGCTTATTCCCGTTCTAGAAGGTGGGGTGTGCTCTTTTCTTCTTGTTTTTGTTCCTGTATGCGTGTTGGTGTGTGCAACTGCACGCTATTTCACATGGAGTCATCAAAATAAGTGAATTACGCTTGTCATGCTCTTAGCACCTAGACAAGGGTGTGGATGTGACATGACAAAAAGGGTTCTTTGATCAAGAGGCCAGATGAAAAAATAGGGAAAATGTAGCTCTTACACATAACCGCAATAACAATTATTCATCAAGAGCATAGGAAAATAGGGACAAATAGTACTCAACCTCATAGTGTATAAGGTTAAGAATGTGATCTGGACGAGTGTCAACAATTCCTTTCCTCAACCAATAAACATGTGCGCCTCTGTCTGCTTTGTATTAACAGTTAAGACTGAGGTGATTACATGTGTTGGCATGAATGTACGTAACTAACTGATTTCATAAAGGATATGTAAAGTCCTGCTAATCTGAGAACGCAACCATCAGACTCCAGCACTACTTTTTCCGCTTTCAATAGGACATCGGTCCTTAGGCTCCTCCCAATTGGAACTACTGGACTGCCCTGTGTAGCCAAGTAGAAGAATTTAAGACAAAAATTTGTGGAACCAAACAAATGAAAATGCATAAAATCATTCAAAAGGTTTGGCAAATTACGAGTCCGGTTGCAATTATCATAACGAAGGACTTCTTATGAACTATGGGTGTCAAAGGATAATAGGCTCTTCTGAAGAATGCATCCTAACCTAGAGGATATGGAATTCCATGGCCATTGTCAAAACATTAGATGCCTACCGGAGAAATGATTACCCAAAATTACGAATCTATGATGAATTTGATTCTAGCAACCAACTCTGCCTTGGTCTGCATCAAAAGTCCCATGGATCAAAATTTATTTAAAGCTTAAAATGCGAGAGAAGCCGAAGAAGGTGATGGCAATGCATGCACTTGCAAACTTTAAACCGCTCAGTGGGGATGGTTTCTGACTTACCACACCCCTTTTTGGGGAAAATGAGATGAATCGACTTCCCTAAAGGTTTTGCAGTAGATGAAAACCAAATGGTCACTAGATCCTACTTAAGTATCTGTATGACCTAAATAAAATGAGACTGCAGACTCTATCAGGAAATTGAACATTTAGATAGCAGAATTATAAACAAAATACGACGTGGATGAGGTTCTCTAGTAAAATGGTAAAATACCTTGTATTGATGACGACCAATCATGCATGGTAAAACTTAACAAGCACATAAGAGAACAATAGAAATGCATTTAGTATCCAGTTAGACCGAATTGCTAGAATATATTCGGATGAAATGCTTAATCTCAGACTTGGGAGGGAAAGGCTTCTTATGAAGTAACAAGAACATAAACTGTCACCAGTAGAAAATAAAGGGTCATGCTAGACGTTACACCTCATCACATGGTCCATTGTCATTGCAGTCATATGGTGCAGAGCTGGAAGTAAATAGGAAAGAACCTTCCCCACTCCAGCTTGATGCAGCTTCCCTGGTTGTTGTTAGACATTCCAAACAAGCCATATAAGTTCAAAATGGACACCCTCCCTTTATCAAATCAAAAGACTAGTAATAGTCCAGGGTTGACTAAATCTTTATGCAAAGCAAAAGGAAAACACGATGCTTCAAAGAAATGAAATAAAAGTGTAAAGAGATGAAATGGGAGGACCTTGATGGTTGCAATGATAGGGTTAGCAAAGTCACAAAGGAAAACATATGCAGTTTACACTTGCGCGGTTTATACTGCAATTAACCCTAATCACATGCAATCATTTCTTGTACTAACATCTTCATTATCCTTTGAATATATGCGAAAATGAATAGCCTCTCATTCTGAGTCTATTATTCCATTCACTCCCAAATGATACTTTCTCTTTCGAACCAACCTTAATTAATAATAAGCAACTGAGACGAAGGTATCACAGGTCACTTTTCTACGCCTGTTCCATATTTCTCCTGATAATGAAGTATCAATGAAAGATCAAACTTCTAGGTGCAATAATACATCAACAATCTAGATGCAAATGATTCATTTCTTAGATAGTCGAGTAACAGCGATAGCATAGCCGATATTCCCACTGAGAAAGATGCAGACAAATTTAAGTCAATGTTTCTGAATGTGTGGATGTATTTCAAGCATCAGTCACTCATTAGTCATCAACAGGGTATATATCTTGGAATTCTTGCTAAAAGAAGCTACCAGAGGCTAGGTGCTTGTTCAATGGAACAACAATACGTTAAGGACTTAGAAGAAAAGAAGAGTTCTTCGGTATTCAACAGATAGGAGTTATCCATGATTGCATAATTCATTTGGGATTGTGCAGAAACTTCTACAGAAGATTAAAAAAAAATAGATTGATCATATACATAGGTGTAACCTGAAATTACGAGTCTCAAAATACCAATATGGTAGTTTTTCCACAAAATGTGACTAATAGAATTGTCAAATATACTGGATACTGGGCTTGAACTCAAATATTACACATAGGTATCTGAATTCTGAGAGTTCAGACTCCTGATGCATACCTGACGTCACCAGGATAGTCTAGGGATCGGGATGTAGGAGCACAGAAAACCACAAATGGAAACTTATGAGTTGCTTTAGTTCCCTTCAGAGACGGATTGATGCCAATTTTGACCAATTCATCATGGTGATCGGTCGTCATAGTTTGGCCAAAAATCTGACACCCTGGGTGATCCTGCCCACACACCACACAAATAATCTATAAGCTTTAATATTTTCTCTCAGGATATACGTATTTGAATAGACCCACGGAATTTATTCCAATAACCTTCAAAACTAATCAACTTTGTTTGTCAAGATGGAAATCTAAAAAACCATGGTCACCAAATACAGATTAGGATGCTGTAGGTTTGTGAAACTCGTATATACAAACAAGTCAGTTCAATCACCAGGATTATACCTCCCGCCATTTTTCAGCTACTAACTTCCCAAGAACACCTGGCCCAACTATCAGCAAATCATTGGCTCCAACAGAACCTGGAGAGGAATCATCCACTGCTTCATTTGCTGCACCTTCAACAATAGCCCACTATAAATAGTTGATCAACCCTTAATGGACCACACCACCTCCATGAAGTTATGAGATAAATAATATGCATACCTATATGTAAACCCATGATGGTCTTGTGATATTTTTACTAAACTGTGATGCCACAGCATTTTTGCATCTTCCTTTTATGTGCTGCATTTCTCACTCGTCGAATCTCATTTAAGAAATTACATATAACTTAAGAGAAAATATAGAACTGGATCAAAAAGATTGGAGCATTTTGAGGGTAATTCTAGAATTAAAAAGTGCTACATGGCTTCAAAAAGTGAGGCACACGCCAAATGGTGTTTTCCTTAAACATAATATGCGTATGGATGTGTGTATCCTTTAAACAAGCTTTTGCGTCCAGGGATGAAACAGGGCGACAGTCTCCTCAAAACTTGTCAATAGCCCATTTTGTATAGGAGGATTCCTTATAATTCATTAACGTAATAGGTTCACTACTTGTTTTTTCCCGGAACATGCAAAATTCGTCAACTCAAAATCAATCCGAAAAGTATAATCTGCCACCCTACACGCATTCGCCTGCTCTAGGTTAAAATCCAGCCCCCATTCATTACTGATATCAGTAATTCAAAGTTCTGCAGCAAAATATAGAATGCAGAGGTAAGAAGTTTACACAACCACATCTATAAACTGGAAACCCAATTCCGAACGCACCAAAGTAATACGTATCAGGGAATAGACGAGCATATGCTTATATATATACATATGTATGTATATATATATATATAGAGAGAGAGAGAGAGAGAGAGAAAGAGAAGCAAAATCTCCGTATATTGGCCACCGCAAAATCAATCCGAAAAGTATAATCTGCCACCTACGTGCATTCGCCTGCTCTAGGTCAGAATCCAACCCCCATTCATGACTGCATCACCAATTCAAAATTCGGCAGCGAATTACACAATGCAGAGGTAAGAAGTTTACACAACCACGTCTATAAACTGAAAACCCAATTCCAAACAACACCAAACAATACGTATCAGGGAATATACGCGCATATTACACATGTATATATATAGATAGAGATAGAGGGAGGATGAAGTAGAGACCGATAATAGAGGAGGAGTTGGCTTGCAGAGGTGTGGCCACAAGTGATAGTGATGATGAGCGATTGATCTTGAAATTAGGGTTCTTGAAGAAAGAGAGAATAGTCGAATTTGAACGTTTCGAGCAACTGTGAGACAAGGAAAAGCGAGAAACGGTTATCGGCGTAGTGGTGGCCGCCGGGACAAACCCAACTGAGGTGCCCATGGAGAAAAGGGGAGAGAAAAAGAGGGGGAGAGCACGCTCTAGACTGTGAAGTTGGCGGCAAAAGAAAGATACATACGATAATATCTAATTTTTTACTCACTCGGTGTTCCTTTTTTACTTTTCATTATCTCAAATTATTTGTTTATTTTGAAAAAATCAATAATGAAATCCTATAAAAATACTTTTTCACCTTTCTCTTTGAATTGAGGTGACAAGTAAAATTTAAAATAAAAAATATTATTAGAAAGTTTAAATTTTTGTAAGGTAATAATTATGTTTCAAATTGGACAAATAAATTGAGACGAAAAAAGTATATTTTTTTATGCTCTTTGTTGAGATTTAGTAATAGGGCCGATATGCAAAAGGTTGACTCTCAGTTCAGATGCACGCTAGATTCATTAGCGTCAGGAACAAGCTGAATTAGATCCAATAATTATTTCACTCATATTGGTTTGTGCCTCAAGTTCTGTCAAGTGCACAATTTTATATTGGGTCGGACTTCTTCGCTAGTCAACATATAGGATGGATTTAAGATATCAACTTATAGTAATATCGTCGAGGGCACTATGCTCGACACGGCTAGAGGGTGATGTGCCCCTCATGTGTTCTAGTAGCTATTTGAAAAGACGTGGAAACAAATTAGTTGTCAGACATGCGAACATTATTGTCCGATTTGTACGGACGTTGAAGGCGGCGGAAGCACCGTGACATGTGATTCACGCACGCTATATTTTTTGACAGTCTGCTTGGTTTTTTTATTAATAAGCCAAGAGTATTCCATTCTTAAATACGCTAAATTACAAATATGGAGCTTTAAAGTTGATTTTGCCCTCTTCACCATTAACTAACTTAACATTGAAACAAGGCGAAAGAAGTTCATAGAATCAGCGAGAAGTCAACAAAATAGAATCCAAACTCTACCATATATAACTTCTCCATTTGAATTATTTTTTCTTTAAAAAAAACTACATAATTTCTCAAAGAGACTGTGAACACGTAGTTCTTAGTTCGGTATTCTAGTGATTTTTATACTGGTTTACAGTTTATTTATGTTGTTCATTTTGATTCGCTCTGTAAATTTGTTACGTCGTGTAATTTGTCTCGATGTGAATAAATGTATATTTTTTTAAACTCCCGAGTATGCTTCAAATCAATTTTTTCTAACATTATTGACTAAAATGCCCTTAAAAGTTACTCGAATCCTAATCCATCCAACTTTTTATATGGGCAATTTCGTCTTCTCACATTCAAATAAAGCATGGTTTATTCCTGAAACAAATTAGCCTAAATGGCAGCAATTTTTTACTATAAATAAGTAAAATATACCATATGCCAAATGGGACATTAGATTGTAGATACCTATAAATAAGTTGACACGTATTTTTCTTAATTGAGTTTGGATCATTCATGGTCCAGCCACTTATTTGCGTACGGAAAAATTATTATTTTTATTATATTGAACTTAATTCATTCACGACTCAACTAAATGGATAAATTGAAATTGAACAAATCAAAATCAAGCAAAGCGAAGCCAAAATAGGATGGATTAATTCTATTTGACTTTTTATGTTAAAAATTTATAAACTAAACACCCTGACTCCGTTTGAATTGTTGGAAATTCAAACGGTGTGAATGAAATGAGATACCAAAGGGTTTCTTGGCAATCAAAGAGTCTTGATCATTTTGTGCCCCAAGAATCACGATAAATGCCCCATGATGTGTGAGACCCAGATCATACATGTCATACATGTTCACGCATCATTATTTTCAATTGCCGTGATAAAAAAAATATTAGTAGTGATCACTAAAATGCATAAAAGAAAAAATGATTAGGGATAATTTGTATTTAAATATTATAGGTGAAAATGTAATTATTGAATTTGAAGGGAGAATAGTGTATTAAGTCTAATATTAGATAAGGATTTTTTCCGGAGAGGCCACCTCTTAGCTTACATCACGAACAAGCCAAAGGACACCCCTTCTTTCAAAAGCCAATTCTAAAACGTAACTTAGCCTTCATTTTTTGCGGGACCCAAAAAGAAAATACCGAAGGAAGCTAAGCATGTGTTTGTTTGGGTGTTATTGACAATCAACAAATAATCATGTTTATCTATGACTAATGTATTAAATAGTTACATTTGATCACATTTTGATCGTGTCCGATACTGTTTATTTAATCCATTTTTATCGTATTCTTTAAATTTTTTTTTCAATTTTTTTTTAAAAACTTACTGTTGACTTAAAAAAATATTTCGAAATTAATTGCAAACTCGAAATTATAAAATAAAATTTTTTTGTTAACAAAATATGTGCACAAAACTCAAAAAGAAGGGAGAGAAATAGTACCTTAAAATGTCAAAAAATCTAATTCTAAATTTTTTTCTGAAACATTTACACCAAACAATGTTTGAGAGTATTTTTTCCTAAAAATTAGTTCAGAAACATTCGAACGAACACAGCCTAAAACAGTATTTTCTTCAACCTCCTTCTTCTTTTAGCTGGTAAGACTCTTTGAGACTTTTGTTTAAGTGAGTTATTAAGTAAACATATGTAGAAATTTATGTTTTTTTTAAACTGAATTTGAATAATTAGATGCGGAAATTACTTTGAATATGCTAAAACTATTGACTTATGTGCTGAAACTGAAGTTTAAAGGCCAAAATCTATATTTTCAAATGCTGAATTTATGTGTAGATTCTGGAAATCAGCCTTATAAGCTGAAATCATAATAAGAAGTGCAGAAATTTATGGTGCAAAGCTAAATTAGGTTACTTACCACTTGCCCTGTTGAAGAGTTGTCTTTACATTACTACGTGCTGGAAATTAATTAAGTGCAAATGAATCTTTAATTCACTAATTGATTTACCTACGAATCATAGTTTTAAATGATGGAAGTTACGAAAGAAGTGTTTTAAGTGGACTGTGGTTTGAAACAAAGTTAGTGAATCCACTTTTAAATGTTTAACATGCATTTCATGCATAGAATATGTGGTTAATCTTAGTAACTCATTTGTATCATTGTGTGACTCGCGTTAGGTTCAGAGAGGTCTACGCCTACCTCAGGTCCGTCTAAAAGTTAAGTGGTGGTTCCGGTTAATCTGGTTGCTTTGGAAGGTGAGTACAAGAATTATATAAATTAGAACTAAAATATTTTGGTTATAATTTCTAAATGTATTCTCTTTTTATGAACTGCGATTTAAATGGTTGAGATATTATGGATCGAGAATATTTGTAAACTGTATTTTGAGATTC
This sequence comes from Arctostaphylos glauca, assembly GCA_019985065.2. Lineage (NCBI taxonomy): Eukaryota > Viridiplantae > Streptophyta > Magnoliopsida > Ericales > Ericaceae > Arctostaphylos > Arctostaphylos glauca. Next base: position 29,779,493 of record JAHSPW020000010.1, on the reverse strand, counting down.
ATACTACAATAGACTTGCTGGCCCTGTTCCTGAGCTAATGTGGGAGTGTTTGCCCCCAGTCTGGGCTTAATATATATTGCTCACATATGGGATATGTGGGTGTTTCTCTACCATTGGGATTGAAATGGCCCCTGACATCCTTGGTGTACTTATTTGAGTTGATTTCTTAAGGTAAAAGTACTGTCTTAATTTTGGTCGAAGGTAAACAACCATTGACTATATGGGATGAGTTGTTAGACCTTATGATAGTCTTTATGAATATTCTTTTTGCTGAAAGAGTTATTCTAACTTAGCTTGATCCATAAATATTTTAAATTTTCTTATTTATATGATTCAATTGTACTCACTGAGCATGTGGTCAGCTCACGCGTATGAATGCGATACTCTTTTAGGTGTTCGAGAATAGAGGACAGTCCACTGTACAGCTATCGTCGTTGGTGCGTCTTTTGCTTTGTTTTGTGAGGGAGGATGATTGCACCACAGTGTACAGTTTTTAGCGAGTTGTTGTAATTTGTTGTTGACATATGCTGTAGGATATAGCCCAGTATCAGAGGTTGTTGTCTTGTGTGATACTATACATTTCAGGTTTCTTTAATATAAGAGGTTTCTTTTAAAATTTGTCTTTTAGTACTTAGTCGTATGATTTAATATTAGAGGTGCTGTCACGTCATATTCTTGGGTGATTCCAATATATCATCGAGATTGGGGCATAACATGATGCCTCATTCATGTTTGCCGCCGCCAGGATCCTGTGGGTTGTAGGATTCTAAAGGTCTCACTATTTTTATTTATGTGGTGTTTCACGTTTTTTGAGAGGTAGAGAAATTTTGTCTACAATTTTCCTTTCTATAGTTGTGATTCTTGTAAGAGAGAGAGATAGACACACGAAAATTCGTCAAGCAAACGTGCAAGGTGTTACTTCGTTCGTGAGATTCGTTTTACTTTTTGGGAGACGACGCGGAATCAAATCTCCAACACCCACAGTGAGGCGGCAATTTTGTTTTAAGGGAATTGCATTAAACACATGACTCGGTTCAGTAACTTTGTTAACGTTTTGTATTTCTATTCATGTATTGTATTATAAAATATGTTCTGTAAATTGTTGATTGGTTTATCATCAAAATAGTTGTATGCCTTTTGAAAATTATATGTATTTTACAAATTAGGTCAAACTGAACTGATTAGATTCCCAGTCTCCATCGGAAGAAAATGGCCACAGGCCCACAGGTGCATTTTCCATGATTTATCGTGTCTCTGGCTTGGCAATGAGTCAGCAAAACACTCTCAGCCACGTTCAGGCCCTAACCCCAATGGCCTCCATTTGTTGACTTGCTTGGTGCTTTAAATGGCCACGTTTCATTTGTCAATTTTTGAGCGCAAATTTTTTTTTTCGCACAAATTCGAACATAAATATATTTTTAATTATTAGATGCACATGAAATTTTCATTATTTTACAAACATTAAGTGTATTGAACGATTTTGAACACATCTGTTATTCGAATCTATGCACATAAAGTTGTATGCATAGAATTTCTCATCGTTTTTCTCTTTCTTAATTCTTTTAAAAATTATCCATATTAAATATTACTATGAGTCCATAGTTCTAAAACTTCAATAATAATTTTTAAATTAAATTTAGGGATTTGTTTCTTTTAAACGTGTTTATAATAAAAGTTATTTTCAAGTTAAGTTAAAGAGTAAAAAACTTTACAGGAATTGGCTTAGTAAACAATCTAAAAAATTTAAGAGTTTTCTTTTTATTATGACGGTAGTTCAAAATTTTTAAAAAATTATCAATTATCGTGGATCACTTTATACCATGGGTTAAAATTTCTAAACTAATATGTGCGAAACATACTTTCTATGATGTTAGAAATAATTGTCATTGTTCCTGACATACTTCTGACGTCATGCATAACGTGTTGAGCGCTTGGTCGGATGTCGCATGCAAACCACTTTGAGGACATTTGAAAATGGATGCAATCACATTGGTTGAATTATTCAGATCGGATACCACTTCGGTCTGTTTCACACGACGGACACCTACTAAGCGAGCTGAACCACGTTGAGCTTCTCCCATCCAATACCTACTAGATCTACCACGGATAATAAAATTGATCCCCAGGTTGACCTGTAAATCTTAAGTCATAAATAACAAAAATATTGGACCCAAGAAAAGAAAAATAAGTTTGTGGCGGATTATTTTCGGAGAGAAATAGGTAGTAGAAAATTTATGCGGCCGAAGTTTTTTGCACTTGCTGCAAAAGCATGACACGTAGCGGATGCATTTTTTGCACTTTTCCACCTCGGCTTATCCCCATTTCCATGGTCCGCAAACTCCTCTCTCTCTCTCTCTATAAATAGTCTCCGAGTTTTCTCATATGCATTCAAAACCCAGTAAATCCGAATTACTCAATCCTATTTTTCCTCATCATCTCTCTCCACTTTATCCATAATTCTGCTCTTTTTCCGATTCTCGTCGATTTTCCCCTGAATTTCTCCTCTTTCTTCTTCTTTCCCACTGTTTTAGTTCCTAAATTGTTCGATTTCCAAGGGCATAACGACCCAATCTGTATAATTCAATGGAGATTTCGGTGATCGGAAGCTCTCAGGTGAAGCTAACAAGGACAGATTTGGGGTTTTCTTGTAAATTGAGCCCTCGTATCTTTTCTCGGAAGTCCACGATCTGTTTAGGTCAATCAATTAGATGGGCGAAAAGATCTCCGATTCGACTCGCCCTCAAAGCGACCCGCCACCCGGAAGCACTCGTGTCTGACAAAGTTTCCGGCGGCATATCCACGTCTCGCGCTGGATCCAACCCAGTAAGTTTTATTCTTCTTGGTTTTCCAAGAAAAGTTGGAGGAAAGAGAGAAAATTCTGGGTATTTATTTTTATTTTGTTCAGTTTTTAGGTGCTAATTATCCTAGTTGTTTAACTGACTTTTGAACTACTTAGGCAGTGTTTGGGATGCTAAAATGAATGCGTTTGATTCGGAATATTGTCATCTTTATGAGTTTTAATGAATTTTCAGAATAAAATGGAGGGAAATCTCAATTGAAATTACAATGATTGAATTTGAAATCTTCAGTCCTATTACCAATTTGCGAGGCAAGTTCAAATTTGAGTGAGAAACACACAAAATCCCTCTCTCTTTGAGTAAATTGAGTTTTACCCTTTCTTTTTACCAACTGAAACGAGACCCTTTTGCGAACCCATTATGCTAATGGTGATACGAGCTTGTTGGGTTTATGAAGTCTAATTCGATTTTAGTTGTTCCGGCCCTCAAAATTATATTCAACCCTTCATTTCTCAAAAAAATTTTGCCCCCCAAAGTCACAATCTTTGTTCCGTCCCCGGTCACTTCATTGATTATGACACGTTTGACATGATCACCACCCACTTCCCGAAACCTTGATACTACGGTATTGGGTATGTGTATTTTAACGTTAATCTTATTCATTCAATATAGAGTGAAACTGGTGCGAGCGTAGATGTACCTAATTGCACCCTTAAAGAGCTACGTAAAATCTCTGTATCATGCTCTATCGTGCTTGACGTCGAATCTCAGTAAAACAGTTTGAGTTTGAAAATTTATTTAATCAAATTCGTGTAAACATTTTAGTGATTATTCATACTGACTGAAGTTGGTAAATTGTTAAGCTGCTTCGGTGGCACTTTTTTGCCTTCTCTTTGCTCTGGACACGAGCGCTAGTGGACGTGGGCAGAGAGGACTATTGTTCCGCCCTTTTCTTCTTTCTCATGATTTGGACTCAAACTAGCATAGCTACCCGGTTTTGTAGATCGTGAGTGGACTTGTCGATTCTTAGTGCACCAGTCAAATAACAAAGTGTCCCATTCTAGCAATTCGTTCAAAATCTTTCGACGAGTCTCGCAACTAAGAACCTAACAGAACATTGTTTGTGTTTACAGGTTGACAGAGTAGGATTATACGTTGGGCTACCCCTCGATGCAGTTTCCGACTGTAACGCGATCACCCATGCCCGAGCAATCGCTGCCGGGCTGAAGGCATTGAAATTACTAGGTGTTGATGGTGTGGAGCTTCCAGTCTGGTGGGGAATAGCAGAAAAAGCCATGGGGAAGTATGAGTGGTCAGGCTATCTTAAGCTTGCAGAAATGGTACAAAAAGCAGGTCTAAAGCTCCACATTTCCCTTTGCTTCCATGCATCAAAAGAACCCAAGATTCCTCTCCCTCAATGGGTTTCTCAGATTGGAGAATCCCTACCTAGTATCTTCTTCACGGATAGGTCAGGGATGCAGTTCGGAGATTGTCTGTCGTTGGGTGTTGATGATCTTCCTGTTCTTGATGGGAAATCTCCTATCCAAGTTTATGGTGAATTTTGTGAGAGCTTCAAATCTGAGTTCTCTAATTTCCTCGGCTCGACTATCACGGTAAGGAAATTTGAATCCAAACTGTAGAATCTCTATTTGGTGTTGGATTTTGTTTTCTTCGTTTCTATTGCCATTTTCTGTGATCAAAATAGGGTGCGGAAAAACCCTAGTCGATGTGAATTGAAGATGTCTCTGGAACTTGTTTTTCTCAATCAGTCGAGGATTCTTACTATTTTCTTAGAAAAATGAAGAGTTAGAAGATGTTTAGGGTGTCCGTTTTTGTGGGAATAGAGTTCTAAAAATTGACAAAATCATGTGTTCAGTGTTTGAAATTTTGGTTGTTCTTACTGAAAAGCGAGGTCCCGTGCACTGGGTAATCTTTTTGGTTGTTGAAACCAAAACTCTTTCTTTCCCAAGAATGAAAACAGGTGGAAACGAAAACTATATCTTGCAGGCCATAAAGTTCAAGAATGTCTAATAGATTCAGTTCTGTGAGGAAATTTCCAAAACCATGTGAACCATTTTTTTGGCATCTAAACAATTGGCTCTTCGTTCCGAGGAACAATTTTTCGGAAACAACTCATCTAAGAAGTTTTCATATTTTCCGAGGAAGGTTCTTTTTTTCCCGAAGTAAGGATAGAAAGTCTTGGTACACAGCTTTAGTCTTGCTTCGGTTTTAGCCCTTGATTGGAAGAGTGAACGGGGACTTGCCTCCTTACGACTTTGCCTTCTTCGTAAGGATTTAAGACGGATCCGGTCCAGCCAGATTGACGTTTAAATCAATAGTTGGAAGCTGTTTGACATAAAAAGCATAAGCCAAAACGAAAATGATACCAAAGATGATAAATTCATATTGTGCTTATCATTTTGATGCTGACTGCTACTACCACATCCTATTTGCAGGGCATATCGATTGGTCTAGGACCAGACGGTGAGCTTCGGTACCCTTCTCACCACCACCTCCCACCGAAGAACCACCAAATCCGCGGTGTAGGAGAATTCCAATGTTACGACGAAAACATGCTTACAAATCTCAAGCAATGCGCAGAAGCATTCGGAAACCCTCTCTGGGGACTATCCGGTCCCCATGATTCCCCCACCTACAACGAACTCCCAAACTCAAACAATTTTGTCAAGGACAATGGGGGATCATGGGAGACTGCGTATGGCGACTTCTTCCTTTCTTGGTATTCAAACAATCTCATATCACACCTTGATCACCTCCTCTCGCTTGCCTCTTCAATCTTCAACGATTATCCGGTGAAAATTTCTGGAAAAGTCCCACTTGTTCACTCTTGGTATAAAACGCGGTCACACCCTTCCGAGCTCACAGCTGGATTCTACAACACGGTCAATAGAGACGGGTACGATGATGTAGCTAAAACTTTTGCGAAAAATTCGTGTAGAATGATATTACCGGGAATGGACTTATCGGATGAACGACAGCCAAACGAGGCCTTATCGAGCCCAGAGTCGTTGCTAAGACAAATTGTAACGGCTTGCAAGGAACACGGGGTGGAGATTTCTGGCCAGAATTCATCGGTTTCTGGAGGGAATGGGTTTGATCAGATAAAGAGGAACTTGGATGATGGAAATGAGGTGGTGGATTTGTTCACTTACCAGAGGATGGGAGCTGCTTTCTTTTCGCCAGAACATTTTCCGAAGTTTACGGAGTTTGTTCGGAGCTTGAATCAGGAGGAGTTAGGGTTTGATGATCTGCCCAGTGAGGAGGTAGAAGTTCCTGAATCTGTGTGCTTAGAACAGGGTAAGGATCTTCTTAGGCAAGCTGCTTAGTAGAAGCATAATTCATGTGATTATGGGGGTGTAAACTATGTGTATAGTTCCTGTATAATAGCTTCAACAAATGGGGAAAAGTTCTTTCGGACTTGCTCGAGCTAATGCACGGCCTGAATCGTGGAGATCGATCTAGTCATGAGCAGGTTGTAGATAATGTTATGCGGTGTTTAGAATCAATCTTCACCCACGTTGTGGAGCCTTCGTGTACCAATTTCAGTGGTTGAGTTTCACACTCCCGTCATCTTCCTCTTCTGCGATGGACTGTTGTCGAAAGCCCGTCAGAAGCTTGCTTTCGGGTGTTGGGTAGTTAATGCTATCATGCTAGATATCGAGTTATAAAAAGAAAGTTGTATTGTACAAGACATTCCTGTATGATTGCCTACACTGGAAAAGAGCTTTTCCATTCTCTCTCTAGTAGATGAGACTTTAGTAATACGTTCAAACGAGTAATTGCTTGTTCAAACTTGATTTAAATAGCTTAACAAGTTTAAAAGAGATATTCAAGCTTAGTCATGAAATAATCTGATCTCAAACAAACGAACACGAGCTTGAACTTGAATAGTTTGGTTAGTTTATCGACCACAACCATCTCCATAGCCATTTCCTAGTTCATTGTTAATTTGTTGTTGCTACTAGTAATTGCTTGTTCGAGCTTAGTTTGTTATCGAATCCAATCAAGGAGTACCAACATGGCATATCAATTTGCAACAAAATCAGCCACACTGGGACTGAGACGGTATACCTTTTGTCCCCTCCATTGTTGCCCATTAATTGGGTTACAGTTAGGGTTGCATCCTTAGGATCGCTTGGAATTTCAGTCCTACTTCAACCAAAGATTCTACCTACCCAATAGTAAAACCCTACAAATAAAGCAAAAAATGGCTCCCATGGTACGTAGACAGCTTGGGATCTTACCCCGAGTAGCGATCTCCTAGGCAGCTTGGTCATAAACATCATAAGGTGTTGCTTTTTGCGAATCCCAGCATACCCCTGGTTGTGAGCACATGCACACGCTAACTTAGAATCATCAATCCCAAATGTTAAAAAAGTCTTGTGATCATCAGAACATTCAAACAGTACTAAATCTAGTGTACATTCTCATCACTTCTAACCAAAAGCTTCAGATATAGATCTGAGAAGGCAGCACACAAGCAATGACAAGTATAGGTATGAACATGTTATGTACAATCCAAGAGAATATACACGAACCCTATTATCCTTCATCAATCATTTCCATATTCTACAACTTTTTTCTTTTATTTACAAGCCATTTTTGGTGATTCGAACAACAAAAGCCGTAAAAAAAAAAAAGATGCAGAAGATGGAAGACCTGGGCAAGCTAGCAGCTTCTTTGCATGCCATCCTGTTTTTTGATATACCATCGATGCAATCGTACCTTCAATGCTCCTAATGCTATTGTGTCGTTGTGCCTGGGCTCTGAGGGCTTTAGCTGCACCATTTGCAAGAGGAATACAAGATTAGTAACATGAATATTGGTCCACGACTCCACAAATATGCTGACCCGGATAGAAGTGTAACTCGGCCACCAATCAAGATAAGAGAAAAAAGAGACTTACGACATGTTGGAATCTCATAAGATGCGAAAATGATACTCATTTGATCATCGGTACCTTATGTTAAAAAACTTAAGATGATCATTTCACCATTAGCAAAGGAGAAAATTGAGGTACACTGCTTAGGACTAAGGTTAGTCAACTGTTTTCTTTTTCCCTTTTCAGTAATGCAATTAATTAGAAGAATCACAGAACAGAAACAAAACAAATGATATGCGAAAATCTGGTCGAAAGTTCACTTTAAAATAGTGTGTGTGTTGCAATTCAGGTTGCAGGGAAGAAGAAAGACATAGGGAGATCTGTAGTTGCTATCCAGGTTCGAGAGCCATGGGGAACCCTAGACCAAAAACCTAGCCTGGGTTGGGAATCCTAGCATTGGTGCTATAACTATCACTCAGAGGCTAAAGCAACAAATATGTCGCTTTACCGAGGACCTTGTTTCAAAAAAATACACCGTCTAGGAGCTTTACCTGGACTAACTAAATAAAAGACCTAGAACCGGAAATGCTCTTAGTAACCAGCCGCGTTTCGGGAAAACATCTAAATATCGTATTCATCTCTAGAAGAAAAACAAAAATTGTGTTTGCAATGGGACAGTAGAGCATACATGGGTGCATAAGTTGATCAACCTATTCCTAGTATCATCAAACTACTGGAATGTGCTAATTCACCTGATACGAAACTTAAAGCATAAGGACATTGTTGGAGTAGTAAAACCCATACCTGTTAGTTTGTCATTCACAAGCAATCTTGGTGTCAAAGCTGCTAAGGCAGATTGCAAATGCCTGAAAAGCAGATAATGGGTATCGATAATCCATCGTAAACAAATCTTTCCCTACTTTTCCGAACTGGAGGATGACCTTCCCACGTTCTGGGCCGGCCGCCTGTCCATTCTCTATAGATGCCACCAGCTGAAAATTCTTCACTGAAGCTACTGTTACCCTTCCATGAAAATTCAAACACCAACATTGGAGTTGCTCATTCCACCTAGGAGCCTTGTTTTTCAAAACCAGATGATCCCTTTCGTCTCTCTGTTCGGTTGAAGGTCCACAAAGGAAATTCTCCACGCGACTCGATTTTGATCTGAAAAATGGGAGTGATGAAGAGGAATCCATGTTGCTGAGAGGTAACTCGGTCTGCGTGGGTGCCATGCCCCCCGGTTCAACAGCAGCAGCAGGAATGGCATCCATGAGGCATTGCATTCTTCTTGGACCTCTGCTAAAACAAATGGTTAGAACTAACAGTGTATTTGGCCAGAAATTTTGGCCCTAAGAGAAGTAGAAGATGATAACCATCGGTAAAAGAGAGGAACTGTTATGGCGAAGAACGGGACGTTACTAGATCTCGTAGGAAGGGGAAAAAAATCACTCTAGTTTATATTAGAAATCAGACTTATGTTAGAAGTTGCGTCTACCGAGTCCAATAGACAAGGCTTGCTACTGATGCCTATGACTGGAATCAAACAAAGAAAGTCGATTGGTTTTTCCTGTTGGCACTTCGGGCTGAGTCTTTCCTCGGAAATGCCCACTTGCTTTGAAATGACTCCGTGCTAAATTTTATTTTCTTGCATGCATTTGTTGAAGATAACCATTTTCATGAGAAAATTTTACATTTACTTGTAATAATTGCAAGAAAAATAACTACGATACAAATGCATAAGTGATTCTATGGACCTGCCCAAGTGATTTCTACCTTTGGATTTCGTTATTCTATTTCCTTTAGTGATGAATGCACTAGATACACCTGGATAAATCTCGTAAAGAGTAAAGATGAAATAACTTCCATTATTAAGATATTTTACAAAATGGTACTTATCCAGTGCGATACTAAAGTCAAAACCTTTCGTTCTGACAATGCCCGTGGGTACCTACATCATGCTTTCAAAACTTGCGTCGTTGGCTAACTTTGGAAGGATACAGATAGAGAGGGGATAAACATCTCATTTCATACGCAATGAGAGAGTTGGGTGACAACTTGGTCTTCTCTCTCCCGTCCTTTCTCAACTTTGATGAGGGAGTGAAGCCAAAAACAGGAATACCATCGGCCTCTTGCTCAAACAGACACCAAGAAACTCCCAAAAGGAAAAAGGAATGAGAAGCCCTTTCGTATCAATCTTCTTTTTCATTTGCTTTCGTATGTTTCTAAAATCTACACGTACGTAGTCATCGTTACCTGGAGCCCAACACGTTCAGCTCGTACGAGATGTGAGCTACTGGACAGCTGCTGGCAAATAATTGTTTTGAGCCCAATAGCTTGGACAAGTGACTCGACATCACCAAGGCTCCAGAGCAAGGCGGCAGGTCATCGTATACTACAAACTTGGTTCTCAGAAAATTCGACCTGTTCAAAACAAAAAAACAGAATATTACTAAGGCTCTCACAACATATTATCAAGATTTTGTGAGCCAGGTTTAAAGGAAATGGACTTGTGAAATTTAGCGTCTGAAAAGCTATCTCTAGCTTCTTCGAATGAAATGAAGGGAAAAGAGGGAGAATGATAAAGACGGGAGGTCTGTATCTCATTCTTATGATAAGAGTATCAGTAACCTGCAATAAGCCAATGCATTGTAAAACACACCTTAACTTCCCAATATATGTGCTACGCCCCCTTGACATATCATGTGTATTCAGAGAGATGTTGTAGTCTGTGCAGGTCGGCCGCTTGAACTTACGGGCAGCAAGAAGAAACTTCCCATGCTCGGCCAATGCTGCCACAAAAGGGTAGTCAAGTGACCAAAAATTGAAGTACAAGAAGGAGGCCATGAAAAGGGTTTTTGTCCTCCAAATGCTTGATTAAAAAATTTCGACAAACTTGGAAAGTTGTCAGATCGCTAGCATTTGAGGCCCATTAAAATAAAATTTCATAATCGCGATAATATGCTCACCTAGAGTTAAACTAAGGTAAAGACGATAGGTTTGTGTCATCCGGTTCCTTCTTATGAAACACTGGATGAGATTGTCTCTTCGACCAGGCTGCAAAGAAACAGTTACAAGCATATTCCAAAGTCACAGGATTTAGAAAAAGGGGCAAGAGGAGTCCATAAAAGGTAATGAACATTCGACAGAAAATAAATCTAAAGCTGGTCAGAGGCAGATGCAAGGTTGTACTAGAGGGGAGAGTTCTTCAAATATACCAAACAAAGCTAAGGTGGCCTGTTAAACCAATGATGCATCGGCTTTGTCTCGCGACAACGAGGTTGCAAACACATCAACCCGTTTTCATTTCTATGCACATTAAACCAAACAAGGAGGCCTACAGAAGCACTATTCCACTCTTTAGTGACGTTTCCCTAAACTGTTACCGGTATTCGCTATGATTCAGTACTTGCACTCAGTTATCGTTCGGAATGGTATTTTTGGATAGAAGTCAACTTCATGGATGTTTTCTTTGAAAAGTGAAAGCTTCGTATGGAGCCACATCATTCTGTACGAAAATTTTGTACAGCCTTCTTTTGGTAAATCATACTCCAGCTCATATCTCAATCTCTCTCAACTACTTCAGATTTCGATGCTTCACTTTGCTAACTGTTTGTCAATTATTCACCTCCTCTCAATTGCTTCAGTTTTTATTGTGAACAATAAATGGTTAGACTTTCCATAATTTTTGTAACAACATCCTCAGGTGTGGACTAATTCTATATAGGGAGAGCTGCTGTGAAGCCGTCACATGTGGAAGCGGCAATCCTCTTCTACAGAGTTCACCAACAACAACTTAGCTTAGTAGCTTAACTCTTTCTACCGGCGTCATGCTGCTGGATGCCTTTGATCAATAGGACTAGGTCAATAGCATAGTTATGTCTCGATCCCTGGCCAACCGGTCTTCAAATAGACTAAGATTAAATCAATTGGTGGTTGAATGTTATATTTAGCATGCTAGCTGGGTAGACCCTCTACATGCTTGAAGGGTCATAAGACTCATAACCCAAACTTAATCAACACGATCAATTGTCAAAACCTAGAAAGCAATTTTCCTAAAGAAATGTTCCAGTCACTAGAATGTTATCACCGGTTCCTATCGAAACCCTAGTTGCATATGCGTAATAGATTACGTGATTGCGAAAAAAGTACGTGAAAGTGGACCATATCCATCCAAATCTAAAGGGCTATCTAGTACACGACGCTAACCGGTGAATCTCAATATTATCCAAAATCAATAACATATACCTGCTTAACTGATACTGGAAAAGTAAATTTCCCTGAGACCTCGGGTGTCCCCACAAACTCCCGGACAACCTCCCTCCACCTCCTACAAACTCCAGCACAGGCAACCACGTTCCTCCTTGACGGCCAACTACTCTCCGATGCCTCTACCCTCATCAACACCTCCCTCAACAGTTCTTGTGGAAAATCGGCGAAACTACTCTGCCTCGATGCACCACCAATCTCCGCCTCCTGAGCTGCTGCCGCTGCCGCCATTGTACTGTCCTGGACCACACGGCGACATCTAGATTTCGATCCAAAACCAAACTTCATATCCCAATTTGTCAAAACTCTCACCTGATAATCAAAATTTAACACCAACATGTGAAAAATCAAGCTTTACTGCAACTGGGGCAGTGTTTGGATATCTAAAAAATCAGATTTTTTCCTAGGATTTATTTTTCAATCCAAAACCAAATTCATATCCGAAGTTGTCAAAACTCCACCTTATAACAAAATTTTTACACCAATATGTGAAAAAATCAAGCTTTACTGCAACTTGGGCTGTGTTTGGATCTCTTAAAAACCAGATTTTTTACTGGGATTTATGTTGCTATAACCTAAAAAAATATAAATTGGCTCTAGCTTATCTTAGCAATAATTTAGCAAGAAACTTCTTAATATTCACCATTAAATGGTGCTCCAATGGTATGTCATTTGCTAACAAAATTTTCACCAATATGTGAAAAATCAAGCTTTATTGCAACTTGGGCTGTGTTTGGATCTCTAAAAAGCCAGTTTTTTTCCTTGGATTTATTTGAATAGAACCTAGAAAAATTGGCTTCAGCTTATCAAGTAGCAATAATTTAGCAAGAAACTTCTTAACATTCACCATTAAATGGTGCTCCAACGATGTGCCATTTGATCAGCTATAGCTAAATCTTCCAACATTGATGATTTGTTCCAAATACATTTTTCATTTGATCTTCACCGTTATTGTAATTTATTAAATTGGAACTTCTCAATTCAAAGCTCTATCATAGCAAACTGCCGACTTCCACCGAAGCCAAGCCCAAACACAGCCTTAGATCTAAACGCAAAATAGAAGAAAATGAGATATATACCTGGAATATAAACACGATTATACACTCGAATCAGTGTCGATTTTGTACGGACGTCGAATTGTTCTTTCAGAAGGTTACTCAGACTCTTTGAATCGATCTATTCTTTGCTTCTCCGCAGTGAGAGAGAAACTGTGACTACTGTAGACTAGTTTTCTGATAATCCGGGAATTTTCCGTGAAAATTTGTGCGTTACGTGTTGTAGGTGCTTCAGTTTTGAGACGGTTTAACGGGGAGTGGAAGATACAAGGAGGGGTGTGCGTAAGCATGTTTGTATGTATAGGATGAGAGAGAAACGGAAATGCTACCAACACACCTCATTTCACACCCCAAAACACACCTGGTGGGTCCCACCCCCACCTTATATAAGCAAAAAATTAAAAATACCCTAATTTTTTTCCCAATTTGCAAAACCAATCTGGGGGAGAGAGAGAGAGAGGAAAGGGGCGACCACCAAACCTCCACAGCCCCACCGCCCACCGCCACAACCTCCATTGCCGCGTCCCCTCCCCAACCTCCACTGCCAGCCGAACTCCTCCACGGCGCCATCCCGCCGCAACCCATGTTCTAAATATCACTTCGCAAACTCCTCCTCCACCTGGGTCGCAGCAGGGTTGGCGTTGGAGGGTCGCGACGGGGTTGGGCGGCTTCGGTTGCGGAAGGAAATACGGAACAGCTTCGGGTCACGGCTTGGTTCAGCTTCTGGAATGGGCTTGGTTAGACGCTGCAGGAGTCAGCTTCGGGTCGCGGCTTGGTTCGGCTTCGGGAATGGGCTTGATTGGACGCTGCAGGAGTTTCGCGGGGGTTGGGCGGTGGAGGTGGTGGTTGCTGCCCTTTCTTCTTCTAAAGAGGGCATCTAGTTTTCCTAGAAAAATAAGATCACTCTAGTCATGCTCAATGTCCCACTGATTAGTTTGATTTTCTAGTTTATTTAACGAAACTTTAAAATTGTTAAGAACATGGGTAGTTTTCTTTGAGACTATTAGCAATTTAGCATAAAAGGCTAGTGATTCGGGAAGTGATATTGTACAGGGTCAACACGTCTCCTTTTCACAGCAAATTTATCAAGTTATGATACTTTTCAGCAGTTTACTTTGAGCATGGGTGAGGATGCAGCAGCAGAACTCGTCTCAAATTCAATATTTTGAACAAGGAATGCCTCAAAATGAATAACAAGGAAAAAATGACATTGGCTATTGCTGATTTGTTAGATGTTCCAATTATGAAATTAAACACAAAATACATCACTAGCCTCAAAAAACTACAAACTGTCCATGGAGTATAAGGCTCTGGTTCCTTGTTTTGGGTGGATTCTGCTCCTAAACATATGGGATGGGGGGCCGAGGGCCGGGTTCAAGAAGACTAATTCATTGCTCAATGGCAATTGAAACTCTCAACATCCCACAAAAAAAAATCAGATACATTGAATACATATATTAGCCTTGTGGACATGCTTAAACAATGGAATTCAGCAGTGGAGGGGTTGGGTGTTGGAGGTCGTGGTGGAACTTGCAGGGGGTTGGGCGGTGGAGAAGTCTGGTGGGCGGAGGAGGAGTTCGGCAGTAGAGGTTGCGTCGCCGTCGCCTGTGGTGGTCGACGTGGTAGTGCACTGGCTTCGGTAGTCGTGCTGGTGCGCTGGCAACGGTGGTCGGCAGTGGTGGTCTTGCCTCTTCTTCCTCTCTTTTCTCTCTCCCTACAATACAGTGACACAAATAGAAGAAAATTGAAAATTGGGGGGAAAATTTAGGACTTCTTATTTTTTGATTTTTGTTTTGATTTATGTAGGACAGGGGTGGGCCCACCAGGTGTGTTTGGGGGTGTGAAATGGAGTGTGTTGGTAGCATTTCCGGTAGACTAAAATTCTATATCTTTTGTATTTTAGGTAATGGTTTGGTTTCTGCCATGTCAGCGGCATCTTTTTGTCCCCCTAATAAGTGTAAGGATTTTTTGGGTTAATAATGTTTTTTTATATAATTTGTGTTAAATTTGTTGAACTAATTATTTATTTCGAAAAATGAAATCTAGAAGATTAAAAGAATTGAACAAAGGCCCAAAAAATTGACAAAGCTCAAAATTACCAAAAACAAAAAATTGAATTAATTAATTTTTTTACTATTTTTAATGTCTTTAGCTTCATAGGTGCTGTTTGATAAAACTGAAAGCTGAAAACTTAAAACTGAAAATTAAGCACTGAAAATTGAATACTGAATTTTTTAAGTATAAAGTTGTTTGTTATGTACTGAAATTAAGTACTGAATTAATTAAGTTGTTTGGTCTGCACAAAGAGTTGAAATTTAAAATTTATTTATTTTTTAACTTATCTCATAATAGGTTTTACGACACACCAAGCCCCACCTAATATTATAGGCGTGGTGGTGGTGGTCGGAGGGTGGAGCGAGGATTGGTACAATGGTGGCGGATAGCGATGGAGGTTAGTGGCAGTGGGGGTTAGCGGCGGTGATCAGCAGTGTGGTGCTGACGGATAGTAGTGATGGTCAACAGTGTGGTGGTTAATGGTGGTGGTCGGCAGTGTGGTTGTGACGGGTGACAATGGTGGTTAGTGGCATGTGGTGGTGGTGGTGGTGGTTAGTATGATGGCGGTAGTGGTTAATGCTAGTGGTCAGTAGTGTTGTGGCGACGGATGGCGGTGGTAGTTAGTGACAGTAGTCAGCAGTGCGATAGTTAGTGGTGGTGGTCAATAGTGTGGTGGTTAGTGGTAGTGGTCGGTAGTATGGTGGTGGCGGGTGACGGGTGATGGTGGTGGTTAATGGCAGGTGGTGGTGGTTAGTGGCAATGGTGGTTAGTGTGGTTGCGGTGTGGTTATTGCCAATGGTCGGTAGTGTGGTGGTGGGTGGCAATGGTGGTTAGTGACGATGGTGGTCAGTAGTGTGGTGGTTAGTGGTGGTAGCAAAGGTCGGCAATGTGGTCCTGGCAGATGGCGGTGGCGGTGGTGGAGGGGTGGCGGTGGCGGTGGCAGTGGTGACAGTTAGTGGTAGTGATGGTTAGTGTAGTGGTGGTGGCGATTAGTGCTAGTGGTCGACAATGTAGTGGTGGTAGGTGGCAATGGTGGTTGATAACGGTAGTGGTCAGCAATGTGATGGTTAGTGGCGATGGTCAGCACTATGATGGTTAATGGCGGTGGTGGGTGGTGTTGATTGTTAGTGACGGGTGGTATTAGTGTTGTGGCTAGTGGCAGTGTCGGTGGTGCTTAGTGTCAATGGTCAGCAGTGTGATGGTAGCGAGTAGTAATGGTGTTGTAATGTGATGGTAGTGAGTGGTAGTAGTGTTGGCGGGTGGCGGTGGTGGTTAGTGGCAGGTGCCGGTAGTGGTTAATGGCGGTGGTTGGCAACGTAATGGTTAGTGGTGGTGGTGGTGGTGGCGGCGGCGACGACGGTTAGTGGCAGTGGTTGTTAATGTGGTAGCGGTGGTGGTTAGTGCCAGTAGTTGACAGTGTAGTGGTGGTAGGTGGCGGTGGTGGTTGGTGACGATAGTGGTCAGTAATGTAATGATTAGTGGTGGTGGTCAACACTATGGTGGTTAGTGGCGGTGACAGTGGCGAATGGTGTTGGGGGTTAGTGGCGGGTGGTGTTAGTGTGGTTGCAGGTGGCGGTGTCGGTGGTGCTTAGTGCCGATGGTTAGCAGTGTGATTGTGGCGGGTAGTAGTGGTGGTGGCGAGTGGCGGTGGTGGTTAATGACAGGTGCCTGTAGTAGTTAGTGGTAGTGGTCAGCAAAGTGGTAAACATATTTTTTTTAAAAAAAAATTCTTTTGAGTGTGTTCAGCTTTTTGATTAAGTAGGGGGGGTAGCTACTTAATTGTCTACTCTTTGTTTTTGCTGAAGACTTAATATATTAAGCTCTTCAGAATTTCGTTATCAAACCAACTTAATACCTTTTTACTTAATCTATTCAGTTTTAAGTGCTGAAAATGGGTTATCAAACAACCCCTATCTAAACTTCTTAATTTCGCTCTATATTTTTATACTTTTCTAATTATACATGTTGAGACAAACGATAAAATATAAAAAATTGACAAAAAATTATATCAAAAGTTATGAAATAATATAAAAATTGATAATATTATTTTTTTGAATAAAAGTTAATTTAATTCAAACTCAGCCTAAATAACATCAACGATTCGAGAGTCCAAACAAATAGTTCATTTAGGGTTCTTTAATGGCAAATTATTAAATTAATTAATTTTCCAATAACTTAATTGGGTACTTGGCCACACATTTGAAAATAAATTGTACGATAATATATTTTCAAAAATAAAATATAAAATAAATAAATCGAAAATCAATTACTTTTAGGACTCTTGTTTCACACTCTACATCAAAGAGTGTAAACATAATTATACCCATCTATTTCACCCTTTAATTATTACCCTTACCTTACACATAATGCTTATCATCCGAGCACTTTTAAATATTATCAATATAATTTAAAAAATATAACTTATAAAAAAACACAAAATTAGAACGGACTTGTGAGAATTTAAAAACAAACGATTTTTCAAAATAAAGTAATATAATTAAAGTTTTTGAGCTTATAATCTAAAGTTTTTGACTCCGTTCCTAAGTTTGTGTTGTTATGTAAAAGCTTGAAAGGGTAATTTTGTTCGTCTATAATTTTAGAGTAAGTTTAGGAACACACTCTTTTGCACAAATCTGAAAATAGATGTTTTTTAAATTGTTAGATGTACTTGAAATTCTTTGAAATAATGCAAGTTCCACGCACATCTAACAGTTTCAGATACATATGTACTTGGATCATAGTTATCTGTCTCATACCATACCATTTGCTACCGGGTTGTATGTACCGTATCGGTCTCATAGCGGTACCCAACTCATCTTTATATTGTACAGGCTTGTTCCGGCCTGTACCGTACGGATTGTACAATTTTAATTTTTTAAAAAAATTCCAATTGATATTTTTTGGATAATTATACAAGACTAAAATCATCCCATTTTATTTTTGGTGATTTACGTTTAAGTTGGGAGGTTTTACTCTATATGTCTAATGTGTTTTTTGTTAAAAAATATCATTTAAAAAATGTATATTAATTTTTACTGAGAATTCAAAACGGTACGTCAGCACATACTAGTACTGGTACGTATCGTACCAATAACAAAAACAATACGCTCCTCAATACGAAATTGATAACTTTAATTCAAATGACAGTTCTTAGATTTTTCGATAATTTTGTGGTAGTGGTAGCTTTTAAAACATATTTTCCTGAGTTTTTTGTCAAAAGATATCCAAGTTCATTGGGTGAGGAAGATTCATAGCGTGAACGGCAACTAGAAGTTTATTTTTATGTCTAATTTTTGCCTCCCAACTCTTATCTAATCTAAATATAAAACTATAAAATAAACAACATGAGGTTGTTGTCAAATGATACAAGTAATGTGATTAGTTGGATAATGGATATGACACGTCAACCACCAAGGTACTTTGTTTTTTTACAACTCAAATTATTCGGATTAGGTTATGCGCATGTCGACTAAATTTTAGTGGATCAATCTCACACAAGTACTTTATTTATAAGGACCCTCGATTATTTTGGATTTTGTTGAAAATTCAAAAGATTGTTGTGAAGAATTAGACACCGGAGGGTCTCGCAGTAACCAAAGAGTCTCTTCTATTATGCAACCCAAGTGACTTCATTATCTCTTCCATTCCATTCATGGTTGGATGCTCAAAGGTCTCTATGGTTATGCATTCTAAAGGTCCCTCGTGGTTCTTTATATGCCAATCATGTTTTGGTTTTGATTTTTGGGGGGATTACACAACACACAAATACTCGTCTACAATATTACTCTCAAATTTTGTTCCATCAAGTAAGAGAGAGACAGACACAAAAAAGATCAACAGATAGTCAGAAGATCAGTATTTCTCAAACCGTGTGGCCATTTTACCCTGGGAGACGATACCAAATCAAACCTTCAACAGACACAGTAACGTGACGATTTTGTTTTAAGAGGACTGTGTAAAATACAGGACTTGGTACGGTTTATTTTCTGATTTTAAATTTTCATTTCTGTTCATTATCTTCACGTGTTGTGTTTTTTTGGTTTATTTGATTAATAGAAATCTTGCAATGTAAAGCGGAGCATAAAAAGGAGCTGACTCGTCAAAAGTATGATTCCTTCACAAACGAAGTTCAGAATCAATATGGGTTTGTAAAACAAATGAGTGTATTGACAAAATAATCTTTAAAATTATTGGTACCATATGGTTGTTAATCCACCAAAATAGGGGAATTGGCTAACGCACGGGGGTGGTAGTATTGCTAATCAACATCCCTTACCTCATGCCTTATTGCTTATTTGTATATTAAAAAAATTAATTTGTTTTGTTACATCAGATTTAGTCCATTTGTGACTAAACCAAACTATTAAATAAAAAATCAGATCGAAATCAAGTAAATCAAAATCAAATCGGACCGGATTAGCTCGTTTCAATTTTGATTTTTGAACTTCTAAACCAAACAAACCGATTTAGTTTGACTTTTTTCCTTCAAATCGAACCGAACCGAGCCAAATCAATTACACCCTTATAGCTCGCATCTACTCCAGTCATCATAATTACACAAACCTGTTTCAAATATGCCTCGATCTAGAGAGGCCCCATTAGCAACATCGCAATATCACGAGCATATGAAAAAAAAACCGCCTTAAATCTTGTTCGTTTTTACACGTATATTCGTCTACGCCACTCAAATTTAATTTGTATAGTTTAGAGATTATTCCATCTATTATTGACTAATATAGAACTCTCCGAAAAAAATAGTACTGGTTAGTGGGAATTTGGAATCAAGGTGAAGTATAAAACATGGATGACGTGCAGAATAATATTGTTATCATATCATTTGTTATTTTAATCATTAATGATCATACCCTACATAAAAAAATAACATGCCCCATAAACATCATATATATATATATTGGTTAGTGGGAATTTGGAATCAATTCCAATTATGAAACGTGGATTACCTGCAGAACATGGGAGTCACATCCTTTGTTATTTTAATCATGATCTTACCCCCAGGAGCAAAACTAAATAGAGACCGAGAGGCGTCCGGATCCCCCGAAAAAATTTAAAAAAAATTTAGGACTTAGATATAAATTTTAAAAATTAAAAAAAAAATACATTTCGGTCCTCTCAAATTACATTCAATCCCCTCTCTTTCCAAAAAAAAAATCTCACGCCCCCAAAACCCGGAATTTTGGTTCTGCCCCTGAATACGTATGTGAATAGTGGAGGCAGACCTCGGAACTTTTATATCTCATCCCCTCTCGTGTCAACTAGAAATTTTTCAATGGCATTGGAGCACCACCACGTGGAATCTGTACTCTTAATATCAACCCCAGAGGTGGAGTTACGCAATAGGGGGAGTGGCACGGGCCACCGTCCAATCTTGGAGACCCAAACTAAAATTTTTGTTCCAATTACTATGTCACAGGTAATTATTTAATGGTATTTGAACACTGAATGCTCTAACATCCTTCATCAAATTATGTGGGAGCTCGTCCATTTAATACTGAATCTCATATGAATATGTAGTCGTTGAGGATATTAAGGTATCATATTACGGTATCTAAGGATGACTAAAAAAAACAACAAATTCGGCGGTGCTAACCAGGAGAAAAAGTGTGATATAGTGGCTCTCTCCTTTTGCTTTTGAGTATTAATTATGTGATTATGAATTAGTACCTTCCAATTATTGAGTGTGAAAATATTAATTAGGTCTTTGAACGTGATTTTTTTCAATTAGTGATACACTATTTATATTCTGATTTAATCGTAAATAGGATTAACCTTAGTCCATGTGAACTTTTTTGGGTATAATAGATAATTAACTTATATATGTAATTTTTTTTATATATAAAATATTTTTTCTTAGTAGTGATTTATTTATGTAAGTTTTGTCACTTTGAGAAATTTATTTCTAATTCCATCCCTAACTCTTCATAACAATTTTTGCTATCTAAGCTATCATATTGGTACGATTCTCAATAGATAGCCGCCCATTTTTCTCTTTTTAGACTTTGTGAACGGCTAAAAGAAAATAAGTTACAAAACGCGACATCGAAGACTTATGAAATAAATAAGCAGCAATTTTTTAGCCTTCTAACTTTTTTATTAGTAAAGTACACCGGCCCATTTTCTAATAATAAAATAAATTCTAAAATTGACTTTTGTTCTTTTACGAATTAAAAGGGCGACTTGAAAATACCAAAAAGAAGTTTCACATTAAGAGAGAGCTAACTGGGTACCCTCTGGCCTATGAAATATCCTGCCAATATTGGGGATTCGGGAAGTCTGTAGTGTAAGTATAGTGAGGGCAAAACGATATAATTTTGTCTGTTTTATTCTTGAAACCATATCGTTTTGATCCCATACATTTTGATAATATTTGCAAGATAAGTCAAAACAATGTAGTTTCGAGTACAATGCAGATAAAATCACATCGTTTTGTCCGTACTACACGCGCACTGTAAAAAACTGCACTACAGATATTAGTGCATAGTTTGTAAGAACCGTAAGGCCCCGATTGGATGGAGGAGTATTTTGAAGGGGATAAGTTATGGAGGGGTGATAAGATAAGAGGGGGTATTAGTTTTAGAGGGAGAGCCCACTTTGATGTGATATTTATAGAGGGAGGGTAAAAAAATAGATGGTTTGGATGGAGGTTTAAAAGGGGGATAAAGGGAGATAAGAGGGGTGGATAAGGAAAAAAACTGTTGCTCGTTTGGATGGGGGAAAAAAGAAGGGGGATAATTTTTGGAGGGGGTAAAATGATCGACGTGACATGTTTAGCATGGTTTGGGAACAAAAAATACAGGGGGATAATTTTTCACCCCTCCAAAAATAATCCCCCGGAGAGGGATAAAGGGGGATAATTTTTGGGTAGGGGGGGAGGTGCCCAAAAATAAAGGGGGAGGTACCTTCCAATTATTGAGTGTGAAAATATTAATTAGGTCTTTGAACGTGATTTTTTTCAATTAGTGATACACTATTTATATTCTGATTTAATCGTACATAGAATTAACATTAGTCCATGTGAACTTTTTTGGGTATAATAGATAATTAACTTAGAATATATGTAATTTTTTTTTTATATACATCATATTTTTTCTTAGAAGTGATTTATTTATGTAAGTTTTGTCACTTTGAGAAATTTATTTCTAGTTCCGTCCCTGACTCTTCATAACTATTTTTGCTATCTAAGCTATCATATTGGTACGACTCTCAATAGATAGCCGCCCATTTCTCTCTTTTTAGACTTTGTGGACGGCCGAAAGAAAATAAGTTACAAAACGCGACATCGAAGACTCATGAAATAAATAAGCAATAATTTTTTAGCCTTCTAACTTTTCTATTAGTAAAGCACACCGCCCCCATTTTCTAATAATAAAATAAATTCTAAGATTGACTTTTGTTCTTTTACGAATTAAAACGGGGACTTGAAAATACCAAAAAGAAGTTTCACATTAAGAGAGAGCTAACTGGGTACCTCTGACCTATGAAATAGCCTGCCAATATTGGAGATTCGGAAAGTCTGTAGTGTAAGTATAAGTGAGGGCAAAATGATATAATTTTGTCTGTTTTATTCTTAAAATCGTTTTGATCTCATACATTTTGATAATATTTGCATGATAAGTCAAAACGATATAGTTTCGAGTACAACGCATATAAAATCACGTAGTTTTGTGCGTAGTTTGTAAGAACTCTAAAGGGCAAATATTTAATTTTTTAGCCCTCCAAGTGTATTTATCAGTAAAGATTCTAGTAATTCATAGTTTTCCAGCCTCTATTGCACACAATAAAAACAGCGGATATGCCTAGCAGCTGGACTCCTTTGCCGGTTTCTTTCGGTAACCATTCCAAAACTAGATAGAGACAAGTAGAGAGAGAGAGAGAGAGAGAGAGAGAGAGAGAGAGAGGATCAGCCAAAGTCCTGATTGGAGATATATACATATGAATTAAAAAAAGAGATGTCAATTTAATTCGCCTGCCCAATCCCATCTATAGAAACAAATAGAATTCATTTAGACCTGATTTGATACGTATTTAGGTTGGATGTAATTGGTAATGAAAAGGGATTTGGATTGAAATCGAATTTGAGATTATAGTGAGAAGGAATTAACAGTGAAATTATTTTGATTGACAAGTGAGCGATGATTAATATGATAGCAACTTCACATGACAAGATTAAAAAACTCAGATCCCGTAAATTTGACAATTCTCCAACAGAACATTGGGCCACAGTACAAATGGACCCGCGTTAGATTCGGCATGAGCCTGACTAATTAAAGGCATACCATTCGCTCAACATGATTCACTTTTTCGGCCTAGTTCGTTCGATGTTAGGCCGGATTGGAGACTCCAAAAGAGTCGCACGTTGTGCAGCCAACCTGTCTTTAGACACATGACTTGTGTGTGCATTGGGCCGAAAGATAAGTGGCTAGCGCAATCACAGTACAAATCAACTACTGTAATCTCAAATAGGCGTCATATGGCTCAACACAACCACTTGAAGTATGATCTGACACTCGATGCTCCATGCATGACGTCACGGTGGACATGATAACTTTTGACATAAGGATAATTTTCTACATAAAATAACTAGAACACTGTACGCGAGTTACGCTTTGTCACAATATTCTCTAGTGCTTTTCAATTATAACTACCACATTTAGGAATTAACTCAAGTATCGAAGTGTCTTCCAATTGCTTTTGGTCGAACGACACTAACTAATTATTTTTCTTATAATTCAGAGCAAAAAAATTCAGTGCAATTAATCTAGAGAAATACGCTAGCCAATAGAAAAAGCTCCACGGTCAGAGAGAAATACTTCAAAACCAAATATAATGAATACTCCGCACCCTTATATAAATGAGCAAGTTTACATACACAAATATACATGTATTGATTTATATACAGATGTGTTCGGAACTATTTGATACATTTAGAATCTTCATTATTTAAAAAGATACCACGTGTATTGAATGATTCTGAACATATCTGCGTCATAAAATCTATGCATGTGTGCGTGAATGAGTAGACTTTCTCTATATAAATTAGTGCTCTCAGATAAATTGTGAAGAAACTTTAAAGGGACGGTAAATTCACCGCGAAAGGTAAGGTAATGGCACGGCGCATTGGGCCCAACCGATGGTCACTCTAAGCCCATTTGGCCCGATTTGTATATCCACTAAACAGCCTCTTAGCAAACAGGCCCATGTAGACTTTCTACAGGCCGAATCTGAAGCCCATTAAGGCCCAGTTCCATGTAATCTTAACTGGGCCCATTTGTTAACTTGGGCCTGTTGTGTGCTAAGATGAACTCACACCCATTGTTAGCCAACAACCAAAGTTTCTGTTAGTATGAAGAGGAGACAAATTAATCTCAAAGGGTTTGTTCGAATAGTAGAGCAGATGAGTCATAAATCTGAATGTTCTGCGGTTGAAACTCGACAACTTAATACTTAGAGTCACTGGGGGTTTTCCCAATTGTTTTCGCCAAGGATCTCGAAGACTTATTGATAATTAGGTGGAGACTCTCTCAAGCTTTATTATAACTTCGTTCCAAGCTGAGTACATACCTCAATTATAAAAAATTAAAAAAAGAAAAAGAGGAAGAGGTAGATTTAAGTAAGAGTCGAAAATTGTTGAAGCGGAGCATAGTGTGCTTAAGGCGTCAAGCGAGAAACGTCTCTTCTTTCATTTTGGTGGATATGGAAAGGGTTGGGGCTTAAGGTGTGTTTTATTGGAATAAAACACATTTTTTCCAATAACGGTAGTAGTAAGATAAGTTTTGGGGTGATGTAATAGCCTAAGAGGATGGGTATGTAGAAAAGGGGATGATTTGTTTGGATAAGGGAGATGTGGTGATAAAATGACATTTTTATAAGTAATTTTTTATTTCATGTGTCTAAATTCTTTCGGTTGTTCTCATACTTGATTTGTATCTGCTTTTCTCAATTCTTCTTCCAAATATTTTTATAAATAGAAAAGGAAAATTATGAACACAAGCGGGAGAGACGAAAATTAGTGATAGATTGATTCGATCCCTAATAAATTATATTCGGGTATGAAAATACAGTTAAATTCGGATAAGGACGGACAGAATAGCATTTGAATTTTTTGTTTTTCCAAATAATTGTGTGAAAGTTCAATATTAGTTATTCATGTTGATAATTCATAATTTATTTCTTAAAATAGCTTTTCAAAAATTAAAAAAATAGTTTTAATAAATTTAACTCCTTAAAAATTATAGCAATTCGAGTACCTTCCTAGAAAAGGAGGGCCACTTTTATACGCAGTTGGACTGACCGTTGATGACATCCACGTGCTACCCACCCATAAAGACAACAATTAGTTGGAGAAGATCCTCTTTTCATCTTCTTCTGAATAATTTCTCTTCTAGCCGGCACCCTCTACACCACAAACACTTATAACTTCTCTCTCTCTCTCTCTCTCTCTCTCTCTCTCTCTCTCTATATATATATATATATATATGTATACTTATAAATATATATATATATATTTATTTATTTATTCTGAATTAAAAATAAATTAGACTACAAATAATAAAACGAGCTAAAATATTACACATAAAAACATTTTAGTTGGATTATAACCTACCATAGCCCTTCTTTGATTCCGTCATTGAGTAATATGTTAAATTACTACGAGAATCAACCTCCTCTTTATAGAATTTGAATCTTATAATATCTTACTCATCAAAAAATAAACCACGAGATAAATGGGCCAAATTCTAATATTTTATTATAGTGAGATCTATTTTTTAGTTTGATTATTGAATTATAATTTTTAGTTGGCCATGTTCTCATAAAAATACTATCAAAAAACGAGTTATGGTGATTGGCGAGGCGTCACATTTGAATTCAATTACAAATCTATAATGGTTATTATCATACATTGAGTTTCTTTTGATATTCCCGCGAAGTTCAAAAAATAAATAAATTACATCTTAGAATTGACGATTGGTCAATAAAAAGTGATTTCTTTTGCCACAAAGTAGGATTTTTGTTGAGTTAGATTATTATGTTATGGCAACGTCCCTTTAATTACCTCGACTAATGTAGCATTGCTGGAGTAAAATTGCTCCAATTTGGTTTATATATATATATATATACACGCACACACACTTAATCTTATCCATTATTACTTGAAGATGAAACTAATAATAAAGTAAATTGAAAAATTTAAACTCTCTTAATTTTCTGGTTCAGTATAATTTGAAAATAGTACATTAAAGGGTGAATTACATTGACCTTCCCTGAGGTTAATAACAAATATAATGCCCCTTTGAGGTATCTAAAATTATTTTGATCTTTCTTATTTTTTAAATATTATGCAATTACCACCCTTATCGTAAAAAAACTGTGAAATCTCGTTAGATACGCTATCAAAATTTTAAGTTTGATAATTTATTTAACAAAACAAAACTATAATACAATTCTTATCACCTTCAAAATAATTTATCTTAAATTTTTGCGATTTTTTTAAGGTCGAAATTTGGACAGATTTTAAAACTCTGCTTGAATTTTGACTTTAGAAAATCTAAAAAAATCATCATAAGTTATTTCAAACGCAATAAAAATTACGTTATATTTTATTTTGTCAAAAAAATCTCGAACGTGAAGTTTTAATAACATAACTAATGATGTTTGACTAATTTTAACAGTAACAGAGGTAATTGCATAATAATTTAAAAAGTAAGAGAGGTTAGAGTAATTTTAGAAATCTTAGGGAGGGCATTATACTTTTTGTAAACCTCAGTGGAGGTTAGTGTAATTCACCCTACATTAAAACGGTTAATAATTCTAAATATAGACAAAACTATAATTTTGACGCATTACAAACATACCCAATCCTAATCCTTCTCCCACAGCCCACGGAACTATTTATTCGTGTCCGACCCTCTTTCACCTGATTTAGTACTTGCCACTCTCTCTCTCTCTCTCTCTCGTTGTTTCTGGAATTCCATTTTCCGATTAATCCACCAAATTCACCAAGAAGTTCAGTAAATCTACCACGAACACTATCGAGTACGCCTTCGGTCAGAATTTGCTCTTCGGATTCGAGATCTACTTGGATCATATCACTGTTTTTTAACTGAATTTTACGCTCTTCAGGTAAGCTGTTCAATTCGTTTGTATAGATGTAGCTCTGTAGGTATGTATAGTTTTAGAGATGTTCTGTTGTACTTATGAGAAAGGATTTAGTTACGCTAATCTGGTAATAGCCTACCTTCCTTGTGTTTGTGATTGTAATCGAATTTGCGAGGAAATGCAAGCTTTCTATAAGCGATCCTTCATACATCTAATGCACATGTGTGTACGCTCGAGTTTATCTATGGAATATGTATGTGCATGTATCTGTGTATGTGGTCGGATCTTGAAGAATACTGAGCCATGGCTGCTAGGAAAATCTGTTGGTATTACCATCAAATTGTTGACTATCAACTCTGAAACCATAACCGTAAGCTGTTAGATGGAGTGACAACGTTAAATTTAGGCCTACTTCCTCTTTAGCCTAGCTTATTTGTGTTTGTAATTGTAATCAACTTGCGAGGAATCATAAGCTTTCCGTAAGAGATCCTTCATACATCTAGATGCATACGTATTTGTGCTCGAGTTTATCTACGTAATATGTATGTGCAAATGCTGTGAATGTAGTCGGTCAATATTGAGCTGTGGGCCTGTGGCTGCTAGGAAAATCTTTTGGTATTTCTTTTCGATCGGCAAAATCTGTTGGTATTACCGTCGAATTGTTGACTATTAAAACTCTGAAACCATAACTGTAAACTGTTAGATGGAGTGTTAGCCTACTTTCCTTGTGTTTGCAAGTGTAATCGAACTTGCAAGGAATCGTAAGCTTTCTATAAGCGATCCTTCATACATCTAGATGCATATGTATGTGCGCTCGAGTTTATCTATGTACTACGTATGTGCATACATATTTGTGTATGTAGTCGGACCTTGGAGAATATTGAGCTATGGCTGCTAGAAAAATCTGTTGGTATTACCGTCAAATTGTTGACTAGCAACTCTGAGACCATAACCGTAAGATGTTAGAGGGAGTGAGAACGTTAGATGTAGGCCTACTTTCTCTTTGGCCTTCCTTCCTTGTTTTTGTAATTGTAATCGAACTTGCGAGGAATTGTAAGCTTTCTTGTATGCATGTGTGCTCGAGTTTATCTATGTCGTATGTGCATATATCCGTGTGTGTGGTCGGACCTTGAAGAATAACGAGCTATGGCTGCTATAAAAATCTGTTGGTATTACCATCAAATTGTTGACTATCAACTCTGAAACCATAACCGTAAGCTGTTAGAGGGAGTGATAACGTTAGATTTAGGCCTACTTCCGCTTGGTTGTGAGAGGTTTAGTTTTGTTGTGAGATTCTTCTTTCTGGGATAGTCACGTGTCTACTTGTACTGCAGATTACTTGGTCACCAATCACCATGTTCTTTGGTGCGCATTTTGGGGAAGTCTAACAAGCCTCATTGTAATATCTAGTTTTCTGGTAATACATCTAACGTCTTAATTGCCCCAGAAGACATATATAACGTTATTTGCTGCATTAGTCCATTTGAGCTCTTAGATGAGATGGTGATGAACAGTCTGAATGGTACTGAGCAGTCAATAGATCCTTCAAATTTCACCACCTAACAATAGTTGCACTTGTTTGGTCTGTTTATAGTGAAGGCACATGAGCAATGGTGCTGGCTATGTAAATTGTTAGAATAGTTTATGTTTGTTTAGTCCCACATCGCCTATGTTAGGCTTGTGGCTTTGTTCCTAGTAATATAAATAAAGTGCTTAGGTGTATGGGTTAAGTTACCTAATACACTTTTACCCTTCTCTCTCTCTCTCTCTATCCCGCTAACATGGTATCAGAGCGGGTTCGTATTCCACCCTAAGATAAATCCTAACCCGAGAAATTAAACCCTAAACCTAACCCAAATACCAAACCCTAATCCTAACCCTAACTTCTTCAGCAGCCAATCGTCAAACCCAAACCCTAATCCTAACCCTCTATGTTTAAACGCCTACTGCATATAACCAACCAACCGCCTACTGCATACAACCAACCAGCCGCCCATCTTTAAACCCTAAACCTCCACATCATCAGCCGCATACCCTTACCTCCACATCATCGCCTCCTGCCGCCTAGCCCTCCTGCCGCCTGGCTCCCAGCCGCCTGATCTTCTGATGTTCGTTTGGCCTCAACCACCTTGCTTCCTCCGCCTGATCTTCTGATCTTCAGCCGCCATCATCTTCAGCCGCTAAATCCCAGACTTTTGGTGTTGATTACTCGGAGACGTTCTCCCCCGTTGCCAAACTTGGTTCTGTTCGCATTCTCATTTCTCTTGCCGCCAATCTTGGTTGGCCATTGTTTCAGTTGGATGTTAAAAATGCCTTCCTCCATGGGGATCTCCAAGAGGAAGTTTACATGGAACAACCACCTGGGTTTGTTGCTCAGGGGGAGCGTACTCAGGTATGTCGGCTTCGCAAAGCTCTATATGGACTTAAGCAGTCTCCTCGAGCGTGGTTTGGCAAGTTTAATGATGCAGTCTTACGGTTTGGCATGCATCGTAGTCAGTCTGATCATTCTGTGTTCTCCCTCACTTCTGACCGGGGGAAAGTATTGTTGATTGTCTATGTGGATGACATTATCATTACTGGTGATGACCAGCGAGGGATTGATGAGCTGAAAACCTTCTTACATCAGCAGTTTCATACTAAGGATTTGGGAAAACTTAGATACTTCTTGGGTATTGAAGTGGCCCGATCCAAAGAAGGTATTAGCTTGTCACAGAGAAAGTATGCGCTGGATATTCTTGAGAATACAGGTTTATTGGGAGCTAGGCCTGTTGAGACTCCTATGGATCCTAACATCAAATTATGTGTGGACCAAGGGGAGTTGCTCCATAGTCCTGATCAGTACCGCCGGTTGGTTGGTAAACTAAATTATCTTACGATTACACGTCCTGATATCTCATTTGCAGTAAGTTTGGTAAGTCAGTTTATGTCTGCTCCTCGTCATCCACATTGGGAGGCAGTTCTTAGAATTGTGAAGTATCTTAAGCTACATCCAGGACGCGGTTTGTTTTACCGAGCTAGTGGACATCTACACATTAAGGCATTCACTGACTCTGATTGGGCAGGGGGGCCATCTGATAGGAGATCTACTACTGGCTATTGTGTATTCCTTGGTGGCAATCTGGTCAATTGGAAGAGTAAGAAGCAGACAGTGGTCGCACGGTCCAGTGCAGAGGCAGAGTATAGAGCAATGGCACATACCACGTGTGAGATTGTATGGCTGCGATCATTTCTAAAGGAGATAGGGTTCCGTGTGCAGTTACCTATTCCTCTATATTGTGATAATCAAGCGGCTATTCACATTGCTTCTAATCCAGTATTTCATGAAAGAACTAAGCATATTGAAGTTGATTGTCATCTCGTGCGCGAGAAATTGTCTAGTGGCGTTATAGCTACCCCGTATGTATCTACGGGTGCTCAGTTGGCTGATATGTTTACTAAGTCTTTATTTAAACCACGCTTAGAATTGTTATGTAACAAGCTGGGACTTTACGATATCTACTCTCCAGCTTGAGGGGGAGTGTTAGAATAGTTTATGTTTGTTTAGTCCCACATCGCCTATGTTAGGCTTGTGGCTTTGTTCCTAGTAATATAAATAAAGTGCTTAGGTGTATGGGTTAAGTTACCTAATACACTTTTACCCTTCTCTCTCTCTCTCTCTATCCCGCTAACATAAATTATGAAGGCACCCCTCTCTCTCTTAGAGCTTGAGCTTTCAAATAAGTTGGTGATTAACAATTTAACACTTAGTTATTATACATGTTTGTTTATGTAATTTAGATTGCTATGAAAGACGGATCCGCTACTTATAGCCTATCTTTTTGCAGGATTGTTCGGTTTGTGAGACCAGACATTGTCACTGGACTGATTCCAAAAATTGATATCTAAGGGATGGAGGGAAGTTGATCTTGGTCTTGGAATTTTTGGGAGGCTAACAGTTCAGTCAGTTGATTTGTTTGCTCCACTGTTGTGATTATTTACGCCGGCTAAGATGGGAGTTGGCTTAGGATATTTATTGTCCAAGATAGAAATGGTATCAACTTCTGATCATGCTTCGGTAGTCTCGATAAACTTATTTGTGGCGCTTCTATGTGCATGTATTGTGCTTGGGCATCTGCTGGAGGAGAACCGTTGGATGAACGAGTCCATCACAGCCCTCTTAATCGTGAGTTTTAGTATAAAGTATTGACTGATGTTTGCATGCATATTTTGTAGTTCATACTTCATCGTCGCTGACAATAAATTTTATGTGATGTTATGGCAGGGACTGTGCACTGGAATTGTTATTCTTCTAATCAGTGGAGGAAAACATTCACATCTTTTAGTTTTCAGTGAAGATCTTTTCTTCATATACCTTCTTCCACCAATCATTTTCAATGCGGGGTATTTTCTCACTTTCATGCATTTTCTCTCTCCAAGTGAACTGAGGCTGAGTTTGTGTATAGGCTTCTACCAAATCAACCCCATGGTTTATTTGTATGTGCACTCACACAAATCACACAGGTCATATCCTAGAGAGTTTCGAAGTTTTAATTGAATCCTTAGTCCATTTGTGCATTTGTAACTAGTTTAATAATGCATTGTTGTTTCTGCATCAGATATTACAGCATTTTAATCTCGACTGAGATTACTTATGAATCTGTTTACTGAGACATCTGTGTGTCTCATATACGGATTATAACTGTTGTAAAATGTTAATAAGTAACAGATTGTAATCCTAGTTTCCCCAAAATAATTGTAATCAAATTGCAATCTCCTACACGATTGGCAATTTGGCACGATATATTCTCTTTTTCTTCCCTCTCTGTGTCTATAGCTTGTCTTACTTTTCTCTTTTTTGGGATTGGAAATGGAGCAGGAATTTTATACGAATACCACCATCGTGAATATAATTAGTTGTTTGCCTTTTCTTGAAATTTTATTCACCAGGTTCCAGGTAAAGAAGAAACAGTTCTTTCGTAACTTCATGACTATCACACTGTTTGGTGCAGTTGGTACACTGATATCCTTTGCCATCATTTCATTTGGTATGCTCTTGTATCTGCAATCATTTTCTCTTCTTAGTTTCTGTGTCTGTAGAAAAGTAAAACTTGAAACTGCATTTCTTATGAAATATATTGGGCAGTAAACCACTTCAGATGAGGAATACTGCCACATGCCTGATTGTCATTTCTGTAACTCATTTCCCCATCATTGCTCTGCGAGTCTGCTGTCCTATATTGGAAGTTGAGATAAAGGGCAAGATGCAGTACTGTTAAGCACTTGAGTTCATTCTCATAGTTTTTCCCTCCTTTCTTTTATAGGCAGTCGAATGTACAAGACATTGTCATAGAATTGGTGTGATTCCCAGTTACCTCCGAACCTATTTATGTGTAGATATTTTACATGTTCTCAGTTGAACATGTAACAAATAGTAGAATGGACAAATGAGCATTATCAAGGAAGAGAGTTGCAAACACAGGTAGATTAGTTGGTGCACTGACTTGATAACTAGAAGAGTACGCTTGGTTGTCCTTGTCTGAAGGATGTGGATGTCACTTCCTTGTTATCTGTACACGCGCCAAAACAATTCCGACGACCTCTTGTATTAGTTACACACATTGTCCTTTTCGTTCCATGTTCTGTCACCTACTATAACAGAATAAGAGATGGGAGGATAATCTAGTTTGTGCAAAAAACATCTTGTGTTTTGCAATTCTATCGGTTGCTGTTAATTGCATTTGGTCTTTTTAGCTTTTCAATGTGATTCATGCTTGTATGATTATTCATGTATGTTTTCCATTTGTTTTGGTCTAGGTGCTATGAACTTCTTCAAGAACATGAATATTGGTACTCTCGAGATAGCAGATTATTTTGGTACTCCATTTTTGTTTTCCTAATCTTTTTTCACACGGTATATAATACTCATAGAACTTATGTTAATGTTTTCCCTCATTTAACTCGATTTCTGCAGCAATTGGAGCTATATTTTCCGCGACAGATTCAGTTTGCACGTTGCAGGTATAAATGCCCTTCTTATGCTGTCACCTTTTCTGAAGAGAAAACACATCTCAATGCCTAAGTTATCCCACCCAACGCTGCAGGTGCTTAATCAGGATGAGACGCCTCTGCTGTACAGTCTAGTTTTTGGGGAAGGGGTTGTGAATGATGCAACATCAGTTGTGCTTTTCAATGCAATTCAGAGCTTTGACATATCTCACATCAAAACAAGCACAGTTTTGCAGTTTGTCGGCAATTTCTTGTATCTGCTTTTATCGAGCACCGTGTTGGGTGTTGCAGTGAGTCTCTCTCTCTCTCTCTCTCTCTCGCTCTCGTGTTTGTTTGCTTCTGGTAGTAGGGTTTACGGCGTTCTATTTTATACAATTCTACTTGCAGGCTGGGTTGCTTAGTGCATACATCATCAAAAAGCTCTATTTTGGCAGGTTTGTAAAATGATTGGCGTTGTGGTAAATCTTCTTTATGTCACTCATTTGACCACAAATTTTTTGGTAGGTAAGCGTATGAGAAAACAAAAGTCTGGTCAATTGAGTGACAATAACAGATACATTCGTCAATGTGGGCTTAGAAATAGTGCAGTTGCTGGTGATTAAATTTCCAGTTATTATTCCATTTCAGACACTCTACTGATCGTGAGGTTGCTCTTATGATGCTCATGGCCTACCTTTCGTATATGCTGTCTGAAGTAAGATTGCTCACAGCTTATAGGCATCTATCCGCTATCCTTTCGCCTTTGGTCTTTTCCTTTTGTTTTTGTTTTCTTTTTTCTTTATTTCTTGTATACCGGGTTGCAATCCCGGAGCTATGTAGTTTCAGTGTTGTAACCCTGAATTTTTTTTATCTTGCAGTTATTCTATTTAAGTGCCATTCTGACTGTTTTCTTTTGTGGGATTGTGATGTCCCATTACACCTGGCATAATGTCACTGAGAGTTCAAGAGTTACAACCAAGTATGGTTAATGCTGCTGCTTTTTGGCTCTGTTTTTAATTAATGTTGTGCTGTATGATCTAGGATGGTACTAAATTTCTCTGTTGCTTTTAAACATGTTTGCAGGCATGCTTTTGCAACATTGTCATTTATTTGCGAGTTATTTATCTTTCTTTATGTTGGTATGGATGCCTTGGACATTGAGAAGTGGAGATTTGTAAGCGACAGGTACAGTTTATATGCCAAGGATCACAATTGTGAATAAGGAAAAAATACATCTACTTATGGCACTATAATCTCTCGCAGCCCTGGAACATCAGTTAAAGTGAGCTCGATACTGTTGGGACTGATTTTGATTGGAAGAGCAGCCTTTGTTTTCCCGTTATCGTTTGTATCCAATTTCACCAGGAGGAGCCCATATGAGAAAATTGGCCTAAAGCAGCAAGTATAAGCCCGTCATTCTCGTTACGCGTTGAGATGTCCTTTGATTATATGGGGTTAGTTAGCATCTTCCTGAAATTTACTCTCTTTTCAGGTTACCATTTGGTGGGCAGGTCTTATGAGAGGTGCTGTTTCTATGGCCCTTGCATATAATCAGGTAACTTGTCTGCTCCCTTCTTTCTGGTTTTCAGAACAAGTTTTGCAGGATTTTTTTCCCGAACTTTTCTACAGAAGAAATACACTGAATCTTATTGTCTAATTCATTCTTTACCCGAAAGGGTCGACCAACCGAATAGACCAAAAAAACTGACCGAAAATTTTGGGGTTCGGTCGGTCTCGGTTTTTGGAAAAACATAATTGTGATTTTGGGTTGGTCTCAATTACTTGATTTTCTACCGGACCCCGACCCAACCAAACCAAGATATTGTAAAATTCAAATGAATTGGACCGAATAAGTTTTAGTTTTTTAGTAGTATTGGATCAATTTCATTTTGTGGCCCAAGATAGAGGAGCTTTGGGACTCTAACCTAATTAATAGAAAAATTGATTTATGTACATGCAATACAATTTGTTCTCTCTTTTTCCCTTGCATGCGGTTTAATTTTTTTGTTAAAACAACGTAGCCCATTCAAAACCGGAAAAACTGAAATCCTTGAAATCCTTGACCAGACCGAACCACCCTGAACCAATTCCGTTCCCCTGATTATTTCGGTCAGGATCGTTATACGACATATTTATCCCGAACCAATTTCACCCCTAGTTTTTGACATATGGATTTTTTTTTTAATTGTTTTCTCAAAATGAGTAAGATTGATAAAAAGATTCTAACAAGCAAGATTGAAAAATCTTCCACCAAATAAGTTGATGCATTTTTTGCTTTCCGGAGCGTTGATTAAAAAAGCCCATCACTTTTATAAAAAAGAAGATGTCTTTTTCCATATATAAGTTACGCGTGCATGTGTAGCAGCATACGTAGTTCTCCCACCCAGACACACTAGGATCTGCTCATGCCAGCCCAGTTTTGCGGGAATTTGAAACCAGTTTTGTATTGTGCAATTACTCTATAATGTGTTCATTATTTTCATGCATGCAGTTTACAAGGAAAGGGGAGACACAATTACGTGGGAATGCATTCATGATCACCAGTACCATCACGGTTGTTCTTTTCAGCACAGTGGTAAGATATCTTTAACTTCTAGTTATAACTACGGAAGGCAGCCTGAAGTCTGGCCCTGTCTGCCCAGAACAAAGGGCTGGACCTTAAACAGTGCAACTGTCCTGTCCCCGACTTTGTTCTCCGACGATGTCCCCTTGAGTGAAAAGGGCCACCGTTCTCTTTCTTTCTTCCATCGTTCCGATTAGGACAAGTGGGTTTGTTTGTTTCCTCCTTCTATCTACGCAATTCACTGTCTTTGTTCATGATTATCCTGGGCGAAAAGTCATTGTAGAGGAGCGGCTGTGAAACGGCATTTCTTTCTTTCCATTGAAGTAGGGAGGGCTTTCTTCCCCACCATTCCAGCCTATTTATTTATCAAGCCACCCACTTGAGAAGCTAGTCGCCAGAAAGAAGCGATGAGGAAGTGAAGCTGTCTAGATGTTCCACTCCCCCCACCCATTCAGAGTACTCAGCTTGCCACTTCGATTCAAAAGTAACTGATGGTTCTTGACTTTCTTTAGTTTCTGCAACCGTAACTGTTTTTCATTCCAATAACTTCATCCATAACACTCCCCTCCCTTTTTTTCCCAAAATACCGGGACGCTCTAAAAAAAGTCGACAAAGGAATCAATGAACGAGAATGTGCCTCTCTAAGAACACCTTCGGTGGAACCAACTATCGTTGTGACGGACTTTCAAGTTCTGAAATGAGTGATCGTAAGGGTTGGTTAGAAAGAAATTGAAATCCTCTGAAACCGGAATCAGTGGATCAGTCCATGTTAGAAGGAGCCCCAAGAGCATTCTAAGCGGTGTTTGGATTTAGTGAGCGAAGTGAAAAGTGAAAAAAGAATATAGTTTTCCCCTTTCCCTTTCCTTGTCTTTTCCCTCTCTAATAATCTGATAACCAAAACGCAGGTCGATATTTCCTATCACGTTTTCACAATGAATTCTTCTCCATAGCTATAGTTTTCTCGGTTAATATTTCCCTCCATGCGATCTTTCCTTGACATATTACTTCTATTTTAAACTTCTTTTGCTTTGTCAGACACTAAAAGGAGGCCTACAATCATGTACCCTTCTGGGCATATATTCTGCAGGTGTTTGGGTTGTTGACTAAACCTTTGATTAGGCTCTTGCTGCCTTCACCAAAGCAGTTAACCAGAATGCTCTCCTCCGAGCCCACAACTCCCAAATCTTTCACAGTCCCACTTCTTTCCAACGGGCAGGATTCAGAAGCCGAACTGGGTGCCCACGTGCCTCGCCCATCCAGTTTGCGGATGCTTTTAGCCGCCCCGTCTCGTTCTGTCCATTATTATTGGCGCAAATTCGATGATTCCTTCATGCGGCCTGTTTTCGGCGGGCGGGGCTTTGTACCCGTCGTTCCAGGTTCACCGCCCGACCAAAGTGCGCACCAAGTGCAGTAGAAGACTTCCAGAAATGAGATCACGGTATACGTGATCGATCAGGCTGTCGAGTTCAGGTTTGTTTTGCGTTAATATCTTAGTTTCACGCTTTTGGGTGCTAAGGGCATCTCAAGCATGCAAATCCCAGCCTAATCATAGCCCTACGGACGAGCTAGTCTATGGTGGCTATATCCCTCTAAGAAGGCAAGGCCGGCCTTAAAAACTAAAAAAATAAAGAGCTTTTTCAATAGTTAAGAAAATGTTCGAATGTTCTACCATATTGGTATGAGCGTTAAACCGGTCAGAACATGTATAATGTACTGCACGTATTATTTTATCCATTATGCTGAGTCGTGGTTTCCATTCAAAAATCTCAAGGGGTCATTTGTCGATCCAAGAGTTCACACACTAGATCTCTAACAAGGCATGATGCATTTCATGGAGGCCTCTTTTTGTAGGACTGTGTTGGTGCAGTCCAAGTTTTGTATATATTGTTATCGCATTTAATTTTTTTGGTTGTCCCTGCAATCTTCTTGTCTCCATGCATTCGTTCGCATTTCAAGCGTACTTTCTCGATGGTTTAAAGGCAAAGTTGCCTAGTTCTTAGGCATATGGCTTTCCGGAATAGAATAAAATAGATAAGAGACATAAATTGTTTTGGTCATTGAGATTACTTCTACTTCTATGTAAGAACGTATAGTATTGTAGACCTATATTCTAATATAGGAGACAATTTCAACTTAGTTGAATAAAATTCTAAAGTTCCGTTAAAAAAGTGATTTCTAATGTTATGGTAAAAAATAAATTTTGCTGCTATTATTATTGTAAAATGAATTTGTTGTCAGGACAAACTGACAAATTACTTGAGGCATCTATCCTACTTTTACGCATCCCTTTCACATTCAACTTTTGTACTTCAAATACACAAAGTGTGTGTGTGTGTCTAATGCTAGAGAATGTGTCCCCAACTAATTCCAGGGGATTGGCCCAATTGTTAGGATTTGGGATTTAAAAGTGTTTTTTCTTAGGTCTCAAAGTTCAAAACTTTTCAAATGTTATCAAATTTTATAGAGCCGGTCTATATAGGTCAAAATTCTAGCTTTGAATAAGTTTTTTGCTAGTGGGTGGTGGAATTGATCTTTCAAAAATTAGTTGACGTGGGTGTAAATTAGCTCGAAACACTGAGAGATATCAAAAAAAGAATTCCCAACCTCTAATAAACATGACCAAAATCGACATAGAAGAGCGAAAAAAAGGCAATTGGAAAAGTTCGCAAATAAAAGATTGACCCCCCAAATAGTATCTCCAAATTATAATAAAGCCTTGTAAATTATAATTGTTACCTTGTTCCATTTTCATCTTCAAGTAAAATGCATAAATATCATAATTCATATATAGAATATCATAAGATTATCGTTAATCAATTTTTTTATTAAATGTCATTTTATGCTACATACATTTCCGAAAGAGAGCAATAAATTAGTGCATCAGCAATCTCGCTACATAGCGACTGTGATAAACAGACTGTTGATCAATGTCCAAACCTCTAAATGTGCAGTCCCTTTTAAGCTGTATTTGTATGTGGGATACACAAAGTCGTCTAGTTTTCTGTCTGCAGATGAACCAAGTTTGTTCATTCTCAATTGTATGAAACCACTTTAATATCTCATTTCAAAGATTGAAATCATTTATCTCGTATAGATTAATGTTTAGGATCATACGAACAAATTCAGCTTAATCAAATACTGATA
This sequence comes from Arctostaphylos glauca, assembly GCA_019985065.2. NCBI lineage: Eukaryota > Viridiplantae > Streptophyta > Magnoliopsida > Ericales > Ericaceae > Arctostaphylos > Arctostaphylos glauca. The sequence goes on along the minus strand of JAHSPW020000010.1, from coordinate 29,740,691 downwards.
GGTGTTTTGACTTGAAATCTAATTTTTCAAGCTAAAAAATTAATAGTTTTGAAGTAAAAATTTAGATTTTTAGGTCACACACCTATTCATATCTAATTAAGCTGATTTTTTTTTTTTTTGTGAAATCCTAATAAATTAATCTAAATAAAATAAACGATTTCAGTCATCGAACTGAGATTTCAACATGATCCTATACAATTGAGGGTTGTTCATCCGCGGGCAAATAAAACTGGACTCCGATTTTTCCCTCCTGCTGCAAACAAAGATCTAAACACAACATTGAAGAACCCAAGCGGTTTTCCAGACTCAAGTATACGTACTTCTCCGTTCCTAACGGTGTAGGAGGTATCCGACTGTGGCACTGACCAGTGCAACCATGCAAACAAATAGAAAGGGGAACCCGACCTGAACCGTTCTTCCGCCAATGTGCTCAGGTCTTCCGCCTACGTTCCTCTTCAACCGCGCCTGCAAAAATTAAACAATAAGTCAAAACTATGGAACAAGAAGGAAGATGCTTCGAATCATGTTGAGAATGTCATCCACGAAAGAAATGGAGGATTAGTTGTAACATGAGGTGAAGTTGATCCAAGTTATGGCACACTAACAGTCTGTCTGTTAATTGTCAAAATTTTGGAAATAACATGGTAGATATAGTAAGAAGAAAGATAGTAAAAATAATTTTTTTTTAAGTATTTTTTTTAAAATAAAGATATGATAGATATGAATAGGTGGATGATATTTTCATAGAGTAATGCTACGTACATAGATGTTAGGGACACATCTGGATACAGATGTGTTTAGAACCATTGAATGCAAGTGGGGCCTTCAATAAGTTAAGGGCCCCATTTGCATCCAACGGTTCCGGACGCATTTGTGTCCGTTTTGTGTTCCTAACATCTGTGTACAAAGACTTTCTAATTTTCATAATATCTAATGACACTCTCATAACTAATGGTATTTCAACAAATAGAAGGGAGATGAAATGAAGATATGAACGAGAGAATGTATGATAATTTTATTCCCAATATGACAAATTCGAAAAGTCAACTCCGATGTGATACCATTAGACCCTTTTTATTTCTCTGACCTCTAACAAACAAGCAGGTTACCAAACTGTATCGCATTGGTAGTTTTGCAAATTGAATATCAAAATTCGTCCAATGTACAGTACCCAAGCCAAACTCGAATATGAGCCAATATTGGCGGGTCAATGGGTTTTTGTGAGCGGGCAAATAAATATGAATCTTTGAATTGCACTAAATGCTAAACGTGGAACGGTAGTTGGTGAAAAGTTAATGTCATTCTTTGGGCACCTTCAATTGATGACCTACCACCTCCACTATCACACATTCTTGTGGGCCCATGGCTAAGTGTGTGAATTTTACATGAATATATGGTCGCAAAGGGAATTGGGGCTTCACTGCAGGTACCCAACAATTACAGAGTATTTACGCTGTGCTTGGGACTTTCGAGTTCATACTTGATATCAGAAAATGCTATTCATACAGTAGTGGAAGCCGAGTACGGGACAATGATAAAAGGTCCTAGTCTGGGAAGAGATGCAGCATGACGAGCGAGACTGGTATCTTTTGTTCGTAAATGAAATAACCCCGATGCCAGTCCGTACCCAACTATCAAGGCATACATCAGGAGGTCAATCTCATCCAGGAATAGACACTCGAAAGTAAGAGAAAGAAGCCGCTGCTAGCCATAATCTAAGCTGCAGCTGGATTGAATCCTACCTAAAAATTAGCTAAAAAACATGAAAACTGTGAGTGAGGTGAAGGTATGTAACTGACCAGTTCTTGCTTGAGAGTTTCCTTCTCTTGAAAGCTCGTCCTCGTCTCTTCAGTTAGCTTTGTAATGCTGAAACCAGCCTACAACAAATCCCACAACTTCTTACCGTTTTCAAAAATAAGAAAGATTCAACACATGAAGATAAAGGAACATGCACATGAATTTAGGAAAATCTAGAAATGCAACCTCTCGTGCACAAATCTAAACGTGGAGCTCTTCAAAATAATATGGTCTCCACATGCATCGAAGACTTCTACGTCTTGATCTGTGCTCGAGATGAGTGTTCCTAGACTTTCTCATGAATTTATAGCCCAAATTTGAAAACAGAATCATGTGAAACAAAAAACCTTGGTTCTCAATGACCATTCATTTACCCTCGGGACAGAGGCATGGAGCGTGAATCACGTTACTATTCCCTGTCCTAACTTGGTCCTCCTCACCTTCTAAGCCTAAGATGAGTCGCCCTATCTCTCTTTTACCCCGTAGCCTGTAGAGAAGCCTATTTCAGAGTAGCTAGATTCAATATCAACTACCCCCACTTTGTCTGTACGTCTTCAAATTCAATTTAACAGACCCAGGTCTAGCTCAGTCTTAAACCCTAAGCCTTGGTCACTCTTTGAAAGCACTGGTTGCCCAGTATAAGTAATTAATAGCTAAGGGCATTACTACAGAATATGAAAAAGAAGATTCCCCTTTCCTGTCCACATGGAGGCCTGCCTCAAATGGACACAAGGACCCAGTTGTGCAAAGTGTACAGCAGGGTGCGTTGTGCGCCAAGACGGTGCTGTTTTGGTCACCAAAAACTGCCCAACTGTTTATGCAATTTTTTAATGGCCAAAACGTTTTGGCGCGCAACACACCCTGCTCTGCACAACGCACAGCAGGGTGCCTGGGACCACCTCAAACAAACCTAAAAGCCATTTCTGGGCTCCTCAAGAGAGCACTTTCAGTCTTTCACATTCATATCCTTCATCCCTAAAGGTAACTATTAACTATGATACCGTTGATTGTACCCCCTACAATGGCAAAGAAAGACTAACCTCACTTAGCTTTGATTCCAGCACATTTATCTTTGACTTCAGCTCCTCAATATCTTTACCCAGCTTCAGTCTTGTATCCTCCACCTCCTTAACTGCTCTTGGCTCAGCTCCTTTAGATGGGCTTAACTCTACTGCATCCTTCACAAGCCTCAACTCCTCCAAAACTGGAACACCTTTGACATCCCCAGCATCCTTGGGTAACTGGCACAAGCAAAGAGTAATTACCATAAGCAGAAATTCATGATAGGAAACTTCCGCATCACATTTTTACTATTCTTGTACACAAGGCCAATTAATCGATTCAAAATTCTATGTTGAACACTTGTCAAAAGATGGAAAAAGCAATCCTGAAAATGCAAATGAAACTGCCACATACATAGGATGAGATTCACTAACAAGTGCTTTCGGTAGAGTTATCTTAGTTGCAAAATTATCTAGAAATCATTGGCCAGCAGAAGTCACTAGGAGGAGAAAGCAGAAAATCCAGTAACATACATGGGGCATTATCATGAATATCACGATTCCCCATAAACAATTTTCTCAGTGTTGTCAACGAGTTTAACCTCGTTCCCACCAAATAAGATTTTTGTTAATTAATGTATTCAAGGGAAAAAGATGGGCACCGCAAATTACGTATGAATACAAAACTCACCACAGGAGGAGGAAGATTCTCGACTCCAGTTGGTAGTTTGTCCTTCTGTACTGAAGTTTCATATGGTGGTTCATGCTTCATAACTCCATTACTTGGTAGCAATACAGGAGATTGCGGTGGGGTAATCAGCACAACTCTTAGCTTACAATCTTCAACGTGCGTGCCTCTATCTTTCGCAAACTGCCACAGAAATCAATATTAAACAATGATGAACAATTATATAATAATCTGCAAAAGCATATCCTTACCATTCCAGTTGTGATATCATCTTCAGTAGTCCCGAAAGGTACAACTGTGCTTTGAACTAGAAATTTATCCTTGCACGGCAAATCAGATGGTGCTGATCTCTGAGCCTGCATAGTGACTGCATCATCCAAATAAGTGGATGGATGGGTGATCAAGGACATAAGTTCAGAACTTACTGTAGTACAATGCGATACTTAATAGAATAACCATGTTACTTAATGAAGATTAAAATCAACCTTGTGATACTTGTAAGAAAGTGAAAGTGGGGAGGACCGGTTTAGTCTGATCTAATTTGCATCTTTCTTCTGAAACTCATAAGTTCTCAAAAAGTTTAAGTTATTTTCCTCTACATTTTTTAAGGATTTCTGAAAAGAAGCAGCCGAAAAGGTGGCACTGTTTATGATTACAGAGGTGTAAAGGAACGCAAAAAAAATAATGTTGGAAAAAGAAAAAACACACATATTGTACAGTTACCTGTGAAATCGCATTTTGACTTTGGTCTGATGATGCCTGTGTTGGGCCGCACACAATATTTCTTTGGAGATGTAGTCTTCACCTGCCAATATGATTTTCCAATTACATAAACTTCCATCAGTCTCCCTTTCAAACAAATTATCTTAATGAACAAGATTTATACAATACACCAAAATCTAGAAACAAAAGATAACCACAGTCAAGCAATTAATCACCGCACCTTGAAAGCGACATAGTGATCAGAGAGATTGACAAGTTGAATTGCACATGAACTTTGTTTCTTCGCCTCAACTAGAAAAAGAGAGACAGAGAGTCCTCTTAGTTTTGCAGTTTAAAAGTCACATGTCAAAAGGAAAAAAACAGCACAGTACTCATACACTAAAACCAATAATACATTGTTTTACTTGGTCAACTACAGCTAAGAAAAGGTAGGAGGAACACCTACATATTCTAAAGCAGGACAGAAGGACAAAACAAACAGAATACTAAGAGCAAATTTCGCACCACATTTAAGAATCAAAACAAGAGAGGAAGTTATCGAGGCATATAGAATGCATCCACGCAGAGTTCGCCATTGGAACTTCTATGAAGATTGTAAGCACATCAGTGTCATCTATCAATCTGAATGCATTACCTTGGTGTCTAAAAGTTATACAAGCAAGAAATTTAATGTCAGGGTATCCATTTTCTATCTATATCGACTATAAAACTTCAACATTCCAGCCAAATACCCATTTGGATGCCCAGATGTTTACCTGCACTCCCTCAGCAGGGCGCTTATTATCCTACTACAAATAGGCATTTCCCTCCTGGGTACAGATAGTTATTCTGACTCGAATCTGACCATTCAATTCAAAATGGTATAGGTGATTTGTTAGCTCGCATAGGGCCATAGAGCAAGAGATGCCAACAACCCAAAGAAGAGGCATTTTCTAACAAGTACGTTTCATTCTGCAAGGAATGAATATGCAGTTTACTAGGCCTGATAATTTCACAAGAACTCCATCTTAATCGACAAGGCTATACATGATAATTGTAACCCCAACAGCATCTCAAATTAGCTTAAGAACCTTCAGCAACCAATATTTCATTGATTCTTTTTCTTGGCATACTATCTATACACAAGGGTAACACGTTGATAGAAAGGTAATCAAGAAGTCTCTATACTTGATACTTGCAAGTGACTGCAACTTCTGACTAAAACACGAAGTATTGATGAACGGCAACAAGATTAAAGAAAAGATATAGAAACTACAGGGGATTTTAATTCTTTTACATACATGTGAATGTGAGTTCACGGGGCTGAATATCCAATAGTTGTGTACTCATGGTTCCTCTTTCCCTGGAAAACAAATCAATCACAATAAGAAGCGTAAAACGTATAAGCATGGCAAAGTTCTGACTCATATCACAAACAAGGATGGAAATAAATGGTAAACAATGAGCAAATTAGACTGCAATATCAAAATAAGCAAAAAGTTGAAATAAAGCTTTCAATAGAACATCAATTTCCCAAATCCAACAAGCATGATCCTTTTCTTGAATCTTGATAGATCAAAACCAAATTCACCAAGTACATGTGTGATAGTGACTCAACAATTATAGGAAGCAGTCAGTTTTCCATTAAGGCCATGTTTGACTGGTCGTACTTACAGCGACGTGTTAAGTGATCCCAGGGGAATGAATATGAGGGTATTACTAAAACCACATTTCTTGAGGTTTTGTATATTGGTGTTTTGAGAAATTGAGTATCCAATTGATACTTTATCCCTCCGCTACTTGTTGCCTTCACATGTCGAAAATGTTGTCCCCATGGACTTGTGACCCAAACCAATGTCAAATGCGGCTAACCAAACAAGCCCTACATGTATGTAAGCATGTAGATATGCACACACGAATACGCACCCATCAAAGTCACAAGAATCCGAACTACCTTCTTTGTACTAAAACTCCATTGCCTGTTACTGACATGAGAAATCAAAACTCAAACTCAAGTAAGATTCACTCCAACCAACTCATGAGTGGAAGTACAAATCATTTGAACTTAATTTCCGAAATTGAATCTGTATCAAACTTAGATTGGTCCAACAAGTAAATCAACAAAAAACAGTACAATCAAAATGGAAGAGAAACAATACGACACCAAAACAACCATAATAAGCATATGTGGTCAGAACAATTCAAAGAGCAAAGAGATAATACCAACAGCGATAATTAGATCTGATAGTGTTTGCTTGATTGGAGATTTGTGTGCATGTGTGTGTGATATTCCTCAAGTGACTCATCAAACTATAAGCAGCACTTGTTTTTCACTACATGTGCACATATAAACCAAATATTTACAGATACATTATACGCATCAATTTCACAGATGATAAAAATCACACTTAATAAAATGACATCGCCGTTGCCTGTTGGTAAGACTCAAACTCAGTTCAAATCATTTAGCCTCTAATTTGTGATTTTGACTCACTTCAAACTTAGATTGCTCCAACAAGTAAATTGACTCATCAAGGAATATCACACACACACACACACACATATCTAACATTTGTATACAAACCAAATATATACAGATAAAATTGACGCATCTTCGCAAATGGTAAATTACAAGAAATAAAATCCCATTGCCATTGCCTGTTAGTAAGACTCAAAGTTTTAGTTCAAATCGTTTAGCCCCTAATTTGTGATTTTGACACATACACACACACACCTCTCTCTAATTATAAGAAGCACTTAGTTTTTTAATACATGTGCATATATAAGCCAAATATACACACATAAATATAAATATACGCATCAACTCACAAACGATAAATCACTAAGTAATAAAATTCCATCGCCATTGCCTGTTTGTAAGACTCAATTCATAACGTTTAGCCCTTAATTTGTGATTTCGACTCACATGAACCTTAGAGATTGCTCCAGCAAGTAAATTGAACACGTACAGATCAATCAAACTGGACGAGAAAAACAGTACCAACATTGCAAGAAGCCTAAGTACATATCGAGCGAAAAATTCACAGAGCACGGGCGCGCGCGCGCGCGCGCGTGTCAGAGTGTGTGTGATATTCCTCGAGTGACTCATCAAACGATAAGTTTTTCACTACATGTGCAAATATAAACCAAATATATACAGATACATATAAATATACGCATCAACTTACAAATGATAAATCACAAGTAATAAAATGCCATTTCCATTGCCGTTAGTAAGACTCAACCTCACTTCAAATCGTTTAACCCCTAATTTGTGATTTCCACTCACTTAAACCTTAGAGATTGCTCCAACAAGTACAAATTGAACAAGAACAGATCAATCAAAATGGACGAGAAAACAGTACCAACATTGCAAGAAGCCAAAGTACATATCGAACGAACAAATTCACAGAGCAAATAGACGTACAATACCTATAGGAACGATTCTTCGATCGGAACTAAGTTAGGTGTTTACTTCTCTCTGTTTCGTCCTTGATTACGAATTCATTCCCGCGAAGTTTAGAGTTGGTGGGATCGGTAGAGAACGAAGTGAAATTTGTAGAGAGAGAGAGAGATGGTTGGTGATCTGAAACACTCGTGGTTTCAGAAAGGGCGGTTGTACCTATTTTTTTGCCTGTTACGTTACAGTTGGCGCCGACGGGCTCCGCTCGGCTTGGCTTGTGATAAGAAAATTGGCTTGTAAGTCAATTCTTTTGCTTGTTACGTTACAGTAGTGCTTTTTTGTTTTTCTTTTAACAAATTATTACCCTTTAAAAAAAATATGTTTAACATTGTATTATACGGAAAAAAAAATCCAGCCGTAGTGCCAGCTGTGAAACAGCACATTTGGGATGCTCAGTAGATATCTGGATGAGTGGTCAAACATTTTACATCACTTGGTAGATACAAAAAATCAGTAATATGTACATAGATATAGATATAGATCATGGTGAATACAAAAATTCGAGAGTGTATATATATAATATATCATGACCGTATCTTGTGTAAATCATTTTAAAAATGTGAGGTCGTCAAAAACTAATATTATATTTTTCAGTTAAGCGTGTTCATCATGCAGTAATACAGTAATGAATTACTTGCCATGGAAGTCCATGAAATTTGAATGCCAAAGCGAATATTATTGTGCAAGTATTGATTTTGATTGAATTTATAAAAAGAACCCAAACTGATTTTTTGGAAATAGTTGATTTGACTAAATTGAGCTTAATTAGGTCACAACTCGCGTTACTTCATAAGAAATTGAGTTGCCTTTTTTATTCCATGTCAAAATCATTAATTAATTTATCTTATCCCATTAATTTTTTTAATTTAAAATTATTTCATTCTACAAAATTAATTTTCTTATATTGTGCATTACAAATCTTGTTCGGCTTGGTTGGTTAGAACAATAAATAAGAGAACTCAAAATTGAACTGAAAATAAAAAAAATACATACGATTAAATCAAAATCGATTGACTCCTACTATAGACCGACCAAGCCACGATTTTTTCTGTCAATTTGGATTTTTAGGCGGTGCTCTTAACAAATTATGAACGATAAAATTTTTTGATTGAAAAATCTACACATGTGTTGGTTGACTTGTTAGGCTATAAGAGGTGACGCGTGGTCTGTGTTAATGTGTTACAATAATTTACTAATTAAAAAATTAAAAATTATATTTATGTGATGTCACATGAATTTCAAAAATACCTAATATTTTTCTCTTATTCGGCTGAAGATTTAAAGTCGGATATTTAAGGAGTTGTATTTAATTAAAGCTTATTAAAAGTTGAGCCAAGCTCAAGCCCTTTAGAGTTCATCAATGGCTTGAAAACGTCGTCGCTCCCAATCCCACCAAAAGGAGAGAAAGTTGAAAAGATTAGCACACTTTTAGCATGTTCAAGCTATATTGCGCAATACACCACTGAAGGAAAGCCAATATTAAGAAGCAACTTGACACATGGAGAGTCACTCATAATTTTTTTTTTTTTTCTGATCGGCTTTAGAATTATTTTCAATTTAATACTAATTAGTCCTCGATAGATCAATTTTATTGTTTATTTGCGGGTTTTTCATTTAAAGTCAGGACTTTTACTTTGTATGAATTAACCTCACGAGAATTGATAGCACCTAAGAGATTTCAAACTTAAGACTTAAGAGTGGGCATACATTTAAGTCTCAAGTTTTGACCGCTAAGCTAATCTATTGGGGTTGACAGTCACTCGTTCATCGTCGGTTTTATAAAACTATTTTGAGATTTTATATGGATGTTTGAAATTGTGTATTTTATTTAAATTAATTTCTTAGAATTTTATTAAAAAATGATTTAATTGGAAATTGATAAGTTCTTGACCTAATTATTTATTTATTTTTACTTAAATTTTTTATAATTTTGAAGTAAAATATAAAAAAAATTGTCATTTTCGATATTCAACTGAGCTGATTTTTTTTCATAGAATCTTAGAGCAATTTCTCCAAAAATTGGACCAAGAAATTTTTTTCAAATTTAAAATTAATAGTCACGATTCACTTTGTATTCATAAAACACTTGTATTTATAGTTCTATGAATACAAGTGAATCATGATAATTGATTTTGAATTCGAAAAAATTTTATTGCTCTAATTTCGAGGACGGTTGAATTTTTTTTACTAACCCCGCCTGTAATAATATTTGCAGTTGATGTTTTTCCAAAAATAAAAAAATAGAAGGTTAAAAACACTTTGGTAACTTTTGAGTCAAAGCATTCTACTTTTTAGAGTTTTTTTCTTTCTTTTTTGCTAGTGTTTTTTTCCCCCCTCTTTTCTAAAGGACTCGCTAGCCTTTCGAAATCATTTTCCTTTTTAAAAGGGAATCTACTTTATTTTAAAATTCCCGTTATATGACAAAAAAAGGTGGTAATAATTTTTGTTGAGAATTTTTTATTGAAGAAAATGAATTAGTGGTACATTAATTGTGTTAAAGGTTTCTGTAAGGATAAAAAGATAAGAAAAAGACAAAAGGAGCAACCCCCCCTTTTTTCCTCTCTTTGCTCTCTCCTAGTTGGCTTATTATCTTCCCCTTACTTTTAGATGAGATCTTAATTTTGAAAGTATTAAATAAAAAGATGTGTTAACTATGAGGGGATTAAACAAGGTATTAAAATCACTTATGAGGGCATTATTGTCTTTTACTCAACCTGTATTAACCTAAATAAAAACACCACCTACTTCAATCTATTTTTTTTCGTGTCTGGGTGCGATTCTTTTCCTTACTTACTTCAAAGTAGTGGCTCGTACAAATAAGAAAAGTTGTTAAGAAGCCTTCCTCCACAACAAGCGCCAAAAAAAAAGTAGATAAACCAAAAGACGTTCTTGAGTAACAAAAACATTCGTGTTAGTGTCTTGATAATGAGTTTTCATGCTCCCGTGCACGCAAAGGCAGAACCACCTTGTCCCTAACACGGGGATCAGGTGTAAAAATATTTATTTTTTATATAAAAAAAAATTTAGCCAAAATAATTTTAGTCTCCCCTGTTACTTGCAGTCCGGTTCATTTTTAGCCATTTTCAAAATATAGCCCATGATAAATTAAATTCTTAGTTCTGCCCTTGCGTACAAGTACGGGTACCACGTTTATTATTATTAAAGCACCAACGGAAGAAAATTAAATAAAGAGCAAGAAAGTTGTCTGAGATATTAAATAAAGAGCAGACAAAGTAAGTAGAGAATGATCCTAAAATTGTCTGAGATATTAAAATTGTCTAAAATAGTTGATAGAGATGCTTGAAACAAAGTAAGTAGGTGAATGATCCTATCCACGAAATTGATTGAGAGTTTATGATCAAGTTGATATGATGTCTCTGTTTATGGGTTCAATTTATGTTTTTTATGTCAGAAGCATGAATTAGGTTTAGGACGCGCACAGTTTGAACAGAACCAAAAAATCAAAGCCTGCTAGAGAAGACAACTTGCTCGAGCGAGCTATAAACCGCTTGAGCCGCCTGTTAAAAATCTGACAGATTCTGGAGATTTTGAAATCATAACCCAGAACTCAAAAATTAGACAGATTGCTCGATCGAGCTATAGGTTGCTTGAGCGACCTATTGAAAAACAAAAAATTACAGAATGTTGTTCGGGCCTTCGAGCAGCAGATCTAGACCCTGTCACCCACTGTTTTATACATACATGCTGCACAGGAATCTACGAACATATTGGTATGATCACGAGTTTCCGTAGAACATTGTGTACACATTGACCACATTTTGACCATGCTTATGTTTAATGACGCGTGATAGTTGGTGTTGTGTATGTGATTATGCGTTAAAAGTTGCATAGAATGATAGGTGATATAAGTGAAGTATGAAATGAGCCGTCGTGCTACTAAAGTTGTAAAGTGATGATAAGTAATTGACATGGCCGTCGTGCCAATAGTATGTTAAGGGCGTCGTGCCAACTGTTGAACATGTATGAGTTAACGTGGCTAAAGACATAGTTAGTGAATCTTGACATGATTTGGTGTTGCTTGAAAACCTAGAATTTACGTTTAGAGACACTGGTTCGAATGTCACCGTGACACGGTAGCAGAAGGCGTTAGTGATCATTATAAGTAGTGGAATACATAGAGAACAAGTAGATTCGTTAAATGGATAATCAGAATTGATGGCCGTCGTTCCAAGTATGTTCCATGTGGATTTGAGTCCCACTAGGCATCGTCCCGTTTTGTTAAGGACCCTAACTAGGAGTTGGATATATTCGGTTAGAAGTGACTTTGGGGTGCGTCTACGTCTAGGTCGATAGCTCCGGGCCCTGAGGAAGTGACAGCCTTGTCTTGGGCAACCTTGAGCCGATAAAGGGGAAGCAGCCAAGTATCGTTAGTACCTGATTCAGTGAAGCCACATTATCAGTTGGTTTAGTTAGAATGAAGTAGATATTGGCTCGAGTCTACGATATAAGGTCTCTACTTTGCCTCATTAAGGACTTGTCAATATCAACCGAGTACTCTATGTTAGACAGTCGGGTAAGAAGGAATACCAAGGGAAATGAGTATTCCTAGAAACTTAAAGTGTAACAACGACATAATGAACTTACGTGATTTCACTTTACGCACTTTAACCTTGTTCATGATTTAATTGCTTGTTGTATATCTATGATCTGTGGGTTGATTTTTAGGTGAATTTTTCCTATTGAGTGACACAACTCATTTGGTGTAACTTCTTGTCCTTGGTGTTTCGTACAGATGTTGCAAAGCAGTTCAAGAGTCCACGTGAATTAGAAGAACGGGGATCAGCTGAGGAGGACAATGGTGAAGTTTGGCTACCTTACCCATTGTAGCTCTATTTATTTTATTTGAATAAAAGAATATAAACCCTAAGGGATATTTATATCATTTTACTTTCTGTTTAAACTCTGATTTAATTTTATTTTTGCTCATTTAATAAACAAGGGTATTTTTGTAATTATAAATTAAATAATTAATTAAAAGGTTTAAAATAATATTCTGAGAAATCGGAGCGTTACAATACATGTATCGCGTTTGTTGATTATTAAAGCACCAATAGAAGAAAATTAAACAAATAGAGCAACAAAGTTATTGGTTGACAAAATGAGTAGAGAATGATCCTAAAATTAACTGTCTAAAAAATAGTTGATAGAGATGCCCTTGGCTCTTTAAATTGTCTTTTACCTTTTTATATGAATATGTGCTCAAATCTGGAAAAGAGATTACCATTGGAAGTAGGCATATTAGATTAGTTCTTAATTTGTAAATTCTAACTCGAATAGTATCGAATATCGTTTTCTCCAATTTATGCAAAAAAAAAAAAAAAAATCATAAATTAAGACTCATAATCTAATACAAACATAGTCTTATGAACTCGTTACGAGGCTGAATTTGAACTAAGTTTTTTTTTTTTTTTTTTAAAGCACGGTTGGTATAATTTGATGTTTTACAATTTTCTTTTTATAGTTTTCGTCTTTTTTATTGCATTTTTTTATTCATCTCGACGAGGTGAATTGGAAAAATATGAAAATATGGACCAAAATTAGAAAAATTAGATAAGAGGACGCTAAGACACTAAAATAGTGCATAAATTAAGACCCAAATCTCATCCAAACATAGCCTTATGAACTCATTATAAGGCTGAGTTTGAACTAAATTAGTTTTTTTTAGTTAAATACATTCGGTATTTTGATGTTTGACTTCTTTTTTTAAATAGTTTTGCATTTTCTTATTCATCTCGACGGGTCAAATTGGGAAAACATTAAAATACATACCAAAATAAATAAATAAAAAAAGATAAGGTGATGCTAAAGATACTCAAACTATTAAAAATTATATTTTTAATTTTTTGTCTATAATTAACTTTTTAGGCCTTTTGTCAGAATTTTTACTTTCTAGATTCTTTTTGTTAAGATAAATAATTAATTAAAAATAAGTCAAACTTAATAAAAATTGAGAAGAATTGCTAAAACAATGCGACATTAATACTAATAATTTAAAAATAACGCATTATCCACCCTAACGATTCATTAAAAAAATAAGTCGAACTTAATAAAATTGAGAAAGAATTGCTAAAATGGTAGCGACATTAATATTCAATAATTTAAAAATAACCCATTATCCATCCAAATTGGCCGTATTATTTATTTGAAATTTTGCAAATATTCATTTGAAAATAGAAATTCTAACTAGCCACAAACATCAGAATAAAATAACTATCGCCAAAATGGTTTATGACCAAAGTTATCAAGTATCAGAAAGCGTATCAATTTAATTATTTGTACATTACGTATTATATCAGTGTGTACTCCTGTACTATTTTTGATTTATAGCTAAAATTAATATATATTTTTAATTAATATTTTAATAAAAAATCACATTGTACATATAAAATAAAACCTATAATACAGTACAGTATTAGTCAGAACAGGCCGAGACAGTGGTCGGAACAGTACACCAGTGAGCCGATACTGTTACGAGGCTGATACGAAACATACAAATCGGTCGGCCAGTACTAGCCTATACGCTGCAGAACTAATAATTTTGGTTATGACCATATGTAGGCATGTGTTTGGATTAAACAATTACCAAAACACATGTTCATTAAAGTTTCTTATTGGTTCACCCTAGATTCCTGCCATGATCTCGATGCTTGCACAAACGTAATCTTAGATTTAGAAGTCAATTTGTAGCAATTGGTCAACTCTTTAACTGATGGAGTGGGTATCTAACAAAATTTAAGTAAAAAAAGATTTATGAAATGATCATTTGTTAAGAAAAAATTAAATTTTTTTATTATAGACGTGTAAAATATTATTCACCATGTGATTCTCATGTAAATGCAAAGTAATTTTTTTTACAGCATAATAAAGGTCAAATATTTTTCCTATATTTGGATGAAACGTTTAGGAAAATTTTGTACATTTGGCGAAATGTTCAAGACAATTTTACACTGTAGGTGAAATAATTAGACCAATATCATAATTTAAGGGATCAAATCACTAATTAATTTGTAAATCCTAATAATAATATGAATTTTTAAATAAGTAATAGGACAAAGAAAAGCTGCCATGAACAATTGCAATTTGGAAGCGAGGATTCCCTATCTTACGGAAAGCGAAGAGAATCAAGTTCCAGACTCTTAAAATAAGTAATTATGATGCTTCACCACGATACATGTCTTATGTGTGAAAGCTATTCAGTGATTTTTGAAACTCTGGTGCGTGATGTTTTTAAAAGTTCCTTCACCACTGTATTGACGATGATCAAAACGAATATTTTAGGCATTTTTATAGCAATTTTTACTTTTTAGATTTCTTTTTTCAAGACGAACGATTAATTCAAAGAAATAAGTCGAACTTGATAAAAATTGGAAAAAGAATGACTAAAACGATAGTGACGTTAATATTCAATAATTTAAAGTAAATGAGAGCTTACTCATTTTCTGATTAAAACTTGCCACCAAACTTGCTAATATTGGCTAATTGACAATGTCCCTTTTTCCTGGGCATGAGATGAGTTAGGCCATCTAAATAACATGCCATTGGCGATGAGCTAAGACATTGTTTGTTGAGGATTTGGTATGAATCACAACCACCCCCACATGCCCTTTTTGGTTGTACTTATCTAAATTTTATACTTATATTTGTTATTTTTATGTCATTTTTTATGATTTATAAGGAATCTAAAAAAATATAAAATTATGTCCAAAAAAATCACTAAAGATGAAAAATAAGTTAATATGTATGCTGTTCATTAATTGATAGTACAAATCAATAAGCTAAATTTTGTTGTTGCTAGATTTGATCCGATCTTCCCTTCTTTATTTGTCTCGATCGGCTAGCCTTCGAGATGTTTGCAGAAGGTTGTTTGCATCTCAACAACCATTGTCAAGTGTCTTTCACGTAAAATTTTAAAAAATGAGTTTGGAATTTATATTAAGGGGAATGCAAAGAGAATCAAGTTCCAAGCTCTTAAAATAAGCAATTGTGATGCTTTAACATGATACACGTTTTACGTGTAAAAGCTATTCAGTGTTTTTAGAGCTCTACCACGTGGTGTTCCAAACTCCTTCACCGCTAAACTGACTTAATTACTATCGAAACAAATATTTCTATATTGTAACATACTTAAGCTCGTAAATCAACAAATATACTATTTATTTTTTAAAAGTTATTCAGTGCTTTTGGAGCTCTGCCACGTGGTGTTTTGAAATCTTTCACCACTACGAAACAAATATTTCTATATTGTAACTTTATTAAATTTGTTAAAAAATATTCTATTTATTTTTTAGCATAAAAAGGTTATAGAGGCTTTTATTTTTCATACAAAATAAAAAAGGTTGAGGAAATTTTCATGATTATGATTTATCCGTGAACTAACACGATTGTCTAGTAACAAACTACGTGTGTGTCAAAGAAATTATTCAACTGACAAATGTCAAAGAAAACTTTATATGTCTGACACTTGTTTGTATTTATTTATTTTATTTTTTATTTTGCATGCGCTTTCATTACCCTCTAATTTCCACCGTGGAATATTGAATTTGGTGGATTCATCTCTAGACTCTTCGCTTCAAGAAGAATTACCAATAAGTGTCATTTGATGGAACGCAGCTGAATGACACTCCAATATTTAAATTAATTCTTTAAAAATGTGGTTCTAATTGAAAAACACCTGAGAATAATACGACATAACATACCTCGTGTAAAGTATTTCAATTACCTTATATAGAAAATTATATCTGCCCCTCAAGTCAATATGTGCTAGGTACATACACCATAACGTTAAGTATGATTGTCTTTAACCTCTCACATGAATGGCGCATTAAGTGTCATGTGATACACTACGTGGTCGTGTCGAATCATCTAGCGCCTATGTGGAGTTGTATAAGATTTGTTTGGCTTGACCCGCACAATGATCGTCCGCGTCGAATGAGGGTTGGTTGCGCGTGTGTCTTGTAAATTATGTCTTTGGTCCAGCCCAATGTTGGGATGAACTAGGTTGTGAAGACGAACTATGATGAGCGAATGGTGTGTCTTCGGTTTAACTTAGGCCGAATTCAATCCGAATCCGTTTGTATCGTGGCTCAATTTCCGTCCGACTTATTATATTTGCATTTAAGGAAAATAATTTCTCTCAAATTCGCATATGTGCATACCATTTGAGCTAAAAAGTAAAACAATATAAGCAAAGCCTCAAAAAAATTGCAAAAGACGAACAAATTGGAAAAAAACTAATTTTATAGTTTTAGTATTTTTGTATTTTAGTATCGCCTATCTAGTGTTTTTTTTAATTTCGTTCTATAATTTTATTTTATTTTAATTTGTATGGAACATAAAAAATTTAACGAAAAAATATAAAAAATATCAAATAATAAGACTTGTAGTACCTACAAGAAAGAAAAGGTTTGTGCACAGGTCCACATAGATATATTTAGAGTTGTTGAATATACGTAAAATTCATAAACAAATAAAAATCTTATGTACATTCAATAATTCGAAATATATTTATTGTAAGCTCCATCGTCCTACTCGTCTCTTCTGTATTGGAACTTCCGGGCTATCTACCAAAACAACTGTGCCACTCGACGTTTTAATTTACCACATGTTGTTTTAAATTTCTAGAAAGAGTCTGTTTAGGCAAGTGGAAGAAATCAATTTATTTGTATTTGTTTCGTATTCTTGTAAAGTCGCTCAAGCGACATTAGAGTCGCTCCAGCGACAGTAGAGTCGCTCCAGCGACAGTGAAGTCGCTCAAGCGACTGTTGCGGTTCGTCTATAAAACTGAATTTCGTATTCTGAGCCATTGACGAACGTAGAGAGTATTATTAAGGGTTTTTGGAGCATAAGGCTGTTAAGAGATCTGAATGGCGGTTTCATTCAAAAAGACTTGAAGGTTCAAGGCGGAAGTAAATCAGTCACGGTGCGGTGAACGTGGATTCGGCAAATCAACCTGGGAACAACTTTGAGGAGTCATAGTTGTAAGTATAGGTTTATTTGTAATCGCACAATGGTTATTTTAGTGAATGATTTCTTCCCGTGGTTTTTACCCTTTTAGGGGTTTTCCACGTATATGCGTGTGTTGCTCATTATTTTCGCTTAAAATAGCATATGATACAACTAGTAGTAGTTAGTACCGTTTTTCAATTGGTATCAGAGCGGGTTACTTTCTTGCATCTAGTATAATTTCCTGGGTCATCATGAGTACTAACATCAACATGAATCATATCACTAACCGCACGCCTCTTCTCGATAGTGACAACTTCGATTATTGGAAATCTAAAATTAAAGTTATTCTGAGATCGGCTGACGAAGAAATCTGGAATGCCTGCATTTATAAATATATCTACCCTACAATTGTTACTGAGGGAGTCGTAGAACGTAAACCTTTGTCTAGTTTCACCATCGCTGAAAAATCTGCTCTTCAAGCTAACAATAGAGCCCTAGACATTCTTTTCAGTGCTGTAGACATGACTGAACACAGAAAAATAGCTAATTGTGAAATAGCTAAAGAGGCATGGGATATTCTTTTAACTTGTCATGAGGGAACCGATATTGTCAAAGAATCGAAACTGCAAAGATTAACTACTGAATTTGAAATCACTCGTATGCATGAAGATGAAACTTTCACCCAATTTTACTCTAGACTCATATCTAGTGATTTTAGAGCTCTACCACGTGGTGTTCCAAACTCCTTCACTGCTAAATTGACATAGTCACGATCGAAACAAAAATTTATATATCGCAACATATATACTTAAACTCGTAAATCAACAAATATACTATTTATTTTTTATAAGTTATTCAGTGCTTTTGGAGCTCTGCCACGTGGTGTTCTGAAATCTTTCACCACTACGAAACAAATATTTCTATATTGTAACTTTATTAAATTTGTTAAAAAAAATTCTATTTATTTTTTAGCATAAAAAGGTTATAGAGGCTTTTATTTTTCATACAAAATAAAAAAGGTTGAGGAAATTTTCATGATTATGATTTATCCGTGAACCAACACGATTGTCTAGTAACAAATTACGTGTGTGTCAAAGAAATTATTCAACTGACAAATGTCAAAGAAAACTTTATATGTCTGACACTTGTTTGTATTTATTTATGTTTTTTTTTTTGCATGCGCTTTCAATACCCTCTAATTTCCACCGTGGAATATTGAATTTGGTGGATTCATCTCTAGACTCTTCGCTTCAAGAAGAATTACCAATAAGTGTCATTTGATGGAACGCAGCTGAATGACACTCCAATATTTAAATTAATTCTTTAAAAATGTGGTTCTAATTGAAAAATACCTGAGAATAATACGACATAACGTACCTCGCGTAAAGTATTTCAATTACCTTATATAGAAAATTATATCTGCGCCTCAAGTCAATATGTGCTAGGTACATATACCATAACGTTAAGTATGATTGTCTTTAACCTCTCACATGAATGGCGCATTAAGTGCCATGTGATACTCTACGTGGTTGTGTCGAATCATCTAGCGTCTATGTGTAGTTGTATAAGATTTGTTTGGCCTAACCCGCGCAATGATCATCCGTGTCGAATAAGGGTTGGTTGCATGGCGTGTCTTGTAAATTAAGTCTTTGGTCCGGCCCAATGTTGGGATGAACTAGGTTGTGAAGACGAACTATGATGAGTGAATGGTGTGTCTTCGGTTTAACTTAGGCCGAATTCAATCCAAATCCGTTTGTATCGTGGCTCAATTTCCATCCGACTCATTATATTTGCATTTAAGGAAAATAATTTCTCTCAAATTCGCATATCATACCATTTGAGGTAAAAAGTAAAACAATATAAGCAAAGCCTCAAAAATTTTGCAAAAGACGAACAAATTGGAAATTTTTTTTTTTTTTATAGTTTTAGTATTTTTGTATTTTAGTGTCGCCTATCTAGTGTTTTTTAATTTCGTTCTATAATTTTATTTTTTTTAATTTGTCGAGACAAATGGAACATAAAAAATTTAACGAAAAAATATTAAAAAAATGTCAAAATATCAAATAATAAGACTTGTCTTACCTACAAGAAAAAACGTTTGTGCACATGTCCAGATAGATATATTTAGAGTTGTTAGATATACGTAAAATTTATAAAAAAATAAAATTTTTATGTACATTCAATTAATTCGGAATATATTTATGTTTGGATCTTTGCACAAAAAATAACGTGTGTAGATCAGGGAAGGGTGCATTGTGCACAAAACGAAATTGACCGAACAATTTAATCAATATTTTATATACTAAAATTATATTATTTTAATGCACAATACGAGTTGCTATGCACAGTGCACAACAGCCTCCCAATTTTCAGAAGTACTCACATGACCTAAACCAAACACGCCCAATTTCGATGAAAACAAAGCTAAACAAACTGATTCCCATAAATAGTTGGGAGTTGTAGCTGTCCATCTCGCTTTCTCCCACACTATAGCTATACCACACTCTTCGTGTTTTCCGCCCCTCTCTCTCTCTCTCTATTTTCTTCTGAGTTATTCCTAAGAATCTCAGATCCCTCTTTCGATTCATCAATGGCTTCTATAACTGGATCGTTGATTCCCATGACCTCTTTCTCATGCTCGCTCAAACAAAACAAGGTAATTTATCTCTTAGATCCTCCTTGTGTCGAGCCATGTTCAGATTGATAGCTTCTATTGGAAGTTGTTCTTCGGAAAATAATCAGTTTGCTGGGTGTATGAATGTTTTTTTCTATTGTTGTTGTTGAAGTATTCATTTTTAAGGTAATCATGTGCTGCAATTAGAGTCGACCATAGATTGTGTTGATTTCCTTATGAATTTTCTCTCGAGTTTTTCGGATCTTTGGATTCATGTTACTTCTGTATCGGTCGTTTGTGTTATTTTCCAGTTGTTATTCGATTTGTCAGCAGTGTGTGGCTCCTTTATTTGGTATTCATTCTTCGTTAAATCAGACTGACGAAATTATGATGCAGAGAGAGAGAGAGAGAGAGAGAGAGAGAGAGAGAGAGAGAGAGAGAGAGAGAGAGAGGAGTTGTGTGGTTTATTGTGAGAGATGGATTGGTAGTATAAATTTATTGTGTTGGTGGGTCCTTGTATGACTACAGTCCTTCGGCTTCACATGAAAGATTTCAAATGACTCACATAAAATAGTTATTTTGAATCCATCACGATAGAGAGAGAGAGAGAGAGAGAGAGAGAGAGAGAGAGAGATTGTGTGTGTGTGTGTGTGTTGTTTTATGTGAGAGATGGATTGGTAGTAGAAATTTATTCTGTTGGGGGGTCCTTGTATGACTACAGTCCTTCACATGAAAGACATCAAATCACTCACATAAAATAGTTATTCTGAGTCCATCATGACAAAGGTCTCAACTTCAATGTCGAAATTTTTATTTAGGATATAAAAATCTATATTTATGCATTTATCACTAAATAATATTGTCGAATCCCTATTGGAAGTAGACATATACGCAGATGAAGCCTCAATTCGTTTCTCTGTGCGTGTGCGTGCAAGTCCTCAAAGAGAAATTGGAATTCCGTTTTACTGTGCTTTTTCGTTTTTCTTTGTTTATTTGGTAACTCGGATCTCGTTATTGGATTGAGCAGGTACCAATGAGCATTTCAAGTCTGAATTCCATGTCCCCTTCAATGCAAGGAAAATGCTTCCCATCGCTTAGGATGCGTCCCGCTCGCTTTCAGATTTCCTGTGCAGTATGTCCTAACTGCCTGCCTTGTATACTTAAACTAACAGTCATTGTTGTTCCTTATATTCCATGCTGCGATATACCAATCAAAGGAATTTTCTTGTACGTTCTTCCTCGCGAAATTATGATTTGGCATCCTTAATGTGTTGACAAATGTGGCTGCATTCTTTTAAAATGGTAGTAAGTCACTGACCTTCATCAAATACATATTGCTAATGTGCCCTCGCTTATTTCGTTGGAATAGGAAATGTTGTGTGGTATAGTGATCGGCAATAAAGACAGTTCATTGAAAGCAGTAGGGACATATTTCCCAAATTTGGCAGTTATGTTGATCATGTAGAAGTATGTACTTCCATGGGATTGTCACTTTGTCAGTGGATTGAATTATTTTGACAATTACGTAGGATAAGCAACAAGAGGGCGGCTCACAATCCTATATAGATGCGCACCTGCAAAATTTTGGTTGGAAAGGGTGATGTTCGGCCTTTATCATGTTATGCAGAAAGTCTAAGCTGAAATTAAATTTAGCTTAGATGGTTTAACAGCCCTGGTTCATTACATTTTGACATCCACATAAGATATACATTTGTCTATGATAGCCAGTGATGAGGATTATGATATGTTTGAGCAGGCCAAAACAGAGACAGTAGACAAAGTGTGTGAAATAGTGAGGAAACAGCTTGCACTACCGGCTGAGACTGCTGTCACTGGAGACTCAAAGTTCGCAGCTCTCGGGGCTGACTCTCTTGATACGGTATGCGTACTTAAACCCATGAGACTAGGTTTAGAATCTTATATGAATGGTTACTACTTTCTGTGGGGTAAGATCCAATCTTCTGGCTTGATCAAACTGGTCCTTTTGAATCCTTCCTCTCTTAAGCATTCTGTGCAGGTAACAAATCGTTAGCGCTGTCTTCTGGCCAATACCAGCCGGATGGCACTATGATGCTCAAATCAGGCTCTACATTAGAAAGGGAGGAAAGTACGAGTGTTGAAACATTTAGTTCAGGCGTACCTTCCTAGGGTTGTGTACTGTTCCTTTTGTAGGCAGTCCCAACTTGATCTCTAAGTTAGCTCGTGTTGAGTTCATGCCATGCTGACATCAATAGACCACCCGGTTCTGGTACCCCATTGGACTGGGCATCTCGACCCAAACTGTCCGCTGGAACATGCTTTTCTTTGACGGGCTCTGCATCTGGTCTGAGGGTTCGACCCAATACTACGGCTCAGCCCAAATTCTATTAACGTTCTGGGCTGGTTTTGTTAAGATCATATTCGGTCCGGCCCACTTGGCCCAACCAATTCAGCCTATTATACTTCCATTTATCATTAAGTTTTGGCCCAACATAATCTGTGTTGTTAGTTTTGTATGGAATGAAGACATTTGCCTGCATCGAAATCCACACAGAATAGAACAAGGTTATCTCTGCGTTCCTTGTTTGCAATTTACTGAGCAACAAGCTAAATGCGACTGAACTAAATAAGCTAAAAGATTCAACCGACTTGGTAAATTAATCATTTGTGATTATACTCCATTGAAATTTGAGGAAAATGTCATTGAATCAGCGTCAACTTTCCTTCTCATAAGCCTCCACATTAGACTATTTAACGATTTTGTGCTTTAGGCTGTGTTTGGATGAGGGAATTTAGGGATGTGCCAAAACAAAAAAATTACGCTTTTTAATTTCATTGTCATCGTATTTTTCTAAAGCCTTTTCCTTTCACCACCATTTGATGAACTCCTTCAAAAATCCATAATCTAAATTATGAAACACCAATTTCTTATGGTCCTGTGCAGGTGGAGATTGTGATGGGACTCGAGGAGGCATTCGGGATCAGCGTGGAAGAAGAAAATGCCCAAACTATTACCACCGTTCAAGAGGCAGCAGACATGATTGAGAAGCTCGTTGAGAAGGCTTAATAAACTTCCTGGGGACACAATCATTCAGGTTCCTCTAGGAAAGTTATTTTTGCTTATATCACCAAGATCTTGGCCAACTTTTCGCTTTGATGCTAGTAGTAGAGCTTCCCGTGTGCTTGTTAGGATGAAAGAAATCCAGGTTTTTCCATGTGCTTTTGCTTTTGTTTCCTTGGAAACTTACCCGCATCGTGCTTTGTTTTTTCTTCTTTTGGTGACTTTGGATTAAAAGTCTACTTGGACTATGTATTAGGGATTTAATAAATCTTTTTCCACCTATTTACATGGTTCTTTTATGCACACTCGTCTTGAGATTGATGGAAATTTCATGTTTTCAGGGTAAACTGTCGGCAGTGATTGGTTTAGAATAAGTCTACTAACACATCAAGTTATACATTAAATGGTACATCATGTTTACGTGACATGTCATTTTAAGTATAAAGTGTAAAATCGGGTTTCATAAATTTTGATATGTATTCAAATTAGTGGATATCACGTAGATATGATTTATAACTTGATATGAAACGTGATGTATTAGTAGTATTGTTCATTGGTTTAACTGGTGTTGTGTTGAAGTCTTCTTATGATGAGGTTTTCATGTCAACTTAGATAGGGAAAGGAAAAGGAAACAGAAAGAGGAGTATGGAGAGAGTTTTTCTTGGATTTTGGTGGGTTATGTCCTTGGAAATATGGGAAGAGACAAATGGTTCAAAATCTAAACCTGTTGTGGTTCAAAATCTAAACCTGTTGGTGCCCACCAAAATCCAAGAAAAACTCTCTCTGTCTCTCTCTTTTGGATAGCCAACAGAAATACTTTTTTCGTCCTGGTTTATTTGTCTAATTTTGACATGCGTGTTTTTTAAACAATTATTTAAATTGAGTAATTAATAATATTTTAAATAATTATAAAAAATGTATTTAATAGAACTAATCGAGATGTATCAAACAAGATTTATATTTAATATAAAAAGAGTTATAAATTATTTTTTGAGAAGTTCGAAATAGTGAAAATGGACAAATATATCGGAACAGAGGGACTAGATTTTAAACAATGTCTTTTCCCGTATTTCCAAGGACCTAACCCACCAAAATCCAAGAGACACTTGCACTCTCTTTCACACTCCCTGTCCCCGTTCGGTAAGATATTTCCTTTCATTTTTCTTCTCTGTTGTCTGGGGAATCTATGGGCTTATAATTTGACACTTTCATATCTTCTTCGGATTACAAGGTAAAAATGCCACAAAATGGATTAGCTCTCTTGTGGTAAGGTCACATGGTGCCTCAAGATCACTGAATAATTACTCGAGGCTCTAATTTCATTAGCTCCAAATATTGTTTGCGTCGACTGACGGGGTTTGTATAGTTTTATTATTCAAATCCTTTTTTTTTTTTTAACGAATGCAGGAAAAATTGCAATTCTACTTTTACGCAAAATACTGTTGCAATTTGTGGTTGGCCAACCTGCCTACTATTCCAAGATTTTTCACCTATCAAGTTCGTGCATGGAAATAAATACGATTTATGTTGATAAAAATGACTTTCCTATTGTTGAAATGTATTGATAAAAAATGAATGGAGATAAGTAGGCCTTATTTGGTCTAGTTATTTTTTGACTTTTTGGCTTATTAAAAGTCTAAATTTGTCTCTTGTTTGGGCTAAATTGTTTGTGAATGAATAACTTAGGATTTATTGGAGTTTTAAGTTAACATGTCTAAGACTTTATCTGAATGCGAAAGTATGAAATTGCCCCTGAGAGGATTGGGTGGATTAGAATTCGAATGACCTTCAAGGACATTTTTGTTATTATGCCTCACAAGTTAAACAAAATCCTATGTCAAAGGCTGTTAAAATACACAAAAAGTAATTTAGTCAAAATGGTCTTGACTAGAGTAAGTTTACTTGAGGTAACATAATTCAATAATAACCACATGCCAAATAAATCCATACTCATACGTAAATGCCCAATAAAGTTTTGGCTTCTCTATGGTCTACACTCGGATTACAGATATTGGTTTTTGTGATCTTGTTCGTCTAAAAGTAATTTTAAAGTTTTAAATTTGTTACAGGTTTATTCTAGATAAGAGTATTTAACAAGTCTAGACCATTACTTGTCAAAATAAACGATGAGATTGAACTGCTCCTCTGCAGTTCGCTCGTGGATTGCAGAGAAGTGGGGTTCTATTCTTAATTAGCTAGAGCTTATGGCTATCATAAATGAAACGTTAAATATTCTTATAAAATCAGTCAAATACTATTAGTTAAGCTATTGAAAATTTCAACAACATTTCCAAATGCCACTTCATCACGTCGCATCCTCTCCAGGACGATTTAATCACAGGTTTTCACTTCTGTGACACCCCAGCTAGACGGTAGTGCTAGCTGTGAGGCCGGCGTCCATGAGATGGAGTCTCAGTGGGACGTCTGGATGGGTGGTCAGGATCCCACATCGCTTGGTGGATGTAAGTTCGGTGGTATTTATAAGATTATAAACCTTCATTGTACAAGGCCTTTTAAAGCCGTGATGGCGCCAACACCAAATGAAATTTCACAGTTAAGCGTGCTCACTCTGGAGCAATTCAGGGATGGGTGATCTACTGGGAAGTTCATAGGGTTTAGGCGACAAAAGCGGACAGTATTGTACAAGGCGGAGGCAGGTCGTTACAAATGTATCAGAGCCTGCACCAACCGAAAATGTGAGAAATCTCGGCCCCACACGAGGACGTGTGTTCCTAAGTGGGGGAGATTGTGACACCCCAGCTAGACAGTAGTGCTAGCTGTGAGGCCGGCGTCCATGAGATGAAGTCTCAGTGGGACGTCTGGATGGGTGGTCAGGATCCCACATCGCTTAGTGGATGTAAGTTCAGTGGTATTTATAAGATTATGAACCTTCCTTGTACAAGGCCTTTTAAAGCTGTAATGACACCAACACCAAATGAAACTTCACAATTAAGCGTGCTCACTTTGGAGCAATTCAGGGATGGGTAACCTACTGGGAAATCCATAGGGTTTGGGCGACAAAAGCGGACAGTATTGTACAAGGCGGGGGCGGGTCGTTACAACTTCTCAGCGAGTGAAAGATTTGTATCAGTATGTACGTTGAAAGCTTTTATAGTATAACTCATTTGAGAGTGCTTGTCAGTTTTACAAATAGTTTGGGTGGGGATTTCTCTTAAAAATTAAGAAGTAACTAAAGAAAACCTCACCTCTGGACTAGTATGAATGCATGATGAAAAAGTAATCGTGATGCCTTCTTAATCAAGTTATTTGTTCTCATGCATTCTTTGATTCTGGTGACCAATTTAATATGGGAGAAGGCCTTGTTCATAAATTTTTTCAACAAATGAACTATAGCATAATTCTTATCACGTTTAAAATATGTTATGTTCAATTTTTGAGATTTTTTTGAAATTAAAACTCTAAAAAATTAAAAAAATCCTAAACTCACTAAGTGAGGATCACTTCCCAGATTAGTGAAAATTATAAAGAATAGTTCATAAGTTGAAATATTATTTTTTTTCAATTTTTTTCTTATGACTGAACATAAGCCAACAACTTTAACCCTACAAGCCTAAACTGACCCTACCCCTATCCCCAGAGGAGCCGTATGAGGTGGAAGCTCCACGTACAGTTTTGAAGTCGAGCCTTTCCAGCAATGGTATGGTTGAAGCATCTAATGATGGACCCTAATCTCTTTCACGCACTAACAAGTGCCGTAGTGTGCCGGTCACCCTACTTAAACCAATCATCATATTGAGCCTAAAAATTGTATTGCAATTTGTTTGCCAAAAAAAAATATCGAATTTGAATTTTCAATAGTTTGATTAACGGTCTTTGGTAAGAAAGATAAATGCATAATAGTTTAAAAAAAGAGGTTAGAGTAATCTTTAATACTATAAGGAGGTAAGTGTATTTTAAAAAACCTTAAGGGAGATCAGTGTAATTATCCATATTTTTTTTGTTTTATTAATTGCATAAATCCAGAAAAAATTAAAAAAAAAATAGGCGTTGGGCGACCGGGCTGGGCCTGACCGGCCTTAAAAGACTACCATTCAAAGCCCACTCGTTGGTAGATAAACAGGCACCTACCATTGGTAGCTCTTCACAACTCTAATCAGCATACTCACCACTGTTGTTTGGCTCTCTCTCTCTCTCTCTCTCTCTACTCTCTCTCTCTTTATCTAAAGGGGTGTTCTGAGGTAAATCCATTCATTTTGCTCCTTACATATCCATATGTATGATTCTTGTGATGTTATATGACGATCTAAAGGATCGGCTGATTTTGATTCTTCGCAATTGGTGATCTGCTTGATCTTCACGCTGTTGAAGTAGGTTCACAGTTCAGATCATCCAAGGCAACAACAAATCTAGTTGAAGTATATTACAATACACTCTACTCATATTTTATTTGCACGTCATATTCTTCTTCTGATTGAGGACTAGTGGTTTTCTGTTTCTTCTTTGACATTGTTTTTTCTATGGGAGATTGTGACACACATCTCTTTGCTCCTCGTTGAACCGTTTCAGGTTCCTTATCCTTGAGTTCCTTGTTTTGCTTCTTATCTTCTTTTTCTTTTTTTTTTTCATTTTCTGTTTAATACTCTTCCTGTGCAGTATCAGTAATTTCCAATGATTTTGGTAATACAACTAATTGTTGAACATCCAATACTTGTTCAGAATGTTTAGCTTTGTGTCTTGATTCATTCATTGCTGCAGAAAGTACTTTGGACGACTTTAAAACAAATAATGTTATCCGTTTCATACTATGTCAAATTACAGGACAAATTGATACAGATAACCTTATCTGTTGTTATCATATGTACAGATACATATGAAAAATTAAAACAGATAACCTTGTCTATATTGGTGCAATTTTTGTGTTTTTACTATTATGCAAAGATAAAAATATAAAAATACAAGAGATAAGGTTATTTGTTTTCTTGTTATGTCAAATTATAGAACAAATTGGAACAAATAAACTTATCTGTTTTGTGATAATGTCAAAATACATCGAATGAACTCAAATGGAAAGGATTCTCATAGTCTTCAAGAAAAGAAACAACTCATTTTTTGTGATCAAGATAAAACTTAAATCATATCACTATAGTTTCATACTATTAACTGTTTAGAGCATGATTGATGCAACTGCATCAAAAGAACATGTTCCTTCACACCCTTGTGATCAAAAGCATGTGTCAATCAAAAAAATTAACAGGCACCAATGGATATGAGGGAACTGAGAATTAGCATTTAGACTTAACATGTTTTAATTGGCAAAATGAGAAGGAAATGACAACCATTGAAATGAGTCAGGATTCACTTAAGTTCATTTACTAAAAAGTTAGGCTTCACCTTATGGAGACTGAAAGAGGGAAAAGTGCTACTGTAATATCTTCCTTGCTTGAACAAAGTAATATTTATGTGTTTCCTTACTTGTGATGAGTTTGAAGTTGGCTACATATAATCTACATAGCACAAGATGACAAGAACAATCCAATGATTGTGGTAGACTAAGTTTAGTGAAGACAGAATATGCAAAGAAGATAATTAATAGAAAATAACGGAAGGGACACATTAAGTCTGCTATGAACACATGATCACATCAAAATTGCAGGAACGAAACTCAAAACTGATCCGCGTGAACCAAAAATTTTAAAATATAATGTACAGATACATAAAATAAATAAAAACAGATAAAATTATCTACTTTCATATTATAGAATATAAATTAAAATAGATAAACTTATTTGTTGTTATATAGTGTAAAGATACAGGGGGAATGAAAACAAATAAGGTTCATACCACCATACATTGTTAATGGCAGTTCTGGCCAATGGGACAATGGGAAGCCGAATAACTTAACGAGTTAATACTTCCTATATTAGTAGTTTTCATTGATTTTTCATAAAAATTAATAAGAACTCACATAAAAGAGATAAGTTAGCATTATATACTAAACGAACAAGGCAATTTTGTTTAAAATACATGCTCCAAAAAAGTACATTGTGGTTTGATGAGTTCTTCCAATAATTGATAAGGTTCTTTCAATTTTCACAGTTTTTCGTTTTGTGTCAGTTTTTCGTTTTTCTCTCTGTCAATTCTTCGTTTATTCTCTCTCCCAATTCTTCATTGGTTTCCCTTGCAATATAGAAAATTATTATTGTATTTTTGTATCTAAGAGCATATTTGGAATCACAGTGGCAAAAGGACCGCGCATGATATGTTAAAAATTTATGGATTAATTTTGCTATAAGTCATTCAATTTGGAGTTTTTGCTGAAGTACCTTTATTTATTCCCTTTTTTTAATGAAAATAAAAATCATTTCAAATTTTAAGTCATTACTAATTTTTTTTTTTTTTTGAGATCTTCGTTTCCCATTTTGGGAGGGGGTGGAGGAAAAAAAAATCTCCGTTTAGAGATCGGGAAGAGAATGGAGATTGAATATAAGTTTGAAAATCGGGGATGTAGACAATAATATCCACCATTGATCCACCCCTTGCCATCCATATATCAAGTTCGTGCATGGAAATAAATACGATTTAAATTGATAAGAATGACTTTCCGATTTTTGAAATGGGATGATAAAAAATAAATGAAGATAAGTAGGTCCTATTCGGTCCATATGGTTATTTTTGACTTTTTGGCTTATTAATAGTCTAAAATTGTTGCTCATTTGGGTTGAATTATTTGTGAATAATTCAGGATCTATTGGAGTTTTAAAGCAACATGTCTAGACTTTATCTGAATGTGAATATACAAAATTGCCACTGGAAGGGTTGGATGGGTTAGAATTTGAGTAATCTTCATGAACATTTTTCGTTGTTATGCCTCCCAAGTTAAACAAAATCCTATATCAAATGTTGTTAAAATAAATAAAAAAATAATTTAGTCAAAATAGTCTTGACTAGATTAAGTTTACTTGAGGTAATATAATTCAATAATAACCACATGTCAAATAAATTCATACTCATACATAAATGCCCCATAAAGTTTTGATTTTTATGTGGTTTATGTTCGGATTACAGAGAGCAGTTCTTGTGAGCTTGGTCGTCTGAAAGTATTTTTAATGTTTTAAATTTGGTAAAAATTTATTCTAGATAAGAGTATTTAACAAGTCTAGATCATTAATTGTCAAAATAAACAATGGAAATGGACTGCTCCTCTGCAATTCGCTCGTGGACTGCAGAGAAGTCGGGTTCTATTATTAATTAGCCAGAGCTTATGGCTATCATAAATGAAACGGTGAATATTTTTTTAAAATCAGTCAAGCATCATTAGTTAAGTTGTTGAAACTTTCAGCAATCCTTTCAAATGCCAATTCATCCTGTCGCATTCTCTTCAGGATGATTTAATCACAAATTTTCACTTCTCATTGAGTAAAAGATTTGTCTCCAGATGTACACTGAAAGCTTCATAGTACAACTTATTCGAGAGTGCTTGTCGATCTTACAAATGGTTTGGGTGGGGTTTTTTCTTAAGAATAAAATAGTCACAAAAGAAAACCTCACCCCCGATCTAGTATGAATGCCTGAAAGAAAGGTAGTCCTAATGCCTTCTCGATCAAGTTCTTTGTTCGCGTGTATTCCTTGATTATGGTGAGAAAGTCTTGTTCATAAATTTTTTCGATAAAATGAACTGCAACATAATTATTGTCACGTTCGAAATAAGTTATGTTAAATTTTTGAGATTTTTGTGAAACTAAAACTCCAAAAAGTAAAAAAAAAACTTGTAAAGTTACTCATTGAGGATTACTTTTCAGATTAGTGAAAATTATGAGTGACGATCTATAAGTTGGAAGTAGTATTTTTTTTTTCAAATTTTTTCTCATGACTGAGTAGAAGTCATATACAACAATGTTAACCCCCACAAGTCTACATTGCCCTACCCCTATCCCCAGAGGAGTCATATGAGGTGGAAACTCCATGTACAATTTTGAAGCCGAGCCTTTCCAACAATGAGTGGAGCATATAAGGAGGGACCCTAATCTCTTTCACGCACCAATCCCTACAAGCGCTCGTAATACGCTAACTGCCTTACCTAAGCCAATCATCATATCACGCCTCAGAAAATTGTGTTGAAGTTTGTTTGGCCAAAAAAATATCGAAGCTGAAATTTCAATAGCTTGATTAATGGTGTTTGGTGAGAGAGAAATGCATAATAGTTTAAAAAAAGGGATTAGAATAGTTTTTAATAATATAATGAGGTAAGTGTATTTTAAAAAACCTCAAGGGAGATCAGTGTAATTATCCGTATTATTTTTGTTTTATTAATTGCTTAAATCCAGAAAAATTTAAAAAAATAGGCGTTGGGCGGCCGGGATGGGCCTGACCGGGCTTTAAAAACTATTATTCAAAGCCCACTCATTGGTAGATAAACAGGCACCTACCCACTGGTAGCTCTTCACAACCATGGACTTTTGGTGTGTCATTCTGTATTGCCTGTTGCCTTTCCTTTTTCAGTGGTGAAGTGAGTTTGTCACTCTGCAACAAATATTTCTAGCCATCCTGTGCACCCTCTCAATGTCTTGTCTATACTCTTAGAAACAAAGGTAGTAGGAGTGTTGTACTGATTCCTTTTGCGACCAGGTTTAATGAATGACAAATGATTTACTTTGCTCTTTAAGGCTCTCAGAGAGGGGTCTGGTCAGAAATAAAGAACGCGGAGTCCTTTATGAGGTTGATCGGCTGATCCAAATTTGATCCAAAAGCCTCTGTAGGATCCCTCTTGAACTGCGAAGAACTAGTTAATTTCATCCAATCGGTGTCAGTCGGAAAGTGTTTTGATGCTTAAATCAGTCCGTGAAGGAGAATGACTTAAGCATAAACACTTTTAGAGAGAGAAAGTATATGTACTATACTTTTTTCTTTAGTTAGCTTATATAATGGGACATAGCTTGGATTCTAAGTTAGCACATGCTGAGCACGTTCTCCATGATGTCAGAAATAATTGTTGCTAGCAATGGTGTCATGACGCATAGTAAGTTAGGTTGGACATAACATGTTAGGACTGAGCCACTCGGAGGACACGTGAAAGACGGTCCTAGCCACATTGATCGGGTCATCCGAATGGGGTATTGTTTCAGCCGAGTCCACACATGCGCCTGTTGCCAAACAAGCTGGTTGTGCGAGACCACATTGACTATGTCAGGCTCCAGTTTGGCCCATTGAGCTTGCTTGGTTGTTGAGCCTTGCTCAGATAACCGTCTCTGGCGCTAACTTGGCCCACAAGGACGTTGGCAGATAATTTTTTCTTTTGGTAGGATAAATAGATACGTGGAAGGCATTATTGCCAAAGTAGAACATAATTTTTACTCTGAAAAAGGAGGAAATTCTCTTTTGACTCTCACATGAGTAGGTCTACGCAAACATTACTCATGAAAAAATTTGAACATAAATGTATCTAAAATTATTCGATGCACGTAAAACACATTATTTTTGAAATTTTTATGTTTATCGGATGATTTTGAACATATTTATAACCTGAATCTGTACACGGGTAGGTGCAGGTACGTGTGTAAACTTTCTCCCCTCTCATGCTAAAGAATCAAAACTTGGGAAAAACGACTAGACATGTCAATTTTTACACCCCATATCTATCTCAAAATCACATGCCATGGATTTCGAATCTTTGTGCACTGAAATCTTCTTTTTTGTATTTTGGTGTATTCATTTTTTTGGATTTTAAGGGTCGTGTAATTTGATTTTGTTCATCTTCGAATAAACATTATCTTCATTTTTATTGTCTGAGAGAAATTGAGTTAATCTTATCCTTACAAGGAGCGTAATGTAGAGGTTGGGTTTACACTCTCTCAACCAATAAGGATGCGTGTAATATTCTATATTGTTTAAACGAAGGTGAACAAAATTGCAATCAGCATATGGCGTGTACGAGATGAGGTGTCAAGTCTCGAAAGAAATAGATCATTGCAATAATATTAAAAACAGCAAGTCCACGTATATAATTTTCATGAGTAAATTTGAACACAAATGTGTGCAGAATTGTCTAATGCATATGGAACTCACATTATTTTGGTGGATCTTATATGCATCGATCGGCTTCGATTTTCTAGTTAAATAGTTCCAGTCTGATTTTTAAGATTAAAAAACTAAAATCGAACCGATTTATTCTTCAAAATACCAAATTGAACAGGATGATTTAACTAAAAAGTCAAACCAAATCAAAAGTGTTCCCGTTTGGTTCAGTTCATCAATGTTTACTCATATCCTTAATCTTACCTCTCGTAAAATTTTAACTGCTAATCTGAATAGACTCTATATAATATCTTTCTTATTATATTTATCATAGACTTCTTAAAATTTAACCACCAATAAAAGACAAAAAAATAAAATAAAACAATATCTGCCCACATGACTTATGAGTTACTAGTGTAATTTTTTTCACTCTTATTTAGAAAATGTGAATATTTTCGTCACTTTTATTGGTTAAAAATGTGTAAGTCGTATATGTACAATAGATATATATATTATATATAAAAATATATATATTAGTTTTTTTGACAAGGATAAGATTAAGAAAAAATTTATATATACAGATTTTTTAGACACATCCCGATATAAATGTGTCTGAAATCGTTAGATGCATATAAAATTATTAGATGGATGTGTTGTCCTTAATTATTCAAGAATTTTACATACATCTAATAATTTAGAACACATTTGTATTTAGATATGTCATTATTCTAAAATTAATGTAGTCATCAACTAAGGAGGTTGAGGGTACGTTGACCCGAGAAAGAACAAAATCAAATTCGCGACTAAAGATCCGAACCCGTTCATCGTGCGGTTACACGTCGTCATCTTGAAAAGTCGCCACCATCAGGCAGCATGCACCTACCCAACTCCATCTACCACGCTCCTACATCTCTCCTTCTCTCTCTCTCTCTCTCTACATATATACATACATACATATATACACACACATATATATATAGGTGTGCTGTGGCTGAACTTCAGAGCACAAAGCGCGGCCATTAGAGTATCTATTCCGTCAGCAGAAGTCCACGCCATGGAGTTGGTAAGTCTCGAGAAAAACTAATTTTTTTTGTTTGGCTGCCGAGAAATTGCAAGAAAAAATAGTAGAGGAATCCAACACTTACTTTATTCCAAGAAGCTGCGTCTCCATTACTCAAAGTTTCGTTACCTACCACTTTCAAATTACCTAACGCTAATGACAAAAGTTTTTCCTTTCAATTTTCCTATATTTTCTGAGTTTGATTACAGGTTGCCCCAGTTGCACCTGCTGCCGGTGTGAAAATGGCAAATGAGCGGATTAGGAGGAACTCAACCCTAATCTGTGCTCCATTGATGGCGGATTCAGTTGATGGTATGTTGATCGATATGAATAAGGCGAAATCGAGTGGTGCAGATCTAGTGGAGGTTCGATTGGACAGTTTAAAGAGCTTCGATCCTCGTCGAGACATTGAAATCCTAATCAAACGGTGTCCTTTATCCACTCTTTTCACCTACAGGTTCGCAATTTCAATCGAACTTTGAATCATTGTGCAATTTCGGCTTCTGTTCGATATATGTTTGTACAGTTTGTTCTTTTTTCCGAAATCAGTGAGACATATTTGTTCCCTTCACCAAAATAAAAGCAAAGGAAGTAGTTACTTTGCTGAAAGTGCCTGCTTGTTTTGGACATTTTCATATAATTTCATCTCATTGTATATCTTTCCGAAAATGTCCAGCATGGAAATTTCTGATTTGATGTATTTTTCTAGACCAAAATGGGAAGGTGGTCTGTATGATGGGGACGAAAAAAGTCGATTGGACGCTCTTCGATTGGCCATGGAGTTGGGAGCTGATTATATTGATGTTGAGCTACAGGTTGCTTTCTCGTAATGTAAAATGAACAGTTGAAAACCTGGCAATTGATTTGCAATCTTTATTCAAAACTTGGCATTGATTGTATTATAAGCTGGTTATAGATGATTTCTTGTTACAAAGAATCTAAAGAAACTATTGTTTAAAATCATGGACGGATAGGTATATATTTTTTATTATTTTACTAAATTTGGTCTCACAAATAATATGCCTTGTTCCACATAAGATATGTCTTGTCCCACAGTAATATATATTTTAGATATTTGAACCGAATGCTGTAAATTCTAGGTCAGCCCCTGCTTATAGTGTTAGGTTTATGTATTATCAATTGGTACATGAACATCTAAGTCGTTGAGGTTTCGAAATTGCATAAATGGGCATGCGATCCATAAACTCTTGACAACATGTTTGAGATTTGTACTTAGGTCTTAACAGGCAGTAGGGGTGTTTTTCTGGGAGAGTCCTTGACATCACTTTTTATAGCTATCTTAAACATTTGACAGATTTTGGAGCCATTTGTAGTAACCTTTTGGAAGGCATCTCAACTATTTCTATTATTTGTTCCTTTGTTCCGCCTTCTTACCACAAGCTGAAAATACATTTCATATGGTCTTCTTCTTGCGTGCAAGTGTGTGCACTTGCGTGCAGTGTTTAAGCTCTGTAAGATTGCAAGTTTGTGTCTTCTTTTGACAACTGTTAGTTGATTCTTGCTTTGCTTTGGTTCTGAAACCCTACCATCAAATAGGTGCCACATACCCAATTTGAAACATGATAACGAAGTGATCACGATTAGTTGATTTTGAAGTGCATGTACGAGGAAGAGAGTTGTGGGGTCAGCTAGGGATTTATTTGATGCTTTAATTAAGGACCGTGAGATAGGAATTTTACTGTATCTACAACAAAATTGAAATAAGGAAAAATTTTGTAGCTAGAAGTGGAATATTAGTGACTTTTATTGAAAACCTATGACGAAACTGGAAGTACTTACCTAGCCACTTCATGAATGCAATAAGGCAGCGATACTTCATTAGTGAGTATGAATGAGCTCAAATGCATCACTGGGATACACAATTAATCTCACTGGATGCTTTTTTAAGATACCTGGTTTTGTTTTATTGACCTTATTTTTGGAATCCACCTAAACCTGTGAAAGTAGATCCCTGAACTACTATTTATTATTGTGAAGGTTGCTGATGAGTTGAACAGTTTCATGAATGGAAAGAAGCAAGGAAAATGTAAAGTCATTGTTTCATCTCATAACTATCACAATACACCTTCTGCGGAGGATCTCGGCAACCTCGTGGCAAGAATACAAGCTACTGGAGCTGACATTGTGAAGATTGCAACAACCGCCTTGGATATCACTGATGTAGCACGTGTTTTTCGAATAACTGTTCATTCTCAAGTAAGAGGCGTAAGTCATGCATCAAATTCTTTAACTCTTAAAATGTTTTTTCATAAAATCTCTTTACTTTGGATTGAAATGTGGTTTATATTCTTCAACGACATTGTTTAAATGATCCTTTGTAGTGATACTTAATATTTATGATCGACCCGTAAGTGTTTTAGACGAATGTTTCCATGTGGATACATTTATGTGTCGATCAGAAATATGTTGTGTGGGACCAGGATGAGGGAGGAACTTGCATGGTTTGCTTGGATATAAACTCGAGGTGTAGATGATCCATGATTTTATTCTTGAGGTGAATTTAGGATATAAAAAGAAAAAGAAACATTTTTCGAGTTCAATATTTGAGGCTATATTGCTAGTTAACTTGGATATATGTGACTAATGATATTTGAACGAATCAAAGGTTTTAAATAATCAGGTTAGGTTTTTTTGTTGAATATGGTAGGAAACTGAACATGCTAATAAAAAATCTCTTTCAGGTTGGAAACATAAACCTGAAACTTATATAATACCATGGTTCTGATGTAGCTCTGCAGTTGTCATCTGCCAACGCTAAGCACTCTGCAATTATGGGACTACGATATGATTGTCTGAACACTGCTTCTTGTTACTTATAAATAATTAGTTTTGTTTCTTTTTGGCTTAAGCATTAGTCTTCTTGTAATGTTTTCTCATCTTTTTGTTTATAAATGTACTGATTACCTTCTTTTTTGAAATTCCATGCACAGTGATTTTATAGTTATCATCATGTCTATCGAGACTAAATATGAGAAAAATTTAGTTGTAATTTGTTCTAATTCGGATATGACTTGTTTACAGGTCCCAATTATAGCTATGGTTATGGGTGAAAGGGGATTGATGTCAAGGATCCTTTGCCCCAAATTTGGGGGATATCTCACTTTTGGCACCCTTGAGTCAGGAATAGTATCAGCACCTGGGCAACCAACAATCAATGATTTGGTTAACTTGTTTAATTTCAGACAGATAGGACCTGATACCAAAGTATTTGGTATCATTGGGAAGCCTGTCAGCCACAGCAAGTCACCTATTCTATACAATGAAGCATTCAAACAAGCTGGTTTTGATGGAGTTTTTATGCATTTATTGGTGGATGACGTTGCGAATTTTTTCCAGACATACTCATCTACAGATTTTGCTGGTTTCAGGTTCAGTATCAAGATTTGACAATAGTAGTATGATATTTGACCCTCGAGTGTTACTTGTTCATGCTTTAGTTTGACCCGTTCCCTTATTTATTCCTCAAGTTATCGAGTTGCCAAAGTCAATTTTATAGGACATGTTACGAAATGAATGTCTACGCAAATTAGAAAGATGAAGTAGTGAAATTCACTCTTGTGCAGTTGTACCATTCCTCACAAGGAGGCTGCACTTAAGTGCTGTGATGAGGTTCATCCTGTTGCAAAGGTAATTGAGGATCTCAAATTGATCTGATGACGTCAACCCAGTTACAATTTTTAGCGTTCTTCTTTTGTAATGTCATTTTGACTTGATTTTCTTCCTGATTACATCTCAGTCAATAGGAGCTGTTAATTGCATAATAAGGAAATCAAGTGATGGGAAGTTGTTCGGTTGCAATACAGACTATGTTGGTGCTATTACTGCTATTGAGGATGGACTACGAGGTATCATCTGTACTCTCCTCCTTGTTTGGCCTGTGTCATATTTGCTCTTGTAAATGTTTAAAGCATCCGTGTTGGACAATCGACACACAGAAATGGAAAGGGTATGGTCATATTTTCATTAACTATGCATTGAACTCCTATATTATTCATGAAATGAGCTAACGCACCTGGTAAATACCAAAGTTCTTGCAAAATAAAAGATTATTAAGGTGTACAGATATTGTTGCCTGTCCCCATGTCGTTGAGATAGAAATTACCTCCGATCCGATGCTTAGGCAACATGTCAGCACCCGACCTCCGAGTCTATGAAACATAGAGTTTGCTAATTTGTTATAGACTTACCATTGTGAAGTCCATTTCGTTTTACAGGATCAGGTCATGCAAACGGTACAAGTGGATCTCCCTTGGCTGGTAAACTATTTGTTGTCATTGGCGCCGGTGGCGCTGGCAAGGCTCTTGCTTATGGCGCTAAAGAAAAAGGAGCAAGGGTAGTGATTGCAAATCGTACATATGGTTAGATTCCAGCTTTCCAATACATTTTTCTGTTGAGTATTTTATTGATAGTGAATTAAATGTGAGATGGCGTGCTAGCTCTATGGTTTTGAAATTGTAAGCTGAGCCAATACAACTGTTTGTCTTCAGTGAAACTATTTTTAAAATTGCTCCATATTTGTATTTTATGTTTTTTGTCAAGAGGAATCGAAAAGTGCAAAGTTTTTACCCGAATCTCAAAAAAGTTTAGGGAAGACAGATTTTCGAGGCATATATAAACAAATAAGCAAAATGTATATGCCTGTATGCGTTATTTTCTGCAATTATATAAGCTTTTTGTTGCAAAATGAGTCCTGATTTACCAGTTCTTTTCTCTTCAAGAACGAGCTAGAGAAATTGCTGATACAATTGGAGGAGATGCTTTATCTCTCGCTGATTTGAATAGTTTTCATCCGGAGGATGGTATGATCCTTGCAAACACAACGTCTATGGGAATGCACCCAAAAGTTGACGAGACACCCATTTCCAAGGTATGCAATTCTCTTAAGTTGAAACTACCCGACTTTGGTTATTCGACGTTGGTTGCCTGGACATATGTATCAGTAAACGGCAATAGTGGATATTGGTTTGAGATTTCTGTTGACTTCGAACTTGTCTCACTTCCTCTGACGGAGTTTGTTTTCGACTGGGCTCCTATCCAGGTCCGCAGCTACTACGTAGCATCGGAACAAATAGTTGGTGCCTAGCTCAGACCTCACACCAGATTTGAATACACGTCGATTTTAGGAAGAAGAATATACAATAATGACTTGCTAGACTGGCAACATATAAGCTAGGGTTTTACGTAGGACGGATTACTGTACTACAGTTAGGTAGATCCAGAACGCATGGCCTTGGGTCCAATACTAATCATGCTTCACAAAACACAATACTTCCTCCTCCCAGCCATCCACCCGTTTGGAGCTTCCCTTGGTGTTACCATTGAACCTGATAGCTAGAGTCCTCCACTGTGTTCTTATCATATATTATCTATTTTCGGACTTTGGAGGACTTCGGCATTTAGGAAGTTTTCAAAACGTGGTTCCTACCCCACTACCCTAGTCTACATATCTTCATGCATGTCACACGGCCTTGGGTATAACTAAACCCCATAAGCGAGATTGAGGATCTCCTTGTGCTTATATATTTGCAAGTTAAGTCAATCCGAGGCAATGTGGGGCTTTGCTTCACAGTTTGAAGTGTATATTCTCTGTTTTGGCAGCAAGCTCTAAGATCATACGCACTGGTTTTCGATGCGGTTTACACCCCCAAAATCACGAGACTGCTGCGGGAAGCTGAAGAATCTGGAGCCAAAATTGTTACTGGGGTGGAGATGTTCATTGGGCAGGCATATGAACAGTTTGAGAGGTTCACTGGATTGCCTGGTATAAAATTTTGCCTGTCTTTCTATGGTTCGGGTTTTCGCATAAATATACCCCAAGTGGGTCTGACTATTTTCTCTTTTCCCTTTGTTTTTGTTTCTCCAATCGCAGCGCCAAAGGAGCTATTCCGGAAAATCATGGCAAAATACTGATACATGAGGTTTGTTGGCTGAATTCCTAGGCACGGCTGATTTGTTCTTCGCGTTTAGCTTGTCGGGTTCTTATTCTTTAGCGCTATGTAATGGCACTAGCTCTTTTGGTTTCGCCCTTCTTTTAATACGAATGTTGTGCGGGATCTGCCCTAGAACGACCATTCTTGTGGTGGTACGGAAGGCACGGACTTTTCTGTCTTCTCTGGCAGTTGTTGATCATCTCTAAACAAGCTCTTTGTCCCAATTATACTCGCTTTATCTTATTTTTGGTAGCGAAATTAGATTTTTTCCTCTCATTTTTCAATGTCTGCCTGGCTACTCATGTTGCTTATGAGTTTCTATTAGGCTGTGTTTAGAATGTAGATTTGTAAACTTCTTGATCTTCGATCCCTCAGTCACTATGAACGCCCCACTTTAGTACGCTCTAGTGCAGCCCCGATCGTTTTGCCTGTTTTATCTTCAAAATTACATTGTTTTGGCTCAATGTATTTTGTCAACAATTTGTTTATTAATCAAAACGATGTAATTTCGACAATAAAATCATATTATTTTTTTCGAACTTAACCTGCACTGTAGGAGGCTGTACTTACATTTTCAGATAAATCTTTTTGAGTGTTTTAAGGTTTGGTCAGGAGGGTCTCTTCATGCCTTCTTTTTTTCTCTTGTCGAAGTTTTTCCACAAAAACTTGTTCTCATAAAGAAGAAGTGAGGAACAAGCACACTTGATGAACTGGAGAAAAATAAAAAAGACAAAGGGAGAAAAGCTAAACATTGTTCTTTAGTTTCCTTTCCATTTGTAGGTCCCTCCAAAGATCAAACAAAGCCTTCGTATGTTTTGTTTTGGGAAATTTACATAAAATTTCCTTCATCTATCACTAGATTTCATTTAACTCCCATCATTTTTCAATTATCTCAATATACCTTTTGATTTTTCTAAATGCAACGATCGAACTCTTTTAAATTGACGCACATAACTATTTTATCATATTATCTTTTAAATGCATCAATCTAAAAGTGATCGATTGTTACATTTGGAAAGATAATAGAGTACATTGAAATAATTAAAAGATGAAGAGAATTAAGTAAAATTAAGTAATAGATAAAAGAATTTTTATGTAAATTACCCTTTTGTTTTTTGAGATTACAAATCATGCCTTTTCTTTGGGAAGAATATGCTATTCAAACAAAGAGGGCAAGATGGGAAATTAAATGACTAAGTGATTTCATAAGCTGAGTTTTCCTTAACTAGACTCCCTTTCTTTTTAGTTCGATTAAGTAGCTTTCTAATCTCAACATAGTTTCTTTATTATAGCATAGGCCTTCGTCACTTCAAACGGAGACTTAGCCGGTTTTCTTTTATAGAAAGGTCATCACCTTACGGGGGATGAAAGAAAAATAAAGGGATCCGAGGACTTTATGATCAGAGCAAGGGAAGGGGCGTGATTGGTGTGTCACTGGGTCGGAGAAGGAACCCATAGGAAGAACAACAAAGTTTATGTTCTCGTGTACAAGCAAGGTGGACCATGTGGCCATGCCATCGATAACCCTTGTATTAGGGGAAGGAAAAGTACATGTATGGGGTTGCAAACAAATGTCTAATGTTTTATTTTTCATTTTTTTCAAAAAAATGTCTAATATTACACTTCTATTTTTTAACAAAAAAAATTTTAGGGCTCAAG
This sequence comes from Arctostaphylos glauca, assembly GCA_019985065.2. Lineage (NCBI taxonomy): Eukaryota > Viridiplantae > Streptophyta > Magnoliopsida > Ericales > Ericaceae > Arctostaphylos > Arctostaphylos glauca. Next base: position 29,698,778 of record JAHSPW020000010.1, on the reverse strand, counting down.
CATTCTTAATATAAAATTTTAAATGTTTGATAGAGATCTAATAATGATAGTTCAATTTATAACAATTGAAAGTGAATAGAATAATATACAGTATTTCTCGTATAATTTCTTATCTTATGAAATAGATAATCTTACGGCTTATCTCATGTATTGGCTTTTACAAGCACGATACTATACACGAGAATACAAACTTTTTTAATTAAATTATCATTTTAGCATTAAATAGGAACACTAAATTCCTTCATCGATTTATGGTTTTATAATGATGATTTAGTAGTGAAAAAAATTTGAAGAGCAATTTTTATGATGTTTTTTTAATTATTTGTAAAAAAAATTGACACATGCATTGCTCGTGCTTAATACGAAAGTATAAAAAGATCGATTCCTCTTTAATTGACAATCAAAGGCAGTTGCCATTGCCTTGTAAATGAAGTGCTTTTTAGTGAGCAAAATTCGAAAAGAAGATAAATTCACCTCAAGACCTGATAAATAATGAAATTCAATATTCAAAATAAAATTTTAAAATATCTCAATTTCTTTCGCGGTGAAGGTGAAGATTCAATATTTTTTTTAGCTAAACGGTGAAGATTCAACGTAGTTACTGATTAAAAGTGTTTGAGACAAAGAAAGCGGATTGAATTAGTAGGATTCATCTATACTTTGTATTTTAGGAAGATCACGTGGGAGATTTTTTAAGAAAAAAGATCTTGTTTCTTGTAAGATGAGCACATTTATAGACTTGTTACGTCTCTTTACAAATCACGTGAAATCGAATAACTCTAACTAAAAGTGATTCTATTTCAACCCATAAATGTTCTTTCTAACCTCACGTGTCTCCCTACACTCATTAGAATCCTAATACGGCTCATCCTAAACATATGAAACGGAATAAAGAACCACAATTAACATCACAACAGTCATGCTATCAAACACGAAGTCATTAGTGAATGACAAGTCGAACCAATCTGCGAACATAATTGTTTGTTGATTGTCTCGGCTATAGAACCAACCCTCGGGTGTTGGAGACTTCATGTTTGAAGTTGAAATCTTACATCGGAGAAAAGAACAGTTTTTATCTCTATTTTTTTTTGTGTTCGACTACCACAATAGTTTATTCCATTGCTATCATTCCCTGTAAAGTAATAAATACTGAAATCACATAAGATGTTTTTTGACCAGTAATCACAAACACATGTTGCATTTTGTTCTTGCTGATTCAAAATCATATTTATAGTCGCTGCTTTTTTACCGATCTGTCCCTAATAATGAGTGCTATATAAAAAGTGAAAATGGACCAAATTCGTAATTACTCCATTCTCTGAGGGCTTCTTCTCTCTCGATTTTCCCTCCCCTCTCTCCCTCAGTTTTTGTTCTTTCTTCCCAGTCCCACAGTGCTGACTTCTCACTGGACCGTAAGAATCTCTCTCTCTCTCTCTCTCTCTAGCGCGCGCTTTCAGTGCTTACCTTTCCGTTCCGAAGTATACGCATACGGATCAACTGCTCCCGACTCGGAGAGGTTCATGCTTGATCTGTCTTCAAGCTCTTTACACGTTGGTTTGCTTTTCATGTTGTTACAAATAACTGCTTAGTATGTTCCCGAATCATTCATTTGGAGGGTGTTGGTTGTAATTTTTGTTGTTGTTGTTGAAGATTTTCAGTGGATTAACCAACCAACTTACCGTATGCCCATATCGCTTGGGGAGAATCGGTTGATATGCATTTTACTTGGTTTTGCATGTGATGAATATTTTCGATACTTTCAGTGAGTTTTTGATCTCTGATATTTGGGGTTAAAAACTGCACAAGCAGCACAAACTTGGGCTTGTGTTTGCCATACCGTACAGAAATCAGGGTTTATTTTCACTTGATGTGATCCGTGACAGCCGTTTTTCCGGTTACATCCACCATTGGACATCGATTGTTGTGCAACTGGTTTATGGCTTTCTACTTACTGGAATATTCTATTTTAATTTATTATATAACTGTGAAACATTTTATTTTTGTGATAGTTCTAGCATGCAAGCTGTGTAACATTTTTTAACCAACTGGGTTGACCCAGTTGATCACCTCGGTACAATTCCACTTGGGAGGTCAGTGGTCCTCGCCAAAGGAAGGACCAGTTATTTTTGTCCATAAAGTTGATTATTTATCCCTGTTATGGGCTGGTTAGGTTTCGGGGATGATGTAGTGCATTTATCACGATTTAAAGTTGTTTAGAGCTTAATTAGGTTTACATTAGTTTGAAAAGTCTTAAACCTAATTAGTCTCTAAACAACTTTAAATGTGGATAAAATTGCGTTGTTTTGTCGCACTACAAAATCCTCAATCTGGTTATATATGTGCTTGTAGGTTTGCATTTTTTGACTTTCTCATATAGCAGATTGTCCAAATTGATGCACTTCTCATGACAATTTCGAATATTATCTTTCAAATTGGGGAATACCATTTGTTTTTTTTTCTGTTTTCTGATTTTGGTTTTATTTAATTTTCTCTAGTAGTCCATATTTGTAATCTACAGGTTTTGTTTCCCTGTTTTGTAGAATAACCATAATGGGCCAATGCAGTGATTCGCTCGTTTCTTGGGAATTAGGAACACGTGTTTAACTTATATTTGGAAAATGGGGAGTAAAGAAAGTGCCATTTATAAGAAAGGTTATTTCAATGACTGCTCGTGTTTCACAATATTGTTGCTTTGGTGAGTTCTCTCTCTTTTTTTTATATTCGTTTCAGACTTTCAGTTGTTTTGCTATTTGATGGTTTTCGTGCGTTGACAATGGGACATGATTATTATAGAAATTTTCGGGACCAATGGTTGGACATGCAAAAACTAGAAATACTTTTTCTTGGATAAAGGAACAGATTCCTCGATCTATTTCCATATCGCTCATGATATATATCCTAACTCGGACAGGCTCCGGCTAGCCCAGGGTCTTCTGAACCCTAAGTCCTTTAAGCATTGCTCCTCTGAGCATGATTCTACCCATAGCCGGTTCTTCTGTTTCGATAGATGTACTTGTTTTCATTTAAATGGTTGTTTAGATTGTGATAGATTGGTTATGCTTTTCCAATCTGTTGATTTTAATCAAAGTTGTAAATGAATGGTGTAGCTCACTGTTTTTGATTGTTTGGGAGGATAGTTCAACATTATCCACTTATGAATCATTTCTGTTTGTCGAGACTAGGAGAGTCTCTCTAATGAAGATATCTCAGTTGAGATCATAACGACCCTTTTACCTGGTGCTGTAGAGCGGCTAGCTATTTCAGTATCTTGGCTCCTATTTGTTTCTTGCTTGCTAATGGAGGCGGTTTGTCTCATATGCTGCTAAATTTATTTTTTCTTATATGTTATGTGTCATTAGATTCAGTATCTTCTTCTCCAATGCCTTTTTATTTCCCTTTTCGTACCCATGAAACATTTTGATGTCCCATTTTCAGGCTTGTGTAGAGGACGGATGCAGTCTTAGGATTTTCACGTTGCTCTGTTCTGATTTCACTAAGTATGACATGTAAACATCACCGCTTTCCTCTATCTGACTTTATAGAAGGGCTTTGAGTTGGGGTTTCTGGACTCTGGGACAGGGATGGATTGTAACAAAGAAGAAGCTATCCGCGCTATACAGATTGCGGAGAACAAGATGCAAAATAAGGACTTCTCTGGGGCTAGAAAGATTGCACTTAAGGCCCAAAAACTCTACCCCGATCTGGAAAATATTTCCCAGATGATTATGGTTTGTGACGTGCACTGCGCTTTCGAACATAAGGTTTCTGGAAATGAAATGGATTGGTATGGCGTTCTGAAAATTGAACCAACGGCAGATGATGTGTCAATCAAGAAGCAATACAAGAAGTTTGCTCTTTTGCTTCATCCGGACAAAAACAAGTTTTCCGGTGCAACAGAAGCCTTTAAGTTGATTGGGGAAGCTCAAAGGGTGCTTTTGGACTCTCAGAAGAGAATGTTACACGACAGGAAATGTAAGGTTTCAACAACTGTGGCACCTAATCGGGGCCCGCAGCGGCAGACTCAATCTGCAAATTGTAACAACCAACAGACTTTCTGGACTTCCTGTCCTTTCTGTTCCGCGAGGTACCAATATCATAGATATTTGCTCAACAAACTGTTACGATGTCCAAATTGTAGAAATAGCTTCACTGGTAATGAGATTAAGGCCCAACCGAAAGAAGTTCCCAAACAGGGTTCTTTTAAGGCCAACCTCGGTCGTAATTCGGCGAATAATGCATCCAAATTGGGATCTCAGGGCAATGTCCGCAGCGGGGTCCCAACAAGAGAGTCGGTCTCAAAGGTAGGAACTTCTGAGGTCAACCGGAAAGAAGGAAGTGCTTCTGCGGTTGGTGGGAACTCTAAAACATATGCAAAATGTGGGTTTGTGGATGTTAAGGTCAATAAAAAAGGTGGAGTTGAGGAAATCAAGTCTTTTGGAAGAGAGAATGGTAAGAAGAACAAGGTAAGAAAATCGAGGGAAGGTTGCAGCAGTGGAAGCAGCAGTGATTTTGAAGAGGATGGAAATGTTTTCACAAAACAGAATTTTGGATGTTATGGAGAGTATCCGCGGAGATCTACGCGATCCAAACAACATGTTTCTTATAAGGAGATTATCAATGATGGCGATGGTGAGAATTTAGGTGACAATGACGGTGATGGTGAGAATTTAGGCAACGATGATGATGGTGGTAGGCCTTTGAAAAGGGGAAAGTCCAGTGGATCATTTCCTTCCAATGAACTAAAAGAACAAGGACCCAAAATAAACCAACCCGATAGTTACAAGGAGAATGTGCAAAATTTGACAGAAGAAACTAAGAAGGCACAAGGCGAAGTAAGAGCTACGAAGGATGGCCCCGAGAGAAGTTCTGGAGTAAAGATTGAGAGCTCGTCAAATTCAAGCCTTAATGTGGCAACTGATCCAGAAGTATATGAATATCCTGATCCAGATTTCAGCGACTTCGATAAGGACAGAAAAGTAAACTGTTTTGCAGTTGGGCAAACTTGGGCTGTTTATGACGATCTGGATGGCATGCCTAGATTCAATGCTCAGATTAGCGAAGTTTTCTCACCTGGGTTCAAATTGCGAATAACTTGGCTAGAGCCAGATCCAGATCCAGATAACGAGGACAACATTAAATGGGTTGCCGAGGGTTTGCCAGCTTCTTGTGGTAAGTTCAAACACGGAAACTCAAAAACCACTGAAGATCATCCTATGTTCTCGCATTTGGTTCACTGGGAAAGGGGAAGCAGAATGGGTACCTTCAAGATATATCCAAGAAAGGGCGAAACATGGGCCCTCTTTAAGAATTGGGATATAAAATGGCATACTGATGTAGATCGTAACAGGAAGTACGAGTTTGAGTTTGTGGAAATCTTGTCGGAATATGATGAGATTAGTGGTGTTTCTGTTTCATACTTGGGTAAGCTAAGAGGCTTTTCGTGTCTCTTTTCTCATGTACTAAAGGGGGAAATGGTTTTTTCCTGTCAAATACCCTCAAATCAACTATTCAGATTCTCCCACAGGGTTCCTTCTTATGTAATGAGCGGTGCAGAAAGAGATGGTGTTCCTAAGGGATCTTTTGAGCTGGATCCCGCTTGTCTTCCTGCCAACCTTGATGAGGTTGATGCTCAAGATTTGAAAATGGAGCCTGCAAGTGTACACTCTGATACTTCGTGTTCTGAGCACAGTTCGGGACGTTGTAATGAAGATCCAGATGCTAATTCTCCTTCTTCAAGTGCAGAAGCTTATGAAATTCCCGACGCAGAATTTTACAACTTCAACGGTGAGAAATGCCCTGAAAATTTTCAGATTGGTCAGTTTTGGGCATTATACAGCGATGAGGATGGGTTACCAAAGTACTATGCTCAGATCAAGAAAATTGATAGACCAGAGTTTAGACTGCATATCACATGGCTTATACCTTCCCCGCAGCCGAAGGGCACAACTCAGTGGCTTGACGAAAATATGCGCATTACTTGCGGCAGGTTTAGTCTCGGAAAGGGCATATCCAAGGAATATACCGAAATTGCCCCTTTTTCTCATAAGTTAAATGTGGAACATATGGCTAAAAAAGGTGAATATGCCATTGTTCCTAGGAAAGGCGAAGTTTGGGCAATATACAAGAACTGGAATGTGAGAATTAAACGCTCTGAGTTGTTGTACTGTGAATATGAAATTGTGCAAACCCTTGAAGAAAATGGCTTGGACATAAAGGTTTTGGTTTTAGAACTGGTGAACGGGTTTAAAACAGTCTTTAGGGCTCAAATGAAAGAAGGATCCCCCGTCACATTAAAGTTTCCTCAGAAGGAGCTGATTCGATTTTCCCATCAAATTCCTGCTTTCCGGTTGACAGACGAGAGAGGTGGCAGCTTGAGAGGGTACTGGGAGCTACATCCTGCAGCATTACCTGTTTGTTTATTATCCTGACGTGGGAAGCTGACGAATCTAATTCCTTGTCCTAAGTTGTACAAAACCACATATCTGTGCAACACCACTTGGGCCATGTACTCTCTATTCGTGTTGGGTATTCTGGGTATCTGGGTTTTTCAATGGAAGACTCCAGCGAAAGCCTGAGCAGGTGAGTCTTAGCTTGAGTTACTGCTAATGGCGGGGTGCCATCAAATGACTGTTGTTGTATATAAGCCTAAAGAAAAAATTCATTCGGACACTTGTATCTTGTAGATGCTCTCGGTAACCTTTTTTTGCCTTGCCTCAAGCATGGTACCCGATGTTGGCATGCTCAAAGTTGGCTTCGTATTGTCATTTTATTCGTGTTATTTTCATTTGCTGAATCACTCTGGACTCAGGAGTAATAGTCAGGGAGAAAGCTTATTAACGCGCTGGCAATGCACGGATTTACCTTATGTGTTTTGATGGCTGCTTGACTGCAGCTTGCCTTTTGTTGTTTAGCTCTTTGATTATTGCAAATGGCTGTTCAAGTTCTTGAAAAACTTGAAACCTACTATAGGTAATGACATCGTCCCTCGCAATGTTACGTGGACTCGGGTACAGGTGTCGTCCATCCGTATTTGTGTCATAGTGTGTTTAGCTCTTTGATTATTGCAAATGGCTGTTCAAGTTCTTGAAAAACTTGAAACCTTTTTTGGGGTAATGACATCGTCCCTCTCCATGTTACGCTGACTCGGGTATGGTTGTTGTTCATCCATATTTGTGTCATAGTGTGTTTAGCTCTTTGATTATTGCAAATGGCTGTTCAAGTTCTTCAAAAACTTGAAACGATCGTCCCACACTATGTTCTTCCTGCGGCTAAGGACCCGCGAATGCATAAAACTATTCACGTTTCTCGATATATGTGTATACATACACACAGGCACACAGAGACTTTTCCCAAGTAAAAAATGGTATTTACAAGTTGTGATGTAGTAGCAGTTAATGCTCAATGTGAGCTATATCGAAGTGGTCATGAACTCTTTCTTGCAGTCACATCCATATAGAAAGAGAGTCGAGAGAATTTTGTGGACTTTGTCATAACCTCTACCATTATGTGTGCGTATGTATGTAAATATATACACACAAAAGATCCGTTTTGTTCTTATTTATATATAATAAGACGAGAGAACTTATGAACTCTCAGATGAAGAGGGATTTGAACTCCCGGTATTCCTATTAATATTTTAATTTTTAAGATTGACTCTTTTCCCAATGCTAAAAATATTCACGATGTTTATTAGTTTTTCAATAGCTTCTTTTGTGTTACCGGGCAATTACTTGGATATCCTTTCTTGTTGCGATTCGCTCGCCCTATTTATCTGCGCAGGCAACTTGTGATTTCATATCTTGAGAGTCAATTCTTAGCAGCCACAAATGTGTATGGAACCTATTTGTTGGGTACTTCTTGAAAGTTTGGTAGTTAGTGTTTTGCTTACAAATGTCAGTAAATGCTTTGTCTCACCGTTCAGACGCTAAATTAATTGAAAGCACTAAAAATAATAATAGGAATCAAGAGGGACACGACGGGCATTTGGTCTAGTGGTATGATTCTCGCTTAGGGTGCGAGAGGTCCCGAGTTCAATTCTCGGAATGCCCCTTTATTTTTTTTCTCCACAAATGAATGGAACAAAAGCATTCATAATTCTTAAACATATCCAGATATATTTGTATTCAAATTTATACACAAAAATTGTATTTGTATACTTGTCCTTTTGGATAGAAAAACTCTACATACTTTCGTGTACAATCGAGACATATTTATATTAGAAATTGTTTGATACACGTACAGTCTACAAAATAATGAAAGAGCTCGTGTGGGTGGAATAATGAAGGAACACTCATTTTTGAACAGATTTGTGTTCAAATATATACACGAGAGTCGTATTTGTATACTTGCTCTTTTGAATATGAAAAGTCTACGAAGACAAACTAGAAATCTATGATCCATACATATTTATATCCAAAATCGTTCGACACACGTGAAGTCTATAGAAATGATGAAAGACCTCGTGTGGATGGAATAAAGGAGGACTCCAAGTTTATTTTCGAATAGATTTGTGTCCGAATATATTTAAAGAAATTAGGTCTGTATGCTCGCTCTTCTGGATAGGAAAAATCTTTAAAAATAGATTTTCATGTAAAATCGAGACATATTTATATATGAAATTATTTGATACACGTAAACTAACAAAAAGTACTCAGATAAATAAAATAATTTTAAATATATTTGTGTCCGAAACGTACATATTGTATATTTGTTCAAATGGGATAATAACTATCCAGAATTTTCACCAAAGCTTTCATCCCGATTGATGATCGATTTTCCCTCCAAAATGCTACCGTAATCTTCGCCGCTCTAACTATTCCCTCCACTTCTCCAACCCTAGCCACCCCACCCGACCCCACCTCACCCCACTCGCTCTCTCCCTCTCTCTCCAATTTTCTCACTCTCACGATGCTCTCTCTCCCCAATTCCATTCGCCTAATTTCATAGCTTTCTGATTTATATGTCTGTTGTGCGCGTACTATCTTTATCTACACACGATATCAACGGTTTAATTTCCCGCTTCCGATTTTGATAAAGTGTGAAGAAGATCGCTTCTTAACTAGGGTTTGAGTTCGGATATGAATTTTATCGCTGATGTGTGAAAAATGGGCTCACTTGGAGATCACGATGATGATGAGAACCAACCAAGTAAAAGGAACTCAACTTTTGATGGAATGGATGATGAGACTCAGCCTTTTGATAGTCAGTATTCTCCACCGCCTTCAGAGACTGGTAACTGCCATGAATCCTTCGGCTTTCAGGGGCTTATTTTCTACTAATTGTTTGATGTTCTCTTTCAATGCATAGTATTTTGATGATAGGTGAAAAATGCACTATCTTTATCCATTTACGCAAAAAAAAAAGCACACTTTAAAAGATATCCAAGATATGCTTCAAACATGGATAGAATTTGAGGGTTTGAGGCAACATTTTGTTGCTCCAATGAATACTTTAAACATCAAACTTCTCTTTAATTTGTCTCTCTTCAAATTTGACTCAAGCAACCTTCACAATCACGGCAGAAAACTGTTTGTGTTTCTAATGAAGAATATGAGTCGGTAAATTAAGTATGACGAGCAAGCAAAATATGTAAAAAAAAAAAAAAAATCGAAAATTTTAGAAGATAGGAGGGAAGAATGATCGAGTTTAAATTTTCAACCATCCCAGATATGCAAAATTTTAAAAAATACAAGGTTAAGATGCTGATTATTTGTTTTCCTCCTTTTTGCATTAGGTGAGGGAAATGAAGGCAAGGACTTCGATGAATTGGATGTTCTGCAAAGTACAATGCCATTTGATGATACCGTTCCACTTGAAGATGTATTTGAGACCCAAGTCTTGAATTTTGTTGGTGAAACACAAGTATTGGATGATCATGAGGCTGTTGAGAATGTGGGCACCCAATTGCTAGATGAGTCTGATAGTGAAGTTGTTCTTGATACCGATGGTGAAGAAACAGATACAACACAAGTTCTGGGTGATACTGAGGAGTTATCCGATGATGACTCTGTTAAAAGAGTTGGCATTTATCCAGTGGACGAGGAGAATAATCTTTCTACCCCTTCTGAAAAACAAGATAGTCGGGAATTGAGAGCAGAATCAGATGGTTTGAATGACAAAAAGGACATCTCAGGTCAGTTTACTCTTGGATAAAATGGCAATATTAGTTTGGTAACTAGTTCTGGAAATTCAAGTGTTTTCCTTACAAATATGAATTTCCCCAATATATCAATTTTCTTATGCTGGTTAATTTAAAAAATGGGTTGTGTGGAGGAGAAGATGCAGTGGAATAGTGACTGCATCACATGCAATGGGTTTAATTATTAGTAGCCTTTCATTTTAGAAATGAAGTGAATCGAGTATCTCCTATGTGCATCTTTCTCCCCTTTTAAATTTGTTGGTTGTAAATGCATTGCTTGAACGTGTTATGATAATTGATTTGCAGCACGGGTTATATTTAAATAATCACCGCATGCTGCAAGAATTCCCCAGTCCTTTTGTAGAAAATGTTGGTGGCAGTCAAATATACCTTCTCTTTTAGGAGCTTTGAGTTTTGTAGGGAATTATAAAGAAAATTGAGTGCATGTTGTGTGGCTAAACTATTATAGAAGTCTGGAGTTGTAATTATTACTGGTTGACATAGGATCTGTGCGGGTGGATTTCACGTCAGTTCGTGCTGCATCTTTACGCGCATCTGGTTTAGCAGCTCGTAGCATGGCTTCTAAAGGAACAAACAACGAGTTGTGTTCCACCAAAAGTGATGCTCTTTTTACAAAACTACATGCTGCTGAGGATTACGGGATTAGTACTATTCGAGATTCATCTATAATCAGCGAGGAAGCTGACGATGGGGATTTTCCAGGAGTAAACAATGAACAGATCAAAGGATTAAGGATTAAAAGCAATTGTAGGACTGGTTATTCATTGGTCAGGAGACTTTTTACGGAGGATACACTTACTGAGTCTAAAGAACCTAATGAATCCTTAAATAATGCTGATGGAAATGAAATAGCGGGGTTAAGCTATATTGACTCTCAAGAGCCTGGAGATTTATCGCAAGCCAACGCAATTGAATTTGTGGACAGGTTTATTAAGTTTGATATCATGGATTTTGATCAAGAAGATGGACTTGGAAGGTCTACTGGTGGGAAATCAAAGCCTGTCTCAAGTGCAAAAGGGACTCAAAGTTTGGTCAAAAGAACTAATCTCCAAATTGCAGCTGGAAAAAGAGGAGTTTTTGATTGGGATGACAGCCTTGAAGATGAAGGAGGGGGAGAGTTTTTTTCGAAAAAGAAGGAAGCATTGTTCGACACTGGTGGTCAGAGGAAGATATCCTTTCCCAGAAAAGGTTCAGCTATTTCCAATTCTGGTTTACTGTTGCATAATTCAAAATGCTACAAGACAGAAAATGTCACGGAAAGAAAATCTAAAAAGAAGCTTACTAAGAAGTTGGATGAGCAGTTAAATAATGGTCCCTCAGATGGGATGGAAGCTACTAACATAGACAAGGATGTGCCAGAAATGCTGAATGTTGGGTTTGATACTCAAATAGCTGCTGAAGCTATGGAAGCTCTATGCTTTGGTTTGGATGTGGCGGGCCGTGACAGCAACGACACTGACCAAGGTGCCAAAAATATATGTGAGCTTTCTCTCAGGGGAGAAAAAACCAAGCGATTACGGTCCAAGAAAGGCGGTGTTACTGGTGTACGGAAGACATCAAGTTCACCTAGTCCTGGAGTGATTACCAGAAACTCCAAGAAAACAACGACTGGTAGATCGAGGAAAAAATCTGCTTTTCCATCGCAGAAACAAGCTGAGAAGGTTACGAAGGAATGCGATACCGAGGTAGTAAAGGAGGAACTGAAAAAGGCCATGACTAATGGTGAAGGATGCTTTGTCACAAAGCAGATTAAAAACAAAGACAAAAGATCTTCCGATGATTTGGAGCAAATACAAGACGAAAGAGCTCAGAAAAGAAATGATACTGATGAGGTTGATACATGTCATGTTGTTGCATCATCAAGTGCGTCTATGTCAGTCAAGAAAAGGCGTTTGGAAGAGGAATTTGCTACTCTTACACCCGTAGCTCATCGGACTAGACAGAGCAAGGTATCAAAGTTTAATGATACCAATGGTGCTTTAACACTGGGTGCATTTAGCTATAGCAGAGGAAAAAGAACTTGTCGAAAGTTGTCAACTAAGTCAATGGGAATTGGTGGACTGCATGCATCAGTCAATCAGTCTGTTGTGCAGGGAACTAAGGGACAATCACTTGGAAAATTGAAAAAGAGATCCATAATCGATGCATTGAGCGCTTCCGTTGATCTTGGCAACAAAAGGCAAGCTTCCTCGGACTGGCAGTCTGATGGAAGCTTGTTTCAGCGCAGCATGGACAAAGGAGGCTCAGGAAATGCTGCTCTTAAATGTGATTCTGTTGATCGGAATGTAATTTCTAAAAATGCTGAAGCGAGTATCCATTTAGAAGTTTCACCAGGAGACAGATGTAAACCATCCGGTTCATCATCTACTACGCCTTTGAATCGTACCACACCTATAAATGACGCATCTCCTATTTGTATGGGCGATGAGTATTTCAAACAATCATGCAGGAAGAATTTATCAAGATCATTGCTCGCGAAAGAAGTCTATAGCTTAATCTCCAATGGACCAGAACCTATGTCTACAATGAAAGATTCAAGGAGGAGGAGAGATATGGCTAGTGTCCAAGCATTGTTCAGTCACCACTTGGATGAGGATATAATCAAGCAACAAAAGAAGGTATTCATTTATGTTATGCTCTTGATCTTCTTTGATTTGGCACGTGTTTTGGTTGTCTTGAATTTTTGAGCTTTTTGCCTGATTTATTTTCGTCGAACTGTTTTTCGCTTCGTGTCGATACAAATCATAAAATTATTTTTTTCACTCAGAAGAGGTTTGAGCAGGTTCAAACTTAAAAGTGTGCCTTATTGTTGGTCTCTGGTCTCAGATTTTGGCCCGGCTAGGAGCTTCGGTAGCTTCTTCTATTTCAGAAGCCACACACTTTGTAACAGATAAATTTGTGCGTACGAGGAATATGTTAGAAGCTATTGCTTTTGGCAAACCAGTGGTGACCCATTTATGGCTTGAGAGCTGCGGACAAGCTAGCTGTTTCATCGATGAGAGGAACTACATAGTGAGAGATGCCAAAAAGGAAAAGGAATTTGGATTTAGCTTGCCTGTTTCACTGGCACGCGCATGCCAACGTCCTCTTTTACAGGTCATCACTCAGTTTTGTTTAGTAAATCAAATCCAGCAGATGAGTGCGTCCTTTTAATAAATTATCTTCTTTGCAGGGGCAAAAAGTATTGATTACGCCGAATACAAAGCCTGGTAAAGAAATATTGGCAAACTTGGTTAGGGCAGTTCATGGCCTGGTGCGTTTCTTACCTGGTCTTTCTTTAGAGCTTGGTGCATTAATGATGACAAATTAGGCCATATAAGATTTGGTAAAATTTAGTTCTGTGACTGATTCCTTGTGGTTTTAGTCCTTTGGTTATGAGTAAATTCCTTGGATAGTTTTATTGTACAGTCCAATAGTTTGTGTCCTTGCTTCAAATTGCTGCAATCTGTCTCAATATGCGAAGCATCATTCTTGCGATGGTTCTAGGGGGCCAACACCGTCGCTGGTAAATAGCTAGTTGAGGGGTATGATACCTAGGAATATTTGATTGGGTGACCAATTGACATTATTTTCTGGTTTTGTTCTGTTTTCCTCCTGTGGCGCGTCCATTGTGAGATTCTTAAGTCAGATGGTATAGTGTTACCTGCTAATGTTGATGCCATAAAGTTTTTACTATTTTGTCCTCTTTATCCCTCGTACAATATGACTCCCCGCTTTGCCCTTCACTATCCCATGCTTTCGATGGGCATTGAGCACTGTCTCAGTAGTACATATGGCCCGTTTGTTAGTGGTCAAAATTTTAGTAGTGTATAGTCAATATAGTAGGAGAGATTTATTATAAAGACGTGAATAGTTATAGAGAGTTTATTTGCATATTTTTTAGGAAGGGGAATATGTTAGATATGAGTAGGTGGATGACATTTTTTAATTAATAGTGGTATTCTTGTAATTAAAAATAACATTTCTGTAAATAGAAGGGAGATATAGAAATGGGATAAAATATGAATAGGAAAGGAGATGAGATAATTTTATCCCGTCCAAAAGGATAAAATAGTCTCTCGAAGTGCAAGGAAGTAAACAAATCACGGATATGACAAATCCGAATAGCCATATCCATATCCGGGTTGATAGCAGTGGACTCTATCTATGACCCCTAACAAACATGCCAAGTCTTAGGAGGTCTGGAACTCCCTGTCTCTTTCTAGTTCTGCTACATTTTCTGGGTCTCCCACATCAATGGTGTTACAATTTTTTTAATTATTTTACTGAGGTATGTCATTTTGTCGCCTTTTTGAGGGCTAATTTCTTCACATGATTCTTCCTGTTCTATATTTTTCGTACTGGTTGCTGGTGGATGGGCTTACCATCTCCATTTGAATCCTTGAGGCACGTCGTGTTCTGCTTGTGCTCGATTCCTTGCATGAAAACTAACCCTGGTTGAAACATTCAGGCGGTGGAGAGAATTGGCAGATCAGCATTAAAGGGTGATAATTTTTCGGATGATCTGTTGGTTTTATCTTGCGAGGAAGATTATGCCACTTGCTTGCCTTTTCTTGAGAAAGGTTAGGAATAATATGGTCACTTTAAAACACGGAATTCATGTTTGAACTATACACGGTTTCAGATGGTAACCAAGTGATTGATACATAGCCTGATCCAAAAAAATTTACCCCTGCACCTGCAGGAGCAGCAGTTTACAGTTCAGAGCTGCTACTGAATGGAATAGTTACTCAAAAGCTGGAGTTCGAAAGGTTAAATTCTATTGCTGCTAGTCTGCAATTAATCTTGGCGTGTGTTTGGATCTTGGATGTGTAAGGGGATTTGTGGGTTAAAAAAGATGCGAATCAAATCTAAGTTTTCGTGTCTTCTCCCCTACTTTGTCCTTTGCCTTGACAAATCCCTCGAGAAATTCAAGATCCAAACATGACCTTAGATTTTTTTTTCCTTCGGAGAATACAATGCCTATCTAAATGGAAAGATGGTTGTGCTTTCAACTGGGCATGGTCTCGTAAATGCATGCTCATGTTCCTACTAATGTCATACTATTTCACACGCACACAC
This sequence comes from Arctostaphylos glauca, assembly GCA_019985065.2. NCBI lineage: Eukaryota > Viridiplantae > Streptophyta > Magnoliopsida > Ericales > Ericaceae > Arctostaphylos > Arctostaphylos glauca. Next base: position 29,683,558 of record JAHSPW020000010.1, on the reverse strand, counting down.
ATCTTATTTTGTTAATGACACCCAAGGTTCTTAGGAAATAGTACATTCGAAGGGCTTATATCATTCTTCGTATTGATGAAAAGGATTTATGCTTGCTTTCTAACACATTTTTGCATTATGATGGCAGACATCGTCTCTTTGCAGATCATGTGAAGAAAACCCGTTCTACAATATGGTTGAAACAAGACAAGAATCAGTATCTTCCCGTGTCTAAACGCAAATAAGAGTTTTTTCCCCCCTTCTATTAGTTCTTATATCTTTCTATCTCATCAACCTACTCCAGAAGATCAGCAGTCTAGCCCAGTCACTTCCTCGGATTCTGGATCCCCCTCTTAGGGCAGGCGGGCGGGATCCCCTTTGTACATACAGAGTTAAATTATGGATGTATGTTTCCTCCCCCCTTTCTGCACTTTCTTTGGGGTTAGGGGTGGAGTTAGATGCTTTGCAGTCTGTATCTTGTAGTGTATATTCTTCATACTATTTAGTACACAATTCTTTTTCCCATTTCCATTTTATTGGAACTTTGATACTTTTGAGCCTGCTTGTGACATCAATTGGGAGCATGATCTTGTGATGTTGTGGGGTTCGGGTATTCTAGTCTAGCAAAATGATGTAGTTATGGCTCTATTTAAAGATGTTTAGAACTTAATTAGGTTTATATTAGTTTGCAAAGTTTCTAAACAGTTTTCAATGGGAATAAAATTATGTCGTTTTATTGCATTATATAGCTTTTTTGGGTAAACGTACACTACAAATTCTCCATTCCGATGTGGTGGTATTCTTTAAAGTTACTCTGGCTTTGGTTGTGAAAGTGTTCCATATCTGGAAAATTAGCAGGTGCTCTTGGGGCATGGCCACATGGTCCCCTAAGCCCCTTAATCACCGTACAATTTGGTGAAAATCTGTTCCATTACTCGGTTGTGATTGTTAAATTGTGTGGAGGAAAAGAAAAGAGAATATATGTAAAAATATGTACAAGCATCGTTCTCATATTATGTACGAAAATATGTCGTTTGAAATTTATTTTTATTTTTATTTTGATGAAAATATTGAAACTATATTAACTAGGAAATGAGTGAAACAAGAGTTTGATGGTAATAAAGAGACATAAATTGGTATTATCAATGGAGAGAAATTGGTCTTTAAACAAAAATCTCGGATTTTCTAAAACCTTCTCGTAAGTCAACTCGAGAGATCTTGTGGTTTTGGGATGGATATAGATGGAAATGATAAGCTCTTCAAATGACCTCTTTTGTTCTTTTGACTAGCTCCGACGACAACCAAAACCGAAAGTGCTGTTATGAAGCCCCATCCACACCTGGGTTAGGCTGCTCGAAAGGACAGAAGAGGTGAATTTTTTAAAATTTTTCCAAAGAAAGAGATTTTGAAACAAATGGATTCTTGTGGATAAATTAATCAATGTCTTATTTGGTAAATACCAACAGCAGCAACAAAAAGATGATGTTATAGTAATTCATTTTCTCTTCCATTTAACCACCACCACACCATTCAGAAGGATTAAACAAAATTTGGCACAAAAAATCACTTATAGTATCTTCTCGCTCTAGTTTCGGATGAGCTTCTCCCAATTATGTATGGTAATAAAATAAAGACGGCTTGCTCGGGCCAAAACTGCACTTTTTGCTCCTTCCGTGGAGCATATTAATTTCCTGAAATTTAGATAGAACAGAAGAGGGAATGGAGGACCTCGGGAAAGCCCGGCGAGAACACACGTGCAAGTTCTATTAAGCAAAAAGTAATACTTACACCACCACCAATTTTTTCTCATTACCACCACAAGGAAAACATAACCACACGAGCCCTAATTTTCTTCAAAACAAGCAAGTTTCATACAGGGCTAGGGTTTTGGGAAACTTGAACTCTCCAGGCAAAATATCTGATATAGAGGGTGTTGAGGCTTATTGACATACCAAAACCCAAAATTGCAGACAGCATTATTGCATAAACTGCCTTCAACTGAAGCTGCAAGAAAATTTCGATGTCTTTAGGTATTTGAGCCTCCGAAATAAACAAGAACTCACAAACATAAACAAGAAAATTGGGACACGGGAACCCTGTTGTGCCCAGCGTACAACAAGGTATGTATATGTTAAAACAACGCCATTTTGGCCACAAAAATACTACCCAACCGTTTGGGCAATATTGTGGTGGCCAAAATGGCATCGTTTGACGAGCGACACATCCTGTTCTGAGCTTTGCACAGCATGATCCCCGGGTACAATGCGATGAGTTATATGCACAATAAGAAGAATCTGACGTAATACTGGTGGTATTGGCTTTCATAATTTTGGTTTCCGACTATGGATAGCGGATTCCATTCCATAACCACAACTTCTTAGATAGATACCAGCACAGTCTCTTAATTAAGAGTTTCTTGTTGGTTGCACTCGTAAAGCAAGCGAAAGCTTAAGAGAGCAGCGAAAGAAGCCCACGGAAAACCAAAAAAAACAAGATTTCCGAACAAGGAAAAAGAACAACATTAATTTTCTGCAAAAACATTGAAGTAATTCGGACAATAGAACAAGAAACTACCAAACTACCCAAAATGGCCAAACTACCAAGATTTTGATCAAGCTCCATCAAAGTTAGTCTCCAATCCCATGAAACAACGATGCATTGGTCCACTAGTGGCCACAAGCTTCTTTTTCTTATCTTCCTTTTCCAAGGATAGAATTCAAGGTAACCCCATAATATTTCGTAACGTACAATTAACCGTTCATTCGTATCAATCTAATGATGAGTAGAAGGGGTAGAAGTAGTACTCACCAAAGAATAGAATAGGTGGACGATTATAGCCACAAGGGCAAACTCAAGAGCCGCAAATGTCCATATGTACTCCTTGATTGCTGCATGTGATTCAAGTTAGTATCAGTCCGACCATGTTGCATCCACATAGACATCTTTTTGAAATTCTGAAGGTTCGGGTATACCTAGGAGGACTGCAAATATTGATGCCAAAAGACCCAATGTAAAAGAGAACGGTGCAGCAACCACGATCGCTTGTGTTTTCATGTCATTAATCTACAATATTGTCAGGAATAACTTAGAACTGCTAGGCCAAATTTCAATGCACCAAACGCGATAAGAAGTGCAGGGAGTTAGTCTAGCCATCGAAGACAAACCAATAGTTCGTCATAGATGAGCGTCTTGCTCGATTACAAAACATGAAAAAAGAAAGAGCAAAGTGTGTAAACTTTTTCTAATCTCCTGGTCACTAAGGGTGACAGCTCTCACAATGAGCTCTTCATGTTTTTCAAGCAATTCCCTCTTCCAATTTTTTAGAGAACTTATTTCATTCTAGAGAAAAAGCATACAATCTCATATGAGATTTGAATTGATAGCTGGCATATGTTCCCGTAATGCACCCCACATAAGGAAAGGACAAGACCACCTTTCGTAGATTTCTACAGGTCCAAACATTCGAATAGCGAACGAAAGACCAGAAGATTGGATCGAGAAAGCACTTCCAGCAGGGTTGACGGCTGTGCAGTATTGGCTAGTACATTCATTTTTTACCCTTGATTTCTCAGTCAAACTGTGAAACTACAAAAGCTTTTTGCCGCCTCATTCAAATTTTCTCCTTTTCAATATTTTGGCAGGCTTTAAGAATCCAAAAGTCTGGTCTTCAGACCAGTTTTTTTTTGCCTTATGGCATATAGTAAGACTTCTTCAAGCTTGAAGTCATTTCAGTTGTTTTCATCTGATGAAAATGTAAAGCATCCAAGCGCAAGCAAACTCCCATCCAGTAACGATGTTTCAGAAAAAAAATTCCTTTTTTGGTTTCAAATATGATATGCTCGAGTAAAGGTGAGAGAGCATACCAATAACTGCTCAAGAAAGAAGAAATAGCATATAGTGCTAATCAATACGAGCACCACAAAGTCCTGCCAGGCACTGCACAAAACAATGTAAACTAATATCTATCAAAATTGCTTACAAAATAATGTAAACTAACATCCATTCAATGTTTTATTGGATGTTCCATTTTTGTTTTTCGTGTGTTTGGGTTGCATATGATTCACTATAGCTTATTTATCAACCTAGTTGGGATGTTCACTATACCCTTATCGAGCTTTCAATAAAATTTTCCTTTCCTTGCTGTAAAAAATAAAATAAAACCGATCACAGAAAAGAAGAGGAGAAAAAGAGAAAGATAATCCATGAGCAGCATTTGTTTACTACCGATTAATAAATCTGAATAGGAATTCTCATCTATTTCATGTGGCAGCAAGGATTTCAGTGGCTGTCCATTTTTTCTCTTTTGTGGATGTCCCGAAATGCTTGTCCATTGACTTCCATTCTACACTTTCCAATTTGTATTTGAATCCTAGCATGCCTTTAACTTAAAAAACGCTGAAGGGTAGATTTAGAAAGTTGAAACTTTTTCAGTGCAATAGTTATGTTTTGTCAAAAGGTTGGACTCCCAAAAATGGACACAGATGGAGTAACAGTCTAACAACATCAAAGCTTTAGGGCGCTGCATGTATATCTTTTGCACATTGTTAACTACCAACTCATCTAAAAGCTAAAGTTGTTAGAGATAGGGGTAACTTAATTATTTAAATTCTCAGCGCGCCCCCTCATGCGTAGCCGGTTCTCCTCCATAAGTGGAGTGCAAATATTTAATAACTAGGTAGGAGGTGGAGTTCGAACACGAGATCTAAAAGCTTAAGCGGTTAGAAGGGAAACTTAATTATTTATATTCTCAACAGATATTACTCACCTTATTGTTCGTGCATTCAAATTCTGTTGATTTTGCTCCAACCTGTCATTTCTGGCAATAGAACTTGGAATTCGAAGCAAGGTTACCGGCAAGTTCAAAACCTCCTGCCCACAGACATCACAATTCTTGTTTCCTTTTGTGCTAAACCACTTCACTGCACAATCTTCATGTATAAGCTTGAGGGCACCTTTGCAACTGCACTCCATCTTCAGTGTATTTCCTTCGTCACATACATCAAAACAGATCCTACATATCGCTTCCTCCTCGGGAATCTCTTCATCATCTTCTTCCGTTGGAACTGGAGTTATTTGATCTGACATTCCATGGAGCAAAAGGTGCAAATAATATAACAATAAACAAAAGACTGTTTCCAACTTACAACACTGAAATAAAGACTTTCCTCAAGTGTATTTAATTTCAGATACTGTTGAGGTCTAGCAAAAGTTGAACGCAACGCAATGCAACCCAACTAAAATCAAGGATTCTCTAAGGGTGGCTAAGTTCTTTTGCTAGCAAAATTCAAATTAACACTCCTGTGTTTGGCCTCGGAGCACTTCCTTAAAAAATTGCCACTTCACTCCTTATGATTATAGCTATCTCTCAGTTCTGTCCAAATTGACAGAAACTGTGTCACCCGCGTCCATTTAACAGTTGCCATGAACAAAAATTTAAGTCACAGTCGGTTGCAGAGGAAAAGACCAAATGCACTTATCCTAACCACCTTTTCCAAAAACCAAGACACTCTAGAAACTCCAACCACCTAAGAATCACAATAATCTTTCTACCCTCCCCTGCCATGGTGTCACCTCTCATCCCTTCTCCGCCACTTCCTCTCCCTCTATAGCTCATGTTTGTCCAAAACCACAGGGGCTAAAATTACTATTCCTAAATATAAGGGCGGTAAAGTGCTCTGAGCCTAAACTACAGGGAGGTAAACTTTATTTTTTCCCTCAAGTTTTTCCTTTAATTCAACCATGGTGCAACAGTAACACTAAGACTCATATTTGGAACCTCAATTCACTGGGAACAAAGTTGCCTAGGTTTCCACAGTAAAGGATTAAAGAGATGCAAAACAAAACCCTAACTTTCATGAAGTTTCAGGGTTTCCAAGAATATCTGATTGCAAGGCTTATGATTACTCATAACGATAGTATATGTGCATGCTACATACCATCGGTAGTATCTGTTTGAACTTGCTCCTTGGGTGTAGCAAAAGATAATGATCTTACAATAACAACATTTCGCGCTGGGATAGAAAAAGACCGTGAAACCGGAGCTTGAACTGACCCTATCTGCTGAAAATTAAGCAAACAGAAATCAAGTTATAATACATCAAGGCCACCGATAATTAAAACAAGAAACTCTTCTGAAGTAAGTTGCATAATACTGAGATAAACCTATATTGCTTAATAATACACAGTCAGCTTATTACTAAATATGATGCCATAGTCGGAGGAGGTGCCTTTTATGGAAGTAGGGCTGGCCTAACCATCAAGGTACTTACGAGAAATAAAAAGGTGTAATCACAGTCATAATGCTTCGCCCACTTTGACACAAAGCTTGCATTTATTAACTTGTAAATTGACCCAACTTGTTTTTACATGGCTCTGCCCATGTGTGTCTTAGCAGTTGTCTAAACTTATTTATTGCAATCAACATCGTTGTAGACCCCTTTGCTACCCAGAGTGCATAGAACAGTGTTGGGTCAACTTACAGGTGTCTTGACCTGATCACCATAAGTCCTTGCTGAAGAAGGCATGGAAACGGAAGGGGACAGGTTTGATGCAGGTGTCACAGGAACAGAGGCACATTTTTTCCAAGAAAACGATGAATTGGCCAAAGCAGGACTTTCTGGAGCTGCTTTTACTTCCGAATAGAGAAGAGAGCTTTTTTCACCATCTGATACAGTAACCTTCTTTTTGAAACTTAAACCCCGAAAAAACCCCTTCGATGAAGGACTACCAGGTAAGGCATCCTGAGACGGGCGTACATTTTTTCCACTACGGCTACTTCCAAAACCTATGGGGGATTTAGGAGGTATTTGCAGGGAGAGATCCGAGCGCCTTATATTTGGTCCTGAACTCACAGATTCATTACCAGGGTGGCCCAATTGGGGATTAACCTGCATGCAACGAACATTCAAAACAAACTAAATCATCGAGCACTTCAATGATATAGTAAACAAGAAAACTGACTGGGTTAAGGATAAAAAAAGTCAAACAGAATATTCATTGCAATTTCTACTCAATAAAGCGATCAAGATGCAATTCAGCATTTGTCTAAGTCCTTTTTATTTAAATATGCATTTGCATATCATGAACATGTATCGATTATTCCTCTCTTTGGGTATAAGGTACCTCTGTTTAGATTATCAGTTACTTTCTTTTGCAGATGATCCCAATTAGTTAAATTTGCCATGTACCATAAGAAGACAATCTTAAGTAATTTATGGTCTTTCTTGGTACGTAAGTGAATTCTATTAGCAGAAAAGAAGGGGAATACAGTGGAAGTCAAACCAGAAACCCAAAGTAAGGGTACACAAAGACAAGCCAAACTACTCCCTACGAGGAATAAAAAAACTAGCCTGAAGGAAAACTTAGCCAAAGAGGCAACACCAAGAACAAGTCAAAAGGGTAACACAGCAATCAGAAAGTCTTATTTCCCAGCAAGCTTGAGTTTTTGAATGTTTCTCTTCAAGCTTGTTTGAGTGTTTATTCTATGATGAAGCTAGGGTATCAATGACCCCCTAACTTCGTCTGTAAGAGGAATTGATTTGGCAAATCAATAGTGCCATTCCCTGCATCCCCAATGGCTACACTAACCTTAGATGGAGAAGAAATAATATTCTCCACTTTCAGAGCACTAACTTGAGAAGGGACATTAAAAGCACCATCTTTTATAACTCCATAAGAGCATGGACCTAGAAAAGCGTAGTAAATTGATTGTGAAACCAAATAGCTTGTTTCCTGCATAGTTGATGATCTTATGGTAGTATCTGCATTAGGAATTTAACACTTGAGCCAAACCATTTCTTTCCTCCCTATCTTTTTGGAAACATCCTTCCATTTATTAAATGACTCTTTCTACTAGTAACCTAATCTTTCTTCTTCAATTTTGGTGTAAGCGTTCTAGCATGACTAGGGTCCGCAGAACCTTTAGGACACACTTATGTACACGTTGATCTGGGTTCGGGATGATATTGTGCAACAATGCTGTAGTGCGGCAAAATAACGTAATTTTATCTCTATTTAAAGTTGTTTAGAGCTTAACTAGATTTACATTAGTTTAGAAAGTCTATAAACAACTTTAAATACAGACAAAACTAGGTCGTTTTGCCATACTACAGCTTTTGCACTACAGCATTCCTAATCGCGTTGATCTCACCACTGAAACACCTTTGCAGATTCCAATGTTTTTCAATTTGCCTCTGCATATATCCCAAATTAATATCATTGAAATGCTAATTTGAAGGAACAAAAGCAACAAACTTGAATAGGGAAAAATGGGATACATATCCACAGTACCATAATCCCAGTTGAAGTTGAAATAAAAGGCACCTTAAGCTCTAAATATTCTAACGATCTGACATGATTTCCCCAAATTGGACCACCATATATTGCAAATAAAATCACATTATAAAGTACCTGAATTATACCAACTACCATAAAACCCAAATAGCAAAAATAACCCAGACATCTGATTGTGAAACACCATAACCTACACACACACAGAGGGAGAGGGGACCTGGGGAGGATCATCTGCAGCAGCAATAGTGACTGCGTGGGATGCTTGCATCTTTTTGCTTCGTGGACTTTGGGTTTACCAGGAATTGTTAAGAAAAGGAAGGAACAATCAATTTGAGCTCTAAAAGAAAGACTGAAACCTAACGGAGACCCCAAAGAAATAGGGACCCAAAAAGCCAAGAAAAAGACTCTTGAACTCACACCAAAAATTGGTTACTTCCTAGAAAAATCATCGATAATAATCAACAAATAAAGGGCAGTGACTTTATATGGTCTTGTGGTCAGGGTGCTTTGAATTTGAGGGCGAAGGGAAAGTACTTTGTCTGGATTCTCAGGCTGTCGTCTTCTTGCCGTATAAAAAGTATAAATCTTTCTTGTTACTGTTTCCTAGTTTCTTTTGTATCTATTATAATTAGGAAAATGCGAAGCACCATCCAATGTGTAAAAAAAATATTAATATTCGTAAATTGTGTATTAATATATATAAATATACATAAGTATTTGTAAAATGTATATTAATAATCGTATTTGTTTGTCTTTTTATGTATATTACCTATCGCCCATTACGCTGTGGTTAACAAGACACTTATAATTATAGTCATTTTTGGTTAAAGTTAAAGTAATTATTGAGGTTGTTACAGTAATATTTGGTGAATTTTGACAAAATTTCTTAAACGATACCATAACATTTGCAATTAATATCTACTCAGAAATCAATAAAGAACTTTTGTATTAGACATTGTATGAGATTGTTTGTTTTAAATTTATCAAACAAACACCTCCTTGTTTTGGTTAGCTATGCAAATTGATCAAATCGTATCAAAAGCTACGGTAAACATGAGACGTATTATAAAAGTAAAACTTTTTTTTTTTTATGCATATTATGTATTTTTTTATGTTTGTTGCGTTTTTTTCTATTGGTTATATAGTGATTACGAATATTTTTTTATACATGATACACATATTTTTTATCTTTAATACGTTTACTTATTTTTTAGCTCTTTAGTTATGCATATTTATGATATTGTATTTTTTTAGTTAAAACTATAAACAAATATGAATGACACACTCTAAAATAATTATGTTAGTTAATTGTTGGTTATTTATTGGATATTGGACCATGATGTCCGAAATATAATTTAATTTAGTCGATTTCATTTGGACTAAATTATATATTGTACTGTTTGACTATAGTTATTGAAGTCTTTTATTTAATTTTGAAAGAGCAATAATCGAATTACCCCGTAGGTATGAGTAGTATTTTAAAGAAATTTATGATATGTACATGTATTTTTGTCTTTTAGCATTTTGTGCCGTATAGAACAAATTAGGGAAAACTATACAAAAACAAGTTATTCAACAAATAAAAACTACAAACAAATATGAATGATACACTCTAAAATAATTTTGTTAGTTTAATTATTGGTTATTTTATTGGATATTGGACTATGATGTTCAAAATATAATTTAATTTAGTCGATGCCGTTTGAACTAAATTATTTATTGTGTTGTTTGATTATTGACGTATTTTATTTGACTTTGAAAGAGCAATAATCGAATTACCTTTGTAGGTATGGATACTTTAAAGAAATTTAGGATATGTATAAGTATTTTGGTCTTTTAGCCATGTAGAACAGATTAGGAAAAACCATACAAAAACAAGAGTTATTCAACAAATAAACTAGCCCAAATGAGAATGCTTTTTAGGTAAAAAAAATAATTTAGAAAACACACAAACACCATAAGATAAGACAAATAGATACGTATTATTTGTAGTATTAGTTACATGTTTTTTTTTAAATTTAATTTCGTAATTTTTGAAAATTGAAATTTTTGTATAGAATCTTTTGGATGTTGTCCTAGAAAACCTTCGTTATTAAACCCACAAAGCTTGCCTTTTTAGCCATTCCAAACACAGTCTTATAGACCCAGAAAGCTTGCATTTTTCTTGACCCGGAGTCGGAGACACCGGAAATCCATCTTCTGAAACTTGCATCCAAGGGCGGAACCAGGAATATAATTTGTATTGGGCTAAAAATAAACCGGGCTAGAAAATACATTGGACTGCATATAACAAGGGGGCTAAAATTATTTTGAGTAAAAATTTACACGTAAAAAACTGAATTTTTTTTTTTCCACCTGGGCTACAGCCCAGGGGAGAGGAAAGGTAGTTCCGCCACTGCTTGCATCTCTCTGTATGTTTTAGGCTTTCAGCTATCTGGGATCTATTTGATTCATTCCATCTTTAATTGCTGAATCGAACTTGCCCTAACTTCTATCTTTCTACTTCTTTTTGCAGTTTCAGATAAGTGAAAAAATAGTTGAAGGAATGAAGTTTTGGGACTGGTACTTGAAAATAGCAGTTGGGTCAGCTCTGATTGGAGGTTCAATGGAGTTTTTCATGATCAAATCTGGCTTCTGTGTGTGAGACCCTCCTTTCTCCCCACTCATTTACACTGTCTTATAATCTCAATCTTTATATATATATATATATATATTGTGTGTGTGTGTAAAATACGTGCTTGGGTTTAATTGATGTTCTGGTTGATAAATTTTTGGTGTTTTTTGTTAATGGAAACTGGGTCGTTTTTTGATTTGGCCAAAAAAAAGGAGAAAGATTGATTGAAGATTATGGGAATTAGTAAAGCGTTCTCCTTTTTCTATATGTATGTTGGCTTTTAAGTTTGTTTGCTTTTGTGTGTGTGTGTGTGTATTGTTTATTAGTGTTCGTACGACTCATTCTGCTGGTGATACAGTTTTTGTGGTCTCGTCGTGTCTTGCCATGCCTTGCCTTGCACGTTCACAAGCCATGGCATTGCGTGCCTTGCCCTAAGCCATTTGCAAGCCTTGTTTGGCCTTGCCTTTTCACCCTCACCGGTTTACATAGCATGCCTTCTGATTTGTGGAAAAATACTTTTCTCCTTCAAGACATAGACGATTGCAAAAAGATGGTGTGAATACCAAAAGGCATTGAAGCCCATTAGCATATCAAACGGCTTGGGCAGCTTAACAAGGCTACGCCTGAGCCACCGTGTTGTGAGTGTGAAAGCAATGGTCATGAGATCACCATTAGAATTCCTGTCACACCCTCAACCCCTCGAACCAGGTCTCTTTACTTGGGTGATTTCCCTCAAAATACAAAGGCTTGTTGCAGATTATGGTGCTATAATTATGAGGTTCTTGAAGTTTGGTTGTGACTTATTGTTATGACTAATGTCTTTATTTCAATATTTCAAGTCAATCAATTGCGTAATCCGGTAACTTGCATTACTTGGAAAATGCAATGGATTTAGGATGGTCAAATCTGAATCTTTTTGGCCCATGGTGAGAACCTATTTACCCTTTGAAAACACAATCAGTTACCAGTAGTGACATTTAATGTCTGGCTGAATCATTCCAAAATCCTTGTTACCCTTGTGCAACATCTCTTGAGGTTAACAGGATTCACTGATGGCCTATAGGGTTTTATGAGTAAACCTTTGCAGAACAACCTTAAGCACCCAATCTTCATCTTCAACCATTTTATAAGTAAACCATGAGCTCCAACTTCAACCTTCAACGATTTTATATGTATACCTTAAGCACCAACTAGCCATCTTCACCTACTGAGCCATTAGCCATCTTCACTTGTTGAGCCACAAATCAAGTAAAAATGATGCATTGAAAGAGTCATCGTCAAATTTCATATCGCAAATTCAATGTTCGTGCGGTGGATTTAGTGTATTGGATTGAGGAGCAACTGAGATCAATTTTTGCATACCAGGTCGGTTCCACGAGCCCATTTATCTTTGAAAGTAGGAGAAGGAAGCCAATGCTTTGCTTTGCATCCTTGACTTTTGAATAAGTAAGGGTCCGCTTGCGTGAACTGCTTGAATCTGATAGCTTGTTGATACTATTGATTGCACGAGCATGCGAAAGTAGAACTTGAAGAAACTTTGAAAAAATTGACAAAAGTGGATATCATAGTTGGATTGTGGTCTCAACTCTCATCCTCTTAAAGGCAAACACCCAAATTATCATTTCATGTCAGAAGTCACCTCCCCCTCATCCTCTTCCTTATCGTTGTGATCAAATTCTTCTTCAAACTTTTTGATAGCAATGGATCAACCAATTTCAGGATCCTATTAATTTGTTGGTTCCCCAATTGGGCAAAATCATGCATTCTTCTATAACGAATCCCATTGGTTAATTCTTTGATATTAAGGAGAGGTATGTATCCATTCATGTGTTTGAACTTGTTCATTGGGGAGAAGACATAGCGAGTGAGGTTGTAACTGAGGTGCGTCAATAGCTTGTTGAAAGCAGATAAGCTATATGAGCAGCTTTTCAAAATCTCTGCCGTGTTCATTTTGGTTTTTGAATTATATATATTCTATCCTTTAAATGCATTCTATCAGTTTCTTGCAACCTGTACCACGCAACAGCTTTTACCTACAACAGTTCCAATATTTCCTATTTTGACAGATGATAAAGTAACTGTTTTGGAGGCCGAGAAACGGGTTTGGGAGAGTTCGCCTGAAGCTCAAGCTATGAGAGAAGCTCTCAATCCTTGGAGGAATCGTGACTCAGAAGAAAGGAAAAGTTCATAGGATTCCCAGATTTTGGTAACTGCTTATCAACAATTCTTTTGTGAAAAAAGGGTTTTACCGTCTTCTCGTGAAGTAAATTCTGATATTAGATTTGGAAATGCTATCACTGATTGCTCCTGTTTACAGTTTGATCAAAAGGGTTAGCTTTTTGACAGGCCTTGGGCCGAAACAATAGCAGAGTTTTAATGTTTCTATTCGATTCAATCAGTTACAAAGTATCCTCTATTTATTGGCGGTTTGCAACATGATTGGTGCACGGATTTTCTTATTATAGAACTCATATTTCACCGGAATATTATACCCATCGCGCTATTGCGTGTCACTGATAGCCTGAAGTCTGAACAACGGACGATGATTATGTGTTTGTGACCATTTTGCTGATAGGAAAATTGGTGGTTAATTAAGCTTACTATGAATAATAGCAGTTGGAAGTGCTGTGAAGCTAAGTTGCAATCAAGAGCTTTATTAAGTTCTCGAATTAGCATCATATCCTTGTTTGAGGTAGAAAACACGGTCTGAAGCTAGCTTATCTGCCCCCCCCCCCCCCCCCCCCCCCCCCCCCCCCCACGAGTTGGCAAAGAGCATGCCATAACTTACAGTTCCTGTGCTGTGAATTACAGGAGAGGTACCAACCAAGCTTCCCAGCGACAGAGTCAATGAACCCCGTTCTTTCTAGTAGTTTTTATTTCCCAACTCAATCAACTCTAGAGGCAGATGAAGCGCCTAAAAGAAAAACGTATTCCTGAGGTGACTAAAGTCTTATTTTTGAAACTTTTTGCTGGCCATAATATTGTTTACGATCATATCTAATCACGTGGGTATTTGATGATCATCTCCTAAGCTTTATCTAGAATAGATCCTTGGTCGGCCTAGATCTGCATACTTTATCTGAGTCCATAGTTTATTCTGGGCTTTACTATGGGTAATGTATGATCTTTTTACTGTCTTTCCCAATGGTTTCTGTAGTTTTTGGTATGATCTCTTATTTTAGTATGTTTTGAGTCTGAATTTAGATATTAGCTAGGTAGCTTCCATGTGGGTATTTGGTCTTTTTGTTTAGGTCAATTTTCTTTGTCCGGCCAGATACAGGATATAAAAGAGGTTGTGATGATATCACCTACGGTCATACCGCTACTCCGGTATTCAGGATAATATATACTTTCCCTCTGATATTAGTGGTCTGCTCTTCTCTCTCTTGATAAAAATAGTCTAAAATTATTTTGCCAAACCAAACAAAGGATTTCGTCTCGCATCTTATAGGCCATGGGTTGGGATTTTCTTGATTAATGAGTGAGTTTATTGTTTATTAAAATGAAAATTATTCAACCCTTTAAGGAGAAAGCAATGAAAATACCAATAAGAAAAGATGGAGTCTAGTAACGTATTCTTCGTGTACAGATCATAACACAGATATCTGGAACCGTTAGATGCACATAAGGTCTTTCAAAACAATATAGACTTCACGTGCATCAAACGATTCAAGACATATTTGCATCTAAATCTGCACATGAAATGATGTGTAAGAAAACACTTTAGAGAAGCAAGTTGGTTTATGAGAGGAACTGATGACCCGCCATGATCTTACAATTTTCTACATGTTAATGGAAAATTATTCAACCCTTTGAGGAGAAAACAATGAAAATACCAATAAGAAAACACTATAGAGAAGCAAGTTGGTCTATGAGAGGAACTGATGACCTGTCATTATCTTTGCTATTTTCTATATGTTAATTCTCTTTCTTCCATCTTCTTACCCAAAAAGTGGACGAGGAACTTTGCTGTATGCAACACACCACAAAATATTTTGTGCGTCGAAATGGTTTTATTTTGGCTATTAAAATACTAGTCAAATGCTGCTCAAAAAGTATTTAGGCTCTATTTAGATTGTAGTAATTTTCTATTTATTGGCTTATTTGAAGCCAATATCAACCGCCCATTTGGGCTAAATTTTTTGTCTAAAAGTAATCAGGACTGGGACCTTCCTTCCTTGCTTTCCTGCCTAGAGGGAGGACTTGATTAAATCAACTTTCTATGATCGTGCAATTGAGAGATTGAAGATCGAGTGTAACTCAGGGGCCATTTAATAAAGGAGATAAGCGCGGATATCCCGATTCGCCTAATTCGTCAAGTCTTTTGTCGTCAGCTCAGTTGGGATCCAAAGTCTTTCATTACTTCTTAAAGTGAAGACTAGTCCTATCTGGCACTTTGCAAGGCAAGTGACCACGCCGTAGGTGAAAGGGAGAAGGTCAGTATGTCCTCAATAATAAGACATTTAGTGACATTTATAGGTGTTTTCATCATTATACCCGTAGAGTCAAATAAATCTATGCATTAAATGTGGTTAAAACAAGTCAAAAATAATTTTATCCAAATGAGTTTGACTAGATTAAGTTTTAATTGGAACAACATAATCCAATAACAATAATAATCACATACCAAATGGATTAGGCAGTCAAAATGATGTGTTTTAAACGCACAATACATCCTACTAGTGATAGACCCATGAAGGGGGGAGATGTCACATGACACCCCCATGGTCCATAAAAAATCTTTAAAAAAATCTTTTATTTATGTTTAACAGTAAACCAGAGTTTACCGGGTAGCACTATGACACTCTCATATTATTTTTCTTTTGTCAAACTCTTCCTAATTTGTCAAAATTTTATTCTTAATTATTTATTTTTTTATAGTGACGCTCTTAAATTAAAATCTTAAATGCATCACTAAATCTTACTGTGTACCGTCGTAATAGGAAACTAACATTACAAGACTCCTTGTCACAGATAGGTCATTTTTCACAAAGAAAATACAGTTTGATGTAATGGTCTAATCATGCAACCATTTGAAGATGATATATGTCCCTTTTAACCGACACTTTGTTGCTTACGTGTCAATGTTTTATTGGCTGAATCAAACGCAAGTGGGAATTCTAAGAGTTTTACAACACGTTTTGAAGGCATTTGCCACAAATGGTGTCAAATGTTGTTCAAATCCACTTGCATATTCCATGATAGTACACAAGACGAGAGAGTAAGACAAATTACTTTTCTAGACCTAATTGAGAGTCACCAATGCTAATCAATACCAATATTTGTACTAAAAGTGACTGACACAACATGACTCGGAAATCTTGTCGTGCACAATACATAAGAGGATGTGTTGCGCGTGAAAATTAGTCCGTTTTGACGTACAACACACTCTACTGTGCATAACGCACAGTAAAATTTCCATGTCCGACATGATAGTTCCTGATCGAGAAAAGTGAGACTTATGTAAGCAATTTCGAATTAACAATTATCATAACAGTCACTGATACGTCGATTCACATTATTATCATATGCATTTTGTCTCCTAGCTGGTAGTGGGTGAATGATATGAATCTTGCCAATAAAAGGGGCAAACTTACTTTCTTGACCGAGTTGAAAATATGCAACGCTCCTCAAATATTTCAAATTCAACCTAAAATTATTGACATGATATGACTTGATTGGGAGCTGATGGGGGCCACCCAAGCAGCACCCAATCAAGAATAGCCAGAAAGTTAAATTTTAATTTCACAAATCTTTCAAACGATAGTGAGTGGAGGTTGGTTTAATTGTCAAGACCTACAATTTAAGAGTTTGTTCCCCCCGGTCTCATATTCAAAATATTTCAGGAGTTATTAACTCTTATAAGGCAGTTTAAACAGAACTTTGCCTTGATGTAATTGAGGCCTTCGCCTGTGACGATGAGATTGATCTCTCAAAGATTAATCGAGTTGTATGTAATTTGGTCGGAACACTCTGAATTACAAAAAAAAAAACTGAGAGTGAGTGGATGGATGTGGTGAATCCCCACCAACAAAATGAAATCCCAAGCAACAATCTACCCAACTCATTAATGGTAAGTTGGTTCAGTGTTGTCATTATCACACCAATTAGCACAAACTATTCTTCACCTATATATATGTATATATTGAAACACAAGATTACTCATCAAAATGAGATGTCTAGCTAGGTGTAGATAGAAAGAAATGGAGTGGAAATATAGTAATGACATGTCCTCGTTCTTCCTATTTGAGGCTAGTGGAGACTCAGAGGGAGATTTCAATCACCTTGTTTCTTTAGACCAAGACGATGATGATGATGATGATAACGATGATGCCATGTCATGTAGCTGTGACTCAAGTCATGAGTTTCTTCCTCTTCATGGTGATATCAATAACCTCATTCATGTTGATCAAGTATGTAGTCACGATACCCATGATGATGATGATGATGATGGTAATAGTGGGGGACGTGATCATCGGACGGTTGAGAATTTGCCACGAGAGGAGGGGGAAGAAGAATCAAGGGTTGGTGTCCATGGAAATAGAGAGGTTGTACTGGATGAGGTGGAGAGAAATAGGCTGTTTTGGGAAACTTGCTTGGAAGTAGGGTTACCCTTAAACTATAGCCCTTGGTATTGATGATCAGACCCCAAATAAAATTGGAGATGGAGGATTGGTCTGGTAGATAAGTTGCTTGCTAAGTGTAGTTGTTGAACACGAAGATCTTATTGTGCATAGCGTATAATAGAGTGTGTTACGAACTAAAACGATACCGTTTTGGCTATCAAAATGCTACCTATTTATTTGGTCAATATTTTGGTGATCAAACCGATACTGTTTTGAAGTGATGTATATCGTGTTGTGCACAGTGCACAACGTAATCCTCAAGTGTCACACAATTTCGAGGTGTAACTTTTTTTTCTTTTCTTATTACTAGAGGCCGGGACACACGCGATGTGTGTGCAAATTGACTCTCATCGAAAAGAGAGACATGGAAAGAAGTGGTGAAGAAGTTGTGGATGGTGAGAATAAGTGATAAGGAAGTTGTGGATACTAGTTACACATAATATTAGTTTACTGTTTTATCCCTGACAGTAATTTATAGCATATTAAAAGTAAATGCAATTTGTATTTATCGTAGGGACTTTAACGGAAAATACTTTTATAACTTAGCTTCATTTGTAGGTTCACACCAATAAAGGTAGTCCCGTTCTATTAGTTAGTATATATAGATTCTTCTCTCATCTATATATTGTTTATAAAATCACTAGAAGATACAATATTCTTTGCTATTACTATTGATCTTATTTCTTTTGTTTAGGAAAAATTAGATAATTTTAGAAGACACTCTCATTTTCATTTCTTGAGAACAAAATAAGAAAATGCTTTTGATATGAAAAAATTATCAAATCACGGACTTCCATCTTTTATTTGGTGGCCGAGGAATTTAGAGTTTTCAAAAAAGTTATGTGCATATCTAGCGAATACAGATCTGGATATGCACACTATCTTACAATGAATGTGATGGCATAGTGTGTAGATCTTATTGTGATATTCATCATATGTGATAGGCCAATAGTTGTGTACGATCCATACGAGTTTCAAACCTGTTATCTTCACTTCTCGAGAGAGTTGGGGAAAAAAAAGTCTTGTCGGCCACCGCTTACTGATGACGCAATGCATCTCTTTTGCCCTCGTTTAAATGCCGTGTATGTGTTGTGCACAATCCCATACAAATTGAGCATATCCTTAGAAGTTCCTCCAAATGAATTGAGAATTTTATAAGATTCGAAACCTCGTGAGTTATACTAAAATGATGCAATTGCTTTTTATTTTTTTGTTTAAGATGGGGGAATGATGTAGTAATTACAAACAAAAATGTTATTTGCAGGAAAAGGTATCCCGATCTTTCCCTATCAATGTCTTTGAAGAGTTAAACTATTCGTGAGTATAATTTAAACTTTACATGCGAATAATTTAACGGGATGTCCTTCCCTACAAATAGTATTGTTGTTTTACAAATAAGTTTACAGTCGGCCAACCCTGAAGTTGGGAAGTTCTATTCAAAACAACATAATAATAACACCTTTGTCTCTCATCATTTGCAACATTAAAAGTCACACATAAACAAAATGACGAGTCTTGACTAACTTCTGAAAATAACCATCTCTATCTCTAACGTCTTATGACAGTGTCGGAGTTGCTCAAGTCCGACCTCAGATTAGTTGTCCACTTAGTATTAATAATAATTTTTTTCTGTGGATTTTATATTTTTCTATATTTATCAAGAAAAGTAAAAATAAATTGTTGCCCTGCGCCAAGAGGTTGCTCGAGCCCACGCGCTTGGCGACTTACCCCTTGGCTAGCCTGTGCACTAAGTGCGGAGTCATACTTCACGTGGTTGTGCCGAGCAATCTGACATCTACTCGGAGTTACAAAAGCTAAGTTGTACCATGGTTATACTAACGCCAACTCTCCGTTTGGCCCGACCCACACGGGGGTCATGCGTTCGAAAACGGATTGGTTGCACGGCAGCATGCAGGCCTTGTGAGGCCTTCGGTCTTGCTCAACACTAGAGCAAACTGAGCCTAAAATACCCACCAATAAAAGAGGATGATTAGAATCTTCGATCATCCTTTCGGTCCAGACGATGCCAAATCTAACCCGAACCCATTGTATATTATGGCTCAACGTCCTCTAGTTCTGTCCTACTAAGCAATTTCACGCATCAAATCCAAACGCACTACACAGAGAGAGAAGGGGGGGGGGGGGGGGGGGGGGGGGGGTGGAGTTCTCTCTATCCGACCCCTGAAAAGTGGGGTGATCCTAATTGGTCATATTAAACGAGTAACGGCATGTAACTAACTATTTCAAACGACTTTTTCTGCCCGGCCCTACCCAGTTTAAATAAATTCCACTGAAAAAAAGGCTGTGATTTTCTCTGTTACAGTGTTTCAAATTTCAATCAATGGGGAAACAGAAGAAACCCAAAGAAGACAAAGTAAATTTCAACTTCATTCTATTATCAATAAATGCTACTCTATTGTATCACTACCAATGATTCCGTCACGAACTCTGATATTTTGTTGTGGTTGCTGCGTGTCAAAGCGGCGACGTTTTACTCTTCCCCACCTCTTAGACTTCTTCTGTATTTGGCAGAAAAATGAAAATCTAACCCAATTCTAACAAACACGAAAAAAGTTTAAAGGGTTGGGAAGGTCAGAACGGTATTATTTTGACATGCAACACCGCCTGGATATCTGTATTTGTCCACATTCACGGTCACAAGTATGTTCTTATTTGGGTGGGTCTTGTAATTATTGACAGGTGGTTGAAGTGGAATTCAAAGTTTCAATGCATTGCAGTGGATGCGAAAGAACTGTTGCAAAAGCCATCTCCAAAATCAAAGGTTCTCTCTCTCTCTCTCTCTCTCTCTCTCTCTGTGTGAATCTTATGTTGTACCTAGATACATTTGCGTGGCAAATAGAAGAGAGAGATAATGGCCTAGAAAGTGAGGTTTATCGTCTAGATTCAAAAAATTTGTGATCATAAGGTTAGAACTTGAATAAATTGACATGCATGGCCCAAATTAAAACTTCTGGTTTTTTAGTAGATTCACAGTAATTAGCATCATGCTTACGATGTATTACGATAGAAAAAATACTCTATTTGCTTTGGGAACTTTATAGCTTCACAGTTAGTCGATGAGATGTTAGTGCACAAATTTCCCAACTTGTGCAATGTACATGGGAATCAAAAACTCGGCTATGTACATAGCAGAATGTGTTGTGTGTCAAAACGTCACAATTTGGACAGAACGGTGGCGTTCATATCACATCCTGTTATATGTTATGCACAGCAGGATCCCCGTATCCATATGTCAAATCGGGAAAGAGTTTAGTGCGTAGTTTCTAATTCTTCGGGTAACGTGAATAGGGTAGTTTTTTGAAGTATCTAGTGGTTCTCTAAAAGACGATAACATCATGCGTTAATTTGTTTGGTAGATACGTGCTTATTGTAAGGATCGAAAATTCAAATACACACACACAAAATCTCAGGAAGACAAAAAGATTTACTTGATTTTCTAAATTAAGTACATTCATGGGGGAAATGGATTCTTTATACGTGGGAGGATTCTTACAAGATCTCAACCTTAAACTCATTATCTCTCCGATTTATAGCATTTGTTCATTGACTAATTTCTCTCCACAATCACAAGTACTTACGGAGAGAGTTTTAGGAAAATCAAACAAATGAAAGAGAGATAAGCATAATCTTAACAAGCGAGTTCCTAGATCTTCAAAGACTGCTGAAATAACGTTGATTTTTTCACGTTTTCAACACTTTTTTTGTGAAAAGATTATTGTTTACTTTCATAATTGCGATTGTTTTTTTGGGTTATTTTCGTTTAGGGGTGGAGAAGTTCGTGACGGATATGGTGAGACACAAAGTTATTGTAACAGGCAAGATTAATCCAGAGAAAGTTATGAAGAAACTAAGGAAGAAGACAGGGAAGAAAGTGGAAATAGTGGTGAAGAAGGAAAATTCATCAAAAAATGCACCAAAGGAAGACGATTTATTAATACAAGGGGTTCCAAACAACATGAGTGCAAGGTCTATGGTGCTTGGTTATTGTGGGGGAAATGACCTAGATTTGATGTTTAGTGATGAGAATCCAAATGCATGTTCTATTATGTAGGGAGATTTTGCTTGCACTATTGTACACTAATTGTATTCCTTAATGTTCCTACATAAATACAACTACAAGAGTTATGAGTCGGGTAGGAGAGTTCAGAATTTATAGTGCTGATTTAGTGTTGGACTGTGCCTTGAAATTAAATTTCAAACCGCACAAAGTATGTAGATCTGGGCTTTTAGCTTTACTAAGAAAGAGAGAAGGTACATAGCCCATTGTCAAGCCGTATTTTTGTTTTTTAAATTCTCTTGTACTAGGGCTTTTAGGGTTGTGTACATTAGTATTCGGAGGATACTCTTTTCATGTTGCCTAATGTGGCCAAATGTCAAAAAAGAGCTTTCTAACAAATACTGCTCGGTTTATCTTGCATACTTGATTTTTATTTATATGGTTATCTTTCCCCATCTCTCAATTTTGTGTGATATTATGCATTCTTGTGAAAAAATATGAGACCAAACAAGTCCATTCGCTTCCATTGAAATCGACATTCTAGAATGGTTTCACTTTTGTGTTGTCGAGTGATGTACTATCCTTAAAGATAAAACACTAATATCCTTGGGAGAGCAATAATTTTTTTATCTCCACGACTTGCTTAACGTCCTTTATTATTGTGACAAATAATTGGCATTGAATTTTAACTAAGATGGTTGGAACCTTGAACCCTAATAGTCTATAAGGGCATAGTAGTCCCAGAAAAATTCTGGATTGAAAGAAGTCTAGATCGACACATGCATAAAGCAACTCAGAACAAATATCGCCATTAGACTCGTCTCACAAACTGGTTGATGCACATGTCAGCAACCTCTTGAAAGGGTAAATTTGCTATTCCAAAAACTTTAATTGCTGAAGTTAGCAAAATTCTATTAATTGGCTTCATCGTTAATCAATGGACAGATTAACTTTTCATGTCGTTTAAACCGTTTAGGAGAGAATTGTAAATTTCAGGACCTTAGGCATTCAAGTAGATTAATCAAAAAAAAATTTCAATGGTAAATATTGATGCTTAGCTCCTTTCTTAAGAGATTGAAGGTTCGAAATGAGTTAATGTCTTCTCAAATTGATCTGAATTAGTTCCCGAGAATAATTTATTGTTTTTATCAAACACGTACCTAATCCTGACGGCCCACAAGATCCTCAAAAACTCTTCCTCAACTCGATGATGAATAAAATTAACAAGTGAGTGAAGCGGCATCGAGTAAGGTTGTGGTGTGAGATTTCAATTGAAATTAGTTTCAAAGATTAGGGTCTTGATTTGTTACATCAGGTCAAATTCAGGGGCTTTTCCTGTAATATTTTGAGGAAATTATTTCACTTGTACCCCCACTGCGCATATTAGCATTGGCCTCTCCTTCTACGAACTCTAAGGATTGAACGAAGAAGCCCTAAACTCAGAAGATCACTTCGAGCAAATCTCGAATCAGCTGAGAGAAAGAGAAGGTACGAAGATTCAATTTGATATCTCTTACGTTTTCATTATGAGAAACGAATAGGAAAATCAAAAATTTCAAACTTATTCTGTGGTCCTTACTTGTTACAAGTTCTGTATTTTCCATTCTTTTCTTCGCAATTTTCTCTGCTGCCAAACTCGACAGTTTCTATAGATCAATTTTCCAGCAGAAATTTTCGGGTTTTGATCGGTCAGGGAGGAAATTGACTGATCACTTTGATAATTTTTGTGCTTGGATGCTGAGACATGAATAGGAAAACGAAAAGAAATGCAAACGATTTCCCTTCTTTTTCCCGCATTTTTCTCAGAAACAAAACGGGACGGTTGCTTTTGATCAATTTTCCAGCTGAAAGTCTTGGGTTTTGATTGATCAGGGAGGAAGTTGATCGATCACTTTAATTTATCTGTTTGGATGCTGAGATATGAATAGGAAAACGAAAAGAAATGCAAACAATTTCCCTTCTTTTTCCCGCATTTTTCTCAGCAAACAAACGGGACAGTTGCGTTTGATCAATTTTCCAGCTGAAAGTTTTGGTTTTTGATTGATTAGGGAGGAAACCGATTGATAGGAGTTGGAACTGGCAAGCGCTATGGATGCTGCGGTTGTGGATCCGATCCCGACGTCTGCGACACTGATGGCGTCAGCGAAGCACATAGCGACCAAATGCAGAGGCGAAAACCTCGCCTTCCTTAAATGCAAGAAGGATGACCCTAACCCCGAGAAATGCCTTGAGAAAGGGCATCAAGTCACTAGCTGCGTTTTTAGCCTGTGAGTACATACACATTACAAACATATACATATACCTGCAATCTTATTTCTACTAGATCATATGTATATATATGCTAATGAATCTGTTTATGAACACTCGTTATATGTGGTGTTTCGTATCGAATTTTCTTATCAAAATGGCCCAATTGGGCATAGTAATTCCTGGAGAAAACTGCGTTACTATCTTTCTACTCGAATGTGTTGTACATTCAACGCATGTGTTGGATGCATCATTGAATATACGCATGGGTTGGATGCGTTTTATAAATCGCAGGCATGGAGTGCATTATATGAAGTAGTCCACGGTGGCAGCATCATCCTTCGTGGACATTAACGCATCTGAGACCTGCGTTTTGGGCTATTTTTATAAATTCTTTCGGAATCACCTATTCCATCAATTACTTTGGCCAAGTGGCATATTTTGATAAAAACATTTGTTTCGTATCGCTACTGTTTGCTTTTTGTTATGCTGGATAAAATCTATATTTAGGGGCCTTTTTATTTCTCAATTTCATTAATTAACAGGGATTGTGACTCGAACAAGTTCTTTTGAGTTTGGATATTGGGCCTAAAAATAGCATTGGATTAGATTCAAAGTTTAACTTGGTTGTCATTTGCTAATTTATAGTCGGAATAAGATCATTTTGGGACTGTTGAAGCATGAACTCATCTCAAACTTTTGTCTTGGAATCATTTTCTATTTTGGATGTACGTGAACTTTTAAAAATTTCACAGAAATTTTTTCTCCCGAAAAAACATAGGTAGTTTCGAGAGGCCACATCATTAGGAGTCCTTTGACTTTGACTTCGTAGCCATCAACCTAATACCTAAATATGTAGCAATCTCACTTAGACTGCAGTGATTTTTATGGTCCTTCTTTCCTCCTCTATCTGTTGCGGGTCAATCCTCTTCCTGAATTGCCTTCGTTCTTGATCTTCCTTTTGCCGAGTGAAGTCCTGTAATGCAAGTACTTTTGTCTTGAAGTGACCTTTCTTTCCTGATTTTCTCTCTATACTGAAAACAACCAGTCTTAATGGAGTCTCATCCCCCTATTTGAGTAAGGCAATCCCAGTCGTCGACTTTCCAAAGAAGGCCAAAGCATACCATCACAGGGCGTCCACATTTCGAGACTTCCAGAATCGTGTTTTTCAAGGACTGGATAGTCAAGAAGGCTAGATTGAGACAGAAGGATCCAAAGCGACCTTTGGTTTCGGGTGTGTTTTCGGGATACCAGTTTTAACTGACAACTCAAACTTCTTGTGAAAATACACAAGAAACATTGCGCAAGATGAAGTGTTGTCTGCAAAACACAAAGAGACATAACCCAATTTCCTTGGCTTCTATTCTCTCGCTCTTCCCACCTAGAAGGCGAGAACCCCTCAATGAAACCAACCAGCGTTGTTCATTTCATCTTTTATTATCAACATAAACAAGCAAGGGGATAAGGGATAACCCAATCCGTTCTTCCATTTGTCTGGCATAACTTCCTTCATATCCTTTTCACCTCCTTGCTTTGGATTCAAGGCCTCAAAACAAAGCATTAAAGCTTCTCTCGAATTATCCTTCGTTGTAGATAGACTTGTGTTGCCCATCGTATCCTCCCTAATCATGCCCCAGTAGTGTTGGAAAAATGCTGCCATCATACCATCAAGGCCCGGACCTCCATACCTCCCCCTTTCAGCTATAGAGATAGTAGCAAACACCATGGAAGTAATGGAAATGCAATTTTTCGGAATTGCAAGTACTTACTTCCCTTCTAATACCCCACTATCCACAACAATGTGGATGTGGTCCTACGGCTGCCGTAGAGAACCTATGTATGATACTAACTCGAAGATTGGCAGGAAGTTCTTTTCTCTGTCTCTTGGTATTTTAATACTAGACATTTCAACCAAGGCCCGCAATTTATGCACTACAGAATTATGAGGAACATAATTACTCTATTGCACCAGATAGTTTTTTTTTTTTTTTTATAGCCGAGGTGTTTGGCAGGTTTTTGGATTACCCCTAACCCAATGCCGACTAGTCCTCGGGAGACCAATCCCCACGTCCACTTACAGGGACCCCATTTAAAGTCAAGGCTTTTGCCCACCAATAGTTACTCTCTTATTGTTTTGACGTTTTCTCTCATTTTCTTAATGAACATTCTGGGTACTGGGTATATAGATATGCAATAAAATCAGGTTATTTGGCAGCTGCTGCATCTAAGTTTTTCATTCTCTACCGTGCTTTGAACAGCTCCTTTAACCTTTTCGTATCTTGAGATGCCATTATTCTCAGTAGAGGTTTTTGGGCTCCTGGATCAGGATTGCTGTGGAGTTTTAACTTCTTTTTTTTTCCTTTATTATTTTTTATCCCTCTGTTGCTCAATAGAACTTACTGTTAAAGAACTACCAAGTGAGCTGCATCTGTATTTAATACAGTTTCGACAAATGCTTGTCTTCAGTTCTTAGGATTGGACGAATAACTTACCAGGATTTCACATGCAAGATCATCCAGAACCTTCCGTAGGTCATTCTAAATCTTTTCAACATATGATATACACGTTTCAGGTTGAAAGACCTTCATCAGAGGTGCACAAAGGAGATGGATGCTTATGCTGGTTGTATGTATTACAACACAAATGAGTTTGAATTGTGTCGCAAAGAGGAAAAAGAGTTCAAGAAAGCATGTCCTTTGGAGTAAATGGCAGATGACACCCACAATCCCGTGCTATCAAAGTACTTAGGCCAAACTGCAATAAGCAAATTTTTCTTTTTCGGGATGCACCTCTAGTACAAATGTGTTTATCGGAAGCCACCTGCCGTCTGGAATCGATTATTTCGGGGTGATGCTTCCAAGTCGAGAATGCCTCTTTTCGATCATACTCGCTAATGAATGTTCAGATGTTAATTGTTGCCTTTTCTTCTCAGTTCGATAGGGATACGTTTTTATGAATTTGTGCGTTTTTATAGTTTTGCACTCTATGAGAATTGGTTAGAGACAAGAACATGAATCAAAGTTTGCTGTTTCATTGTGGCATAGTCCAGTAAGAGGTATAAGTTGGTGTTTTGCTGGTGGAATTAATGCCCTCCTTTATGAAGATGAAGTTAAAAGACAGACGTGAAATACTGTAAGTGATGACATAAAGGCCATCACTTTGTCAGTACTACTTGAAGGGATTCCCAAGACCAAATATGGTTTGAAACTAGCTTGTTTTAGTATTCGCTCCCTCATGAGTTGGCAAAGAGCATGTGGGACGGTTCCCTCTGATATTGACTTGCATTTTCATTAACCATTAGGTCTTCCTGGATTACAAAGCTTGGCCTTCATTCCCAGCTAATACCTGAACCTACTGCCAGCAGAGTAAGTTGGTGACCTGATGATGGGAGCCAATGACCCAAGCCCTGGTGAACAACTCTCGTGACTAAAACGGCCCTAAGGTAGCGTAATTTTTTATCAGGTGAAATCCGACTCACATCAAAAGCGTAATGATTTGGGCGTTGTTTCAGAGAGAAGCTCGGTGAAATAGATATATCTCTGAAGATGCAAATTACCTGCAACTGAATTTAAAAAAATCCTATGAAGCCTTTCATGGTCAGCTAGGTAGTGGTGTAAATGATTCAATTCATCCAGTTCAGAAGAAAAACTCAAAACAGAACCAATGTAATCAGTTTAGAAATTTGAAAATTAAAACCAAACAAAACTAAATAGATTCAATTTGATTTCGATTTGCTCAACTTCGACCCGATCTTTGATTTACTAGTTTGATTTTACTATAATTGAAAAATTAAAAGAATTAGTACACAAATATACAGTTGTATCATAAATAAGTCAAGGCCAATATAAAAATTCAAGTAGCAAATTAATCATCAATACATTTAGAAAATTAAAAAAAATTACATATTGCAAGTATTTTAATCTGATCAGTTTCGGTCCAATGTTCAACATCATAAAATTGAAACCAAACTATAAGTTTTAAAAATAAACTAAACCAGACTAGTTAAAAAATTAGACCAAACTATCGGTTCGGTCCAATTTTTCTGCTTGGTTCAATTTTCCAATTTTCAATTACACCCCTAGTCATCTCTCAACACAGTTTTTGGTATCATGCCTGAAAATCATTAGTAACGAAAGACTGATATGAAAATTTTGTTCGAGAAGAAGTAATTTGGCAACAAAACTTTCCCAGAAACACAGCTTTCTTGAGAGAGAATGCCCCTTAACAGCAGCAGAAAAATGACATTTAGCCACAACATCCTCGACTACCATTTACCATCTCCTTGAAACATAATACCACTCGTAAAATATCAGTCTACCAAAACCCAAATGATTGCTCATCAAGGATTGGCCCCATATCCACTTCCATGGAAGTAACCTTCTCATCCACTACATCCTCAGGAGTTGGCTGCAGAGAATCAAAGGTAAGATGGGCCCTCCAGCCCATTCCATTTCCTAAGATCCGTCGATGGCCCATTAGGAGAAAATGGGACTTTATATTCTCAAAATGAAGGGATGATTTCACTTGGATTTAGGAGTCGCCATCTTCTTTGAAAGGAAAAAGAAAGAAAAGTGACAGCAACATCATTCATAGAAAGTACGCTAAACATCAACTTAAAATGCTACGAATACAGCCGTCATCTGGCTTTTACTTGTACGGTGCACACAATGTGGAGTTGTGCATGAGCAAACTGACAGGACCATATGGCCGCGGGGGCAGATGTCTACCAAAACCAAAATGACAATAACATCATTCATAGAAAGTACGCTAAACATCAACTAAAAGGCTACATATACAGCCATCATCTAGCTTTTGCTTGTATGGACCGCACATCGTTGAGCCGTGCACGAACAACCTGACAGGACCATATGGCAGCAGGAGCAGACGTTGAACATTTTATCAGCGAGGACTGCAACCAAAGCAATAGCAGTGAGTGAGATTTTGCATATACGAAAATACAGACGACAGATGCATGCACGGGTGTACAAAGGTATTTGTTTCATTCCTCAAGACAAAGTTCAAGGCAGGAGGGCACAACACACTGCCCAAGGAAATCAATGAATAAAGAATAAGACAAAAATAGTATCTCTTGTAAAGATAAGTCCCGTCCCTAGATGTGCAAGAGAAGATCAAGCAGAAGCAGACATCAAAAAATAAGAGAAACTGGCATGTAGACAATAAACAGCTTGGGTAAAACTAAATGGAGGTCCGAACCAATGAAAACTTCATAATATGAATTCCTGCCACAATTTGTTGCTTAACCCTTACAAGTTTCAGAATGAAGTCCCATTGCAATTTGTTATGTCAAAGGATTCAGATTTAATTATGATGCACTTTGTTGCGGTAAAACCCAGACATTTCAGACCCAAGGCAAGTGAAACAACTGCCACGGAGCAAAAGCCCCCTTATCTAATTACCAAGTCCTTGACTACTTGGATTTTGTGATTTAAGCTTGACCTGTGCTGTAGGACTCAGATATTCTTCAAAATGGGTTGCGCAAACCCAAAAGACGCCTCTTTTGACTCGTGCTATGCTCACTAGGGTTCAATAAGGCGTCGCTGGTCTTTCTTCCATGAAGTGCTACGTCTGTCTTGCTTTTAGTTCTCATACGACAAGATCTTTGGGATGAACTCGCAAAGACTCGACCTGGAGACTTCCCTCGTCGAGTAGCGGCTTTTACAAGACTCGAGTTTCTCTGTTAAAAAAGAGTTGGAGCTCTTTTGGCTTACTTTTAGCCAAGCGGAGCGGCTATCCGCATGTGTCCCACAGGGATGTCCATTTTTTTGGAACAAATATACTCAAAGGCCTCACTAATAATACACATGCTCACAAGAAAAAATTACCAAAACCCCCCACGTGCTTGAGATCCCAAGGAACAGAAAATTGCCATGATTCGGTTAGACACTCTCCAGTCTCCACTCTGCTAAGCTGGATGTCATTTATTTCTCATCTTATCAAAATTCATTCAGAATGATACAAACCTGTAGGTTCGAGAACGATACTTTGCGGGACTCTGTGAATTTCCCCTTGGACTTGGTGACCTGCTCAGCTCATGACCTCTATAGTCGTTGGGACTTTGACCATTCTCACTAGGGCTTGGGGACCTGTAACTTTTCTCACTGCGAGGAGAAAGAGACCTGGAAATGGATCTAGAACGCCTTGGGAACTTCTGGTTCGACGTATAAAATCTATCATCACGGGGGGAAACAGATCTGGAGACGGATCTAGACCGTCTTGGAGAGTAACGATCATCCCTTGTCCTTCGTTCCCTGTCTCGTTCAACAAGAAAAGACCAGCATACAAATCAATCCATCAATCCAAATATGGAGGTGTAAAATAAATATATCAATCACCGATAAATCTCACTGAAAACCCCTGACAAATTGAAAGCATCACTAGCTGTCCGCAAAGCAATTTCAGCACACACTTCATTGGGAAAATAAATAGTAAGTTGGTTTATGAGTAAGAAAATTCTTTTAGACCGTCTCAAAATCCAAGCAAATGAAACTTGACCTTTACCTGCATCTTTACAGAATTTCTGCACAAACATATGAAACTTTGATCCAAACACTTTTAAGGCTTTAATATTCTGTACTGGTTGATCAGCATCTGATAACTTCACAGCTCTCTTGCCCCAGCCTTTTCAAACATCATAATTCTTCGACACCCCAACATAACTCTACCAGATAGCAATCTTTGAAGTTCATTCTTTCTTTGGCCTGGCCAACTACAAGCTCTATATTCTTTCTTTAACTGGATAGTATGCAACATCAAGATATCAACCAAACAATTTAAATTGTGTCCATGCAATTTTCGATTTTGTTGACAAGGTGAATTTAGAAATAAAACCTCTGTAGAGGCTTCGATGAAAATGTAAGCATGCAATCTTGACTTTATGAACATTGTCTCTGTCTTTATTAGTCTGAATTCTTTAAGTCTCTTTTTCACTTAGAAATCTGCATCAACAAGACCAGTGGACAAG
Organism: Arctostaphylos glauca; assembly: GCA_019985065.2. NCBI lineage: Eukaryota > Viridiplantae > Streptophyta > Magnoliopsida > Ericales > Ericaceae > Arctostaphylos > Arctostaphylos glauca. The sequence goes on along the minus strand of JAHSPW020000010.1, from coordinate 29,652,800 downwards.
GTCATCCAACACGTATCATCACATGCTCAAAAGAATATTAGTGCAAACGATGGGTGGGAAACCGCAGCAATGAAAGTGTATCCACGCCAAAAGTTTGGACTTGAAAAACTCAATAAAAGGAAACAAACAAAATCTGAGATTTCACAACAATATGCTTTGACAGAAAATGAGTAAATGGGAAAACTGATTATGTATTTAGGAGTACCCAGTTGGATTTGATGGCATTCATTTTGCACACTCAGCGGAAAGCCTCTCTTTAAAGAAAAATAACAATCAAGATACAGGAACAAATTCACAACAATTAAGTAAACCAATACAAATGGGAAATCGCAAAATAAAACACAAGATTCTCAGACGTAATACTTTTAACTTTTAACTAAATTCAACAGACAAAATATCCAACCCTTAACACCAAACCAAGAAAATACTCAAAACTAAAAAAAAATGCTTTTTCTTAAAAAGAAACAGTTTGTGCAGGCACTAAATCAACTGGAGAATATCAAATCAGCAGAGTTATAAATTCTATTGGCGCACATGATACATGTCAAAGCGTCCAACTAAAAACCAGTTGGCAACAGTGGAGAGGCCGTCCATGCTTATATAATAGTTTGGGAGGTAATAATTAATTAATATGGGGACAAAACTCTAACAGCGCACATGATAAATCCATAAAGGATGGATTGAATTGTATTGCCTCATTCCTACAAAAGCTTAGCCCTTAAGCAAGTTCTAATAAGCAATGGAGGCTAAGTAGGCTGGTAGAGAATTGTTTGGAAGTACAGAGGTAGACTGTAAACCACTCATGCCTGGATGAATGTCTATACATATGTATGTGATTAAGGCATCCACTAACATGCATAAATACGATGAAAAACATGAAAGCATGAGAGGAGAGGGGGACAACAACGAAAGCAGAATGCAAAATATGCAATGAAAGCCCAGAGATCACATACCAAAAAGGATAACAATACAAGAGTATTCTTTTTACAGGTATAAACTCATACCTTAAACCACTTCTTGATGAGGAAGGTGAGCGTGAGTAAGCTGTCATGGAAAAATAGCAATGTCAAGTGGAGAAAAAAAATACTTATTAAGATTTCGCAATGATCATAACAAGGCATATAGCCCAAATGTAATACTAAAAAAAATCTTGTTTGAAAAAAAAAAAAAAAGGAACAAACTTAAAACAAAAACTAACCATGATAATGGCGTCTTGGGGACCTTGCTGGACTTCGCGTCCTATAGCTTCCTCTTCCACTATACAAAAGAGAATATGGTTTCCATGTTTATTTAGAGGATCAGACAAGTTCTCCAAGAAAAGAAAAAATAACACTAATGCAATACTGGACCTTGTGCGTGAAACCCTACGCATCTCTTGAGGAGTTTTCCTGTTCTCTTCTGCAAAAACAATTCGTATCTCACGCCCTCCAATAACTGCATGGTTCAAATGTTCCTTTGCATCTGCTGCATCTTCAGGATAACGATATTTCACAAATCCAAAACCCCGTGGTTCCCTATGGATTCAAACAAAAATGCACTAAGCTGTAGAAATGAAAGAATCGACTATCGAGATAAGCATTCGAACAATAATCACGGATTAGTAGATGACGCATCCGAACTACGATAACTAATTTCATGCCTTTCATAAACCAGTTAAACGACTAAAAATTTAACAGTAAAAACCTCCTCCAAGTTCTGAATTTTCTCAACAAGTATCTCCAAAGCTATTTCAAACAAGAACCATCATGGCTTATCACGTGACTCAAGAGTTAGTCCCTTCAAACTTATTGTTACCACAAACCATCCTTAGATTGTTGGCACTGACCCCAGCAGAACTTAGATTTTCTTTTCAAGTAATTTTCGCCATGGAACAGGAAACAAGGTAGAAACATAAGCTCTCATTATGGTTGTAAATGTAATCTCCAATGCCAGGGTTGAAAGCACAAAATAATCTGGGTTCTGGGTTCCAGCTATTTGAACTTTCAAGGTCCTATAACCAAACTTGACTTTCACCTATATGTACAACATAAGAGTAGTGCTGAAAAGTTTCATCCTACCCAACCGACGACAACCAAAAAAAACTTGACTTTCACCTATATGTACCGATGAGCAACTTAATCAGTGCCATCACTGATTCTGCCCGGCCAACAACAGTGACGCAATTCCGACTTGTTTGTTATCAGCTTTCTGACAAGTGTCATATACATTTGAAGCTTACTTCAACAGAGATAAGTCTAAGCTCATCCATTAAGCAAAACATATCTCTCTCTTAATTGTGAATCCATCCAAAGTTCCTTGGAAGCCCTATTCTATGCATAAATTTTGAATCTATAACTAGAGTTTGACAGAAACAAGAGAAGGAATGACCTAAAAAAATACATACACGGATACAAATAACAGATAGCACACAAAAAACACAAAATAAACCATACCCAGTGTAGTAATCTCTGGGTAGGTAAATGTCCTTTATCGGTCCAAATCGTTCAAACGGGATCCTAAGATCTTCTGGCCTGCAAACGAACAAGTAGAAACAACATAATTACTCTCTTTAGAGAGAGGGAGAGTAGCACTATTTGAAAACAATCCACTTGATGGCTTTCAATTGGTCATTCCCATTTGGGATGATTTTACTCCAATTTTACATTTAAATGTGTATTTGCACATTGGACTGCTTCATATATCAAATGGAACTTCTCTCTCAAATGGAGAAAAAACATGTGAGTCGGGCCACAAATGGTCATATATAGGCAGAGATGACCGAACGGAGAAATGGATGTGTGACAAGGTTTGGAAAGAAGAAATCATATTGCAAAAAGCTAATAAACATAAACGAATGGAACCATTATATATATCCAATATATATATGTATATGTATATGTCGTGAAAAAGGGCACAAGTAAGATATCCATGCAGAGATTCTTGCAACCATCAGAGATATGTATGTGCCCAATTTCATGCTGTAAACTTTAATTGTAGCTCGGAGACAACTGAAATGCATGAAATCTACGGAAAGAATAAATACAAGCGCACTAAGATGGTACCGATACAAGCACCATGGACATACATCTACATATTTACAGGTACATATATACGTGTATAAACCAAATCCCTTTCTGTATACTTCGTTATAGCTCAGAGATAACTGAAATTAGCGACCATATACAAAATTGCACTACACGAATATAAAATAGACATATATGTACAAATTTGCGTATCGATGCAGCGATTGAAGGAAATGGGAGAGGAAGGGGGCAGAAGGGAAAACCTTGCGTCGAGAGAGATGTTGCGAACGAGAAGACCAGAAGGGGCAGGAGAGAGTCGCTCATGGCGAGACCTCCTGAAGTCGCGAGGGTCGTCGTATCTCCTTCTACGCCTCGGACTGTAGCTTCGACTTCGGCTTCTGTACCTCCCCATTGCTGTGATCCCGTTCTCCCTCCCTCTCTCCCTCCCGCCGCTCTATCTACCAGTGTGATTTGGGATAGGGAAATGGTTCGTCGCAAAACCCTAACCGCAGGAACAGTGGAGGTTGATTGTTGATCGAGAAGACGGACAACGCGTTTGAATGAAGGTAAATATTTGTCCAGAAAATTAAGAAATGTTTTCTCCCACCAAATTTCGGCATTTTCCGTGGGAAAAAATTCAAAAAACAAAAACAAAATGAAATTTCTCTTCATTATGAGGTGAAAGAAAAACCGGTGACCCAAAAATAAAATAAAAAATCAATCAGTATATGTCTGTGGTCGGTCTATAAGTTCGTTCGGTTAATTTTTACTTTTTTCATTTTCGGTTCGATCTTGATTTTCAGCTAAATATTTCCGGACAGAACCAAATAATATAATATCCAATAGAATCAAATCGAATACCGAACTGATCAAAATAAAATTGAACCAGAGCATGTAAAAAATTAAACCAATTTGAAGTGATTTCGAAATCCTAACCCGAAATCCCCCAAAAAATCAACTGAACCGAACAAACCCGAGTCGATTAGCTCAACCTGAAATCTCCAAACTTTTCGAAAAACCCGACCGAACCAAAATATTTTGGTTAAGATCAGGCATCAATTTTTTCATCTAAAACCAATCGATTCAATCCGTTATGGCCCAAAAAACTGACCAGGCCAAACTAATTTCACCCCTATCAATATCTCATAAGCCCCAAAACTTCAATTAATATTCAAAAAAGTTCTTCCAGAGATAATTTTTCAGTTCATTTCTCATAATACATTCTAGTCTATAAGTCGTGGCTAAACACCAAAAATGCAAAATTCAATACCACGGTCGCCAAACACCCCCACAATTTTTTATTTTTTATTTTTGTATAATTAAAAGTATCGGGGTCAATTTTTTCACACCTCGATTAATTTCTGAGTGAAAAAACTCATCGTATACTAAGGAGCCCAATTAAAATAAGAACAAATACAGTATGAATTGACTCCATAAAAATTAATAGCACTCGAGACATTTTAAACTTGAGATCTTAGAAGAGAGCAAAAACTCAAATCTCAAACATTGACCAACAAATCAATCATTGGAGTTTATGATAACTCAATCACAAAAGGGCGAGATAATACATTTTGCATATTCGAAGAGTTATTTCAAAAACTAGCTCATTTCCCAAATTCTACTCATAAATATCCCTTTATTTCTATGATCATCGAGACGAACTAGGTCGTATACAATTTTTTTTTTTCCCAAAACTTTAGTTCTCTGTAAAGGACGGCATTACAAACACCGATGGCGCACTAATCAATGTTGATTCTTTCAATTATAAGGTCCCTAACCTATTTCAAAAGGTGATTTGGGTATTTAAATAATTATGTAATTTTCATTACTATCTACTAATAGTATTTAAATGAATAGTTGTGAAGTGATATTCTTATTCCAAATGACTCTTGTAAAGAGTAAAAAGGTTATAACAACCATTTTTATATGTTTCGTTCATTAGTAGCTGGTCTGATAAAATGATCAGTCAAATTGAAATTGAGACACGAGACATGCACCAAAGGCCTCTGTACTTTCATCCCTTGCATAGATAGAGAGAGGGCAAATTATACGATAGACATCTAGTATGGATCGTATATAGACGATAGTACTTAGAGTCAATAGTTTCCGTAAGATTCTCTTATCTTGGATCCTCTAGAGAAGAGACTATAAGTCAATAGTAATCTTATTAAAATTTGGTTTACGGAAAGAATTTGTTACTATTAAACGAATCATAGGAATATTTCATGAGTGAGTATCATAAGTACAGGAAATTTGCTACTATTATACATTACAGTGCGATCATCATCACATGAGAATATCTTAATTGATTCGTTGAATCATCGACACTGCTACATCATATTTGATTGATAAAAATATATATATATCGTGTCTCAAAATGGTATTTCTTCCCTTAATCATCATCATTGCTACATCAGATTTTATTAATTAAAAATTACACCGTATCTCCAAACAGTATCTCTTTCCTTAATTAAATGCCAAAATAATTAATAATTAGTCCTCCACGTGAACCATTTATAATTGGCAGAAAAAATTTGTTTAGAAGATGTGAATGTGATCACCAACTGGCCCAGTCTTCAAGAAAAATATCTCCTTTTCCCAGCCGTTGGATATGGTGATCAGAAATACACATCTTGTGGCTAAGCGAGACTTACATGTTTTAATTATATTTCTTTATTTATGTTATCACTTTCGAAACTATGGAAGAAGGTGGCCAAGTCATATACATACATATATATATATACACACACTATGTATACATACATATACATATATATATATATATATAGAGAGAGAGAGAGAGAGAGAGAGAGAGATTGACTTTGAATTGAAGTGTTGTTGTCCTAATGTCCGAACCAACGCGAAGTTGAAGCTCATCTACCCAAATCATGTTGTCCCATCTCCAAGTGAAGTTAAGGGTGTGTTCGTTTTGAGTGTTTCTAAAATAATTTTTAGAAAAAAAAAACTCTGAGATCTTGTTTGGTATAAGTGTTTTAGAAAAATTTAGGAGTTAAATTTTTTCGCTGTTTTTGAGGTGTCTCTCTCTCTCTCTTTTTATAGAGAGATAAAGTTGTTTGGGGAAAAATAAAAATATTTAGGAAATCTGTTCCAAAAACTTATTTGGAAAAAAATTTTCTCAAACAAGCAAAACGAACACACAGGCTTCCCCCGATCCCAAGTCATATATATATATATAGAGAGAGAGAGAGAGAGAGAGAGAGAGAGAGAGAGATTTTTTGAATTGAAGTGTCATTGTCCACCTATCCTGGACTCCTAGGGCCTGATTGGATGGGGCCTTAGGTGGTGCGTTAGTTAACACAAGCCTTAGTTAAGGCTGGGCCCACATCTAACCCGTTGATTGGCAAAAAATTCTGAGGTGTGTTAGTTAGCCCGTGGGCTAATTAAAGCCCCCAGAAAATTCTTAATTAGCCTCACCCCCCCCCCCCCCCCAAGGCTAACTAAGGTATTGCCTTAGCCTTAACTAATTACCAAAATACCCACCCTTTTATATACACACTTATCTTTATTAAACATAATATAAGTATATATAATAGACGTATATTATATTATTATTATATATATACTGATAATATTTATACACACATACATATATACTTATATAATATATAATACGTATACATTATAAACATACGTATATTTTATAAATACATACATATAAACATATAAACATATATATATATAATACATATATATACACTATATATTATCCGTATACATTATACGTGTATATATTTATATGTCTCTCTCTCTCTCTCTATATATATATATATATATATATATATATATACACACACTATACTATACTATACTATACTTATATTATAAGTGTATATATATAAGCATGTGTGTATTTTTTATGTATATATATGTATATTTTTAAATATATATACATATGTATAAATATAAATACATACATATAAACATATATATATAATACATATATATACACTATATATTATCCGTATACATTATACGTGTATGTATATATATATGTCTCTCTCTCTCTCTCTCTCTCTCTATATATATATATATATATTATACTTATATTATAAGTGTATATATATATAAGCGTGTGTGTATTTTTTATGTATATATACGTATATTTTTAAATATATATACATATATATGTATATTTTTTTAAGTATATATACATATATGTATATTTTTTAAGTATATATAGTGTGTGTTTGTGTGTGTATATATATATTTTTTAAGTGTATATATATTAAGTATATATGTACATATTATACTTATATTGTAAGTATAATATATAATTATACGTATAATATATGTATATATTATACTTATATTTTAAGTATATACACGTATATTTTTAAATATATATTATACTTATATTGTAAGTATAATATATACATATATAATATAATTATAATGTTTATGGATATATAAATATAACTATATGTAAGTGTGTGTAGTTATGTACTTATAATATATGTATATATACATATATATGTTATTTTTGAAATAATTCATTAAATCCATAGCGAGGGGCAAAAATGTCTTTTGATAGTTTAATACACATTCTCCTTTTCAAACATACCCTTCATCCAATCACTATATTATTTAACACACCCTTCTTAAAAATCACATCAATGTGGGCCACCACATCTTATTTAACACACCAAATTATTTAACACACCCTCTTTACTTAACACACCAAAAATTAAAACGGCATCCAATCGGCCCCTAAAAGTCTTGATTATTTCTTCAAGATAGTGGATAATTAATTACACTCCAAATGTCCCGTGAATCCCAAAATTCGGAGACTCACGGAACATTTGGAAACTCAATTCTTTAAAGAGATATTTAAAAATTCCACCTTTATTATTTTTGTCTTGTAATTTTAAATTTTAACACGTTTCTGACTTTTGAATTTAATTGTATAATAGGTATAACTTTTAATTGAATAAATTTGTTATTTATTACACCATTGGTAACATCTTAATTAGTAAGAGTTTTCAAATGAGACCACCATTGCCCACGTTAAATTAAAATTTAAAAATTAGAAAGAAAAATTAGAGAGAAATTATAGATGTACAAATGACGAAATCCGATTGGAGTTTGATGTAAATATATGAGTCTCGCAGACTTATTTTTTTACGATACTTTGTTAAGAATCTTTAAAATAAAAAAATGCACGCAATCTGCGTTCGAATTTAAAGAAGGTGGAGTGCGTTGAGAGGGATCTTTCCTTTGAGTTTCAAAGATGCATTCAAAATTATATTAGAATTTGGTGTGAATAGATGAATCCTCGAAACTTATTTTAAAATATGATAAACAATTTTGAGTCTTTAAAATGAAAAAAATACGCATCCTGTATTCGAGTTCAATCAAGAAGGTGGGGTGCCTTGGAAGGGATCTTTTCTTTGAGTTCCCAAGATGTATTAAAATAGATAGAGTTTGGTGTGAATAGATGCATTTTGTGCGAACTTATTTTTGAAATATGATTCGCTATTTTGAATCTTCAAAATGAAAAATGTGGGTGTCTCATTTTGAGTTCAACGAAGAAGGTACAGTGCCTCGAGAGGGATCTTTCCTTTGAGTTTCAAAGATGCATTAGAAATTAGATTGGATTTTGGTGTGAATTGGTGCTACAAACTTCTAACTGCTATGTAAAACTGACTTGCTTACCTGGTCTTTATATTTGTATCGGACAAAATAGGAAATGTGACATATCAAGAGACGTCGTCAGGGCCTATGCATTCTGTGTTCGAGTTTAATAAAGACAGTGGAGTGTCCCGAGAAGACATCAAATATGTACTATACAAAAAGAGGAATATTAGGATCCCAGAAAAGTTTCTCTGAAAACATCCCCAAATTCAAAAACAAATGTTTGGATTCATTTGGATTTAAAAACCTACACATTCAATTAAATTTATTGCACTCATTTTAAATTCTAAAAACTTTTCTAAGATAAGACTTTCTCATACAAAAGTGCTCTACAAGTATCTACACACACGTATATTTATGCACCCTATGCCGGCAAAATGAGTGATAAAATATCACAAGTCAATGACAGCTTCACTTCCCACATGCATACTGCTTCCTTTGAATTTCCCCATAGCTTACTTGGTTGAAATTTAAGAGTTTGCTGCTTCGTAAAATGTCATATTCAAATTTTTTTTGGTATTATCAATTTTTACAGGGTCAGTTTTGAAATTTAATTGAGATCTCTGCAAATAAGCAGTGAGATTGGTCAATCAAAAATTAATCGAAGTGCACATAAACTGATCCGGATACTTTGAGTTATAACAAAAAGGTGACTTCGGCATGTTTGTTAACCATCAAATTTTAGAAGATATATGATGTAGATATAGCAAGAATAGAACATAGTAGAACGAGAGAATTATTATAAATAGTGAATAGTTATAAAGATTTAATTGAATATTCTTTTACGAAAAAAATATGTTAGATATAAGTTGGTAAATAATATTTTTGTAATTGACAATGACATTGTCTGTATTATATCCATAGTCCCCTGAGTATCATATATGGGGTGTAAAGAATATAAAAAAAAACTCCAAATATGATAAATCTGCGTAATAATGATATCCGAGATGATAGCATTGATCCCTTTATATGACTTCTAACAAACAGGCTATAGTTAGTTTGTAACGATCTGCTCTCGCCTTATACAATACTATCCGCTTTGGTTGTCCAAACTCTATGAACTTCCCAATATGTCACCCATCCTTGGATTGCTCCAAGATAAGCACGCTTAACTGTGAAGTTTCAATGGATTTTGGCACCCTCATGGCTTTAAAAGGCCTTGTACAAGTAAGGTTCATAATCTTATAAATACCATCGAACTTACATTCACCAAGCGACGTGGGACCTTTGACCACCCATCTGGACGTCCTATTGAGATTCCATCTCTCAGACGCCGGCCTCACAGCTAGCACCACAGTCTGGCTGAGGTGTCACATAGTTGGCTATAATAAACGTTACATGTCACTCCGAGTTCTTAAAGCATCTTCAAGAAAAGTAGAAAAACCAAACAAAATTATACTTGAAGAGTTATGTTCTTGAAAATGCATTTCAAAGGAGGTAACAAACATTATTTTGTTAGTTGAGTATCCGGCCGGTTTTGAGATTATCCTCAATCTAATGCCAATTAGTCACTGGGGTACCAATCCTATCGTCCACTTGTGTAGGCCCCATTTAAAGCCAAAATATTTTTCCTGTATAGATTGACCATATAAGAGTTAATAGCACTTAAGAGATTTCAAATCTGAAACCTAAAAGATTAAAGAGATAACAAACTTACTATACATCTATTACGGTGTGAGTAAAAACTCGGAGGTGCCAAACTTATATAGTTTAGAAAAAGATAGCTTTTTTAAGCTGTAACGCGTTACGATCATTCCTACTTATCTCTCCTTATTTACAAAAGCCCACAAATTTCTTGGCACTAGATTCCAAAAACCTTACTAGTTTGACAAGTTAACTCTGGCCGATTTTAAATTTCAGTTCAACGTGCTTGGCTTTAAAACATTAAATTCATTTATTTTAATCTAATTAATTTGTTTAAAAAAATTGTTTACCGAATGGAATTGAACTGACGAATTCCATTCAGTAAAATATTACTTTGATAACATTAAACATTTACTACATATTTATACTTGACCTTCTCTTTCATATACCTAACATGGATGTAAAATATTCTTTTATTTTTCCTCTGTAATTAATGCTATTTTGTGTTGTAGCTTTTGTCATAGCACTGGAATTGTTTTTTCCTCACTATACAAAATCTCGCCTCCCCAAAACGTAGAATCCTGATTCCGTTCCTGATTATACTTGAAGAATTATGTCAGCAAAATGCATTTCAAAAGAGAACTTACTACACATCCAGTACGATGGGATCCGGGGAGCCAACCTATTGTGCAGTCCCGCACAGCACGTCGAAACGATATACTTTAATACAAAACGATGTTGTATTAATTTTAGTTGTTTAGGATGTGCTTGACTGAATTATTAGTAGGGGTGTAAGTGAACCCAAAAAACCCGTGGTTCGGTCAGTTTTGATTTCCCAGGATTTTTCCTTTTTTTATTTTTTGGTTCAGTTTTAGTTTTCCTCTATGTGACGACACCCCGAAGCCAAACACGCCCTAAACAACTAAAATCAATACTTTGTCGTTTTGTATTAAACTACATCGTTTCGAAGCGTAGCGGAAACTGTTCTGCGAGACTACACAACAAGCCTCCCGAGTCCTAAAACAATGTGAGTAAAAATCTAAATGCGGAACTTATATAATTTATAAAAAAATTATTTTTTTAAAACCGTAACAACGACCCCTCCTTGTCTCCACTTATTTATAAAAGCCCACAAATTCTCTTGGCACTAAATCCCAGTAACCTTACTTCTTCTTCCTCCTCTCTCTCTCTCTCTCTCTTTCCTTCTATCTTTTAGTTGACAAATGGCAATTGAGCAACACAACCATAGTACTGCAAATGGGGAGGAAAACAATGGCAATGAGGATTTAGAAAACCCCTTATTAATTGATGATCAGCACAATAAAGTTGATGATGGCTCTGAGGGAGATGATTCCGGCAAAAGAGGATCGATTCGAATGGTTTTACTTAGCACTGCTGTTGCTGTTTTTGGCTCGTTCGAATGCGGATCATGTGTGAGTATACATTATTATGTCTCTGTTTTTTTCTTTCTTGAGCTATCCGGCGAGTTTTGAAATTACTCCCAATCTAATGCCGACTAGTGCTCGGGAGATCAATTTCACCGTTCACTTACGGAATGGGGGGGCCTGTAGTGAGCCCCCTCACTACATACGTGTAGTGAGCAGATCCGGTCGTCCATTTCGGCAACGGTACGGGGTCCCCATTTCAAATAAAGACTTTTGTCCTATATGGACTATTGTTTAAACCAGTTTAAAACAATTTTTATTGATAATTACATCCCTATATGATCTAACCCGCTCCATTATTCGTCCCGTTTGGTTTCAAAAAAAAAAAACCCAGGTATTGAATCGGTTTTGGAAGCAAAAATTTGGAAAAAATTCACGAATGAAATCAGAGGCGGGTTTATGTACCTCTGATTCCATTCCCGCCCATTTTTTTACATGTCAAAAATATATAAGTGTGTATATATTTTTATCCTTATAAACAGTAAATATATAGTTTAGAAATTTTTTTTTTTTTGTAAATTGTAATTATTTACTAAAATTACATTAGTTTTTTTGTCTCGAAAATTTTACGGAATGGTGGGATGAAAGTTAGAGGTCATTCTCCATCTGGGGAATGCGGTGGGATGAAAGCAAATATCAATTTTGGAAATTGGAGGATGGTTAAATTCATTCCGGATCCATCTCGTTGTCATCCTTTTTTTTTGTCTTCTCGGGAACCAAAAAAAGTCAAAAAAGGAAAAAGAAAAAGAAAAAAAAAAACAGAGAAAGGGGTTGTTTGGCTTAAGTTATTAATTTTTTGTTTTTTGTTTTTGCAGGTTGGGTATTCAGCTCCCACTCAGTCAGCTATAAGGGAAGATCTTCATCTTTCTCTAGCAGAGGTTAGTTAATTAGTTTCTTAAATATTTTTCTCCAAGTTTCCAAAAATTATTTTTGACCGCATTACACTATTAAGATATTTCGAATAAACTCACGAATTAGTATTCGATTCAAGTAAGTTGGTAACTCGATCTTATCGTTACTTTGCAGTACTCCGTCTTTGGTTCAATTTTGACGATTGGTGCAATGATTGGTGCTGTGATGAGCGGCCAAATTTCCGATTGGATTGGTCGAAAAGGGGTATGTAAGATTTTATGTGATAACGTTTTTGTTTTTATTTTTCAGTTTTGGAAAATTCAAAGTTTACTTTTTTCACTTATGGGGAGTTAGCGTTTGAACGTCATTTCTCTTGAGATCAATACGATTAGATCAAGCTCTTATCAATATTCGATTAACGTGGTTTTTTAAATGGACTTATAAGAATTTAATCACAAGTTCACATAAGAGATGTTTGTTTTATACAAGCGTCAGCAAGCCGAAAAATTGGTAAATCAAATCGAACTACGGATTTGGTCCGATTTTTCAACTAGTCCGGCCTAGTTTGGTCCAATTTTGTTTATTTTTAACAGGTTCGGTTCGATTTCAATTTTATGATCTTAAACACCATATCAAACTAAACTGGACCCGAAAATCGTATTACTTTATATTATGTAATTATTTTGATCATGAAAGCAGGCAATGAGACTGTCAGCTGTTTGCTGCATCATAGGGTGGCTAGCTGTCTACTTCTCCATGGTATATCATGCACCTAAATTTCTAGTAACTTCTCATTATTTATTTATTTAAGCTGCTCCATGTTAGTAAAGTCTCATCTTTTTTGATGGCCAAAGTGATAATAGTCACATTGAACCCTGAAAATGAAATTCGGGGAGGCTGTAGTATATTTTCTTGTAATGTGCAAAACGACATTAGTTTTACCCGCTTTATTCTTGAAGCTACATCGTTTTAACTTATCACGCCAATTGTTATTAAAATATATAGAATCAAAACGATATAGTTCTGAGGACAAAACAAATAAAATTATATCATTTTGTCCGCACTACACGTGCACTATAGGAAAGTGTACTATAGCCTCCCCAAATCTTTCAAAATGTTGAAAATTTCGAAATGATCTTTTAATTCCCGAGAGAATTCGCAAAAGTCCGCTTTCATCGAGAATTGAAGGTTTTTTTTTTTTTATATTTCGAGCACATAATTTAAGAGAGACATCTCACTGTGGAGATTCTAACAAAAAAAAAGAAGACTTTTTATGCCCTCGGAGAGTGCTTTGTCGTGTTAGGTCACCGACGTTTATGTTTTTGTCTTACTTAATTTTTTCTTAATTAACTTGAAAAATTAAAATCACATTGTAAAGTATTTTGTTGTCATCTCAATACAGGGAGCTCTGTTTCTTGATATGGGAAGATTCTTAACAGGATATGGCACTGGAATTTTCTCTTTTGTGGTAAATATATATTCAACAATTTAATTATTTTTTAATTTTTTGGGTTTTTAAATTTATGTCTAAATTTTTCAGTACTAATGTTATTATTATTTTGTCATTTTTCTTAATTGTTATCATAGTTACATTAAGTTTTATGGGTTAATTGTTCGTCTTGATTAAAAAAAAATCTAAAAAGCAAAAAAATATGGTTAAAAGTTTTAAAAAATTCACTAAAGATGAAAAAAGTTTAAAATCTTTACCACCGTTGTTTTATCTGTATTTTTTCTGATTTCAGTCCATATTTTGCATCCCTTTTTGATTCCTCCCGTCGAGACGAATAAGAGAACGCAAAAAATTAACAAAAAAAAAACTCAAAAGAAAATCACGAAATATTAAATAATACCAATTGTCTTTAACGAAAAAATAATTTGGTCTTTAACTCTTAAATAGGTCCCTGTGTTTATTTCTGAAATAGCACCGACAAAGATCAGAGGAGGACTCACAACGCTTAATCAGGTCAGTAAAAACAAATCTTGCCTCTTATTTAGGTCGTGTTTGAATCATGTATTTGTCCAAAAAATTTATAGTAGAAAAAAGGATTAATTTTACATGTAAAGAATTTGGTGCACTGATCGACATATATATGTTCGGAATCATTCGATACATGTGAAATTCTTATTATTTGATAATCACATGTGTATCTGATCATTTTGAACGTATTTCTATTTAGATCTATGCATCAAAATTTGTATGCACAGGATTTTTATATAAAAAACAAAAAACAGAGTAATGGAAAAGGGACGATAAAGTCAAATGCATGACTTGTAATTATTTTTGGATTATTGAAGTATTGGTGGGGGCAATGATGTACATTATTTGTCTTAAATTATTTGGTTTCATATTAACTCCATCGTCCATTAAATCGTTATTTTCATTTTAATATTTGATTGATGTGATTAAATATAAAAAAAATCCATAAATCCACATTCCAAAAATAATCCCTATTTTTGAAAGATTGACAAATTGATGATAAATGAGTTTGTTAGCGGTTGAAAAAGAGGTCATTGTTTTTCACTCGAGCTATGTCTGGCCTTCTACTATATCTCACTCTTACTATATTTGTCATATCTTGGAATTTGAGAGCATGTTGTGCATTGCGCACAACAATGCGTGTTTATGCGTCAAGACGATATCGTTTCGGTGTGTAAAACTCTGTCCGAAAATTATTCGGTCAGTACTTTGTGCGTTAAAACGATATCGTAGATGCTTTTTTGTAAAGAACTTCGGTCGATTTTTCTTTCAAAATTTTGACCGCTAATAAATCACTTATTTCATCCCATTTTTTGGCTATGCAGCTGATGCTTGTTATTGGTTCATCAATTGCATTTTTGATGGGAACAATCATAACGTGGCGATTGCTAGCCTTGACAGGTAAATGTTAATGCTTTTCTTTACATAATTCAAAGTGTTCGAGCCAGTTTACATTAGAGGTATAATCGGTTCGATTTAATTCTATTTAGAAAAAAAATTCAGACCAAGTCGGAAACTTTGGTTTATGATTTTTCAAATCAAAACCGGACCAAATTATTTCAATTTGGTTTGGTTCGGTTTGATTTCAGTCTGATTCGATTTGATTTTCAATTTAATTGTATCAAACCAAATGTAAAAAAAGATTTTTTTATTCACAAATAAGTATTTGAACTATTGAAGAGTTAAACTCAATATAAAAAATATATACACAAATAAGCATTTGAACTATTAAACAGTTAAACTAAATGACTTTGACCTTATTAGAATAACTTTATCAAAATTTAACCAATGTAGCAAACCAAATAATAGTTTTAACTTTATCAAATAATTGT
This sequence comes from Arctostaphylos glauca, assembly GCA_019985065.2. NCBI lineage: Eukaryota > Viridiplantae > Streptophyta > Magnoliopsida > Ericales > Ericaceae > Arctostaphylos > Arctostaphylos glauca. The sequence goes on along the minus strand of JAHSPW020000010.1, from coordinate 29,636,956 downwards.
TCTTATAAGAATTGTAATGCCCCGAAAATACGGTTAGTTAATGAAAAAAAATTCACAAAAACAAAAAACATAAAATTTTCATTCCATAGATTGTGAGTTTACTACATAAGTCATCAAATATTACAACCAAAAAATATTAATATCGAGAAAGCTTTCGATATGAAATTTAATACGAAATTTCTTAGAAAAAAGACTTACAAAAAATGTAAGTCATCTAACGTTTACTGGTATATTAATAGTTATAAAAATGATCACAACTAAAAAGAAGAAGACATCGAGAAACTGATAATTGGATTTGATTTGAAGGAATTATTCCCTGCATTCTCATACTCGTAGGCCTATTCTTCGTTCCGGAGTCCCCTCGATGGCTGGTAAGGTTTTTCTGGGTTCGGAAATACTGTAATGCAACAATAGAAAGACTATTTAAAGTTGTTTAGAGTAAAGTTATCGATCTCGTAATGGTAAGCGTATCATTTTTGTTACTAGTACAGTACGTATTGGTACCAATGTTCCGACGTACCTTTTCGAATTTATCGCTAAAAAATAATATTATTTTGTTCAGTAGTCTTGAGCCTCTTTCGATGGGTTTTAGTTTATACTTTCAGTAGCCTTCTCCGTAATGGGTTTGCAACATACTATTTAGGTTTAATTATATTTTTCAATCTCAATTTAGGTGTAATCACAAAAAATAAACAATTGATAATTTAAAAAAAAAAAACATTGTACCGGTACAGACTCGGTACAGGACCGACCAACTGGTAAAATTCAGTAATTTTTTGGTTATGGCACATAAGGTTAATAGTACCGTTTTATTTCCAATACCGACTTCGGTTTAGAACTTAAATAGGTTTATGATAATTTAGAAAGTCTCTAAACAGTTAAAACTAGATCATTTTGTTGCACTACAGCTTTCGCAATTTGGCTTTCATAACAATTTTCTTGAAATATGGTTTTATTGCAAAATTTGGTAAGAAAAAAGAGACTAAAAATTGTTTATAATCTCACAGGCAAAGGTAGGGAAACAGAAAGAATTTGAAGCTGATTTACAAAAGCTTCTTGGTAAAGATGCTGATATTTCTCGCGAGGAAGCTGAAATCCAAGTAAATTTGCACTCAATAATTTATCCCCAAAGTAATCGGGAATCTTATTGTGCACAACGCATAAAATAGTATGCTACGGGTTAAAAACAGTGCCGTTTTAGTGTCCAAAATGGCTCAACCGCTTAAGCAACATTTGGGGTGCCAAAACAGTTCGTTTTATCGTTCAACATACCATGTTGTGCACAGAATTTCCTTGTCTGTAAAGACAATAATTAAGAATATGATAATCATTTGCAAGCTTGACAATTTTTTTAAAAAATTTTGACAGGACTATATTGAAACTCTTCAGAGTCTTCCGAAATCTCAAATCCTAGATTTATTTGATCGTAAATACATTCGATCAGTAATCGTAAGTAACTTTTCTCGTACTTGTTGAGAAAATAATTCTAGACGAAAATGTTAATCGAATGGATGTAAGGATGTTTCAAATTTTTTTGATGTCATTGTAGATAGCAGTTGGATTAATGATTTTTCAACAATTTGGAGGAATAAGCGGAATAAGTTTCTACGTCAGTGAAACATTTGTAGAAGCAGGTAATCATATCGTAGTTTTTTTCAATATTCTAGCAATGCTACAAATCGATGTTATAAATCTCGTATCGTACTAACTGGTACGAGACACAAAACAAAACACTCGTAATTGTATATTATATACAATTTTAAATGCTAAACAATACCGAGTGTAGCGATCTGTACTGAACGTTTCGGGCTATGAGGAAACTGTCACTAATATTCATTGTGCACATTTGCAGGGCTATCAGGAAATGCTGGAACAATAGCCTATGGAATAATTCAGGTTTCCAAACTAGAAAGCCTGTGTACCGATTGTAGTGTAAAGATTCATATATAAATATGTTTGAAAATGTTCGATGCATGCGAGCTCCATAAAATGATGAAGCCCTCGCACGTATCGGAAAATTCAGGATACGTCTTAGAATTTGGGTTTTGGGAGGATGTTGTGCGGACTGCACTACAGCCATGTTGGACAGCCAAAACGATGTAGTTTTAAGGGGTAATATTTTGGTAACAGTTTATAGTCAAAACAATGTCGTTTTGACTACGAATTGTTACCAGAATGCATGAATCAAAACAACGTAATTTTGAGGGGTAACATTTAGTAACAATTCGTAGCCAAATCGAGATCATTTTGCTTGCCCTAGACGGTTGTAGTGCAGCCCGCACTACAGCCTATGGATCCTCAAATCGGTGGACGAAAATCTATCCACGTAATATACCATTTTAAAACTTCCCTTTGCTCATTTTTTTCGGGAACTGTTATCAAAATACATGGAATCAAAACAACGTGCTTTCAAGTAATAATGCTTTGTTAACAGTTTGCATCCAAATCGACATTGTTTTGGTTGCCCTAGATAGCTGTAGTGTGGCAACCGCTCGCACTATAGCCCCCAGATCCCTGAATCTGTGGACAAAAATCAGTCCCCTTAAGATATCACTTTCAAACTTCCCTATGATTCGAGATCGGGGGGAGCTATAACACAGACTACACTACAATCATGTAGAATAGTCAAAATAACATCATTTTGACTGCGAAGTATTACCAAAATACGTGGGTAAAAACGATATAGTTTTTTAGGGTAATGTTTTGATAACAGTTCACAGCAAATCAATGTTGTTTTGGTTGCTCTACGGGCAGTAATACAATCTGCACCATAACCTTCAGATCCCCGAATCTGTGCACGAAAATCTGTCCACTTAAGATTCCTCTTTCAAACTTCACTGTGCTTTAGATTGATTGATTTCATTTGGTTTAACAGGTTCCAATGTCTTTAGTTGGAGTAATATTAATGGACAAATCTGGAAGAAGACCACTTATCATGGTGAGTACTCTTGTAAAAAAAAAAGGAAAGGGGAAATTATTTTGAAAGCTGAGGGAAAATGGTTTTGAATTTTACTAATTAAGGTGTCTGCAACTGGAGCATGTCTGGGATGTTTTATAACTGGAACCTCTTTCTACCTCAAGGTAAGCTACCCATAACTGTAATTTCATCCACTGTATTCATGTGCGCGCGCACACACACACATATAATATATATTGTAGTAGGCCGGAATAATCATTAGTGGGCCCCCGGCCCGTGATCAGCTGATCCATATTCAGGGGGTCCATGAAGCCCAAACTCGCCTGGGTTGGGCCGAACACCCTATCGGCCGGAGCCTTCGCTCGGCCGTTCCGAACAGGTTTGGGTCTCGGCCCTGCCGAACAATGGGATGGCAATCCGCACCGATCCCCGGCCGGAATCCCCTTTAGCGGCTTCTTGGCCAGATCATCTCAAAGACATATGGTAATTCGGTTTCCAAAGCACGAACACACGTTCTCCGCTTTCTAAGGGACGTGCGGACACGCTATTCCAACCCGCTCGGGCGTGGGACACGTGGCAGATCACGCCCTTCCAATCCGCATGGGAGTGGGACACGTGCCAACGTTCCCATACTCTTCGGACCACGTCCTGCATGGTGGGCCGGACGTTCCGGAAACAGTTGGACTCCTACTCTATAAATACCCCGGCGGCACTCCAATCCAAGGTACATGCATACTCGCGCTTAGAGCTTACTTTCAAGTTATTTCTTCTCTTCCTAAAGAGCTAACTTGATCGTCGGAGTGCCCACCGGAGATCCAACTCCCCCCCGGTGTGCACTAACTTAGTGTTGAGTGTTTTGCAGATCGAAGATCCGATTCTACAACCCGAGAAGTCAAGAGTGGATTCCAGACTCCACAATTTGGCGACCACAGTGGGAGTTCCTTCTGGCTTCTCATCCTCAAAATCCTCACCTTAAAACTTTACCTGAATCAACAATGGTGGTCACCGGAACTGAACCTTCAGTCCTACCAGCCATTCCACCCCCTCCTCCTGCTGATCTGAGGGACAGGGCATATGTCGAGCGCTTGGAGGCTCGACTGGCAGAACGTGATCAGCTACTTCAACTGGTCAGGGAGGAAATTGCGCAACTCAGAGTTGCCATCAAACCTGACCAGAATGGCGAGACGTCACAGGCTCGGCGACGAAGGCGCCGCAGGACACGCTCTCCGGAGCAAAGAGAAAGGAACAAGCGTCCGGCCCTCGAACGACTGGGAGTCGAAACCGAGGTCGACGCGATCAACGAGACGCGGGGCCGGGGACGAACCAGGACCGCACCATCTGGAAGCCGTTCGGAAGCCGAACGGGGAACTCGGAGGGTCTCGGTTCACCAAAGGCTGGGAGCTCAACCAGTGAGCAGCACTCAGTCGCACTCTCCACCGACAACACCTTCGGACGTCACCCCGACCCATGAGACTCAAATGGATCGAAGGTATGGCGGTCGAAGGGATCAATCCCCATCAAGACGTCAAAACCGCCGAGGACGTTCTCCTCGGTATCACGGTGGACGAAACCTGAGACCACAACTCGTGGCTAGAAGGGGAGGGAGAGCCGAACAGGAGGTTCGGCCAGCACGTTCACAGTGCGACATCATCCATGACCAGCTCATCTCTTCTCCCTTCACCAGGGAGATAGAGGGGGTGCGTCCACCACGTGGCTTCAACCCCCCGAAATTCAGTAAGTATGACCCCAAGACAGATGCCTACCTGCACCTGGTGCACTTTCGGCAGATGATGTCTCTCTACAGCACCGACGACGCTCTGATGTGCAAGCTCTTCCCTTCCAGCTTGGGGGAACTAGGGCTCCTCTGGTTCGACAAACTGCCAAAGGGTTCCATCCCATCTTTCAAGGACCTATCCCTCGCCTTCCTGGCTCGGTTCGTCACCAGCAGCAGGCAGAAGAAAGGAGTCGATTCCCTCCTTGCACTTCGGAAGTCGGCGAATGAGTCTCTCAGGCAGTACGCTGCTAGGTACTGGGAGCTCTTCAATGAGATTCAGGGCTGCGACCCTGCTATTGCTGTGACTTCATTCAAGCTCGGACTGGATCACCGAAGCAGGTTGTTTGAGGACCTCATGTTATCCAATCCTACCGACATGGATGACCTCATGGCCCGGATTGACAACCACTGCCGGTTGGAAGAGGCACGCAGCGAGCGGCGTCAGGCCGAACAAAACCATCCCCGCCAGGGGGAAGGGAACAAGCATACACCACACGGCTCGCGCCGGAGTGTGAACGTGGTGTCCTCTGGGAAGAATAAGGGACCTCGGGCGTTCGAGTTTGCCGCGGTGAAGACGGTCTTCAAGATCCCGACGTACGAGATCCTCAAGAAGATACAGAATGAGCCGTACTTTGAGTGGCCGAGGCGGCCAATGGGAGAGCAGCGAAAGACGCCGGACTCTCCATACCGTTGTTCGTACCACAGGGAGAAGGGTCACTTGACCACACGCTGCCGAGCCTGGAAGGATTTCCTGGAACGATTGGTGTCGCAGGGACTCCTCAAGGAGTTCATCAACGAGGAGAAAACACAAACCGGGCCACAGACAGAACCAGAGAAGGAGAACAGTGGGGAAGTCCGGGTGATCGATGTCATCCACGGAATGGTGGATGCAGCAGCCGAGGAAACTCTTCGGGCCGAGATCAGGCGTGCGGCATGCGGCAAGCAGGTCATGTCCGTAAGTGCGGGAAGCAAACGTCCGCATCTCGACAGCCATTCTGGGGGGAACCTGTCATTTTCTGATCAAGACCTTCAACGCCTCCAGACGCCGCATAATGACGCGTTGGTCGTCTCTCTCACCCTCGGCAATTCGCTGGTCCGCCGAATACTGGTCGACCAGGGGAGTTCGGCCGAGGTCATGTATTACCCCCTATTCAAGGCACTGCACTTACAGGAGGCCGACCTCACGCCTACCGAGGTGCCGCTGGTAGGGTTCAACTCGGCTCCTGTTTGGCCCCTCGGTAAGATCACGCTCCCTATCCGCACGGGCACAAGAACCGTAGAGGTCGAATTCGTGGTCGTCGATGTGCCGAGCCCCTACAACGCCATCGTCGGCCGCGTCTGGCTGCACAAGCTTGGGGCCGTAGCCTCGACATATCATCAAGTCCTTCGCTTCAACGGAACATGGGGACCCGAAGAAGTGCAGGGCGATCAATTAGCCGCCAAAAAATGCTATGTGGCGGCGATCAAGAGCAAAGTCTGCCCCGAACAGGTCCAATGGGTGGAGGCGCCGGACGCTCCCCTCCTGGACGATGTCGGCGCTCCAGCTGCGGAGAAAGCAGTTGAGGATCTGATCACAGTACCGGCCGACGACACCAATACCGACAGAAATTTTCTGTTGGGATCAACCCTATCTCCGGCCGAACGGGAAGCCATGACTTGCTTCCTCAGGAAAAACATTGAGGTGTTCGCATGGACACCGTATGAGATGCCGGGCATCGATCCAGATTTTATCTGTCACCACCTCAATGTGGACAGATCCAGCAGGCCCATCGTTCAGAAACCGCGACGCTCGGCCACAATCCACACTGATGCAGTCATCGAAGAGGTCGACCGACTGCTGGAAGCGGGGGCAATCAAGGAAGTACAGTACCCTACCTGGCTGGCGAACACCGTCGTTGTAAAGAAGAAAAATGGCAAGTGGCGCGTCTGCGTCGACTATACAAATTTGAACGACGCATGCCCCAAGGACTGCTTTCCGGTACCGAGGATCGACCGCCTCGTCGACGCTACATCTGGGCACGCTCGGTTCAGTTTTATGGATGCATACCGGGGGTACCATCAGATTGCTATGCACGGTCCGGACATGGAGAAGACAGCCTTCATCAGTCCCCGTGGGTTGTTTTGCTATAAAGTTATGCCCTTCGGCTTGAAGAACGCAGGGGCTACATATCAGCGGATGGTGACGAAGATGTTCGGCAAACAGATTGGAGACACGATGGAGGCCTACATTGACGATATGGTGGTCAAGAGCAAATTTGAGGCCGAGCACCTCAAACACCTACAGGAGGTGTTCGACATTCTGAAAGCACACAAGCTCCGTCTCAACGCCGACAAATGTGCCTTCGGCGTCGGTTCTGGGAAATTTCTGGGGTACCTTGTCACCAGAAGGGGCATCGAGGCCGATCCGAACCAAATCGCTGCCGTCAACAACTTAGCAGCGCCGTACAGTATCAAGGGGGTTCAGAAGTTAACAGGTATGGCGGCCGCTTTGAATAGGTTCATCAGCCGATCTTCGGACAAGTGTCGTCCATTCTTCGCACTCCTGAAAAAGTGCAGCCGAAGGAGCTTCGAATGGAGTCCAGACTGTGATCAGGCGCTTCTGGATCTGAAGGCCTACTTGTCTTCGGCGCCACTACTCTCGACGCCGAAGGACAAGGAACCACTGTTCGTCTATCTGGCCGTGTCTCCGCACGCGGTCAGTTCTGTTCTTGTTCGGCAGGATGACCGAGCTCATCTGCCTATCTACTACACCAGCAAAACACTGGTCAGTGCCGAGACCAGATATCTGCCTTTGGAGAAACTGGCATTAGCACTGGTCTCCGCTTCTAGGAAGCTTGCGCCGTATTTCCAAGCGCACCCCATCACGGTTTTGACTTCACAACCTCTAAAAAGCCTGTTCCGTAAGGCTGATCTGTCTAACCGAATCTCAAAGTGGGCCGTGGAATTGGCCAACTTTGACATACAATACCAGCCGAGGACGGCGATCAAGGGGCAGGTTCTGGCGGATTTCATCGCCGAGTTCACGCCGGATTCAGAGCCGACTCTGCCGAACAAAGAGTCGGCAGGATCAGTTGAATGGCAACTATTCCATGGCAATTCTTGGAGAATGTTTGTGGACGGCGCATCCAATAATCATGGTTCCGGAGCCGGGGTCGTTTTGATTTCACCAGAGGGAATTGTCCATGAATTGGCAATCCGGCTTGACTTCCTCGCCTCGAACAATGAGGCCGAATACGAGGCCGTACTTGCCGGTCTTCGTTTCGCAGCAGACCTCGGTTCGGAGCACATTAAAGCTTACAGCGACTCTCAGTTGGTAGTTCACCAACTCTCCGGCGAGTATGAAGCTCGCGACGACCGAATGTCCCGCTACCTTACCGCTTTACAACACGCCAGCAAACACTTCCGCACTTTTTCATTGGAGCAGATTTCTAGAGAACACAACGCCCATGCCGACGCTTTAGCCGGTCTCGCGTCGGCCACGGACGCTGGGGGGCAGAGGACCGTATCTATCGATATCCTCCCACAGCCGAGCATCGAAAAATCCGCGGCCGAGCCAGTATACTGCATCTCACAGGGACCCAGTTGGATGGACCCTATTGTAGCATACCTTCGGGACGAGACGTTACCCGAAGACCGAAGGGAAGCACACAAAATCACTCACAAAGCCGCCCAGTTCTGGCTAGGACCAGGTAACAAACTCTACCGGAGAGCTTTTTCGGCACCTTACCTGCTTTGCGTGCACCCCAAGCAGTCTGGGGCTATCCTTCAGGAATTACATTCCGGCAGCTGTGGGTATCACTCGGGGGGACGTTCGCTCGTGCATCGTGCTCTGACTCAAGGCTACTGGTGGCCGAACATGAAAAAAGAGGCCGATCTGATGGTAAAAAGCTGTGACCGATGCCAAAGGTTCTCTCCGCTCATACATCAGCCGGCCGAACAACTCAACCCCCTTTCCAGTCCATGGCCGTTCGCACAATGGGGGCTGGATATAGTCGGGAAGTTCCCCGTGGCCCCAGGAGGTTTTAAATTCCTGATCACCGCTACAGACTACTTCACAAAATGGATCGAGGCCGAACCATTGGTCAAAATTGAAGACAAAGATGTGAAGAGGTTTGTATGGCGGAACATCGTTTCAAGGTTCGGTATCCCCTATGCTTTCATATCAGACAACGGCACGCAGTTCGTTGGGGATCTATTCACCGACTTCTGCGCCGAGCACAGAATCCGCTTCTTCAATTCCACACCGTCATATCCTCAGTGTAACGGACAGGCCGAAGCTTCTAACAAAATCCTTTTGAACGGAATCAAAAAACGACTAATGGCAGCAAAGGGTAGATGGGCCGAAGAGCTGTACAGCGTTCTATGGGCTTATCGGACCACACCTCGCCGCTCTACTGGCCGAACACCATTCTCCTTGGCCTTTGGCATGGAAGCTGTCATACCTTTGGAAGCTGGCCTTCCGACAATGCGGACAGAAGAGTTCCATCCGGACACCAATGATAGAACTTTGTCAACGGCCTTAGACTTGGCCGAAGAACAGAGGGAAGCTGCTCGGATCCGAGTTGCCGCTTATCAGCAAACGATATCTCAGGGCTATAACGCCAGAGTTCGGCCCAGATCTTTTAAGCCAGATGATCTTGTTCTGAGAAAGGTCGTCGGCGCGAAACGTACAAATAAGCTCGGTCCTAATTGGGAAGGTCCCTACCGGGTGATCAAGATCGTTGGGGTAGGTTCTTACAAACTGGAAGATATGGATGGTACACCTATTCCCCGACCTTGGAATGCTCACAACTTAAGAAAGTACTTCCATTAAGTTCTCTTTCTGTTTGTTTGATGATGAGAAGTGCGTGGTCTACGGCCTCACTCTCTTCCATTTATTCATTTTTGGTTTATTTTTGTAATCATGACTTGTTATCAGTTTATGAAACTCCTCATGTTCGGTTTTCATCTTTACTTAGTGAAATTTGTGAAATTTCTCCAAACGTTCGGCGACTTGCTTCTGTGTTATCCGTTACTGGACGGTTCGGTTTATTCTTTACTTAGTGAAATTTATGAAATTTCTCCAAACGTTCGGCGACGTGCCTCTGTGTTATCCGTTACTGGACGGTTCGGTTTATTCTTTACTTGGTGAAATTTATGAAATTTCTCCAAACGTTCGGCGACGTGCTTCTGTGTTATCCGTTACTGAACGGTTCGGTTTATTCTTTACTTAGTGAAATTTATGAAATTTCTCCAAACGTTCGGCGACGTGCCTCTGTGTTATCCGTTACTGAACGGTTCGGTTTATTCTTTACTTGTGAAATTTTTGAAATTTCTCCGAATGTCCGGCATTGTGCCACTCTGTAATTCGTTACATGACGGTTCGGCATTAACCATGCAACTCGCACTGAAAAAGGAAAAATAAACTGAAGTGTTTCGGTGATCAGAAAAATAAGAGACAGTTGACAACAGTTCGGTTAACAATGATGATTCTTCATATTCATTCAGAAGGATGAGTTCATTACATAACAAAGTCTACGGCAATTGAAACGAAAGAAAGACGAAATATGGCACGCAGGCCCTACTACTAGTTCCTACTTATGAAGCCTGGCCGCCATCTTCGGCAACGGAAGAGTCGGGTGCTCGTTCCGTATCCGGGAGGGGAGTCTCTTCGGCCGGGGGCAGCACGTCGGCAGCAGGGTCAGTAGCCGCCTCGGCAGCAGCAGATGACTCTCCATACGAAGGGACATCCCTGTACAGGGAGGATCCATCCGGCACTTCGGCAGCTTGCAGTGCTTGGAGGTAGCCGCTGCGGAAGGCGCCCTGCAGTAGCTCGGCCAGCTGGGCATTGATGCCTTCCATTTGCTGCAGGAATTTGCCCTGCGCCTCGGCATACCCGTCATTGTAGCCCTTGGAGTCGGCCTCGTCGACCCTCCTCGCCATCTCCGCCCTTGTGGCTTCAAGGTCTGCGGCCACAGTTTTCTCCCTCTCCTCGGCCGCTGACAGGGCCGTGCGGGCGGCATCCCGCTCTTCTAGGGCGCGGTTCTTGGCCACGACCTCCTGCTCGTGCAGGGTCCTCAGGCTTCGGTACTGAGCGGCCTTCCGCATCAGCCCGTCAGATATCGGGATCAAGTGCTGGGTCGTCTGCACAACAACCGAAGAAGAGTAAGTACGGTTTTACGAAAAACTTAGAAAATAACAAGGAAGAGACGAATGGAGAAGAAGAACACTTACCTTGACCATCAGCCGAGCCATTTCCAGGAAGGCCGCGTCCAGGTTTCTCGGCAGGGCCGCAGCATCCTTCGGGAGCGTCATTCCCCCGGCCAGCGTCAACGCCATGAAGGGGTCGGCATTGACAGTGTCAGCAATGTTCAACGGCCTGCCATCGAACATCAGCTTTGGGACGAAGACTGGGGGCAAGGAAGGGCCCATCATCTCGGTCCCTGCCGGGGATCGGCTCGTTTGCGGCGGGGCCACCGCATCACCCGTCTGGTGGGCCACCCCTTTTTGTCGGGAGTCCTCCATCCTCTCCCTTGGCTTCTTGGCCGCAGCGGAACTTTCTTCGGCGCCTTTCCTCTTCTTCTGAGGATCGGCTGTGCGAGTGGCCTTCGGTGCGGATCCTCCCACAGCAAGTTTGAGCGTAACCTCTTCCGGTGCCTTCCTCGGCATGGTGTTCCCCTCTGCAAGAACGTCGGCAAGATCTTGATCAGTGAACTCTACCGAAGAACAACTGAAACCGGACGAAGTCGCGGAAGAGCAGGTACCTGAGGATATGGGGATAACTTCGATCGGGCTTGGTGAGTCTCGCGGTTCTCTGATAACCCCGAGAGGAACGGTGTCTTCGGCCCGGTTCTCTTCTGGGGCTTCGGAGCTCTCACTGCTGCTAGAGTCTCCTCGGCACTTCAGCTTGGATCGGTAGACTTCCACGTAACCGAGCAAGGCAGAGCAGTCTCTGTGCCTTCTCCGGATAGCGAATGCTCGGCTGATCCTGTCCCAGTTAGCCTTGCTCCGAAGACTGTCAACGACGGCTTTCCCTGCAAAAGAAAAGCAAAACTCAAACAAATTAGAGACCGAACAGATAAAAAGCGAAAGGCGAGCAGATTAATAGACCGAAGAAAAACTTACCGGCAAACCCAGGGACGCGCGGGATGGGGTAATAACGAAGTTCGCCTAACTCGAATTCAAATTCTCCCCGGACCACGACAAAGTCGCTGGCATATTTGTCGGAGTCCGGAAGGCCTCTGATCAACCTCCTCTGTCCGGTCCGGCAGCTGAGGTATTTTCTTCTCGCCACCTTGTTCTGGCTTACTAAGTAGAGGCCGAACAGGTCTTCAACCTCAAACTCGAGGTGGTATCTTTCCTTCAGTTCTATGACCCCTACTACTATACGGAAAAAATTGATGGTCACCTGGGAAGGGGTCAGTTGAAGGGTATTCAGCACCCGCCGAAGAAAGGGGTGGAATGGGAAGCGTACGCCACCCTCGATGATAGCCATCAAGGGCAGCACAACCTGAAAATCGTTCGTCACTTCGTTCTCCCCCGGCCGAACGAGCTCTACTGATACGTTGTCCGGAATGCCGTAAGTGGCTCGGAAGTCCGCGAGGCTCTCTGGATCCTCGAAGAATCGGGAGTAACGGTTCCTCCCCGAATGAGTGGCCGAAGTCTTCGGCATCACCTCTGGGATTCCTGCCGAGCCGCTGGTTCCGGCTCGTTCGGCGCTAGAGGTCGACAGCTCCGCTGAGTCTGCTTCTGGTCCGGACATCCTATAAAGACGTGCACGGGTGTTAAACATAGAAAGGTGAGGTCCGGCCAGACTCAGCTGAAGCCTAAACTAATGGGACCGAGGCTTCGCAGCCCCTCAGGATGCCCTCGGCCAAAACATTCGTCGCTCGGCCAGAACATCCGTCGCTCGGCCAAGACGTTTTCCGTCCGGCCGGCTCCTGGGGTACGGACTGTGTACCCAGGTGAACGGGGATGCAGTGGCCACTCCTAATCTAGACCTATGTAGAAATGAAATCTATTGCAACAAGCATGATTATGGATAGCTTACCCGGATGAATGCAGTGGTTGTTTGATGGATTTTCAAAGTTCTTCAAAGCTCTGGGCAATCGCGCAAGGAGACGAAAGGCAAGAGCGTCTGAATTCCAGAAAGGTTCTCAAGTCTCCCAGAACTCTCTATTTATAAGAGGGCTCGTAGGCGGGAAACGGCTGGCGCGAGAAACGAGGCGCCCCCGCGTGTGGATTTGAAACGCTTCGCCTCCTGCCGTCAGATGGGTGCCACGTGTCGTCATCATAGGTTCTGACGTTTCGCGTGCGCCGCCCTTCAGCGCCCCTTCGGCTCTACCGTTTGATGAAACCACGTGTCGCGATCTCAGATCATGACACTTCGCATCCGCCGTTCTGCAGTGTCCTTTCGGCTCTACCGTTTGATGAAACCACGTGTCGCGATCTCAGATCATGACACTTCGCATCCGCCGTTCTGCAGTGTCCTTTCGGCTCTACCGTTTGATGAAACCACGTGTCGCGATCTCAGATCCTGACACTTCGCATCCACCGTTCTGCAGTATCCTTTCGGCTCTGCCGTTGGATCGAACGCCACGTGTTGTAATTTCCGCCACTGACGATTCACGTCTGTTCGGTTCCGAGCAGAATGCCCCAGGGCATCAATAACAGACACAATTTCTTCACGGCCTGCGAGAAAAATCTGCCTTCATGCCAGGGCTCGGCCACATGATCAATTCCCCCGTACCAAGCTGTGTACGACCGAATTGAGGGGCTATTGTAGTAGGCCGGAATAATCATTAGTGGGCCCCCGGCCCGTGATCAGCTGATCCATATTCAGGGGGTCCATGAAGCCCAAACTCGCCTGGGTTGGGCCGAACACCCTATCGGCCGGAGCCTTCGCTCGGCCGTTCCGAACAGGTTTGGGTCTCGGCCCTGCCGAACAATGGGATGGCAATCCGCACCGATCCCCGGCCGGAATCCCCTTTAGCGGCTTCTTGGCCAGATCATCTCAAAGACATATGGTAATTCGGTTTCCAAAGCACGAACACACGTTCTCCGCTTTCTAAGGGACGTGCGGACACGCTATTCCAACCCGCTCGGGCGTGGGACACGTGGCAGATCACGCCCTTCCAATCCGCATGGGAGTGGGACACGTGCCAACGTTCCCATACTCTTCGGACCACGTCCTGCATGGTGGGCCGGACGTTCCGGAAACAGTTGGACTCCTACTCTATAAATACCCCGGCGGCACTCCAATCCAAGGTACATGCATACTCGCGCTTAGAGCTTACTTTCAAGTTATTTCTTCTCTTCCTAAAGAGCTAACTTGATCGTCGGAGTGCCCACCGGAGATCCAACTCCCCCCCGGTGTGCACTAACTTAGTGTTGAGTGTTTTGCAGATCGAAGATCCGATTCTACAACCCGAGAAGTCAAGAGTGGATTCCAGACTCCACATATATCATAAAACTTTTAGTAAGGGATCCATCATTTTGTTAAAATATGAACCTCCTCATTTTTTTTTATCAAACTTTGATGATCCGAACCGTTCAATATTTTTAAAACATGTTTTTAAGGGTTCAGCGAAAAAATCGGCTCAAAATATTATCGGAAAGGGTTTTTGATCCAAATAGTTTTTTATAAAACTGTTCCTGTCAACATTTATAAAAAACTACTTGGATCAAAGTCGTTTTTGATATTTTTTAGCTGATTTCTCGCGAGTACTCTTAAAAACATATATATACATATAGTCCTTTAACCGGATATCATTTGGGTCAAACCTCAATTTAAGAGTCTTCTCGTTCTCTCTGGTACTGTAAAAACTAGAACAAGTTAGTGCTTACCGGCCGGGGTAAGCCGAGAAGCTCTTCGATGCTTATCATTAAGTGAATCAAAAAGTCAAAGGAAAATATAAAAAGTGTGTAGCGTACTTTTTACTTGAGATTACCTTTTATATGCATACAAGACTTGAGCTCCAAGTCAACAATGAACGGAGTATGTTTCTCAATGGCGTCAGAAATAATTATCTCTATCCTGACATTATGCATGAGTTATCAAGATCTAGCTCGGATGCTAGGTGGAAACAGTAGGACCACGTGGTTCGGGTCGACATGAAGGTTCTGACTCAGATGCACACTCATAAGTTGAACTGGTTGCACGAGGTCTCGTGTGTCATGTTGGACTTTGGTCCGGCCCATAAGACTAGTAAGCTATAGGGCTTGGTTCATGGTATAGCCCAAACCTGATACCGATTCGACCCACTATAATATATATGTATATATGCATACATACACAATTACCAATTTGCCCCCCTCCATTGAAGTCTGATGTTGTCTAATGTTCTTGATCATGAATCAGGGGGAAAGTTTGTTGCTTGGATGGGACCCAATATTGGCAGTCTCCGGAGTACTGGTAAGTTGAAGAAAAATACAAGTTTATTTTAAATAAAATTATTTACAAATAGTATATATTTCCTGCATTTAAATAAAATTGTTTTAAAATCTCATAAATACTAAATAAACACTGCCCGCTTTTGTTAGGCGGGTGCCTAACAACTTTCTATCCCGTAACTTCACCTATTATGATACACACTAACACCGTGAACAACGGTCCCTATAGTTAAAACAAAATTAAGATGTCTACAAATATTTAAATAATAAGTAACAAATATCAAAATCACACATAATATTTAAATATTTCTCTCTCTCTCTCTCTCTCTCTCTCTCTCTCTCTCTCTCTCTCTCTCTCTCTCTCTCTCTCACACATATATATAATTTCTAATAAGAGATCTCTTATTTAGCTAAAATGCGGATCTCTTATTTTCTGATTAAATTTTGATGATTCGAACCATTTAATGTGTTTAAAACACGTTTTTATGAATATTCGAGAGAAATTGGCTCAAACTTATTACAAGGAAAGACTTGATCCAAACGGTTTTTTAGTTTATGAAAAACTGCTTAGATCAAACTCTTCCCGATATGTTTTTTATCTGATTTTTCGCGATCAACCTTAAAAATATGTTTTAAACATATTGAACAGTTCGGATCATCAAAATTTGATCATAAAATAGGAGATCTGTATTTTACCTAAATGAAGGATCCCTTATTAGAAGAGAACTAATCATCGCTTCTAATTAGATTAATTATTGCAACTCCTTACGTGGCTAATGTGTTTTTGCCCCCTTAATGACACCAGATTTATGTAGCATCATTCTCTATTGGAATGGGAGGAGTTCCTTGGCTTATCATGTCAGAGGTAACTACAAACCTCAAAACTCACTATAAGGCGAAAAGGCCAAGAATCTTTTTCTCTGTGGTTCGGTTATTGTGGCTCAAGAATAGGGGATTTTGGGAGTTGTAGTGTAGTTTTCTGTAGTGCGGACAAAATGATATCGTTTTGCTCGTGAATTGTTACAAAATGTTATCTTTCCAAAGTACACTGTTTTGACCTGATGCATTTTGGTAACAATTCACGACGTCTTTTTGCCGACTATGCGGAGTTGTACTACGTACTACTTTACAACCCCCGATCCCAGAAATTATTGTGTACATAGACTTTCTCGATACATATATGCACATGAACTGATATATGAGCTTTGATTATTCCTTATTCTCTTTTTTCTTGGCGGAGGAAATTTAGACCGTTCACAATAGTTCTACTTATAAAAAAAATATAATCAGAGAGCAGAGTTAGAGCTACGTACTGTCGCTGTTTGTCAGGGGCTTCCATTCAAAGCTATAACACTTCTCCTTACGACCCTTCAGCACCGAGCATGTGTCGGAATCTATATATATGAGCAGGGGTCAAACTCTTTACATCGTGCTACATAACTTATGTACTTAATTATTTTCCTGCTTTTCTTTATTCCTTGTAGATCTTTCCAATACATGTGAAGGGTGTTGCTGGGAGCCTGGTGGTGCTAGCGAGTTGGATGAGTGCTTGGGTTGTTTCTTATACTTTCAACTTTTTCATGAGCTGGAGTTCCACAGGTCAGATATTTTTTGCAATTTTTTTTCTTCAGAAAACCATTAAAATAATATTTCGATCAACAGATCGAAGATCTATTAGACAATCAACTACAGCTATTTCGGTCGATAGCCCTGAAAAAATCCATCGATTTCATTACATTGGTAGCAACTGATGCCAAATCTATTGTCTTCTTCTCCTTTTTTTCTCAGGCACGTTCTTTTTCTACGGTACATTTTGTGTGTTGACTATACTTTTCGTGGCGAAAGTGGTACCGGAAACGAAAGGGAAAACACTAGAGGAAATTCAAGCGTCCATCAACACGGAGGGAAGAACATTAATGTAATAAAGTTAAACAAGTCGTTCTCTAGCTACATATTGTAATATTTTGTATTTTTATCATTATGATATAAGAAATTATAAGAAATTTCTTTTGACGATAAAAAAATAAATTGAAATAATATTTGATTTAGATAATTTTATTGGATAAACAACATATTTTATTTATTGGCAATTATTTATTTATTTCAAAGTTGTCAATGTAATATTTGACTTTGAGTAACTATTTTGTCAAAACAGTAAATTGTTTCAAACATAACTATTGTTTCCATTTATTTGTTCAACTGCTTTTGAATAATAAATTTATTTTTGATATATTAAAATGCAAGTAAAACTTTGGTTCTTCATTTTATTAACATCTTTTAACTTTTATTAATTATTTCTTTCTTCGAAAATGATAAATCTACTGAGTTTTTTATATTCTGAAATATTCAAACTCCCAATTAAAAAAGATAAGAAATGTTTGATGATAATTATATTAGGTGATGTGAATTTTTCTCTAATTTTTTTTTAATTTTTTTGCAAAAATAAGAGGACCATATGTTAACTATGAGTGCTAGTATGAGCAAAGATTCCAATTTCTAAACTTTAGATGGTGCTTGATATTTTAATCCAAAAGATATACACCATTTTTTTGAGTATTTAATCTAATATTTATTTGAGTAAATAAACAAATGAACGATCCACGTTAATCTGGTGTTTTTATTTTTTATTTCCTTGTTGTCGTGCATGTTGTCTTAATTATATTTATTATGAGAGAGAGAGAGAGAGAGAAGGTTGAGAGGGGAGGTGATTATAAAATTATTTTTTGATTATTTTTTTGTCCTTATTTAAATTTTTTTTACAATTTATTATTTTATGTAATTTTTTTTTATATTTTTGGATAGTTTCAACAATAAATTTCAGAAGAATATAAAATTATATCCACAAGCTAAAAAAAATATAGAAAAGACAAAAAAATAAGTTCAAAATAGCGTCTGTGTTGACTTATTTTCGTCTTTAGTGAATTTTGTTTAACTTTCGGACATAATTTATATTCCTTTCGTCGAGACAAACCAATAATCAATAAGCAATTGATAAAAAAATAACAAATACACAAAAGTTTTGAATAAAGATAAAAAATAATTAATATAAATTGGTTAAGCCAAATGGACCCTTGGGACAGGTTTGTCTTAAATTATTTCATGAGAAATTCTATGAACACAGAATTTACAGATTCAAATACAGATACAGATGTATTTGTAATCGTTCAATGCACATAGAATTAATAAATTAATCAAAAAATTACGTACACCGAATAATTTTGAACACCATTGTGTTCAAATCTATGCGTAAGAGCTGCCTTTGTAGCATTGTTCCTATTTTGTTGGGGCTTTTTTTTTTTTTTTTTAAATTGTATAAAATTAAAAATTGTATTTACCTGGGGGGGGGGGGGGGGGTTTCGAATTTAAGATGACTAGGACATGTTTGTCCTAAATTATTTCACGAGAAAGTTTACAAATACAGATTTTTGTATATATATTTAGATACAGATGTGTTGAAAATTATCTGATACACATACAATCTACAAATTAGTGAAAGATTTCAAGTTCATCGGATAATATTAGGGGTCCATTTGGCGTGACTGGATTATTGGATTATTCACTGTTTAGTTTTTTGTCCTTATTTGAAATTTTTCTTTAATTTTTTATTTTTCATCAATTTTTTGATGATTGTTGGTTCGTCTCGACAAGAGCTTTCAGAAAAGTTCTCAATCATCGGCTACATTTGAAAAAAGTTCAGAAAAGACAAAAAATAAGCCAAAAACAGCGTCCGTTTTGGCTTATTTTTCGTCTTTAGTGACTTTTTTTTAACTTTTGGACATAATTTTATACTTTTTAGATTCGGTTCGTCGATACGAACCAATAATCCACAAAAAAATGACATAAAAATAACAAATACAAAAAAATTTTGAATAAAGACAAAAAAATTACGCCGGATAATCTAGTCAATACAGTTTGCCCAAATAGAGCCTAGATATATTTGTGTTTGAAACTGTGCACAAGAATTCTGTTTATAGCACTGCTTTTATTTCACAGGGGCTTTTTGTTCGTCTTTCTAAAATTTCGTTAAATTTGTGCCGATTTTTCTTACTTAATAATTCACTTTGATAAAAATTAGATTGAAAAAAAATCAAGAACTAAATAAAATCAACAAAGAGGAATAACTTTTATTCTGGTATATAATTACGTACTTTATTGTAATTATTGTCGAGACGAATATTTATATTCCCAACATCTTGACAAAAAATAATTTTTTAAATTAAATATGAAGAATATTTAATGTCATAGATAATAATGATGATTCGATTCATGACATCTACCCACCTATTAATTATGAAATATATTATCTGAATCATCATCACTGTCCACAGCATATTTAATTAAATTAGGAATTTGATATTCACACTCTTTTTTGTCTATTTACACTTTTTTTGTCTCTATTATTCAAAGTTACTAAAATATTTTTCTATTTAAACACAAAATCATTTCTATCGTGTTCAAATGCAAGAGTATTTTAGTAAATTTGTATAATAGAGATAAAAAAATACAAATGGATAAAAAATATTGTGAATATCATTTTCCTTAAATTTATTTATTTATATATATACACACACAGAGTATCTCCTCCGGTAATTATATGCCAAGTAGTTAAACGCAAAAAAACAAGCTTTTAGCCCTCCACGCGACTTATTAAACAAAATAATAATTAATTTGTTGACAGAAACAAATTAAGAATGGAAGAAAATGACAAAGGTCATGCCAACTGGCACTCAGTCCCATTCTACCCAAAAAGTTGTTTAAAAATGACAGGAATCTACCCTTTCCTGCATAGACGGACCAAAAAAATTGATAAAAATTGACCGGATTATTTAGTTCGCAGTCAGTTCATAAACTTGCTCTGTCGATTTCAATTTTTTCAAGAAAAAAGAATTAATTTTCACTAAATATCTCTGGACTGAATTGAATCAAACCGATTTAGAATACCGATCTGATTTACATCGAATTGAACTGGAACATGCAAAAAACCGAACCGATTTTGAAGTGATTCTGAAGTCTTAATATGAAATTTCCATAAAAAAAGTCAATCGAACTGAACCAACCCGAGCCAATTAGCATAACCCGAATTTCCTGAAAAAATCGATTGGACCGAAGCACCCTGAATCGATTTTGGTTTACCTAAAATTTCGATCAGGATTGGACATCACTTTTTCTCCCCGAAACGATTGATTTGGTCCGTCATAGCCGAAAAAACCGACCATACCGAACCTATTTCACTCCTAATAGATTCGGACACAGATGTGTCTAACACCGTTGGATGCATATGGAGCTTATATTATTTTGAAGGCTTCACGTGAATTTAATAATTTCAGATACATCTGTGTCCAAATTTGTTTACAAAAAATGTGTTCTTATACTTACTTAAAGTTGTTTGCTGTCGTTTACGCTTAGGCCAATTATTGGATGTGAAAGTTCACCAACACATAGTAAATGCACAGATTCGAATACATATATGTTTGAAATCGTCGGATATACATGCGTCTTTTTAAAATAATATAGAATTCACATGCATGTAATCTGTGTGAGTGAGTATCAATCTATTATCACATAGGTGGTAATATTTCTTATTTTTTATTTTTGGATAACTTGGAGTGTCCAGATTAATTTACGTGCACCTCAATTGATTTCTGGGGCCCACTCCCACTGTCCTCTACATGAGATCCCAATTAAAATCAAACCAAAGCTTTGTATGAATTAACCATATCAAAATTGAGAACACTTGACATGTTTTGAACCTGTGATCTTCGGAGATTTGGTGGTATTTGCAGTCAATGAATTATTGCAACAGATATTAAGTGGGTCATCTTGTGTGTTTCAACAACCCAACAAATATGAATAATACCATGACATTTCATTTTGTATCTCATATATTTTTTACATGTTGAGATGGCCCTTCGAAGATCTGCTCACATAGAGAGAAATGATGTCTTATCAGTATGTGGTAAAACATGATGTACAAAATAAATTGTCAATAACATTATTGAACAAATATATGTATTGATGTATCACTTGAAAAAATTTGTCTTTACTTGATTTAATTTGAGTACCACGTGGACATGTCACTTGTACTCAACGATAGGTCTCCTTAGGCTAAGTTTTTCGATATTGATGTCACTCTCTTTTCTAGTCATTTTTTTATTTTTTATTAAATTTGGTTTTTAATTTTTAAATTAATATTTATCTTGACGAAAGAAATTTTAAAAATAAAAAATACAAGCAAAAGTCATGAAATTTTTTAAAAAGAGTATTTTTATTTTTATTTTTCTTGATATCTTTAGCATCCTAGTAAAATATATTTCATGTACGTATTCAGTATATACCGTAAATAGATATAGATAAAAGTATAGAGACATGGGTTAGATACAAACATATATATTTGTATTAAAAAAATCTAGGAACGCAAAATATTCGTGCACATATCTAGACACAAATTTGTTCAGAATCGTCGGATCCAGGGCCGGCCCAAAGGGGAGGCCCACCAGGCAACCGCCTAGGGCCCCCTCAAAAAGCCCCAAAATTAGGGGCCCCTTGGTTTTTGCCCTTAGTAAAAAAAAGGCCCAAAAAATTATTTACTCCCACTATTTTACTAAGGAGGGCCCAGTAAAAAGAAAGGCCCAATAATATATTTTGAGCCCAAGTGTTTAGATTTGGAAAACAAAACTTTTAAAAACCAAAAGAAAATAAAAACATAAAAAGGTCTGATGCCCTAAAAAGGTCTGATGCCTCTAAAAATGCAAAAAGAAAGATGTTCAAGTGATACTTTTAGTTATTCTAATGATGAAGTAATTTTTGAGCCTTTGTCTTTTTAATTACGTGTATTTTTTTACTTGTAATTTGTTTTTAAAATAATATTTATCTTTTGATGTTATTATAGTTTTTTTAAATGTAGAAGGCCCCAAATTGATGATTTGCTTGGGCCCCCAAAAAACTCGGGGCCGGCCCTGGTCGGATCCACGTGACGCTGACATGATTATGAAAGACCTCACTTGTATGTGACGATTCCAAATACATTTATGTCCGAATATGAAACATAATAAATGTTTCTAAACTAACTGCTTTATAAAT
This sequence comes from Arctostaphylos glauca, assembly GCA_019985065.2. Taxonomy (NCBI): domain Eukaryota; kingdom Viridiplantae; phylum Streptophyta; class Magnoliopsida; order Ericales; family Ericaceae; genus Arctostaphylos; species Arctostaphylos glauca. The sequence goes on along the minus strand of JAHSPW020000010.1, from coordinate 29,614,814 downwards.
TTTGGTGGCCGTTTGGAAGTGTTTCAAGTCCAATAGTTTTCTGCAGAAGCAGAGGCTGCCAATAAACATCGCTTGATAAGATCATTATACATACACACACGCACCCATAAACACACATATATACACACACACAGCTTTTCCCCACCCACACATATATAAGCCGAAAACCACATATATATTCCATCTCTCTCTCTCTCTCTCTCTCTCTCTCTCAATCATCTTCTTCCTAAAAAATGGCAATTGAGAAACAGAAAGACCTTGAAAATGGTGAGGAAAATACTGGAATTGAGGAATTAAAAAAACCCTTGATTGTTCAGTACAGGAAAGTTGAAGAATCCGAGCAAAATGGATCGATCGGAATGGTTTATCTATCAACTGCTGTTGCCGTTTGTGGCTCCTTCCAATTCGGATCTTGTGTGAGTATATATAAATTCTGTGTTTTTTTATGGTTTAAATCAGGTTATGGTTCATATAAATCAGGTTTTTTTTTGTTTTTTTGCTGAGAGGACCTTTTTCTGGTATGAGAGGGCCAGTAAACACACAATCCGTGCTGGCCCCGTTATTTGAATTGTTCAAGTTTACTCTCAGCTTGGTTGTCCACTTAGTATTAATAATAATTTTTTTGATAAATTTCTATTTTTTTATATTATAAAAAAGAAAAAACTTGTTGCCTCACATAGAAGGTTGCCCGAGCCCGAGGGCTTGCAGGACTTATCCTGGGCCCGGCCCTGGACACACCGCTGGATCAATTATTGTGTGCCCAAGATAAATTCTGGATAGCCAAGTGTGGAGCACCGAGGTTGTAATCCCACCTTGAATAGGCGAACAACCACCCAGGTGGCAAAGAATTGGGGCAGAACTAGTAAGTGACCGGGGGCCTAACCCCTCCCCCCAAAAAAAAATTTCAAAAAAAATTAAGATCTAAGTATAAATTTTGAATTATAAAATAATTATATTCTGGCCCCCTTCTTTTTCAAAAAAATAAAAATCTCAACTCTCCCAAACGTCGAATTTTAGTTCTGCCCCTGCAAAGAACCGACATCAATGTGTCAAATCTTTCTGTCAATGTGAGCTCTTGGGAAATATCAACCTTTATCTCAAGAATATGCAGGAACTTGAGGCTGACCTAATTAAACTTATCTTGAGATCTAGTTTTTTCTGTTAGAGAGAGACCGTTGCTATCCTCAACCTTCACTTCCGATTCACCTAGGCACAAGTCCACGCAGGCTCCCTTGCATGTAATTAATTACACTTAATTCTTGGAAGAAGGCATGGCTTCGAAATCGAAGATCCTCATCTCATATGATAAAATTACGGGACGGTCGTAGCGTATAAACAAAAAAGAGGTCCACCAGTGACTTTCCATTTGCATCATTTGTGATCAAGCTAGGTGGTTTCTTTCACTATGTAAAGTCGAAGAGCAGAACGAGAAATGAAAAAAGAAATTTTTTTTTTCTTTTTGCAGGTGGGATATTCAGCTCCAGCTCAATCAGCTATAAGGGAAGACCTTCATCTTTCTCTAGCAGAGGTTATTTAATTCCCTCTTTAAACATTAATTTTCTATTTCCCACCCAAAAAAATTTTGATTTTTTTTTTCCTGCAGTAGGAAATTATTTACCATTTTATTTTGCAGTACTCCATGTTTGGTTCAATTTTGACAATTGGTGCTATGATTGGTGCTATACCAAGTGGCCGAATCTCCGATTGGATTGGTCGAAAAGGGGTACATAAACGTCTATCTGGTTCTAATTTTGCTCCCATTATTGTCTTCTCGAAAACAAACTACCTGATTGCAAATTGTTATCGAACATCTCAGATTGTTTCAAATTTTCTCTTCAAACTGACTCGAACCGAACTGGTTACGCCCCTGTTGTTTTATATTATTAAAATTTGGATGGCTAGTTCTTCTTCCTTTCATGAAAGCAGGCAATGAGATTGTCAGCTGTTTGCTGCATCATAGGGTGGCTAGCAGTCTACTTCTCCATGGTATGTCATGTACCCAAATTTCTCATAACCTTCCATTATTTATTTATTTAAGCCGCTCCATATTAATAAAGTCTCATCTTTTGTGTTGGCCGAACCGATAATAGTTACATTGAACCCGCAAAATATTTGAAAATTCCCAATTCCCGAGAGAATTAGCAAAACTCTGTTTTCATCGAATATTGAATTTTCTTGTATTTTGACTGGAGAACCTAGCAGAGACATTACTATAGAGACTCTGACAAGAAAATTAGACTTTTCATGCCCTCGTAGGGTACTTTATCGTGATAGGTTACTAATGTATCTTTTTTGTCTTCAGGAATAGAGGTTATTTTTCTCCTTAATTAATTTAAAAAATTAATATCACATTGTAAAGTATTTGTTTTCATTCGAATGCAGGGAGCTCTGTTTCTTGATATGGGAAGATTCTTAACAGGATATGGCATTGGAATTTTCTCTTTTGTGGTAAATATTCAAGAATTTAATGTATATATTTTAATTATTTTGGGCTAAATTTAGGCTAATAAAAGTATATGTTTAAACAGGTTCCAGTATTTATTGCTGAAATAGCACCAAAGAATCTGAGAGGAGGGCTCACAACACTTAATCAGGTGAGAAGAACATAAAAAAAAATCATCTTTTGTTTAGGTTGTGTTTGGATTATAAATTGTTTTTAAAAAATTTGGTAAAGAAAAGAAGACTAAATGCCTCCCCTACCATTTGGGATGAGAAATTGATGGCTTCTCGGGTCTTTTTGAATCCTACTCTTGAAAGATTCAGGAAGACGCTTTGATCAAAACGGTTCACAATTTCTTTTAAATTTAAGAAGGCGTTGTTAACCCCTAAGTTTGAATTCGAATTTCATTGTAATTACTTCCAGCATGTTGCCCTCGGGCCGGAATGGGTAGGGTTTTGAAGCTCCACGCTCGATTCTAAAGGAAAAGATAGATAACGAAAGGAATTGGCGTCTCTAAGCAGCTTTTATAGTTATGACTGTAGAAAAGTGTTTGTAAGGGTTTAGATTTTTTAAAAAGATATAAACGGCCGAGATTGAAATGTTTCTTGTCGTCCATAATGAAAAAAGCTAGACAAAGCCCTCCACTACTCAACCCCTCGGGATTGGTTAAATGAAAAGAGAGAGGATAACTAAGGGACTAGTCCCTCTAAGGTCACGAGGTCGAATTCCACCAGAATCCATCTTTACGGGTCACTGGAAGTTTGTCTGGTCGTTAACTTCAAGGCTCCGAAGACTAATCAGTGTTAAATTGATGATAATTTCAAAGTCAACCCGGATACCTTAGTTATAAAAAAAAAAAAAAAAAAAAAAAACTGATGACAACTAACATATAATTAGTTGTCTCATTTTTTTGGGTGTGGTTTTCTCATGCAGCTGATGATTATTATGGGTGCATCAACTGCATTCTTGTTGGGAACCATCATAACATGGAGATCACTAGCCTTGACCGGTAAATGATCATTTTTCACTAACACTAAGAGTCTCTTTGTTTGCTAAATGCTATTATCACTTCAGATTTGGAAAAAGTCTAAGAACACAATTATTCATGCACAGATATAGATATATATGTGTTCGAAACTGATGTTAATGAAATTCTCTATAATCATGTAAGTCTCATGTACATCTGACGATTTTTTTCACATCTGTGTCCGGATGTGCATGAATTATTGTGTTCCTAAACTTGTTTTATGTGAAAATTGTTTACTTCCTTGTGACTCAGAAATGATATCCGGGAGACTATTTTCTCTCTTTAGATTTAGAGGAGATAAAATTATCCTATCTCTTCTCCCATTCATATATTATCCCTTCCAATATTGTCTTTTTATTTATAAAAAATATTATATTAATTACTAATTTTATTATGAACTGCAAAATATTATCAATCTACCATATTGTCCTTTCTATAAATACTCAAATGAATCAATTATGACTATTTACCACTCTATAATAATCTCTTATTTCTACCATATATCTCTTCTTCTATATTTATCATATCTATTTTAAAGTTTTGACCGTTAACAAGCATGCCTTAAACTCAAATTGCTTGATTCTATTTCAAATGAGAAACTTATGAACATTTTGTGAAAAATTACTAGATTTGACTGTAAAAGGGCAAAATGGTCATAACCCGAAATAAAAAGAGCAGCAATTTCTTAGATGGAATGAAAAAAAAAATGTTGGAAAATTTTTCGTGGAAAAAAAATTCTCATCAATACGAGTTAAGAGAATGGCTGCATGGTCTTGAAAATTGATGGATGGCTTTGATTTGAAGGAGTTATTCCATGCATTGTCATACTCATTGGCCTCTTCTTCATTCCGGAGTCTCCCAGATGGCTGGTGGGTCTTTTTTTTTTCATATGAATTTTCATTAAGACTGTGCAGAATTTGGTGAGAAATTTGTATAATATATATATTCGTAATTTCAGGCAAAGGTAGGGAGAAAGAAGGAATTTGAAGCTGCATTGCGCAAGCTTCGTGGGAAAGATGCTGATATTTCTAACGAGGCTGCTGAAATCCAAGTAATTTTTACACATTAAATTTACCCATAAAATGAATAAATAATGGACACCACATCTCTTCGTCAACTCATTCCGACACTATAAGATTCTATGGTCACGCCTTAGTCCGAAAGGCTATAGGACTTTTGGGCATTATTTAGAAGTTTGACTTCCCCTTTATAAACAGTTCTGATTGTAGTTCTCCATAGACCTAGATTCTAGTGAATGACCCTCCACATATATCCTATAAAGAGGAAAGAAATGGAAGTAGTTGATAATTGAAACAATATGCTTTTACCCCTTGCCATAATGGGTGCTCCCCTGCCTCTTGTCCCTTCCCTTTTGGGTAGGGTATGGCTTATGATTGGCCATAACAATAGGAATACCTAATTCGTTCGGGTATAGAGAAGGTTGAAAAGAGATGTCTTGAGCAATCGGATGCTCTCACTCTTTTTAAAAAGAGCAATACGACTAACATATCATGTTATATATCATGCTTACGTGGTATGTCATACAAGTCACGAGATTTAGTAATTTGAATACATAATTACAATTTATGGGACCTGCTTTTACACTTTATATCTAAAAAATAAATTGTGCACGTGGTATGCCACGTAGGTATAATGCATAATTTGATGTACAACGTGATGTATTAGTAGACTTTTCTTTTAGAAAAAGGGGAGTCTATGCAGCAAAAATAAAGTTATTTTGGCACACAAAATGCTTTTTGAACACTGCTAGCTTTAACAATCTGAACAGTATTTTGTGCACTAAAATAACGTCGTTTTATCGCACAACACGTCTTTTTGTGCACTGTATAACAAAGCCCACTGTTTACTTATTGAACGATGAATGGCCCAACTTGCCAGTGAAGGAATCCGTTGACAACGAGCTCCACGCTCAAAGATGCGCCTTAGAAGCGTTTTTAACGCTTGTTTAGCAAGCTTTCAATAAGAAAATAGGATAAGCATTTTGCAAATTAACTGAAGTCTTTTCTTTGTTTTGACAGGATTATATTGATACTCTTAACAGTCTACCGAAATCCCGATTGTTGGATCTCTTTGATAGCAAATACATTCTTGCTGTAATTGTACGTAACTTTTCGTATAATTGTCAAAACAATTATTGTAGATCAGGGTTGGATTAATAAGCGCAAACATTTGAACTTTTTTCATTGTGTTTAGATCGGGGTTGGATTAATGGTATTCCAACAATTCGGGGGAATAAACGGGATAAGTTTTTACGCAAGTGAAACCTTCGTAGCAGCAGGTAAACATGTCAAAGTCTATTTCAATATTCTAGTAATGCTACAGACTCAGAAAAAAGTCCATGCACAATATTTCGGATAATTTTTTCCAATTTTTTTTGCGATGTATTCATATTGAATATACTGTGAGTAATAATCATTGCGCACATTTGCAGGGCTACCTTCAGGAAATGTTGGAACTGTAGCATATGCCATAATTCAGGTTTTTCAGACTTTGCCTTTTTCCTCTGCAGTTTCAAATTTTGATTAACGAGATCTTTGTATAATTGTATATTAGTTTTTTTAATATCTTATAGTGTTAAGTTCATTTTAAGCGTATCTCGACTAATTATTAGCGGGCTAATCTTGCCCTTTACTAGTAAAGTAATGCTAGGTACACAGATCCTCCGAACACACTTGTGTCCAGACCCGTTAGATGCAAAAAGAAAAATATTTTTCTTTACGTGTTTATTTGATAAAAGAAATTTATGAAAAAATTCAAAATAAATAGTTTAACTGCGTAAGATAATAGTGCAAAAATAACAATTTTGCAAAATCTTATATTTTTTGCTGAACATGTTTTGAAGAAAAAACTAATCATAGTGTGAAAGTTAGAAACGTAGGTCCCAAAACTTTGTTGCTAACTAAATACACAAAAAGTACCCAAAAAAAGTATTTCCATACTTTTCTTTCCCTTTCAGCTAACTAAACAAGGCTTAGGAGGGGCTCGGCTAGGCTCAGTATGGGCTCGGTTCAGCTCGGTTCGGTTAACAACCTGAGCTCAAGCTCGAGTTTTAGGCTCGTTTCGTAAACGAGCCAAGCTCGAGTCTCGAAAGCTTGGCTCGGCTCATAAAAACTCAGCTCGTTTAAAGAGACTCGTTAAGTAAATGAGCTTAGTTCAACTCGGCTCGTTTACAAACAAGCCGAACTCGAGCTCAAATTTTTGGTTCGTTTAGTTAATAAGCTGAGCTTGAGCACTCCAAAACTTAGCTCGGCTCGTTTACAAACAAGCCGAGCTCGAGCTCAAATTTTTGGTTCGTTTAGTTAATAAGCTGAGCTTGAGCACTCCAAAACTTAGCTCGGCTCGTTTGCAGTCCTAGGAGAGGGCAAACTCCTAAATCCGTACCTTAACCAGTGGCCAAACCCTAGGTTAATCTTTGATTATTTATTTATTTTTTTTGAAATTGATTGCTTTTTTCATTTACAGGTTCCTATAACTTTAGTTGGAGCAATATTAATGGACAAAACAGGAAGAAGGCCACTTCTCATGGTGAGTATTCTATAAGTATTTGTGGCAGTTTTTTTGGATTCAGTTGCTATTTATAGTAACAAAATGATAGGAAAATATTTTGAAGGCTAAAGAAATCATGGTTTTTGTATTTATTTTAAGGTGTCTGCAAGTGGAACATTTCTAGGAAGCTTTCTAACTGGAACCTCTTTCTTCCTCAAGGTAAGCTCTACCCCCATAACTCTAAATTCATACACTGTGTGTATGTAGGATTGTTAGATTTGTTAATCTCATATGATTCTTTCTTTTTGATTCGTCTCGATCCCGCTAGTGTGCAAGAGAAATAACTCATTAGTGCCGTTTGGCCGATACTTAAGTCAAGACTTCAGATTAAAGATAAAAAAGTATAGCAAGAGTATTTGTACTTTTCAGTCGTAACGTATCTTTTTAGAGTTCTATGTCATCCTTTTTGTAATTGATTTGACCTAAGCGTGTCGTTAGACTCGCTCCGATCACGCACCGTTACTGATGGCATCATCACAATACTAACGTTAGTCCTAGATCTTTTCAAGATATTTCGGAAGTCCATCGGTTTGGATCTCCAATCGGATCAAATTACCGACCCTAGACTTGGATTAAGACTACCCAGGTTCTATTGGACCTCCGGTCTTGTCAACCCATCTCTCGGTTCGGCCCAATTCTTTCTTCTCGGATCTGCCCTTTGTATCGCTTGGTAGCAAGAACGGCCTGCCATTCCGGCCTAGCACACACACACACACATATATAAGCACAATTCCCAAACTGCCCTTGTCTCCCAAATGGTGTCTGATCTTGTTTAATGGTATTGATCATGAATCAGGGGCAAAGTTTGCTGCCTGGATGGGTCCCAATATTGGCAGTTTCCGGAGTTCTGGTAAGTTAGAAAAAATACTATTGCAATAGATTTTCATAGAGAATAGTTTGAACTCAAAATGATGTGACAGTAACAATTTAAGCTACGAAGTTATTAATGTTTTTTAATGAAATGTTAAGATCCAAATTCATCGTACCGTTTGTGTTAATTTTCTGTACGAGTTTTTATTTTTTTGTGTTAATATGGATGACTAATTCCGAATTTCCAATCAGAGATCGATTTGACATGAAAGTTGCGGGATAGAGTGTGAATTAATTCGCCCGCGTGTTGTTATGAAAGTCTAACTTGTGTGTGTGTGTGTGTGTTTTTTTTTGCACAATAGATTTATATAGCAGGATTTTCAATTGGAATGGGAGCAGTTCCTTGGGTCATTATGTCTGAGGTAAATTTCAAATCTTTAGACTCACTTTACATAAAAATATGCTAGCGATTGATACCCACGCGATACATATGCTCATAAATTATACTAACAATTATATAATAGTAAGTTGTGAGAAACTTGTCGCTGAAAAAATTAAACCATCTTTCGACATATATAACAATTCAAAAAGAACCATACGATCTGTTACAGAGTATTATAGGAAATAGTAAACAAACAACGTGGAAGAAGAGATAGCAGAAGGAGAGAGTTCGAGAAGAACCCGTAAAATTATATAAAATCTAATCCTGATGATATACCCTAGACACCGTAGTCTTGCCTAACCGTTTGGAACTTAGAGCTCTTACTTTCGATATTCAAAAGTCTGCACGCCGCGCACCCTTACCGTTTGGCACTAGGAATCTATTAGACAACACCAAGAATAAAGTCATACCATTCCCTCGGATCAACTTACCTAAGATCGAAACCGAGTCTACCTTTTTACCAACAAGCAATACATTACTCAATAGAACGACTCAAGATTGAATTACGTAGTACCTCTAAATGAGCGTCTGCCAGGTTCTAGAAGAAGTTAAAGGACTTGGTTTCTTGAGATTAAAAAAAGAAAACTAAGGAAATGAGGAGAATACTAACCACCGTCCACCAGGCGGTAGATAATGTATAAAATGTACATCGATATTCGTAAACCGTGCATTGATATCCGTATTTATTTGACATTATGTATATATTATTCATTACCTAATAAACTGTGATTAGCAAGACCATTGATATAATTATGATTCCTAACTTTTCTCTCCCTTTAGATCTTCCCAATACATGTGAAGGGTGTTGCTGGGAGTTTGGTGGTGCTAGTGAACTGGTTGGGTGCTTGGGCAGTTACTTATACTTTCAACTTTCTTATGAGCTGGAGTTCCTCAGGTCAGATAATTTTGGCAATTTGTTTTCGAAAATCATTGTGATGTCTAAATTCTAGGGGTATAACCGATCTGATTTAGAGGAGAAATTTGGAATGAACCGAGAATTTCAGTTTAGTATTTTTCAAATCAAAATCGAACCAAATTATTTCAATTTGGTTCGGTTCAGTTCGGTTCGGTTCGATTGGTGTGGTTCGGTTTATCGGTTTGGTTGTATCAACTTAGTCGATTTCTCACGGAAGCCCGATGTAAACAAATAAATATTACATAAAACAGAAAAATGCAGATTGCAAAAGATAGATATTATAAAAAAATACATATTATAAAAGATACAAATTATACAAAAAGGATCTTCTTTTATTGCGATCTGATTCGATCTGGTCTAATGTTTAGAATTAGAAAATCAAAACCAAACTAATTTTTTTTAGTGCATCAAACCGAACCGATTTTTTTTTATTACTTTTCCATTGTTTGGCAACTAATTCTATTTCTATTGGCCTTCGTTTTCCTCTCTTTCTCAGGCACATTCTTCTTGTACTCAGCAGTTTGCGCCTCGACTATATTTTTCGTGGCGAAAGTGGTACCAGAAACCAAGGGAAAAACACTAGAAGAAATTCAAACATCCATCAATATGGATGGAAGAAACTGAGTAATGAAAGTGAATGTTTTCGATTTCGGGGCTACAAATGATATTCGCTTGACGCGATTTTGAATGAAATTAGTGGCTAAGAGGGATTTTCTTTCTGATTTTCCTAGAAAAATTTTCTGGGGAATCTTCACTTGGAACATTAGGAGTCCTGTTGAAAGAGAATCGAATTAAGTAAAATAAAACAAGTTATTTTATGTAGATGTTGTAGAAGAAATGGAGTGGGAGAGCCTCAGATTCAATGGCAGCAAATTATTCCAATAAGATTTGTTTTCCTACCTCAATTGCCACTTTTTTCGGTGTTAGAAATTTGACGGGTTGCAAATGAATTGGGACACAGAGGATTTTACGGTAACGGAAATGTTTCATTCGTTACATAACTCAAAAAGTTTACAAGTATGCCTCTATTATAGTCTCCATTCATATAACTGAAATCGAAAGGTCATGAGAAATTAGTATGTCAAAGGTCTATGAAGTTTCTATACAAGTGGATCTGTACCCTCCCACATATTGACACACCGAAAAAACCATATACAATGAGGGAGAGACAAACACAATAAATTCGGCAGACGGACGAAGGTTTGTGTTCCTCCTTTCGAGTGAGCCATTTTACCTTTGGAAATAGACGCTAGTGCATCCTCCAACTCCCATAATAAGGCGACAAATCTGTTTTTAAAGGGACTGTAATGATTCTAGAAGTAATATTTATGCATCTCCTAGACAAATTCAACTACATTAGGATTACTCAGTAATAGTTGATCAAATTTGATATATTCAAATCCAAAAGAGTTGACCTAGTGGTCAAAGTTTGGGATTTAGCGTTTGCTCCCTCCAAAAGTTTCAGATTCTAATTTTATTGGGTGCTCAAACTCTTAGGATTCGGGGAGGCAGTAGTGAACTTTCCTGTAATGTGTGTGTAGTGTAGATAAAACGATGCAGTTTAGCATGCTTTGCACTCGAAATTACGTCATTTTAACTTAACTATTTGAGCTAGGGGTGTAACCGGTCCGGTTTGGTCCGGTTTGATAGAATTTTTAGGACCGAACCGGTTGTTCGTTTGAAAATTTTGTAAACCGAAACCGGACCGATTTCACCGGTCCGGTTTCAATCGGTTTGAGCCGGTCTTGGTCCGATTTCGGTCCGGTTTGGACTTTTTGATTTTTTGGACAATATTTCGGACCAATCACAAAAAGAAGGAAAAAAATTAACAATTTATAGTAAAATTTTCAACAATAGAAATACATTGAACACTACTCTGAAAGATTGAACAATTTCAAATTACTCTTATTTTTTATACCCAAACTAGTGATTTTTTATTTTCATTCGCTCTTTGTAAATAGTGATTTTTCATTTCTAAAACACGTTAATAGTCCTAAATTCTAATAGATTAAATAACTAATGGAGTAATGGGTTATAAGTTATAACACATAAACCTAAAAATATAATATATTTTTATTTATAACCCTCATCCGGTCCGGTCCGGTTTGAACCGATTTTGTATTCTTCCAAATCGAAACCGGACCGAAAAATCGGTTTCTCCAAACTCCCAAACCAAAATCGGACCGGACCGAATTTTTCAATCCTCAAACCGTCGGTCCGGTCCGGTCCGGTTCCCCGGTTTTTATTTTCACCCATAATTTGGGCGATAAACTACGTCGTTTTACTCGTAATATACGCGCATTACAGAAAAGTGTACTATAGCTCTCCCAAATCTAAACTTTTATGGGGTTAATTCATACATAGTTTTGCTCTGGCTTTAATTGAGAGTCGTGCGAGTGGATAGTAATATTAGTCCCCAGAGATTAGTCGAAGTATGCATAATTTGATGTAAATACTCTGAGTTTTCAAACAAAATTGATAGATTCACCTTCAAAACACAAGAAATTATGGTCCAGAAAATTCAGAAATAATATCAACCACTTGATGTTCATCTGATGCATCGGCTATGATTATTTTATTCCCTCTTTTTATTTTCGTATTTTTTTTTAGCTATAACCGCTGTCTTAGTACCAAACTAAACTGTTGATTCCATTCGATTTTCTGATTTTTTATTGGACCCCTAATTTGAATTAAATTCAGATAAGAATTTACATTGTGAACACAATTATGATCGCCTCTCTAAGACTTTGGAACGATTGACCGCACACCTTTCAGCCAACTCCCTCCATAAACGTACGTCATCGATGACGTAGCAATATCCAATGAAAATCATATTTTTTTTACTCAATTAATAACAAGACTAAAAAAATATAAATTTTAACGCACGGAGAAAAAATTATAAATACTTTCTCCTCCTACAATTATCTGAAAATCGGATCGTCATTTTTTCGTAATTTCCCGGGAAACCAAACATCTCTCTCTCTCTCTCTCTCTCTCTCTCTCTTACTCCGAGAAATCGAGTAGCCTTTCGCTGCAGCTGTTGAGGTGAGTGATCATTTTTCTTTTCCAATTCCCTCAGCCTTTCGGTTTTTGTTGATGATTTGCTTGCAATTGGATTTGGTTATTGGATGTCTCGATTTTTAGGTTATAACTGCTGAATCTAGGTAGAAGATGTCTTGTAGCTATAAACATATATGTATCTACTTCTACGTGTTTATATCCGTGCTTCACTCAAAGTATGTATGTCTTTCCTTGTTTGGTCGATTCTACTTCCTATGACTTGTACAGTTCGATTACTTATGTTTTACTCAATGTGGAATTTCTGCCTCCAACTCATTGTCCGAGTGTTATGTGGAACATATCTTATACGTTTAAGCATATGTGTAACTAGGAGAAAGTACATAGAAACGTTTTTGGTAACTCAGAAATGTTTTTGATAACTCAGAGTTTCCGGACTAGTTTACGTGCATCTTGGGAGAACCAATCCCACCAGATGGTAGTGGGGGCAGAGCAAAGCGTTGTATGAATTTATGTTACATAGAAATGTTACACATTTTTTTTAATGTGAAGTCTTTTGTGTGTGTGTTTGTTAGTTACGTGAGGGGTGTACTTTGGAAGCATATGGTACGACTAGTTTTGATGCATAATACACGTATTTTTGGTGTATGCTAAGCATATCTTTTAGTAATTAGTTACGCATTTTTATGGCACCGGTTATGTATTTTTTTGGTTGAAGTTAGGAAAAAGGGTACAGGGCACATCACAAAATAGTTATGCTATTTTTTGGCAAGTTAAGCATTAGTTTTGTATTAATTATGTATTTTTTTATTATGCAGTTTTTTGGTAACCAAATTTTTCGTTACCAAGATTTTTTGTTATTGTACCATTGGCTTCTCCATGTAACTATGTCTACACACATATATCTGTACGTTCACAGTGCATATTTACGTATGGCTTTGCTTGTTTGGCCAATTTCTTCTTCATACATTATGTCACAATTTGAATAAATTTCACTCACTATGCACTTCATATCCCAACTCATGTCCAAGTTTGCTATGTTATTCCCCAAAGTTCATTTCATTGTGTTCATGTGTGTATCTAATATCTATAGACATGTTTAAGGTTTTGAATTTTCAGCCTTTGCCTCTCTTTCTCTCACGCAAACTTGCTGTTTGCAGAATTACCAGTGGTCAGACTTGGACCTCATTTCTGGTGATAAGACATCGGTGCTAAGTTTAATAGAGCCCAATCTATACAGTTGGTTTGGAAAATCAATTTTCATAGAGAATGAGCAGGTCACGAACGGACAGAAGCACATGTGAAAGTGGGAGTTCTTCTGGAAGAAAAGGTACTAGTCGAGGGCACAATGAGTCATCAAGTTATCTTGATCATGAAATTGCTCAACTCACGAACATTAGGTCAGCACCCAATGAGCTTCTCAGTCGGGTGGGGCTGGGAAAATCACCGTTAACTGTTTCGCCAGTTAAAATGTTGTTGGGCCGGGAAAGTAACTATTCCGGGCGGGGTAGATTCTCGTCTGCGGATAGTTGTCATGTACTAAGCCGATATTTGCCCATCAATGGGCCCCGAAGAATTGATAGGATGAACAGCTGTGCTTATGTTTCACAGTTTTCTGACGATGGTTCTCTTTTTGTTGGAGGATTCCAGGTATTTTTCTGGTATGAAGATATTGTAAATGGCTGTCTATGGATTTTTTATTCTTTTTGCATGATTGGACTCGACAAAAATGTATTCTGTGGCTTTTTGATCCTTTTGTGAAACAGGAAAGTGAAATTAGGATATACAACGTGGATGAAGGGTGGAAAATCCACAAGGACATTCTAGCGAAAAGCTTGCGATGGACAATTACTGATGCATCTCTTTCACCAGATCAACGTTATCTGGTAAGTTTGTGGCAATGGTTAAGCAAGAATATGCATACCCTCTTGCTATTTTTTTCATATACTGGACAGTGAGAACCGTGTAACACTAACTTGAAAGGCAAACTAGTGATCATTGGAAATTCAGTCTGTGTCATGATAGTTATTCAATGTAATGTTCCAATGTTTGCATCTACCAGTGGCATTTTATGTGTTTTTTCTCCCCCTCCTCTGTCTTTCCTCTCCTCGTAGTATATGCCTAGAGAATAAAAGTCTTGGTCTCTTTAGTGACATTTTTGGGGTTTACTGTCTCATTGTATGTTGCTGTTACTTAATGGTTTGACTATATACATTTGATCATTTTTTTATTTCTGTTCTTTTTTTGCCTCACATTTAAATTTAATAATTGCAGGTTTATGCCAGTATGTCACCTGTAGTCCATATTGTCAATGCTAGCTCTTCTGTGACAGAATCTCGTGCAAATGTTACGGTGCGTATTACTAGTGCTACTGTAGAACATATTTAGTGGAATTCCATTGAAGTTTTGGCTGATCAGTTATGCAATTGGATCATGACTGCACAGTGCATACCCATGTGGAATGTCCTTTCTAGTAATATGAACTCAATCTCTCCGGATTGAGGGATCTATTACTTTTTGCCTCGGTGTGATGGATATTTTATTAACTGCTGTAATTTGGCTTATATTTAGCCTGTAAATCTTTGCTTAGATTGCTTCAAAATGCATTTTTTCCTCATTTGAGTTCTTTTATGCAGGAAATTCATGAGGGTCTGGATTTTTCAGTTGGTCATGATATTGGGGGTGAATACTCTTTTGGGATATTCTCTGTAAAATTTTCAACTGATGGGCGAGAGCTTGTAGCTGCAAGTAGTGATAATTCCATATATGTCTATGATCTTCAAGCAAATAAGCTTTCTCTTCGTATTCCCGCGCACAAGGTATTGTAGTTCATTTTTGTGATGAGACATTTCGAGCTAGACTTTTCTGTCCAATGTTGTATGAAGAGGATGCTGGTTGATGAGCTTATTCAGTTGTCATCTTTTAGTTTTATGATTGCTGGTTGTGGATAACTTTCCCTGCTAGATTTTATTAGATTACAAATCATTGCTGTCATTGCTGATAATAAGTTTAGGGCATTAGAGGATTGCCACATGTGGTGTTGGGAGTTTGAACTGGTCCCACTTGTTTGAATGTCAGAGACTCTTATTTTTCTTGATAAGTTGATTGCAAATTACTTGTGCTTTTATCAGTATCAGTCCTCCTTTAAAGTCATTTTCACATGTCAATAAAGAGAAAACTTTAGTTGTAGCCAAGAAAATATGCTTCTACGATCTCATTCTTCTCCCTCCGGTTGCTTATCTTCCCCTATGGATGCTTCTTCTATCGTTTGGTTCTTTAGAAGTGATGCTGATTTCTATATTTCCACCTAAATTTGAAGCAAAGCCACACATATCACTTGTATTTTTATTGATTTGAGTGCTGTATGTGTTAGTTACTATTTTTATCATACTGTCTTTCACCTGTTGTGGTGGCTTCCGTTCAACATGCATGCAGATCTCACAAGATACTAATACTTGCTGTACTATTTTGTTGCAGTCTGATGTTAATTCTGTATGTTTTGCTGACGAAGGTGGCCATGTCATATATTCTGGGAGCGATGATAACCTGTGTAAGGTAATAGGCCTTTTCTTTTAAGAGAACCTACGTATTGTAGGTGTGAAGTCATTGCATTTATGCCCTCGTTCTCTCTCTTACTCGTATTTTCTTTTCTGATTCTATTTACAAGTTGTTCAATCAGTATCTTACCTGTAATCTGCAGTGATCAGTAGGTTCCTTCAAAGTCCAGAATGGTCCATACTGAACTTTGTTTTTCACTGCATAGAAATTGAAAACCCAGAGTTGTTACATACTTCTATTGTAGAAATCAGCTAGTCAATGCATTTTAGAAAGGAAGTGATACATGTTGCTAGTACCAACTGTTAAGTGTACTAGATAAACGTGATATATCATCCAGACTTTGATGCATTTTGATACATGGTAAGTTTGATACGCTCAATGTTCTACTATAATTTTCTTACATTGTATCCGAGAGCAACATGATGAGTTTGAGACACAACACAATGTACTTTTCTAGAAAAATGGGGTCTGCGTAAATATGGGAGAGATGAGAAGGTCATATGTTTGTTTCAAGCTTTGTGCATGGTATTGTTTCCTCTTCATAGGTTCCACGTACCCTTTTGGGAGAAAGACTGAACTCTAAGTCAGTGTCAGGATTTTCCATATTTCTGGAGTTCCAAATGAATTTTAATTCCATTGATCTGTTCTGCAAAACGGTGATCTAGAAATTTTGGAGTGCATAAGATTTTGTGCTTGTTTCTAGTCTGGTTTAGGATCTTTCTCACTATATGCTAATTTATTAACATTCAGGTATGGGACAGACGTTGTTTCGTTACAAAAGGCCAAGCATCAGGATCCCTGATGGGACATGTAGAGGGCATCACTTTTATTGACAGTCGTGGCGATGGCCGTTATTTGATCTCAAATGGGAAAGATCAGTGTATCAAACTTTGGGATATCCGGAAAATGTCATCTAAAGTCACTTGGTGCGTCTCATTTTGCCTTTACATTTCCTATTTTTCTGATAATCCTCTGTAGACTACTAGTTCTTGAACTAGTTTTATTCTTGACGTTTAATATAAATTTCATGATGTAAAGGACGAGAAGTGGAGAACCTATTGTCCAATTGCCTGCTTTCAATTCTAAAATTTAACCAAAGTTAGTAAAGTAAAGTAAGACAAAATAGTATCATACTCGGGAACCTAACTTGTATAAAACTCAGTGAACTGATTTTAATTTTAATGACCGAACTACCCTGCATGGTATAAAGTTCAAAATTGATATTCCTTGATCCTGAAGTGTCAGTCATGTTTTTAGGTGTGTAATAATATAGGCATATTTCTCTTGTGTTATTGGGCTCAATTGTTTTCTTACTTTAGTTCCGGAGTATTCATCTAGGAAATAATGTGAATGATACACCTTACCTGTTCTGCTTAACTTATGGCCTCTAGGTTTTATTGTATTTGATTTGGTGATAAAGAAAACAGATGATGACTGATATGCTAAATTCGAAATTTGTTTTTGCAGTCCGAACTTGAGGAATTATGAGTGGGATTATAGGTGGATGGATTACCCACCCCATGCTAGAAAAAAGAAACATCCTAATGATCAATCCTTGGCTACATATAAAGGTCATTCCGTCTTGCGTACCCTCATACGCTGTTACTTCTCCCCAGCATATAGGTACTTTCATCATACTCTCTTCTACTAGCAAAAGATTTTGTTTCGTTTCAATCTTGTACTCGCTTAGAATTTCAAAAAGTAATTGTTATTGCCTCTCTTGGGGGGAAATTCAATGGTCTCGTTTTTTTCGTTCTGGGAACTCATGGTCGGCCACCTTAAGACGAAGTGGGACCATAAATTCCAACTTCTCGGGACGCACTGCGTCGGGAAGGTGAGGTAGTTGGAACTTGGATTCCACTTTATCTTATGCGGTGGACCGCGAAAAAGATGAAAGAAAAAATCGTGCGGTGGTTCAAAACCACAAATAATTATTGCAGTATCAGTATCTGTCCAAGATTTTGCCAATTGTTAAGGTTAATGACCCTTGGGCAACTAGGTCCTGTAGTTTTCGAGGCACCTAGAGACTCGTAAAGTAAGAAGCGTAGGACCGTCACTACCCCAGTAACTCTGGAAGGCATGTATCTTCTCCTGCCCGGCATTCAAGACCAGGGGGATCCGGGCCTACCTCTCCTATTAGCTTGACTTCATTCTTGCACTGTTAGTAAGGCCTAAAAACTTTCTTCATTGAGAGGTATTGTAAGCCCGTCCTGAAGATAATGTATTCTATCTGGTAGCTAACCAGACGAGCTGGTCTTGATAAAGACAAAATCTCTTAATGTTAATATAAGAATACAACCTGTTGATGAGTTTTTACTCTCAATTTTGGTCTTTTAGCTATTGGCTGAGTTACCCCTCTCTCTCTCTGCAGCACCGGTCAAAAGTATATCTACACCGGATCCAATGATTCTGCTGTTTATATCTATGATCTGGTATGTATTCGAGTTTTTCTCTGCGGTTATGCTTATGTTCATTCTACTTTCTTTTAGCTTAACCGTTACTCTCACAGGTGACCGGAGCTCAAGTGGCTAAACTCCGATATCATGCTGATACAGTTAGGGATTGTAGTTGGCACCCATTCTACCCAATGCTCATCAGCTCTTCATGGGATGGTGCCATTGCCCAATGGGAGTTTCCTGGCAATGATTTGCCGCCCATTACCTCGAGGTCCCGTAGAAGGTTAAGGAGACGTTTGGTGTCATAATTTTGTTCTTCTGTACCGTCGCCTGAATAAAGACAGCCAATCGGCCAGACTTCCCCCAAATGCCCACCACCAGCCCTTTTCCTTTAAGGGTCTTAATCATAGCTATGAATTTGCACATGGATTTAGGTACACATATAGAGGCATATATGTGATGGTTTGTTCTACAGCGTAGGTGACATCAGTGTAGCTGTATCTGTGGGTACATGTATAGTGTTCTGTTGTACGGCCCCCAGAAGCAATATACTTGTAGCCTTTATTTGCTGATATATTTTGTTGTAATTTTTTTTTCATCGTTATACAAATGTTCATAGTTTTATGTTTTGAAATGTGGAGTCCTGAATTCGATAGATCATTCTTTGGATTACTTGCATTGAATTTTCTTATTTTGAACTGCAAGAAAACCAACCAGATAGTGGCCATGCAAATCATTCTATGTTTGGCTGGATCCACACACTGGTTATGCACTCAAAGGTGAGTTGGTTACACGTTGTGTGGGTCTTATGGGGTCTTTGGTCTAGTCCAAAGCCAAGGCGGATTGGGCCAAGAAGACCAATCGTAATGAGCGAATAACGTGAGTCTTTAGGTCGAGAAGATGAATCATGATGAAAGAATGGTGCGAGTCTTTGGTATGACTCATGTCAAATTCAACCTGAATTTATTTGTACCATGACTCAATGTTTTGTCGGTCTGGCCTACTACACGAAGTTTGCGATAAAATTTGTGAGATGTCTTTGTTGTGATGAATACCTACTGCTTTCTTTTAGGCTCGTGCGGCTACCTTCAGGCATTGAAAAGTCATTGATTTCTGATGCCAAGCTATTGTTGGTATAGCATCCAATCATGGTGCATGTAAGCTTAGAAAAGTTAGACAAAGTCGGTGAAGACCGATCAAGAAAGTTGAGTTGGGAAAATGGGTTAGTTGTATCTTTTTTTTTTTTTTTTTTTTAACTCTCCTTGCTTGGTAGGTAAGTCAAATCATTCTCGTCGTGTTGTCTTAGGCAAGAAGAAGAAGCAAATGCAAGTTGAAGAAAGAGGTCAAGAACAGAACTTTAAACAAGAAGGATCGAGATATGTCATTGAAAGACTTTACTAAGATAAAGTTGAATTGTAAAAAAAACATAGACGAGGTAGAATAAATAGTTGGTCAGATTTAATATGAATTGTACATGAACAATAGTTGAAGTCGGCGTGGTTATTTTTTCATTATCCGACGAAAAAGTTAGTCATAGAGTTAAAAAAATTAGTGTTTGATCATATTCTTCTATTGTGTAAAATTTACATGATTCTACACGTGTCAAGTACTTGAATTGGGTACAAGTTTTATACGCATCATATAGAATCTACCTTGTCAATAATTTTGAACACATCTTTATTTAAATTCATATAACATACTATTTTATCTTCATTTTTCCATGTGTTTGGGATGTATAAAATTGTCAGCATTTCCCCTCATCTTTTAGATTTTGGTTTTTTTTTTTTTTATTCCTTTGTAATCTAAAAGAAGTATAAAAGTCAAAGAATAAATTTGGAAAATAAATGCTAAAGACAAAATATCCAAGAAAAAAGGGTAAATCATTTAGAGGTAATTCATATTGTTTTATTTATAAGATTAAGTTTACTGTTGTGTACATTGCACAACAAGATACGTTACAGTTAAATGGTATCGTTTTAATAGCCAAAGTGTGTTTCAAATTATGCTCAAATCGTCTCATCTATTTTGATAATATTTTAGCATCAAAACGATATTATTTTGATTCACAATATACTTTGTTATGTATTATGTACATCAAATTGTTATGTTCTCCATAACTAACGGACCCTGACTCCAAATACTTTTTCTAGAATAAAAGAATAAACTTCTCTATTTATTTTTATATATCTTAACTTGGACATTAGACACCTATTTTAAGTACATATTCCGCAATTATGAACCTTTTTGGATTATTTTAAGAGAGAAATTCTATTACTCCGTTTTTTTAGCTCTCTACGTTGTGTCCACATACCAGATCTCCCGAGACTAGCTCTCTCTCTCTCTCTTCTCTCTCTCTCCCTCACACACACACACACAGAAGCGAAGAGCGGGAAGCAATGGCGTCGAGAAGAGCTAAGCTCACGTTTCGCACAGTTCTTGCCGTTCTCCTCATAGTAGCTGTCTTCTACCTCTTCCGTCCTCTCTACTGGAAAATCTCCGCCACTGTCCAAGATATACGGGACAACAAACAAACCGTCACCGGAGGTCTCTCTCTCTCTCTCTCTCTCTCTCTTCACATATATTCATAAATATTTGAATATACATATGCGTATGTAGACAATTCGACATGAATCTAAGATTCTGCGCTAATTTGTATTAGAATACGCCTATATATACAATTCGATTTTAATCTGACTCTCCATGCTAATATGTGTGTGTGTGTGTGTATATACGCCTCTACATACAATTCGAGTTGAATCTGATTTTCTATGCTTTGATTCACAGGTATTTCGCAGATCGTACACGAAGCTCAGAGATCAGTGGGATGGTAGCAAGATATGTACTACGTCAGGTTTTGTGAAGAATTAAAGCTATTAATTATTATTTCAGTTTCGTTAAGTGACAATTGTACGAGAATTTTGATAGATATAGTCTGTCTCTCTTACTGACTCGGTTGATCTGGTTTGATTTACTTTGAAATCGAAATAACGTGTACCTTATACAACTTGGTTTATCGCATATTTAGGTTTGCTTGGAATTTCATTTTGGCTTATTGGAAGGTGAATGTTCTGTAGAGGAAATTCCGTTCCTTCAGCAGTCATACTCTGGATAAAAAGTTAATGGTAGGGTTTACCTTAGATTTTCTTTGAGCTAGACACGTGGAGGGGTTCACGTGCATTGGAGGGTTCCAGATACATCTATGTCCAGATCTATGCATATAGTCCGTGTGTGTAGACTTTCTCATTTTCTTTTGGGGCCTAACTGCCGAAGGCATGAAATTTAGATTGCTGATTGGTTCGAATTATGGAAGAACTTACTATGCTTTTGAGAGCAGAATCAATAATTTTTCATTCATGCTAGTAGGTTAAAAATCACGAATACAGTCTTAGATGAAAACTAAATATTGAACGCCGTCCAGATACCGATCCCTTGGAATGCCAAAATGAGTTCGAGGGAGGGAGGGTTTCTATGGCATTTTGGAGCGATGAGGATTGAGGACAGACAAGGTGTTGGATGAGGTGAGACTTGGACCTTTTGAAGATCAGGGAATTGTGTGGACAGACTTGTATGCACAAATCTAGACACAGCTGACTTCCATCTCCAAGTTTCACTCAGATGTAGCTCCTTTTGACCAGAGCCGTCCAATGCACACGAGTCCCGCATTATTTTGTGGCGTCGGACGACTTTAGACGCACCTGTGTCCGTATCTATGCACAAAAGTCTGCACATAGTGTTGCTGATCCCTCCAGGATCTGCAGTGCCACCTCTGGCCTGCTTTGCTACCTCTTTGTCCAACCTGCTCTGTAAAACTCACGACACATTACTTTGTGCAGGGCCTTTGGGCATGCATGTTTTCTAGATTTCTCCGGAAAAGATGAATTATGTGGGTAATGTATGTACTTTGGAGGTCATAAGGTTTCATGGATGCCTATGTATGCATGTTTGGAGTCCTGAAATTTTGAGAAGGTAGACACACCTGATACAAATTTTGAGTAAGTAGATTATTGATATTATCCGCATTCAGTATAAGAATGGAATTGGACTTCTTTTGAGAGTATGCAGAGGCTGAGGTTGCAAACCATTTTCCAGTAAGTCTGATGCATCTTTCCATGGGATGTGAGTTTTGAGGGATATATACCACTTTCCCAGACTAGATATTTTGGTTTGTAACTTCAAATGCACTTGACATGGACAAAGCGCTCTGCTGCGGTGAGCAGATGGTTCTTATTTGTATTCACCTAGTCTTACTCGCTCCTGCACTCTGTGGTGAGTTCAGCCACCACCTATGGGCTGGAGCTCTGCTCGAGCATAGTCAGCCAGCTTCGTGACATTGTTTAGCTTTTAGTCTTGCAAAGGGATAACCTTTCACTATTTTCGTGCCCGTTCTAAGTTCTAACGGAACTGAAATTGTGTAATTCTTTGTGCTTATCCAATTTTAAGCCATGTGTGAGCTTCTGTCTTGTTGCTAAAGAGTAGTCTACAAGCATAAATATGTATATGTGGCACCTTGCCTTATTGGTGATTGGGTGGGTTGTTAATTTTTTTGGTCTTAGATCTATTTACTATTTAGTTAGTGCCATATAATCGTGTTGTCAAATTGTCGTATATGATGTTGTGTTTGTACAGTTACTCATTGCTGAGAGATTGGCTATTCGATTCGAGGATTCGGAGGACGTAGCGCAACACTTATAGTACGGGCAAAATGATTGTTGTTTTACCGGCGAATCTTTATCAAAACATCACTTTTATGCATTTTGATAACAATTCACAGGAAAAAGATGTCGTTTTGCTTGTATTATCGGTTGTAGTGCAGCTTGCACTACAGCCCCGGATCCGGGCTTTTACAAGTGTGCTATGTTGTAAATCTCTCTCTCTGAGTGTCAGCGTTTGCTACAGAGAAGCCTGTACGATCTCTTTGCCCTGTGGGTTACAGATAGAGGTCTTTAGGGGCATCCTTACATTTGGGAGAAAATATCTTCTCATGTGAGTATATGCAACTCAGAATAATATCCATCGCTGTTTTATACGACGACTTGAACTGCGGTGTTGATGTGCAAATCATTCATGTAAAAGATTAAGTCGATCAGACATGAGTAAAAGTAACACAGGATGATAATGTCTCATCGATTTTCATTTAGAACTGCAGCTTTTCGTTTAAGGAGCTATATTTTTCAGAGATTCGGATAACATTTTTATGGATGTAACAAGCAATGCGAATTTCAGACTACGTATAATACGGGTTTATTTCATTTTCCGTTCCAGTATTAGGGGCGTTTTGACGGATGGATAAACTTAGCAAATTAGAAAAGAAAGGGTTAATTACGAGAGGAAAGGCAGAGGAAACTAGACGAAAGAGCAAGCCTATCTACTATGGAGCTATGAATTTAACTTCGACTCGATTACAAAACTTTTCAACACTCAAAAAATTGCTGCAGCTCCTAATAATAGAAACGAGGAAGGATTCTATCATGTGATGAGTCAAATGGAACCCGCAATGATCTTGCGACAATCAAAACAATTTATTCGACTTACCAATCCCTTGCTCTTGAGATAAATATTGGACGTTCAAATACCAAAGTCCAAATAATTTGATTTTTCTGCATGAATTATGCAGACATCAAGAAACCAGACACGAAAGACTTGTGTTATGCAGCACGCCAAAATGACGTGCACCAAGGAGTGCAGCGAGCCAAAACAATGTTGTTTTCGTCTGCATTTAGATGTCGGATGCCTTTTGAGCGCTACACATTCTGTTATGCTCTGTGCATTATAGGACACGAGGACTCATATGAAAGGAACTTCATTCAATAGAAACATCCAAAGCCATGTTAATACCCAAATTTCAACTTCAAAAATCTCTGCACCAGCTCAATAATAGGAGAAAAAAATTCAAATCCCGCAATAGAAATTAGCACACTTACATCAAAAACTACATGTTACAGCAATGGCAGGTAACGGTACAAACTGGGACGAACAAAATTTTGCGTGAATATGGAAAATGAAAAACAGAAACAAGTGGAATAATACAGCAGGAAGCAACCAAACGATATCGTCAAGTGTGGAATCATAACAAACGAGCTAACAAATCTTACAGCTCCTCCTACAGGACCCCGGAATCGCAGGAGTTCCCACCATGTACTCTGGATTATTGGTGCATTCCCCCAAAGCAGCCCATCTCTGACAATGGTCGTTCGTATCTGTGCAATTCCCGCCACCGGAACCCACAATCTTGTCGAAAGAATCAACATGAATCCACTTTGTTGCCGACCACTTCTCACCTTCTATTACTGGGCATCCTCCGTGAAGACTGCTAGGGTCTGGAATGGCGCTCGGGTGAAGACTGAAGAAAAGAAGTGCGTCCCCTTTTCGTGGTTTTACTGGGTGTTTCAATAAGCAAACAGAAAAAGCAAAAGCAATAAGTATGTGAAGATGTTGAAAATGCAGCAGCAGAACTCACAGAAGGAATTATGTGTGTGTTGGAAGTCACTCACCTGCAATACCTTTCTTTGCACATTCCGATAAATCATCTTCCGACGGAGAAGATTTGTGACGAGAATGGGGAATCTGTTCACAATTTCGATATCTCAATAAGGTTGCATTTGATTAAAACCGCGAATCATTAGGAGATAACCAGGTTCCAGTAATACCTCCTTGCATGTGTTGAAGGCCCAGAAATTTGCAATGCAGTACAAAACCTCACCACACACACACACACACACACTCTTATATATACACTCGCTGGTCCAATTAAGATATGACGATTCTTGCAATGAATTGATTAAACCTTAACGGCTATCTATCACTGGCCGCTTTGTCATTATCTGACTTTTGGTTATCTGATCACACTCAAAATTATGTATCTACTTGTCGTATTTTTACTTTTGCTTGATAGTTCCGTAACAGGTTTTTTCAGACATTTTCTATGAGCAGGAACCGATATAATGACCACTGCGCAGTTTTCATTCTCTTCAATCTTATATGTGAATGCTTTTCACGAAGTCGCACCGTTTTCAAAGCATAGTCCTAATAGAAATTTAAAGTGTACCGATACAAAATCAGCTAAAAAGATATGTATACAGAAGGAAGTAAAAAGAAAATGTACCAATAGAACAAAAAATGTTCAAGACAAGACTTTTTACTTCCCATTTTTTTGGAGAAAAAAAATGTCTTGTGAGGTTCGAAACCTCTTAGGTGTTATCAACTCTTATAGGTTCATACAGGGTTCTGCCTTGGCTTTAGTTGGGTCCCTGCTTGTGGACGGTGAGATTGGATTGGTCAAGGTGCACGTAAGCTGACCCATACACTCCGAGTTATCCAGTTACTGAGTCTATTCGAGGTACTCGCAAGCTATTGTGATAGAAACCTCACGAGACACTGCACCCCACATACACTGTTACAAAGACTGGCAGCAGGCCTTATTTTAAAACTAAACCTTCAAATCAAAATGCAGCATCTCTATCCAAGAACCACAAAACAAATCAAAACCTGAGCAAAAACTCACACGGAACAAATCTGACCCTTGTAGATTACTACACAATGCACCATCTACCCTACAACCAGCAAGCTCGAACGCCTCTTGCAAGCTTTCCAAACTGATGCATGTTGGATTTGTAGAAGTTCTTGAGAGCCTTAGCAAACACAGGACTTAAGTCCATCGACATCCCTCAAACCCGGAAACGCTTTGAGAACTCCCCGGCCCCAGCCTTAGAGATCAATGAATTTTGGGTTGATATAGTGACCCCTAAGTTAGACAAAACGCAAGAATAGACGTGCGCGACTTTCTCATCATTTATGATTACCTCATACCTAGAATGGCATAGCCATTGAATAAAACACCGGGGTGAACTTGCTCCGTGCAATGCCACACCATGACATGATGAGATAGAGGGAAGACAACTAGACAAGATATCTATGAAAAGGCTCGACAGCTGTTTTGACGCTATTGACAACTTGCCTTTTAAATTGTACACACTAGTTTGGGAAATTTGAGACCATGGTACAGGGCTTTCTTACATGTACATATCCTCTAAATGCTCATCTAAAAAGGTTAGAAAAAAAAGAGAGAAGAGTTTGTTGGACTTTCACTATATTGAATAATGAGTCATTTTCTACTTAACTTGAAAAGAATTAACTAACCTCTGCTGACGGGAACACTGTTTCGCCACCTTTTGTCACATCACTGAGGTACATCAGGACAGTTACTATACGATGTCCACCCCGGGCAATGTTAACCTCGTCGGCAAAATAATCGTAGTGTGGATCATATTTCTGGCCATGCTCATATCTCAAAACTTGTATGTCTTCGCCGTTTTCTGATAAAATAAACAACATTGTGGATTCTTCACATTTTACAAATTATATACTTCCAAAGACTTTTAAAGCTTTCAACATTAAATTGTGACCTTAGATGAAAGGCTGAGCTCCATCCCAGATAAACTTGGAGCTCCGGAATATTAAAATGTAACAGGTTTTTACGGATGCAAATGATTGCAAGAGAGGACCAAAGGTAGCCCAAAAACTAAGTACACTACACATTGAGACTTACTGGAACCGTTAAGTAACAAAGTATTGGAGCTAATGGCCAATGTACGTTAAGTAACAAAGTATTGGAGCTAATGGCCAATGTAGATAGTTATCTGATTCCCTAGTATTATTTTCCGTTTGCTTCAAGCCTCAATTTTCGTTTGTAGGGGGTGAAAGCTCCAAAACTAGGGGTCGTATAATTGGGTGATAGAGATACGAGTGACACCATTGTGCTATGACTATGCCCCAAAGAAACTGTCTATCTGAGACCACCCTTTGAAATATGATGCGTAAAAGATTCTCGGTGTGCTTACCTGAGGTGTGTACCGCTTAGTGTGATTTGTAAGCACAAAAATTTAAATTTTCTGATGTGTTCATCAGAAGATCCGTTAAAATTCCCGATATGCTACTGCTTAGTGTGATTACCTAAGGAAACAAATTCAAATTTTCTAGCGTGTTCATCCAAAAAACCATAAAAATATCTCCAAGGTCAGGGTACGATTTACCTTTTGGTAGGAAGGTCCACATTGCGATCTTGTCCTCTATACCAGCAACAATAGGATCCTACATTTACATAACACACATCAAGTGTGAGAGAGTCATGGTATCAAGTTGAGACTAGTAGTTCTTCATTACGTAGCTACTCAGTAACTGGCAAATGGCAATACTGGGAAAGAATCTAAACTGAAGAGTTATATGCAGCTATCATTAGTAACCATCAAACTGAAAATCCCGACCGATGACATGGTTGGTTCAGTTCAAATGTTTCATTACAAATTAGGCTTGAGTAAAAGAAGACAAATACCACAAGACTGGAAAGGCAAGAAAATAGACGTTCAATCATAGTATTCATTATATATGCACACTAATAACTGCTTGGGGTAAATGCTTGTTTTGTTCTGTTTTCGTATGTCATCGACTCATCAGTACAATGCCATTTGTCTGACTTGTCAAAAGACGAGATCGTTCACTGAGGTAAATAGGAATAGAAGTCCGATCAGCCTATCTGAATCCAAAAATTCTGCTGATGGTATTGATTGTTAAAGTTGCTAAGAATCATCGTTTTGAATCTCTCTCTCTTTAATATTACAACTTCCAAACTGATTGGAAGTTATCTTTGCTCGATCCCAGTTCCCTCAAACACACCCCCCCCCCCCCCCCCCAAAAAAAAAAAAAAAACCACTCCCCCCCTTTTTTTCTAATCCAATGAACCACTTTTCTTTATAGATGTGATCCTTTCTAATCAGAGAATCTTAGATATCACGAACCTAATACTTGTAAAGAGTTGCAATAAGCTTCACAAACCAAACCTTTCTTAGGTCAGAGTGCTTAATCTTTTAAGTCTGCATCCGGATCATGGAGGCATAATTGAGGAACAAAAAAGCGATATTCCTTCTCCAATCCAGAAAATAATAATTTTTGTCTTCGTTTTCTACATATCTGCAATAAATTCCTTCTTCAATCCGTGATGCATACATAACATCAGCCAATTCTCATCATTTGTTTCCACCTTTAGGAGAGGGTAAGAATGCCAATTAAAAACTTCTAAACTGGTTGAAGATGTTAGTCATCTTTGCTCCCTCCCTCTCTCTCTCTCTCTCTCTCATCTTTGCTCATTGTTTCTAATGACTATCTTCAATACCATGAACCCGATGCTTGTAAAGAGATGCAATAAACCTCACAAACCAAACCTTTCTTAGGTTAAGGTGCTTAATCTTTTAAGGCTGTGTCCGGATTATGGAGGCATAATTGAAGAACGAACAAGGGATAAAACAGCAGAAGAAGACGAAACTAGTTTTTGTTTTCTTCCTTTCCGCAATAAATTCCTTCTCCAATCCGTGACGCATACACAACATCAGCCAATTCTCTTCATAGGAGAGGGTAAGAACGCCAATTAAAAACTTCAACAAGCTCAAAAATAAAGCGATGATCGAAATTAGCATAGGATCTATCACAAATACATAGGCGTATGCTTGTGTACGAAGGAACAGTCGAGATTGAGACTTAGAACACTGTGGAAGAAGAACAAACCTTGGCCTTATTAATAAACATCCCGGAGCTAGTTCGAACCTCGCTGAGCTTGCTCTTTCCAGATTCATTATCAGCAACAGCTGATCTTTTCAGCTCCGATTTCGCCTAATTATTCAAAAATCAACTGATCATCAACTCAAACAAATCCTAGTCAACTGATTTTTCCAATTAACACAAATCGAGAAGAAATCTAATAAAGCTCACAAGAGATATCAAGTGATTGCACTCTTCGTCCGTGAGAAAACCTTCGTACACAAAAGCTCTGCAATTATTTCATCAATCAATTCAGCCAGTATGACAAAAATTGAGATTCAAATTGGAAATTTCGTTTTGAATTTCCTGCATTTTCTCAGCAACCAAACAGAGTCGTACCTTGGTTTCGATGATACTTGCTTGGCTTTAGATGGATTGATGATCGAGGAGCTCGAAGATTCATAGAGAATAGAGAAGATCAACCCCGATAGAGCGAACGAAAGCAGCGAAAACCGAATCATGACTTCTGGCGAAAGGGAAAAACAAAATTCTTCGCGGAGGATTGTTCAGAACGTGGCCTCACTTATGTATTGATTGGATTATTATTTTATATTTATTTAAAAGTTTCCTAGTTTGGTTAATATTTTATGAATTATTAATTCGTATAAAAATTTAAAAAATAATTTTGAGGAGAAATTCAAACCAAATCGAATCGAACCATTGTAACTAAAAATTGGATCAAATTGTCGATCGTTTTGATATTTGATTTGGTTCAGTTTAACGTTTTTACTTGTTCTTTTTACCACCACGATTGATGAAATTCTCTCATTCATTGCATATATCATTTTATATTCTGAATTTTATGAGACTATATACTTGATAAACATTTAATTTTATCTATAATTTTTTTAACAAAATATTAGATATGTGGTCATTTGGTTATGTAATAGAAATTGATGATCATATTCTGTTGTAGGCTATGCAAGTCAATGGGTTTTGCAGTTCATGTACACGCTCGGTTTGTCTATGTTAGGATTGTGCTAGGTCAGCCTCAAAGATGAATGTATTAGTGTTGGGCCGAGAGGTTCGCACAAGCCCACCTAACATGTCTTGAGTAGTGTTGAGCGCACTATATGCTGAGCGGGCAAACCTCCCCTAGGCTGGTACTCTTCCTGAGTTGAAGATATCCAACTCGTGGTGCTCAACTATGTTATCAAGAGCACTACGCTCAGCACAATTAGGTGGCTATTTACCCTCCATGTTGCGAGCAGTTATCTGAGTAGACATGAGGACAAGACAGTTAGTGAACATGTCCATCCAATTCACATGGACGTGGAATACGTAACGGAAGTACCGTGAGTCGCAGTCCACGATGAGATATTTTCAACGAGTGCTCCCAACAACCTGTTAGGAGTTCTCTATAAATAGTTAATGAGCACTTTATTCTCAGTTACGCACAAATCTCACCGTTTTGAGTAGCATTCTGAGCATCAAAACAACACTATTACATGTTGCTGGGCATTGTGCACAACAAAATCTTCGCGTCTTTCATAGAACTTTCCCACTCATTACTCTGGAAAATGTACCCACAGAAGGGACGTTTGTTTTTCAGTGTCCTAGTGAAGTGGGATAATCCATTCTCCATTTTGATTGCACCATATCATCATCAATAGAAATATAAGAAACTGCAATCATAAAATCTTTCACTTTGCTATCATCAATAGAAATACATTGCCTCGAAGCATTTTCTTTGCTCCTTGTAAGATCACCTTACGTTCTTGTACCGGTAATCATCTTTCTACTAACTTAGCCTCCTCTGTCACTCGGGACCAACAAGCTACATACTCTCTTGTGGTTTCCCTCCCCATTTTCCCACTCTTTCCTCCCTACTTATTATCATTAAAAAAATGCTACAGAAAGACAACCCAACACCTCAAGACATTCTAATAGGAAGAATCCCAACTTCAAATTCCCATTTAAGCATTTCATCTCATAGCTCCAGAGCAGTCTGTATTGGCTGATTATCATTTAAGTACCTTGTTGCATTGTGTTCTTCTGTATCAATAAGACCGACTGAAAACGTCCTCGTGAGGACTGGCTGCCTTCGGAACTTCTTCGCTCTCTCCAAACGGCCTATGTCTCCTTCACCTTTTAGCATCTGAACAACCTGTAAAATGAAGGGGGGAAAAAATGAGTCTAACAACGCGCATATACGCATACACATATACGCCACTTGTTTCAAGAGTAAAATTTCCCACATATTTTCTCTCATTTTCTTGCCAACCTTTTGTGTTCTACAAGTCACCCCCCATACAAGAAGGAAAAACTCTTGACACTGAATTCATAAGGTGTGTGTTTGGATCAAGGATTTGCAGAGGAACATATAGCTTCAATTTGAGAAGGAAAATCTCCTACGCCCTTGTTTCCATCAAGAAATTTCTCTACAAAATTCTTGACACTAACACAGCCTAGAACTTCTACTAAAGAGAAACTGATTTCTTGTGTCTATGAAGAACCAGGCAAATTAATCCAATACAAGCTCGAAACAATGCTTTCGAAGATGGAAAATTTCCTTATTCAGGAACTAGAGCGAAACATCGATTTAGCCAGAAAGCTTTTTTTCGATACACTGCAACACGAAACAGACAGGAAACAGAAAAACTTTCGAAAACAGATAGGAAATGGCAATATTTTGGACAAACAACTCCAACATGAAATACACTGGAAAAATAATCTAATCATATCCGATTTCAGCTTTACTCAAGGGCATGAAATAGGCCATTAATTACCTGAGTACATTTTTTTATCCTAGGTGTACTGGTTAGCAAAGAAAATGGTCGGTCACATAGTAGAGCAGACAGACCCTGCTACATCGTGATAACTCTCTTCAATCGGATCAACAATGGCGAGACCCGCTCACTTCTCTATGACTCAATCAATCGGAGGAAACTAAAAATCCTGAACTTCGGAGTGGCAAGCAGCAGAAAGGACCAATCTCTCCATAGAGTAAATCGGGAATATTTTCGTACTGGGACCGGATAGCCAAATGTGGAAGGTAAGACCCTGACGGTGGGAAGGGAATGGACTAAGGCTATAGGGTCTGGAAAACAATGTCACGGAAGATATTTCGTTTCGAGATTATGGCGGAAATTTACCTTTCTGTTATTTTTCTCCACTAACAAGGGAAAGAGTAACTATCAATAAGAAAACCAAACACTTGCCTTGCTCATTTGAGGCCGTTCACTTGAAGATTCATGTAAGCATGAAGCAGCAATCAACACCATACGATTTAGCTGCTCTGAATTGTAGGTATTGGAAAGGGAAGGATCAACAAGCTCACTGACATCATTCTTACTGAGAAATGGTTTAGCCTGAAACAAAAAAAAAAAATTGCTTGATTCTTCTTTCTCAATTTGGTAGTCGCAGAAAACAATAAGACAGAACGTATCATACCCACATCACAAGACTTTTTTTCGACTCGTCTAAAGCTAGGCGTCCGGTGATGAGCTCTAACAGTAATACACCATAGGCATACACATCAGTTGTCTCATCTACCATTCCATGTATGAAAAACTCAGGTGGAAGGTATCTGCCATAATTTGAAAACATGATCAAAAGGAAATAAAAGAAAAACAAAAAAGTTTTGAGAGTATTGCGATTCAAAAAAGGTTTTGCATTTTCAAACCCGAATGTTCCTTCAAATTGTGATACCGTGAGATGAGTCCATTGCTCTGGGAGCCACTTTGCAAGCCCAAAATCAGAAACCTAGACAGAAGTATATGTAAGCAACTTGGAAAAAACTGACGAAACAAAAATGCGTATCTCATCTTTTATGTCAGACCATAGATATGGGGAATTATGCATAGTGCTTTATATATCTATGTTATGCGTATGTAACAAGGGACTAAAGTAGTTTTCACCAACTGCAGCCCCACAGATACTTTTGATGTCAAAAGAGATGTTAAATGCTTATGTCAATTGCAGCTTCAATTCTCTATGCTGCAGCAAGTAAATCAGCAACCAAATATCTAATAAAAACATTTTCACTTTTTGAAAGAATGTTTTTGCTCATTTTACTTGAAAAACTACAAAATCCATATGAGTGTTTCAAATTATCATACTTTGATTTGAGGAGAGGGATACCTGCGGCTCAAAATCCTCTCTAAGCAAAATATTAGCAGCTTTGATGTCTCTATGTATAATTCTCCGCTGGCAGCCCTCGTGAAGATACGAAAGACCCTCAGCCGTGCCTAAAGCGATCTTATACCTTATTTCCCATTCCAGTTTCTCCTTGGCACCTGAAAAGGAGGAGCAAACAAGGAAAAGGAAAAAAGAAATAACTTTTTGGCTAAAATATGGAAAATATATTTAGAAGCAACAAAAAGTGGGTCGGGGTTTGTTGGGGGGGGTTGGTGGGTTGTGTGGAGAACCTGTAAGCAGAGATGCTAAACTCCCATGGGGTGACAAATGGAGAACAAGGTGCATTCCACCTTCCACTCCATACCCAATAACATTAGCAATATTGGGATGATTGACATGTACTAAAATCCCGAGCTCTGATAAGAAATCTGCTGTCATCTCTTCTGGGGTCCCTCTGGTCAGTCGTTTTACCGCAACAAGTTGCCCATTTTCCAGATGTCCCTTGTACACTTCAGAGTAACCTCCCTCCCCAATCAAATTCTCTTCACCAAGAGTTACAGGGGAATGCAGTAGAAAAATCAGTAATTGAGATCAATAGGTTTCTCATTTTCAGTTGACTTTGACAGCCAAAAAAGGGTCTGAAAGGTTTTCCAGCTTATCAAAGAACAAGCAGAAAAATATTATGGAACTCCTCCAGGCACAGAAAGGCACACAGAATATCGCAGGGTTGTATCCCATCCCCTTGTGAATATTTTGTGCACTTTTCTGTGCGTAGTTCTTCGCAGGTAGTCCACACTGCACATAATACCACAAGGGCGTGGAGCCCACCTGCTTGTGATTATTTTGTACACTTTCTGTTCACAAATTCTAAGTTAAACCGTAGATTTTTGGAGGTATTTTTTCCAAGACATATGAAATTATAGGCAAACAAACGAAACGAATTTAGCTTCTTTACATCACAGATTTTCTTTAAATTTTCTTATCCCTCCATAAAGTCGCCCATTGCTCCATTATCAAAACACAGCCCAAAACTGAAAAGTGAAAATCATGGATAAAGTACCCACCATGGCTGAAATTACAAGTTGCAGTTTCAAGGTCCAAAAGGGAGAAATTCTTCCACGAAGACCTGAAGCAATACAATTCGGTATCAAAAGTTGGGTCGTCGATTATTGGCAAGCTCTTTCTTGAGTTTCTGCTTTTTTTCTTGGAGAGCATTTTGATGGAAGGAATGCTTGGATGGAAGGTGTGCAATCCCATTGCTGGTGCTTTTTTCAGTTTACGGAAAAATCCACTCCACTGGGGACCAGATTTTTGGTTTTGTTGAGTATCAGAATCTGAGGTGCTGGCCTTGGAAGAAGCTGTTCCGGATTCTGGGTCATCCTCCACAACTCCTTTTCTTAGGGAGGAGTCTTCTATTTTGGCATCACTCACATCTAATGATCTCAAGTCTGGAAGGATGAAGAGTTCAGAAACTATGTTAGATGGAAGGACTTTTTTGTGCAAAAACCCAAATGATTCCCCATGCACACACACCCACACCCACACCCACGCACACTCATGCACACACGCACAAAACTGAAGGAAACAAATAAAGCACATAGATATGTAGATACAAGTGGTTCGACAGTGTGCCCATTTCTACAAAGATACACGTATGTGCTCTAAATATAGTAGCAGTGAAAAAATACAAGACAACTAGCAACAGAAACCATGAATTAGAAGAAAGTAAAGCTTGGAAGCTGTCATGAATTCTTACTAAAAGATAAGAGTTGATTGAAAAACTAGGGGTTATATTGAAAGTAGGTTTTACCTTCAGAAGAAAGAGAGAAAGAAGAAACAGAAAATAGCTTTCTGTGTCCAATGGCGAATAACTCCCCTTCTGGATTTTCTGCAGCAATGTGGTGAGCATTGTTGCTGCCAATGCAAAACCAAACATGACTTAAGACCAAATACAGTATGGAGATACTGATAAAAGGCATAAACAGGATCAAACAGACCCTTTAATGCAGACAAAAGTTAGCAAGGGAGGTATCGAAAAACCTTTGGATTGTTACAACCACTTCACGGGTAGCAACAATCCGGCCAAGCCCTTCTTGTTTTCCTTCATACTAACAATCGAGCAACTTAATCAAAAGATAGAAGAGCATTGTTTCATGAGGTAATCTGCTTCCTTTGTAGAGAAGCGGAGGAATTGGGTATGACGCTTTGAAATAGGAAATGCATTGAAACGTTTTCTACCTCAATAGAGAGAATAAATGCATTGAACACATAAAACACAGGTAGTGTTCGGATTGCTGAAATCATTTGGGAATGAACCAAATAGTCATTCCTTGGCAATTCCAACCATAGTACATATCTCGACCTTTTCCAATGAACCAAATGTCAGAAAAACGCTATCTATATGCTTAACACATGCAAGTTGAACATTATTTTCGGAGAGGTACGCAAAAGAAAAAGAGGCTCCTAGCTAAAGGTAGCTTGTTTCGCCTAGAAGGTGGGAAGAGTTGAGAACAAAGTGGTGAACAGACGCATAACACATGAAAATATGCCAAACAGTTTGGGCCAAATAAAAGCTTGTTTGACGAGCTTGTATAGTATTAGATAGTTGGTCAACTAACCAAACTGATGATGTTTAATTGGTCTTTTAGAATGATCAGTCACATTGGGACTTAGACACGGCTCGTTCTCCCACAGGGCAAAAATAGAGAATCTTGGACGATGGGAGAAAGCCCGATCCAGCAATATCGCGCAAGTGAAGAAAGGCAATGCCGCTTTTACAGCTCTTTCGTAGAGTGCGCACTGCGCAATCATGACAGGACTCAAGGAATAAGCCCCGGCTAATATTCGAAAGGGATGACCATTCAATTTGAGCTTCAATCCAGAGAAGCATTTTTTTATAGGATTTATTCTTTGTTTCCCGTATTCTTCATGGTAACCCACTAGAACACTAAATAAATTGAAATGAAAAATACTTAAATGGTAACCCACATCCCAAGATTCACATCCATAGCAAGCAATGAAAATAAAATTCAAATTCAACCTCAGACCAAATTACTGGATAAAGGGTCTGTAGATATTCTCAAACAAAATGTAATAAGCAGCAAATTGCGTATGATCAAGTAAACTGCGAGTAGTACCATGGGGGATTTGAAGGTTCTGAGACACTTTCCATGAGCATGGAATTCTCAGAAGCAGCAAAGGGGACCCTGTGGAGCCAAAAGGGCAACCGTCACAATTCACACACACATGCAGAGAGAGAGAGAGGGGCGGAAATGGTTTTTGAATGTTTCTTTCAGCACCAAAATTTCGTTCGAAACTTCCGCGGAATTTTATGCCCCAAAATCGGCGCCAAAGTAATGGTGATCCCTTTATCCAGTTTTATTTACTAGCGTACTATCCGTGCTTACGGCACTCCCTATGAATTTGGTAACAATTCATGAGCAAATTGCGTTGGATCCTGATATTGGTTGTAGATGATGTCAACTTTGCAAGAATGGTCCAGTTGTATGCGATTGGTTATGATTACTTGGAAAAAAAATCAAGTAACTTTAAAGTCAAGAACCACTACAGGATTTTGAAAAAACAGAACCATAGTTACTACTCAGAATAATTCATACATTCAAAATTGCCAGCATACTACCTGTGTCTATTGCACTACCAAAAAATTAAAATCACGAATTAGAGTTTAAAGTTTTTCAAATGTCAAAATTACCACTTAAAAGCAATTATAAATGTTTCTCAAATGTCAGAACCACATATCTCATTTCTAGCCAAAAGATTTCAGCACAACTATCGACAATAAAAATAGGGTAAAATATTTTTCTAATAATTACAGATATTTCTCCTATGGTTTTTGAAATTATAATTACCTCCCTTATCAGGGATGACAACAGATAGAAATGGTTGAAATTAGAAATTTAACGTTTTTACCCTTCGAAAGCTAGCAATCTAAATGTGTATTTTTTTTTCCATAAGATTACAAATTTTAATTAAATCACTCAAGTGCAATTGCAGTTCAAAATTAGAATTACACTTCTAATTTTGTTTTAAGTGATTTTTTTTGTGAAATTTCTTATTTGTTTTTCGAAAGCACATTAAAATTTTAAAAATTAACTAAAGATGAAAAAGTACAAAATCACATATATTTAAATAAAAATAAAAATATTTTTTCAAAACACAACCAAACTTAGTTTTTAAATTATTCACCGATTTAGGATAAAAACATTATTGAAATAAAAATAATTTTTTTAAAGATGTAGTAGATAAAAATTGAAAAGGTTTTTCTAAATACAGATTAAAAGGTGTTTGCAAAAAAAGTTAACAAAGTGTTTCGAAAAATTAAACTTATTTTTTAAACTTAGCTATTGATTAAAGATATTTGTATGAAATTAAGTATCTTAACCTCTCTTTTTTTGCATGTCATAATTTTTATATAATTGAGCAACTATTAAATTCATAAAATTATAAACTGAATTATTTTATTTTTTATTCTAAAGTTACGTGATTTATGTAATTGACGTCTATAACTATGGAAGTGAAGGGTGTACCCTTTTTAAAATTTTAATAAAATTTATGTCAATTTTTTTGAACTAATCATTTTTTCTTGACGAATGAATCTAGAAAATAAAAAAGAATTTAACACAAATGATTAGTTTCTAAGTTTTTTATTATTTTTCAAGACTAATCAAGTTTTTTAAAAGTAATGATCCTGGTAAAAAAAAATTTACTTTTAGGATAGATTTTTTCATTTCTAATCAAGCTAAAAATAATTGGGTAGATTTTTTGTTCTTTGTTTTTGACAAAAAATCTTCATTGTAATTAATCAGTGTAGATTTTTGACATTCGTGATTAATATAGATTTTTTCATTTCTAGATCATACATTTTTATTTATAGATCATAAATTTTTTATTTTCAGAAAATCTAGATCCTGATATATTTTTTTCATTTCTAATATAGCCTAAAAATAAAGACCAAAATTTAAAAAAAAAAATTTTAAATCATAGATTTTCGAGATCAATTTGGTATGTTGCAATTCAACCCTTCATTAATAGCTCTTATGGTTTCAAGGATGAGAAAGGCTCAAAAATTTTCTTTTTAAGTGTCCTTCCAACTTCCACCCATTATAGCAACATAGTTAAAATCTAAACTAATCTTCTCCGTCGGATCAAATCGATCCCAACCCTTCTTGTGAAAATATGTTTAGTGGGACCCACACCGTCCTGATTTGTAATATACTAGCGTACTACCCGTGCCTACGGCACTCCCTACGAATTTGGTAACAATTCATGGGCAAATTGCGTTGGATCCTGATATTGGTTGTAGATGATGTCAACTTTGCAAGAATGGTCCAGTTGTATGTGATTGGTTACGATTACTTGGGAAAAAAATCAAATAACTTTAAAGTCAAGAACCACTACAGGATTTTGGAAAAACAGAACGTATAGTCACTACTCAGAATAATTCATACACTCAAAATTGCTAGCATATTACCTGTGTCTATTGTACTACCAAAAAATTAAAACCACGAATTAGAGTTTAAAGTTTTTCAAATGTCAAAATTACCACTTAAAAGCAATTATAAATGTTTCTCAAATGTCAGAACCACATATCTCATTTCTAGCCGAAAGATTTCAGCACAACCATGGACAATAAAAATAGGGTAAAATATTTTTCTGATAATTACAGATATTTCTCCTATGGTTTTTGAAATTATAATTACCCCCTTATCAGGGATGACAACAGATAGAAATGGTTGAAATTGGAAATTTGACGTTTTTACCCTTCGAAAGCTAGCAATCCAAATGTGTATTTTTTTTTTCTTTTTCATAAGATTATAAGTTTTAATTAAATCACTCAAGTGCAATTGTAGTTCAAAATTAGAATTACACTTCTAATTTCGTTTTAAGTGATTTTTTTTGTGAAATTTCTTATTTGTTTTACTTTTTATCTGTATTTAGAATAGATGTATACAGAAAGTAAAGTACATTAAAATTTTAAAAATTAACTAAAGATGAAAAAGTACAAAATCACGTATATTTAAATAAAAATGAAAATGTTTTTTCAAAACACAACCAAACTTAGTTTTTAAATTATTCATCGATTTAGGATAAAAACATTATTGAAATAAAAATAATTTTTTTAAAGATGTAGTAGATAAAAATTGAAAAGGTTTTTCTAAATAAAGATTAAAAGGTGTTTGCAAAAATAAGTTAATAAAGTGTTTCTAAAAATTAAACTTATTTTTTAAACTTAGCTATTGATTAAAGATATTTGTATGAAATTAAGTATCTTAACTTCTCTCTTTTTGCATGTCATAATTTTTATTTAATTGAGTAACTATTAAATTCATAAAATTATACACTGAATTATTTTATTTTTTATTCTAAAGTTACGTGATTTATGTAGTTGACGTCTATAGCTATGGAAGTGAAGGGTGTACCCTTTTTAAAATTTTAATAAAATTTATGTCAATTTTTTTGAACTAATCATTTTTTCTTGACGATTGAATCTAGAAAATAAAAATAAAATTTAACACAAATGATTAGCTTCTAAGTTTTTTATTATTTTTCAAGACTAATCAAGTTTTTTAAAAGCAATAATCGTGGTAAAAAAAATTTACTTTTAGGGTAGATTTTTTCATTTCTAATTAAGCTAAAAATAATCGGGTAGATTTTTTGTTCTTTGTTTTTGACAAAAAATCTTCATTGTAATTAAGTCAGTGTAGATTTTTGACATTCGTGATTAATGTAGATTTTTTCATTTCTAGATCATACATTTTTATTTATAGATCATAAATTTTTTATTTTCAGAAAATCTAGATCCTGATATTTTTTTTCATTTCTAATCTAGCCTAAAAATAAAGACCAAAATTTAAAAAAATATATTTTTAGATCATAGATTTTCAAGATCAATTTGGTATGTTGCAATTCAACCCTTCATTAATAGCTCTTATGGTTCCAAGGATGAGAAAGGCTCAAAAATTTGTTTGTTTTCCAAGGATGAGAAAGGCTCAAAAGTTTGTTTGTTTTCCAAAAATAAGCTCAAAAGTTTTCCTTTTAAGTGTCCTTCCAACTTCCACCCATTATAGCAACATAGTTAAAATCTAAACTAATCTTCTCCGTCGGATCAAATCGATCCCAACCCTTCTTGTGAAAATATGTTTAGTGGGACCCACACCGTCCTGATTTATAATATAGATGATACATCTTTGGCATACCCATGAACTTATATTGGATTTAAAAAAGATTAGAATTGCTACCCATCACATAAAACAATATCACCACAAAAAGATTATAATTACACAATGAACCATATGATATGTACTCGCGCCTACAACACTTTGTACGAAATTAAAGCTACGATTTTTAATCCATATCAATCAGTCTATTGATCACATTAGTCCTTAACCGGTCATAATCCCCCCTACTTTTGCGTACCCATAAATTAAAATAGAACTGCACAAAAAATATTTTTACTAATGCTCAAACAAACCTATGAAAGTTTAATACACAATTAAGTTTAAATCCATATATTTTACTTATCCTTCTTCCCAACCTAAAGGCAAAAAAGAAAATAATTATTCAGATCCCTAGCTACTATCCCCCCAGTCATACACAAAGAGAAGGCTTATTAGAGCTTTTATCCATTCCCATACGCAAATGAAAACTTGGAAACACAAATTGCATCTCTTCTACCATACAGTATTTGTAATTCAAAACTGACTTTCATCGAAGCAACAGTATAATTTGGATAGATGATAAATAAATGACTTCGAAAAGACAAATAAAGGAAGTACTTCAGATTATTTCCACGCTTGTCTTCTATGGAACTATTTTCCATACCGCTGCTATTTTTTTCTTTTTGACTTCTCAAGATCTTGCTACCTTAGCTCCCTTTGCAGCAAGAGGCATATAGCCTTCTTGTGCTCCTTCTGTCGATTGCTTGAACCACCCGTCTGTCCACAATAAAAACATCTCACTGAATACGAAATGCAAAAAGATAACATTGCTAATGAACTTTGAAAGAAAATAGTCAAAACAAACTCCATTAAAAAACTTATTTGATATAGAATTAAAATCGAACACTGACCAAACCATTCCAATTTAAATGTCAATCCAAAATGGTTTCACTAACACAATAAAAAAATAGGACATTGTATCACAATCCATACAAATATGGTCTAACGCATCTTCAGTTAGAAAATGCAAAAGGCACAAAATTTACTTTTCATTACAAAAACCCAACAATATCACATGAATCGCATGATTCGGTTGTTTTCATTCATCCACTTCACAGTTTAAAAAAAATACAAAAAACCAAAAACATATGTCCGCAAACTTATATGTCCTATTCCAACTGCATAACATAGAATTAGAATTTTGAGAAAACTCTTACCCAAAATTAATTCAACAGTAGCTAAATGGAATGGACAACAAAAAATAAATCACAGCCAATGGATTGGAAAGAGCAAGGAACCCATACTTGGACATTTCCCTTCTGATAACCCAACAGATGTGTTGGCAATTGCATAACTCCTACGGTACCATACAGCATGAAAGAATTTTTCAATCTGCAACCCAACTATAAAAAACGCATCCCTAACTTCTGTTGTAGGGCTCTTAACCACATTCTGAAACAAACTCCTTCAACAAATGGGTGTTTGCTAAAAAACGGAAAGAAGATTGAACTAACGAAACTAAAATCTTCAATTAATCTAGGAAAATGGGAGTAAGTGATAAAAAAAAACATAGCAAGATTTCGAATTATTCAAAAAACATGCACATATAGGCTATGTAAAACAAAGACATATTGTCCAGTACATAAGAAGAAGCAAAAGATAGTCAATCTTCGACGTCTCGTTAATCAATCTATATTACAAATAAGGTAATTTAAGACTCTCACAACTCTTATTGCTTTAAGTGTTGCTGCCATTGATTTTGTCCGTAGGTATTTTAATTTGAAAGAGCATGATGCCCTTTGGGAATAATCATGGAGTCCTAGAGACTTAGGAGAAAGGTGAAGCAGCTTGGTTGAGGTGCTCCGCACTGGAATCCCACGTCGTTCAGCTTCTTTGGGTTGATGGATTTGAAGAGAAAAAAACAGAAATTGAGAGAATGAATAATTTCTAATGTTTGGATTGGCAAGAATGTGAGAAACGGCGAGAAAAGATATGAGAGTGTGAGAATAGAAAACCCCTCCAAACTTCCATTTTGATTCTCAACTATTTTGGTGAGATTTCATGAGAAAAGAAACCTCCATTTTAATGTTTGGTCAAGTGCCTTCAGGCACAAGCAATCCGCTAATCTATATTATAAATAAGGTAATTTAAGACTTTCACAACTCTCTTCTCGAAAAAACTACCAAAAAGATTTCAAAAATCATACCTCTATTTTTCATATATATCCTTTAAAGATATATCCATGGCAAAACCTCAGCACAATATCCATGACATTTCTCATGTAATCCCATACTGCATACAAAATAGTTTGTTATATGAAGAAAATATATTAATCACTATCCACTCTTGTTTAGAATCAGAAACTTACTGATCCTAAACATATGGCAATAGCCAATACAGCTAGAAAGTGTGATAATTTGCAATAAAACTTACTGATTACACTTTCTCTCATATGAAGATTTAAGCTTAGTTTCAATGATTCTAAACTAACAGCCCCAGAATTTCTTCAAAGAAACAAAAATACCAATGCTTCGTCCCATTCTACGTTTTATCAAACATGTAGAATGCACTTCAAATAGGTAGAAATATTTGTACATTGAATTCTAACTACCAGTCCCAACAAAATACAACCTAAAGGGTTAATATTAATCATGAATATCAAACACAAAAAGACTTTACCATCAGAACGAAAAATAACTACAAAAAATAGAAGAAAATTCAAAAAAAAAAGGAAAAAAAGATTTTACCTCTAGAACAAAAAACAGAATCGAGATCTCGCATTATCACTCTTAGGTCGAAGTTCCAAAGTTCCCCCAAACTCAGCAGCACTTTTCATTGACTGTGTTTTGTCCATCTTCTAGTTAATGGAAAGACACAAACTTTTGAACAGGCTGCCAAGTATGTTTTGGGGAGTTAGATATGCTATTGTGCTACAGACTACAGAGCTATCAACAATTAGCAAAACAAAATTGTCAATGAGATCTAATACTGCAGTCTGCAAATGTGGCTCTTAAATATTCTAGCTATTGCATTCCTTCATTTCCTTGGTTAATTTGCAGATATTGAGCTGCCGTGTATATTATTAGCAAAACAAAATTGTCAATGAGATCTAATACTGCAGTCTGCAAATGTGGCTCTTAAATATTCTAGCTATTGCATTCCTTCATTTCCTTGGTTAATTTGCAGATATTGAGCTGCCGTGTATATTATATATATAATACATAGTAACATAGATATAGTGCCAAATCAGCAGAAAGGAACAGTCAACAGGGAACTGTGGTTTGTGAACCTTATTAGAAATTCGAGAGGGGCCCGGCGATTGCCGAAGGCAAACCCAGAAACCCTAACTGTTGAAGGCACGGCGGTTGCCGGTCGGCGCTCGACGGAGGGCAGTCGAGCCTCCTTGGAGTCGGAGTGGGGGTGGCAACCAGAGAGAGATGGGAATCTCGGAGTGGGGGTTGGTGGGCGATCTAACTGACCTGGAATTTTTTTTTAATAACTTGGGGGAAGCCGATGGACGACCGAGATGCGTCCATTTGGGGCGGTGCATAAGATGGATTCCGGCGGACACACCCTTTTGTTATACAGATCTGTGCCTATGAAACTTGAATTACAGCAGCTGCTTGTATAGCGGATACACCCTTTCGATTTCTGCACATTTGGGGAGCTTACCGAGAGAGAGAGAATTGAATTTTGAATTTGAACTTAGTTCTTGAATGAGTGGAGTGATGCAAGCATTCATGGGGAACAGGAAGGTGACTCTATACATTCGGTAAATCTCAGCCGTGGGATCAAATTTATCCTGACCATTGTTCTAAAAATGTGTTTGCGTGTGAGCCGTTGGATTGATTAGATCTTAACCATTGGATCAAAAATGTGTGGAGCCCACACCGTCCTCCCTTGTAATATAGATATACTAGCGTACTACCCGTGCCTACGGCACTCCCTACGAATTTGGTAACAATTCATGGGCAAATTGCGTTGGATCCTGATATTGGTTGTAGATGATGTCAACTTTGCAAGAATGGTCCAGTTGTATGCGATTGGTTATGATTACTTAGGAAAAAAATCAAGTAACTTTAAAGTCAAGAACCACTACAGGATTTTGGAAAAACAAAACCATAGTCACTACTCAGAATAATTCATACACTCAAAATTGCTAGCATATTACCTGTGTCTATTGCACTACCAAAAAATTAAAACCACGAATTAGAGTTTAAAATTTTTCAAATGTCAAAATTACCACTTAAAAGCAATTATAAATGTTTCTCAAATGTCAGAACCACATATCTCATTTCTAGCCAAAAGATTTCAGCACAACCATGGACAATAAAAATAGGGTAAAATATTTTTCTGATAATTACAGATATTTCTCCTATGGTTTTTGAAATTATAATTACCTCCCTTATAAGGGATGACAACAGATAGAAATGGTTGAAATTGGAAATTTGACGTTTTTACCCTTCGAAAGCTAGCAATCCAAATGTGTATTTTTTTTTCTTTTTCATAAGATTATAAGTTTTAATTAAATCACTCAAGTGCAATTGCAGTTCAAAATTAGAATTACACTTCT
The DNA here is from genome assembly GCA_019985065.2 of Arctostaphylos glauca. Taxonomy (NCBI): domain Eukaryota; kingdom Viridiplantae; phylum Streptophyta; class Magnoliopsida; order Ericales; family Ericaceae; genus Arctostaphylos; species Arctostaphylos glauca. The sequence continues at coordinate 29,570,222 of JAHSPW020000010.1, read as the reverse complement.
AATTTCGTTTTAAGTGATTTTTTTGTAAAATTTCTTATTTGTTTTACTTTTTATCTGTATTTAGAATAGATGTATACAGAAAATAAAGCACATTAAAATTTTAAAAATTAACTAAAGATGAAAAAGTACAAAATCACGTATATTTAAATAAAAATGAAAATGATTTTTCAAAACACAACCAAACTTAGTTTTTAAATTATTCACTGATTTAGGATAAAAACATTATTGAAATAAAAATAATTTTTTTAAAGATGTAGTAGATAAAAATTAAAAAGGTTTTTCTAAATAAAGATTAAAAGGTGTTTGCAAAAATAAGTTAACAAAGTGTTTCTAAAAATTAAACTTATTTTTTAAACTTAGCTATTGATTAAAGATATTTGTATGAAATTAAGTATCTTAACCTCTCTCTTTTTGCATGTCATAATTTTTATTTAATTGAGTAACTATTAAATTCATAAAATTATAAACTAAATTATTTTATTTTTTATTCTAAAGTTACGTGATTTATGTAGTTGACGTCTATAACTATGGAAGTGAAGGGTGTACCCTTTTTAAAATTTATGTCAATTTTTTTGAACTAATCATTTTTTCTTGAAGAATGAATCTAGAAAATAAAAATAAAATTTAACACAAATGATTAGTTTCTAAGTTTTTTATTATTTTTCAAGACTAATCAAGTTTTTTAAAAGCAATGATCGTGGTAGAAAAAATTTACTTTTAGTGTAGATTTTTTCATTTCTAATCAAGCTAAAAATAATCAGGTAGATTTTTTGTTCTTTGTTTTTGACAAAAAATCTTCATTGTAATTAAGTCAGTGTAGATTTTTGACATTCGTGATTAATGTAGATTTTTTCATTTCTAGATCATACATTTTTTTTTTATAGATCATAATTTTTTTTATTTTCAGAAAATCTAGATCCTGATATTTTTTTTCATTTCTAATCTAGCCTAAAAATAAAGACCAAAATTTAAAAAAAAATATCTTTAGATCATAGATTTTCGAGATCAATTTGGTATGTTGCAATTCAACCCTTCATTAATAGCTCTTATGGTTCCAAGGATGAGAAAGGCTCAAAAGTTTGTTTGTTTTCAAAAAATAAGCTCAAAAGTTTTCCTTTTAAGTGTCCTTCCAACTTCCACCCATTATAGCAACATAGTTAAAATCTAAACTAATCTTCTCCGTCGGATCAAATCGATCCCAACCCTTCTTGTGAAAATATGTTTAGTGGGACCCACACCGTCCTGATTTGTAATATAGATATATATATTTGGATTAAAGGTTGGCTAAAATTATTTAGTATTAATGTAATTATTTTTTGAAAAAATTCCGATTAATTATTTATTTTGCTGAAAAGAATTTAGAAAGTCAAAATATGAGAAAAACCATAAGAGTTCACTAAGAAAAGAAAAAAAAATTTAAAAAATTATCTTTTTAATTGTTCTTTTTTGGTAGTTTTGGCTTCGTGGAACTTTTTGCAATTTCGATTCATGTATTAACACTATGCTGATTCCTTCCTCTCATCGAGACAAACGGATAAACACAAAAATAAACATCAATGATACTCACCGTCTTTAATAAATGAGCAAGCCTAAAAACACACTTTTTTTTTGTAAAGATGTGTCTGAAACTGTCTAATGCACTTGGGTTTCACATTATTTTAAAATACTCAACGTGTATCGAATAGTTTCGAACATATCTGTATTTGAATTTGTGAACACAAAGTTGTGTTCCTAGACTGTCTCTTGTCACCTAATCTAGTCCAAAGTGAATCTTATTAGGAATGGGGGGGCCTTGCTCTGTATTGTGCACGGGGGCATGTTGCGTCAAATTATATCGTTTTGGTGTGCAACATGTCTTGTAGAAAATTCGAGGTGTTATATTAATTGTCGAAATGAATAACTGAAATTAGATAGCTCTCTACGTAAACTATAGAGAAGTCGACTTTTTCAACAAATAGTATAGGTCAAAGGAGTAGAAACCTAAATACATAAAGAGTTGTTAAACCACATTATCAAATCCCAACCTAAAATCATGCAGAATTACAAGTTATAGTACATGAAAAGGGGTAGGTTAAGATGCATAGTTCATACCTATAGCCTTCAAATCAAAGCAAAACTTTGATAATATGGATGATTAGGTGACAAGAGACACTCATCACCCACTTCATATGAATTATCAAAAAATAAAGACATACCATGTAGTAGGTCGAAATGACAAGCCGTTTTAGTTATTTAATGACATAAAATGCAAGCTAGTGACAAAATTGATTGGGCCGAATCGAAATGATGAACAGATGAAGCTGGAGGGCCAAAAAAAACCCACAGACTTTAACCAAATATATGATACGAGCCAGGCAAGTAATTAGGCCCGATGAGACTTTTGAAAGATCCTTCAAGGATCTAGGACTGACGTTAGGAAAGATGACTACTGTGATGATATCGCCAGTTGAGGTGTGTGTCTTACGCGAGCTCAAGTCAAAATTAACTATAAAATGGACACAAAATCCTAAAAAGTTACGCCTCATCTAAATGTAAAAATATTGTATTATACGGCTTTCTCTTTAATCTGAAGCTCGACTTAACTATTAAAATGCCTTTCAACTGATATTATTGAACGATATTAACGATTTACTTTTTTTATAGACTAACAAGAGGGAGACGTGTCGTGTTGAGTGGAAAAATTTGAATCGAATTAATGAATCTAACAACCAGATACCGGTTCAAAATAAGACAAAACATGATATTTTGGATGATTAGGTGACAAGAAAACCTCATCACCCACTTCATATGGATTATCAACAAATAAAGACCATAGACTATGCAGTTGGCTCACGGACGGACCAATCACCACCACTACTACTTCAATATCTCAAATGACTTGTCAAATCTTTTGGTACAAATATGGACAAAGATTATTTTCAGATATTAAAATAAAAATAGATTAAACGGTCGGGAGCGGAATCAGAATTTTATATTTAGGATTGAAATTTTTGCGAATGGGAGGCGAATGTAATTTAGGGGAACTCAAATGTAATTTTTTTTTTTTATAATTTTCAAAATTTATATGCAGTCCTAAATTTTTCCAAATTTTTCGCCCCTAGTCTTCATGTAGTTCTGCTCCTGTAGACGGTTTAATTTGTCTGTTTATTAACTCTTTTCGTGTAACTTAGAGGGGATGAAATGTATTTTTTTTTATAATTTTCAAAATTTATACCTAGTCCTAACTTTTTTCAAATTTTTTGCCCCCATCTTCATGCAGTTCTGCCCCTGTAGACAGTTAAGTTTGTCCGTTTATTAACTCTTTTCGTATAATTGATTTTTTTACAATTTTAAGTGTGTTTTTAAATTATAAAATCCATATCTTTTAATAATATAACTTTTAGCGTGATCAACGTTATCGAGGAAATGAACAATTCAAATCATCGAACGGAACCCTAAAAGTCCACAAACAAAAAGATGAATGGTCCATCTCTAAAATGGGAGTTGGGCCAAAAGCAAACAACTTGTAATCAATACTTTGTTAGGTAATTTCCTAAAGCTGCCGAGTACCGAAGTCTTCTTTGTTGTAGTCATCTTTGTGTTTGCTTTCAGGTTTCAATGGTCAATGACAGGATGCCGAAACTTGACGGGTTCGGAAATTTCGTAGTGCAATAATATTATAATGAATACAATTTTATTTTTATTTAAAGATTTTAAGAATTTAATTAGTTTAATTTGATTTAAACAACTTTAAATAATAATAATTTCAAAAAATTGACCTGGTTATTAAAACCCGAAAAAGTGAGTGTACTCTCTTCTAAATTCTCATGCTTTGTCCTTGTTTTAATTGGAATTGAACCTGCGCTATGATGAAATTGAATCTCAAAGTTCAATTAATTTATGCGTAAACTAACTCGTACACCCGAGTTATATATTTTTTAATGTTTATATCACAACCCCAATCAAAATGAAAAAAGTTCACTAACACACCTTTTCAGGCACAGATTCGAACCCATTTATCGTTCAATATACATGGAGCCTACAACCCAACCCTGACCCCAACACACCTGAATTATGCTCTGTTAATATGAATATTAATATCCGCTTAACATAATTTTTTAGAGAGAGAAAATACGCATTAAGACTTATAAAAACGTATTGATGAGACCGTGGTAAGAACACGAAGAACATTCGAACTCCACAAATCCAATAAAAACACAAAATCCAACTCAAATTTCCCCTCTAGATTTTACTTAATCATCCATTCATAATACAGATGAACACTTAACAAACCCCCACTTCATCATCAACAAACCACCCTCAACAACAAAATGACCAAAAGAAACATTTTTTTCACATCCCAAATCCACTCACTACATCAAATTTATTTATGATTACCTACCCAATTCAAGTACATAACTTACACTTACAACCCCCTTCTAAATTACACCCCCGCCCCCTTGAAAATCCCATAATTAAACCCCAACCATACTTGAAACTTAATTTAGATTAGATAACGTCTCTTGATTCGCTTTCGTAGATAGTTTATCTCGATAATTAGATCTCAAGTCCTTTCCATTTCAAAAAATCACGGAATGACCCCAGACCTTAGAAAATCGAGCGAAGCGAAATACCAGAGAAAGAAAGAGAGAGATACGTATATATACGGTTTTAGGACACTTCCAGATCTGTACGGATCTAGAAAACGGCATCAGTCGAGCCGTAGAAGGCGCCGGAGGTCTCGGGTAGCGGAGTCGTCGACGGATTTCTTCTTGCTGAAGAACGAGGGGACAGGGAGAGCACGAGGCGACGGTGACAGCGAGACAGCCGATCCGGCGTAGCCGTCGCGGCGTTCGCCGGCGCCGGATGCTCCGGCCGGAGAGAGGAGGACGGATTTGAGGTCACGGATCCGGATCTGCTCGGGATCCGGGCCCAACCTCTCAGTACCGCATAAGACCAGATCATCGGAGGCCTTGTTGGCCGGCTGATGACGGCTGTCAACGTTGGTAGTGGAATCGAGCGACTCGCCTCTCCTCAGAATCGTCACCTGTCCCATCACGAGGTTTCCGTGGTGGTTGTTTTGAGTCTTCCTTAAATCATCTAGACTCGCCGCCCTTCGCGGCGTCAACGGCTGCGATCGGACGTTCTTTTTCTTCTGATCGGGACGATCCGCCGGTTTCCTGGTATTGATCTTAGGGCTGGGGCTTCCATTTCCATTTCCTAAGTTTTTCCGGCGATGGTGTTGAAACACCGCCGGAGAAACCCTGATACGTTGAATCAAACAGTCCTGCGGCCGCAATACCTCCGTTCCCATCGTTCAAATTCTCTGGATATCTAATTTTATCTCTATCTAACACATTCAAATGGGACGATGATGCAAAAGGGTGGTACAGAGAGAGAGAGAGAGAGAGAGAGAAAAAAACACAGAAAATGGCCGAAATGGGGTTGCGTCGTTGCTGGGTTTGTCGCAGAACCTCCCTCTCTCTCCTCTACTTTGATGATGGGAAGAGGAGGAGATTTCCTATAAATTTTTCAGAATTTTTTTGGGAAAATGATAATTTCAGAACTGCTATATCTATATATCTCTACCTCTATATGTATGTATAGGTTGATAATGAATGGGAGAGATGGAGGGTCATATATAGCGAGAGAGTGGTGAGGAAAAGGTGTGGTTAATTTCTCTTTTATCCCCCTGAATAATTTTAAAATTTGTTTATTCATCCCTTAGCTTTCAATTGCAACTGATTCTTCCCTCAACTATCAGAGATTTAAGTTTGTTGAATCCAATCGATAACATGCTTCCATATCGTGCATGAAAACCTTACCGCGCTACTACTTGATCCTTTCGCTTTGTTCTCCCTTTTCTGCTTTCCTGTTTACCTCTTCAAGAGTGGAATTGAAGCTTCTCTTTCGTTTTTTTTCTATGTTCAACGGAAGATACTGTAGCTATTTTGACATCTGCGGTTAAATAACATTTTGGTTCTCTTGTAGTTGTTGTCACAAGGTTTGAAGCTTTAAGGTCTATTTTCGCATGCCTGTGCAATAAGTAGTATCAACAAGCTATTAGGTTCAAGTAGTTTACACATGTAGACTTTTACATAACTCATTTGAAAGTTGGGAATGTATAGCAATGGTTTCCTTCTCCTACACATGGGCATTCAGTCTTTAAAAGATGCTTAATTTTTTTTTAAAATTTTAGTACAATAGTATCTTTTCGAGTTTTAAATTTGTGCACAGTATCTTCTTCAAAATAATTTTTACGACCATTGCATGAATTTTAAAAATGTACAGTTGTCAAAGTTGATGAGTAGAAATATTGTGTTGGAGGATTTTTTCCTATAGTGTGGATGATATTGTCAATTGAAACTCATGAGACCGGATTGTTTTGCTCGACGCTCGTTAATTTAATACTCAATCATCCAATACTCATCTATTTAGCATTCATTCGCTCCCTAAATAGTTGCCTAGTTTTAGATGCTCGGCGTACCATTACTTGCAGGCACTCAACATTTTTTAGGAGTCACGTTGCTCAGTCAAGAAGAACTAATCACGGGACTTGTTCAGCAAGATCTCTTAAACTAGCACCTTAGAACGCTCAAAATCACGAAAATAGAGCCCTTGTTAAAGACCCACGCCTCCTAACACGAAAAAAAGAACGTTGTCAACATCCGTTGTCGACATCCATCAACCTGCTTAGAATTTGTCCATCGTTCATCTTATAAAAAGGGCTACAATGCTAAAGACAATGTACGTTTCTCATACATTATACGCCTCTCTCTCTATTGATTATTAACTTAATTGTCAGAGAATTCTTGATTGAAAACTAATTTGGTCCCAAAACATGTGTGCATGAGCCACCGTAGTAGCACGAAGGCAATGCTTAACTTATATGATTGAGAGTTGAAATAGGTGAACTTGGCAAGTTGAAGGTCGAAGTGAGCAAAATTTGAATAGGCTAGGGATTAAGAGTGCAATTAACCGAAAAAGGTAGGTGTGGGAGCGTTCGCACTGTCCTTCGCGTGGACGCGTGAAGTTTAAGAGAGAGAAAGAGAAAGAGAAAGAGAAAGAGAGAGGTGGGCCGCCTGGTTTGAGTGGCTGACCTCTAGACCGGGTCGTGTTTGGGGGGCCGCTTGACGGTAACTGTTGGTCTTCCGTCCGTTTATGTCGTTTTCTTTCTATGATTCAGTAACGATGTTAGAGTTAACGGTGGGCTGTCGTAATCTCTCTTTAAATGGGGAATTATTTACGATAGGTGGGACCACAATTTTCGTCTTTGCATTTACCCAGTGGCACATTGCCACGTGCACATTATCTGAATTTTTTTGAAGCATATGCGTACAATAGAACGCTATTTATATCAATATGTACCGGCAAGCATATCGATTAATGTTATTAATCTCGTTTCGTATCACCCGATATTGATCAAATATAAAAAATAATAATTTTATCTATCAAAAGAATTAATTAAAATTTTAAAATAAAAATAAAAATTTACGAAACAGTACGGTACTAATTGATAAAGGTCAGAACAGGCCGGTACAATGGCCACGACAGTAAGCTAGTGGTCCGATATTGCTACAAAATCAATATGAGATAGATAACTCTAATACATATACATCTAGAATCGTTCGATGAATATAAATATCTCTTAATGCACGTGAACCTACACGCATTAAATTATTTTGAATACATTAAAATAATTATGTACACGCGTGCACACATATATATTTGAAATTATTCGATATATATGAATCTCTCTTAATACACATCAAACCCATACGCATTAAGTACTTTGAATACATAATATACATTTATACCTAAATTTGCATTTGCACATGGTGAAAAAAAAAAATTAATACGTATCCCAAAAATATTATTTGAACCTACATAAATCTTTCATTTTATTTGACTTGCTGAATTTGTTAGATGTGTCTAACAACTGCACTAATCGGATACGAACATGAACGTGAACAAAACACGTTTTCTCTAATTTTTTGATGTTTGTTGGTTCGTCTCAACGAAAAGAATATAAAAAGTACAAAATTATACCCAAAAGTTAAAAAAAATTCACTAAAGACGAAAATAAGTAAAAATGAACCATGTTTTGATCTATTTTTCGTCTTTTTTGAATTGTTTTTAATTTTTTGAGATAATTTTGTACTTTTAGATTCATTTCGTCGAGACGAACCAATAAACATAAAAAAATCGGTGAAAATAAAAAATTATAATTTTTTTAAATAAGAACAAAAAATAATCAAAAAATAATTCAATTATTATCACAGTCCAAATGAACTCATACTAGAAGGCACAATTTCTCGCACTATATCAGAATTTTCCAGCATGGAGCTATTTGACAGTTGTCTTTTGTTAGTGCAGAAGAAGCAAAGTGATGTACTCTCTTTATTTCAGGAGAAATTCTTTGGTCCTCAAAAAGTATCCTCGAATCTGAATTTCATAAATGTGATTCATTTGAGTGTCTTGTATTTTTAAATCTAAGTAAATCTAATTAATTAATTTTAATTTAAAAAAAATATTTCGGGAATTGCAATCTTGCTCTTATTTTAGTCGTCCCTCTTTTTTCGACTAACAAGAAGTTTCACCCCTGCTAGTTAAACAAATGAGCCATCACTTTAGATTTTCTCGAGTAAACAGAAAAAGATACACATCCATTTGCACATAACACATTTTTATAACTTAAAGTTTACTTCACCAAGAACATCGAATCACGTTATAGTTAATAAAAGTGACAATCAAAATTCGAATTGGATTTTCGAAAGTAGAAGTCTGCGGTCCCCAAAAATTTTTCTTGAAAACTTTCTAGATTTTAAAATTAATGGATTAAATTTATTTGGGTGTAAGCTTTTAAATCCGAATGAATTCTAATCCTTAATTTTAAATTCGAAAATATTTTCTAAAAAAGATTTTCTGAATACCATAACACTCCTCTTTCAAAAATCCAACAAAAACCTACTACATTATGTTAAACAATGAGGGCCTTTGGCCTCCATTCTCGAGCTTCAGCTCATTTCACAATCGATTTTTTTTTTTTATAATTATTTTAGATGTATAATTATATAAATATTCTTTCTTTAGTAGATTAAAAAGTTTTAATGATATTTTATTACATATTATTATTAATTTTTTATTAAGAAAACAACGACCACCGCAATCTAATGAAATGTTTAGCCTGACTCAATAATTTTAAGAAAGGCATATAATTTTTTTTTAATGTAACACCTTTAAAAAACTTTGTTGAACCCTTCAAATTTTTACAAAAATTACGGAGTGATATCAAAAAGATGCCAATTTTACGGTCCGATGGGATGTTTAGACTGAATCAATAAATATAAAAAAAAAAAAAAAATTTTTATGTAACGTCATACAAAATCTTGTTAAACCCTTTAATTTCTACGATAATTATAAAATAATATCAAAAGAATCACTTGTTTTCAATCACATCAAGGAAAATGTCGACCACAGCCCAATGAGATGTTTAGTCAGGCTCAATAAATATAAAACAAAACATGTCAAATTTTTTACGTAACCTCTTAAAAAAATATTAAACCCTTCAACTTCTAGAAAAACTATATAATAATATCAAAAGGATTTTATTTTTTTAATCAAATTCACCGACAAAGCTGTGTAATTTGCAGGTCAAACTAGGGATGACAATCTCGTCCGATCCAACCCGCTCCTACTCGTTCCCCGCCCCAAATGGATAGGGGATTCGGGGATTTTTTTGGGGATCGGGTAGGATTCGGGGATAAATTTTTTTAAAAAATGGGGACCGGGTAGGATTCGGGGTTAGGTGTCTCCACCCCAATCCCCGCCTCTACCCCCGCCCCTCCCCGCCCCGTGATTTTTTTATCCTTTTTACGTAATAGGTTTGTAAGAAGGAAGAGAAAATAACCATGGTTTGCAATTGGTGGAGGAATACAACAATCTTTAATGGACTCAATGACAATATTCTTGAGTACATTTGGTTATTTTTGTTAGGATTGAAACTTGTAGAACGATATTATGTTTATTTTAATTAGTTATTGTTGTTGTTTGTGAGATATTTTAGATTGTAAAAAATGAATTATTTTTGCTCAAAAGTTTGTATGTTTTTATTTACTCTCTTTTGTTATTTTTTTTGGATGAAAAGGAGAATTATTTCAAATTTTAAGTAATTACTAATGTAATTTTTTAATTTTCGGATATCCAATCTCCATTTGGAGATCCCCGTTCCCCGTATGGGGCGGGGGTGGAGGGCAAAAGTAGTCCCCGTTCGGGGATCGGGGTGGGGATGGAGATTAGATATAGGTTCGAGGATCGGGGATGGAGATAGTAATATCCACCCCCGATCCAACCCGTTGCCATCCCTAGGTCAAACATTGATAGTCCGAGTTATTTATCTCAAAAACATCGTATAATTCAGTTAAAAATATAAGTTTATGTCCGACTTAATTTTTCATATAAACGAGTTGATAAATTATATAATATAAACAATTTAAGTCATTGAAATTAATATCTAATGGGCTATTTTCTTCGATTTAGAACTTGTAATGGCAACAAATTAGTTTTTATAATTGAGATCTTCGTAAATGGAAAGTAAGATTAATCTTTAGAAATTAGGCGAGATACCTGTAAATTAGTTTGGACACTCTGAATTATAAAAAATTGACAGCAAATCGGCCACCAATTTTTATTTAGATATGTACACATTTTAAGAGACCAATACAAGTTTCCCACTTGCTTCCTATTTATTTGATTATAACTAACCAAACCCCACTTACATATTTTTATATATTTTTAAAACCCATCCTTACCTAAAGTGTACCTCATATTATTAAAGCATTAAATCATTGGACATGACAACATTTTAGTAATTGTTTAGAAGTAATCTCTCTCTCTCTCTCTCTCTCTCTCTCTCTCTCTCTCTCTCTCTTCCACATGCTATTCATGTATTTGGTCAAGGATTGTACCCTAATTAAGCCAATGCTATGGAGGTGCCAACCCAATTTTTCTAAAGTCTTATCTCCTCATCCTACCTAAATATCACCAAAATATGATCTATCCTCTCTTCCATTTGGCATGGTATTTATTTGCTTATTTTTTTATTTTAAGGCTAATAAGTTCTTTCAGGCTACAATATTGAACAAATAGACATTACATGCGACAAGTTAACTCACATCGTGTAACACAGCTGAAAGAATGATTTTGCCCTTACAAGTCAAACCAAATTGAGCGAGCTCTAGGGGTATTTTCGTCATTCTGTATCATTTTCCCTCCAAATCAAATTAAACTATGTATTTAATGTAGTCAACTTACACCTTAAATAATTTAGCTTGTAAATAAAGTTTTGAAATAGGCAACACAATCTACTAATCTAATAATCCAATAATAACAGTAGGCCGAACAGATTCATATATTTGGAGAACTTGTACAGTCCATTTTCTTAATACTATAAAAATCTTCTTTGCTATTATGACTTTTCTTTATAATGTTTTGCTTTCATAGGGGGTAATTATGTCTTTTCAATAAAGATTGTGGAATGGGTAATTTCATTTTGAAATAGCAATATTATTAATTAACTCCAGGAACTTGGTCAAGTGATTAAAGTTGAGACTTTGGAGTTTATTCACTCATAATTTTTAGGAATTCAAAATCTCTCCGTGTTATGAACTCAATGGGTCCCTCATTAATAGACGATATAATTAGTCTCTTAAAGATTATTCAATATACGTGTAAGTTGATCTGAACATTAAAAGTTGTCAAATAGAATTATTATTATTTATTTATCTGTAATTATTCCATCAAAAAGAAGTTTTGATTAATGGACACCTCAACATATGGGTCCCTCTAAAATTCCCTAATAATTTTCCACTAAAAAAGATGGGAAATAAAAAGGAAAAAAAAGGAACATATCCAAGAGGCTTTTGAAGAATTTGTGGGGTCCAATGAACTTCTTTATTAGAAGTGAATTGCAAGGAAGCAATAATGCTCTCTTGTCTCTTCCATATGCTTTATGTACCCTTGGGAAGGGCTAGTGGAAACATCCTCATAAAAAGAAACAAACTTTAAAAAAAATTATATTTAAAAAAGTTTTAAGAATCTTGAAAAGCTTTACACGTGTGTACCTTACAAAGCATGTATTCATTTTTTCTTAATTTGCTAAGGTCAATGTATCTTTGTTAGTAATATATTTTTTTAAATTATTAATTAGGTTGCCTGTTTTATTTAAATTTGGCGGTCTTAATTTTTTTTTCTTGAGCCGTAATTGGAGCTGGATCTAAATCAGCCTTCTGCTCTTGAGCTCGAGGCTCCGTCTGCCCCTCTTATTCAGGAGTCGAAACCTAACCTTATCATTGGATTATCGCGTGACGAGTTGTGAAAAAAACGACGAAAACCCTTCTTAATTTAAGTATTTATCCACAATGCATTATGAAAATTGTACCCTTGGAAAAGACTAGTGGATATATTCTCATAAAAAGAAACAAATTGCCTTCTTTTCTTTTCTTGAGCCAGTACTAGAGCTTGATCTTAACCAACGTCTCTTGCTTCTGAGACCGAGGCTCGACCTACTCCTCCGGTTCAGGAGTCAAAACTCAAGCCCTTATCATGGGTTATCGAGCAACGTTTTGCGAGACAAACGAAAGAGAACCCTTACTAATTCAGGTATTTATCGAGCTCAACTCCGCTTCTGGGAGCACATGATGGTGAATGCTCGTCGAAAAATAAGAGGCAGAGGAGGAAAACTAATCGTATTTGGATCTGTTTGCAGTAGGGGTGAAAGAAAAATAAAAAAAATTGAATTGACTGAAAAACCAACCGTTCGGTTTGGTCTTTGGTTGGTCCACAATAGGGTCGGTCTCGGTCGAAGAAAGGTTTTCCGAAATATATTCGGTTCGATCTCAATTTTTTGGAATTTAAACCGAACTCAATCGATAGTGGACTGAATGGTATTGGACCGAACCAACTTGGACCGAACTGACTTGGACCTAACCGAAAATTAGTGATGCGTTTAGCTTTTGTGATTTTTACTATTTGGGTGGAAAAATAGATGATTTTTTTTCTTAAATTGGGCAATTTGACATTTGTTGGAAAGAAATTCGAATGGAGGCCAATTTGGTAATACATTTTTTATATTAGTGGCGGATTTAGACTGAACAAATCCAAAATTAATTTTTTTAACATTGTCCATTTGGGGCAGACCGAAATCCCCGAAAGAATTTGACCACGCGGCTGAACCGAAAATAAGTTGGTTGGGGTCAGTTTGGAAAAAAAAAAAGACCGAACCGAATCGGTTCATGAAAATATTGGATCAAACTGACCGACTCGAACCGATTTTACCCCTAATTTGCAGGTCTTTTGTTTCAAATAATTGTTGCATAATATTATTGAGCTTAAATTTTTGGGACAATATAAAAAAAGAAATTTATACTTAAATTAAATCAATGTTCAGCCCTTGAGATTGATATTTAGCTTTACATTTGTGAATTATATGACAAATCAAGGAGTGGATGAATTGAGATGACTGTCTTATTCAACTTTCAAAATTTATTTACAATCATATGATTTTTTTAAAAAAATTAAAAATTATATAAATTCTCTTACAATTATAACTTGTGCAGTTCTACACACAGACTTAAGTGTATAAATTCAGACATAGATATCTCCGAAAGTATTCAATGCACCGAGAGCCCTTATTATTTTGTGGCCTCCACATACATCAAACGCTTCTGGCCGAACATATCTGTATTTAAATTTGTGCACTTAAAACTTTCTTTTATAACTTTTTCAAGTTTTGTTGGTAGATTATTTTACAAGAAAATCTAGGAACACATATCTGATTGAATGTAGATGTGTCCAGAATAGTTCGATACATATAAAATTGATATTATTTTGAAAAATTTAACGTGTATCTAACGGTTCGGAAACAAAGGCACAAAAAATGTGTTCCTCATTATTTTATGGTCAGAAATGAGTCATGAGATAAAGAGATAAGTTTAAATGACAAGTCGGCAGGCATGGACACACCTTTTATTTAATATTTTTATTATAAAATCAAAACCTACCCCACATTCTACGATACATCAAATAGAAACAATCCTGTTTGCAGTAGTTCTCTTTTGACCATTCAAACGTTGGTATACTATCATGTGGGTTGTGAAACAATAGTAATTATTTCATTGTTTTGGTCAATGCATCCTTTTTCAAGTTTAATGGTTTGTGATTTCAAATTTAGGTGAGAGTTGAATAAATGTACTCTTTTCATTCAATTTTTACAGTCTATTATTTTAATTTGGGACGTCTCAAAATAAAAGTTCATTTTCTAAAAATAACAATTAAAATTTAGTTAAATTTTCTTTTTGTCTATTTATTTAAATAAAATTTGTACTGTACATATCAATCAAATCAAGGGTATATTTAAAAAGAAAAATATTTTTTGCAGCAATAATTATATTCTCTTAAAAAATTAGAATCCCAAAAAGGGGACTGTCAATTTTGGAAGGAGGGAGTAATAAATTGTGGAATTGTTAGATCTGTTAATTTGATTCGGTTTTTTTTTCTCTAATTTGTCGCAACCCTAGTGGTTTGCGAGAGAAATAATTTATTAGTATTGCTTAACCGATACTAGTTGAAAAACGCTTTAATTCTTAAGTCAGAGCTCAAAAGAAGAAATATACAGCAAGAGTATTTGCGATTTTCAATTGGAACGTACATCTTTAGGGTTTTGTACTGCACTTTAAATTTTTTTTAATACCTAAACGCGCCATCCAAATCATTTTGAGATCCCTCTAAGATCCTTGGCTGACGTTATTAGGAGTGTCCAAGAAAATTTTTAAAAAATAAAAAATTGGACCGAACCAATCCCAATCGTTCATTTTGGTTTGGTTTTATGGTCTAATGGTCAGGTTTTAGTTTAAAAAAAAATAGCTAATTTTGGTTCGGTAGCTGATTTTTTTTATCAATCTGCAGCTCAAGCCAAATCGAAACTGTTTATAATGAGTATATATAAATTTATATATATAGAGACACATACTTATATAACAATCACCTTATTATTAAATTTAACTATACAACTTTTTTTGGGTAGTTGAGAAAATAAAATTTTACTGTATTTTCCAAAAAATATTTTCAGTTTCCAAATAAAAATCTTTCAACTTATGTCTCTTTCCAAGAACATTATCTACTTTCCAAATCATCCTGTTATTTTGCGGATAGAGTCGAGAACCGCATTAATCTGATCCTACATTGAGGATTGATTTTGGTTAGGTTTCAAATAGTAATGGTCAGATTTTAGTTCATATTTTTTTCGAACCGTTAGGAATTAATGGTCTGGTTATTGGATTCGTATGGAACCGCACCAATCCGGACCAGGTATACCCCTAAACGTTATCATCATAGTAATAACGTCAACTCTAGATATTTTCAAGATCTTTCAGAAGCACAGTGGGTTTGGTTCGGGTCTTCATTTGAGCCGAATTACGGATCCGACCTAGTATTCGGTATTGGGTTAAGGCTTGCATGTTGTTGTTCGGTCTTTGACCTCATTGGACCATCTCTCGATTCGATCCAACCATTTCTACCACGAGCCTGCCTTTTGTGTCGTCGTATTCCAACCCATTATGTAAATAATAGTAACTAAGTTTATGGATTGAAAGTATTTATGCACATACATATGTGCCACGAATACTAAAAACACGTCAGCTCATAAAATCAACACCGTCCAATATCATAAGGACAGTGAAAATCACTTGGTAAAGGGGTTGACACGTATATAAAAAACTAGATAGTAAATATATCTTTTATTATTTCTTGAAACTCGATCTCTCTCCCGAAGGAAGGGACTTGTGGTTCCACTATTTCATATCAAAGTGAGGGATTGGGCTTTTAGATCTTATGGGCTCCTACCCACCCATGTTGGTCTACTTGCTCTATGACTGTCAGGTCTAGGCCCAATCCGAGGCCCAACCCAAACCACATAAACAGGCCCAGAATACCTAACTGGTCTGATCTTTTCCCATCCATGTTCTCATAAACTTTCCAAGAAACCAAAGGGTTCCAAAATTAGGACCCATTGCCATTGGAGATAGGTCACTGTTTGGTTGCTATTTTTAATCAGTTTTCTAAAATACTTTTTGTAGAGATCTTTAGCCCGATAATCGTCTGGTTCGTATTTGATTCGAAAACTTTGTCGAAATCTTTCTAGAACTACAAAAATAAGAAGTTAGTGTTGTTCAACTAGTGCCCGTCGAAAAACACTCCAATAAAATACTATTTGAAGGAGAAAGAACATGCACAGTACTTGTTGCCTCAAGTTAATCTTTATAGTAGGACCTAACTTGAGCTCTAGGATAGCATGTGCAGAGCACGTTTCCCGCGATGTTAGAAATAACTGTGGAGGAATGCCACGGTCCTAGAAAAGTTTTTCCAAAAATATCTCTAAATTCAAAATTAAAGGTTAAGATTCATTTGGATTTTGGAAGCTTAGACACTCAAGTAAATCTGCTCTATTTATTTTGATTTCTAGAAAACATTTTCTGGGTCATTAGACTTTCTCATAACTGTGGCTATCCTTGACATCATGTATGAATCACCAGACGTCAGATCAGATATCACGTGTTAGGACCGAGCCAAATGAATGGCATGTGACCACGACAATAGCCACGTCAGCCGGGTCTTCCAAGTTGGGTACCGTTTCGTCCAAGTCCACACAGCGCCTGCCTGAAAAACGAGCTGATTGCACAAGACGATGCGAACCACGTTGGGCTTCAATTCGGCCCACTGAGCTTGCTTGGTAACTGGGTCTTTTTCAGTTAACGACCGAAATTGAGTGCCGACTCAACCTACCACAATACACTTTTTTTATAGCAAAAAGTTCTAAAAAAAACTTGATTTATGAGAAAAACCACAAAACAATGAATTGGTGTTGCCATAAGGTACCACTTTAACACCACCCAATAGAGTCATCCAGCCCTTGACCCCAAATTATACCACCATTGGTGTTGCATGGATTCATTCTCAGGTGAAACATTTATGTTAGAATCTGCAGTAGATTACAATATTCCCATTTCAAGTAGCATATATGTGAGATTACAAAAAATCTTCCTCCTCAGTTTATTTAAAGAGACTGATTTTCGTAACGCAAAATAACGTGACAAAATATGGTAATTACAATATTTCCATTTCAAGTAGCACGTGAGAAAATATACACAAGTGAGATGGAGATAGAGAGAGAGAGAGGATTTAGTTCTCACTTAATTTAATCGAATTGTTGACGAACAAAGTTATCTCATTTTTTTTTTGTAAAGAGACTGATTTCCGTGACAAAAAGTGACAATATTACAGGTATATTTGAACACATAATCACTTTGCTTAAACGCAACCGCTAAAAACAAAATATTTTATCGGCAATTTTGTATTAACAAATTATGAATATTATAGGTGGGTAAAAATTTCATACCGGAAAAGTTAATACTTCGACAAAATTACTTTGCTTAAACGCAACCATCACAAGTAGAAAACTTTATGGGCAATTCTTTATTAACATACTATATATGAATACATTATGGTGATTATAATATTTCCATTTGAAGTAGCATGTGAGAATATACACACCAAAAGAGGGAAATTGGGGCCCTGCTGCACAGCAGGTTGCTGCGCGCCAAAACGGCGTAGTTTTGGCGCATAAAACACTGACCGAAAATTGTTCGGTCAGTTTTTTACTGTTCGGGCAGTGTTTTGCGCGCCAAAACAGCGTCGTTTTGGCGCACAACACACCCTGCTGTGCACAATGCACAGCAGGGCCCCCGGGTCCCCAAAAGAGAGAGAGAGAGAGAGAGAGAGAGAGTTTAGTTCTCATTTAATTAAGTAATCGAATTGTTGACGAACAACCTTCCCTTAATTTTTGTAAAAAGATTGATTTTCGTGACATAAAGCAACACGACAATATGTTTGAACACGTTACTTTGTTTAAAAAGTCGTAACCTCTACAAGTAGAACCCGTTATGGACGATTTTGTATTATCAACATATATATATTATGAACGCATTATGATCAGTGATTTGCTTCCTCCTAATGTCTCATATTCGAAACCTCTCAGGTGCTATAAATTCTTATACAGAGAGTATTCAATCATACAAAATTTCCTACTAGCTTTAATTAGGTTTTCCGTTAGTAGACCATGAGATTAATGGTCCCCCTGGAATTAGTCTGAACACGCGTAAACTGACACAAATATTCTGAATTATCGAACAAATCAGTAGCCTCGGCCATCTTCGAAATTTCCAAACCAATTGAGTTTGGGTGGACCATGTCAATAAGTTATTAAGACTGGTAGTTGCACATTTTGAGTAAGTAGATTTGGGTCTAAATCAATTAGTTAGGCAAAGTACTAAACCTTCATTTCCACCTCTGAATTCCACCTTCATTAGTTTCAATTAATCACTAGTCCAAATCTATGAACTGACCAATTCAAAATTTGGTTCTCAATCAGTAATTAATACATATTTTTATATATTCTTGATAATTCAGGCTGTATGAATCAATTTATTTATTTTAATCTCAAATTAAAATAAAGAAAAGTAAAAAATAAAATGAAGTAGTGGGAGTTTTTAAAAATTTGTTTTGGGTTTGTCAATTTGGAGTGAATTTACTTCCTTATAATCCAGATATAATGTTGGTAGGACTATTTTATCAAAACGATTATTAATTTATCTTTTTGGGATGAAATTATCGAACCTCACCCCCTCCTCTATTCTATCTTATCTCCCTTTATACCTCCATTTTATTTACAGAAATGCTATTAATAATTACGAGAATATTATTATCAATCACAAATATACCATTCATCTATTCGTATCTACCATGCATATTCTCCTTCTTTAAAAAAAAATACTCAACCAATGTCATTATATTTATTCACAACTCAAGACTATGTTCACACATATTTCATCTCCTCTTCTATCTATATCTTATCCTTCTATATTGTTGTTCTATTTATTAAACTATCATTATTAATTACGAATATATTATTATCAGGTACAAAAATATCATTTTTCAAGGTAAATAAGCTCGTGACGGTCAATTTCATCTTCATTTTTATTTTACTATATTTGTCAAGATCAAATTAGAGTCATCAAAATAAGAAACGTATAGAGGCAAATGGGTTCTTGATCTTTTTGTTTTTCTGTTTTTCCCAGAAGATTTGTTTGAGTATTCAACTCATGAAATGAAATGATAAAAACGTTGTTTTATAACAAATCTTATCCCTTGGCTAATGACCACATATGTGCTTGTCATTGAACATTCCTTTTCGTTGACAAATATTTTAGGTATTTCATTGAACGTATGTACCTCGGTGCTCTTGCATCGATACAAAAATAGTACTGTAGTTGGCCGAGTCAGAACAGAATTTGCATTGTTGATTGGGCCCAATAACTAAGGGAGCCAAATGGACAGTATCAAAACCGGATGTTGTTTGCATAGTCTTGCTCAACTAGCTCGATTGGCGGGCACGTGACATGTGGACCGAGCCAAAATGGACCCGACTCGGATAACCTAGCCAACTTGTTTATGCCGGTTTCTACATGTCCTCCAAGTGGCTCGGCCTTGACACTTGGCATTTGATCTGACATCCGGTACGGCATGCGAAACGTCAAGGCTAGCGATGGTTATTACTGATGTCATAGAAAGCCTACTCAACATATATTAACTTGGAGTCTAAATTAGGTCCGACTATATAGGGTAACTGAAGGCCAAAAGTATAATACATGCTCTCTTTCTCCTTCAAACAGTATTTTTAGATTATCCCGTCTAGTTCACGAGCTGACTCAAAAAATAAGAGTACTTTTCGGCTCTTGCTTTTGCAATTCTAGAAAGATTTAGAAGCTTTCAAATCAAGTACGGGTCAGACGATCATTTAACTAAAAGACTTCACAAGTTATACATATAAATAGATTGATCGCATCTATTCAATTCACTACTTTTGCAGTTGCACGATATGACAAGCTTCTGAATTGCATTGTTTATGTTTAATTTATTCCCTTGTGTCTTGACTATGATTTGAAAATTCAAACAAGTCATAAGAAATCATAGAGCAGCCATGCATGGACGTGATACATTATTACAAGTGTCGAATCCTTTATCAGATTATCACGACACTTTTGATTTTACAAGTGTCGATTCTCCATCAAGCACGAAAGTTTAAGGATAACTATGACTCGGTGATTGCCTAAAAAAATTTCTATTCGATCCGCTATGATTAGAACTACCTCATCCCCGTCACTAGGTTCACCATGGTGAAGTTTAAGAAAATATCGTTCTAACTTAAAAAGAAAGTCGGTAGATTTCAATCGACACGAAAGATGCGACATTAATTCTGTATGATTTTTGAAGGTAAATATATAAGCTTCGTGATGGCAAATTTCATCTTCATTTTATTTTACTGTATTTACAACTAGCCCAGCTGTTTGGCAGACGTACGTGTGCTGTGTGGACCGGATTGACACAGTACCCGATTCGAATCACCTATGTGACGTGGCTACGCTCATTTTCATGTGTCTTATTGCTGGCTCGGCCTTGACACGTGACATCCAACCTAGCGTCCGGTGCGTCATCCATGATATCAAGGGTAGCGAAGGTTATTTATGACGTCATGGGGAGTGTGCTCTACATTTGCTAGCTTAGAGCAGAAATTAGGCCCAACTATGTAGGGTAAGTGGAGGTAAAAAATACGACATATGCTCTTTCTTTCTCAAACAATACTTTCATATGATCCTTTATCGTTCATGGATTGACTTAAGTATCGGAATATTTTTTCACTAATGCTGGCCGGACGACACTAATTAGTTAGTTCTTACTTTTGAAGTTCTAGAGTAATTCAAGAAAGTTTTCAAATCAAGTACAGATTATCCGATTAAAGAACTTCACAAGTATATATAAGTGGACCGCTCATGTAATCTCTTCGATCCGCTACTTTTTCAATTGCACTATATGACAAAACAATCTACTATTTAATCCAGAAATGATGTACTTGCGGCCCTTTTCAGGCGTGCTTCGATGATCATAAACTCATTTTTTAGATCTCAACGAGAATAATATCGTAAAAGCTTAAAATCATATTAATCTAATATAATTTGATATGATTTCGAAACCTCTAGAGAAATTTTTTTTTTTAATATACTTGTCTTCCGAAAACTTATATTTCTGATCAACGTGATTTTGGCATGATTGATTAATAATTTCGACGAGATTTAAAAAGCAAAAAATCTCAATCATATATACGTTGCATATTGTTTATGTTTATTCCCATGTGCATTGACTACGAAGTGAACCAACAAGTCAAAAGAAATGACAGAGCAGCCATATGCATGGACTTGATACATCATTGCAAGTGCCGAATCCTTTATCAGATTATCACGACACTTTTGATTTTACAAGTGTCGACTCTCCATCAAGCACGGAAGTTTAAAGATAACTGTGAATCGGTAGTTACTTAAAAAATATTCTATTCGTTCCGTCCTGCAGACTGGAAGACATCGGCCTCATCCCCGTCATAGGATTCACCATCGTGAAATTTAAAAAGATATCGTTTTAACTTTAAGAAAAAAGTCGATAGATTTCAACCGACATCTGCATGATTTTTCAAAGGTAAATTAAGCTCGTGATGGCGAATTTCATCTTCATTTTATTTTATTGTATCTATCAAGATTAAATTAGAGTCACTAAAATAAGAAACCTAGTGGTCATATGGGTTCTTAGTCTTTTGCTTTTTTGGACAAGATTTGTTTGAGTAACCAACTGAGATGAAAATGATGAAAACGTTGTTTTATAACAAAACTTATCACTTGACTAATGACCACATATGTGCTTGTCATTGAACATGCTTATATATCTTTTTGTTGACAAATTGAGGTATTTTTTAGCTTGCTTACACGTACCTTCGTGGTCATGTAATGGTACGAAAATAGTATCGTAGTAGGCCGAATTGACATGGAATTTGAGCGGTTAACTGGGCAAGGACCAACGACCAAGCGAGCTGATCAATGGGCTAGATTGAAGCTCGACGTGGTATGCATGGTCTTGCACAGTCAGTTCGATTGGCTACCGCGTGCTGTATGGACCCGGCCAAAATAAACTTGATTCGGATAATTAACTTGGCTAATGTGGCCGGCTATGCTCTTTTTCACATCTCCTCTATAGAGATGGCTCTACACTAACACGTGACATCTGACATGACATCCTATGCATCATGCATGACATCAGGAGTAGCTAAGCGTGCTCCACATATGCTAACTTAGAGCACAAATTTGGTCCTACTATATAGGGTAACTGAAGGTGAAAATTAAAGTATGATCGACACATGCTATTTCTGTCTCAATATAATTGTATTCCGAAAACTTATATATCTGATCAATGTGATTTTGGCATGATTAATTAATAATTTCGACAAGATTTAAAAAGCCAAAAGTCTCAATCATACATTGCATTGTTTATGTTTCTTCCCTTGTGTCTTGACTACGAAGTGAAACAAGAAGTCAAAAGAAATCACAAAGCAGCCACATGCATGGACTTGATCATAAACTATTACAAGTGTCGGTCGAATCCTTTATTTGATTATCACGACAAGGAAGTTTAAGAATAACTGTGGGTCGATGGCTACTTAAAAAGATTTCGATTCAATCTACCTTGACTAGAAGACATCTAACTTATCCCAATATGCATACATGGACGGATTTCTCAATGGGCAAGTGGTGTCAGTTACTGATCTGAAAAGCTCTGCAGATTTTTTTTTTGTGAGTGATATTATTAGAATTTGTCCCCTCAAACAATTGTTCTCTTTCTACTTGGACAAGACAAAACAGAGAAAAAATAAAAGAAGGTAGACACTGGACTTTGCCCTACACTACACGACAAGGTAGACATTGGAAAAGGAAGCTCCAACAATGACTTTTCCCTATAATAGACAACTCACTTTGCCCTATATGTGAAGTCTGTAAATAATACGATTGAAATCGCACACTTTAGTATATGTCTAATAACTATTTCAAAAGGGCAACGAGGCAAGGTGTTACGAAGCTGGAAGCTGTAAGCATCATGCCAATTACCCTAAGTGAACCACGATACAATATGATGCCTCCACGTGTTCAACTTAGAGACATTCACTAGTTATTAGTTTAACGAATTAGTAGTTGGTTAGAGTATAATACATCAAAAGATGCTGCATTTTGCTTTTGTTTATATCATTTCAAAGCTGAAATGGGAGGCCAAGGGGGTGGTGATAGTTTTATTAGTGATGAATTTACGATTTGTAAGAAGGAAGATAAATTAAAAACTCATAATAGATGCCTCACCGGTGTCTAGGCAACTACTCAAAGAAGTGTTAATATTGCCTACAGAGAAGCATGGAAAAAATGTCAAGATTCATTGAATCAATAGCAACATAGTGAAATGGTATTCTCCAAGCTATAGGCTACTATTGAAGCCAAGAGAGACTATAGGATACGATTGACAACATCAATTGGTCGTGCTTGATTTCTTTTGAGGCAAAGGCTTTCATTTTTCGGGCATGCTAAATCTGAACTTTCAAAGAGTCAAGGAAATTTTCTTTTAGAGTAAAATGAGGACGTTAAAGCTGTTTCACTTAAACCTACTCTTGAAATTCATAAGCTCACATCTCCTAATATTCAGAAGGATATTTGTAATGCTACTGATATAGAACTACTGATGCTATAGCTAAAGAACTTGGTGATAAGTTACTCTACTCTCCTTGATGACTCTGGGGTCCTGGGGATGTCTCAATGATTGAGTAAATGACAGTTGCTTTGAAATATGCTGACAAGGGTGGATGTGTGGTAATACGCTTTTTGAGTATTAAACATGTCACTAGTACTAATGTTCTTTCATTAAAGAATGCGATTGAAAACTTATTTTCAATATATGACTTGAGCATTTTTAGATTGTGTGGACTAGGTTACGAGGGGCTAGTAATATATAAGGGAAATTCAATAGACTAAAGACAATTATTTTGCAAGAGAATGAATGTGCGTATTATGTTCATTATTTTTCTCACCAACTTCAATTGGCTTGTCGTGGTAGCAAAAAATCATATCTATATTGCTGACTTCGTTGCTTTCTAACATTGTGAATGTTGTTGGAGCCTCTTGCAAATGCCATGATATCTTTCGGGAGAAGCAAGCTACAAACTTATTGAAGCCCTTAGTAACGATAATATTACAAGTGGCCAAGGTCTCATTCAAGAGACCAATTTTATTTGTGCTAGTGATCATCATGGACAGATTTATCATTGGGCAAGTGCTGATGTGAAAGGTTCTATAGATTTGTTTTTATCTATTATTGGGAATTTACCCCTCAAATTATTCTCTCTACCTGTACAAGACTAAACAGAAGAAAAGGAAAAAAAAAGCAGACAACAGACTTTGCCCTACACTACATGACAATGTAGACATTGGAAAAAGGATGAAGCTCTGACAACGACTTTGCCCTATAATTGAAGTCTCACATTTAAACAATATGATCGCCCAACAAACACCCTTCTCATTTTAATTTATCGAGCTTTCCTCTCATTCTCGTGATCAATAATGGCAAGACCATAGAGGGGCCTCTTAGGTCCTGTCATCTAACCAGACCGAACGCCCTATTTGGCGAATGTTTTTATTAGATTATAGGTTAGAAAAAGGGTTGAAATTGTTCACCTCAACGGGCAAACCTATCCCCGACCCATGGGTCTGTGGATCATATTCATTGGAGGCTATAAAATGATGATAATATTGCCTTTGAATTATTCACTGAATGCTTTCGGGTTACCCACATTGAAGGGCATAATAGTCATTTCAAGTCGAGTTATCCACAAAAGGTTTTCCTAATCAAATAAACCTTAAATATTTTGGTAGGTCCTCTCTGAGAGCCACCTTCAAGTTTATAACCTCGAGTGTGATCAAAGGTGAAAGTCAAAATTGAACCAAAGCTGATCAAAAATCAAACTGAACCGGTAAACCAAACCGAACACGTTGTAAAAATACATATGCCATATATCTAACCTTCAAGCTTAGGAGAGCCACCGTCCGAAGAGTTGAAGCAAGACCCAAATTCCAGTACTTTTAGTTCATCCCCTCCACAAAAAAAACTCATTTCGTGCAAGCAAGTCCTCTCTCTCTCTCTCACACACACACACACACACAGCCAATGTTCTGAATATCGGATCGGTTTGGGTACCGGTTTTCCTACTGGTACGGTACGTACCGGTACCGGTCATGTACCGGATACCGTACCGGATTTATCGCAACTATCAATATATATATAAATTATAGAGAGAAAGCCAAAAAAAATTAATTTTTTCCGCAATTCATAAAAAAAATTAAAAAAATAAATCCGGTACCGGCCGGTATTCGGCCGATACGGCCAGTATTCGCCGGTACGGCCGGTATCCGGTCGGTACCGGCCGGTATTGAGAATGGTACGGTACTAGAGGTACTTGGTACCTTTTTTTGCCAAAACGGTACGTACCGGCCGGTACGGTACGGTATTAATAACATTGCACACAGCTGGTTTATTCAAAGAAAAGACTAGACGCAAACACACACAAAACCCAAACGCCCCCTCAATTACTCTGTCTATAAATACCCACGTTGTGTTATTACAAAAAATCATATTCTCCAAAGAAAACCACACCACTTAGTGAGGAACAAAATACGTACCCACTGGAACTGTGTTCACTTATCAAGTGTGTGTAACTACTTTCACTTCTTTTCTTATCGATCTCCATTCTCCTGCGATCCCATAGCCAGAAATCACTACAAAATGGCCAAGACAAGCAATTCCGCATCATCATCATCATCCTCCTCGTCGGCTACAAGCATAAAAGAGAAGACATTTACGAGTCTGGGAAGCCTAATTAGGCTGCTTCCCACTGGAACTGTGTTCTTGTTTCAGTACCTAAGCCCAGTTTTAACCAACAATGGCAATTGCAAAACAATCAACAAGTACTTAACAGGCATATTGTTGGGTTATTGTGGCCTTTCTTGCTTTCTCTCTACCTTCACAGATAGCTACAAGGACTCAAAGGGAAGCACTCATTATGGTATTATTTTCTTTCGAAACTTCAAATTTTATTTGTGACATTCTTTCTTCATTTTTTCTACTTAAATATACGAGTTGTGCACATATACTTACACGCGTACTCATATGGGTTTAGACAAATAAATTACGAGTATTTCGCTCTGAATTTTTCTCAATGACTTCTTATTTTTTTACAACGCAAAGTGTCCGGACTATTACACGTCCATTGACTAATTTTTGGAGGACTAATCTCGCCATCTACTAATTAACCCTATATGAATAAGTCTCACTGGCACTAAAGTGTTCACTTATGATTGCTAATTAAGCTACAACTCATGGTTTGAAATTCACAAATCTTGAATACCTTACTCTAATAATTTCATGTCTAAATTCTCAAAATAGGTATTGCAACCCCAAAGGGTCTCCGGCCAAGTTCTAAGACGTCGGTGGACTTATCCTCACATAAGCTCAAATTAGGGGACTTTGTTCACGCATTTTTTGCCCTGTTGGTTTTTGCTGTGGTTGCTCTTCTGGACAACAACATAAAGGATTGCATCTATCCCTCTTTCGATTCTAAGGTACTACTCCAGGTTTTGCCCCCGGTTATCGGTGCTATTTCTGGAGTTGTGTTTGTCTCGTTTCCAAGCACCCGCCACGGGATCGGGTACCCATCGAGTTCAAGCTCTTCTTCTAGTGTCTCTAACGCTTAGTTTGGATGGATCTGAAGACTATAGTATGAGCTGCGCTACGACGTTGTAGGGCAGCCAAAATAATGAAATGCATGCAGTTAGTGATGGCATAAGAATGATGCAAATGATGCTCCTATATCTCCATTTTGGCTTTTTCTTCAAGTCCAAGCCATAGGAATGCTTATTGTATAATATGGTTCAGCTGCTTAGATGTACTGCTATGTGTTCTTCGTTCTGTAATGTCTTTTCTTCTATCAATAAAATTTACTTTTGCCGATAAAAAAATGCATGCAGCTAGAATAATATCGTTTTGATCTCATACATTTAATTAATAACAGTTTGCAGCCAAAACGATATCATTTTCGTTGCCCTACAATGATGTAGGACAGCCAGCACTACAGCCCCTTGTCCTTGTTTGGATGACTCAATTCCTGACCCTAATCATGTCTCAAGCAATTCATAGAAAAAGAAAATGTTGAAATAAAACAAATTTCTTGGAATATATTTTCATGAATGAAAAGTACACATTTCTGTTCAAAGATTTGAATAAAAGTAGTTAAGGCATTAAATTTGTAGGTATTTATTTAGTAATACTTAGACCCAATTTGGCTTACAATATTAATTCCTATGTTATTTTTTTGTTCTTATTCAGATTTTTTTCGTGTTTTTTAGTTTTACGTTAGAATTTTGTAAATTATTAAAAAATCTTGATGAGAGGAACCTAAAAATTAAAGTAAAAAAAATTATGACAAAAAAGTTTACAAAGTTCTTTAAAGACGAAAATAATTCAAAACACAGACAAATACTTTTGAATTATTTTTTCTGAATTTTTTTAAAATTTGATTCCCATTTTTCTCATTTCTGAATTCTCTCATCGTGACGAACTTTGCCACTAGAAACCCAAGAGGAAACAATACCAAACAAAATTAACCAAAACTAGGCATTGGATAAATTCCAAGCTCACCTTATACAGATATCAAGAACTCCTAGGTTGCATAAAAAACATTCTAGTTTCAGAGTGTTTGGGCTATTACGTCGATATTGACTAATTTCTGAAGGAGCAATATCACCATCTACTACCAGTTGTCCCAAACTTTGTATGAGTTGGCCCTATAAGAGTTGATAATATTTGAGAGATTTCAAACCTAAAAGAAAATGAATTCCTAAATCTCAGGAACTACTAGGCCAACTCTTGACGGATTCTGTTGGAACTTATGGCTCATATGGGCGGGCCAGAAGCCGAGCGTAGTGGAGCGGAGCGAGGGAAGCGAAGCGACCGAAGCGGAGTTGTATTAAAGTTGGACTGTACGACCTAATTAGATTAGTATTCTAATTAGAGTTGTATTCTAATTATGATTGGTTTACCTAATTAGAATCAGACTAGGATTGGAATAGAGTATATTTATAAATACTCTTTATTGTATAATCCTAGGGATTAAGATCAATAATAAAATCTCGCTCGCTCCCGTGGACATACCCGGTTTTGGGGAACCACGTAAATTTTGTGTTGATTTCTTTACAGTCTTGTATTCGACATTGTGTGTGTGATTGAGTGATTGCGCTAACAGATTCGTAATGACTTGTTTTTTGCAACACTTAGCTATTTAGTTTAGTTCATCGTCAAAAAAACAAGTTTAGCATAGCGGCATTTTCCACTCTCAATTTCCTTTATTAACTATGCAAAAATAAAAAAAGAAAAACGTACCAAATTATTAAAAAGACGTGTTTTTCATTTGTTACGGCAATTCAAACGATGTACTGACACTAATGTGTCCTCTTAACCCCAAGGGGTTGGCCGAGCGGTAGCACAGACGAGCTGTAAACCCAGACGTCCCGTGTTCGAAACTCGGTAGCCTTGAAAAAAGGCACAACTATTTCAAACCTTGGGGCAACTGGGGGTGTTCAACCGGGCGACCCGCCAGGCCCTCGAGGATTAGTCGGCGGAAGCTTGGGAGGCATATAACTGGGCCACCCACTAGCCGCTGTCGGATACCTCGGTTACCAAAAAAAATGTGTCCTCTCACGACCTTTTCACGATCGTTTGATTAGCTACAAGTCATTATTCGAAATTCTCATATATATCTTATTATATTTAATAATTGAATGTCTAGATTCCCAAAATAGATTGTAACCTAAAGGGTCTTCGACCAAGTTCCGGAACGTTAGTACTGGACTTATCTGCGTATAAGCTCTGAAACCTCACACTGGCACTAAAATGTTCACTTACGTTAACGCAATCACTCAATCACACACACAATATAGAATACGAAACAGTAAAGAAATCAACACAAGATTTACGTGGTTCTCCAAAACAGGGTATATTCACGAGAGCGGACCGAGATTTATAATTATTTGATATATGATGTCTAGGGTTTTACAATAGAAAGTGTTTATAGCTGTACTCTATTCCAACCCTAATTCAACTCTAATTAGAATCCAACTCTAATTAGGTAACCGAACTCTAATTAGGCCATACCATACCACGGGGGGCGGTATTCGGCCCAATTACAATAGTTGAACCTGTGATGGGCCACAAGCCTCGCCTCTCCATATGAGCCTAAGTTCCAACAGCTTACAACTATTTAAGCTACAACTCATGGTTCAAAATTCTTAAATCTTGAATACCTTACTCTAATAATTTGATGTCTAAATTCACAAATCTTGAATACCTTACAGAATGCTATAATTCTAATCATGAATATTTTTTTACATTAATTTCTTGACAAATGAACGGAGAAAAATATGAAAAATAAAAGGTAAGGAACCCTATTCCCTTACTTTCCCATGAGGGATCCACGTCTCTAACTTTCTTGTATAGAAAGTTAGGGAATAGAAAACTATCGGGAAAAAAGGTTTAAAAAAAAAAGTTAAATATATATTTCTATACTTTCACTTCATCACAGACCTGACTCATTTTTTATACCTCAATAAGAATATATCCAAGCTTAAAAATCATATTAAATTAGTATAGTTTGATATAATTTCAAAACCTCTACTATGAATATACTTGTATTCCGAAAACTTAAATGTCCGATCAACTTGATTTTGGTGTGAGTAATATTTTCGACAAGATTTAAAGAGCCAAAAATCTCAACCATACATTGCATTGTTGATGTTTCTTCCCTTGAGTCTTGACTACGATGTGAAACAACAAGTCATAGGAAATCACAGAGCAGCCATACGCATGGACTTGACAAATTATTACAAGTGTTGGGTCCTTTATCAGATAATGACGAGACTCTCCATTTCAAAAGTGTTCGACTCTCCACCAAACACGGAATTTGAAGAGTAACTATAAGTCATTGACTACCTATGAAAATTTTGATTCGATATTCCGTCTCAACTGAAAGACATCTACCTCATTCTGATCACGAGGTTCTCCACGATGGGGTTATTTTTTTTTTCCTTCCGTAAAGAATGATATGCATAAGGGACCATCCTTTTGTTACGGTATGCTCCTTAGGTTTATGGATTTGCATGGGCCCTCGGCCCAAATTGTTTTTTTAATTTTGCACGGCCCAAATTTTTAACTACTATTCGACCTTACAATCACAAAATTGACCATTTTTCAGCTACGTGTTTACGTATGCATGTGTATACGAACATAAACTCACATAGCTAGCGCACCACTTTGTTGCTGTCTAATTTCTCGTAAAAACCTTATGCTATGTTAGATTGATTACATTGTGTAGGAGAATATTGCTGGAGAAGTGAAAAAAATGGGTGATCAAAATGAGCATGAAATGATCTAAAGGGGGTGAAGGAAAAGACAAACAGTAGGAAAGAGACCTCGTCGGGTTCTCTTTTTCTAAGTTGTACGTCTCTATGAGCAGTGGCGGACCTACTAAGGGGAAGGGGGGGGGAGGGGTCACGTGCCACCCCCCATGCTCCACTTCAAGCAAAAATTTTTTTTTTTTTAAGATTTTAAGAGTAAATTAAGTTTATTGTGTAACACTGTGACACCCTCATACTCTTTTGTTCAGTCAAATTCTCCCTAATTTAGTTCATTAAATTTTGAATACCTATATTTTTTTGTTATTGAATACAAATTTAATTTTTAATTGTTCATTTATTTTGATGGTGACACCCCCAGACTCAAATCCTGGGTCCGCCCCTGTCTATGAGGCATGCTTCTCTTTTTTTGAAAGGAATGTTCTCCCTCTCTATAAATCCGTGCGCTCTGAGAATCTCGTAAAATCATAAGGGACGTCTCCTATAGAAGGGACTCTCTTATATATAGACAGAAAACCACGACTGGTACTCGAGTGTTGAGAGACCGATAAAATCTTAATACGTACTTGTCAAAAGATATTCCTTTTGTATTGTAAAGCCGTGGACGGAGTCACGACACTCGTGACGGTCTCACGAACACAATTCTAACTGCTGCACGTACCTTCTCCTTTTAATTTACTGAGCTCTCCCCTCGTTCTTGTGATGGGCAATAGCAAGGCCCATATCAGCCGTGCGTGTACCGCAATAGCATCTCAAAGGACCCCTAGATATGGCTATCTGAATGTTCTACATTTAGAATTTATTTACTTTTTTACACTCCAGATATAATATCCAGTGGACTATTTTATTTCTTTAAAAAGGGATAAAATTATCTCACCCATCCTTCCTATATTCATATCTTATCCCTTTTATATCTTCCTTCTACTTATAGAAACGCTATTATTAATTATGAAAATGTAATTGTCAATTATAAAAATATCATCTACCTAATCATATCTATTATATTCTCATTCCGAAAAATTACTCAATTATATTTTTACAATTATTTACCCATCTATAATAAATATTCATTTCAATTATATTCTTTTTTTACTATATCTATCATATTTCTTCTAAAATTTTAGATGCTAAGTAACAGATTATTAAGGTTGTGGAGTTTGGAATTCCACTATTTGACTTCTCGATAATTTCTTGCACTCTTCAAACTGTAAAACACTCAATTTGAGTTAAGCCGATTGGGGTTGGATTCCCAATGGGCACTTCGATACTTAAGTTAAATTATATGTGGAGAGCAAAATCAACTTGAAAGCTAGAGAGTGTAATTGCACATGTACCTAAGAGTGAAGTGTCTTGGACTATTTATCGAAAAGCCCCAATGGATTGCTAGGAGCATTGGCAAAAAATATCGTACTGTGGACCGCAAATCATGGTGTTTTGCTCCACGCCCGTGCAAATTAGGCGGTATTGCCCGCGTGTGTTGTAACTCTTTCATCTTGATGTATTCCCAAATAATGTGCCCACAACATAGGAGGACGCATTACCACCTGGCCATGCCGAGCATAGTGTCCTCGGCGACACAACCAAACACTGTGAGTTGTGAGATCCATAACCCAAGGTGATATGTCGGCCGTAGAGAAGGTTTGGCCAGCTTTGGAGTCGTGTGCCGGTCAACGGGACATGAGGCATGCCAAATGACCTTGTTCAACTTTACGATCCGGTACAAATAGATCCACCTCTAAACCTGACCGAGCTCGAGTCCTACATAAATAAACTAAGCGTGTACTTGAACTGAAGGCCAATTACGTTGTATATTCAACCTAACACAAGGGTCATCACTCAAATCTTGAGTGTGATTTTGTTCACCGTCCTATAAAGAGATTGAACGTTATCTTCACTCTCATTGGTTGAGAGCGTGTAAGTCTCACTTGTATAATATACTTTCTGGTAAGGGCTTAACCAATGAGAGCGGGAATAATGTTCGCCTGAGGGTGAACCAAATCAAATTCCTCAAATCCCACATAACGGTACGTGAGAAAAAAAAATTTCAAAGGGAAAGAACATCATGTATTAATTCTTGAAAGTAGTACAACAATTAATACAAGAAAGTTGGTGTCACAGGGTCGATTTTCCCACTGAGATTCGACCTGTGGTAGCACTTATAAACTCCACGAAGGATTTAGCAAACTCGTGGAAGAGAGACAGAAAGACAAAGTTTAAGACATAGTAAACCTCTTCTCAACCAATGTTATTCACCAAGAATTACAATGGGAACTAAAGCAACATTAGACAGACTCCCCTCTTCTGCCATAAAACGCCCTAGCATTGTCTTTATATAGGCTACAATAAAAAAAAAAGTGATTATCTACACATGGGTCGTGGACATCATCATCATGATCTGAAGTTGACAACCCCAATTGCCCTAAGATTTGTGCTGGACCAAGCAAAACTTGACAACACATCATCCTTGGTAACTATTGATAACTGTCTGTTGGAACTGCTAGAAACTTTACCTGTCAGTTTGCCAAGGACACTTGTCCAAGTCCAGCTCATCTACCCACGAGATTAGCTGACTGCCATTATCCATAGAAAGATAGCCCAACACGAATGTCACAAAGCCCACATATTTTAGCCCACTCTTTAATTGATTGCATTGTCCCACAAGCCCACTGCCATTTACGCATCCGCACCCAATCTTCTGGACTTTCACCTACACCATAGTTGCTGCTTGTCTAAAGGACCGATGCCATCACCAAGTCACCTTCTCAAGACATGACCCCCTGCTCGCTGTGTAGACAGGGGTGCAAGGTGCCACCACGTGCCACTGTAACAGTTGCCCACTAGGGATGACAATCTCGTCCAATATGTCCCGTCTTGCTCTATTCTCTGTCCTGAACGGATCTTGAATTTGGGGATAAGATCGGATTCGGGGATGAATTTTGAAAAAACTTGGGAAACGGGTAGGATTTGGGTCTGTGTATCCCCGTCCCTGCACCTGTCTCATGAATTTAATCCTATTTTTAAGTTTGTTATGGTTTCTTACTTTCTTTTACGTCTAATCACTTATTTTCTACTTCTACTTTTTTCTACTGCTGCACTGCTTCTTCTTCTTCTTCTTCTTCTCTCTCTCTCTCACTCTCTCTCACACACACACACAACTGAGACGGCATGAGGTTGAGAGACATCAGTTGTGACTCACAGCGAGACCTTTCTAACTCTCTTTGGATTTTTTATTTGTTTTTTCCTCTTAAATCTATGAACTGTTGTTCGTTTTTTCCTCTCTGAATACCATATACACTGCTTAATTTTTTTGAGATTTAAATTAGTTACGAACATCGTAACAAATTATAGATTTATTTATTTTATCATTAGGAGCATAGAGTTGTCTAATGACTATTCTAGAAAAAATGATTCTAAGTTATCTAATATAATTCTTTTTAAATTTTTGGAGCTCCGATCTCCATTGGAAATCTTTTGGGGCGGAGGTAGAGGGCAAAAATAATCCCCATTCGGGAATCGGGCGAAAATGAAGATTGAATAGAGGTTTGGAAATCAGAGACGGAGAAAATAATATTCACCCCTGGTTCGCCCCATTGCCATCCCTATTGGTGAGGGCGTGGTAAAGAAGAAAACATAGAAAAAATAAATGCCAAAGTTCATTAGCTGCTGCTAGCACATAGATACAACCACCGAAGTTGCCTTGAAGCTTCCTAACCCACACCCACCTTCATAATTACAATCTCAACGCCAGACAACCACAGTAACTGATTCGATTAACCTTTTAAGTGTTTTTTCTGCATGAAGGTTCCACATGATCATCTCAACGCTAGACGCCAATCTTATACGGACCGATATCTGCTACTTCATCGGAAAAAAAGAATCAGAAATATACCGATCATTAGAAGTAAGAACCATTGTGAAAAGATTCCTCGTGTAATTCAAGCTTTGGGAATGCCACCTTCCTAAGAGCAAAAGCAAGACCCAATTCCCACTTTTAGTTCATCCCATTCCACAAAAAAGGCTCATTTCGTACAGGCACCACACCTCCGTCTCCCTCTCTCTCTCTCTCTCTCTCTCTCTCTCTCACACACACACACACACACACACACACAACCCCCCTTCCTCTCTCTCTATAAATACCCATGTAGTGTTACTAAAAAAACCATATTCCCCAAAGAAAGCACACCAGTGGGTGAGGAGAAAAATACCCTCGTTGCTTCAGTTCAGCTAAAGTGTTTTGCTTCTTTTCTTATCGAATCTTCATTCCCCCGCTCTGGAAAAACCATACCCAGAAATTACTACAAAAATGGCCAAGACAATCAGTCCCTCCTCATCATTCTCGAATATTTCAAGCACAAAAGGGAAGATATTTACGAGTTTGGGAAGCCTAATTAAGCTGCTTCCCACTGGAACTATGTTCTTGTTTCAGTTCCTAAGCCCTGTTTTAACCAACAATGGCGATTGCAATCCCAGAAACATGTACTCAACAGGCGTGTTGTTGGGTTTTTGTGGCCTTTCTTGCTTTCTCTCTACCTTCACAGATAGCTACAAGGACTATGATGGAACCACTCATTATGGTATTAATATTTTATTTTATTTATGACATATGCATTGCGCACGTATACTTACACTCGTACTCATATGAGTTTAGACAAAAAAAATTACGAGTATTTGGCTCTGACTTCTTTCAATGGTTTCTTATTTTTTTACAACTCAGAATGTCCAGGCCATTACACGTACATTGACTAATGTTTGGAGGACTAATCTCACCGACACTCTACTAGCCCTGTATGAATTGATCTCAAAAGAGTTAACTATACCTGAGAGGTTTTGAACCGGGAACTTTTAAAGGAAACAAATTCCTAAAAATCTCAGGCAACTACTAGGCCAACCCTTGACGGTTTTGTAATGGCTTGTTATTTGAAAAATACTTAGCTATGTAGTGTTGTTGATCGTCAAAAAAACAAGTTTAGCATAGTGTCATTTTTCACTCACAATTTTCTTTATTAGCTATGAAAAAAAATACTTTCCAAAATAAAAAGACATGTTTTTTATTTAGGTCAAACGTCGTTTTATCAACCTGAATCTGAGAGCTTCCACATTGACACTAAAGTGTCCACTCACAATAATTTCATGACCGCTTGAGCTACAAGTCATGATTCGAAATTCTCGTGCATACCTTATTAATTTTTAACAATTTGAAGTCTAGATTCCAAAATTAGGTATTGCAAACCCTGGAGGATCTCCGGGCAAGTTCTGGAACGTCGGTGGACTTATCCGCATATAAGCTCCAAATTAGCTCACACACTGGCACTAAAATGTTCACTTACTACTGCTTAAGCTACAACTCATGGTTTTTTTTTTTTGATAACCGAGGTGTCCAGCGGCTTAGGGACCAGGCTGGGATTGCCTGGGGGAGCCCCCCACCTAATGCCGACTAGTCCTCGGGGCCCTGAAGTGAACGACCGGGAATACCCTCCAGTGGCCCCAAGTTTTTGCGGTTGCCAAGTTTCGAACCCAGCATCTGGGGTTTACAGCTTGCCAGTCCTACCACTTGAGCAACCCCTTGGGGTTAACTCATGGTTCAAAATTCATAAATCTTGAATACTTTACTCTAATAATTCGATGTCTAAATTCTCAAAGTATAGGTATTGCAATTGAGAGGTCTTCGGCCAAGTTTTGGGATATCGGTGGACTTATCCGCATATAAGCTTTGGAACCTCGCACGCTGGGACTAAAATGTTCACTTACAACTACTTAAGCTACAACTCAATGTTCGAAATTCTCAAATCTTGAATACCTTACTCTGATAATTTAATGTCTAAATTCTCAAAAATAGGCATTGCAACCATGAAGGGTCTCCGGCCAAGTTCTGGGACATCGGTGGACTTATCTACATATAAGCTCCGAAACCTTGCACACTGGCACTAAATTGTTCACTTACAACTACTTAAGCTACAACTCATGATTCGAAATTTCAAATCTTGAATACCTTACTCTAATAATTTGATGTCTAAATTCTCAAAATAGGCTTTCCTACCTTGAAGGGTCTCCGGCCAAGTTTTGGGATGTCGGTGGGCTTATCCACATATAAGTTTCGAAACCTCACACTGACACTAATATGTTCACTTACGACTGCTACAACTCATGGTTCAAAATTCTCAAATCTTGAATACCTTACTCTAATAATTAATTTGATGTCTAAATTCTCAAAAACAGGTATTGCAACCCCAAAGGGTCTGTGGTCAATTTCGAAGACGTCAGTGGACTTGTCTGCATATAAGCTCCGATTCGGGGACTTTGTTCACGCATTTCTTTCCCTGTTGGTTTTTGCTGTGGTTGCTTTTGTGGACAACAACATAATGGGTTGCTTTTATTCCTCTTTCGAGTGTAAGTTTGTACTGCAGGTTTTGCCCCCGGCTATCGGTTCTATTTCTGGAGTCGTGTTTGTCGTGTTTCCAAACAACCGCCACGGGATTGGGTACCCTTTGAGTTTGAGCTCTTGTCCTAGTGTCTATAATGCTTAGTTTGGATGGATCCGAAGACTATATAGTACGAGTTGTGCTACAACACTGTAGGGCAACCAAAACGATATGTTTTGGCTACGAACTATTACCAAAATTTATGCAGTTAGTGATGGCATAATAATGATGCAAATGATCCTCCTATATAGGTCTCCATGTTGGCTTCTTCTTCAAGTCCAAGCCATAGGAATACTTATTGTAATATGGTTCAGTTGCATGCTTAGATGTACTGCTTTGTGTTCTGCTTTTTGTATATAATGTACTCTTTTCTTCTATCAATAAAATTTATATTTGCCGATAATGTCATTTTGACTGCCTTACAGCGATATAGGACAGCCCGCATTGCCGCCTCCTTGTCCCTGTTTGGATGACTCAATGCTTGACCCTAAGCCACGTCTCAAGCATCAATTAATTTATAAGAAAAGAAAATTTTGAAATATAATAAATTTCTTGGAATATATTTCATGAATGAAAAGTACACATTTTTTATTTGAATAAGAGAGTAGTTAAGACGTTAAATTTCTAGGTATTTATTTAATAATACTTAGACCCAATTTGGCTTACATTAATTCCCCCCCTTTTTTTGTGGTCTTTATTCAGATATTTTCACTTTTATTAGTTTTACGTTAAAATTTTGCATATTATTTGAAAATCTTGATGAGAGGAACCTAAAAAATTAACAAATTATGATAAAAACCTTTAAAAAATTCACTAAAGACGAAAATAATTCAATACAAACAGACGCTTTAATTTGAATTATTTTTGTCTTTTTGAATTTTTTTAAATTTAATTCATATTTTTTCTTATTCCTAACATCTCTCGTCAAGAAGAACTTTGCCACTAGAATTCCAAGAGGAGACAAAAAACAAGGTTGGCAAGGTACCAACCAAAACCAAAACTAGTCATTGGATAAACCCCAAGCTCACCTTATACAGACATCAAGAACTCCTAGGATGATTCAAAACCATACATACCTAGTCAGATCAACTTAATTTTAATCGGGAATAATTTTTCTACAATTAATTGCTTGATAAATGAACGAGAAAAGTAAGAAAAATAAAAGTTAAGGAACCTTATTCCCGTACTTTCCTATGAGTACTGACCCACGCCTCTAACTTTCTTGTAGGGATTAATAAAGATTATCGGGAAAAAATCTAAAGAGATAAATATTTCTATATTTTCACTTCATCAAAGACCCGGCTCATTTTTTAGACCTGAATGAGAATACTTCCAAGCGTGAAAATCATGTTAAATTAATATAGTTTTCTATAAGTTTGAATATACTTGTATTTTGAATACTTATATGTCTCGTCAACGCGACTTTGCCGTGATTAATATTTTCGACGAAATTTAAAAGGTGAAAGATCGCAGTCATACATTGCATTGTTTATGTTTCTTCCCTCGAGTCTTGACTATGATGTGAAACTACCAGTCAAGAGAAATCACAGAGCAGCCATGTACGCATGGATTTGATATATACATTATTACAAGTGTTGACTCTTCAATTAAATTATTAACTACCTAGGGTAAAGTGTGAAAAAAACCCGACTCGAATGGTACGATTCCTCCGTACCCCCACAATAAAAGAGGCGATGATCTCGTAGTTTTTGATCTGTAGGTGCTTTATTTGCGTTGTAGGTACTTTATTTTATTTTTTCCTCATTCAGATAGAACTTAAACTTGTGTTTGAGAGATAGCTATTTATACACTGATAAACTCCCATAGCTAGCGCACCACTTTGGTACTATGTAATTTCTCTTAAAAATCATTATGATATGCTAAATTGATCATTACGATGTGTAGAGATATTTCTTTTGTATTGTCAGATCACAAGAGTCACAACACTTGTGATGGTCTTGCGAGCGCGATTCCAATTACCGCACGGACACATGATCATTCTCGTGATGGGCAATGGCAAGGTCTATATATCAGCCTTGCATGTGCCGCAACAACGTCTCAAACGATCCAAATATGGCTATCCGACTCTTTTCTATTTGGAATTTATTTACTTCCTTACACGCCATACGTGATATCTGCTAAATTATTTTATTCCTTTGTAAGGAGATAGAATTATCTCATACTTCTCCTATAGTCGTATTTTATCCATTCTATATCTCCCTTCTACTTATAGAAATGTTATTATGAATTATAAAAATATCATTATCAATTATCCGACTAATCATATTGGTCTACTATATATATCCTCATGATTGTAAAAAAAATACTCAATCAAGACCTTTATAATTATTGATCTGCTATAATAAATCTTCATTTCTATTATATCCATTTCTTCTTCTTTTTCTTTTTGACAACTCTAAATGTTCGGATCAACTTACACGCACCTCGACTAATTTTTGAAGGATTAATTCTACTGTGCTCCACTTGTATAGATCTCAATTAAAGGCAGAGCTTTGACCTGTATAAATTGATTCCATAAGAATTGATAGTACCTACGAGGCTTCAAGTCTGAGACCTTAAGAGAGAGCAAATCTCTAAACGTACTACAAGTCTTGACCACCAGGTTGTTGCTGCGGTCCAAGCCAGTATTCTTGTAAAATTATATCTCTTTTTATTATATCTACCATATCTCTTTTAAAATTTTGACGGTTAAATATCAGATATATTATCTCTCTCTCTCTCAACCCCCATAACCACACGTGAGGTAATGTAGACGCCATATATCTATCCTTCAAGCTTCGGATAGCCACCTTCCGAAGAGTAAAAGCAAGACCCACTTTCCACTTTTAGCTCATACCATTCCACAAAAAAAGCTCATTTCGTGCAAGCAACTCCTCTCTCTCTCTCTCTCTCTCTCTCTCTCTCTCTTCTCTCTCTCTCTCACACACAAAACCCCCTTTTTCTCTCTCTCTCTCTCTCTCTCTCTCTCTCTTCTCTCTCTCTCTCACACACAAAACCCCCTTTCTCTCTCTCTCTCTCTCTCTCTCTCTCTCTCTCTCCCCCCCCCTTCTCCCTCTATAAATACCCCATGTTGTGTTACCACAAAAAACCATATTCCCAAAAGAAAAATACCCTTGTTGATCGGTTCAGCTCAAGTGTCTTATTTCTTTTCTTAAAGAATATCCATTCGCCTGCTCCAGAAAAACCATACCCAGAAATCATTAACAAAAAATGGCCAAGACAAGCAGTTCATCCTCCTCCTCCTCGTCGGCTACAAGCGTAAAAGAGAAGACATTTACGAGTTTGGGAAGCCTAATTAAACTCCTTCCCACTGGAACTGTGTTCTTGTTTCAGTTCCTGAGCCCAGTTTTAACCAACAATGGCAATTGCAAAACAATCAACAAGTACTTAACAGGCATATTGTTGGGTTATTGTGGCCTTTCTTGCTTTCTCTCTACCTTCACAGATAGCTATGAGGACTCCAATGGAACCACTCATTATGGTATTATATTCTTTCATTTTTCAATTTTTCTACTTATATATACGCGTTGCGTACATATGCTTACACGCGTACTCCAATTTACGATCGCTTAAACTACAGCTCATGATCTCAAAATTTACATATCTTGAATACCTTATTACGTACTAACTGGATGTCTAAATTCTCAAAATAGGTATTGCTACCCTAAAGGGTCTGTGGCCAAGTTCTGGAACGTCGGTGAACTTATCCTCGTATAAGCTCCGATTAGGGGACTTTGTTCATGCATTTTTTGCCCTGTTGGTTTTTGCTGTGGTTGCTCTTTTGGACAACAACACAACGGATTGCTTCTATCCCTCTTTCGATTCTAAGGTTCTACTCCAGGTTTTGCCCCCGGTTATCGGTGCTATTTCTGGAGCCGTGTTTGTCGTGTTTCCAAGCACCCGCCACGGAATTGGGTACCCTTCGAGTTCATCAAGCTCTTCTTCTACGAGCTCTAATGCTTAATTTGGATGGGATCTGAGGACTGTAGTACAACCCTTATTACAACCCTCTACTAGTATGGTAAAAATAACGTTGTTTTGTCTGCATCACTACGGGCTGCACTACAGCTTCCGAACCCATTTGGATGACTCAATTCATGACTCTATCAATTTATGGGAAAAGAAAATATTGAACTATAAAGATTTGAATAAAAGTAGTTAAGGCATTAGCTTTCTAGGTATTTATTTCATAATACTAAGACTCTATTTGGTGTATTGATTTCATGTATATATACATCTCTCTCTCTCTGGATTTGTATTGTCATAGAAGTTTGATGGGAAGGGTGATGTGTGTGTTTTGGTCTATATGTGGAAAACTCTATTAAATTTGTATAAAGATCTCGTGCATTGTTTTGAATAAAAAAATTGGGATATTATTTTGATGGACTGGATCTTTGTTTGAATTGTGTGGCCATTTGATGACCATTTTGCTTTAAATGAAATCCAGAATTACCACATTATCTACCAAAAAATTAGGTGAGAAGATATATAATATTCCATGAGAAAGTGAAATATTCAGTTAGCGAAGGAAAGGAAAGAAAAAAAAATACGAAAATATATAAACTTTTTTTTTTGTATTTTTATGTATTCAGTTAGCAGAAAAATTGCAGACTCGCGTCAATAATTTTCCACTAGGATTAGTCTTCTCTTAAAACATGTTGTCAAAAACTCAAGATTTTACAAGAATCTTGCTTTTACATCAGGGTTCTGTTCAGTTAGCGAGAAATGAAAAAAAAGTGCTAAAAATATTTAATTTTTCTGTATCTTTTATGTCTTCGGTTAGCATAAAAGTTGTGGGAGTCACGTCTCCAACTTCTAAGTGAAATTAGAATTCTCTCAAAAGGTGTTATGCAACATTTTTTTTTTTTTTGTAAAAATCTTACTTTTACACTAATTTCTAGTAAATTTCTTTTATCAAATGAACACAGAAAGGAAGATACATCTCATTTTCCTTTACTTCACAAAAAAAATACATGAACAATTTTCTCACATTAATTTCTTGAAGAATGCATTAATGGATCCCAGTAGTTTAATTGCGTAAGAAACTAGTGTAAAAGTAAAATTCTTGCAAAATCATATATTTTTCCACGACTTGTTTTATGAAAAAACTAATCCTAGCAAAAAAATTAACTCATACATAATTGCAAAATCTTAGAACGTAGATGAGAAAATTAGAGACATGAATTTCATAATTTTTTTACTAACTGAATATATAAAAATATATCTTCATACTTTTTGTTCCTTTTTCGTCACTTTTTCGACAATTGAAGATGCGTTTGCTCTTTCTCATGTAGTTTTCAAAACCAAGTGAAAAAAGGAAAGATAAACTATTGATTGCTAAAATTAGTTCCCACATCGTTTTCTTATGCTAAAATAAATTGGAATGAGTAAATAAAAAAAGATGGATTTCAAACTCTTCTAAGGAAAAGTAGGTATATGGGAGAACCCTACAAGTTAGCTAGGAAAATGATGTTATTTTTGGGATTGCTGAGAATACGAAACTCATATTCAAACTGACGTGTGCATGGAATCATATATATATGGAAATTTTTAAAACCATTTGAGTGTTCGGACCAGTTTATGCGTGTCTTGACTAATTTCTAGAGGACCAATCTTACCGTTCACTAGCGAAAACATAATAAAAGTCAAGATTGAACCTTATATTGACGGGCTACATACAAATTTATAAAACATGAAAAGTTTCGAATATAAAATCTTACGATAAAATAAACCCTAAAATCAAAATCTTTACCACTATGCCAACTTATTGGGAATGAAACCTCCCCACCAAATATAGTTGGTAAAATAGTTGTCCATAAAAAATACATTTGCTTTGAAGTGAGAGAGCATAATTCTTGTAGGATGCTTTACACAATTCCCATTTGCAGAAACATTATTTTTCTCTGCAAAAGAAATTTTATTAAAGAAACTCAATAAAGGTACATCAAGAAAGGTTTGGGACTTAAAATATTCTGCAGAAATAATATTTAATGATTTTTAAGTTTTTATTATTTTCCCTACGTAGATATTCTTTCCGTCTCCGTTTGTCCATACATAAATAGAAAAATGCCGGTTTAGGCTTTGTTATATCTTGAAGGCGATTTTGTTGTTATTAGGTGCACACTATTTGGTAGAGGCAAATACTGATTTTAGATAAGCAACTCAATAACGAGCCATGAAATGTCATGGTTTCTGTGTTTTTGCAGTAGATCGATTTCATTGCCGACAACCAACCCGCAAAATAATTTTTCAATTACATTTTTAAAAACATCAATGCATCAAAACAAGTCTCAACTTATAACGTCCATTATATCATATTGAATATAAATATTCTTATTATTCACTACAACAGATAAAATTTGAACTTATAAATTTATCTGTTTTATCGGTTACAACAAACGGAACTAGAAAATTCATTAATACCTTATTGCAGTTCACAAAATCTGACAATTATTCGAAATCTAATATCCTTTTTCCTCCACAAGGACCAATCTATTTTCCTTATTGATTTGTAAAGCAATGTTATTTATTTAAATCTTTGAACCATGAACCCCTTGCAATCGGGATCTCTGGATTTAATAGGCGATTTGGAAAATTTGTGGAGGAAATTATTGACGGTACAAGAGAATAAAGCACAACATATGCAACATAATACAATACCCTTTTTCCTCATGTGAACCAAGAAATTTTCTTCATCCCACAGCAACTTGAGCTGCAGCTAACCTAGCAATAGGCACCCTGTGAATAGAACCACCATTAGAAACATAATCGAAACGCACACGTTGAATCGTCGACAATTTTTTAGAGCGTAAAAAAAGATAAGACCGCGAACGGGTATAGAAGGAGACATGTGAACTGCACCGGATACGAATGACATTGTATATTTGGTTAGAGCGAGATAAAAGGAGAGAGTATATAAGGTTGGCATCAAAGACCAAATAAGACTAGGGAAGAACAAGTGTCTACTCGTACATAAAGGAGTCGCTATCACTTTGGCCGTGATTTGGAGAGTTAGTTGCAGAGTGCTTCAGCAGACTTCGGGAGAATTCGATCTTCTAATATGCTAG
The DNA here is from genome assembly GCA_019985065.2 of Arctostaphylos glauca. NCBI lineage: Eukaryota > Viridiplantae > Streptophyta > Magnoliopsida > Ericales > Ericaceae > Arctostaphylos > Arctostaphylos glauca. The sequence goes on along the minus strand of JAHSPW020000010.1, from coordinate 29,526,248 downwards.
TTTTAATAACTCTCGTTTTTTCCTAGTTGCTTGGCCTGAAGTTGGTATACATATCTGGTTCACTACGAGGACCCACGTGTTTTGTAATTTCGTTTTACGTCTATTTTATCAGGTTTCTCGAATGTGGCAAGAGATATTTTTACACAGTACAAAATGTGAAATACATGACAACCTGAACACCCTCCAGGATCCCAGAAGTTTTTTGTATGATAGTATTGATGAGGAAATTGAGGACATGGATGTTGACATTCCTTAACCATACCTGAATGGAGAACAAGAGACGTAGTCCAGTCCAACCTCCGCAAAGAACGCGACAGAGGAAGGCTCCCCACCGTGCTCTCCGCATATTCCGACCTGTTTGTTCAACCATCACCACCACTCAAATCAGAGCACAGAGACTAAAAACCTTAAAAACAGGAAACCTCGACGAGAGAAGAATGTACTTCTTCAAAAGAGTATGCCCCAACGGTGTCGCCAACTACAAGAACCCTCTTTTGAAGCCCATGGGCCCATCAAGAGAAAATGATACTTTATATTCTCAAAATGAAAGAGTGAATCACTTGGCTTTAGGAGCTGCCATCTTCTTTGAAAGGAAAGAAGAAAGAGAAGTAACTCCAATCTACCTTCGCCCAATGAAGAAAGAGGGTTGCAGCTAAGTACGGGGACTAGGTTACAATGTGGGAAGGTTTTAGGCACCCACCTCGCTATTACACAATGATGTCTTGTGTTCGGAAATGTAAAGAAAAAGATAGAGAAAGGAAATGAAGAAGCTAAATCTTCTCTACCATTTCCCTACCATTTGTCTTTCCTCTTGGTATGTACCCATCAACAAATTCATGATTCTAACACAGCCTAGGTCTCTCGGCAGTTGTTAGGAGGAGTAAGCAAATGGGGGTGCTCCACTTATATCCTCATTTTGAGGTGGGTATTTGATCTGTGGCGGATGCCTCCTAAAGGGTAACAGAGACATGGGAATGTAGGCTAGAGTTAAGATTCTGCTTGTTTGCGTAATGGTATAAGCATGTCTGGCTGTGAGACTGACTGGTCATCCAAGGAGACAGAGACATTCTAGGTTGCATTTAGATTAACGAATTTCGGCTGAACCGATGTTATGTTTAAACTTTTACAAAGAAATATGAAAAGGTTAGCATTGAAGTAAAGGGTGGAGGAGATATATTTCAAAGGACCTTTTTGTGAAACGAGAAATGTTTTGTCTTATGAGTTTGAAAGAACACTGGTACACAATGGTGTTGGTGGGACTTGTTCCCTGGCATAGTCATGCCGAGAGTGACATAACGATGCCTACGCTCATGTCATTAGTCATAGGGCCAAAGACTTGTTCTCCGTGCACAATGGTGCTGGGATTGTGCTGGGGCTTGTTCCCTGGAATAGTGATCCCGATGCTGGCATAATGATGCCGACAACCCCGTCAGTAATCACGGGCCACCTTATCGATTCTAATTTTACAGTAAACTTCTATTTTGACATTATTCACCATATGATGCATGAAAATGTGCAACTTTGTAGTAAAAGTTGGGTCAGAAGAACAGAGACACTCACCTTTAAGCTCGGCCTAGCCCTACGACCCCTTTCGGTCGCCATCTTGACAAGCTGCCCCACTCCTTTCTGATCAAGAACCTGAGAACAAGACAATCATATAGTTACTAAATCAAAGAAACTCAAATGCAAATTAGAGTTGCATACAATTTAACAGACCTCGAACGGATCGCTTTGGAGAATGCCTTTGGATAGGTATGTGGGGAGAAACTTGCCAACATCGTCTCTACTGTATCCAAACGTCATTTGGGTGAGATCATTAGTCCCAAAGGAGAAGAACTCTGCTTCCTCTGCAATCTACCATAAGATGTCCTGAATTATGTTTTTTCCCCCAAGTATTGCGAGATTCTTAAATAAATGCATTTGGGTGGCAATGAAGAGAGCTATGAAGCACATATATGGATACAAAATATGAATACGACATGATACAGATACAACGATATGTCAAAACTCAAAATAATAGGATATGAAAAATAATAGGATATGGTTACGTTGAGGATACGTATGTATCGCAAGATTCTTAAATAAATGCATTTTTGGGGTGGCAATGAAAAAGAGTGTAGGAAGAATTCATTTGGATTAGTGCTTCCTATCTCATTGATGCCCTTTAACGGTAAGGCTGAGTCTGCCCTCGAGACTTTGATTTCCTTCAATGTCCGCACCAACTAAAACGGAAGCTTTAATATCATTAACTTGAAGGAAAGGGAGGGCATCGTATTTCAGGGAACGTAGGTGGGGGTGAAGGGGCAAGGACTCCTGAATGGGATAAGGGACAGCAGAAGTGGTTAGTGGTGAGTGTGGCGCACATAAGACTGGGTTCATGCTTTCTGCAACAGAATATGATTGCATAAAATATGTGAGTCTGTCAGCAATGTCAGTTATAGGCATATAAAAGCGAAGCATCAAATACGGTCTCACTAATTTGAATGAAAGGGAGGGCTTCGAACTTCAAGGAAGGTAGGTTGGGGAAAAGGGTGAAGGACTTCTGAATGGGATAAGGGCCTACCCTAAGTGCATAGTGGTGAGTGTGGCACACATATGAATGGGTTCATGCTTTTCAGGAAAGTTCTTAGAATGAGCGTACTATTGGTCCACAATGGAGCATGATCGCATAAAATATGCAAGAGCCGGTCAGCAATGCCAGTTATATGCAGATAAAAGCAAAGCATCAAATATGACAGTAGAAATACCTCATCTGCAATCAGAGCGGCTCTAGGTACCTCAATCATGGTCCCTATGCTATAGCTCAATGAGGATCCCATCTCGGCGAACACTTTCTTGGCTACTTTACGGACTATACTCGCTTGATGTGCTAGTTCCTGCCAACAAGCCGATATCAATGAAGATGGAATATTCAAAACAAGAAACGAAAAAATTTGATAAGTTCATCCCACTTATGTGGGTACACAACTAAACATAAGATCTGAAAATGTGCCTGAATTTGATGGAGGAAGATGGAGACTCATGCCTGAGGAGTTCCGACAAGGGGAACCATAATCTCAGGAACCGCGGTAACCCCCTTCTTGCTTACAGATATAGCAGCCTGAAAGATTGCCCGGACCTGCATTTTAGTTAGCTCCGGGTACGATATCCCTAGCCTGTGGACAAAACATCAAAACCCGAACACGAGTATTTAACAGGCTTTGGAAGTAATTCCGGGAGGACCCTATGAGAACGATAATGTTTTTAGCTCTACAGCTATTTGCAATATTGTAGACCAATGTGAAATTTTAAGCAAATAAGATGGACCATCTTACCTACAACCACGAAAACCGAGCATGGGATTCACCTCGGATAAACTTTCGATCCTCGTATAAACTTCTTGTTCAGTGACACCGGTTTCTTTAGTTAGTTCACTGACAATGTCTTGTAGGTCACCTTCTGGTAGAAATTCATGGAGTGGAGGGTCTAAAAGTCGTATTGTCACTGGTAAACCTGCAACATTGATTCATCTGAAAATAAGAATCCTTAATTTCCTGACAAATAAGTACCTGCAATCGTTTCCCGCCACTTGAAAAAGCAGGTTTCAAAGTCTCGTCGCATCGGTGAATCACTCTTTAAGGTGTCTTTTTATGTCCTGGGAGGTCATTACCGTCACCATAGAGAGCGCGCGCAAGACAAAACCCAACCCAACCCGCCACCCCCCCCAACAAAGCAAGTGGGCTACAAGTTTAATGTTCAGAGGTAGTGAAGAGGACAGATAGGCCAAAGAGAGGCTAGCGCTAGCTAGTGTTATAAAGCTTGCTGAATTAGAGCAGACAAGACATTACTCCCTGAAATAAGACGGTGGGACACTTTTCCAACATTGGCCTGGAATGGGGGTGCCTAGAACAAAGACGCTCTCGGGTTGGTCTAATCCTGAACTTCTGATTTTTTAAAAAAAAACTGGAAAGAAATGTCCACAAACTTTCAGTCAATCCTATCCCTCCCAACCCAGCCCACACAATACGTTCTCTGATTGATACAAAACTTTTTCTTGCTCAATTCCAGCATATGTGACACTGGCTCAACAAAGGGACTCAACAGAGAAATATATAGAGTGGACAAACCAATTACTAGATATTACATGTATTGGAAACCAACCTACCTATGATATTTCTACTATGTTAACTGTAGTGGGCCGGACCTATAGGACATTGGGCCACTGTGCGAATGGATCCGGGTTGAGCTGGACCGATGACTCACACCATTTGATTGTCATGGTTCGTCTTCTCGGCCCAATCCGCCCAAAGGCCCCGAACTTTGGACAGACAGAAGGCTCCACTAGGTACGAACGTCGTGCAACTAACCCTTCAGGCGCACAATTAGTATGCGGGACAGGCCGAATAGAGAGTGGCTAGCATGATCACAATACAAATCAGCTTTCTATGACTCCACATAGGAGCCAGGTGGTCCGGCACGGCCAAGTGGATGATGACCTAACACTCGGTGCATCATGCATGACCTCGTGGAGACGGTTATTCCTGATGTCATGCACCAATGACTTGAGGTGCAAGTGTAGTTCTCTATGTAAGGAAACTGAAACACTTTAGGACGCTCTAACACACGACTCTCAAGTGCTTTTGAGTTAGAATCACCTCCTTTAAGAACTAACTTAGCCATCGAAGTGCCCTCCGGATACCTTCGGCCAAATGACACTAACTGGTTATTCTTGTTGTGGTTTAGAATGGAAATTCAGTGCGAGTACTATCCAACGAATGATCCATTCAATTCAAGACTCCATATTAACAGATATGATTTGTGGTGATGGGAGAGAGAAGTACCATCCATTGCATGAAATATGCCCTCAAAGTCAGATCTTTGAAAAGGCAACAACACATCTAGGGCTGCCTTTCTCTGTTCAGATGTAACAGCCATTATCATTTTCCTCACAGCCTTTATCCTCTCATCTGATGCAAAGAACTGAAACACACCCAAAAAAATTAGGAGCTGAAGAGATTTAAATACCTGCCTACTGGCTACATCAAGCACTTAGTTCTTAAATCTTCCTGCGGGACGCTGTGCACAACATGGTGTGCTACATCCCAAAACGGTGCTATTTTGGCCACCAAAATGCTGCCCAGCAGGGTCCTCATGGAATAAAGTAGAGGGAGTTACCATGTGCTCAGTCCTACAAAGACCAATCCCCTCAGCACCATTGTTTCTTGCTGCTAATGCATCTTCAGGAGTGTCGGCATTTGCCATGACCTATTCCAAATAGCATTACCCATCAGTTCCAAAATTTTCAGCATATGTTACATGGACTCGAGTACGGGTGTGTCAGGTGCAAAACATGGGGTGTTAGAAGGTGTCATAAAAACTTCATGCATTATACGTGCCCAACTAAACATGTTAGACACACATCTCATACCTTTACCCAAGCATTATTACACAAGGATCCTAAAGAATCACAACATGGTGTGTCAGGTGCAAAACATGGGGTGTTAGAAGGTGTCATAAAAACTTCATGCATTATACGTGCCCAACTAAACATGTTAGACACACATCTCATACCTTTACCCAAGCATTATTACGCGAGGATCCTAAAGAATCACAACAAGATGACTACTTATACCGACACATGGTTATCATCTCAACTATACCAATCCATCTCCTTTGTTTTCTATTCCGAGGCAATGATTCAAAAAAAACCTTAACCTAAATCAAGGAACTATTCCTATGATGTTGACTAGAAATAAAGAGCGCCAATCTTTGATAGTTCTGTCATCATCAAATTATTCTAAAGGTCTCTTGTACAACATAGAGAAGCATGAAAACACGTCTATATAGCCTAAATGGATGCACCACCTTGAGCCGCCTTAGTTTGTCAGCCCAAGACATGAAAGTCTCCAAATCACCGCATAAAGCCGGGGGAGAGAGCGGTAGTCTACCCAATACCACTTCACCCGTAGATCCATTAAGTGAAATCCATTCGCCTTCCTCGATAACCTTGTCTTCGATGACAACAACCTGCACAAAAAGAAATCGGTTCGTTTTCATAAAACAAATATGCGACCGCTTAATACAAGTGCTCAAAATTATATATACCTTGTCGGATTCATTAACTCGAATATCAGCACAACCTGCAATGCAACACTTTCCCCATCCACGGGCTACAACAGCTGCATGAGAAGTCATGCCTCCTCTAGCTGTCAATATCCCAACAGCCGCATGCATGCCCCCGACATCTTCTGGACTGGTTTCTGTCCTAACCTTTGGGTATATGAAAGTATCAACAATTCAGACCAGGATCAGAAGCCTGGATCACAGCAATGTAACTATGCACTGCTACTTGTATTGTAATGGACCAACACTAAAAGTGCTAGATGTTTCATGTGTCAAAGATTAGAGAGGTATCTGTGGTCGTTATCTAGGGAGCTTTGAGAGTGAGTCATGCAGGTTCCTGTATGACATTGTTGGAGGGATACCCTCCTTGAGCGTGATTGCAAAACTGTATGAGCGGGCTTTCCCTCTTACTGTGCTCTCAGCATTTTTTTTGTCCTTTCCTCTCCGTCCCAATCTATGCTTCTCTTCTCGTGCCCGAGTCTCCTCTGTTTAGATTTGGAGTAGGTTGGTTTCTTTCTCCTTTTCATCTCGGGATATGTAACCAAGAAAGTTGAGCCCTCGCCCATTTCAATTTATAAAAATAAAAAAATTTTAAAAATGTCGAACCATACATATTCCCAAAAAATATTGCAGTGATATTTATGTGGGCGAAAAAATCTTACAGGCTTATTTATTTGAAGTGATCACCACATAACTCACCCATATCATTTGGCATAGTTTTTCTGCACGTTTTTTTTCTGTTTTTATAGCATTTTTTGAAACTAAACGCTGAACTGATGCCTAATAGGAGCAAGTATAGGGGTGGAATCGGTCTTAAGCCCAAAAGAAAAGAATATTCTTTCATAGCTCATAGTGGACCGTTGACACAGCAACTTCAGTTAAGTTAAGCCATCGTGGAGTAGGGAAGTCCATGTTTGTTTGCATTATATGCAATCGAGCGACTGAGTTCAAGGCTCCGAAAGAGAAAGGCTTGTTATGGTTCATGACCACATTCAAGGAAGATCGATAATAAAAGACAAGATAAGCTTACCAAGATGACGGTCTTTCCTTGTGCATGCCATGCTTCAGCATCATCAGCATTGAAAACAACTTGGCCAACTGTTGCTCCAGGAGATGCAGGCAACCCCTTGGCAATCACCTTGTCTTTGTAAGCAGATGAATCATCAAACTATATCAACAAATCATGAGATGGCATTAGATGCATCAAACCTATTTAGCAGCCGAAAAGGGATCTTTAACCGAATGAAATCGTAAGGATCTGACAACTGCTCATCACACGCAACATCATTCAAGAAAAGTTTTGGAAATCGAAAGAAATAAATGTAATCATTCAAACTAATGTACATATGACGGATACCCGTGGGTGAAGAAGTTGATCAAGATGTTGCGGTTCCACCATCTTAATTGCAGTTCGTGTATCGAAAAGCCCTTCCTTAACCATATCTACAGCGATCTTTACTGCACACGCACCCGTGCGCTTTCCTGTCCGGCATTGCAACATCCAAAGCTTACTTTCTTGGACAGTGAATTCTATATCCTGTACTCACCGGAGATGCATATCACAAAATTATCAGAATTTTTAACCTAATTGAAATTACTTTGCAAATCTAGACCAAACATCTAATAGCTCAAGTTTTACTTGCCTCTAAAGGGTATGAGTAAATGAGATTAAAGTAACAAAAACTAGCCAACCAAGCAGCAAGCAACAACGGACGAAAGGAAGGAAACAACACGAAGCAGTGCAGAAAAAGAAAGCCACAGGAAGACGGATTTATTGCTAAAGAGACCCTGACTATATAGAGGTGTAATAGGACAATGTAATCCCACAAATTGAGGAGCAATAAAATTGGAAAAAAGAGAACTTTTACCATCATATCTTTGTAATGTCGCTCCAAAATTTCACAATTCTCCACGAGCTCCTTGTAAGCATCGGGCATGTAACTTTTCATGGCGTCCAAGCTCTCTGGCGTTCGAATTCCAGCTACAACATCCTCTCCCTATCAAAAGGCCATTAACAAGTGATCTCTTAAGAATCAAGTAGTTTCGTTAATTTTCAAACAGGGCTTGCTTTTATAAAGACCTGAGCATTCACTAAGAACTCCCCATACAACTTCTTTTCACCAGTGCTTGGATTCCTAGTGAAGAGGACTCCTGTGCCTGAAGTGTTTCCCATGTTCCCAAACACCATGCACTGAATGTTTACTGCTGTACCCTTTAGCCCAGTTATCTGGTTTATGCTCCGGTACTTGATAGCTCTCGGACTGTCCCAAGAGTCAAAAACTGCTTTAACCGCCAATTGTAATTGTTTCTTCGGGTCTACAGATGAATACAAGCATAATGTGTTTTTATAAGCTTGACCATGCTAGCACATGCTACATTTAAATGGGCCATCTTATGACCTCTTGATTCTGAGAAGTGGCTGAAAACAGGGGGAAAAAGTAAGAAAAGTAAATAAGACCTACAAAAACAAATATCGAATGCTAATAATTAATACCTGAAGGAAAATTTTCACCCTTTGTTTCAAGATAGACCTTTTTGTATTGATCCACCAGCTCTTTTAGATCAGTTGCTGTTAGCTCAGTATCAAGCTTAACTCTTTTTGCATTCTTCAAGTGTTCTAGCTTTTCTTCAAATAACGAGTGTGGAATGCCCATTACCTTCAATACAAAGATGTTTTCAGTAATTTTAGAGCAACCTCCAGAAAATGTGAAAGCATAACCCGATGTGTCATACCTGTTCCACAACAAATGTGTACATGTGTAATCTTGGTATACAAGGAACCATGTAAGTTGAGTTTAACCATTTCGGGTCATGTGGTTGGCTCTAATAAGCTACTAGGTCAATGGTCTACGAGAGGCCTTCCAGATGGCATTAGAGCAACCCATGTATACGATCAAGTAGGGGCCTGGAGTTTATGTGGCCACCAATCAAATGACCTGTGAAATACAGTAATCACTCTAGTGCTCAACCCCCTACGTAAGCACGAGGCTTTAAAGATGGGGAGATTTTGACACTTTGTCCCATATCAAAAGTCTACATAGGTGAGCTAGGGTATGTAAGGAATCACGTAAGCTACTACTAGTAACTTGGTCTTTACTAGGCCAATGGTTTACATGGACGTTACATTATGACAACGTAGCCCCACAAACAGCTTATTCACCTCGCTTAAAAGAGGACCGAGAGTTCTATGGCTTTAAAAAGAACAAAAAGGCTTTTCTCGATTTTAACTTACAATGGCGGGATATCCTAAAAAGAGGAGAAAATTTGAAATCACTCAAACAATATGATGGTGTTGAATAGCATGGGCACTTACAACGTCTCCAAACATGTCTAGAAAACGTCGGTATGAATCATAGGCAAACCGCTCTCCACTTTTTGCTGCCAAACCAACAACCACTGCATCATTCAGTCCAAGGTTGAGAACAGTGTCCATCATGCCCGGCATCGATATCTGAACAATACATGTAAACAGATGAGTCTAAAAGTTCTAAACATACAGTCTGGTCTGGTGACAAGTCCTTAGGCATATATCACTTTGCATATAGAAATGCATCTTCTTTTTTGAAGAGCATTATTTGACTGGAAAAGTCTCCGGTACACACCACAGGATGTGTATGTGTTCTTGATGTAAAAATCATGATTTTTAAATGAAAAATTCATGATCGACATTAATTCACAATGTACCAAACACTAAAATTGGAACTATGTTGTATTAGTATAAGGGGGAGTCCCTAGCTAAGAAGACAAGCCAAGCCGGAATAAGCCACTTGAACTCACACCAAGCAGCAGGTCAGGCCTGGTTGAATGCTCGCCAAAGATGGCTTTTTTTTCCACTCACTAGTTAAGGGGAAATATGGAAAAACATCTTGTGATCTTTGAGGAAGGGTGGAAATGAATGGACTGATTTATTTCCCCAGCTCAAAAGGCAAGGAAGAAGAGAAAGGCACTCCCCGGGGAGAGTAGAACCCGGTCCGAGAGAGAAGAACAACAGTGTCTCTTAGACAAGACAAAATACGGGCTTTTAACTGTCGTCTGGTTTCAAAGACTGGGCAGCTAGAAATATCGTACTAGATTGAAGGCGTTTTATGTGCACGCGGATATGCCTTGGCTGTAGGTATGTGTTTGAAGGAGTTCGATTTATTCAATCCCCAAGTCAAAGAAGTTAGCAACCAACTTTTTGAACTATAGACTACAGAGTAAATGCTGTTTACAAGGTATCTGTTTTTTTCTGCTTAGTTCCACAGTAAACACGAATTACCAAGTATGATTGCCCAACTCGCCTGCAGGAAGCCAGAATTGCTAGTAATCGCCGAATATTTAAAAGAACCGATAGAACATTGTTTAAAAACAGTGCTGGAGATGAAAGTAGAAGAGAAAAGGCAAAAAAAAAAAAAAAACTCACTGCGGCACCGGATCGAACAGATAGAAGGAGGGGGTTGGAAGGGTCACCAAGGAATGCCCTCATTTCCTTCTCAACAATCTTCAACCCTTCCAATATCTCATTCTCCCACAACCCATCTGGTAATAGTTTTTTCCCCATTTGCTGATACTCTTGGCATGCTTCTGTTGATATGGTAAACCCAGAAGGCACTGATAAACCAATGCTTGCCATCTCTGCCAAATTTGCTCCTTTTCCTCCCAACTGAAAATATACACACCCATTGAATCTACACATATTGTTTTTTGAGAAAGTCTATGTACAGGTGCGGACTCAGATGTGTTCGACATTGTCCAATGCACGTGAAATTCTCATTATTGTGATGAACTCCACGTGTATTAGACGGACCTCCAATCTTGGTATCCAGTATTTTTCCTTCTTAAATTCCTCTAAATACTTATGATCCAATCATATATAGCAAAGATTGGTGATAATCATATACCCAATATTACCTAAAAAACAATAAGGATGTAAGCTACTCACCAAGGACTTCATGCCCTTGTTGCCCTCACTTCCTCCTTTTCCAAAAGTATATACTCTCTGTATCATCATCAACAACAGAATTTATAATCAGTATTTGCAACAAAAATTCAAAAATAAGAAAAATAAAACAATACCAAACAGAAATAAAAATAGAATTCTTTTTCCTAACATTCAACAAAAATAACCCATTTGATATTCAACACTATTGGCTGATAATACCTTTCTTTCTCCTCCATTCCATAATTTTCAAAGACAAACAAAAATTCAAAACAGAAATAGAAAAAAGTTTCTTATATGGATAAAAATTAACCCATTTGTTCCAATAACTAAAAAAGAAAGAAACCCATTTGATATTGATCACTATCGGCTGATTATAACCATCTTTCTCCTCCATTCTACGTATTTAAATAGACATGTGAAAATTCAAATTTCTTTGGATTCTTTTTTTTAATCAGCAGGATCTCTAGCCTTAATAGCATATTGAACGGAAGCAAGCATTCCAAACCTATAAATCAAATCGTTTTGATTTCAAAAAAAAACTTCTACCTGAAAGAAAAAGAGGGAATCTAGTAGTTGGGCAACTGTACTGAAAAATTAGAGGAAAAGTCTAAGAAAGAACGCAATTATTCATGCACAGATTCGGACATAAATTTAAAACCGTCTAAAGAGCCTTCTCCAGAATAATTTGTGTCCGGACATGCATGCACAATTGTGTTTGTAGACCTGATCAAAATCATAACCAAGTAAAGCACTCACCTTCATGTTTTTTGCACAAAACTCACTCATCTTCCAAGAAAATCAAAGAGATGGAGAAATGCAGGTTCCACCAGAACCTATTAGGCAAAGCCTTCAAATAGCCCGAGTATGTTGTCCATTCAATAGATGACACGTGCTGGGTACGTGGAGAATTGGGACAGCATCATGGGCAGTGGTGCGTCCATGCGGCAATCTCGGCCACCCCATGACGACTGCTGATGCAACATAGGTATGGACGCATCTTATCGCTTTGGGTTATTGCTTCCATGAACGTTTCAGCGAACATGCAGAGGGCAGTGATGAAATGCCCACATCATACGTGTAAGTACTGTACGAGTGTATATATATATATATATATATATATATATAGTGGCGAATTTACTTAAGGCCCTGCGGCCACGTCACCACCTGAAATTATTTATTTATTTATTATTTTGGAGTTCAAATAGGACAGTTTTAATTGTTTACTGTGTGTACATATATTGTTAACAAAATTTTTATATATGTATATATGGTGGATTTACCTAAGGCCCTGGTGAGTCTTGTGACCCCTTGGAATTTTTTTGTTTTTACTATTTTGGAGTTGTGCATATATATCGTTAATAAAAATTTATTTTAAAATTTTTAGTTTGCGGTTAATTTTAAAATATTTTTTAAAGTTTATGATGAATTTTTGAACTTTTTTGAAAATAAAATCTAAAAATTACAATCGAAAGGTGTTTAAGTGAGTAGTATCGGCCAAGTTTTGTAATATGGTGGTGGCAAAATGAGCATATCTTTTTGCTTTTCTTTTTATTTTTGTCACTGTTGCATTAAAAAAAAGTAATCGACGTCGCTCATTTGAATCTCTTTCGATCGTCTCATGCGTTCTTTCTCTCCTCCTTTTTATAACATACAAGGAGTTCTTTGAATTTTATTTTTCAAAATTTTTTAAAAATTTATCGTTTACTTAAAAAAAAATTCGAGCTTAACTGTAACTCAAAATATTAAAATAAAATTTTGTTAACGATGTGTGCACAACACAAAAGATGTATTCTATTTAAGACTAAAAAATAGTTTCGTTTTTCTCACACAGCATGTGTGTTGTACTCACAACATAACACATATCTCATTCCCATATTTTTTATATGCGATCCAAATTTAAATTTAATCTAAATTTGCTCTCATTTATATTGCAGTGTAACTTCTAATTTTTTAAAAATTTATTCTAAATAATTGACTCTCCTAAATGAAATTCTTAGATCCGCCGCTATATATATGTGTATGTGCGCGCGCGCGCTTGTGTGTAGAGAGAGGGGGAGAGAGAGCATTGTTGTGGAATGACGTGAATATCCACTTGCCCCTAAGCAAATAAGAGTTTTTTATATGGTGTAGTGGGCCGAAATGGTGGCCTTTCCTGCTGCTCAGCGCACAGAGGATATGCCCGTGGCAGAACGAATAGTTGAATTGGGAGATGGGCCGACAAGACTGAAGGTGCAACAAAATATGTGGGCCTTAATCTAAGATTGAATATCGGGTTAGATCGATCAATAATTTGGCACAGATAAAGACTTGAATTAATGGGACTTTTGAAAAACCTAGATATAGGGTTGACATCATGTCGATCAAGATGTTTGTCCGAAGTGAGTTGCTTAGGTCAAAATCAACTATTAAATGAATGAAATAAAATTTTAGAAATGTGTGCTTTAATCGGAAAATACAAAGACTATTATTGCACTTCTTTCTTATTCAATCTGAGGTCTGACTTAAAGCATATGAGAGCCTTTAGTTAATATTGACCAGACGGCAAACAATTGTTTCTCTCACAAGATAGTAGGATCGAGACGGTTCAAGAAGAGAAGATTATATCAGATTAATGGATCTAACAACCCCACACATAAACAAGCTATTTCTAAAATTATTATTTGGTAAGAAAACCTCTAAAAATAACTTTAAGTGCTTGTATATATATATATATATATATATATATATATATATATATATATATATATATATATACACACACACACTAGTGGCAGATTTACCTATATCCCTAGGGTCACGTAACCTCTTGGAATTCTTTTTTTTTATTTATTTACTATTTTGGAGTTCAAATAAGATAATTTTTATGTACTGTCCACATATACCGTTAACAAAAATTTATATATGTATACAGTGGCGGATTTACCTAAGACCCTAAGGAGTCACGTGACCCCTTGGATATGCATTTCAACATTAGTATAGGTAAGTACTGTATATAGTGGCGGATTTACCTAAGGCCCTAAGGAGTCACGTGACCCCTTGGAATATGTATTTCGACATTAGTATAGATAAGTACTGTACGAGTATTAACTATATATATATAGTGGCGGATTTACCTAAGGCCCTAAGGAGTCACGTGACCCCTTGGAATATGTATTTCAATATTAGTATCGATAAGTACTATACGAGTATATATATATAGTGGCGGATTTACCTAAGGTCCTGGGTTCACGTGACCCCTTGGAATTCTCTTTCTTTCTTTTATTTACTATTTTAGAGTTAAAATAGGACAGTTTTTGTGTACTGTGTGCACATATACTGTTAATAAAATTATATATATATGTATATATATATGTATATGTATATATATATAGTGACGAATTTACCTAAGGCCCTATGGAGTCACTTGACCCCTTGGAATGCTATTTTTTTTTCTTTACTATTTTGGAGTTCAAATAGGATACTTTTTGTGTACTGGAACAAAAATTTATTTTAAATTTTGAGTCTGCGGTTAAACTCAAAATATTAAAATAAAATTTTATTAACAGTATGTGCACAGCACACAAGAGATATTTTATTTAAGACTCAAAAATGATTCCGTTTTTCTCACACAGCATGTGTGTTGTGCTCACAACACAACACATATTCCATTCCCATATTTTTTACATGCGATCTAGACTTAAATTTAATTTAAATTTGCTTTCAATTATATTGCAGTGTGACTTCTGAATTTTTTTTTAAAGTTTATTCTAAATAAGTGACTCTCCTGAATGAAATTCTTAGATCCGTCTGCATATATATATATATATATATATATATGTGCAGAGAGAGGGGGAGAGAGAGCATTGTTGTGGAATGACTTGAATATCCTCTTGCCCCTAAGCAAATAAGAGTTTTTTATATGGTGTAGTGGGCCGAAATGGTGGCCTTTTTCGCTGCCCGGCACACAAAGGATAGGCCCATGGTAGAACGAATAGTTGAATTGGGAGATGGGCTGGCAAGACCGGAGGTCCAACAAAATATGTGGGCCTTAATCCAAGATAGGATACCGGGTTAGATCGATCGACAATTCAGCACGGATAAAGACCCGAATTAATTGAACTTTTGAAAGATCTAGATATAGGGTTGACGTCACGTCAGTCAAGACATTTGTCCGAAGCGAGTTGCTTAGGTCAAAATCAACTATTAAATGAATGAAATAAAATTCTAAAAATGTGTGCTCTAATCGGAAAATACAAAGACTATTATTGCACTTCTTTCTTATTCAATTCGAGGTCTACCTTAAAGCATATGAGAGCCTTTAGTTGATATCGACCAGACAACAAACAACTGTTTCTCTCGCAAGCTAGTAGGATCGAGACGGTTCAAGAAGATCAGATCAGATCATATTAATGGATTTAACAACCCACACATGATAAGCTATTTCTAAAATTATTATTTGGTAAGAAAACCTCTAAAAATAACCTTAAGTGCTTGTCCAAGCAAAAAAATAACTTTTTTTAAGTCCAAATTTAGCACAGGAAAATGTCAAAATAATTTATTACCATACAATCATTTTGTGTGATATTATATTTGTGATCAAAATCTCTACGAAATTATTCAAGTAAAATAGTCACAACGAGTTGAGGCAGAAAAAATAATTTATGCACTATTAAAAAAATGTTGTCAAATTTTTAACCTTCCCTTTGAAAGATAAAAAAAGAATATGTATTTCAATATTTGTGTAACTGAGATTTGTAGTAATTCCGATAATTTTACACGGGATCACTATCTCTGTTGACAACTTATGACCATCCTAACGAACCAAGGGAATACGACTCCTACTCTCTCTCTCTCTCACACACAAACACATACACCTTTCCTTCTCCTTCTCTCTCCCTCACACACACCCTTCCTTCTCCCTCCCGTTCTCCTTCGATTTAACAATGACAGTAGCTCTGATTTATGAACTCTATAGGCTAGAAAAGTGGACCCACAACGCCCATGGAAACCCTTCATCCTTGAAATGTCTTTACTTGATTGATTGAATCTTAGGTCACACAAAATAAAAGTGAAATGATCATCAAAAAAATAGAACTGGCCGAAAAAACTGCATTTTGATCTATAAAGAGTTGGGGGCGATCGGTTTCAAATTAACCGGAGTGATTTTTTCAATTTTACAATTCAGTTTTGGGGTGTTTTTTTTTTTTAACCGACCAAACCAAACCAAATTCATAGAATGGACACTTTTAGATTGTTGATTCTAGTTTTGACCTAAATACAAGAATTTTGGGATCGAAAGGAAGGATCTAGCTGTGAGAAAGAGCCGCTAAAGGATCGAATCAGATTGGACTTAGAAAGCGAACCCTATTATATCGATCGTTTCAACTCCTCTTCTTTTCAGTTATCCCTTATCTTAGCGATTATTCGATCTAAAATGTTTCTTCTCCTTTTTAAGAATTAGATCCTTACTTCTTTTTTAGCTATCTTTCACTACAGGAAATTTAAAATTTAACAACGGTCTAAATCTTCACAAAAGATCCTGAAAAGTGCTGCTATAGACCCGAAGGCTATACCAACACTTGAGAAAGCATTAGCTAAACTGTCGCGAGATGACCGAGGTTTATAGTGACACTTTTTACAAATGCTGGTACAAGTATCTTTTTACTGACAGTTTATTTAGTGACACTTGAACTGCTGTTAAAGTACACGAAATGAAACATTTCTTGGGACACTTGTGAAAGCGTCACTGTATCCAAATTGATTCAATTATTTTCCTACAATTTGAACAATATTAAACCTAGTCTTATTTTAGCACTACAAAATACAACAAACACTTTTTTTGTATAGACAAATAGAATGATATATATATCGAAAAAAACAAGATGATTACAGCATAGACCAATTGGTTGACAAAAAGCTAACCAAATGGGAGTAGAAAACAAAAGAGTATTATAGCCATTACAATCCTTGTGAACAAAATCAAAGAACTAAAACCTGAGGCATAGATGGAATCAAGAAAACAGAAAAAAGGCAAACAAATGCGATTGGACTCCTTAGGAAAGACAGCAATCAGCACTATTAGTAGAAGACCATAAGTAAAAACCACAATCTAGGTAGCCTCAAACCTTCATGAGCAACTTAAAGTAGTAAACTCTTCATTTCTAAATAATGCAGAAACCTGTACTAATCCTTTGAAGACACCACCGGTGGACCAACGTAGCATGAAACGACCAATTCAAAGACACCAAAATAGCTACACTACTAATCCCAAGCAACATAAACCCGAACAAACCATCCTAGGACAAGGTCATATCCTTTAAACCTTTCATAGCAGAAAAGAGAGCAACAGTCAAAGCTAGACCAGAACATACCCAGGAGGCCTCCCATCTCTCATCGCTTGCACAAAAACCAGCACATGAGAAGACAGACAGAAGACCCACAAACAAGACCCAAATTACATTAAAAGACACCCTTGTAAAACAGACTCAGCAGAAAACCTCATCTAATTATGGTACAAAAGACTAAACAAATCAAGATTGTGCTATCCTTTGTCTTTCCATCAAGACTATCGAAATCCAAGCCTTCTTTATTGTTCTACTACTTGCAACCAAAAAGACATTGATAGAAAATACATAAAATTTTCAACCATCATGACTCGCAAAAGATGACCATTAGTGTTTCTCATACCACAAAATTATATGTCATGCTTCGCAGAAGATGATTTTGATGAACCAAAAAACACCATGTCCTAGTTACCATTTCGTTTACTGCATTCTTTTTGGGCTACATTTTAGACCCATGGATTGAATCATGTTAATTTATTTGATAAAAGAAATGTGAGAAAATTGAATCATGTTCATTTACTGTATCTATGATGACAATCAAAGCAGTCCCCTCTCTCTCTCTCTCTCTCTCTCTCTCTCTCTCTCTCTAATAAACCTATAAAATTGAGCTTATCTGTACGACATTGAGCCTTAGTTTGTTACATTGCTGAAGGGGGAGTCTCAGTGCATAGACATTTGTTTAGTATGGTTGGGTACTGCCATAAAGATTTGTCTTCATCTAAAATGTTCCATTATTTTAGAAATTTCTCTCTGAAAGCTTTTCTTTTACGCCTTTCTTAGATGCCTATTCTTATTTTGTGGCTATTCGTATATCTCCCGAAAGCTTATTCCTCTAAAGTCTAAACCCTTTTAGGCCTTTTATTGCATTGAGTTACTTCGTAAGGTCTTATTATATTTGTACTATTCTTCTCCCCCAAAAGAAACTGTAGCATTCCCAGCTCTCCCTCCTTCCCCGAGGGCTCTTATTATAGTCTTGTTTGTCCAAAATTTGATTTATTGTGGCCCAAATTCCATTTTGGTTAACCGTCACAAAACTAAGCTCATTTTGGTTAACTCAAATGTGCCAAACTGATACCAGTCTCTTCATAAAATCAATTAGGATGGGTTTTCAAAATTTTCATCCCGAACTGATCGGTCTTCTATGCCTACAAAATACCCGAACCCGAACCGATTTTACCTCTAAACAAAATACATATTTAAAATAATGAAATGCATACTTGTACTATTGAAAATAAAAGCAAACTGAAAGAGTTGGTAAAGCATGCCTAGAATAATAGCTCATTGATTGAGTGTTGTTGCACCGAAGATGTACGAAATTAAGCCATATGCCGAAGGGTCCTTACGAATCAGATCATTCAGATAATATACACATAAATGTGGACAACTAAGGTTACCAACCTATTCAGGTTTTCAATTTACTAATCAAGCAAATCAAATAAGAACCAAAAGGTATCTTAAGTCAAAACAAAATACGTATCTAAAATGAGGAATGCAGATCTGTACTATTGAAAGTAGAAAGCAGGACGTAAAGCAGGCCTAAAGTTATAGCTTATTGATCGAGTGCTCTTGTGCCAAAGTTGAACGGGGCAAAGTGATCTGTCGAAGGGTTCTTGCAAATGAAATCATCCAGATAATACAAATAGGGTGGACAACTAAGGTTACCAACCCATTCAGGTTTCCAATTTGCAGATCAAGAAAATCAAACAAGAACCAAAAGATGGTGGGGGGAATACCACAAGAAGCAAGAATTTAGCCCTACAAAAACCAAGAAAATTGCTCCAAACTCTTGTCCTGTCACAAAGTCCTATTGAAGTCCAATGTTCTGCAAACTGTTGCAAAACATGAAAATATCATATTACCAAACAGTATAGAGATTGTCTTTATTTATGAAAGATGGAGAACCATCACAGACAACCAAAGTTTTGAGACACGTCCTTTCCAAAGGGCACAAAATGAAATGTTTCACTCTTGTCGAATGAAGCATTCAAACAGTCTTTTATCGCAAGCACAACTCGATTCGAGAAATAAGTTTTACGAGCGAGCATAATAACGTACACAAATACGACGCTGTATGGTGCTTCGACAGGAAGGGCAGTCCTTCATTCCCTGCTTCTCATGTAGCTCATTGCATGTGGTGCAGACCACCTGATGAGCACAAGGCAGGAAAACAACAGACATCTCCTCTGAAAGGCACATCACACACTCCCGTTCGCGCTTCACACCAGAATAATGTTCCTGGCATTTTGGAATTATTTTGGAGATAATGGGAGGTGGTGGGGAGTTTCTAATGTCTTTCAGTGTGCTAGCGTAGCTTCCGTCAATGCCTCTTCTTAGAGCAGCTATTTTGGAGGAGTCGGTCTTCAATCTCAATCCGAAGACTTGTTTCTCAAGCTTCTCGATATCGTCTTTGTACTTTTGTATGGTTTTTTCTGCTTTCGATTTGATTGCCTCTTCTTTTGATTTGCTTGAAGCTTCGATTTGCTCTCTTTCTTTTCTTATTGAGCTGGCCCCGGTAACGAGTTCTTCCTTTGCCTTTTCTTCCTGTTTCCATCTAGCCTGTGATATTCAACCTTTATAATAAGAAACCAAAAGATAACTCAAATGTAGGGATCGGAAGACCCTCGTGAGACTGTAAAAAGCTGTACTTTTTTCAAAGATTTCGCAATGTGCACACCAAAACAACAGCATTCACCCTTCCTCTTTTATGAAAATCCCAGTGTTTATGAGTTTTTCGGAAAGTAAAGTAACTCGTCATGCTAAAAACAGACGATAAGGTTAGGGGCTCGCGAAGTTTACACAGCGAATGTAGTTCTAGGGAACTCTTTTATTCATGTAGATCTTCAGTTCACAAAATTTACAGATGACACAAAGGAACTAAGAATTCTGAAAATGCATCCAAATGAAGTGAGACATAAAAGCACAGTTGCTTGAAAGCAAGGACCAAACAAACTATAATGTGTCAGTAACCGTAATAAACCATCAAGAGACAAAGGCGCATGCAAGAGAAAAGAAAGTCCCTGTTTGGGCATGGCCCTAATACATTGACCTCTCACAGACCTGAAACTCAAGTTTTAGGCTATTGAAAAATCTAATAATAGAGATGAACAAAGCCATATAGATTCTCAATAAGTGAGTTACTCGACCTCGACCAGCCTTCCCATCTGAAACCTTGGCATGAGATTGAATCTGAGCCACTTTCCTTTTTTGTTATTGCCCATCCAACACCCCCCAATAAAACAAGGAAAAATACGCAGATCCTCAACAATAGTAGAATACAAGGCAAACAATCCTTATCTTAAGGGTAAGACAAAATCAATCCCCTTCAGCAGCTTGTCTTATAATTCCAAGTTCTCATATTGCATAGGTCTAAAAGACTCACCGCAAATTTCTAGTCACAAGTACCAAAACACCCCACAACGTGAGTATTTGGTATGTAGTTCAGGTGCTTCTTGGTGACTAACCCACAACTTTTCTCTCCCAGAACGCGAACAATATGGCTTTCACATACTTATGCTATCTAGAAATAAGGGAAATTGGATAACGTCCTCAACCGATGCCATCTCTACTTTTGTGATCTCAAAGTAAAACTACAGATTCTATTCATGTGATATAATAAATTCTTTTGGGAAGAAAATAACTAAAACATGTTTATCTGAAACAAGATCCCAACTTAGCATGAACATATTACATACCTCAAGTTGATCTCTTACATCTTTAGCTTGTTCCAGTTCCTGTTGCAGCATTGCCAACTTGCGTTTCTCAACCACAATTTCCTCATGGAACAATATCTTTTGCTTCTCCCATGACTGAACACCCAAAATCATCATCTTCTCCCTCTTTGACACCTCCTGACAGCTGGCGGCTGCCTCAGCAGCCCTAAATTTAGCAGCCTCCATCTCTTGCCTTAACGCGGCATTCTCCACTTCAAGTCTCCGAACAGTGGAATTAGCTCTGTCCACCTGTCCGCATGCTTTGCCCAATGCATATTCCATCTCAGAAAGCTTCTTCATCGTGCTCTCCTCTAACATTTGCTTCTCTCTCTTGATCCGTTCCACCTCTTCCTTCTCTTGCCTTAGAGTCTTAAGCTCCCCTTTGTCTTTGCTCAGCCTACGTGCAGCTTGCATGACTTTTTGGTTGGCCCACTCCGTCCACTCTTGGAGTTGATTTTGCAGCTCCTGTAGCCTCGGAACCAATTTCAAATACATTTCGTCTTTCTTGTCCTGTGGGACCCTCTTTCCTAGGGATTTAGGAGCCTCAGCATTGCTTTTAGTAGGAAGTGAAAGTGAAAGCTCGGTATCAGAAGCTGATAAAGCAGGTGGGGTAAAGACTGCAGTTAATGCAGAGGAGGTGTCGATTTTAGGTAAGGAAATGGAATCAACTGTTTCCGATTTGGATTCCACAGGCGAAGAAAGCCCAGGATTGGGTGATAGATTAGGGTTTCCATTGTCTTGAGTAACATTAATTTCCACTATCTTACTTGTCTTCAGGGAAGCCCTTTTAACATTAACGTCTGTGGAAACTGACATGGACTTTATTTTCTTATCCAACATTAAACCACCAAAACCACTGATTTTCCCGGATCTACCTTTGGAACCATATGTTCGATGGCCTTTCTCCATATGCAACTTCTGCCGGAGTATGTATTCTCTCTTTGTGATACCAGAAATCTTTCTACTACCCACAAACTTTTCTTCGTGGCCGTGAGATTGAGTAGTGCCAACACCAACAGATGATTTATCCACGCTATCAGATGTGGAAATTGGATTTTCTTTTTCAGGAACAAAGTCATTTCTTGGTTTTACAAGGTTAGGAGCCCCAGAGAACTTGGGGACGACAGATTGAGAACTATGAGCAAAAGGCACCGAAGCCAAGGCAGCTGTTTCACATTGACAGGTATGAGCACAAGCAGTTGAAGAACTTAGTTTACAAGTTTTGGCTTCGGATCCCAACTGGGGCTGGACGGAATTACTCACACTGGGACCTACATCATCAACGAAACTACCAAGGGAATCGCTATCCATTGCACAAGCATGGGAGACATTCATGTCACTTATCAACAAGCGCCACATTGCATCCCCCATGCTGAAAAAAGGCCTAACCTCACGAAGAACACAAACTAACTCTGCCAACACATACTTCTCCATCTGCTGCAAATCCTCAAAGTATTGGGACCTTGACGAATCAATCTCTTGACCATTCCTAAGAAATGCCAGAGTGTTGTCCACCATATTCGATACAATGTCTTTACACCCGTAACAGAAGCCTGATCTCAAAACAGCCTTTGTAGTAACTTCCTCGGTGTAACCACAATCAATGATTTTTTTAATTGCAGTCTTGAAAATCATGTCTAAATTGTTCAAAACAAGTTCTTCAAGCTGGGATTCTGTGAGATCACTCCAATCAGCATCATGGGACTCATCTCCCGCTTCTGTTTCCTCTCTAGGCCGAATTGTGCCCACCTCAGACGATCCAACCACCATAGACAATCCGAGATCAAGTTTCAAAGCATCTAAATGTTCTTGACTAAAGCTACACATGTCACACCCATTGAGATGTCCATGACTCTGGCAAATTTCGAACTTCTCAGCTGAGAATTCATAACTCGAGCACTCGTTTTGAGGCACAGAGATGTTCCTATGTGTATCACCGAGTGGAGGATCAGCCCGGAATTTTCTCTTGTTCCTACTTCCTTTTTCTTGGGTAAACACTTGACTAGTGCCGCTACTACAGGCCTTAGCAACCATTGAAGCCATTCTAAGCTGCAGAACAGAACTACTCATCAATACCTCCAAAAAATTAAGTGGACTAAGTGGGTATTTGTTGCAGGCGAACTTTAGTAAAAGTTGATTATTAAGAATCCAGAAGCAAATAAGTATCGAAATAGAACTTTGTAAATTAGCCTTTTGAGATTTGTTCGATTGTTTCTGGCCCGTAGACCAAAATTAGAAGTGGTGCACAACAAACAGTTTGGCATATCCTTCGAAATCAAATAAGTCATACCGTGCAGCACTTTAAACCGCAACAAACACCCACTTTATATCATATTGACCGTGTACCAAAACACATATAACTTATGTAGGTAAAGAATTGAACACAAATAAAATAAGATTAGACCATCGGATTATAATAAAAATAAACTCAAAGCATAGTCTTTCAGTGTCGTTAGAACTTGGAATCATAATTCAGCTCAATAGACAGGACACAGAAAGTGAATTCAAGTCAAGCAATAACCTGATCATGATCATCAAATTCAACTTGACACAGACACATACCTGCCGTTATACGAGTATTTGAATTTCTCAAAATTGAGCCAAATCACATGATTAATCATCAATTAAAGGGAAAAAAAATGAGGAACCCATATACGAAACTCCATAATCATTGTATGCAAATGCCACCTATAAGAATTTCAATCAATCCTGATAGATATGAGCAATCGGACCAAAACCCATAAATCAGAATCAAGAAGAAACATAAATGGATGTACACATATATCCAGTGTCCCTATATGTGTCAGAGATCTCAAAAGAAAAGTGGGTAACTTTGAGACTTATTGTGGGAACCATTCAATCGATACGTACTTGGTTCTAGTTATAGCTGGAGCGATCGAAAAACCGATAAATCTCAGAGCATTGAGGAGCAATTGGGTGTCTCTCTCTCTCTTATATATTTTGGTTGAATTTGTAAGTAATTTTTCTTTGGGTGTTAACCAGAAATACAACCAGGGTTGGTTGTTAACCAGAAATACAACCAGGGTTGTGTACTATGTTGTTAACCATGGTTAAGAGGGGCCAATGGTCCCCTATCCTTTTGCATAGGGGGTATACAAGGAATTATAGTTAATATTACTGAGTTAGTCTATGTACACACATTTAGATACAGATGTATCTGGAATAGTTAGATGTATGAGAAATTTTCCATAATCATATGAGTCTCACACACATCCAACGATACTGAACTCATCTGTATTCGAATGTGTATGAAAGATTTGTGTTCCTAGATTTTTTTTATTACTATAGCCCAAGTTAGAAAAAAAATCACCAAAAATGAAAAATAAGTCTAAACAGAAACATTTCTTGTTTTTGCTTATTTTTTAGTTTTTGGACATAATTTTATATTTTTATGTCTAGAAGAACCAATACTCTATAAAAAAAATTGACGCAGAACAACTTTGGTGGTAGGAGTGGAATGTGAAAACTAGGTGTGAGAATTGGGTATTTAAGTCGAGCAATTTTACTAATTTATTCTAATAGTGTGATTTTATATTTTAACCATGACACTTATTTTTTGTCACGACAACAAACCAGCAGAATATTTTTTTTAGGGTAATAATGAAATCCATTTGTAACATAATTTCGTTTTCAATGTCAAATCAAAATGAGTAATCATTTTCTATATTAATATAGATAATAAATTATTTTCCATCATATTTAGGTAATTTCAATCTCTCAATAAGGAATATGGAATGAAGAAGCCCATATGTAGTAGGGGTGAAATAGGTTCGGTCCGGTCGGTTTTTTCGGCAATGACGGACCGAACCGATCGGTTCGGGGAGGATGCTGGCGGAACCGATCCCAACCGAAAAAAAGGGTAAACCGAAGTCGGTTCGTGGATGTTCGGTCCGATCGGTTTTTTCGGATTTTTCGGGGATTTCGGGTTGGGCTTAAATTTGGGCCGGTAATGATTTTGGACCATACAAAAAATAATAAAATAAAATTTTAGCCATGAAAATAAATTTTTAATGATAATTTTGGCCCAATTTTAAATCCACATTACATAAATCCAACACAAGTGCGGTTCGGTCCATCGGTTCGGCTCGGTCTCCTTACTTGTCGGATCGGTTCGGTTCGGTCTGGACTGAATCTAGAAAAACTGACCCCGAACCGAAAACTGAATATTTTCTAATTGTCGGACCGAAGCCGACCGAATAAATGACCTAACCGACCGCGGACCGAAAATTTCGGTCGATTTTTGTCATTTTTCGGTTTGTCGGTTTTTTATTTCACCCTAATATGTAGACATAATACACCTAAATAGCAAAGTATGTAAAAGCCATTCAATATATAGCCTAATATAATGGTAAGCACATGATATCAATAATGATAGTGAGAAATAACTAAAATGACCTTCTTTCTTATTGCAATAAAAAAATAGACTTTGTGGATAAATTTTATTGTTGACATTGATAAAATAAAATAAAATAATAGGTACAGTGAGTTTGTGAACAGCTGACCATCGCATTATGAAAATTGGATAGATTCAATCTATGGTAATTGCGACCTCCTAAACAGATCTACTAAATTCAACGAATTATTCTAAATGATCAAAACGGCTAGTTATTAAAGAAATTCTTTGTCGACTCTTTGTGTAATATTCGTTTGGCTGAGAGCTCTCAAACACATCATAAGTTAAATTCATACTAACGAATAACCAACCCGCAATGAATATAGAAGGTATAATGATGCTATGAGTTACCCAGTATCGAATACTTATGATCGGAAATATCAAAGAAAAACCTAAAGGTGATGATTTTTTACCAAATAAAAGTAAATTTAGTGGTCATCAAAGAGTTTTGGACTTTGACCCAAAATATGTTGTCAAATACAAGGGTAATCACATGATTACCAATTTTGATAGTGAGAAATAATTAAAATAGACTTTTTACCTTTTTGCTATAAAAATAGATTTTGTTAAAGTGGTGTTTTTGACCAAACAATAATAAATTCAATAGTCATCAAAGAGCCTTAACACTTATTTTTTATGGCGATAACAAACCAGTAGAAATATTTTTGTAAGGATAATAATGAAAATCATTTTGTAACAAGATTTAATTTTTAAAGTGACATCAAAATGAGTAATCATTTTTCTGTATTAGAATAGATAAGAAATTATTTTCCATCATACTTAGGTAATTGTAATCTCTCAATAAGGAATATGGAATGAAGAAGCCATTATGTAGATATAATCACATGATACCAATATTGATAGTGAGAAATAATTAAAATGGCCTTTTTTTCTTATTGCAATATAAAAATGGATTTTGTGGATGAATTGGATTGCTGATATTGACCCAAAATAAAATAATAGGTATGGTGAGTTTGTGAACAAACAATCATCGCATTATAAAAATTGGATAGATTCGATCTATGGTAATTGCGACGTCCTAAAAGGATCTATTAAATTCATCAAATTGTTTCAAAGGATCAAAACGGCCAGTTATTAATGGAATTCTCTATTAGCTCTCCGTGAAATATTCGTGCTAAGTACGTGCTAACTAATAACCAACCTGTAATAAATATAGACGGTATCATAATGCTACGCTATCAAATATTGGTGATCATATCAACAGCAAAACATAAAAGTGGTAATGTTTTTACCAAATAATAGCAAATTTAGTAGTCATCAAAGAATTTTGAAATTTAACCCAGTATATGTACATATTGGTCTAATATAAGGCTAACCACATCGATGAATTGCATTGCTGATATTTACCTTGAAAAATAAATAGTAGATATATCGAAGTTTCTAAACAAACAATCATCACACTGTAAACATTGGATGAGTTCGATCTATGGTTATTAGGACCTCTTAAAAGAATCTACTAAATTCATCAAATTATTCCAAATGATGAAAATGCCAGTCATTAATGGAATTCCCTGTTCGCTCTCCGTGAAATATTTGTCTGGTCGAGGGTTTTCAAACACATCATAAGCTAAGCTCGTGCTAACAAATAACTAACCCACAATAAATAATGCTATGAGTGACCTAATACCAAATATTGTTGATAATATCAGCAAACAAACGAAAAAATGAAGATTTTATTACCAAATAAAAGCAAATTTAATAGTCACCAAATTATTTTGAACTTTAACCCAATATATTGTCATCAAATTATTTTTTTGACTTTTTTAGCTTTTGGACATAATTGTATACTTTTCTGTCAAGATGAATCAATACTCCAAAAAAAAATTGGCGCAAAAAAATCCCAGTTGTAGGAGTGAAATGTGAAAGTGAGGTGCGAGAGTTGGGTGGTTAAGTTGAGCAATTTTACCAGTTTGTCTTGATAGTATAATTTTATATTTTAACTCTGATACTTATTTTTTGTCACGATAAAAAATCAGTAAAATTATTTTTTGGGGTAATAATGAAAATTATTTTGTAACATAACATAATTTCATTTTCAATGTTAAATCAAAATAAGTAATCATTTTCTATATTAGTATAAATAATAAATTATTTTCCATCATACTTGGTAGTTGTGGAATGAAGAGATATAATCCACCTAAATAGCAAAGTATGTAAATGCTATTCAATATATTGCCTAATATAATGGTAAGCACATTGATACCAATATTAATAATTTGATAGTGAGAAATAACTAAAATGACCTTTTTGTTCTTATTGCAATAAAAAATGAATTTTTTAGATGAATTGTATTGCTGATATTGACCCCAGCAAAAAAAAAAAAGGTACAGTGAGTTTGTGAACAACCAATCATCTCATTATGAAAATTGGATAGATTCGATCTATGGTAATTGTGACCTCCTAAAATGATCTATTAAATTCGTCAAATTGCTCAAAAGATCAATTCGACGAGCTATTAATGGGATTCTCTGTCGGCTCTCCGTGAAATATTAGTTTGGCCAAGGGTACTTTTCAAACACATCGTAACCTAAGCATGTGATGACGAATAACCAACATAAAATAAATAGAGAAGGTATAATAATGCTATGAGTGACCCAATACCAAATACCAGTGATAATATCAACAAAAAAATCCCCAAAATTAGCCTCGTGGTTATTGAGATCTCTGAAAAGGATCTATTAAATTCATCGAATAGTTCCAAAGGATCAAAATGGCCAATTATTAATGGGATTTCCTGTCAAGTCTCCGTAAAATATTCGTTTAGCTGAAGACTTTCAAACACATCGTAAGCTAAGTCTGTGCTAACGAATAACCAACCCGCAATAAATATAGAAGCTACTATAATAATGCTACGAGTGATTCAGTATCAATATTGGTGATAATATCAAGAAAAGAACGTAAAAGTGGTAATTATGTACCAAATAATTGCAAATTTAGTAGTCATCAAAGAGTTTTGAACTTTTACCCAATATATGTACATATCGGTCTAATATATGTACACATCTATGATTGTTGATATTTATCCTAAAAAAGAAATAGTAAGCATACTGAAGTTTGTGAACAAATAATTATCGCACTGTAAAAATTGGATAAGTTTGATCTATGGTCATTGGGACCTTTTAAAAGAATCTACTAAATTCATCGAATTATTTCAAAGGATCAAAACTCCAGATATTAATGAAATTCTTTGTCGGCTCTCCATGAAATATTTGTTTGGCCAAGGACTTTCAAACACATCGTAAGCTAAGTACTCCATGCTAATAAATAACCAACCCACAATAAGTAGTGAAGGTATAGTAATGTGTTATGAGTAACCCATACTAAATACTGTTGATTTTTGACCAAATAAAAGCAAATTTTATAGTCATCAAAGAGGTTTGAACTTGACCCAATATATGTATATATTGTCTTGTATAAGGATAATCACATGATAGCAATTTTGATAGTGAGAAATAATTAAAATGAACTTTTTTCTTATTGCAATAAAAGTGGACTTTGTGAAAGTGTTTTGACCAAATAATAACAAACTTACTAGTCATCAAAGAGTTTTGAACTTAAAGCAAGACTACGTAAACAAATTTTTTTTTTCAAAAATATCCCCGAATTGAAAATTATTGTATTAGAATTACTTGGATTTAGAAGCATTACACATTCAAGTAAATCTCGGAAAAAAAAATTTGTGACCAAAGACTTTCTTAGAGTGATGCTAAAGTCCTAAAAAAATGAACGAAGAAACTTTATGGTCATGATTCACTTGAATTAGTGGGACTATAAATACAAATGAACCAAGATCGTTGATTTTGAATTCAAGAAAACTTTCTTGGTTCATTTTTTGGGACTGTAGACTTTTCCTTCCATATGGGCAATGACTATACAATGGCAGTTATTATAAGCTAATTGCTCAATACTTTATGATGATACAAAGACTTCAACAAATTTAAGACATTAATACTTATAATGTTGCGGGATGAAAGTTTACTTTCGTATATCGATTTTTAACTTTTTCATACATTGAGAAACACAAAAATACAAACGCTCAAAATACAAAAACGGTGACGTGTCGATTGCGAGAGCTTAGAATAAGTTAGATTAAAATAAAGTGACATTGTTCACATATATAATGTATGTATAGAATATTTCTTGGGCTTAATTGAGTGTTCATTTGGATAGCTACCAAAGGGCATTTAATTTTGACTAAAAATCAATGATTTTATTTTTATGGACGTTAAAAAGATGTAATTTTTGTTTTAATACAACCATGAAAATGAGTATAAAATACAGTCTAGTAGGGGAAGCCGGATGTTCCCCTCTTAGTTTTCATTTAATAAAATATATTTTTTGCATACTAGGATATCTTTTGAAGAGTTTTCTTATCTGAGCAAATCACTGAATAGGCTAATCATGTTTATGACTTTAAGAGCAGACTCTGAAAGTAACCTATGTTAAGCATCTAAGTGAAAGCGGGACTCAACCCAATAAATGATATTTCAGCATGCATATTTCAACAAGTTCTATAGGCATGTATTCCCCTCCATGGGCCTACCCTTCCTCTAAAGTATTTGACTCAACATATTCTATTCGATACAAAAAGGAGAAGAACTCAACACAAATCAGCTCGTTCTTTTTGTGCTAAAAATCTTAATAGGAAGTGATAAAGAGATATAGGTACTTGTCTCGGTAAGGAAGAAAGGAAAACAAGCACATTTAGGGAATGCAATTCAGTAGAGAATTGTATGCTAAGTTTCAGAAGTATGAATTGCTCCCTAAAAAGAAATTTAATTATTCTCTTTCAGTTGGTTGGATCATGGATGCAATGATTTACTTCACGGGATGAAGTCTCTGGTTCAAGTCTAGGATAACCCATCTACACCAAGGAAAAGAATAGAAGTATTGGATTCCTTCGTGCATGTTTCACTTGGCTCAAGAGATATGACTGAGTTAATAGAATTTCTGCACACAAGGCTGTATAATTTTTTTTTTTAATTTTCAATTGACGACTTGTTGTGTAATTATATATAAATTGAAACTAAAATTATCATATTTTATTTTTGGTAATTTATTTTTAAGTTGCGAGACTTTAGTTTATAATATGTCCAATATGATTTTCTGTTAAAAATATTGTTTGAGAAATGTCTACTACTTTTTATTGATAAATTTAAAATGGTACGTTGATATGAACTGATACCGATATGTACCATGCTTGTAATAAAAATGGTACGCTCGCTAATATGAAATTGATAATTTTAATTTTGATGATCAATTTTAAAGAAATTAGGAAAATAGGAAGTGATAAAGAGGGATGGGTTGGTCTAATACTAATAACCCACGTGAATGCGGACTCCCCAAAGGTAAAATGGACCCAAAAGCAAACCCGAACGCAGCATCCCAACTACCACCGCTGCCGACCCCGTCGCCGCCGCCTGTACAGCCGCATCCACCACCACCCTCGCTCCATCAGAGCGATGCAGATGAGGAGGACGAGAGCGTGAAGCAACTCAATGAATGTTCTTCTGTCTACTTGTCGTTGCAGGTTTCTGAAATGACTCTTCTCTCCCTACTCACACCTCCTTCGTTCTCTCTTAAACCCTAAACCCGGATATGATCTCTTCACATGTTGCAGGATTGTCTGGTCAATACCAACAGGAATTGGAAATCTTGCCAGAAAGGTTTCTCTCTCTCTCTCTGTGCAGTAATTTTAATGGAAAAATTACTTAGAAGCTTGATTTGATACGCAACTCTTATGACTTTTTTTTTTTTATCAAATTGTTTCAAAATCTCTGAATGTCCAAAAATTGCATTTTAACCAGATTTTATGAATCAATTGACATTAATTCTCACTCTTTTGATAATTTCATTCACCCTTTCAAACTTAATCCAAAAAAATTTCCCACCAAATTTGGTGAAATACTTGAGTCTCCCTTCATTTGATGATAAAACAGTTCTTGTTTGATTTGACACAACTTGATGAATTGGGTTAAGCACACTTTCCGTTTAGTCCTCTCGAGTTCTATCCACTCTTAGAAGGCCAATCCGGCCATAGTTTTGGTTTTGATTAGGATTGGTTGTTTAGTCAGAGATTAGTTGAGCTGTACGTAAGCTGGTTTAAACACTATAGTTTATAAAAAAACATTTGTCGATGCTCTTATTTTTTTGGATAAGGTAAATGTTGCTCTTATCTATCCATTTTTGTCATTGGTTGATCAATATTTTCTTGCAGAAGTTCAAGCTTTGAAGGCATGCAATGAGAGGAGGAACAATGCCAAGGGAAATTGAGAATTTTGAGGAAATAAGCTAAGTCTCTCATTGAATGTGTTTATCAAGTAGCTCATATCTAGTTGCCGGGGGTGTGGCCAAGAAATAGCCAGTTGATTGCCCCGTTCCACTCGGCCTTTTTTGCTGCATGAACAAGGTCTTGGTACCATTTCTTAGTGGACTTTTTTGGTAGAGGAACATAGCAAAATGACAGCATTTCTTTCACATAGTATTTTACAATGTCAAAATAATGACAAGTTTTCGATTACAAGTTATTGTGACTGTTAAATTACTGAATAATTTTATGCTTCCAATTGGAACATTGAAGCAATTTTCATGATGGGTATGATATGATTATGTGAGAGTTTACGCACAGATCTTTTGGGCACGTATCCTCTCTCTCTTTCTTAGACAAACGCGCACTCAAACACACTACCTAAAGGGGCACCCGAACTCTCAACCTAAGCTGGAGCTCTATTCACCATCCTCCAATTCCAGGCTTCTCTTTTCCAAGACTTCGCTTCTTGAAATCGTCTTACCTATGGGTTTGGTTTCCTCAAGAGAGGGTTTTTTCTTACCTATGGGTTTGGATTTGAGGCAAGTTTTCAATTCGCTTCTCTCCTTAACGAGGTTTTCAGCTCCACTTCACTCGAGGAGCTCTCGCCCTGCTGATGCGGCAGCGCTTTAAGTAAAGACTCTGTTGCAACTTGTATGCTCTAATAAAATGCCCAGTGCGAAGCATAATGCGCTTTTGGTGCTGAGCACAAAACGTCTGTTCGCAAGCACTAGCAGAATCGAAATAGAGAGATTCTTGGATCATCTCAATGGGTTTCTCAAGCTGGACCAAGCTAAGGTAAGTGCTAATCACTATCGAGGTTGTTAAGCACGTCGTGTCTTTCTGGCAACTAGCTTCGCTTGACAAAGTTGGATCTGGATTGAGGAGAATTTTAGTTGTTTGCCAAAGTAATGTTGTTGTCCCCAGTTTTAAAGGGAACCTTTTTGACTTGAGTACTTCCTCTGTGAGGATATTAGAATGACAATTGAATAGTTTGGGTAGAAATCAAAAAGGCATACCGACCAATTTACACACACTTCGATTAATTTTTGATAATTAATTTTATCATCCACTAGTGGGAGGCGTAATTGAAGTCACAACAAAGCTCTTCATAAGAAGTAATAGTACTGAAAAAGTTTCGAATCCGATACTTTAAAAAACACACTCAAAGTTTAGTTAACCCTCCCTTTAGAGTTATCACCGGAGAAGACTGTGTGAGGCATAAGGGGAATCTATTAAAGTGTGATGTGTGTGATGCTATCTAGTGAAGAATAATATGGTGGCAATCAACATCTTCACTGTTGTTACAAGACAAGAAAAGGGCAAGACGAACTATAATAATGGGAGAATGGGATTAACAAATGACACATTACTGTCTTATATAATATTATTCGTTTTAGCCGTTCAAATTTTGTCTTTTTCTTTTATGTTTACATGTTCACATTAATGACTGCTAACTTTGAGTTCATAGCTTCGTTTGTGTCGAGTGACTATAGGTCCATTCAGACGTTGCTCCAAGAGAACTTTATTTGGTCCTTGCATGATCGTCTACCTTTCATGTCTATCTCATTTGGTCAGGTAGTTCTGCTTCTGGCGCTGGAAGAGCATGGTGGGATATAATGGTAGTTTTCAAAGTTCGAGATGTCTAAGCATTTCATTGGGTTTTGGTGTCCTTGTGGCTTTAAAGTGTTTTACAAAGTAGACTGTAGAGTTAATGATCAATTTTATGTAGTATGGAATTTTGCATCCATTAAGCAATGTGAAATCTTTTTTTTTTGATAACCGAGGTATCCGGACGGCTTGGGGACCAAGCTGGTCTTGCTTGGGGGGTCCCCCACCTGTTGCCGACTAGTCCTCGAGGCCCTGGCGCGTCGATCCTTTGTTTCCCCCAGTGGCCCCAAGGTTTTGCGGTTGCCGAGTTTCGAACACAGCATCTGGGGTTTACAGCTTGCCAGTCCTACCGCTCGAACAATCCCTTGGGGTTGCAATGTGAAATCTTTAACTACTCATTTGCTCGTTCACCAATTCTCTCTAAATGTCCGGCTTTGTAGTTGGTTCCACACTGTGATTGAGGTGTCACAACTATAATAATGGGAGAATCGAATAATCAGAAAATCAAATCAAACTCTTCGGCATCAAGCTCGGAGGTGCGGGTAAACCAAGAGTCACGATCACCTGCACTAGATGGCTAGATGGGGATGATATTGGTTTAGATTTGACTCTGACATCAATGAAGGAGAATGAAGGGTTGGACCCACCATTAGTGAGAATAGGCACCTTTTTGTTGCGATATATTTTGGAAAGGGAGGACTTGATAGCATCATACAACGACTACATAGAAGAGAAATCGAGCATCCTAGAGCAAGTGTCGACCCCCATCAGCGAGGGGTATACTTTACGAAGCAAGAAGTTGCATTAACCATCTTTTTCAACATTAGATGAAGATTTTTTGGATGCTGTTGCTGGTTGTTGATAACAGCAATACGATAGATTGAAGAGGCTAAAACTCATAATTATTTGTTTACAAAATTCGAATTTGTTCTTTTTAAATTGTTTCCATTTATATACCATTCCTCTTCTGTTTTTTTCTTGATTTTTATTTTTATTTTTTCTTTTTCTACTAAGTTTGTGTCAAATTTTATAGATCAATCATTCATCTTGATGAAATAAAATTATAAAGTAAAAAATAAGCAAAAATTTACTAAAAACAAAGAAGTTTGAAAAGATACTTTTTCCAATGTTGTGTATTTTAACGTTATCTTATTTGGACTTGTTAAATTTTAGTCTATATTTTTATACTTTTTTAAGTTTTTCGATGGACGCAAATGACAAAAACGTAAAAAAGAATAATAACAATAATTTATACAAAAAATAACGAAATATCAAATAATACATGTTATCTTTCACCAAAAATAATTTACTTTAAATTTAGTTGTAATAATAATTTGTCACTGTTGCAACTTTTAACATCATCTTATCAGGGTTTTTTTTCACTTTTGATCTACGTTCTTATACTTTTGATTTTTCTCGACGAGTAAAACTATAAAAAAATTATAAAAAATTACATAATATCAAATAATATATATTATCTTTTATCCAATATAATTTAGTCCATATTCATCCGTAATAATTCTATTATAATAAGAAAAATGTGTGGAAAAATCACTATTTGTTATATTAATAGTGAGACATCTCATATCCATTCTCTCCATCTTCACTGATACGGCATCCGGTTTTTGGAAACTCCAATGGTCGATTGGCACTGAGAATATCTTCGAGCACAGGGGGGAGAGAGAGGGAGATAGTGTGTGAGTGAGTTTGATCATGTCGTTCTCGTTCTTCAAGCCCTCGAGGCCTAAAACACCACAAGAGCTCGTCAAAGCGATCAAGGACAGTCTCATGGCTCTTGACACCAAAACCGTCGCCGAAGTTCAAGCCCTCAAGAAGGTACTGTACGTGTTTTGGGCTGTATATATATGCATACGTATGTATATATTGTGCATAATTGAGTTCTTATTGATGCGATTCCTCCAATTGTCGTTGATCCGCTGGAATTTAGTCTCATTACAGCATTTTTTGGCTGTTAATTGGATTTCTTTGAACATAACTTACATTCTCTTCTTCGATTATAGTGTTGTACCTGTCGGTAATGGACATGGTAGTTGAATTTGACTCAATGTAAATCAATTGGAGACTATACTCGAGAGTGTGTATTCTCTCCTTGATGCGTTTCTCTATACAGTATTATCGATTAGTAGAAATGTTAATTGAGTTCCCTTTATTGATTTGGTGTGATAGTTAGTGATAGGTCACAGTTGACTCGCTTGTGTACTTTTTGGCCTTCATGCTAGCAAGGAGAAAACCGATAATTGCAGGATAAGTCAGAATTGTAGATTGGATCATTCTCAATGCATAGTATACTGACTGTATATTTAGAAGGGAGGAAGATTGGCTGCTACATTGTGATAGGCATAAGTACTCATTTACAGCATTAATGGAGATGGATGAATTTTTCTGTTGAAGTGCTCTAAGTAGGTGGGTAATTGCTGGTTGTCAAGATGATCTTCATGTGGCTCACTTAGGCTTTTGCATTCATAGCTTTAGACAGTGACAATGGTGGTCACAGCTATGACTGTGTAAGATGCTTACCTGGGACCCTAAGGTTACCCTGCTAGAGACTCGGGGTCAAATTAGTAGAACTGGTATTAGTTGATTTGCTCTTGCATTTAAACAGATACGGTAGTGGGTACCACTGGAGCTCTACCATTTTGAGCAGTGTGGGATTTTTATCGGTGATCATGTTGTGAGTTGTTTGGAGCTATCATGAGACGTTCAACATCCACTTTTGGATCTGTTCTTGAGTGATGTTTGAGTTGGGCTTTGTTGATTATCTTCTTTTCCCCTTCTTTGCTAACCTTTCTGGTTGTTTTCGGTTCCCTAGCCTCTTGGGTTGTGAGAGTTCTATGTTTAGGCTTGCTTACAGTTTCTTTCTAGACCTGTGTTGCTACTTTCCAAGCCAGAACACCTTTCAGATTGGTGTATTGAGGCTTATGGTAATATCTTGTTACCTAGACAACATTCTCCAACCCACACCAAACAGAAAAAGAAAAAGAAACAAAATTAAAAGAGAGATAGAGAAATGGATTGCATTTCAAAATTTTCTTCCTCCAAAATCATGGTATTTGTGTATATTCAACTGATGGTAAACCATGATATCTTTTTTCCCACGAGTAGTTGACGAAAGAATGAAGCAATTGTAAAGAGTGCATTTTGTTGGTAATTTTTTTACTAGTTGCTGCAGCTCTATGTGAGCAAAAAACGGATGCAGAAAAACTTACAGTTCAATGGCTATTGCCTAACAAATCGCGTGGAAGTATACAAACGGATAGTTTAAATGGCATGCCACCTGTTTCCTATATATGAATAATCTATATCTGTGTTTTCCAATTGTCCTTTATTTCAAGTTTTCAGGCTTTGGAAGAAGTTGAGAAGAATTTTGTGACAATGAGAGTTATGCTTTGTGGAGATGGGGAGTTTGAACCAAACATGGATCAGGTTTCACAGCTAACGCTTGAAATCTGTAAAGAAGACATTCTTGCTCTTTTCATTCACAAGTTACCGATTCTGGGATGGGAAGTGAGTTGTCACAGTTCATAACTCTGCGTCATGTATTAGCTTATTGACTTGCACAGTGGTAATAAAACTTCAACACAGGCAAGAAAGGATTTGGTTCACTGTTGGTCTGTGCTGTTGAAGCAGAAGGTTGGCTCTGCTTGTTGCTGCGCTCAATACATAGAGAACCATTTAGAGTTATTAGACTTTCTCGTTGTGTGGTAAGGTTCTCTGATTTCCTTCATAGCTTAGTTGTATGTGCCTTCTCTTCTTGTTGCCTCCCATGCACTGTGTAGGTTTGTATTACGGTAATCCTCTGAGCACCTCCTTGTGGTCTTGTTGTGGGGCCAGTCTAACCGCTTCCATGAGGGAACGAAGGAAACTTCTGGTGCAATTTCTGGACATGACATGTCAAGTTGCTCTCCTGCTCTACAGTACTAGGAGTGGAAAAAGAGAACTCATATTAGTCTTGCTCATGACTGCTGCCAATGGCACAACCAGTTATTGGGAAAAAATAATTAAGGTGTAGTCATTTTAAAGCTCTAAACCCATTGAACTTTGCCCAAACATTGAGAAGCAAGGTTTTTAATGTTTGGCAACAAGGCAGCCCATGTTTCCTTGCTACTTTAGTTTTTGATATGACTTTTGCTTCTGAGTTAACACTTGTATGATAGTTACTGCTTTTGGAGAAAATGTATGAACATTTTGCATACCTTTTTCTTTACTGAAGAAACATTGGGCAGCTGTTCTTCTCTTTCCAAACCATGTTCTTAATTATCGTATGAGGCTTAATGTAATGTTAATAAAGGTGAGTCCTTATTCTCAGATTTGAGTCTTACGTCAGTTATCATGGCAATAAGGCCCAACTATCCTTAAGCCTACAAAATTTATCTTATGTAGGGTTTTGGTATGATTTATTCCTTGCTGTTGTCTTGTTCTGACTGAGCTCTTAATTTCCTAAGTCCTACTTACTACTAGTACTGTGGGTTTTTATTTTTATTTTTCCAATTAAGTGTTATGGTCTGCATGCTACTTATAATGATGTTGTTCAATCAGCTATGACAACAAGGAAATTGCCTTGAATTGTGGAAACATTTTAAGGGAATGCATCAAATTACCTACTCTGGCAAAGTAAGATTCTCATGCTTTTTGCTTATCCATTTTGTTATTTCAGGGAGGTCCTTGTTTTCTTGCTAAAGTTGTTGCTTGTATTAGCAATCCTGTTGCTACTTTTATTTTTATAGAGAAAGGAATAGCGGAAGATCTATCCTATATGTTTAAGAGTTTAGTAGTACGGAAAGACCTTTTGTTTTGTTTCGTGTATTTGCTATATTTCCAGGCTTCCAGCTGATGAAGATTAAATACTGTGTAGTTTATCCTTTTATTATGCTCTCTATCTATTTTATTTCAGCTTTTGTTCTTTTAGTGCCTTTCCTATCTTCTATGTTTGTTTTTGGTCTTTTCATGAACTTTGAACGACTATAATCAGGATATTCTCCATCATCCATTTGCTGTGCTGTCCAAGGTCATCTTATGTGTAGTTGAACATGCCAATTTGGGATCTATGTTGACTGGAAATCTTTAAGTGGAGTAGGCATAAGAAGATCTTAAACCATGGAATGAGTATTGACAGGTTATGGTATTTGAAACCTTCCTTCGTGCTTCAATACCTAAGTCTCAAACAAAAGGATTGCTATAAGGCTGTTTATCTCAAGGGCCATGAGTTTCACTTTTGTTTTGTGAACTGAGTTTCTACTTGCTGAACTGGCCTGAGGGTGGATTGGGGGGAACAGAGAATATTTGCTTTGGTCATTTGGAGGCTTAGACCTAACGCTGCTAACCCCAAAGTGGCAATAAGTGTGTAGCCTGATCGATTTCTTGCCATGTAATGAATTGAGGAACTAAGGATGCTGAAAACTTGTGCTTGAAATTTGTGTCATGAGCTGTTTTCCAATTTATTTGGATGGGAAGCATAAAAATGCACTTTAAACGAATGGCAGAATGGCCTTTTTGATCTTTGTCATGGAGCTCAAGAATTCTAACACCCCTTATGTGGCATATTGTGGTTTCCTTGTTGGCAAAAAACATTTTGTGAGATGGCATTAGGAAAATGGCCCTCTATAGATAACTTGAGAGGGCTTTTACAACTCTAATGTGATTAGAAGAAAGCTAATTCTTCCATTTCTTGGAGACTACCCATAAAGAATTACTGCTACTTACTTAAAACCAGTGCAATCTAGAGTAGGCTGTAGAACATTTGCAGCTGGACCAATCAGTGTACATGTAAGAATAGGTGCAATTTGCTCTTAGTCTTACAAGAAAGACACACGATTCCGAGTAAAAAGAACATTTTTTAAACTAAATCTATGTTTGTTGAAGGTTAAGTTGGAAATAAAAGAATTCCTTCTGTCGCATTGCAGCCTCAGATGCTAGACTTATGTAAATCATTCATCTGCAATTTTCATTTTCTATTTATTGACAATTGCTGTTTCTTTCTTCCCACGGAGTAGTATTCTCTGGCAATGAGTCAAAGATTTTGCATTGAGCCCTTGCAGAATATAAGTTTTCTTGCAGTATTTCACACGTCTATGGTGCTTTTCAGATATATACTGGAGTCTCCAAGCTTTGAGTTGTTCTTCAAATACGTGGAGCTGCCAAATTTTGACGTTGCTTCTGATGCATTTTCTACCTTTAAGGTCAGATATATTAGTTCGTAGTTCTATGTAACTATGAATTCCTACTTATCTTTGTTTCTACACTTTGATGCCTGTCTGCATGCCGCTTTTTGACATATCATGAGGGAAATGTTTACAGGATCTTCTTACCAAACATGAAGATGCAGTCTCTGAATACCTCACTGGTCATTATGATGAGGTTTGCTGCTTCAGCTTTGTTACAAAAAGGTTCCAGAAAAATATTAGACTGCCCGAAATTGGTTGACACCCTGAAAGTTTATTGACGTAGCAATTTCGTTTATCTGAGAGTCTGAAACAGTCTTGGCCATCTCGAATATCTCCCTTTTTTAAGCTTGGTTTATTTTCTGTTCATTGATTCTTTGGCTTATCCAATTAGTGACTTGTTATCCAGTTCTTCGATCAATATGAAAAACTCTTGACCTCCTCTAACTATGTGACAAGAAGACAATCTTTGAAGGTTAGTCGTTCCTCTGAGTTGTTGGATTTGTCTGAGTATATATTTTATATGACGGGTTGACGTTACGATGTTAATGGTTTTTAGCTTCTTTCGGAATTTCTTTTGGAGGCTCCAAATTCGCATATAATGAAGCGCTACATTGTTGAAGTTCGATACTTGAAAGTCATGATGACATTGCTGAAGGTATTGAATTTTGAGTTTTCTTCGGATGTGATGCTTTTAGTATGCTTGTGTTTGCATGATGAATTGGTAGTGCTAGAAAATATCAGCAGCAATGGCTGTTGGTGATGTCGGCGTATTTCAATTTTCGGCCAAGTAAATACTGTCATTTCGGGGATATGTTTTCATATACTCCAGTAGACTGTAAGTTTGATTCTTTGGGCTTCTTCCCATCCGCTTTATTCTTGTTCTCTTTTTGGTCTGCATCGGTTACTGCATTTTGCTTAGCTACTCTGGTCTTCTGTTGTCTAGGTCACTTTTATTCTTATTTGATGCTCTCGTGTCATATCCTGTAGTTGTGCAGGAACGGTGCACAGAAAATTGGCATCTGAAGTACTTATCTAAAAGTTTCCCTTTCTAATATGTTGAAGCTTCTTCACTCGTACCTCGGCTGTGCACAATGCACAGCAGGTTGTGCGGGGCACCAAAACAAAAGTCGTTTTGGCACCCAAAATGCATCCAGTGTACAGGCACGGCAAAACGACGTTTTGGTGTGCTGCACATCAGGGTTCCTGTTTCTGCCTGGCTTGAGTATCTTCACTTGAAGGGAGGCCTTCATTTTTCTGCCTAACCAGTGTCAACCAATGAATGGATAGGCTCGTTTTTCCCAGCTATTAATTTTTTTTTGGTGCATTTTCGAGGATATTTATGGGCTTACAAAATGTTTGGCGCAAACTCTGTAATGTACCTTCCCTATTCTCTTACTAGCTTTTGTTTTCAAATTTGCTTTTTTGCAGGATTCAAGCAAAAACATCCAGATCTCTGCTTTCCACATTTTTAAGGTGCTGAATTTTCTTTCAGATTTCCGCTTTTTGTATGGTCAAACGTCATTCTTGTACTAACACCTTCTTCCCCTCACAATACAAATAAAACTCAAATAAATAACAAGAAGAAAGAGGGACAAAGATGTAGGTTAAGAACGGCCGTCCTGTTTTGGACGGTAGAACGGGGGGAGGGGGAGTCGCGCCCATTCTCTCTCAAGGACAAAGATGTTGGTTAAGAGTGGCTGGCCTGTTTTGGAAGGTAAAACGCGGGGGGGTCATGCCAATTCTCTCTCTTGGCATGAGCAGGAACATCAAAGATATTGTTTTTGGAGAAAGAGGGGGACTGCAATGTACTATGCTATAACTTGACTATCAGAATCTATAAAAATGTACAGTGCAAGTCCCTAAGAGTCTATGTGCTGCATTTAGCATAGACAGTGGCCTTCCCTTCACTTTTATCCATATCTTACCTTATCAGATCCTATTGTACTACTTTACCAATTTAAACTGTAGGTTTTTGTGGCCAACCCTAACAAGCCTCAAGAAATAAAACTTATCCTGGCGAAAAATCACGAGCGGTTGCTGGACTTGCTTCACAATCTCTCTCCTGGAAAAGGCAAGTCCACCCTTGATCACGGCTGTTGCGAACTGGATCATGTTTTGACTGTATTTGCTCCACCCTTTGGCTTTCTTCCTAATTCCTATATATTGCAGGTGCTGACGACGATCAATTTGAAGAAGAAAAAGAACTTATCATTAAGGAAATTGAAAGAGTATCTCGGCTGCCAAATCTTGAATGATAGGTACCTTCCTGTTGTTGTTGCATTCTGTTCGGACTTCGATCTTGATTTGTGCTGTAATGAACTAACCATGGAATGATTTCCATGTGCAAAACCCAAAAAAAAAAGTTAAAAGGAAAAATTGTTTTGGATGGATTTTGGTGAGGCTATGGTTGTAGTGGTTGCAAGCGGGATGTAGGCGCTTTAGGTTTGTGTTGACCGTGTACTCTTGCGTCATCTAATGTCGTGTGTATGATAGAGGTGGTGTGGTGATTTACTTCAATGCTAATAATTATCCTTGAACGGAGAAGATTTTAGAACCGTGCATCTCTAGTATCATATGGCAACTCATACCCCCATTTGGAGGGAATGAAAAATGTCTTCTTGTTGTTTCAGTGGTTGAAACTAGGAATGACAATTCCATCTGATCTAACACATTCTACTCTCTTACCCGTCAATTCGGATTAGAGTTTCGAAAAATGTTTCAGAGATCAGATCGGATCGGATTAGGAAGTAGGGATTAGATCAAAGGTGAGTCCACGTAACTCCTCCTCGACTCCATTTATTATTATATACATTTATATGTTATTTGTCGTGTTATAACTATTGTATATATTTTTTGAGAATGAGTTTTTGTCATTATTTGATGGAAATTACAATAAAAAAGTTGTAAGTTTTTGTTTTTTTATGATAATTTTTTTTGGGGCGGGACGGGCAGGGATGGAGAGTGGAGATAATTCTCCATTTAGAAAACGAGATAAGGGACGAAGATAAATATCAAGGACGGAGATCAAAGGTGAGGATTGTTAAATCTGTTCCTTATCCGCCCCATTGCCATATGAATAAAACCTGTGTTTTAACTTATTCAATTTTTCATTTTTTCTCCGATTGGACTTGCCTGCCTTCGACCTTTCCTTTTGAAACTTCCTGTTACGAACCGCTGGATAGAACTCACCCCCAAAAGCTAGCTCAAGAGGGGAGGGTGCCCAGGGGCTTATAAACCCACTACCAGGGGCTCTTCCCTCCGATGTGGGACTGCATTGGGCCCTAACACTTCCATGTTGGAAGTCTTGAGCACAAGGATGGGCTCGGACAAGGTTTGTTGGATCGGATGGAAAAGCAGAAGAGTGAATAAATAGAACCGAGGCCGAATCTTTGTTTTACGAGATCGTTGGGTAACCCTTGACTGATAGTTGCATCCGAATGCAAAATCCCATGAAATCTGTAACTGAATTTCATGTTCTAATAGGTGAATGAAGTCTTGCTATATTTTCTATGGGAAACTTACATTATAAAAAGCAAGGAATTTATAAAAATGCTACACTAATAAAAGAATGTATAAAAATATTTTAAAGCGCAATTTTAACGGGTATTACAATAATACGCAGATGAGTTTTGTTCACTACAACTATTCTATTAACCACTATAACTATACTCTATACTCCAAAGGGTGGACTTTAAATGGGTTAGACACACAAGTCATGCGTACTACGATCAACATTGACCTAAATACCAATGGCCAAAATTTCAAGTTTTATTGGAATTTTTTGCGATCGCGTTCACATATAACAATTTCACGATTGTTCCTCCGCGAACTCTCTTGCATTTCTATTCTTTCGCCGAACTAATTCTCATTGGGTTGGCTATGTGAGTGAAACAACTTCGATACAAAGTGGGTGTTTGGGAGAGATTTTTTGAGGTGTTTTTGAATTCTAGGATTTTTAAGTGTTTGGAACGCTGATTTTGGAATTCTAATTGTGAGATTTTCAAAACAGGTTTTTAGAGTTACAATCTCAAAAGTAGGTCCGAAGCTACTTTTGAGATTCTAATTTTGAATTTTAAAATTTTGTTACCATTCTATTCACAATTACTCAGTCACAATCTAATAATTTGATTATACTATCAAACACTTCACAGGATTCATAACCTATTTTACACAATTTTACCAAACACTTTACAGATTCTAATTATGAATTTTCAGAATTTAAAATTTCAAAATCAAAATTTCATAATCCAAAAACGCCTAAAAAAATCTCTCCCAAACACCCTTGATGACTAAATTGTATATATATATTTCATTGTATGAATTATATGTGTTGTTTGTCGACGGTAGTTAAAACTGTCATGCAAAGACAGTACTGATGTAAACACATGTGAATCAGAGTACTTTTATAAATCCTTTTGAGGATTGTAGTAGTTTTATAAGTTCTTTTAGAATTTGTAATATTTCAATAAAAAATTGAAATACTCCGATGGAGCCATTACAACCATAGATTATTTGTAGTCCCCAATTTCGTCATGAACCTAACATGATTCTTCAAATATGTACTAGACTAGAAGATTTTGGTCAGTTCAAAATTATTGTTTTGATTTCGACTTAAAACCTAACAAATTTTTCCAAAATATTAAAATCTTCCGTTGGAATTTTCATATTCCTCTTGTTCCCTTTCTTTTCCCCAAGATTCCAACATAAAAATGAGATCTGCTTAAAATTTAAGAAGCAAATCTTGTAGTCGCGAAGACATTG
Organism: Arctostaphylos glauca; assembly: GCA_019985065.2. Taxonomy (NCBI): domain Eukaryota; kingdom Viridiplantae; phylum Streptophyta; class Magnoliopsida; order Ericales; family Ericaceae; genus Arctostaphylos; species Arctostaphylos glauca. The sequence continues at coordinate 29,481,896 of JAHSPW020000010.1, read as the reverse complement.
TTTGTGCACTTCTGACCGTTCTCGCTTAGTGTTTGCAATAATTGGGAAGGCAGTTGTACAAAGGAAATCTTATCGTCATGTCGACCGTTAAATACGAGAGTAGGCCTCTTTTTAAAGATTTAGTGAAACGGTTTCGGACACGTGTGTTTGAATTTGTGCATGTGTAAGTAGACTTCTTCAAGAAAAAATTATTCATATTAAAATATCAAAAAGTTTAGGAACACATAATTTCGTGCACAGATTTGAATACAAATATATTTGAAACCGTTAGATGCATATAAAAAATTCATATATATTTTGGATGGTTTACGCACATTTAATGATTCTGGATATATTTGGATCCGTATATATGCACGAGGGTGGACTGCTAGCCTTACGGTTATTTGGAACTTGTGGATAGTAATGGAAAAGAAGGGAAATTTTCCCTCCCCTGTTTGCTTGCTAAGCAGAAAAGAAAAGAAAAAAAGTGATGGAAAGACAAGTGGAAAATTTTTTAAAAATGAGAAAAATGGGAGAAAAGGAAGAGGAAAATTTTATACTATAAATCTATTTATTCCCCTCTCTCTTTTTTTATTTTCTCTTTAAAATCAAACAACAACAACAAATTTTCTTTTACTTTCCTTTTATTTTTTTCACAAAATCAAACAAAAAAAAATACTTTATTTTTCTTCCAATTTCTTTTTTAATTATTTTCTCTTCCTTTCTATTTCTTTCCACATGTTCCAAACAAACCCTTGCTCTTAGAAACATTGTGGGAACTACAGGGTCTTAACTGTCACAATGGGAAGTACGGTGACCAAAATGATCTCTCTCTCTCTCTCTCTCACTCTCTCTCTCTCTCTCAAAACTTGCTTGAAAGGACGTTAATTCTCCCATAAACGCACTGCTGCGAACTCTTGAAGAAACCCTACGCTTCCTCTACATTTTCGCCATGGATTTTTTCAAATCCGTCTTCTCAGACGATCCAGAACCCTCAGATCCCGAAACTGACCCTATCTCTTCACCCAAATCACCATCATCGGACCCAGAACACCAACACCAATCCGATGCCAATCCTCAATCACCTCCTAACCCAAAACCCTCAATTTCATCGATCACCACGGCCTGGTCATTCGGCGGCATAATGAAGACCCTAGCCTCGAAATCCGAGTCGGTGATCGAAACTTACCGTCGGGATCTCGAAGAATTCGGCTCCGGACTGAGGAAGGAAACGGTGGTGATCAGAGAAGTTGCCGGCCGGGCGGTGAAAGACCTACCGACGTCTCTCGAGGCAGGCGCGGCGGCGGCGCAGGAGTCCCTGGAGTCAGTGGGGCAAGCGATCGATAACATTGGGAGCTCCGTCGCTGAGATCATTTCTCAAGGTAAGGACTCGATTCTGGATGCTGATTCCGACAGTGAGCCATTTGAATCTAAGAATATTAGTAACGATCAGTTGAACTCGAAGCCATATAGTAGAATTGAAGCTCAGATTCGTGCTATTCAATGTGATCTGAACACGTATTGTAAAGAACCAGAGGATGTAGAAGAGTTTGAGGAGTGGAAAATAGGGTTTAAGTTGCGTGAGAAGGATGGGGAGATTGGGGAACTAGTCGAAGAGAATGAGTCGATTGAGGAGATTTACAACGAGTTTGTTCCTAATACAGTTGATGAGGAGACATTTTGGAGTCGGTACTTTTATAGAGTTTATAAGGTTATGAAAGCAGAAGAGGCAAGAGCCAAGCTTGTGAAGAGGGCAATATCGGGAGAGGAGGAAGAAGTTTTGAGTTGGGATGTTGATGATGATGATTATGAAGAGAGTGGTGGGTCTAAGTTCAAGGGTGATGATGCGAACGTGCAGTTTGAAGAGAAAACTTCTTCGGAAAAGGTTGGCGATAGATACGAGGTTGAGAGTGAAGAGAAAAGTTCTTTGGAAAAGGTTGGCGACAGATATGAGGTTGAGAATGAAGAGAAGAGTTTAAGAAGTGGGAATGATGATGACAAGGAGGTTGCTTCTGAACTGAAAAGTGATGATGGGGATGATGAGACAGTGCATTTGGATGTTTCCGAATCAAGTGGCAACAAGCTGGAGGGAAAATCTGATGAGAAATCAGGTTCGGAAGGGAAGACTGAAAATGGTGGATCATGCAAAGATGACTTCTCTGTCGTCTCAAGCCAACCATCAATGCCTGAGGAAGAAGACCTTGGGTGGGATGAGATTGAAGATACTGGGAGCACCGAGGAGATTAAGGCTGGTAATGCAAGTGGGAGCCCAAACAGATCTGATTTGCGGAAGAGGCTTAGCGCTATGGAGGAAGAGGAAGATCTTGGTTGGGATATTGAAGATGATGATGATCCTGTTAAGCCATGATCCAAATTGCATCTCTATACAATAAGTCTCTGCATATTTCTATAACTACTCCCTCAAATTTGATTACTTGGGAAGTATTGTGTGTTTGGCATGTGGATGACTGTTGGGTGTTTTCATTCAGCATAAAGTGTATATATGTCTCTAAAAGATTCCATTTGACTGTATCAATCCAATTTCATTTGTGTACTCTATTGTAGAAACTCCATTGTCCTTTCACTTGAATTCATCTTCATGTATCTATGTATTTGCATGACCAATGGCATGTTTGACTTTTCATTTGGTTTTCTTGAAGTTTCCTTGATTTCATTGGAATGTATCTGTGGATTTGTACGCACGTAGTTTCGTTGATGCTTCAGTCTGTGTTTAGTTTCTTACATTTTTCAGTTAGATGAAAATTCTCTATGGCTGGAGCATCTTCAATGTATTATCTGGAGATCATATTGTGTATTTCAGGATCGTAGAGATGCTTTGTGGTCTCCAGGATGTACATTTGCTAGTGTAGGTTTCTGCTTATCATGCCTTTAATCTGTCGCTTATTTTCGGATGCTACTCTCTCCTCCAAAAATGATTCCTCTAGGCAGGGAACGCATGAGATATTTGCATAAATCAGTAGGTCCTTGAGCAAATCCCACGTTAGCCCAAAGATGTTGGTCTCTAACTGAAAAAGTAAATTCTTGAGTGAGATGGCGTCATCGCTTATTTTATTAACTTGAACCACCGATCTTAGAGCGATGTCAGCTATCCCGATCAGGATTTTCATGCTGTCTCAAGTGATCATGTTTTTTGATCGCTTTGTCAGGTAATATTTGATAGCAGCAGTCGTCATTCCTGAGGTGTCGGTTTTTTGCATGTACTTGACATTTGATAGCAGAAATCTTCATTCCTGAGGTGTGGTGGTTTTCTGCATTTACTTGACAAATGCAAGTCTATGTCCCTTTGTAGTTGTTGAGCTGATTATATAAACATCATAACTCGACTTTTTATTTTCTTTTTCTCGTACTTCCAGGTTCAATCTATGGTTTATATAGCGTCACGTCTCGAGCTTTAGAACTTCCTGTAGGAGAAAGTGATCGATCTCCCGTGGGCATTCCCTTACTCGGGTATCCTGTTTAGAAATGGAAGATTTTTTGATGTGACTCGATATGGAAGTCTCCATCTCTGCTTATTAAGTAGTTTATCTTCGGTTCAGGGGATGTATTTTGATCTTCCCAATCCATATTTCGTGCATAGATTTTTGCCTTGACCATGCTTGTTAGGTTGATTGTGCAGATTCAACGAAGCTGCACGAGAGCGGGGCTCGTGTTTGTTCTTCCCAGCCCCAACCGTTGAAGGACATGCTGGTGGAGCTTGTGTCATCAAAACTTGGTCCAGGAAATGAACCGAGACAGATTTCCAGTTCTCACTCCATCTTTTCGAATTAGGTTTGGATCTTCTGGTGAAATTTGTCGAAAAAGCCCCCTAGGATTAGTTGCATTTCTGAATGTTGGGTTCTCAAAAGGAGCTCCACTGTGTCTGCATTGAGGAGCATTCGAGTAAGCTTCATCACTACTCCACTCAAGTCTGATTCCCATTAAAGTTACTGTCAAAGTAATGATAGAAAGCTGATATCAGCCAGATCAGGTAGAGGTCTAGCTTGCATGTCGAGCGTACTTTCTTTGGCGGCTTGAAGGCGAAGTTGTATTTCTTAGGACAAAGGGTGTTCCAATGAAACAAGACGGAATAGGATAGGAAGGTGGTTTGTAAGATTTACTTGGAGTATTGGCATTTGAGTCCCTTCAAAGCCATGTTTATGTGCATAAATCAAATTTGACAGGTAATGGTTTGGATTGAGTACGGCTCTTATAGTTGAGAGGGCAATCAGTAACATGGTGTCTCAGCCATAGAGCAATTGGAATACGAGCCAAGATCAATAGAAACATTAGGGCAAATAGCCAATTTCTTCGGTTTTATCGAAATCAGCGAGTGGACTTGAAACATAGATTTATTTTGTGATCCACCTGGCTCAGAGAATCATCCTATTTCTGACTCATCCATTGCTGTTCTGATTCGAATTTCAAAGAATCTCGCTCGATGTCAAAGTGCATTTTGTGGTACTTCTATGCGAAACTTGATATTTTCAAGCATGGGAAATTATGCACTCAAAGACCTAGCGATAATGGATACCTCTTAGGATAGAGTGGTGTGAAAACTATCAAACCAGAGATCTTTACTAACAAGTTGTGTCGAAGCTCGTATTGAATATGGATTTTTCCATACATTGGAGCAAATGGATTGGAGGTTAAACTCCAGAAGCCTCCTCTCCAATATAATGGACCATGATGTGGATTGCACATAATTGATTGATCTTCCACCTCACATTCTCTTCTTTTTGTGAGGAAAATGACAAGAAAAAGAATATGTATTTGTCATAATTTCCATTAATTTTCAGAACTTAGGAGATTCATCTCGAACTATCAAAGTATGAAAATATTATATTTACATATGAAACACAATGGGTTGATATTTTTACCAAAATCGTCGACAGTGTGAAATCAAAAGATGCATCATTGAGCGATGATCTAATTTTATTAAGATATGTCTTGTACTTACAATTGAATTAAGGTTCTGGTTGTTATTTGGTTGTTTCTTCTCTTTCACGATAGAGCAAGACAATGTTTGACATTAAATTAGTCACCAAAATCAAGTAATATGCGTAAACAAAGAACTTAATAGAGAAAATGTCGAGGCTGGTGGAGCCGAATGAAATTCAAGATATATTATGAAAGGAAGAAAAACTATAATGCCACAAAACAAAAGGAGAGAAAATAAGTACATAGAGAATTTATTTTCGGAAAAGTTTAGAGTACAAATTTTTCGTACACATTTGGACATTGAAGTGTCTGGAACTGTTAGACACATGTGACGTTCACATGATTATGGTGGAATTTGGGCTAGAAGTGATGATTCAAGTAAGTGGTTAAATTTTTTTCGGGAAGTAGTTGCAAATCTTTTCATATGTTGTGATTTAAGGAGTTTTAGACTGTTATTACTTTGTTCAAGATGATATATTTTTTATCACTGAAAAGGTTCAGGTATAGACCAAGGGAGAATACTCACGTTTATGACATAGATTACTACGGATTTTTACTCTCATGCTTTCGAACCCAAACATCGATAGGGACCCAGAGAGTTACTTTTGTTTTTGGTGTTCTTTAATACACGGTTGGATTTCACTACAATCTTGTAAAAAGGTATTATTCGATATAAGCAACATGAATCTATGCTTTCTATGTTTTAATTAGATACCAGTTGCTTGGATGTATTTAAACTAGCGAACTGCCCGTGCCTGAAGGCACATGATCGAAAATTAAACATGTTAAAATTTAAAGGACGTGCCACATGATATGTAACATACGCCATAAATGAATCGATGACATCATGCATTGACAGTCGCCACCCCAACTTCAAATTTGAAGGGCACGAAAAAACGACGAAGAAGTTGGTATTTCACAGCTCCTCTCAAACACATAAAATTCTAGTTTAACTCTTAAATTTTTTGACTTTTGTTGTTTGAAGTATATACCGGACATAAGCACATGTTACGCAACAAAACAATGTCTTGAATAGAAAAACTAAAACACTCTCCAACAGTACAACACATTCAACAAAAAGGTTACTAACAACCAAAACCCTTAAAGATTCATGTCGTGGTTGCATAACTGCAATTTCAAACTTGAACTTCAACTACCTATTAAATGCCAAATTGTACAATCTCAGATACACAAAATTATGAAACTTTAATTCTGTCTTATTACCTGTGCCTATGTCACTACCAACGAAACTAAAGTCATGAAATAGGAAATGAGAAATGCGTGAATAACTCATTAATCAATTATATGTGAAATGCAAAGAATCTCAAATTCAACACTAACTCTGTGTTGTAATATAGATTGTCGAGTGTCAACACATATTCATCACTTTGTCATGATATTACTCTTTTTATCTATTTTCAAAATGTAAAGAAGTATAGCATATTTGCCCGTGCCTATGCGACGATGCAACGAAATTGAATCCAACGAAGTATAAAAGCTGTTAATCCGTTTCGTGAAGGGGGTACTTGATCAAGAAAAAATCACCTCTGCAACAGTTACTATGCCACCTTGCTAAATTATTTTTCAAATAAAAAAATTGATCAAGAAACAAATAGGTCGACCATGTTTAAATCGGAGCTGAGTAGGGAGGTTTCGAGCTTTGTATTTGAGTGTGATGGGCAAGAAAACAACAATGGTATTTGATATGAACCGTCATACAAAATTAAACAGAGAAGTTCTTAATATTCATGCATGGACATTTTTGTTGAAGAAAAAGGTTCTATTCTTAGAGTATTACCATGAAGTGCTTTTGTTTTCTTTCTGCCACATTGTAGAAGTGCTCTCTCTCTCTCTCTCTCTCTCTCTACGAACAAAATCATAAAATATTTACAAAATAACAAACTTACTTACAAAAAAGCACCAAATGGAAAAATGAAAGATAAAACTACTACCTTCGGAAAAAACGTAAAAGCTGAAATGAATCTGCTCTTACATATTCAAATCCTTGTTCAATTGTTCACATGCAAAAATAAAATCTACACACATGCACTGAGAGAGAGAGAGAGAGATGCAGAGAAAGAACGAAGTTACTCTTACAGATTCAGAAGCTTGGCGGAAGAACCAATCGAGCAAGAGAGGGAGATGGAGCAACCGAGACTACTCGCAAAACCTTTCACAATCTAAACACACCTCTGTTGGTAAGGAAAGGAGGAGAGAGTGGGGAGAGTAAAAATAAAAAATGAACTGTAAACTCCTTCAATATGGAATGTTTATGAAATCTGGAATTTTTGAATTTCAAATTTACGTAAATTATGAACTATGGGAGTTATGAAAGCAAATTTCTCAAAATTAGTTCCCCTAATTATAGGAACATAATTCTTTGATGATTATGAAATTTGGAATTTTTTATGCAATTCACGTAATTGGTGTTTTCAAGATACAACTTCAATATGAGATGTTTTCAAGATATGAGTATACTCCTTAATGGTAATGGTGTTTTCGTTGATACAACTTCCAAGTTACATTTGATAAATATGAGATGTTTTCAAGATATGATTGTACTCTTTTAATGGTAATTGGTGTTTTCCAAGATTTTGACTTTTGAAAAGGAATTAATTTTTTTATTTAAAAAATCTGAAAATAGTTTACTAAGGGTGTGTTCGTTTTGAGTGTTTCTGAAACAATTTTTAGAAACAAAACTCTAAGACGTTGTTTGGTTATAAGTGTCTCAGAAACTTGTCTGGGAGAAAAATGTTTCAGAGACACTTTTTATAGAGAGAAAAAGTTGTCTGGAAACTTGTTCCAGAAACTTGTTTGGGAGAAAATCTCCCAAACACCTAACCAAACATAGCCTAAATCTCAACCGTTTGATGAAAACGATCCTAACCGTTCTTGTGAAAATATGTTTAGTGGACCCCACACCGTTCTGATTTGTAATATAGATACCTCAAGTTGACTTGCCAAAAAGGTCCTTTCTAGGGTTCCCTTCTTTTGTGTCTCCATAATAAAATAGTTTATTTATAATGAGTAAACGACCAAGATTTAAGGAATTCAGGTTGTTTTTGCTTCGTTCAAGATGGTATACTTTTTGCCACAAAAACAGTTTAGGTATAGACCAAGGGAGAATACTTGTGTTTATGGCATGGACTACTGTGGTATCTAATCTCGTTCGCTCCTACACTTTCGCACCCCGGCAAGCGACATCAATAGTGACATCCCAAAGAGTTTACCTTTGTTTTTGGTTTCTTAATACATGGTTGGATTTCACCGCAATCTTGTTAAAAGATATTGTCGCAACACAAATACATGCTTTCTATGTTTCAGTCGAATACCAATTACTTGGATGCATTTAAAAACTTTGAGATGACTTGCAGAATAGTCTATTTATTAATGGGTGAATGACGAAGATTAAACGTGCATGTGGTCTACTTCTAAATTAGTATTGAAACTCAAAACAACAAGATCTCTTCTGACGACAGTATAAAAAGAATTGAAATTAAACTTCCGAAGAGAGAGTGTCATAGAACACTTGTAAGGATTGATGCACGACAGATCAATATACGCTTTCTTCGAATAAAAAGGCAATTATGATTTCTTTTTATACTAATCCGAAGCCAAATACTATACATGTATATTTTCTTATTATACGTGTATACATATATATATATATATATATATATATATATATAATTATACGGACCACCCTAGTCAGACTAAACCGTCAAACCGCACCGGAGGAAGAGAGAGAGAGAGAGAGAATCCAAATAGTAACCCCATCCCCCCGTACTCGATAGCGACCCACTCCCGCAACAGATAGAGAGAGAGAGAGAGAGAGAGAGAGAGAGAGAGAGATGGAGCTGTGAATAGTGTGATCCTAATCACATAATCCGATCAACTCGGTCTCGATCTTTTGCTTTTCGGAAATCGATACCGCTCAGTTTTGCTGGGGAGGAAAAAGGATGCTGAATGGATCGTCGTCCCCGCCAAAATTAATTAGCCCATGTTTGGTCGCAATGCATGGGATTTCTAGCCCTAGAGCTGGCTCAAACGTTTCGATTTCAGCTTGAAACACCTCATTTTCTCTCCTCCTCTGTATCTGCTGTTTGGGCACAAAACCCTAACCCAGTCTGTGGACCGATATGCAAAAGTAAAACTCCAATTCCCTTCGTAAATTAGTTTCTGATTGATTTGATACATTTACTGTTCATTGATTTCTTGTTGTTATACACACTCGGTACATGCAAGAGCGTGAGTGAGTGTATGTGAGAAAGAAGGGGGGGGGGGGGGGGGGGGGGGGGGGGGTGTTGGTTGTGGGGGTTCTTCTCTAGTACGGGTCGTTGCCTAACCGGAAATTGTGAATTGATAGAAAACAAAATGTTGACTTTGAACTACCATTTGGTTAGTATCATCCGATTGTTGTTTGTAAGAGCCTCTCCGAGGGGTTAGGCAGATGTGGTATGTCAGCGAACATGGCAACCTATATCCTCTTTTCACAACTCCTATGGGTAGGCAAATGGCTAGGCATTTTTCCTTCTGCCAGTTTGACTGTTGCATTAAACCAGACATTGGCTCTGCCAATGGAAGAATGACGTATCATTCGCTAATTAAGTTAAGTTAGTTTTGCTGAATAGGTAGTATGTACATAAAAAGTGGCAAAGTGAGACAAAGATGGTATTTTTCTATTTTTCTTTTGTACTTTCGTTAAGAAAAATGCCTAATGGGGCTGACTTGCTCTAAATCTTGCTATCTCCTCTCTATATGTTCCTTGTTCTCTCTTGTGTATGTTTCCATCAACCTCATGAACAAAACATGAAGGTGGTCTTCCCCTTCTTTTAACCGTCAACCAACCAAGTTTGTGATAATTGTTATGAAAAATTGGTTATCAAACCAACCAAAGTTGTCTTTGAAATACCCGTTCCGTTAGTCAGCTCACTCTAGTTTGTGAAATCATGCTATTTGTCTTTTTTTGTTGGTATCACTTGTCCACGTGTTGCTTGTTCTCCCTTCTTTTCCCTATTCCATTAATCTTTTAGTAAAACCCAGGACGTTATTCCTATCAATTAATGTTTCTTAATTATAGTTTTCCAACTTCTCCGAAAGGTGCCATGTTATGTGCATACCCAGTTATGTAATGAATCAACCGGTCCTTGTACATGCAGAAGTCAGAAAGTAATGGCAATTGTACCTAATGTGTAAGCATAACTGCAACAGGAAGAATTGAAGAAATTAGAAGGCAATCACATTCTTTGATGCTGCTTTATGTAGATCAAGGGAGTGGAGCAGTTACTTAGTTGATGGGTCAAGTTATAAGAATGGAACTTTTTTTTTGAGATTTTTGGGATGATCTTGGTTCCATTCATTAGTGTTAACTCTGTCATTTTGGCTTTCGTCTTACTATTTATTGCGAATCTACTGTAAACATATGGCCGATAAGTGTTTTAATGTTCCGGGCAAGGTTAGTTGAGTCTAGAACTTTTTACTTTGCAAAGATGAGAAAAACGTCACAAACTTTCCTTCTTTTAATATTGAATTTTACACAAGCTATTTATTGTAGATTCTGCATTTGGTAATTCCTCGAATGCAGGTTTAGTTCTGGTTAAAGTTCAATAAAGCCAGCAAATTCCATTGAGGTTCCTCAGTGAATGATAATACGTTTAGACGCATGATGTTATAGTAAACTTGTTTAAATCCTAACGCCCTCTTGGATTTGTTTTGTATTACAACTACTAGAATTTGAGCATAGAATGAGAGTATTCTTTTCTTGATTTAATTCTTATGATGCTTAAATGAGTTATTGGGCTGTCCGCTGTCCAATATTCAAATCAGACGAACTCAAAAAGCGAACAAGTGAGGGGGACAGGTCTTAATGAGATACCCCTCCCTTGTTGAGTCTGGATTTCTAGTTTTTATAGTGTATCAATCTGAATTGAATTATATTTCTGATTTTGACACTAGCAATCTGAATTACGATGAGTTAATTCTTAAGGACTTTGTGTATGCACATATATTCTTGCATTCTGAGTGGATTATTCCTATTCAGTGTATACATCGGCATGGACATGTTGACATGACAAATCAAAAGAAGTAGGACTCAGACACAAGTAAATCCAATTGCTAAGGAGGATACCCTGGTTGCAATCTTTGTCCTAAATGGTGCATGATGTGTAGAAGTGCAAATAGATAATGAAAGTATGAGCTTAGTTCTTCTATCCTCCTCTTTCTTGCTTTCCTTTCTTCTGTTTGCGCATGTCTTGTGTTGTTCTATTTGTGTTACCTTTGGTGTCTATTATTCTCTCATCTTAGTTTTACTGACACTAAAATTTCGTTTGTCGTAGCTATTGTTTCTAGTCTTTTATGTCGATAGCAATTTTGAGAAGAGATTTTCAAACTGTTATATTGGTATTCTTTCACATTATTTGTGTTTCGTAGGTGCCCCTTGGTTTATTTGGAATGATGCTCTAAATGTTTGGACTTTTACTTGCTAATCTTTGTTATCTTTTGCTCGTTGCTTAGATTCTGATATGAATCGAGAAGAGCTTGGGATTATGACTGTGAGAGCAAAACCAGGAGGTACATTGCTTTTGAAAAACAACGGCCACAGAGAGGATGAAGGAGAGTCCAAGCTTGAACCACAAGTGGGGCTAGAATTTGATTCCGCTGAAGATGCCCAGGAGTTCTATAATTTATATGCAATGCAAGCTGGATTCCGAATTAGGATTGGTCAGTTGTACCGGTCCAGAGTTGATGGAGCAGTTATTTCTCGACGATTTGTGTGTTCAAAAGAGGGTTTCCAAACCAATTCTAGAACAGGTTGTCCAGCCTTCATAAGGGTACAAAAAAGTGATTCTGGGAAGTGGGTCCTAGCCAATATCAAGGCAGAGCACAATCACGAGCTTGGACTCCCTGGGGAGATTCGCCCACCCAATATACAAAGGAAAACCCTTCCAGCTCCAAGATCATCAATTGCTGTGTCCACTAGGACAGGGATAAGATCACTGGAGGAGGAGGATGGACGCCCTAGCCCATCAGGTGTCATTGATGTTAAACGCCTCAAAAGAGAAGAAGCAGAAGATATACCCAAAGGCGAACCATGCAAAGGTCTTGAATTCGGTTCTGCTAATGAAGCTTACAAATTTTACTATGCATACGCGGCCGGCGTTGGGTTCAAAGTGCGTATTGGTCAGTTGTTCCGTTCGAAACACGACGGATCAATTACCTCTAGAAGATTTGTGTGCTCTAAGGAAGGGCATCAACATCCTTCAAGAGTAGGTTGCGGTGCATTCATGAGGATACAGAGACAAGATACAGGAAGGTGGGTAGTTGACCGGCTTCAAAGAGAACACAATCATGATCTTGATTCTCCGATGGATGCTAGTAGGTTAATTGCTGCCCCTCCGAAGGGATTTAGAGAGGAAGTGAGTAGTGCTCTGGAAAATTTGGATTTAGTCGAAACAAATGGTGGCTTCAACCTTGTCAAAATAGTCCGTCCAAGTAATGTTGGAAGTGATTGGTACCCTGTGCTTCAGGACTATTTCCAGTCTCGTCAAGCAGAAGATACAGGATTCTTTAATGCAGTGCAAGTTGATGATGGCAAATGCATGAGCATTTTCTGGGCTGATGGCCGATCTAGATTTTCTTGCACTCAATTTGGAGATGCCATTGTTTTTGATACCTCATACAGAAGCAGTAGTTATTTGGTGCCATTTGCTTCATTTATTGGGATTAACCACCATAGGCAACCAGTTCTTCTGGGGTGTGCTTTGATTGCAGATGAATCTGAGGAATCTTTTACTTGGGTTTTCCAAACATGGCTTAGGGCAATGTCAGGTCGCCGTCCGTTGTCGATAGTAGCCGATCAAGACAAGGCCATCCAGCATTCAATTGCGCAAGTTTTTCCTGGTACACATCATCGTTTTTCTACATGGCAAATTAAGGCAAAGGAACAGCAGTATTTGGGTGCATTGCTCTCCATGGATGCTGCTTTCAAGTATGAGTATGAGACTTGCATTTGTCAGAGTCAGACACCTAATGAATTTGATTCTGCGTGGAATGTACTTATAAACAAATATGACTTGAATGACAATGCTTGGTTGAAGGAAATGTACAGAACGCGCAAAAGTTGGGTTCCATTGTATATAAGGAGTACGTTCTTTGCTGGTATCCCTATTGATGGAAGCCTGAAATCGTTTTTCGGTACATATTTGAATTCCCATACGCCCCTGAGCGAATTTGTTTTGCGATTTGAAAAAGCTGTCGAGCAACGTCGCGAGGAGGAAAGAAAGGAGGATTTTAACTCATTTAACTTGCAAGTTGTTTTGCACACAAAAGACCCCATAGAAGATCAAGGTAGAAGACTTTACACAATCACCATGTTCAAAGCATTCCAGAAAGAGCTTTTGGATTGTTACGGTTATGTCGGCATAAAGATTAATGTGGAAGGTGCTATCAGTCGATACTTGGTGCAGAAGTGTGGGAATGGAGGGGATGAGAGGAATACTGTTGCCTTCAACGCATCAAATCTTAATGTCAGTTGTAGTTGTAAGATGTTTGAATTTGAAGGCGTGCTTTGTAGACATGCATTAAAAATCTTTCAGATAATGAACATAACGGAACTTCCATCTCGCTACATTTTACACCGGTGGACGAAAAGTGCCAAGTATGGTATTCTAAGGGATGTTGATTCAGGAGGTGGGTCCCAAGATTTTAGGCCCTTGATGCTGTGGAGTTTAAGAGAAGAATCCCGTAACTATATTGAGGCAGGGGCAGCATCTCTGGAAAGATATAAACTGGCTTTTGAGATTATGCAAGAGGGTAGAAGAAATCTCTGTTGGCAAAACTGAGAATTATCGTTGACTAAGGTCAGGCATCTTTTTTGTGTTTAATTTATCGTCAGTTGACACGTAGGTCTGCATCTCTTTAATGCTTAATTCCATCATCTGGAGTGCATGTGCGGTTAATTTTTCATGCCCCTCTCATTTATGTAATCAGAGGTCTTTTACTTGCTATGGATGATGACAATTTATAAACTATTTTCTACTCTCAAAACTTCACTTTTTTGGGAAGGGCTTACCATTGTGCAGATGGGACTCTTAAGAACAGCTATTACACGATTTTCTGCTAATCCTTTAGTTCTGTCCTCTAATTTTACGGGTGCTGACAAGGGGTGGGGCCTTCTTTCCAATTTATCAAAATGGCATTCTGTGGTATATAGACTTGGGTACGGTGCCGGGTGTGAGTCTTGGATTCATCTAATGTACATATGAAGGTCATGGTACACGCCAAATATTCATTTGCCTAATCATGTTTCTTTTGTTTTCAAGGATGAATGGTGAATTTCATGCATCTCATGTGGGTTTTTTATTATGCTTGTTTGGTGAATTTCAAACTGAATATGTCGGACACAGATCCCACACATTTATCCGAGTGTCAAATGCAACATAGGTTAACGCATTTTAGGGAAGCCATATAACGTGGGTGCCATTCATTTGATGGTGTTTTGCCAAGATTAGCTCATGGATGTAGTTCTCACTCCTCACCAATTTGAACGGAGTTAAGATGGATGTGAGAGTGACAATGGAAAAAGAAATTAAGCTTAACCCTATAATTTGCGATGTAGACAAAATGAACAAGCCTTTGGACTTCTTGATGACATACCAATGAAGGTTGTGGAGGTGTCCCCAGTGGAATAAGTGGCGGAAGTCTGGTGAAACCCCAGTTCTGGTCCAATAGAAAGTGCAATTTATGTAACTTCTGTTGTGGAGCAAGTGAAAGCCTTTCATATTGCTTTATAATGTTATCTTCCAACAGTCTTCTCTTTTAGTTTGTTTTGTGCAGTTGATATCATTTTTGGTTAACATTTTTTGTTATTTGTCTTTATTTTCTAGGCAACCAAATTTCGCTTACAATCGGTATTTGGTGTAAATATCAGAAACACAGCCTATAGGGTGTTCGGCTGGTGGAGACTGGTCGAGGGCTTGTGCAACTATCAAGGTTGGATTTTGTGATTGCTGTGTCTTTTGAAAGCAAGAGAAACTGTTTTCTCCGAATCAGTTGTCCTTAGGCCTTGTGCGACTATCAAGGTGGATTTTGCGTTGCTGCGTCTTTTGAAAGCAGAAGAAACTGTTTTCTCCGAATCAAGTGTCCTTAGTCAGTGTCCTTATCCTCTTTCATTTTTCGTATCGATATTAACTTGGTTAAATATTTTCGGGCATATGAAAATGAAAAAAAAAATTGATGTTCAAAGTATTGAGCAGCAGTTGTATTGGATCAGATGTCAGTCAGGGAGGATGGTTTTGTACAGTGAATGCTTTAACTTGGCTTCCAGACTAAACATTGGTGATTTATTTTGTTTCTATGCCTATTTTAATGACTTGAGAGTGCTGCCATAGGTTTTCTTGGCACATGACTGTAGCCACAATAAACCTTGGAAATCATGATAGATGTGGTGGAAATTTAAGGCTTGATATTATTAGAAATGCCCAAATAAAGTAGAAACGGACGCGAGGATCCTGCTATGCACGTTGCACAAGAGGGTGTGCAGCGTGTCAAACTACGTCGTTTTGCTTCGTGTTTGGACGCCCAAAATACATTCGGCATTCAGATGCGATGTTTTGGGCGTTCGTATGCGGGCCAAAATGGTGTTGTTTGGAGCGTTGTATACCTTGATGCATGACAGGGCTCTCCTTTCCAGTAGAAACATAGAGAAACACTCTTATTCTGGCATTTTGTATTTTCGGAGTTCCCGATTAGCAAAGCACCAGAGGAACTTTCTATTTATGAATAGGGTATATAATTAATTGTCGACACTAGGTTACAATTTTGAATTTGTTATTATATGTTTTTTCTAGTTTTTTGTTGTTTTTGATATTGAAAAGGCTTTTTGTTATTCATGAGCAATGAGTTCCCATGGATTGGGTTTATCTAAATTGATTTCAACTCTCTCCAAGGAGAGCTACAGTCATGTACATCTAATAGTTTTTATTTTTTTTTATTTTTATGGTAAATGAGAATTTCTATTGAAAGAGGAAACAGAATTTCCACCACAATCTCAACAATTAATAACAAATAGTAAAATTTATATGTTCACACTATAACGGATAAGTTACGAATTTAGCTATCGAAAACTAAACAGATAAATTTATCTATTTTGCTCTTTATGGTTGTTGAATTTATTCAAAAATATTCCCAATAGTCAAGTTGGCAAATAAAAGTTGTTAGTAATGGTCGGAAGTTGTAGTGATGATGACTTGACGGGATAAGGTGGACAAAATTAATTGGAGTATCTGAGTAAGGAGCTTATTTATGAGCAATAATGACACTTTATTTAGAAAAAAATCCCCTTTAAAGAAAATTGTCGCTTTTTCATAGCATCTTAAAATTGATAACTTTTAAATGTATAGACCTTAAACCCTATGAAAAGTTAGCTCATACTAAATAGACCAATGTCTTAGGTTTGGACTCAGTTTTCTTTTCTGATACTTTATATCTTTGTCCTTTCTGTCATCTTTATATTTCTGTCCTTTATGTCCTCCTAAATAGTTCAATTTTTCATACAACAAAAAAGGAAAAGAGACTAAAAAATTCACTTGGTATTCAATTTCTTTGGGTTGATAAACTTATGCAATTAATGAATGTTCTTTATAACAAATGCTGTATGTCATTGAATTTTTATCACAGTATTGGTGTCACGGCCTAAATGGTTATTACTCAAGTGCTGCTTTTCTCCGTCCGAGAATTTCTATTTGCTTTAAGTGAACGAGCTAGAACCTTTATGTGAGGTTGATTGTTCTAAAGAACCATCTAGTCAATTTGGGAGCGTGGACACACTTGCGCAAATTTGAGTAACAGCTACAAGGGAGAAATTGAAAGGAGTGATCCTATACTCGAAACAATATACAAGAAAAATGAATGTCACGTGACATGATGATTGGAACGATTTATAAATTAATGGTACATAACAACCCTCATTAGCAAAGAGTTGGTATCGAGGTGTCAAACTTTCCCATCGATATGAGCTCTTAGAGAATATCAACCTGTTATTCTTAACTTTTATCAGTTCAGCGATGGTTCTTCCACTTGGCATCGTAAGGTCATTAAGGTTATTGGTCGACTTTTGTCCCTGCTCGACGCGTGAGTCCAGAATAGATCAATTCTTTCATTCAATGCATAAAGATTTAGAATCTATGCAAGAGATCGTGTTGCAAACCTTCTCTTCTCTTATGTCCCTCAATGACTCGAATTGATGCCTATCGAGAATCATGTCAATGTACGTTGCACATATCTAGTCCTATCAATGCAATTTCCTATTTCATTTTGGTTCATCCAAATAAGAGAGAGAATTTCTTCATGCAAATAAGACAGAGAATTTCTTCTTATACATAGCAATCGATTGATGACTAGGATCACCCAAAAGTCCATTCCACTATCGGTTGATACGGAGAATGCATATGACGCAAAGTGATCGGGTTCACTTCTCCTATTGTCTTTACCCGGCAGCAAACACTTAGTTTTGCCGCCACGTTTGAGGTGTACTAGCTTCGCCATCCTACCCCAGGATAAAATTCTAGTTCCGTCCCTGTTTGTGTCGTCAAGACATGAGCTTCCATCTCTTTCTCTCTTTCTCTCTCTCACCACTTTAACCTAAAACAAACAATATGTCCATCTGCAAGAGAACACTACCAATCAAACAAACTTTCCTCTTTAAGACTGCTCTCATACTCAGCACCACCATTTCCATAGCTCCCAATCTCGGGTTCGAAGCTACAGGTAAGATACTATTATTATCTGTAGAATACGATTCTTACCTGAAAGGAAAGTCTATATAAGGCCATAGTACGTCAACCATCCCCCAATCCCCCTCTGCTGCTTCAAATACTCAATTTCTTGGACTGGATGAAGAGGGACTTTTCCCGATTTCCCGATATTAAAGCTACAAATACTCAATTTCTTGGACTGGAGGAAGCGGGACTTTTCCCAATTCCTCAATACTAAAGCTATCCTCGTTACTCACAGAGGCGACTATTCCGCGATCAGAACTCCATTTCCATATGAATCTTCGAGAAATTTCCTCAACTCAAGGAACCATATAGGGATTGAACTTGGCACCACAGCTAAAGGAAGTGTATACAGATCAGAAGAGAGACAAATGGCAAGCAGAAAAGAATACTGAATCACTACAATAGGGATCAATGCCACTACAATGTTTTTCTAAGACTTGATTGGCACGCAACATCTTTCATGTGATGCAAAATAAGATTCACCACGATCCTATTCCATAATCCGAGTCGTTCATTTGGTAAACTTCAAAATGTCAAAAGAATCTGTACAAAAATTCAAGTTGATCGAAGATTAGCAAAAGGTTAGGTAACATAGGTTAAATCATATTTGCCTGAAGAGTGGTGGACGACAAGAACTCTGAACATTTATTCCACTCAAAATAAATACAACTCGTTCAATTAATATTGATGTCTAATCATCTTAATTTTTGCATGAATGGTGTATACATCAAGATTTAGGAGAATAAACGACTCAAATCGCCAAATGAACCAGATGAACTCCTACAACTATACATAAGAGATATAGAAGTCCCTTCGGGGACATTGGATAAGAGATAGAAGGAACATTTACTTGATGCAGCCACCAAAAGTCAGATACCAAACACATCCTTGTAGAAACACAAGGAATGAGAAAGATGCAAATATCCATAAGCTTTAGAAGCTGATCTGTGGTCAACCAAGGATGATAGTCTTGCTCGTTCTTGAACTCTGCAGCGAGTTCAGCCACCACCTATGGGCCCTAGCTCTGCTCGAGTGTCTTCAGCCAGCTTCGTGACTTTGCTTAGCTTCCAGCATTGCAAAGGGACAATCTTTTACTATCTAGGCGCCCTATACCTTTCATGAGGTTAACAATAGGATCAAAAAGGAGAATGGAAAGAAGAAGAGAAAGGGAGGCAGAAATTTTAAGGAGAGAGTGAAAAGTTTGAGAATCACCAGACCAAAGAGGGAGTATGAACCATATTGGGAATTCACATGGTTTAGTATTTTGACACTGCAGTGGCACCTATAAGACCAATAAGGCACAGCAACGAAAGGATATCGGGCATCCCCATAGGCGAATCTGATGAGAAGTAGATCTTGTGAGCACTGCTGTCACCTCGAAAACCTCTGACGATCATTGCCTGTAAAAGAGGTGAAAGTATCACAAGGGCCATTTTATGTGGTGAATGAGAACACAAGCTAACACAAAACTCCAGGGTATCATCTAGGATACATTAAGAATCCACCAATGGCATTCAGACAGAGTAAGTTCTTCGGCATCTCTTTTGGGTAAGCCCCGTGCCATGGGTGGTAGGGTTGTTTGCAAAAAAAAGAGGAAACAATGCTTTAAGATTGTTTGCGAAAAACCCTTGCATAGGCTTTACGTTTTTCAAAAGGGATAAGGAAAAACTTGCAAGTTAAATACAAACTCTTGATCACTAGGAGGATACCTTAGCCAAGAAGAGGAAAGAAAAGACAACTTAGGCAAACATATCCAAACCTGAGATATCTGCTCTGCATGGCTAAAAATATTTTTGAAGATCCGACGCACGTACATAAAGAAAACTGCAAAAGTACCACCACAAATGTTTCAATGAAGAAAAAATCTCCAAGAGCAATTAAATAAATGATAAGCATTAGTGTATTAAGTGCACATACTCAACAAGATATAAAGATAATCCCAAGTGAAAGTGGAGTACGGGACGAGTTAAAGTTTAGAGGGTGAACGGGAACAGCACATTCAGTCACTTAGGACAAAGAACTAGAGTTTCCCAAACTTCTGGTTGAATACAGCATAAATCTAGGAGATGCAACATAAGTCTTAACTGTAAAACTTCTGTTACAAGTAAAACTATGAAATGCCTTTTGTTCATAAAAGTTCCGTTGCACATAAGAGAAGAAGAAGCATATCCTTGTTGATGGCACAACAGTGTTGCACCTTTCTTTTGAAGGTATCATTTACCAAAATTGTCTTCAAGAAAATTCCCATGCATAAAACATGATGCGGTAGAGTACAAAAGCAAATATGGAACAGATGACTAATACAGGGATTGAGTGATGGAATAATGGATTTTGTAAATTCAAGAGAAAGGATTGTCTCGTTTGAGCCTGTCAACTCGAGAATTGGAAATGTGCACTCACCATCTATCGTCTCCATAAAAGTCAACTGTTGCCAATTTATCCTACGAGTTACGATCCCCAGTGCAACATTTCGAACCTGACAGCATGACAAGTAGGAGCATGGGAATATCTTCAACAACACAAACATTGAATATGAAACAAAACCTCATAGAAAATTTAACATTAGAAACGAATAAAAAAACTAGTCCTATTTCACCTCATCAAACACCAAATTGATGAACCTCAAAGAAAGTAAGAGCGTGAGGATGATTTCTGCCACTGGAACACCTATCCTTGTCAAAGGGAGCATATACCATTGGAGAGCATACGCAAGTTGCTCAGGGGTTGTGGTGGACAGGCATAAGCTAGCACTCTGAAAGATCTGTCATCACAAAAATAACTAACTTGTTCTTAGTTGCAACTTGAGTAACTCTACACAAAAAAAAAAAACCCCCGAAAAAGATGAATAATGGTATTTACATCCAACATTTAAGTTCCCGGAAGTGCTCGAATATCCAAAAAGAATGGACTCCTCTCAACATTTTCTATTCTTACAGTTTGAGAGAAAACAGTATTATACTTCATTTAAAAAAAATTCATGTCAGTCTTTTTTGTATCGCACATAACTCACCTATGAATTTACCACACCCTGTATAGATGAGTGTTATAAGTGGATCATCTGAGACTTCAAGAGCTGACAATATTTAATTTTCATGTCTATTTAAGATCTTTGTAAGATCCAATTACCTCTTGCAATTTTGTTTCCCCCATCTAAGAAATTGCAAACCAAATCTCAAAAGTACATTGCCAAACTAAGCTATAGAACATTTTGAATGTGTGGAAAGATTGAAATGTGAATATCATGTGTCTTACATAGTTACACTTACATCATCACACTGGACTGAAATTTACGAGGATTTAACCATCAAGGCCGATGCAATTATTGGATGCGAAGTCAAATTAAAACTGGGGGAAGAGGAAGAACAAAACAGGAATTTCATATTTGCTAGAAAATTTTCTTTACCTTTATATCTAAAATAATGGCCCAATTCTGGAAGCAAAAAGCAACTGCCTTTAGATATGAGCGGGCTACATGAATACGATGAAACTGGTTTATTTCCCTATGTGTCCAAACACGTCCTTAAGCTAAAAAATGGAAACATGGAAGGTAAATAAAGCACAACTCACAGTGAACGTTAAACAAGCAGAGGTGCTTGCTACGGACAAGCCCTTCCTTGTAAGCTGTAATGGTCCTAGCTTCATGACCACATACGAATAGCCTTCTAAAGATGCCGGAATATTTGGCAATCCAGACAGTGAAGGTGGTGGGCTTCTTGACTGGACAAGGGGTGGTACGCCATCTGTGCCCAACCCCAACATTATAAATAGAATCCCAGAAAGCAGTGTCACTCTTCCCAATTGATCCTACAAGATTATCGGAGATTTAAGAAGGGAGTTCCCCTGCATTACCACATTGCTAGTGTTCAAATGAGAACAATCACGTCGCACTAAACAACATAACATACAATAAACAAAATACACCAGTCCCTCCTGGGATAATTTCCAGTGAAATTAAAGAACAGATACGAGACAATATTACTTCTAAAACGTCATATCAAAAGAGGTCTAAGACATGAATATAATACTAGCATAGCTGTCAAAATCGCACAATTCACAATTCGATTCGCGGCTAATTGAAAAACGATACGAATCTATAGGCAAGTTAAGATTTAGCCAAAATAGGTAATGAACCGTATGATTCATGGTTTGATTCACTATTCGTCAGACATAAAAATTCTTGCAAAACCACTTTTACATCCTTTTTTGTGTGGAAAAAGTAAGAATACAACTTTATATAGTATTAAGTTAAGAATACAACTTTATATAGTGTTAAGTTCGAAAGAAATACATTCAAAATTTGTAACCCTTTGTTCATTAAATATTTACTCTTATTCGAAGCATATTGTTAACTCATTTTTATCAAACACAAAAAATAATTGCTCTAGATATGTTTAGGCTAAGATACCTTGTTTCTATGAATTAGCTATCATTATTTTGGTGAAATTTTAATAGTTTATCAAATGGCATACAATTCCATAGATAGGCTAAACATCTTTATAATGTTATTATTTTCATTTGCTAAAAAAATAAAAATAGTCGTGAATTGGTAAATATCATACATGAACACAAATTTTGAAAAAGCAATCTCTTTAATTCTTGTATCATCTGAATCATAAATGGCGACAAGGCACAAAGCCTTGAGCCAACCCACATACGTTGCCATATAAGCAAGTTTCTTACCCACCAGGCTACATAATTGTTGTTAAAAATACGTTTTTGTATAGGTTTTAAGGCTAACGTATCAATTTAACAATGAAACTTTGATATCTATACGTACAATGATATATTTCCTATGATGATCGAACCATTATGATTCACGATTCAATTCATAGTTCAGAAAAAGGTCTTTTCGTTTCATGATTGACAATCTTACATAGTAGTCTAAAATTAATTTAATTGGATCCTGAGGCCTAAAAAGTATTTTTTTTTAATAGCTGAGCACTCAATAGGATGAAAGGATGAACTCACCATCCATGTCTCTTTGGGGAGAATCCAAACAGATAATAGAGCCAAGTACATGACTAATCCAAAACGCATCAAAATACTTGACCTTGCTGGTAAAATAACGAGAGCAAGGAGCCATGCCTGCACAATCAATTAGGTTAGCTATATTAAACAGAAATGATACTGCAAAAAATCAACTAGCAATTAAAGAAAGAAAGAACTAAACTCCATTTCTAGTCAGTAAAAGACTTGCAAAAAGGAGTACACAATCAGACCTTCAACAAATATGTGCCAAATGCAAACACTTCTAGCTACCAAATCTTCACATAAATCAAATTCCCAATGCCATTTGAAAGTTAATGCAGGCAACATGATATTTCGATCTTACCAAAAAAAAACATGATATTTCGAATCCTCAGTGCACACAAAATATTGCTCCATCATAGAAAATTTCAACCTAGTGCCTGTTTTAGATTGGGGAATAACCTGCGGCCTATTCAGTGATTAGGAGCAATTGTGTTATATCTAAATAGCGTGGAATGAACATTCTCACCCTCACTGATTTGATTAGATGTGAATCTTTGCAATTTATTATCATACCATTTAAACTCAAAATAACTGCTTTTTGCAGACACAAGCTATTTACCCATAGCCCTCATCAACTTGGCTTTTTAAGAAAATGAAGCTTGGTCACAAGTGCTTACAAACAATGAAAAGAAAATAAGAAGGAAATAATAGACAAAAGATTTAAGAGAGACTCTTGGAGCTTGTCTTGATGGTTCGTGAAAGCTATTAATCATTACTTTTGAAGGCAATGAATGATTTGGTGTAACAAGTGGAACCTTATAAGAACTTCTTCTTTTTTGGCTAACTTTATTAGAACTACATCTTCACTAAGTCTCAAAAAACTTTGATTTAGATTCAACATGAAAACTTGATCATTAATAATAAATGGTTACTTCAAGTAGCTTAAATGATTGCTAAATAACTGCCAGTCAGTCAGATATCAGGTATCAAAATAGATGAAACCCCAATGAATTAGAACGAAATTATGAACCGAGCAGCAACACCATGAGGCCAAATTGAATAAGAAAAGAAAAACCTAAGAGGAAAATGATAGAACACGAGCTTTACAAACCATACCCATGATTTGGTTTCAGAGGAAAGAAAAGCTAAGAAAATGAAAATCCATATACATATAAGTAATCCACCCAATTTCGCCACAGCACCCAAAAAAAAGAACCCAACTTCAATTGAAGTCGCCAATTTGAACCTGGCGAATGATGCCACAAAGCTGTTCAAGTCAAACGACAGGAAGTAAGAAGGGTCCATGTTTTCTCTTCAAAACTCTCTACGCTTTTCTGTTCCTATTATAATGACTTTATATTTTTATCATTATGATACATGAAATTTTCTTTGCCAATAAAAGAAACAGGAAATAACTGCTGAGACTTAACATGCAACCGCCCATAGTTGACTTGGAACCAAAACAATTAAAAACATACAAATAAAAGTTGTTCTTCACCTCTTCTCCGAAACAAACTAGACCTACAACTTAAAAAACCAATGAACTAAACCACAAATTGCTCACAACCCACCGATGAAAAGAGTACACATTACAAACCCATCAATCAAATTCGACTGTCTATAAAAAATTCACAACCCAAAAAGAATATAATTACCAATTTAATCCTGGGGTCGACGGCATGTAAGAATGTGGTTGGGGACGATATGAACTGGGCAATGGGACTAGAAGTTGCGCCGGCTATCAATCTCAGGACCTTATCAGCTGAAAAGACATTTCTGGGTAACCATTTCTCCCAATTCCGGCTACCACTACCAGTCGTATCTGCTGTACATCTGATTTGGGTTTTTACAAGAGTTAGATTCCGCGAAAGTTGGAGCCTATGAGTCGAATAGTTTGGGTTGAATTGGTGCTTGAGGAACGGAGGGGCTTGGGTTCTGCAGGTATGGTGGAAAGTAGGAGAAGGGAGTGAGACCGTGTGGCAGGTGAGGAGAAATCTGCAGGACATTTGTGGAAAAGTTTGGAGAGGTTTCGGTTGGAAGGAAGGTAGGAGAGGAAGGTACTGTTTTAGATGGATCCGTTTTCTACTTGCGCAGACTCGGGTTTGACCCATATCTTTAGGAGCAACACTATGAACAAATATACACAAGTGTGCTCGAAATCGTCCAATAACATAAAATTCATATTATTTTGGAAGACTTACTTGCATTCGAATATATCTATATCCGAATTTATACACGAAAAATTGCGTTCTTAGATTTTCACAATCTCTAGTGGTGATTTGTTTTTGTTTTTTTTTTTAAGGAGAAAGATTCTTACCGGTCATGAATATGAATGTCGACAGGACTGACTGGTGACGTATTCAATCATATTCACATTGGATTTAAAGTGTAGAGTTTGCCTAGGTTCATATAATAATTTTAAAAATAATAATTAATAAATATGGGACGAACTCTAACAATTTTATTCAATTAACAATTCTACTCTTGTTAAGCAATTGGCAAGAGCCGGCTTTGGAGGAAGCTCAAGAAGCCATCACTTTGAATTCCTAAAAAATTTAAAAAATAAGGCTCTTAAATATTTAGATTTATTTAATATATTAGACTAATTTTTTTAATTTTAAGTTTGTCTTTATATAAAATAGGCTCAATATAAGTTTCAATGGGGTGAGTAAGTTTATCGCACAAAATAAACGCAAATTGGCCAGAACGGCCCTTGAGGAAGAAGACCAAGAAGCCACCACTTCGGGTCTCCAAAAAATAAGACTCCTAAATCTTTGGATCTCTTTAATATATTAAAGGTCTAATTATTTTAGTTTTAAGGTTGACTTTATATAAATTAGACCCAATATAAATGTCGAGGCGAGGCGATTAAGTTTATTACCCAATATAAGCAACTAGCTAGAGCCGGCTTTAGAGGAAGTTTAGGAAGCCACCGTTTTGGGTTCTAGAAAATTTAAAAAATAGAACTCCAAAATATTTGAGTCTGTTTAGTATACTAGGCTCAAGTTTTTTAATTTTAATTAAGTTTGTCTTTTCATAAACTAGGCTAAATATAATTTTAAGGGGGCCGAATAAGTCTAGTGTCCATTGAGAAAGCTTTGTAAAGAAATTTGATTATGAAAACTTAATTAGTGTGTTTACAGTTAAAACATGTGAAAATGACAATATTCAAACAATACATTTTAAATTATCGAAACAGCCGTTTGTTTTGGAGCAATTATCCTTTTACATTTTGTAATGGTAATATTTTTGCATGGGTCCTTATGGAGATCTTTTGCCGTATATATTTCGTATACAAAGTATATAACTAACTCTAATTGAAAGGTTCGCTTCAGGCTCTCAAAATCTCAGTACTGGCACTGCAACTTGTGCAAATTAAGCCACTGGATTCTAGAAATCGAGGTTTGGCACCTAGATGTTTTGAGAACAAATTTGAATTTGATAGGACGAGAGAAATGTTTAAAAGAACTTCGCATTTTTTTTAAGTATAATCATACGCACTGATATCACGTGGGAAAAATCTACATTCAAGTCCTCATATAAGTGGGGGTGATAGTACATCTGTTTACTATCTCCCCAACACCTATTAGAAGCAAGAGATTCGTTCAAATTTGTAAACTTTCAATATTTTATGGAAACTTCTTTGTAAATTCATGTATAGAACAGAAATATCACAACCATACGAGGGAAATACTGTACCTCAACAGACCTTTGCAATTCCACACAATAAAATAATTCCAACAAAAAAAAAGGAAAGAAAAACACAATTTTTCTTCAGTGTTAAACCATCGACGAATATATACGCACACATAAGCACACAAATATATATATAGCTCCGATCAGTAGAAGGATTGGTAAGTAGAAAGGATACTACTTTCTATTCCCGGAAGAAGAATATCCCCGATCTCTAGTAGACTTATCCCGTTGATTCTATAACCAGGAGAAAACGAGTGCGCACATGCATATGTATGTATGTATGTATCGTACTCTTCCTCTGCTACTCAATATTGTCTTGCAATCACATCTTCAACCCCTGCATGGATAGCTCCCATGCAAAATAATTGGGTACCACTCACAAGTATCGTTGTGATTTCCAAGGTACGCTGCATACAATCACAATCACACCAACAATTAATACAAATATATGAGGTTTAGTTTGGACTAAATTCTTTTTTATTAAACACAGTTGATATTATTTTATATTTCATTTTGTTTTGTATAGTTTTTTTGTTATTTTTTTTTTTTTTTTTGTGTTTGCTTGTTCATCCCGATGAAAGGAGCCAAACATTCGTCTTAACAAGAATAATTAGAAAAGTATAAAAATATGAATCAAAATGGTAAAAATATGAATCAAACTTCTTTCATCTTTAAATGAATTTTTTTGGGGCATGGACCAAAATTTAAAAGAAATAAAATAAAACGACGCTAGATACATAAAACTAGGTAAAAAGTATCTTTTCAAATTTCTTTCAGTTTTAGTGAACTTTTTGGGGTTTGGACCAAATCAAGCTGAAAATTATTTAAATATGATGATGGTAAAGACGACATTGAAAATGGTTTAAAAAAATCGTCATTTTCAAACTTCTTTTTGTCTTTAATAAATTTTAGGAGCTTGGGCCAAAATTCAAAAAGATCAAGTAGGACGATGCTAAAGACATAAAAAAAAAAAAAGTAAAAAATTGTCATTTTTCAAACTTCATTTGTTTTTGTGAAATTTTTGAGATTTTTGCTCATATCTTATTACACTGTAGATTCTTTTCGTGCAAACAAATGATTAATTCAAAAAATTTATACAAGATCAATTATAAAAAAAAATGACGAACAGTGACCTTAATACCAAATAATTTTGAGGAAAGAGTCTAAATATCTTTGTTAATTTTCTTCGATTTTTCTAGGCTTACCAAGTTCGCATCTGTCCAGCCCACGTTGATCTCTTTGCATGCCAATCTGCACAGAAAAGATAGTGATGTTAATGCTGAGAACACTACAACATACAGAAACAACAGATTTTTTTGTTATAGATTCCTCTGTCGATTCTCTCTCTTCTTTTTTTTCTCTTGGACATCTCACTTGGAATTCAAAGCATGACTTTCGATTTCAGGTACACGGAACACCAACCCAATTTCGATGAAAAAGAGAGAACTTCAACTTGTCTAATTTCTCACAAACTGGCCATAAATGGCTCTGCTTTTTTGGAACTCACTTTCGTACTTGTTCGGAATGGATCTACTACAAATTAATCGGTGTGCAGATCCCAATATATCTTGTGTTCGGAACCATCAGATGCACGTAGAGTCCTCCATAATCATGTGAATCTCACGTACATTTAATAGTTTCAGACACATCTATGCTCAGATATGCACAAATGATTTGTTTTCTTGAACTTGTTCCTTAGACATTACCTCAAGTGGTATTCAAAACGCATGATCTTAAAAGGGTTGAAGCGTAATTGTCACCGGCTACTAACTTCATGTATTACAAACCATAGGTCTTGCTTTGACACCAACCATAGATAAGAACTCTTCCCAACCTAAAGTCATTTTTTTCTCGAAAACAAGGGACCCTTATTTTTTCCACTTTTGTTCCTCGTTTTAGGACTTAAACCCATATTTTTTCCACAAGTAATTAGAAAAGGAGCAACAAGAAAAAGAAAATAACAAGTTTACGCCCACAATTCTTGTGCACAAATCCAGACAGATGTGTTCAGAATTGTCTAATATTCGCGAAACCCTTCATTATTTGTGTACTACACGTGAATCTAACGGTGTCAAATACATCTGTAACCGGATCTATGCACGAGAGCTTGTGTTCACGTACTTTCTCCGAAAAAAAAGGGGAAAAAACTGGTTTGTTTACCCCATGGCAAGGAGAGTGAGGAGCCATGTAACAAGAGAAGAGGCTGCAGCAGCATGTAAGTTAGGTGCATTCCACTGGATCACATTGTTGATGCCGGTTAATGAGGTGATGAAACCCACAACTCCGGCGATGAGGGAGAAGATGACGAAGAATCCGGTTGCCAAATTCCCGAACGGAAAGTATATCGGGAAAATCCGAGCTGGAATTGACAACACAGATGCTGCAAACACAGATGATCAATAACATGTTATGCTGATTCAAAGTATAAAGTTGGTATTTGCAGGGTGTATTGTCAATAACTTTTTTCAGGAATGTTTTCTTAAAATTAAACAACTTATAGCGGGCCGTGTCGGTATTGGATTTGGATTGTTACTTGGAGAAGGCGCAGTTAATTACCAACAAGTCTAATGAGTCGGGCCGAAGCATAATATGGTTTGCATGGTCTTGCACAACTAGTCTGCTTGGTGGGTCAAATTTATAAGAATTGAGATCAAGTATTTACAACATACATAATCTTGTGAGACAAGACAATATACTTTCTGTGGAATAGTGCATAATTTTCTATGACGCAATTCATAAAAACATACATATCCTACAAGAATTTTTCAACTCAATGGCGTCAACTAAGTTAGGCACTACGTACGTCTGCCCGTGGCAGGAGCGCGTCTTGTAGCGGGACTCAACGCGAAAGACAAGGTTGATGTGGCTACCCCCGTTTTCACATTGCCTTTAGGTGGCTCAGCCCTGACACGTGACAGCTAACCTAACGTCCGGTGTGTCGTGTATGGCGTTATGGTAGCAATGGTTATTTTTAACGTTATAGGAAGTGTGCTCTACATATATTAACTTGAGCCCAAATTAGGACAGTGTATAAAGAATAAATCCAGGCCAACAGTACGACACGGGTTATTCTCTTTGATTATCGTTCTCGTTCACATAATGACTAAGAATCATAGTGCTTTTTGGCTTAAATCGACCAAACAACACTAACTAATTCTTGTTTTTGTATCACTAAAGATATTTGGAGGACCTTATAGATCAAATACGGGTCAGACGAATATCTGTTAAAGAACTCCACACAACCGATAATTCTAAATATTAGAAAAGCATGTTTTCGATAACTGATTTTGCCATGAATATTCTTTCTGGATAATCAATTGATTGTGCTGTTGGAAAAACAACCAAAACAATAACAATAACAAAAACTACGTACCTGTTTTGCGAGCTCTTTCGATCCCATGACTGATAGCCCACCCAGAAATTATGGTAATAATGAGGTACAGTATCAGATTGATGATTAATAGCATGAATGCTGCAGATTTTCCTGCTCCAGATGCCATGGCAGCTTACCAAACTCCAGATGTGTGTGTGTGTGTGTGTGAGAGAGAGATATGATTAGAAGCCACACTTCTTGATCTCGAGGGAGGAATATATAAGCTGGGAATACTTCTGTCCTTTCAGCCTGGAAACATGTTCTTTTAGATTGATTATTTGTAGCTTTAGTTCAAAGTAATGCTATGATTCCTTGCTTTTGTTCTTGGGTTTGCCTCTTTGGCAAGAAAGCATCACTTGCAACCCGAGGGTGGGGACTAGCATCACTTGCAATGGAGACAGAACATCTACCTCGGATTCAATTCATTTTTTCTATTTTTTCATAGTCGAAGTATCTAATGAGTTATAGAATTACGTACCCTCAATCTAATGCCGACTAGTTTTCAAAGGATCAATTTCACTGTCTAATTATGAGAATTCCATTTAAAGTTAAGATATTTACCTATATGAACTGGTCCTATAAGAGTTGAGTTTCGTTTTTTCTATGCATGAAGTATATGTAAGCATGTATTTTTATTCTTATAACCTATGTTTTTAAGTTTATTTTTTATACTTAATTTATTGAAATTGTAAAGAAATGTTTTTTTCCAAATTTTTTTCTCTTGAATTTTTTTTTTTTTTTTGGGTGGGGGCTATAACAGGGATGAAGGCAACTATTAAGTTCAAAAATCGGAGGCGGAATGGTAAAATTTGTTCTCGATCATACTTATTGCTATCAGTTGTTGTGATTTCATATTTAAAAGCTCTCAACTACTATCAACTTTTACATGGTGAATCTATATAGGATTTCGTTCTGACTTTACTTAAACCTTTCATCAGTGAACGGTTCCGCTAGTAAACGGTAGAATTGATTCTCCAAAAATTAGTCGAGAGACATGCACAAGTTAATCCGAAAACTCCGAGTCATTAAAAAAAGGCATAACTTGCTTCCTAATTAGCTTGGTATGAAATAAAGGGACCCAGGAGCCCTGTAGTGAGATGAAGCACTATTGGGGTGTAATGAGGTTATTCGGCTGTCTATTTCGACAACAAATAATTTAGATTCAATTCAATATATATTCGTGATAGTTTAATTTGAATTCAAATTGTTCGTTGTCGATATGAACGACAAGATGATCTCACTACACCCTTATAGTGTCTCACCTCACTACAAGGCCCCCGACTCGAAAATAATAAAGCTATCCAGAGTATTCATTTTTAAGTTTTAATTAGATTCAAAATCTCTCGCGTGTTATAAAATTTTATAAATTAATTTATATATAATTTTATTTTGACTTCAATCGAACCGTGAGATTGGCTTCTAAAGAATTCGTGTTGATGTGTTTTAATATTTTCTAAAGATATCACTAATCCCAAAAATTAATTCCTAATTAATTAATTCCCAAATCAATAATTATCCAAACCCACACGTGGCATATGAGAGCGTTTCACCCTCGGCCCTTCCGTTTCATTCGCGGGAGAAATACAACTTCCAAGTGTAATTACATTATTTACCTTGTAGTTCTAGTAATATTTCACTTCTCTCCAAACTTTCAATTTTGTTAATTTCCACTCTAAACTTTCATTTTCGTTTTCGCATAGTCCATTCATCATCTATGCCCGCATTCGATATCGGGTGGAGGCCAGTAGGGCAATAGCATAGCTATTAGACACATATTTTGACGTAGATGATAAAATAAACATAATTTTTATATTAGGGACCAAAATAAAGCTTCCCTAATACTTCGAGGAGCAATAGTAAAATTAAGCCGGAATTTACTCCTCTGATATCTTTTTCTCTCTCTCTAAAACCTCTGCTGTTTCTGGGTTCTAAATTCGTACTCCTCAAGAACATTACACACACATAAATGGCTTCCTCTGCGATCAGAGATCGTAGTTCGAAGCACTTTCTCTCACTGATCGCAAGAAAGCATTCGTGCTACAGAGGTTTTGGTTCGGTGTGCTGGTTCGCGTCCGAGTTGCTGTACAGAAATGGAAGAGCATCCGAATTTGCCCCCTGGTGGAGATCGATGGCTACGTTTACGCGAACGTGAGTTTCACACAAATCAATGGCTTTTGGTGTTTTAATGTTTTTGATGGACCGTTTTGAGTTTGATTATTTGTTTGTTTAGTTGAATTGCTCAATGCATGTGTTTGTCGTTTGTTTTCTGGTGGAACTTATGTTTGTTTCTTTGATTACACTCTTCAAATCTGTCTGGGAATTTTTTTATGGGTTTTGCATGAAATAGGTAAACAAATAAATGTGTACATGGAAATCACAAGTATGTCGTCAAAGTAAACATTAAAAAACGTACTTGTGGAGCCTTGAACTCGGAATGAACTTCCTCCAAGTAGATCCTGAATGAGTTGACTGCAAAAGAAGGAAATCGTTAGTGCTGACTGGGCAACTGCAAAAGAAGGAACTGGTTAGTGCTGACTGGGCGTAGGTATCCGCAGGGCCGGCCAGGGTAAGTCCTGAAAGACCCCGGGCTCGGGCAACCAACCGGCGCGGGGCAATAATTCTTTTTTGTTAATATAGGAAAAAAATAGAAACCCTCTGAAAAAAATATGATTAATATTAAGTGGGCAACCAAGCTGAGGTCAGACTTGGGTAATCCAAATGTTGGAGCTGGCATTGGGTATCAGGAGGGCAGTCTGAGTTAGTTTCCGGAAAAGGGAGATGAACCAACTGAAAAACTTGAGTGTGTCGGTTTTTGTGTACCTGAAAAAGGAGTACAATCGTACCTTTTATAGGGACTGTCAAGGTGTACAACTGTACATACCATGAGGCCCGAGAATTTTGCATCGTGGCTGCCCAATCAGATGTGGTCGCCGCATGCACCATGTCTGGGCGTCACGGCAATTATGTCACTACGTCTTGGGAACGGTCTGTTCCCCACGACCAACAGATAACCACCCACGTCGGGTGTCACTTCCCAAGCCAAGCGTCATGCTGCTCAACCGAAGCCGAGCATCATGCCCATGGTGAAATGGGTTGTTCAGTGAAGAAGTATTCTACTAGGAACCCGAAGAATAGGATTGGTTGAGGGCCCTCAATGGAATATTGAGTTGCTTGTGTTTTGAATCTTTGAATGATTGTGGATACACTGGATAGTAACAGAAATTTCAAATACTAAGGCAGAGATGATGGATTAAAATTGAATGAATAGTTTAACTTCACACGGGATACGGTAATGCCACATGCCTCATTAGCTCACCCCGTTTGGTGAATTTGAAGAAATGATGACTATGTTTGGTGATAGCTACCTATCAGATGTTAAACTTATTTTGTAGTCACTATTATGATTTGTGTATATCTTTCAAGTTTGCATCAGGACTTGTTTTTATTTTGCTTAGCTCATTGTTGTTCCTTGTTTGATTTTGTTGTTTCAGAAAACCACATGTAAATGTGGGCACCATTGGACATGTTGATCATGGGAAAACTACATTGACTGCTGCAATCACTAAGGTTGAATACTGACATAAACCATGTGATCGGTTCAGATGGATTTTCTTTTTTTCCTCTCCATTTTCACTACTATTGCACAAGGAAACAACTTGAATTCTGCTGCACAAGGAAACAACTTGAATTCTGCGATTACCACCCTGAGCATATTGACAATTTAAAACCCGGAAGTTGCCACCTTTTGTGCTTGCATTGCCTGGATAACAGCATGAATAGATTGAATAACCATTTTGTTGTCCACTTTGGATTAGGTGCTTGCGGAAGAAGGCAAAGCCAAGGCTGTTGCCTTTGATGAGATTGACAAAGCTCCTGAAGAGAAGAAGAGAGGAATCACTATTGCTACAGTTAAGATACAGTCCCGGCTTTAGCATCTGTGCCTTGCTTTTGGTCATAGAGCATCTCCAACAAAGATGTCAAATTCAATGTGGCAATTGAGTTTTCAAAAAATGACATCAAAACTAACTCCAACAAAAATGTCAAAAGTATTGTCAAATCCTATGTGGCAATTGGAAAAGGCTACTTGATGTCAAATTTGACATCAAGTGTCAAATATCTTTTTGCCTTAAATGTCCCAATTTTAAATGTTTTTTTTTACCTTAAATGTCTCAATTTGACATCATCAAAAAATTTGAATGTCAAATTTAAAGATCTCAAATTGCCACATAGACCATCATCAAAATTTGACATCTTTCTTGGAGATGCTCTTACATGTCAAAAGAGCATTATGCTGAAGCAAACTTCAACTTTTGTTACCTCTTTAGTGTTCTTATACCTTGTGAATTTATGAGTTTACCAAGCTCTTGGACATGATTATGTAGGCCCATGTGGAGTATGAAACTGGTAAGCGGCACTATGCCCATGTAGACTGCCCAGGACATGCAGACTATGTCAAAGTAAGCATTTTTTTCTTGTTATTTGATCTGCATAGCATTACTCTTCTGGCCTTGTGTACTTGGAATCAAGTTTTCAAATATCGAACCATATGGTGGATACCCGCCTATGCATATCTAAATTTTGGACCTCCGATGCAGATTTTTTGCATTATATGGTCTGATATTGCCCTAGTCATGGTCATATTTCTATTTTCAACACTGCTTGGATTCATCATAGGGTGGAAATTATGTTGTCTCTAGCTTTCATGGCCACACAATACTATCAAGAAGTAATATCTTTTGGGAGTTTTCCTCACTTACCAGATACATTTTGTTGAATTCAGAACATGATTACTGGAGCTGCCCAAATGGATGGGGGCATCCTGGTGGTATCTGCTCCAGATGGACCCATGCCACAGACAAAGGAGCATATTTTGCTTGCCCGCCAGGTCAGCAACCCTTTTGATAGCAGCTTTCAAAGCATATCTAGTTGTTTAAAGTGCTTAATTTCTAAAGAGCTATGTTCTTTTTCTGGTTCTGATTATTGTTGTGCAATTCAGGTTGGTGTACCATCTTTGGTATGCTTTCTTAATAAAGTTGATGCTGTTGATGATACAGAGCTACTTGAACTTGTTGAGATGGAACTCCGTGGTATGATAGCCATAAGAGCCATTGTGCTTCTAGCACTGGCTTTCAATTTATTTCAGTAATTCTGCAACTTGCTTATGTGATGGAACTCTGTCATATGATGTCATTATAGTTCTTAGCTCGTTTTTGTTTAATTGGAGTATTGGACAATTGTGAACAGATATATAATCTATTAGATTGTTAACCAACTTATCTAAAAGCTTAAGCTATTAGAGAGAGGGATCACTATATTATTTATCCTCACAACATAATCTATAGGGTAAGCAATTGCATAAGATTGAGAGTGAACTGATAAATAGTATCACGTGATTGACATCCCCTAATATCCAGGATATCCAATGTTTGTGGGATACTCATACCATTCTCAATCAGACCAGGGATATGTGGTCCCCTTGGGTTTGTATAGTCCAATCTTTAATCTGGACAAACAAACATGGCCTTGGTGTGATGTTGTAATCTCACTGCACTTTTTACTGAATAATGGTTGTTTCAGAACTGCTCAACTTCTACAAATTTCCTGGGGATGAAATTCCAATTGTTCGAGGTTCAGCTTTGTCTGCCCTACAGGGGACAAATGATGAACTTGGAAGAAAGGCTATTTTAAAGCTAATGGATGCTGTGGATGAGTACATAACTAATCCTTTGCGCCAGCTTGATAAGCCTTTCTTAATGCCAGTTGAAGATGTTTTTTCGATTCAGGTAATTCAAATTGCATCTGAATGTCAATATGTTCAGTGAAATGAAGCTTCGTTTGAACAATTTCCTGAATAAAACTTCTGCCAACAATATTGCCGTGTAATTTCCAAGTAGTTGGCTAATTGTGGCCCCTGTGGTGTAGTAGTTTCAAATTTCACTACTTGCTGTTGTGTTTAATAAAGCTTGGGATAGTTTTTAAAAACAGTATTTGAAGACATGTAGAATTCCGCATGGTTTCTGATAGTGTATGTTAGCAAAAGATCAAACTCTAGCCAAATGGAAAACCTAAAATAGTGATTTGTGGCAATGTAGAAGCGTAAATTCGCTCAAACTTTTGGCTTGAGAATGTTAGAGACACGAGCTTTCTTTAGAATTTTACAATTACTGTTTACACAGTGTTTCTGCATAAAAAGTTGGACCTTATGTTGCCACCTGAATTTTGATATATTTGTTTGTTAAGGGACGCGGGACTGTCGTCACTGGTCGTATTGAACAGGGTACCATCAAAGTTGGCGAGGATGTTGATATTTTGGGATTGATGCAGGTACTGTATAGTACGAAACTCAAGTGTATAAATTAAATGAATGTCATGCAATGCTTTTCCTTTCATATCTGTTTACTTTGATAGATAAAGCCTTATCGGGTTGCATTTGTTTGCCCTCGTAGGGTGGGGCCCTGAAGACTACTGTCACTGGTGTAGAAATGTTTAAGAAAAGTTTGGATCATGGACAGGTATGACTACTGTATGATTATATAGTTGGATACTTCAGTTTCAATGCAGACTTAACTAAACTGTGTATGTTGTGTATCCTGTAGGCCGGTGACAACGTGGGGCTTCTTCTCCGTGGCTTAAAACGTGACGAGGTACAAAGAGGGCAGGTGAGTCAATGTGGCTAAGTTGTGCAAAGGGAACCACTTTTTTGACATTTTAGCTCCATCTATGCTGCAATGTTTTTTTATAAGCTTATCGATCATATTATCATACTATTGAAGTACTTGATCATGTAATGGTCTACATTATTGGTATGATTAATTACTTATTGACATTATGAAACAAAATATATGGTCGCTTGTATGGAAAAGCTTTCAATTCAACACTGTAATAGTTTTTGCAGCATTACAGGGATTGCCAGCTTTTTCTTTTGATTTTTGCTTCTCTATTCAGTTTCTCTTTTCCCTCCTTCCCCTTAGATATGTTTATTAAAGATTGCTGAAAGTACACAGGTAGTAGCAAAACCCGGCACTCTGAAAACGTACAAGCGTTTCGAGGCAGAGATTTATGTCCTCACAAAAGATGAAGGTGGCCGGCATACTGCATTTTTCTCGAATTATATGCCTCAGTTCTACATGAGGACTGCAGATATTACAGGGAAGGTGGAATTGCCTGAAAATGTTAAGATGGTGATGCCTGGTGACAACGTGACTGCAGTTTTTGAGCTCATTTCACCTGTGCCTCTAGAAGCAGGTTTGTTTGAATCCTTAGTATTTGCTTTTAGAAGACAAGCCTACTTTTGGTGGTAAATGAGGATTATAAATTCCTTTACTTTTCATTATTAATTAGACATTTTTTCTAGCCTCATCTGTTGGCTGTGTTCTGATGAATTGCTTTTTGACAGGACAAAGATTTGCTTTGAGAGAGGGAGGTAGAACGGTTGGGGCAGGAGTCGTCTCAAAAGTACTTGGCTGAGATATGGCGGATGTCACTTAACAACGATATTAGTGCCTCTATTCATTTGCAAAAGATGTTAACAGAAAAGGAAGATAAGTGCAATTTCTGGTGGTTAGGGACATGTAGGAAACATAGGCCTTGATGCTTGCTTTAGCCATGTTAGAGGTGAATAAGTTGAATGTTGATTTCTTTGAATTGCGTGTAGAGAAGTGTTTATTTCCTTCTTTGTGGTTATATTGGAAACTTGCTCTCGATAGTTTTGAGCACTACAGTAAGGTTTTTGCTTCATTTGGGATGAATTTAGGTCCATGATTTGAGCAGTGAAAAAATATCAGTAGTGTCTGTGTGGTTATGCTTAATGATATCTACCAACTCTTATTCAAAATAAGACTTTCAGCCTTCAGGTCTAGTGATATTTTTTGCCGTCCTAATCTTGCTTTATGTAGCATCAGATTCTATGACTTCAGGGTGAAGGGATAACATTATCATCCGGAAGGATTCAGGCTTAAGGTGATAAATTTTTGGTGGGCTTACATATATTTGTCTCCAGTGTCATGACTCATGATCAATAAAAAATACTTAAATTACTCGCAATGTGAATCAGATGGAGTAATCAGGTGGGACATAGCATTTCAATATTCACAAGCTTGGAACAGCCAATCTAAGCAACTTCCTGCCGCCTACCATGTGAAAAAGAAAACTCTGCTGCTTGATATCTAGGATGGCAGGATACGGCAAGTTTCAAACTTGGCTGGTGTAAGTTGGCTCGATATCACTTCATAATTTGTTGCACCCACTGTCTGACATGCTAGATCTATTTATGCAAAGACACCATATGTGTGCAGAAATTGCTCCATATGAGATTCCCGGTAGAATTTGTAGAGATAATAAATTCTCAAGAGATATATATAGCTTTTTATTGACATCATGGAAATTTACAGTACTTATCTGGTACATGCGGAAAACAATAGCCTATAAGCTTCACGGATCCATAGTTACACCATTATTGTCGAATAAACTTATTAGTTGGAAAAATCTATTCTACATAACCAGATTGCTTGTCTTCCAGTAACTTGATCGCAGTTTCTACTAGCGAGTGAATAGTTGTGCTGTGCCGGCTCATTCCAACGGCACCTGAGAAAACACTGAAGTTTTCAACTTCGAATGTTGTCTCCATGACAGACTCCATCTCCTTTCTCACTCTCAAATCCTTGAAAATTTGAACATTTTTTTTCTTGTCTCTCATCATCTTAATTGCCAACTCTATGACAAACCTCCTTATTCCCGGAGTTTTGATTGATGGATTCTGATGTTCTCTCAGAATGTGAACCAGTGCCCTAGCCAATTCAGCCTCTTGAACTCCAGCTCTCTTGAACATGATGCTCCATTCTTCACTAGTCATAAACTCGAAAACATGTCCTGCTAGTCCCACCATCACTTCTTGCAATTTGATCTCTTCTGTCATGATTGCTCTAAGCACCTGCAATAGAAGTGATTACGCATATTATTATCTCCATTAGTTTGTTTCATGTTAGAATAAAATGATTATTGGAGAACTTACTATAGGTGCTGCATTGATGACTCCCCGTAGCTGCAGGAAAGAGTCTGCTCCAGTGTAGATGCACAAATTCGTTAATATTCTAGCTGCATTTATGCGTAGATGTGGTACTTCCAATGCTTCAACCAGGTTTCCAATTACCTTCAGTTTTAAAATTCTGTCACAATTAATCTTGCTTTCAAATGCCAGCATTGCTAGTGCTTCTCCTGCTGCGAATCTCACATGGTTCTGATTCTCAGGCATCACCTGTTTGAAAAAAATACGGAACAGCTCTTTGAGGACTCCACCGGTGCCCCCAATCCTCTCTGTTGCATCGGCTTCCATTGCCAGACTGGTTAGAATCTCAATCCCTAGTTGCTGTAACTCGATCTGTTTCTCACCATACTTCAGTATATCTCTGATGTTGCTGATTGTGAAAACTACAGAAATTTCATTCCTGAGCTGCTTACCGGTGGTCCCCGTTGTGCTAGCCAGCATCTTCAGAACTTGGAGTGATCGTTTCACCGTCATGATCTGATGAGACGGTGTAACATTCTCATTCTTCAGTAACCTCTCTCCCGCTTGAGTGAAGTCTATGATTTTCGGTAAGAGTCCTCTCGTGTTCCCTATCTTTCCACAGTTATCATGGTCCCGAGCAAGTTTCTTTAGAATAAGAAGTCCCAAATGATTGAATATCCAGAAACTATAACTCTCATTGACGGGGATGATTATCGTCTCTGCGATTTCATCCGCTACAACACGTGACGTCCAGTGGTTATGAAGCAGAGACGATATGGACTCCATTGCAGCAGGTATTCCAGAAACCCTAAGCGCGTTTTGCTTTTTACCGGCTAGCTTTGACACTATCTCTGCCGCTGATTGCCTGATGTCTTCTTCTTCCGGATCTTTCCAGTTCAGCATCTCAACCAATCTTTCCATAACCGGTAACGTTGTTGCGATCTTTTCGAGGGTATGATTCGAAAACCGCTTGTTCGTCGCAAATTTCTGTAAAACCCTGATTCCAATGAGTTGTTCATCCGACGACTGGGAAGCCAAGAGATCCATAGAGAACGAGACCATGTCCATCTTTAATCCATCGAAAATGCTTCTGTTTATGCATCTTGAATAAGCATCATAGAAGAACCGTCTTATTGAAACCATATCTGAAGGCCCCAGCTCGCACTCTTTGTTCACCTCTTCCAACACCTTGCAGCAGATCACCTTCCATTCCCAATATGCTTTCTCCAAGAGAATCAATAATGCTTCGGCCAATGCCAAGGAGTAGAAAATAATCAGAGCCGCTCGGCGGTTCCTCTTATCAGTATCTCCTTTTGCTATTTCACCATAGTTACGTTTTACAAGTTTTATCAAGGACAATACTGCACATGCTGTTGCAGATACGAGTTGGAGCCAGTACAAAACCTTGCTGACATTCTTTGGCGTAAATTTGCATTTGGAAAATGGCATAAACGGAACTTGCGAAGTCTCCCATGTCCGAGTCAGCATCTTTTTCCTGTCCCACTTTTGCTGTCTATTTTGCAGGTGAATGCTGTTGTTTATTTCTTTGCTTCTATGTTGACTCTGCATCCAAACCCCTTTAAAAGGCCTTAAACAGAACTTCTTGGCCATTTTGGTTATGAAATGCGATCTTGATCTTATTGCACGGAAGCTATTAATTCCGACGTCTGCAATTGACCCCGTGGCTTGGTGTTGTTGCCATTCGAGCTCGTGGATCCTGCTGAATATCCGGGTCCCCTCGGTTAACAGAATTGTGGTTATGAACCAGAAGTCTGTTGGTTCAAGGGTGATTGCAAAACCACCTAGTAAAACCACCGTTGCCCATATGAAACCCAGAGTTCTTAACTCTGTCGCTGCTCTTTCCAGCACTGCTAGCCGGAGAGCAAAGAGGGTTAGCTTCTTTTCCGGTGCATGAACCATGGATCCCAAGGGTGTTTCGGTATATGAGTTGATACTGCTTCGTGGTTCAAAAACAGTTGCAACATTGATCTGCAGACGAAGGCTTCCTGTTTCTTCTTCTGTGTCTTGATCATGATCCATATGATTAAATTGAATTTGCAAACTCTAATGTTTTTTCGTGGGGGTTTGGGGGTGGGTTGGGGTGGGGGTTGGGGTTGGGGGTTGATAGATCAGACTAGAATTATTAGTGTTCTTGAAAGTGGGGGGTTGAGATTGAGTTTTGCTTTGGAAGTGTTGCTGTCTTTGAGCTGTGGAGGAGGGAATGGAGGAGTGGTGGTTATATAGTGAAGAGACTTTAAGGTGTTTCTCTTCTGCCAACTTTTCTTCAAGGAAATCTTTTTTTCTTTTTTTAATGTTTGCTCTCTCTCTCTCTCTCAGCTTGAGAAAGGTAGTTCCTTTCACTCTCCTCTCTCAAGGTGTTTTCATGTTCACCAATTTCCTCTTGATACATCAATCCCAGAAACAAAATCCCCTTTTTTCTTTAACCTTAAACAATTAGCTCTCCTATTTATTGAGCCTTTTGATCCTCCTTTTTGTCGATTGTACAAGCCCATTTGCGAAATGACAGTATTGCCCTACTTGAGGATTCTTTGGTAAAAATATATAATAGGTATAAAGGTCATGTCACACATACATTCTTTAAATGACTAATTCTGTCTTTATCAGAGAAAAATAATCAGCTTTCACTTTTTTATTCAGCCATTTGATCATTCTTTCTTCTTCCCATTTTAAAATGACTGTGTTGCCGTACTTGAG
This sequence comes from Arctostaphylos glauca, assembly GCA_019985065.2. NCBI lineage: Eukaryota > Viridiplantae > Streptophyta > Magnoliopsida > Ericales > Ericaceae > Arctostaphylos > Arctostaphylos glauca. Next base: position 29,440,444 of record JAHSPW020000010.1, on the reverse strand, counting down.
GTCTCTTTCGTGACTAAACATTAGGGCCATATGAGGTCATTTAGATTAATTTCCTTGGATAGTTCCAACATCTTCATCTTTCTATTAGAGTAACAAAGTGTGCCGCGATTTCTTAATATGTGTCTCAAAATTTGTTGCCGGCCTTATTTTTTACTATAGATAATTGGACGTCTAAGACTGTTTACATGCATCTTGACACATTTTAGGATCTTAAAGTGTTTCACAAGTTATTGCAAATATTCTCATTATCTTTGTGTAGTTTGATAAGTGAAAACCTTGCAAAATCACTTCACTCAATTTCGTTTTTTTCAAAATCACTTTGTTATTTGGTCCCAATTTTAATATGGTCAACTTTCATCTAAAGTTTGATTTAGATCAGTAAATTCTATGTAAGCATATTATTTGGTAAATACTATGAACAGACACAGATGTGTCCAAAGCCGTCTGATGTGTGAGTCTCATGTATCTATGTCCAGATCTGTGTTCAGACATCTTGTGTCCATTTTATTGCTGAAATGATTTTGGTACTATATGGTATATCAAAAACCTTAATGATGTACAACAGGGAAATTTATTTTCTGACTCAATGTTTCTATGCTCTTCATACTAAGAAGAGTGGTAGAGAAACACAGGTCAATGAAGAAGGATCTTCATAGACCTAGAAAAGGCTTATGATAGGGTGCCCAGAGACATTATATGGTGGGTTCTGGAGAGAAAGGGAGTAACCAAAGGGTATATCGATGTTGTTCGAGACATGTATGAAGGTGCTGTCACTGCCATTAGATCACCAGCAGGGGAGGCGAGTGAATTTCCCATCACAGTAGGATTGCACCAAGGGTCAGTCTTGAGCCCTTACCTTTTCGCTTTAGTTATGGATGAATTGACTAGTCAGATTCAAGAGGATATTCCATGGTGTATGTTGTTTGCAGATGATATTGTCCTTGTAGATGATACTGCTAGCGGTGTTAATACTAAATTAGAAATTTGGCGGGATGCACTAGAGTCTAAGGGCTTTCGGATAAGTAGGAGTAAAACTGAGTATATAGTTTGCAAGTTTAGTGATACCCGAAGTGCGTACGAAGAAAAAGTGATGATTCAAGATCAGGAGATACCAAAGAGTGACCGTTTTAAGTATTTAGGCTCTATTATTAGTCAAGATGGAGAGATTACGGATGATGTGACCCATAGGATCCAAGTGGGGTGGCTCAAGTGGAGAAGTGCTACTGGTGTACTGTGCGACAAGAGGGTACCCACAAAGTTGAAGGGAAAATTCTATAGAACTGCTATAAGACCAGCGATGCTTTACGGGACAGAATGCTGGCCTATGAAGAAACAACAGGTGACCAAGATGAGTGTAGCGGAAATGAGAATGTTGAGGTGGATGTGTGGTAAGACGAGACGAGATAGGATTAGAAACGAAACAGTCCGCGAGATGGTAGGCGTAGCACCTATAGACGAGAAGTTGAGGGAAAATAGGCTTAGGTGGTTTGGACATGTCTATCGTAGACCTACGGAGGCAATAGTTAAGAGAGCGGATAGGATAGCTTTGCATAGCAATGCTCCGGGGAGGGGAAGACTCAAATTGACATTAGATGCGGTAGTGCGCAAGGATTTAAGTCTACTAGGGCTAAGTGAGGAAACAGCACTTGACAGAACTCTTTGGAGGAAAAGGATTTATGTAGCCGACCCCAATTGATTTGGGACACAAGACTCAGCTTGGTTTGGTTTGGTTACTCAATGTTTCTATGCTTTTGAGCAAGTTTTGCTAGTTGTGGGTGGCTTGCAGGGTTGGGCTACTAGCAAGTGTGTTAAGTTAAAGCCTGCGATGGGCCCCGTGTTTTCTAGGTTCATTACCCCTTCGGGTGCGCGAAGTGCCTTTACGGCCTACGAATGTGCAAGGCAAGGCAAGGCAAGGCAAGACAACGTGAGGGTATTCCCGGTGTAGCATGTCATCGGTAAAAAAAGCATACAAACGGCTTATAAGGCCTACGAGCATGTTATATGAGCCATTGCGGTCTGCCGGTCAGGAATTGATCCTCCCTTCTATAATCGTGAACTTTTCATGACACCAATATATTCGAAATGATACAAGATTATTAGGAAAATCTAGTACTGACATTTGAAGTTGAATTCCTATCTAAATTTTCCTTTTAGTTTATTATTTTTATTTCGTTTTGGAACTATGGGAGTTGATTTGCACTTTCTCAGAGATCTACAGCAGCCCATAAACTACAGTGTGACATAATATCTGTTGTTTTGTTGCTTTGGGGTTGGTCGTATATGTAGAAAAATAAAGGTGGTGGTGTGTATTAGGAAGTTGTATTTTAGGAAAGTGTATTATTTGTATTCCTAGAATTAAGAGATTGATTGGGAGTTAATTGTGATTTGATTTGATTAGGTAATTAGGAGATTGATTGGGATTTGATTTGATTAGGTACTAGGTGGGATTCCTTATTCCGAGGAATCAAATCAATTAGGATAGTTTTCTATTCTGTACCTAGGAATTTTGTGTAGATAAGCTTGTGTATAACCTTTGAATAAATATTAGAAAATATTTTTCCAATTCTTTTTTTTTCTTTTTTTTTTCCGCGTGGTATGATAGCCTAGGGCTCTGCTTTTGCTAGGAAATTAATTGGGTTGATGCCCAGCCTTAATGGCTGATCAATCGTGAAGTTTTTAGTTGCTTGTCTTCATCGCAACAACTTCTTCTCCGACCCAGTGCCAACACAAAAAAAATTCCTAATTTTTCACTAGTCTTCATTGCAGCGGTCTCTTATTTTTCGTAAGCCTTTATTGTAGCAATCTATTCTTTCAGTTCTGTTCGCTAGCCTTCATTGTAGCCTTTTTTTTAGCCTTCATCGCCAATTGCTTGATTGATCCACATTCTCAGAGTTGTCAAAAGTTCCAAACTGTGATAACAAGGAAAGCCTATAGTGCACTTATTGCAAAGAGTGGGAATACAAAAGAGGGTAACAAAGAGGTAATGGGCAGACACATGTGTCTGTAGTGCAACCAGAAGAAACAAAGTCTTTGGAGCAAGGAGGGTTCAATCAGAGTTGAGATTGAGAAGCTAAGAAATCTACTAGGAACCCTCGAGAGCCCTCAGGTACTTCCCTCGAGAAGCCCTCAGGTACTTCTTCATTGACACATTCAGGTAAGTTTTCTATTTCCATTGGATTAAATGTTTCGGATTGAATGTTTGCTAACTCATGGGTCATAGACTCAGGAGCAACTAATCATATGACTCATTCATCAAAGAAATTTAACACTTATACTCCGTGTCCAAACAATAAGAAAATAGCTACAATAGATAGCTCATTAACCACTATTGCAGGTTTAAGAGGTGTTCATATTAGTCTCTCACTCGCACTCAGAGATGTGCTTCATGTTTCAAAATTGTGCACCAATTTCGTTTCTGTTAAAAACTCACTCGTGATTCATGTTGCCATGTAATCTTTTACTCTACTTACTGTATATTTTAGGACCAAGCTTTGAGGAAGATAATTGGACGTGCTAAGAAACAGAACTGGCTATACTATCTTGAGACATTGGGCAATTCGAGTATCATCGAGGACAAATCATCTTCGTCATTCCTTTCTGAAAATCGCCTATTCAATTGAGACAAAATATGGCTCCATCATCGTAGACTAGAACATCCATCTTTCATAAATCTTCAAGTTTTGTTTCCTTCTTTGTTTAGGGGTTCAAAATTAAAAAAATTTCACTGTGATGTGTGTAAGTTGGCAAAACACAAGCGCGTCCCTTTTCCAATTAGCAATAAAAAAAGTTCTGTTCGATCTCATCCAATTGACAGTGATATTTGGGGTCCTTCCACAATGTCAAATATTTCTAGTGCATGTTGGTTTTGTGCCATTCATTGATGATTGTACTAGGGTCTCGTGGATTTTTTTGCTTAAGCACAAATCTAATATGGGTACGGTCCTCCTAAATTTTCATAACATGGTACAAAACCAGTCTGGTGTCAAAATCAAAAGGTTCACATCAGACAATGTCAAGGACTATTTCAACCAAGTCTTCACCCCGTACTCCCTACAAGAAGGAATAGTCCACGAGTCATCATGCGTAAATACCCCACAACAAAATGGAGTGGCGGAAAGAAAAAATGGTCATATACTTAATACAACCCGGACATTCTTGTTCTAAAATCTTATTGGCCGGAAGCAGTTCTAATAACCACACCTTATAAATTGGTTACCTTCTAGAGTCTTAGATTTCAAAAGCCCTATGGAGGCACTCTCAAAATTTTATTCAGATATAAGTACAACAAATCACCTTGTTCCAAAAAAATTTGGGTGTGTGTCATTTGTCCATATTCACAATCAAAATAGGAGAACATTAGATCCAAGAGCAATAAAATGCGTCTTTCTGGGAATTCTTCAATTCAAAAGGGATATAAGTGCTATCATTTACCATCAAAAAAATTCTCTCTCGGTTGACGTCACTTTCAATGAAAACAAGTCCTACTTCACTCATCCTTATCTTCAGGGGGAGAACTCAACTATGGAAGATAAAGATCGAGATTTCTCTCTCATTGATCTTTCATTACCTCTCTCATCCAAACCTATGCCATCCTCCTCATCTACCGCTCCACCTCCAGTTGTTACTCTTGATGATAGGATGAACGGCCAGATGTACTGAAGAAAGAAAGCTACAGTTCTTGAATTGGCACAAGTCTAGGAATCCAACCTAAATCCTGAAAATGAGGTAACAGTTTATGAACCCCTTCTTCGCAAATGGAGTCTAACAGTAATTCTAGTGATAATCTTGGTGAGGACCTTCCCATTGCCATTAGAAAGGAAACCAAGGGATGTACTAAATGTCCTTTATACCCATTGTCGTGTGTTATATCATTTGAAAAGTTCTCACAATCTTATAGAGCTTTTCTTATTAGCCTTAACTGGGTATCCATTCCCATCACTCTATCTGAGGCTTTATCTAATGAAAATTGAAAACAAGCTATGAGTATAAAGATTGAGGCTTTAGAACAGAATAAGACTTGGGAGTTAGTGAGTTTACCTACTGGAAAAAAACCGTGAGGTGTAAGTGGGTTTACAATGTGAAATACAAAGCCGATGGTAACTAGAAAGATACAAGGCAAGGTTAGTGGTTACATGATATACCCAAACAGATGGAGTAGCTTGTTAGGAAACATTTGCTCTAGTTGCCAAGATGAATACTGTCAGAGTGTTGTTGTCCTTGGAAGCCAACTATAGTTGGGACTTGCAGCAATTTGATGTAAAGAATGTTTTTTTAAATGGAGATCTTGAAGAGGAGATTTATGTGGAGATTCCACTGGATTTAGAAGCAATTGAGTCACTGATCAGGCATGCAAACTTAAGAAAGCCTTGTATAGGAGTGTCTCCAAGGGCATGGTTTGGAAGAGTTTCAAGAGTGATGATAGATATAGGGTACAAACAGAGTTAGGGAGATCAAGCATTCAAGTTCAGGGGGCTCTTCTAGTATATGTTGACGACATCATCATGACTAGGAATGATGAAAAGGAAAGACAATGTTAAAGCAATGTTTGGCCAAGGAGTTTGAGATTAAAGGGTTAGGTAGGTTAAAGTACTTTCTCGGTATTGAAGTTGCGCACTCTAGGTAAGAAATTTTTATCTCTTAATAGAAGCATGTCACGGATCTTCTCAAGGAAACAGGAAGTTAGCATGTAAATCAGCAAGCATTCCAATAGATCCTAATCACAAGCTAGGAGAGGTCGAAGGCGATGTTGCTGTGAATAAAGAGATGTATCAACGCCTAGTACAAAAACTCATTTACCTTTCCCACACCAGACCAAATATAGCTTTTTTATTGGCATCATGGAAATTTACAGTACTTATTTGGTACATGCGGAAAAAATAGCGTATGAGCTTCACGGGTCCATATTTACACCATTATTGTATTTTTCTCTGACTCGTCGAATAAACTTATTAGTTGGAAAAAATCTATTCTACATCACCAAATGGCTTGTCTTCCAGTAACTTCATCGCGGTTTCTACTAGCAAGTGAATCGTTGTGCTGTGCCGGCTCATTCCAACGGCACCGGACAAAACACTGAAGTTTTCAATTTCGGATGTTGTCTCTATGACAGACTCCATCTCTTTTCTCAGTCCCAAATCCTTGAAAATTTGAACATTTGTTTTCTTGTCTCTCATCATCCGAATTGCCAACTCTATGACAAACCTCCTTATTCTCGGAGTTTTGATTGCTGGAATCTGATGTTTTCTCAGAATCTGAACCAGTGCCCTAGCCAATTCAGCCTCTTGAACTCCAGCCATCTTGAACATAATGCTCGATTCTTCACTTGTCATAAATTCGAAAACAGGTGCTGCTAGTCCCACCATCACTTCTTGCAATTTGTTCTCTTCTGTCATGATTGCTCTAAGCACCTGCAATAGAAGTGATTACGCATATTATTATCTCCATTAGTTTGTTTCATGTTGGAAGAAAATGAGTGTTCTTTGGTATATATTATTGAAAAACTTACAATAGGTGCTGCATTAATGACTCCCCTTAGCTGCACGAAAGAGTCTGCTCCAATGTAGATGCACAAATTCGTCAATATTCTTGCTGCATTTATTTGTAAATACGGTACTTCCAATGCTTCGACCAGGTTTCCAATTACCTTCAGTTTTAAAATTCTATGACCATTACTCTTGCTTTCGAATGCCAGCATTGCTAGTGCTTCTCCTGCTGCAGTTCTCACATGGTTCTGATTGTCAGGGATCTCCTGTTTGAAAAAAATACTGAACAGCTCTTTGAGAACTCCCCCGGTGCCCCCAATCCTCTCTGTTACATCTGCATCCATTGCCAGACTGGTTAGAATCTCAATCCCTAGTTGCTGCAACTCGGTCTGTTTCTCACCATACTTCAGTATATCTCTGATATTGCTGATTGTGAAAACAACTTCAGAAATTTCATTCCTGAGCTGTTTACCAGTGGTCCCCGTTGTGCTAGCCAGCATCTTCAGCACTTGGAGCGATCGTTTCACCGTCATGATCTGAGACGGCGTAACATCTTCATCCTTCAGTAGCCTCTCTCCCGCTTGAGTGAAGTCTATGATTTTCGGTAAGAGTCCTCTCGTGTTCCCTATCTTTCCACAGTTATCATGGTCCCGAGCAAGTTTCTTTAGAATAAGAAGTCCCAAATGATTGAATGTCCAGAAACTATAACTTTTGTTGTCGTGGATGATTATCTTCTCTGCGATTTCATCTGCTACAACACGTGACGTCCTGTGGTTCTGAAGCAGAGACGATATGGACTCCATTGCAGCAGGTATTCCTGAAACTCTAAGCGCGTTTTGCTTTTTACCGGCTAGTTTTGACACTATCTCTGCCGCTAATTTCCTGATCTCTTCTTCTTCCGGATCTTTCCAGTTCAGCATCTCAACCAATCTTTCCATAACCGGTAATGTTGTTCCGATCTTTTCGAGGGTATCGTTTGAAAACCGCTCGTTCGTCGCGAATTTCTGTAAAACCCTGATTCCAATGAGTTGTTCATCCGACATATTGGAAGCCATGAGATCCATAGAGAACGAAACCATGTCCATCTTTAATCCATCGAAAATGCTTCCATTTATGCATCTCGAATAGGCGTCATAGAAGAACCTTCTCGTTGAAACCATATCTGAAGGCCCCAGCTCACACTCCTTGTTCACCTCTTCCAACACCTTGCAGCAGATCACATTCCATTCCCAATATGCTTTCTCCAAGAGAAACAATAATGCCTCTGCCAACGCTAAGGAGTAGAAAATAATCAGAGCCGCCTGGCGGTTCCTCTTATCAGTATCTCCTTTTGCTATTTCACCAAAGTTACGTTTTATGAGTTTTATCAAGGACAATACTGCACATGCTGTTGCAGATGCCAGTTGGAGCCAATACAAAACCTTACTGACATTCTTGGACATAAAGATCCATTGGGAAAATGGCAGAAACGGAACGTCTGAAGTCTCCCATGTCCGAGTCAGCATCTTTTTCCGTTCCCACTTTCGCTGTCTCTCTTGCATTAGCATGCTGTTGTTTATTTCTCTGCTACTCTGTTGACTCTGCTTCCGAACCACATTAAAAGGCCATAAACAGATCGTCCTGAACATTTTAATGATGAAATGCGAGCTTGATCTAATTGCACGTAAGCTATTGATTCCGACGTCTGCAATCGACCATGTGGCTTGGTGTTGTTGCCATTCTAGCTCGTGGCTCCGGCTGAATATCCTGGCCCCCTCGATCAACAGAATTGTGGTTATGAACCAGAAGTCTGTTGTGTCAAGGGTGATTGCAAAACCACCTAGTAAAACAACCGTTGCCCATACAAAACCCAGAGTTCCCAACCCCGTCGCTGCTTTTTCCAGCACTGCTAGCCGGAGAGCAAAGAGGGTTAGCTTCTTTTCCGGCGCATGAACTGAGGGTCCTGATGGTGTTTCGGGGGACGAGTTGCTACTGGTTTTTGTGTTGATACTGGTTTGTGGTTCAAAAACAGTCGCAACGTCGATCTGCAGATGAAGGCTTCCTCTTCCTCCTCCCGTGTCTTGATCATGATCCATCGGACTAGAATTATTATTGTTTTTTTGGAAGTGGTGGGTTGAGATTGAGTTTCGGTTTGGAACTGTTTCTGTCTCTGAGCTGTAGAGGAAGGAATGGGGGAGTTGTGGTTATATAGTAATGGGGAAAATGAGCTTCCGGGACACGCTATGAAATGGGGAGGAAAGAGAGACTTTAAGTTGTTTCTCTCTCCCAACTTTTCTTCAAGGATGTCTTTCTGTTTGTCTTGTTTGCTCTCTCTCTCTCTCTCTCTCTCTCTCTCTCTCTCAAGGTGTTTTCATGTTCACCAATTTCCTCTTGATACATCAATCCCAGAAACAAAGGTCCCTTTTTCCTTTAACCGAAAAAACAACTAGCTTTCCTATTTTCTTCAGCCTTTGATCCTCCTGTTGTCGACTGAACAAACCCATTTGCAAAATGACCGTATCGCCCTACTTGAGGAATCATATGATGCATGAGTCTCTCAAATTAATGTGAACTCTACGTGTATCGGATGATTTCGGACACATCTATGTACTGATCTGTACACATAATTTATGTATGCAGTATTCCTCTTGGTTAAGATAGACTATTGGGTAAAAAGGTCATTTTCACCTTTCACTTTTTTATTAAGCTATTTGATCATCTTTTCTTCTTCTAAACAAACCCATTTTTGAAATGACTGTGTTGCCCTACTTGAGGTCTCTTCCATGACTACACATTAGGGCTATTTAAGGTCATTTTGATTAATTCCCTTGAATAGTTCTAATCTCTTCCTCTTTCCATGAATTTGTTAGTTGGAAGCCTTGACTTTTAGGTTAAGGCTGCGGGCAAACCGAGTCGTTCGAAAGCAAATTGAGGCTTTTGTTGTTTAAGAGCATTCATTAAGTGAATCAACAAGCTCCAAACTTTGGGCTCACCTCGTAGACAAGCTGTGCTCGAGTTAGCCAAAGCTCGGCTCGAGTAGACTCGCGAACACGAAAATGAATTTATAGAATTCTATCTAAGTAGTGTGTAAAATTAGCACTATTGTACTAAGTTTTTTTTTTTGAAGAGCTCGAGTTTGAATTAGAACCTAGCTCGTTTATATTTGATCAACTCTAGATTAAGCTCTGCTAAGCTCAGGTTTCATAAGCACCAACGGCTCAAGCTCAATACTTGAACGGCGCTTGTCTAAGCTTGCCTCGTTTGCAGTCTTATCTTTAAGATAATTATATCTAGGTTTTCATTTGGAGGACAAATTGGAGTAATCCTAGATCCTGACTCCGTCCTTGCTCGAGAGATCATTATTTATTTAATTAATGACAATTAACAAGTTGTCCATTTCTTATGTCATTTTGAAATAATCATATAATTGAATCTGAGCCATTAGAGTAAAAACATGTTCCACAATTTGTTTTTAAATACTAGTGTCATAAATTTGTGACCGGTGTTATTTTTTAATATAGATAAATCACGTATGAGACAACTTACACATGTCTTGACAAATTCTAGGGTCTTATAGTGTTTCACAAGTATCGACATATTGTTTGATATGTGAAAATCTTGCAAAATCACTTCATGCTATTTTCTTTTTTCTCAAAATCACTTTGTTATTTGATCTTGAATTCGGTATAAGAAAATTATTTGGAAAATATTACAGACAAATATATTTGGGGTTGTTCAATGCTTGTGAGTCTTATGTATCTCTATCTAAACATCTGTGTTTTTTTCATGCTCAAATTATTTTTTTACTTGATAAGCCTGTGATGGCTCAACATTGAGCCTCTCAATGCATGATGCAGTGTTGAGCCTCACAATCAAGCCCTTTAACATTCTTCATCGTTCATCCTATAAAAGGGGTCTTAGGTGTCCAAGATACTTTCACAATCTATTCCCTGCATACCTTCATACACACTCGATATGTAACTTGAACATCAAAGAATTCTTAACCAGAAAACATCCGCTAGTCTTTAAACATGTTTGCAAAATAACCCAACAAGAACTTTGAAGGTCGTTGTCTAATTTTCTATATCATCTCTACAACTAGAAATTTATTTTGACCCATTATTTCTAAAGCTACACATATAGATTTTGGTGTACATATTCGGATACAGATGCATTCAGAACTGTTCTATGCATATGAAATCTTTATAATTTTATGGGTCTCACGTGCATCAGATAATTTCGAACTGATATCTGTCAATAGACTTTTTCTTGTTTCTATGCTTTGGAGCAAATTTAGCTAGTTGTGGCCTGTGGGTGTCTTGCAGGATTGGGCTACTAGGAAAAAGTCTTATTATTGTGTTAAGTTAAAGCCTGAGATGGGGCCCATTGTTTTCTAGTTTCGTTATCCCTTTGGCTGCACGAAAATATTCATCCTGTCAAATTATTATTATACAACTCATTTCAGTCAAAGGTGATAAAGAATAATTTTTATCCTACAAATTTTATTTTAAGATTAAGAAATAGGATAAATTACACTAACTTCTCTTGAGATTTCTAACAAATATATTTACGTGTCTTGAGATTTGAGAAATTATTTTAACTTATCTTATTTTTGAAATTATTATGTAGTTAACTCTCGTACTGTTAAAATCAATCAAATATCGATAGTTAAATAAAAAATTGTCTGAATTTTGATTTTCAAAAAATCTCAAAAATACAATATAAGTTCTTTCGAACGTAATAAGAATTATAACTATAATTCATTTTGTCAAAAAAAAAAACTCAAACTTGAAGTTTCAATAGCTTAATTAACAACATTTGATTAATTTTAATGATAAAAAAAAGTGACTACAAAATAGTATGAAGAGTAAAAAAAATCTATCAGAAACTTCAAGGGAGATTAATGTATTTAAGAAATAAAGAACGCTTGTAAGATTAAATAGTCAATTGTTAATGAACTTAAAATATTAAAATGAACTTTTCATGACACAAAAATATATTTAATTAATATGGGTTATTAGGAAAATCTATTGCTGACATTAAGGTTGAATTCCCATGTAAATTTTCCTTTTATTATTCTTTATTCTTTATTTTTTTAATTTGGAACTCACGTGTGGCATAATATCTATTTGTTTTGTTGCTTTGGATTGGTCATATTATGTAATTACTTGTTTGACATGTTTTAGTATTATGTCACAATGTCTGCTAGAAACTCTATCTTGTGAGTAGGTAATTTCACTTTCAAGATTCAACAAGCAGGTGGCCTCTTATGACGAATCTCAATGTCAACAAAGGCAGGATTCTTTTCAGATTTAGCCTTGGATTTGGTCTAAGGACCTTCTTCGATTGGATTTCAGTGCTTCTACTTTGATTAAAGTGATCAAAGATCAAATTGGTGTTCCGGAGAACTTAAACCCCCTACATGTTGGTAAACGAAAACCACCACAGCAAGCAATAGGTCGAAGAGTAGTATTAAATAGAACTACCGAACTTAGTTGTTAGATTAGTGAAGTGAGCGAATGACCTAATTGATATCGATCCAAGCGATACCCTTCTATTAGTGACAATGCTATAAGGGCCCTTGTTTGAACTATGCTTTCTCTTCCAAGCTTTCTTGATCAATCTCATCTGAACGCTATGCCTACAGCAGCATAGGTAGCGGTCATGATTCTATTTTTGGGCTTTTCCTACGATGTGTAATTTCGTCTTTAAAGATATAGAGAAGGCTAGTTTAGGAATTTAATGTTGCCGATTTAATTTCTCCTATTATATAAGCGGTTCTCTCTCCAAACCTAAGTGGTAGTTTCCATCACTATTTTGTATGTAATCTTTTTTGAAGGGTTTTGATTGTTCAAATCTCATGGTAATGATCCAAATGATTCAAAAATATGAATCATATGATAGACTAAGAAGCAAAAATGATTTTCACACCATTGGAGTGTTATATATGTAAAAGCATGGCTAGGGCAACCTACTTCAATGCACTATTACTTATACTAATTAGTTTATTTGTCTGAATTGTCAGTTTTTTACCGTAGCGATGGCCAACGTTTAATTAGATTGAAATTTTTCAGGTATTATCAATTTTTATGAGGTCAATCTATACGAGATTTTGGCCTAACTTTTTTTAGTAAAATAAATACTTAGTTCCCACCGATACCATATTAAACTTTTTTGATAAATATAACTTGTGTACTTTCTTATTTTATTACTTACCGATCATTGAAAGCAATTTTTACTGACACAATGATCTCCTCACAACAATTTTCATCACGATAACCATGCAAAAAGACCACATTTCAATTTTAGAAGAAACTACAACCCCAAGAAAATAAAGGATATATCCAACAATTTGATTCTTTTTTATTCCTTTGTCTCAGAGTCGTCAAGCTAACTTCTACCAAAAATCTTGAGTGAATCGAGGGGCTTTATTATTTCAAACTTTCCACGATTCTATTATGCATGGATATGTTGTGAATAAAAATTCACGTCTATAAAACAAAAGAACTAATTGAGCCCCTCGTTGGTGGTCAACGATGGAATTGATTTTTTAGAGATTAGTGGATATGCTTGTAAAATGATTTGAACACACTCAATTATTTAAAAAAAACTTTTAATATGATTTTACCTATTGCCTTGCATAGATTAGAAAGTTACTCCACCAAAGGCTAAAACATTGGGGTGTTAGGTTGCTTTTGCTTATTGGTTAATAAACCAAAACTTGTTTGAAATTCAAGTATTTTTAATTTATTTTATTGTTTGAGGTGTAAATCACATCATTACATCATACAAAGGATAGGGTAGATGAAAATAGCTTGCCCATATGCTTTTCTTTGCCACTATAAAGTCAATTTTCAATAGACAAAACCAAAAACTAAATTCATTGAATTAACTTTTCAAGGAGCATAAAAGAGTTTTCAAGATATAGGCGACACTTTAGTTAAGTTGTGGTGTTAGTTATAATGACAGGCACTCAAAAGAGACTCATTTAGTTCGATATATACTAGATTAGGACCATATCTTCTACAATACCTATAAAAGATGCAAGGGTGACAAAAATCTAATAGAACTTTGCAGTTAAACTTATTCGTCTTTCTGCAAATAGGGATGAATAACCTATTAGGAAGTCTATGAAATTTGAGCAGTCAAAATGTACTATTTGTACAAGACAGAAACGGATTGTTAAATGGTATCTGAGCCTGCAACTACACAGAAATGTGAAACAAATCTCGACCCCATACACGAAGACGTATTTTCCTAAGGAAAATTGTGACACCTCAACCAAACTGTATTGCCAATTGTGAGGTGAATATGTGACAGGGGTCTTGGTAGACGTCTGGATGAGTAGTCAAACGTTTCATATCGCTTGATAAATGCAAAAGTTCAGTGATATCTATAATATACCATGATCATACCTTGTACAAGACTTTTTAAACCGCAAAGGCACCAAAAGCAAATAAGATTTCGTAATTAAGCAAGTTTGTCCTATAATAATGTAGAGATAAGTAACCTACAAGTAGGTCCATAAGATCTGGAAGGTCAGAACGGACAATATTATACAATACGAGAACGAATCATTGCACAACATCCAATCAATCAAATCCATGTCCTCTTATATGACAATATTATACTAGAGAGTGTTGTAGTGCGATAAAACAACATAATTTTGTTACACATTTAGAATTGTTTAGGGACTCTACAAATTAATGTAAACCTAATTAAGTTCTGAATAATTTTATATAGAGACAGAACCACATCATTTTATTGAACAACAACAGCGTTGCAATACAATATCCCCAAACCCTGGATACATGAAATTTACCATCTTACTCACAGATTCCTCAAAGTATAGTTAAAACACTGAATGGGAATAGAGATCCTTCAAGCAACAGCAAATTTGCATTGGCATAGATTTGTTCATATAAACAAATGTATCATTTTTCATGTCTCACCCCTTGGGACTGGTACTAAAAAAAATTCTTTATCTATCAATGAGGAATTCATATGTCAATCTGTGTTTTCTAAGTTCCAGCTAAAACAATGGAAGTGCATATACTGCCAACTTGACCATAACCTCCATCTTCTCAAACATCTCCTACAAAAAGTAACAAAACTATATTAAGAAGATAATATAAAATAGCAATAAACGATTTTGCAATGTATTCGTCTGGCTTAATCGCTCGAAGAAGAAAATAGTAGGTATTATTTGACGTTTAGCTACTTGTATGATTTCTTGTTATTTCTTGACAAGAGGAACCGAAGAAGTATAAAAACTTCTACAGAAATTGAAGAAAATTTAGAAAAGACGATGCTAAAGACACTAAAAACAGTGAGTATTTGTGTTTTCAAACTTTTTGCATGTTCACTGAACCTTTCGAGACTTTTGGTCATTAAGATGAACGATTGATCTAAAAATTTGATGCAAATTTAGTAAAAAATCAGTAAAATTAATCAAAAAGATGGTGAGTGAAATTTAGGAGAAAGGGGGCCTAAGACAAACACCAAAATTTCTACATGAGCCGAAGTATCCATGATGATCACTTACACTGACCATAATAAAAGAGTGAAGACCATAATTTTTTCAAAATTTAGCATTAAGGGCATCACAATGATATACGAGCGGAATGGAGAAAAACTCATGATTGGTGTGTAGGGAAAGATTTGTTTATGATATAGCTCAATAAAGAGCCGTCTCATTTCCTTACTTCAAGCAACCCATCAACGAAAAATATACCAGTAATGCAAGTTTCAAGAAACTGGTATACATAATAAGAAGAGACTTTTCAATTAGAACGGCCCATATCTCGTGACAAGCGAGTTTCCTTTCAGTAAGTGCTAACTTCTAACTTCTAACCAAAAGATTCATTCTTTATAAATCAAGTGTTGCCTCTTTGAGTGAAGAAGAGAGAGGCTTTCTATAAACACTCTTGAGCCATATGCCCTAGGCTTACCATTTATTTATTTTTCATTCTATTGATGGGTTCTAGCTCCAAAGAGCATATCATATAACTATGCTGACTTACTTATATCCCGTTTACTAAAGATCAGGTATACCACGCCATCTATCATCCCCTCTTTACATAGAGGAGTGAGCAAGAAGAATAAATATATAGTGATCGTGCTGTAAGACCTTGTTCGTTTCCACTTGACGTTATTTTTGTGAACAACGTTGAGAGTCGCTGTCACACTCTATTCGCTGGGTATATTCCCCGACCACATTTCTTCTTATGGTGTAACTTAGCTTAATAAGCATATTATAAGGGGTAAACACCCAGAACTATTTATTCTTAGCTTCTCTAACAATCTTTCAATGAGAAAAATAAGTTTAACAGACTGCTGGGCATGTCTTCCGAACTTACGTTCAGAATTTCAGATATCCTGAAGACCCAAATTAATGACAATCATAGTCAAAGCCTTGTAAAGACATACCAGTAAACGCCAAACAAATCTTAAGCAGATTACATCTCTACATACAAGAGATGCAAATAGCTTAATAAACTTTGAGAGGAAATAAGACTCAGCACTCAGCAGGTACTAAGGGGAAGGGTTTCTCTCATATTGGCCGATTGGATTTAGAAAGAGGCTTTTGTTAAAGCAATCGACTAGTAAGTAGCTCACCTGTCAAAAGTCTATAAAATGGCTTTATGTGGGCGGACGCACCATCCGAGCAATAGATTTTTCGACCCAGATGGAGTAGTTTCCCTTTCTTTCCGTAAGAAATAGACAAAGTTGCATATTCCATCGGGACATTGCGCTTGCTTCACTTGCTAAAAAGTTGGAGGAGAGTGGGCTGTTGACGAGTTTTTTGGTAAGCGAAGGGACACCTCCTCTCATCTTTAATTTGCTGATGACACTCTTTTCTAATGTGAAGCCAATCATTTGCAGCTCATACTCCTTAGATGTAACTTGTGTTTCTTTGAGGCGCTTTCTGGACTCTAAGAGAAACCTGATGAAAAGTTCCATATTTGCAATGGGATAGGTGATCAAAGTAGAGGAACCTGCGGCAGATTTTGGGTGAAAGATTGGGGGCGGAAGAAAGAAATAGAAATGGAGATTGATTCCATTTACCAGCCCAGGGTTGTGCTACTTCCTTATGCTTGACCAAGTCTCGGTCTCCCGTTGGACGCAATATACCGGTATAAAGCGATCCGGTGATGCAACGTTTTGAGATTTGATCGTCTTTTACGGTAAGTAAGTTCATCGACATGATGGTTTAATAACTTATAGAGCAGAATACCTAACGCTCTAATACAAAACAAAATTCTGTTGGAAACAAAAGTACCAATCTTCCAAACAAATCTAGTTTTTAGCAAATATCAAATGGAACAAGGCATAGGGACTAACCTTGAAAAAAGAAACACCACGATTATTCCTTATATCACAACGTTCCTTTGCGACACTCGAGCTTTCTCTGCATCAACAATAGACTCCACGAGCTTCACTGCACTCTCTAGCTTCCCCTCCGCATTCACAACCACATAATCAAAATCTTTGATATGCCTCACCTCTTCACGAGCTGTGGCAATCCTAACAAGCAAAGTCTCCTTTGTCTCCGTCTTCCTATCAATCAACCTCTTCACAAGCGCGGATTCACTCTCTGCCGCTAAGAAAATAAACACAGCAGAATTCCTAAGAATACGCCTCAATGTTGCAGCCCCTTGTATGTCCACTCTCAACACAATGTCATACCCTTTCGCCATAAAGTCCCGAATCTGTTGTTTTGGAATACCTGACGCAGTGGAGGCAGTAGGCACATAAGAAGCAAAATATGTGCAGCAAGAACACTCACGAACACAAATATCAATCAGAGAACTCCTTTCTCTCAAACTTTATTGATGAAAAAACAACCAATGTTCCAAGAGGTTTCCATTAGAAACCCAAAAAAAGCTAGGATCAGTTGTAGTATACAGGATCAGTTGACCAGAACAATCACCGGAAATTGTTTCTGAAAATTAGGACCATCAATGGACTTATATCCTATTCAATTTTCAGCGGGTATTTTTTCCACGAATATGAAAACAATTTTTCTTTTATGTTTCTCGAGAACTGGTTCTTTTTCCAAAAAATAAGCTTTGGAAACCGTCAATCTAAGAAGCACATATACGGATATGTACTAATGACACGGCAATTCTAAATTGGGGAACACAGAAACAGCAAGGAACACGGAAGAAACAAAAAAAGTACATATATCCTAAATCATGATTAATTGAATATTGGACCCACAGATACGCAAACTACTGGAAACCAACATTAGATTACTAGCAGAATGAATATTATTATCACTTCTACGTAATTAAGAGACGATACATCCAAAATAAAAATGAATGAGGCACAAGTGATAAGTTTGTTATCAGTTCTAACCCTTGAAATAAGTTTTGGACACTATGAAATGACACCACCCCATGTTCTCATATGTGTCTCACTTGAAACACGATAGTCCTAATGTGTCCTACATGCGTCCCATGTTGAATTTTGATTGTAAATAACTCAACACGCAACATGGTGTGTCCCATACATATTCCTCTGAGTTCACGCCATGTCAGTCTCCCTGCATGTCCGACAAGGATAAGGCAACCCCTTAGGTATGTTGATGCTTCATAG
Source organism: Arctostaphylos glauca (assembly GCA_019985065.2). NCBI lineage: Eukaryota > Viridiplantae > Streptophyta > Magnoliopsida > Ericales > Ericaceae > Arctostaphylos > Arctostaphylos glauca. Next base: position 29,422,382 of record JAHSPW020000010.1, on the reverse strand, counting down.
CGGTCAACCAAACAAGTTTATGGACTTCTTAAGATCGGCCTGCGTCAAAATCCTTATGCATACTCTAAAGGCTCATCTTATTGTTGAAGAACCTATTTTAGGAGAAGCTAAAGCATCCCAAAAATCTATTCTAATATAGAAAGAGCTACTCATTTTGGTGTGACATTGAAAATGAAGGCATGTCACAAAAGTAATTTTTATTATTATCCTCCAAAGCAAAAGGATTTTACTCATTGGTTATTGTGACAAAAACTAACTGTGAAGTTTAAAATGTAAACCGCACTTATTCTAACCACCATATTTGATATTTTTCTCAAAACTAGGAGATGGCAAATGAGTAAATAGCTCTCATATTTCAATTGCGCACATGCACACATTGCACACACAGAGTGTGTGCCCCATATCTAGTGCATTGGACAATAACAAAAATGAAACATGGATTCTGTAGGGGTTCTGCCTGCTTCTCACCCATTACAGTCAACAGATACTACTGTATGCTCCAAAAGCTCATCTATCTGCACCATGGACAAGAACTCCTCCTTGCAACAAACAAATCAGTCCTTCCTATCCACTTCTCTGCAGGCGCGGAGCTAACTAGTGGCAGATTTGGTCAACTGACCCCACTGAGTTGAAAAATCCCCAAGGTATATTTTTCCAATATTTTGGTGGATTTGATCCACAAAATATTATGTCTTGGCTCACACATGATATGTCTTGCCTCATAAAATCATACATATTAAAGATACTTGGTTTATTAATCCTAGATCCGCCCTTGCTTCCCTGGGCATTTTTGCCAAACTCGTGGCCGCGGCCACAAAGTCGAAAAAAATTGCATGAATAAAGAATGCTAACAATTCCAAGCATCCCAGAACTCTATTTAGAGCATAAAAATGATGAAAACCATGGACTTGGTAAGAATTTCAATACCTTTATAGTCCCCATACACCAATGCATACTCCAAGAGTTCATCTCTCTGCACCATTGACAAAAACTCCTCTTTGCTCACGAAGAAGTAGTCCTTTCCATCCACTTCCCCTACCCTTTTTGGCCGGCTGGTCGCCGTCACAACAAAGTGAATTCCCTCTCTGACTTCCCTCAACCTCTTGATCACTGCATCTTTCCCCACCCCACTTGGGCCACTAATCACTATAATCAAAGGGTTTGGGTTAGGTGCTAATGGGTCTGAACTGAATGCCGACCCAAGTGAAGCTTCAATTGCTCTGTACAATTCGGCCTTGTCGGCGGTCTCCACGTCCGGAATTGGCACCGTCGGCGGTCTCCGGGCATCACCCATTTTGCAATTCGATCGATTTGAGGCTTGGAACAGCGTTTTTAAGCTGTTGGGGTTGATAAACGTAGGGTTGCAGCAGAAATTAGGAAATGGGCTGGTGGGTTTTATATGGAAAAGAGATGGGTTTAGGTCGAATCGAGTGAGAGAGGTGCAGAGCCTTCGGAAGAGCATCGAATACGGAAATATATGTACAGAAAGTGCGTGTTGGATATATGTGAGTGAAAGATCTTTGGTTCGATCTAGAAGAGGAATATTAACAGAGGGAACCAAAAAACCGTGGGAAATTTTGCTAATTTTTCGGTAGTCTGGTAATAGTACTGGTGGATTCTAGAAGTAGGGTTTATCACACTCTCCGGTTGTGGTACTACTGGACCTACGGGCTACGAGGGTTATTTGAATGGAAAAGTCCGTACACACAATCATTCATTCATGGAGCCGTACACAAATGGAGTTCACGTGTATTCAACAATTTTAAACACATTTGTATCTGAATTTATTTACGAATAGTTGTGTACCTGACATTACTCTATTTTGAATGAGAAAGTCTGTGTACACAGACACAGATGTGTCTGGATCTATCGGATGCACGTGGGACCCTTGTGTTCGGATCTGTGTACACAAATCTGTATACTTATTGATTTTGAATTGAATTGCTTTGCCTAGAGATAGTAATTTTGTTCCGTCTCATTTTTTGCCTTGTTTGGATTGGGATTTTGAGATTTTTTTTTTAAAATCGAATTAAATTTAGAGAATCTCATGAGTCATTGTGCAACGAAATAAAATCAAAGTAAGACAGAGTAAATCAAAATCGATAAATTTATATTTTGGAAACAAAACTTGAGCCATACTGACGAAATTTACGCGTGTTTTTTATAATTTAGAATGTTCAAATCAACTTACGTGCATCTTAATTACTTCTTAAGAGACTAATTTTACTGCTCACTAACTGAGACGTAATTAAAATCAAAACAAAACTTTAGCTTGACATTCCATGTCAAACTCAATGTAATCTCTACCTGCCCGTGGTTGGATTAAACTAGCGGACAAAACCAATAAGATTCCATTGAAGACTCCTGACAGTCACAGACATCCATAGTATTGCCGACCTTCACCGAAGTAGTGATTAGCTTTATAGATCATTAGGCAACCGGAAGGTTTTCACTAGGGGATAAGAGTAAACCGATAAATCGGATTAAACTGACGGTTCGGTCTGATTTTGAGAGTAGACCGGTTCGGTCCGGTTCGGTTTGATTTTTTTTAATTTTTTTCGGTTTTGTTTTTGGTTTTTGACATTTGGGGGTCGGACCGGACCGAACCAGACCGATTTTAACCCTAAGGGTCGTTTTATACTTTTATTCTTTAGGTTTTTTAGTCCCGCTCGTTCTAATTTTATACTTTTATTCAATTTTATTGACTTGATTTAGTCTAAAGTAGGTTTAGTTTTTATGCACTTGAAAAATACCAATCTTAAAGTTTTACGTCAGGCCGATCACAATTAGACTTTTTCAATTTTTACATTTTTTTACTATTTTGGCCCAAGACCACCCAAACCGAAAATCGGACCAAACCGGAGTCAAACCGGCTGAGTCAAACCGAACACCATCGGTCCGGTTTTCGGTTTACATTTTGCTCAAACCGGACAACCGGTTTGGTCCGAGTTTATAGGACAAACCGGACCAAACCGAATCGGTTACACCCTTAGTTTTCACAAGTAAATCAGTTCACGAGATCAAAAGACATTTTGGACTAATGTACAAGAAAAGTTACAACTCACTTGTCACCCAATTCTTCTATATGAAAAAGTACCAAGTTTTTGGAACACGTACAAAGTATGACCAAACAGTACATCACTTTTAATTGTCTCACAACACCATAGTGCAACCGGTACTACAACTCTCGAATCCATTCTTTGCCTGGGATGGATTATAGTTGCAGTGATCCAGGCCAGCTGATGGTGAAACAAATCGTCATCCAAGCCATCTAGACACACTAACGTTTTTTTATAACAATAAGTCCAGGAATTTATGACACCTTGGGCACAGATGCATCCGAAATCTTTAAATGCACATGGATCCACTTGCATCCAATAATTTCACACATCTGTGTCCGAATGCATCCGAAACATATGTGTTCCTAGTATTACTCTTCTTGCAATCCACAGATTGAATAAGTTCTACCATAGAAGTACCCACAGTAGCTCTCTCCCTCCCCATCTCTCTCTCTCTCTCAACATTTTTGGGTCAACCTTCAAACCCACAACTGTACATATTAATACCCCAAGTAGTTCTACCAAGGAGCCGGAAAATAAGTCAAGCTACCAAAGCTACACTGCTAACAACAGGAAGCCTTGAGGCTTATGTAGAAAAACCCACAAAATTTATCTCTAACAGCCAAACGTATCTGAGAATGCACAAGGTAACATTCATAAGTGCGCTAGTGTATTGATCATAAAGCAAATTCCCGTCCGTAAAGCGACCTCTACAAAGGCCCTCGTTCAAATTACAAAATGATCCAGCGGGGGGAATGTGCCAGCTGATATTCAAATTCAACTAAATAGTAAGATGATAGCATTCATAAGTTTTACAAAAGAATGGGAACGCAATAAAAGTAAATAGTATTAGCTGTTCTTCCCAGGTCATAAGGAATCTCCGCAAACCCTTTTTACACTTCAAGTTGATGATGTCAGTAGCAAACTGTAGCTAATCAACTTCACCAACAGAAGTCTTAGCAAATCAGCACGTCTACCGAGACAAATGAATTAGAACAGACCACAGAATGCGGTGTTGGCAGCACTACATTCATTTTGGATGGCTCCCACACTAATTTTGATATAAATGTATCGCCACCAACACTATCTGGTTCATTCTGTGTTAATCAACCTATTGCTTGCAAATTATCTGCAAAATCTCTGCTAACATTTGATGAGTTTACTGCTGATTGCCAATCAATATTAGATGGAATGTGGTTATGGATTCCATCGGTCCACAAAAAACGAAAACATGTCAAAGCAATCAATACCATTGGCTTCCGGATCCACCTTGTGCAGCAGCCACTTTCCTTGCCATATATTGAGGATTTGGCTGCAGCCCATTGGAGCCCTCGACTCCATCTTCTCCGCTTTCATTTTTACAACTTGGGTTTCTCCTTGCGTACGAAGAGCCAGAAACAGGATACTGGCTGGGAACAGCTGGATTCCGAACCATCCTTCGCTGTTCATGAGTCACTGCTCCACTGTTGTTGTACCTCAAAACTGAGCTGACCACTTTCCCTGGCCTTGGAGCACCGCCTGCTGTGAGAGGACATATATTGTCAATGGAGTCAGAATCTAGAAGTAGCCGGAGGGCAATATCATTTACATAACCGTAAGGAACAAAAGCAGGTAAATAGCAAGTACAATACTTGAACATATGAAGTTCAAACCACATGTACATGGGTGGATATGATTGTATTTGAAACACAGAAAGCAAGTAAAAAGAATAAGGAGGAAAATGGATGTTTTTAAAATGACATCCTGTGGTTTAACTCCCAACCTACGTTGCACGGACACTGGTACGTGAATCAGATAACGATGTACATCTAAGGATCTGGCACCCCGAGGCTGAAAATAAAGGACTCGTGGATATGTGTCCAAAATTAGATATGGATACGGGGATACAATAAATTATTGTTGATGCATATCCATATATAAAAAAGTAAAAGTTACAGTAATAAACTAGGCATGATGAAAGCAAATGGAACTTGGCAAGTTGGGGCATGACATGTAGAGCAAAAAATATAATTTCCAAGTGAGTTGATAAGACAACACAAAAAAGAAAAGGATCTTTTCAATCTGTTATAAGGCATATTTGGCCCCCATCCATCATTTCAAAGAGAGCCATTGAACTTCCTTGAAAAAATAGTTCAAAACAAACTAGATCTGGCCTTCTCCCCCTTCAAAAGAGACAAACAAACAGAAATGGCAGTTGCATTCCTTCCATGGAAAGCTGCACCGGAAGAAGAAGAAAGGATCTGGCCTTTGATTTACAGAAAGTCCATCCTCCTCACAGAAGCCCCACCAAAAAAGTTCATTCAGTGAAGAAATCATTTTATTTGTAGATAGATTAGACAAGTTGTCAAGGCATTCAGCTTGATTATAATCTAATTCCTCGAGATGTTTATTCTCTCCATATCTGGGCAATCTATCCCCCTTCTTGTCTGATCATGAACTCAAGGTGTTTGATTTTCAAATGCCACACCGGGGCACAGATCCCACCCACACCCGTGTCGGGTTGTTTTGACATGCAAAAACCAGGGATCCGAAAGGTGGGAACTATTGATACAGGTAGAGCACATTGGCCATATCCTTTCTAGAGCAGATGTAACTATCTAATATTGGTCTAAAAAAGTATTGGTTCATATAGCCTCAGGGTCTTGCTAGTGGGCGGTGGATAATATACATATAATGACAAACAAACACGAATATCAGTACACATTTTACGGATATCAATACACAGTTTACGGATATCGATACATCTGTCATACATTATCCACCGCCCATTAGGTGGTGGTTAGCATTTTCCATATATATTTAACAATTAGCAATACAACCTCAAGTTTTCACTGATAAAGAGTGGATCAAATTGCTTCAAACTTCTCTGTTCATAAAGAGAACGAATTCAGATTGCTTCCACCACTTGTGCAGAAGCTAAAAAGCATACAAACACATAACAGGATGCAAAGTTACTGTTCTACAGCCGTTATAACTTTAATTTGAGATCATTAGTGTATGGCCAATTCACCTGTATGTTGGGTTTTGTGTAAGGTGGATGCACCCCTATTCAGATTTCAGGTACTACCACGCGATAAATGATTAAACAAAACCTCCAACAATATGTGAAGCACTTCGAAAACAAAACCAGGTTCTGCTTCTGAACTGCCTACGATTTCCTCAGAAGTATAAAATCACAGTGTCTTTTCCTGACCCTAATCAAGAAAACTCTGGAAGACATTTCAATTTTCAAATATATAAACTAAGGATCTTTTTATAGAGTAACAGGTTAGTACAAGAATTGGGAATCATTGTTTAGGGATTCCTTTTGCGATAGTAGATCTGATAGCACATGTGCTTGTGGAAAAGAGACAGTACTGAGATTTGAAAACCACTTGGGAAACCAAAGAAATCGCAAGAATGCATTGGAAACCAAGGAGCCATCATCAAAAAGTGGTAGTACACAAATTTTTTACAATCAAATTTAGGATGGTTTGAACAGAAGTGATTAATCATATAAGAACTACATACCTTGGATACTTGGGGGAACTTGGAGAGGCAATCTTGGAATAGGGATCCCAGAAGTCCTCTCCGTGGGCGCCTTTTCAACCTCTTTGATGGAACACTTGGCGAGATCATTTGCAATCTCCACAGAATTTTGTGTTGTGTTATCCGAATATAATACGCAAGCCCTGCATCCAAGTTCTCTTATCAGTAGTTGAGGACTACAGTGAATGAAATCTTTTGGGAGATGTCCTAAAGAAAGTACAGCTCTATCTTAAAGGCAATGGTTAAAGTACCTGGGAAGCGATGATGCCTGTTGCCTCTCGGGTGGAGCAACTGTACCACCATTTCCATAGTGTTCTTCAAGGAAAGCGAATCGCTTCTTGAATTGGTCCACAGCACTGTAAAAAGAGGTTGAGACAAGGGGTGAAAAAAGTTAACCATTAATTCTATCACTGCAGCAAAAGATAAACATGCTTTGCTGATCCAAAAGGGCTTTAAGGTAAAAGAAACCGGATTTTACAAGGGTGCCCAAAAGTGAGGTGTTCCGACACATTACTTGTCTCCTATTAAAATGGAAAGAGAAAAAGAGAAACAACCAATTAACAGGAAAACCAAGAAACAGAACTTCAATGGGTGTCATCTTCAACTCGCTGCTTGATGGAGCAAGTTATGTTTTAGGGGGAAAATAGCCTCACAACCTCATGTAGATGGGACAAGAAAATTTATCTCATAAGTGAGGGTCAAGCAGCAATAACTTGCTTAAAACTCAGCAACTAACACTACCATCTGCCAACAAAAAAAATTCTCGCATTGCCACCTAACAACTGAAGGTGGGTACCAGACGGAGCGTTCCAGATTGTTTTATACTACGTATAAACTTGACAGTGTGGCCACTGTCACTTCTACGTATTAACTGCTTATTTGAACCAAGAAGGTCCTAACATTTGCATTCCAGTTTTCAGGGTCTTAGGTTGTCTGATAAGGTATACCTTCATGTTGAGTCTTCAGATAAGGTAATGTATATAAGCAACAATGACTTTTGACACTGAGGACTTAGCACACCGGTCAGCCCTATTCTTCAACCCCAAAACCTGCCTCCAGGCATAGCCAATCTCTCTTACTCCCTCCGTCCTATTTTGTGTGACATGCTTTCCTTTCATGGTAATACGAACAATCACCCGTATCACCCCATCTATAATTAAGACTCCAAGATCAAATAAAAGCTCAGTTCCCCAAAGGGAAAATTCAAATAAGACAGTGTACTTTGGCAAGTCTACCACGTGAATATGCTTCTCTTGAACTGTGGGCCCGGTCAACCATGGCACATAAAAGAGATGGAGGAATATGTTGCATTTGGTTATCCAATTACAGAATCTGACGCTAGATTAAACGAGTAGTTTTCATTCTTGGTATAAACATGTGAAATAAAAATATTTCCAAAGACAGGAAGGGAAATTTACAGGTTATATGTTCCTCAACTAATAGAAAAGTTCGATAGTAATGCATGTCAAATCAATTAACATGTTATAGCAAGGGAAGGGAATAACGGAAAAATGGGAGAAGCTTAAAGCCACTTATTTTTTATGAGTACCTTGGATACATGAATCCCGTAGGTTCTGCACCCTCTAAAAACTCTTTCAACATCTGTGGATGGTATTCAAGAATCTCTCGATATATTAGTTCTCTAACATCTTCCTTTGTCACCCTTCGCCTTTCAAATTCAAATTCCATTTTCGTAACCGGTTGAGCAGAAGGCTCTCTCTCAACCCTGGCCAGGTTCTTGAAATATGGATCTGCAAGAGCCTGAGAATTTGCAACACAATATGCACCATTAGACAAGAAAAATGCATCGCACGAGGAAATACATGGAATGTAAATTCTTGTACACCTCTTCAGCAGAAGGCCGATCCTTTGGATCAAAAGCTAGCATTCTTTCCAACAACCGAAGGGCAAGAGGATCTGCATGGGGGAACTTTTGGGACAAAGGAATGGGTTTTTTCTTCCGCATGCTGCTTAAGTATCGACGAGCTTTTTCATTCCGTATCTGTAGGCATATAATTCCAATATTTGAGATGACAGACTAAATACCTAGAAGTCAAGTACAATGAGAGCCATTTAGAATTTTTTTTTTTATCATTACGAGGAAAAAATTATCAGATAGAACGGACCCTGGCAATGGATTCAGGAGATGGTGTTCCCAACAGCTCAGTCATCAAGTCCAATTGATGGACTACATTTTTTCCAGGAAAAAGAGGCTTTCCAGTCAAAAGTTCTGCAAATATGCAACCAATGCTCCATATATCTATTGCGGGTGTGTACTGAAAACAAGATAGACAGCGAATCAAGGTCAGAAAAAATATATTTATCAAACACAGAGCAATGTCAGTGTAATGGTGAAAATAGCAGCTGAAATCAGACAGATACATTATACTTATTTAAAGCGGCTGTCCTTTATGGCTGCTAGTTCTGGTATTAATGTTTTGGTATTGAAAACCTTTGACAGGTGTGTGTATTAGGGTATGAGGGTAGCTTAGTCATTTTCCTTTGTACTCAATCTCTCTGTATATATTCCTTGTGTGTATTAGGGTGTGATTAACAAACCCTAACACTTTTCCTATCTTTCAACCTTGATGTTGGAGAAGAATAGGTGATGTACAAAAAGATCTTTGGAGATCAGCAGTACAATGTGGATTGGGCAGTCAACTGTTTTCTTGATTCAAGGAATCGAAAGTGGAAATAAAATTTTCACCTTAGAGAAAAAGGATCCACACAATTCAGGAGCTCTATACCATCTTGTTGCAACATAGTCCTGTGAGCACATCAAGGAAGACAATCAGAAGGGCGGAAATGGTAGCAAGCGTTGTGTGAGCATGTGAATATTTTCCATACCTAAGCTACTAAAAAAACAAGAAATAGAAGGGGTCAAAATTTAATCAGAGAAACATTTCCAAGAAACTTACTGTCCAAAATATAGCCGTTGGGGTATCATTGAAGGCTACTCTTGCAAGACCGAAGTCACATATCTTGAGTTTGCAATCAGCATTTGCTAAGATGTTTTTTGGTTTTAGATCTCGGTGGAAGACATTTGCTGAAACAAAAAAACCAAAAGTCAGAACTGGGGAATACTCGAGCTAGTTATTGACGGTAAGTTCCATACATCTCTACATATGTTATGTCCCAAAGTATTGAACTACATCCATACAAGAGGAGGCAGTCATAAAATGGAGTAAATGAGGTCGTAGCAACATCTGACCTGTGTGTATGTACTTCAGACCTCGAAGAAGCTGATAAAGAAAGAACTGATAATGTTCAGGGGTCAAATCATCATTTGCTTTAATAACCTGATGCAAATCAGATTCCATGAGCTCAAAAACGACATATATGTCTTTGAACTCCCTTCTAGAAGCAGGCAACAAGATATGTTTAATTTCCACAATGTCTGGATGGCGAAGGAGTCTAAGAAGCTTTATCTCGCGAAGAATCCGCGTGGCATCAGACACATGTTCAAAAATATCATTAATCTTCTTGATTGCTACTTTTTCCCCAAGATGAGTATCAAATGCAGAGCAGACAACACCATAGCTTCCTTTGCCAATTACTTCCTCTATTTTATACCTGCTCCCTTCACCATATTCTGTGAAAAAGTCTACATCAACACCCTGCATGTACAAATTCAAACATGGCATGAAATGGTCAAAAACAAATGTGGGTCATAAATGAATCATCCCTCCGGTATGCGGTTTACACCAACAATTGCATAATTGTGCACCGTGATTAAAAGATGCATTGCATGATCAACTACAAATGTTACACAACATTAAGGCGAAATATACCAGTAAAGTAGAATTACACCAGAATATCTCAATTGCCATATTCAAAATTGCCTTGTAAGTTCTAAAATTGGACTGCACAAGTCCAGGATTGCCATAAAAGCTAGGTTTATTAATATCTAAAACTTTTGTACTGGGCAATGAAATGTTAGGGTCCAGTTAACGGCTTATTGCATGCGCCCTAAGGGCATTGGTTAACAAATCTTAAAGTGTTTGTACATTCTACATATTGCACAGTTCCATGCAGAATTTACAATCACTTTAAACACGTTAAAGGGTACTTGTTAACAAAAGCCGATATGTTAAGCCTTGATGTAGTGCATCATGAAAATATATGGTTTACTTGCTCAAAAGAAAAATATTAGTGCTTCAGTATAAACCCATAAAGATACCACAATTTCAACATTTCTTGAAGTCCTGAAATTTACGGCCCAGTGGAAAATATCTGTGCGCAATCTAAATATACAAGGGCTTTAATGTCAGTCTCCAGAAAAGGGAACATGTATTCATTTGTGTGGTGGGAATAGTAATTCGAGGAAATACAATATTTCCGAAGAACATTGTAAAATAAAGGCGCGTAAAAGGGGAAACAATTGCCAGTAACTCCAAGGCTAACCAGCCAAATCAACATGAACACGATAAAACTACAACCATATAACCATACCAAAATGCTCCATTTTTATAGGGTTACCAGCTTCAATTCATAAAGCATCCACACAATCAACCATAGGTATGTTATAGTACAATATGCAAGTTCTTTTACAAGTGATATATCTGTGGCAAAATCCCAAACCTTACAAAAAATTATGTAGTACAAAAGGAACAGAAGATACTCTACACCAATGTATCTGTATTGTATGGATGTGTACACACATACTGCTACGACTTCAACTAACTAACAACAGACAAATCTGTAGATCGTGCTTAACCCCTAAACATCAGTTCCAATAACAGAAAGAGATTCATATACTTGCATTTATACACAAAATATACATACTGTGGAGTCCTTTGACGGATGATCGTCTTATCCGTACTTCTCACCTCCATTTACCCTTAATAGTCGGACCGAACTTGAACTCCAAGCCAGCATGTGCAGAGCACGGTCCCGTAAGTCATAAATAACCGTCACTACCCTGATGTCATGCATGACATACTGGACACCGCCTCGGATGCCACGTGTCAGAGCCGAGACGAATGGAGGACATGTGGCAATGGGCGAAGCCATGCCAGCCGGGTCTTTTGAGTTGGGTAACGCTTCAGCCCGGTCCACACGGCGTGCGCCTGCCAAGCGGCTGGTTGCACAAGACCATGCGGACCACATTGGGCTTCGGTCCTGCCCATTGGACTTGCATGGTCACTGAACCTTGCTCAGTTAAGGGCCAGATCCGGTGCCTGACTCCACCCACTACACATACAATTTTCTCATAGGCAAATATAAAATAAGGTATTAGAGAACACTAAATATCCACACACAAATAAATCCATGTCTGTGGAAGTATACTGGAAATGAAAACATTACCTTTTTTCTCTGATCAGGCTGCATCTCAACAAGAAAGCATCTAAACACTTCAAATGCCCAAAAGAAAGACCACCCCAGAGTAGATCAGAGGCTAAAGGGTTGACTTCCCACTCAAATCAACAAAAAAATAAACACTTCCAGATCAGAAGATTACAACAAACACCAAATGGGCCAGAAAATCTTCAATTGAAACCCCAAGTAGGGAAAGAACAAACTTCTAGGGTGATAAAAATGGAAACTTTTTCCAATTTAAAGGAAAGGGTGTTGCTACGTATGTAGTAATTTAACTGATACGGGTTGAAATATGCTGAAATGGAGCATACATAGGGTGTCAAATTTGGTGGAAATTTCGAAATTTGGCTGCAAATGGGATTACTATAATATGGGTAGCTGGAAATGGGAGAGCTTCCAAATTATAAGGCTAAATTTAGCCGAGTATCTGAGATGGCGATAGTCTCTGATAACAATGCAAATCCACCAAAAATCGAAAAACTTTTAGTTTTCTGCATAAAGAATGGTTGAGGGAAGGGACGTAAAGTGCACGTTTTAGAGAGAGAGAGTTGGAGTAAGGGTGCTTCAGATCGAGAGAGAGAGAGAGAGAGAGAGTGGTTCTTGAAAGCTGAAGGGGTTGGGAGTTGCGAGAAGAGAAAGATGAAGGGACAAAAAGACGAATACTTATCTGTTAAAAACAATTCAAAAATTAAATTAATTTTGTTCCGTGTTGAAAATATGTTATCGTACAAAAAAGACCAATATGCCACTTGATAGGTACCAAATTTACAAGGAATCAAATCACGGTATAATGGACACATGGCACGGGATTTTGTAGTTCACGTGTAGCAAGGGAAAAGTCATATAATTTTGTTTGTTTTGTCTAAAAAATTACATGGTTTTATTTCATCCCGCGAGTTATTATATAAAATGCATTGAGTCAAAATGATGTAATTTCGAAAGGAAAGTGAGTATAACTACGTCTTTTTTAGCAAATTGTACATGCTTACGACAACTTTTTTCAATAAATTTTGATATTCTAGTTTTTATAAATTTGTTTTTATTGTTTATTAAAAAAAGATGATAATTTGAAAATTCTAAAACTAGGTTAGAAACGCTACTCAAAAGCTACAAAAGTGATTTTCTGCGTAAAACCGAAATTGTCCTAGGTAATTTTAGAGTATCACCACGTTGCTTCCCTTATTATACCAGAACGAGGGAGCTTGATATGCATTATGCACAACAGGACATGTTGTACGTCAAAACAACGTGATTTTGTCGCGAAAAATATTATTCGATCAGTGCTCAAATTCTCAATCTATATTTTGTATATCAAAATGACATCATTTTGACTTACAACACACATTATATTGTGTACAATACAAAACATTGAACCCAAGTCCTATTATACCCTAGACAATATTTATCTTTTTCTTCCAAAATAGAACTCTATCCCACCCAAGTCCTATTATACTCTTGACAAATATTTATCTTTTTCTTTCAAAATAGAACTCTATCCCATGAAATCGTGCTTCTATTTTTTTCTCCTTATTATCGAAATATAAAAAGTAGGAGACGCACCGAATACTAAAAATATGTCCACCTACTTTCGACTACCTCTGTCCCAACTTCAAAAGACAAGCCTTACTCTTCGAAAGCACATCTTTCCCTCTCGTCATTCCTCTCTTCTTTCTCTCCAGTACTCATTTTTGTATCTCCCGTGAAAGCGAGATGCAAATTTCTATTTTTTTTCCTCTTGTCTTTCCTTATGTGAAGTACAAAATTAAACAAATGGAATTATTAGCAAATACCTTAAATCTCTCACATTAGCTTTGGGTTTTGTGTCTTTTTTTAAGAGGGAATCTTTGGAATTTATATAAAATACAAGAAAATAAGGCACACAATATATACGGCATACTTGTAATACTTTCCATTAAGAGGGGCAATGAAATTGGTAGTTTTAATGGAAAAAGGCAAAAGGGCTACTAATAATAATAATAAAATAATAATATTATGAGAATTAATTTTTCCACGCGCTTTTCTCCCCTTTGTGCCAATCTGCCAGATGCCTTATCGTGTGGGACCCATGCTACCACCGCCGTCGGATCTCAACCACAACCACATGATTACAGCCGTAGTTCCCGTAGAGAAATCTTGACCGTCCAATTAATAATCAACTAGGCTAAATATACATCATTCAATGCAAATGTGTTCGAAATTATTTGATATAAATAAAAAAATTTAAGATAATTTAAATTTCATGTGCATCGAACAATTCTGAATATATCTATTTCTGAACTTGTGCATGAAAGATTGTGTTCTAATTTTTTTTAGTAATTACTAGAGGCTACCCACACATGGTTTTTGTTTAAACTCAAATAATTTGTGGCCAAATTTTATGTTTTCAATATTATATTATTATAAAAAAAATCTTAACACGAATTGTAAGTATTGCAATAGAAATAAGTTGTTACCAATGTAATTGTTTATTAGTTTGTCCATACGAGTTGATATAAGTTATGTTTAAGTGAGCGACAAATAAAACATATTCAGAATAACATCATATGATCGTCCGAGCAACATGACATCATTGCTGATATTGGCTCCATTTGGCCTATGGTTTTATTGGTTTATTTATTTATGATGTTTGAAATAAATATAAAAATAGTTGATTCCATTTGGACTAATTTATTTATTGTGTTGTTTGACCGAATGAATTAAGTAATTTGTTTGACTTTGACGGATAAATGACCATATTGCCCTTGTTTTACTTGGGATCAAAAGTATTACTTGTTGGACATACACCATTTGAAGGGTATTTTCGGTTTTTTGCTCACCGTACGGACTGATATGGAACCAACGGTCAGAAATTTCTGGGTCCAAAAAATAAATTAGCCCAAACCAATTACTTTCAAAATCCAAATAAATAAAAAAAACACAAACAAACCACAGGCCAAATACACCCATTGTCAACGATTTGAATAACAACACAACTCTTCAAAGTCGTCACCACAATGTTGCACAATTTGAAAATTAAAAGATATCAAACTGGTAGTTTTTGTTTCTCTATTAGAATAGATTTATTTATTTATTTTACCTTTATTTGGGTAAGTCTTCTTATATGATTTGTTTATAGGATTTCTTTCATACTACTAATAGACATGTTGAATGTGCTTAAACTAACAACCAAAGTAAAACAATAATAGTCTACACACAAATTATGCATATATTGACATACGTTTACAATCGTTCGATACATGCGAAGTCCTTCTAAATTATGTGAACTCTACTTGCGTCAGACGATGTTAAACACATTTATATCAAATGTCAAATGCTTAATTTTGAATCACATTAGAGTGAGCGAAAAAAAGGAACAAATTAAAATCATTGTAAGATATGATAGCCCAAGTGATATGACATCATTATTGATAATGCCACTAGTCTTAATACCAACATTATGAGAAATCGCTGTAAGACCTTCCAGATTCATCACCACAATTTTACAAAATTTCAAAATTGGAAGATGTCAAATCAGTACTCTCTGTTTCTCTATTAGAATATATTATTATTATTAGATTCTTCATAGTAATACACGAGTCAAATGAGAAATGTTTCTCGGCTCCGAGAGGTCCGCCAAGTTCAAATTTCTTAAACTAACAACCAAAGTAAAGCAATGATATAAAATCAAAGAAAAAGACTACAAAAAGATTATACACACAGATCTAACAACAAATGTGTTTAAAATTATCCAACAAACTTGATGTTTTTCAAAATCATATAAACTTCACAAGTATTAGATGATTTCTGACACATCTATACTTAAACTTGTATATATGATTTATGTGTAATCATGCTCATAATCAAAAGGGTACCAAAAGGGCAACATATGTTGTGTGGTGATGAGAGACCAAAAGACATCAACCACACATTTGACAAATAATGCAACTGAACAAAGTCATGTCACTTGTGACATTATTCTGCCACATATTCTTACCTTGTTGAGAGCACTAAAGCACATCCAAACATGTACTGTCATTGTCTTGACCCATGATGACATGCAAAAATATTGCTCCATGTGGAATGAGAAAATTTATGCACGGAAACTTACACGTACAGATTCGAACACAAATGTATCCAAAATCATTTAAAACACCGGGTTCACAAGCCCATGTAGTGGAACCTGCCACCCCCAGTTTGAAACCACCTCCAATATTTATATACGCATGGAAAAGAACTTCCAATATTTATGCATTGGAAAGGACTTTGGTATTTGCTAATGCTTGTCGGTCATAAGCAACAGAAGGAAAAAAAGAAATTAGTAGTGTGAGGTCACGTAGTCTCTCTCTTTCACTGTGCAACATCTAGACGTCTTTAAATTAAATTCATTGTGGTCACATATTTAGAGTCGTTGTAATTTGATTAAATACTTATAGACATCTGGATAAATTAATTTTTGTAAAAATAAATAATGTAAAAAATACGATTCAAAGAATAAAGATTTTAGATCCCATGCATCAGACGATTTCAATTTTGTGTCTAGATACGTGCACAAAAAATTCTACGCGTAGTACTACTCTGTGAAATAGTGCCTCCGTTTTTTTTACCTAATAAAAATAACGTTGTTAAAACATCAAACTCAAAATCAACTATGAATGAAGAAAACGTCCATATTCATATACTGATTTTAGAGGTAATAATTAATTAATATAAAATAAACTCTAATATTCTCTCGCATGTAAGACCCTTGACTCGGACGTGAAAAGGTACATAAATGATATCAAAATAATATGTATTTAAAATATAAACAATGATACAATCAATCAAGATAGTCGTGTCTAAACGATTTCGAAATTCTAAATCTGATATTATATTAAAGGATCAAACTCAAAACCAATTAGTCATAAATAGAGAGCTGGCAGAGACTCATAATTTCGAGTTGTCATGGATTTATATAGATGATGCAACCTGTAAGAGTTTATCCAATATCTTAAGGGGGTGGACAAATGGTAATAACTTGTATGCATAAATAATAACAAAAATCTCGAATTTCGTTAATAAACAATGAGATTGACCCTTCAGAATCAATCGGTATACACGTAAATTGATCTGAATATCTCGAATCATCTAAAAGAAATAAAGAAGATTAGGGGGTTGGGGGAGCCTAATTGTTTGGTCCTATTTTTGACTTGTGAACTGCAAATGAACCAAGATTAGCTTCGGACAGAATTTACTGTCCGATTGGAGCTGCATTCCCAAATAACCCGACTCGGCCACAGCGCCTCGTCGTTCAACAAGGTACGATGAAAATCAGAAATCAGACCACTAGGATTATTTTTCAAAGCAGATTCTCTTAAATATTTACAATAAACCTTTGAGTATACACAAATAGTTCTTATGAAGTTATACAACTCAGCTTAACTGCTGCTTACACCACTATTGAAACATGTATATTACCAGAAGCAAATTTGAACGACAGAATTTTACACGAAAGATGATTAATCAATGGAACTCGCGATCTTGAATGATCAAAGGGGCCACAAGGGTCCAGACGTAAAGCACGGCAGTGACCCATTCAGTGCAGATACGGACCCAAACTGAGGTCCAGCCAACATCAATGAGGTCCGAGCTCTCCGAAGAGCTGGTCCATCCAGAAAGAAGCATGGCAGAATACATGCTAGCCAGAGCAAATATGAGATGGAAGAATGTGTATGAATAACTCACTGGCCGTGGCTCTTTTTCATCCTTTCCTTTCTTCCCTTCTTCTACATCCTCCGAATCAAGAAGTGGTTTCTTCACATCTGCAGGGCACAATTTATCGAAAAAAAGCCTTCATACATGTAAGAACTTTTATTTGACTAAAAACCCACCAAGATTTTCATGAATCTTCAAAAAATTTGAAGGATTTCGCAAGATTATCTACGAAAGTACAATTCATTCCTCGTCTTCACACAGAGAAACTTCAACCTGTCGTGAAGACTGATAATTCCCTTACTGAAGCTTTTCACAGAAGGGATATTGTAGTCCAATAGTTGTTTTCATTATCAATTTTGCAAGACTTAAATAAACCTGTTTGGTAGATATTACTCAAAACCTGTATCTTTTTTTCTTCAGATAAAGGAACACGCTCCTAGAGATGACTTTAAAAAAGACGTTCATTCACGTTTAAACCGATCTAAAGAGAAGTGTCTCAAACGGTAGAACTCGTCGCTTATTGAGTATTTTACCCTGTACGAAGAACTCGCCCTTTTAGGCACCTTTTCTTGACTTAAGACCTTAGATTTTCTCTTTTCTTACTACCCCTTCGCGCATCTATAAGAAAAAAGAAGATCACCCATATATAGTTTGGTTGGTAAGACCCCACAGGCTTTTTCTTATTTATTACGGGTTTTGCTGCATGCACTCCTTGTAACCAGAGCTTGAAGCGCGATAGCAAGAGCACAAAACGAGAGCTTTTTGCAAAACACTTTTCACGAACTTTTTTGGTTGATAGGTTTCAGAACTTGGTTTTTGGTAATTTTATAAAAACAAAGAACACTTCAAAGATGTTCTCAAATTCTCAAAAATCCTCCCTTACATAATGAGCAAGACGATTAGGTATACTTGTCTTTATAAGAGGTTTATGAGAAGTGTTCCACCAAAAACGACTCTGAAAACAACTACCAAATATGGGAATTTTGCCACTTCCTTGAGTATATTTTGGCATCAAATAACTCAAACATTTGAACATATGCTATAACCAGCTGACAAAGTTTCGATAAACTATAAACTTCCTTAAGTACCTGACTTGGGTGAAGAAGGTGGGGATAGAAAGGTTGTTGAAGATCCAGCACGGAGGGCAGAGTACAGAACTGAAAGAACTGTCGTCAGCATCCCAAGAACAAGGGTACCTGTGGATACTGCTGACTTGTTGTGAAGACCATTGCACGCATAATTTCGAGGTTCACAAGAGAGACCCGTATAACACACATAAGCACAATAAACGGATACCACAGAAGCAGGCAACAGGCTTCCATTAACCTGTTTACATTGTTGAGGAGAAAGATTTATTAAGAGTATTTCGAAGTTCCTTCAACCACAAGGGACAAGGGACAAGGACAAGGCGATAGCATATTTGAAACTCAGATTCATTTACATGAAGAGTTGGAAATCAAAAGCACCAGTGTAGTAAGGGTTTAAGTTAATGTCGAAGCAATGAAAGCAGTGAATCACAAAACAACTAGATGTTTAAATTACCTTCGGATGCAACGCAATAACACCAAATGCAAATGCAAGAATCATGGTCATCACGAGAAAGAATACGTTGAGCCCGCAATCATGTCCAGAAGGATCAAACCAAATAAACAGAATCCCTGAGATTGTAAATGCTGCAATATAGCATGCAACTGATATAGCGAGTAGAGCATAATACCTGGAAAAAATAGACGAAGGTTAAAGTCATAATAAATCTAGGACAGGGATATCAACGAGATATAACTAGTACAAACCATTTGTCCTCATCTTTAGCAACCCATGCATCGTTCCATGAATGTGTGGCATCTAATAATATGATCACTTGGACCAATAAAAATAAACCAGCCCCAAACTTTGATAGAGTACCTGCAAATAGGGTGATTTTAGCAATCAATTACAAATCATTCTCTCGTTAAAGAAGCAAACATTAAGAAGTTTCAAATAGAATTAGAGGAAGTGGATCGGATAGAAAATAATAACAGGGACGGAACATCATGTATTAAAGCGAGAGTAAGAGTAACTACGGCCGCTCCTTAAATCATATCATGATATACATAGCAACACTTAGGAGGCGTGATTTAGAGGACCCTATGAACGAAGTTTTCCTAGTCAAAAGCCCTAGTTAATGACATTATTGTAAACAGAATAAGAAGTTGCATCATCTTGAGCCACTCAATGACAGTTTACAAGAGCAGAGTAAAAGAACTTGAGAGAAATTTCAGCCGAATTCACCAAGTTGATCATTTCCGCTTTCTTGGCTATTCCATGTATTACAAATTGCCATAATTAAAAAAAACCCCAACTTTTGAAAATTTACCTCAGTGGAATGGAAGAATGATGGATTCTATGGCATCTAATAAGCCCGCAGGCCAGTAAGGAAGGACAGTCCATTCTAGACATAATGTCCGCCCTTGCTTATCGACATCACAAAAATACATCTTACTTCTGCATTTACTGGAAAAGGAGTCTCTAGAAGAACACATTAGGACACATTTCTTTTGTTGTTGTTGTTTATGTGGAGTCCTAAATCCGGAGGATCTCTTTCTGGGTTGCTTGCGTTGAATTCCTCTTGCCTGAACTGCAAAAAGGAACTGAGTTACTTAGTTACTTTATATATAGGACTGCCAGGGTGCACACACGACGAAGTCCAAGATCAGCGCGTCGTGCACCAGGATGCCTTGCCGCCATGTACACCACGTCTGGACAACTGTCACATCCCCAATGACGTCAGAAACAACTACCCTTTCTTGTGACATCATGCATAACACACCGAGTGCCGAGGCTGTAATCCAAGAGGCTGTGTCGAGCCAACTATCGGCTATGTGGAGCTTATGAAGCTGCTCCGTCGTCATGCCAACCACTCTGCGGTCAGCCTGACCCACACGCTAGTCGTGCACCTAAAGATGGGCTGGCTGCACGGCGTGCGATCTTTGTGAAGATTTTGGTCTGGCAGAGCGAATTGGTTGAGGACTCATGATGGCGAGGACAGAAGACTGAACCTTCAGTCAGTCGGGTGGTTGTCGAATCCAACCCGAACTCGTATGTGCCGTAGCCCTATGACTCATTCGTACGCCCTACTACATTTTACGATCTTCTATTGAGCTCATGAGACACATGACATACATAGTAATGTTAAACAAAAGAACAGGAATATCAAGCATGGGAATGGGGCAAAAAGCACAAGAACAAAATACTCGGAAAAAAAAAAAAGAAAAAACTTGGTTTAGGGAGGTAAAGCTGACCATAAATCGTTATGATCACATTTGGCATGAAAAACATAAGGATGGTGAGCAACACCCATATCACGAACTTAGCAGTCCATCCACCATGATGCCAGGAATCACGTGTGTCATTTTGATCCTTCACTCCAATCATAACAAGAGCAAGTATTACAAAAAACAAGAAATTTCCCAAACTGACGCGGAGAACTGCCTCCATTTGATACCATTCCGTCGAGTGAGTTTCTGAACTGTTTATCCCTGTAAATCAAATCCGCACAAGTTCCTATCACTGGGCTGAATAATAGCAAGCGAAAAATTATCCAAATACGAAGCCCAGCCTTCTAGAGAAGGGCAAAACAATGATAAACCCAACTCGATTTAGGCATACAAATGCACAAGAAGAAATAAATCGCACCAACAATTCAGAAAATGTGCATAAAGTGAGAAGTTTAACTGCAGAACGGCAGCCATGTAAACGAAGTACCAATTGATGATATGTGCGTAAAAATGAGAGGATTTTGGAAGGATTGGGGATATACTGACATGGGATTTTCTCCAGAAGAGGAGCAGCGAATTCTCTGAGGATCCATGAAACGATTAAGGAGATGCCGAAGATGCCGCAATAAGCAATTCGAGCTGAACGTTGGGAGATCCGAGAGGCCACCGATGAGCAGAGACCGCACGTGAGGGAAGCACAGCAACCAACGCAGCACGACATCTCGCTCTCTTTCTCTCCTTCCTTCCTTCTCTCTCTTGTCTGGACAGTGGACAGATCGAGGTGAGACCGACGACTGGTTAGTTGCGTGCTTGATCAAAGCAACAATTTGCTTCGAGTCATCTAGAAGGTGCTGATACGTCGTCGTCTAAATTCAAAATATGAAAGTAACAAGTAAACTGTGAAATAAATTATGGATACAGAATCGATATAAATGCGTTCTCGACATCTTGCGCCGTGCTTTTAGACACGGGCAATTACTAGTTATAGTTATAGAATTGCGGGCTCAATTTGTTCGGTCATATGTTGTAACGCCCCGGATTTCGGAGACGTTAATTTAAAACAATTTATCAAAAGTCAACCATACTTCCATTACTTAGTCAAAATAAAGTTTGATTACAACATTCGAATTTAAAGAAATTACATTAAGATTTGAAATTAAGAGTTCAAACTAAAACTAGGTGAACCACGGGGCTACGGCATCCCCCTCGAAAGTACCGCCGTTGGTATCTGGATAAGCGGGCTCAGCAACGTCATCTTCGACACCTGGCATGAAAGGCCAGGGGCAGAGAAGTTGCACCAGATGAGCGATTAACGCTCAGTAAATAAAACTACCCTAAATCTCAAATCTATGCAATGGATCAAATGATGCATGATCATGACGATAGTATGAACAGTCAATCAAGTATTATGAACAGAACAAAATAATCAAAGTTGACATAATCAGATTAAACAAATAAGCGGAAGCATTAAACACGTAAGTTAAGTAAATGAATGAAACGGCGACAATATATCCTTAAGTCAAACCCTATGACTTGTTTCTAAGTTTCTGACACACGCAACCGACTTATATCCATAAGTGTTCACCATTGTTGACAAGTGTCTCAAAATTTTCCTTTCAAAATACAAAGTTCGGGTTGACACAAGCATTGCCCGTCATCAAACTTTCATTTTCCAAAGTGGTGTTATGATGTTCCCGACCAATATGGTCCCGACTCCTACGCTGACCTCGTATCCGGCGCTATTGTACCCAAACATCGGCTCCCGTATCCCATGCTCCCAACCGTTATGCTCCCAGCATTATGTCTCCCATATGTCGTGCCTTGACTCGGAAAATATCTAACTCCTCCCCTTCAACTATATATTTTTTTTTGAAAAGACACGACACGGCTTACGAACATAACCGGCTCACGACATAACTTGGCTAAATACATGAGACGTGACAAACTCGGCTCCAAGACACAGTCCGGTGGTAACAGACGTAGTTCGGCTAAAATACATATCCCGGCTAAAGACATCCTAACACGCCTCCCCAAGGAGTAAGTCAAATCTCGAGTCACCAAACATAAGAGTTTATCAAATTCTCGATTTTCGTTACAAAGTTCGTTACTTTTTATGACTCGTGTCAAAACCTCGAGTGTCATTTCCACTAACCTCAAACGTTGCTCATTGACTCCATGTTTCGTTTAAACGACTAGACTCATGATAACATGATGATGTGTTGGAGATGCAAGTTTTTAGCAAGGAAATAAGATAATACATCAACGCGAAAATCTATCATATAGATGGAATGTCATGATCACAATTTCGTAGAAAATGCTAGCTTAATGGTCATCGAATAGGGTGTCATCTTACAATAATTGGTAGTACCTAAGGTTCAAAAAGATAATCTAAGGTTAGTTACGGTTGGGTGATCATTAAGTAAAAGTTGAGAGCGTTTTCTTATTTTCTGAAAATTTTCATAGTCTGGAAATTTTTCTAAGTATAGAAAAAGTTGAATTTTTCAAGTTTCGATTTAGGGAATAAAAAGTCCCGGAAATGATTCCTTGATTTTTTCTAAGCACAATGGTATATTCATACGCGTCAAACGCATAAGTTTAGGGTGAGTTTCGGGCCAAAAAATAGGAAGAAAACGGGTGGTTTTTCGATTTTGTACTAAAATAGGGAGGGCGACATTTTGATTCGAATCGAATTTCAATTTTCTGTAAATGCCATTGTTTCCAAATGGGGGGGTACTTCCTTATTTTCATTAAATAAAATTAAAGTAAATAAATGTATTTACTTAAATTTATTTATAGAAAATAAGTATATTTTCATAGTACAAGCCCTGCCTTAACAAAGCCTAAGTCAGAAATTAAGTGTTAAAATTCCATAACAGAGGCACCGGTGTAAGGTTTTAGAGGCACCGGTGTAAGGTCAGTTCTGTAGTGTAATACTAAGATACAGAGAGGTAAAGACACCGGTGTAACCAAAACAGAGACACCGGTGTAAGGCCTATTCTGCAGTGTACTACTGAGATACAGAGAAGTATGACACCGGTGTAACCAAAACTGAGGCACCGGTGTAACTATGAACATTCAGACAAATACTAGTAAGATACAGAGAGTTGATACACCGGTGTAACCAAAACTATGACACCGGTGTAACCATGCAAATACAGAACATTAAAACATACAGAGAGCAAAGGCACCGGTGTCACTAAAACTAAGGTACCGGTGTCAACATCATCTTCTACGAATTTACAGTTCTGGGTTTCGTTTTCTCCGAGCTCCGTGGAGCTCAAAATCGATCAATGGCATAAATTAAAGGTTAGGATAGATTCATTCACCTTAGTATTGAAGAATCAAGGCTTGAATTCGAAAGATTATGGCTTGAAGTGGATGATTCGAACTCCAAACAAGGTTCTCCCTCTTCTCTCTCCTTCTACTGTTTTTTTTCTTATTTCTCTCCTCTAAACCACAACCATGGCAACTCGCTCCACTCTCTAAACTCTGAAATTCGTAGGGGAAATGGTGAGGATGGAAATATACAAATAGAGAGGGCTTGAGTGTGGAAATCCCCCTTGCATGGAATGCCATTGGTGAGGAGAAAAATTCTGCAGAATTTGATGGAGTGAAGCTATTGCCTTGCTCAGCCATGATGAACATTGGAGTAGTGGTTTGTGACCAAAACCATGGGTGGGAGGGGGGTTTGGCTGGGGAAAGAGAAGTGGCCACCAAGGTTCAGCTATTCAATGGAGGAGAGGAGGGGTAAACGTACAATTTTGGAGAAGAACATGTGGGAGTGATGATTAAGGGAAAATTATCCCATGTGACAAGCTCCATGGGAATTGGCTGATGAAATGGGTTTTGGGTCAAGCCAAAAGGGTTTGGATCATGGGCCGGGTTAAACCAAGTTGGGCTTGGATTAAGATTTGGGCTCAAGGATTAGTCCAATGGGTTGGATCCAAATACACACATGCACAAACCCATGAATATAATGTATGGCTAAAATTAAAAAATAAACGCACAAACTAAATAAATCAATAAATGATTTCATACATCAAAATTTAATTTAATTTTTTTAATTTTTTAATTTTTTTTCATTTGAAAATTTAGGGTCTTTACATATGTGATCTTCCCGGTTTAGTCCAGTTACAATCTTCTCGACTTAGTCTAATTAGTCTTTTTTGACCGTTATAATTTTTTCGGCCTTCTCTAAGTACTCGCCCCCAATTGTCCACATAAAATGAGAATCCAAGAACCTATGAGTTAACCCAGGAATCTTGGTGCAGGCCTTACTAGCCTGAGCGAGTTATAATTTCGTAAGAGAACTAACAAGTAACTATTAGTGAGAGATGCAATTCCAATGAAAGTGTGTTATTAGAAGATTGAACGCTTAAATTGGAAGTCCGTCTCATTCTTATCTATGAATAAAGATAACCAGACTTTACCGTAGCCAAACTACTTGAATCTTATACCTATTCACGGCAAAGAAACAAACTCCAATAGAACTCTACAACTCGTACATATATAAATATACCTAATTTTTTTTATGAAAGGTATGATCAAGTAAATCTCATTTATGATGTACAGATTTTAGATATATAAGCACCGAAGGAATGTTTGCTAGTACTTCATAGTTATTTATTTTCAAGTTTGTAATTCGAAAAGACATTAGAGATTATATTCGAATTGTAATAATTTCGTGGGTATTTGTTTACGAAAACTGATAAATAACTTGTTATTTTTTTAAAAAAAGGTTTGTGAAGAGAGTGTGGACTATCAAATCCCTCTAACCCTTTACTTGTCTAAATGGCTTCTATGGTTTTAATTTTTAAGTATTGATATTACCAACTCAATGAAATTCCATTAATTGCCTATTATTTTGCAAATGCGGGGTGGTCAACGGCATCGGTCTAAAACGGAGATTGCAAATACTAGCGGTGCTGTTTCTAATCTAGCAAGAGATGACGTCCAAGAAAAAAAATGTCAAAATCTAAAAAGAGATATAAATTCTCTCATTTGAACGTTGGCCGAGGATGAGACTTTCTTCTTAATTTTAGAGTTACCTTTCTAAAGAAAATATCATAATATCCTAAAATAGATGGACAAGATGCGTAATATTATGTCTCTTAACTAGAGAGTGAAAAGTATGAAACTATAAAACACCAACAGGTGTGTTCAGTAGATTGTTTCTGAAACGATTTTTGAGAAAAAAATTCCGAGATACTGTTTAGTGTAAGTGTTTCACAAAAAATTTAGAAATTAAATTTTTTTGACATTTTCAAGGTGTTTCTCTCTCTTCTTTTATAGAGAAATGAATATTGTATTTAAAATGAAATTTCTTTTTGTGTGCTCTGTATACATATTCTGCTAACAAAATTTTTTATTTTAAAATTTTGAATTCGTAGTTAATCTTGAAATATTTTTTTAAGTCTACAATAATTGTTTAAATCTTTTTTGAAAATAAAATTTAAAAAAACGACCAAAAGAGAATCAAATAAACGGTATCATACACAACCAGAAGGAAATCATATATGATTATTTAATACATTAATTATTAACAAACATGATGATGTAATGATAATCAATCATTGGCAAAAAAAAAGCAAATAATGTTTAGAAAAAAAATTTCCAAATATAGTTAAGATACATTTTCTAAAATTTTTTAGAAAAAACTCAACCGAACACACTCTAAGCAAGAAGAAGCAACAGGTGTTTGAAAGTCAATTATTTTTAAAATTCTAGATTGTGGATTGTCAATTAAAATGAGAGTATCTAAAAGTGTTTGAATAATATATGGAAAAAAGGTATTACGAAAAGATTTTGTTAATAAAAATACAATCAGAATCAAAGTTGTCAATCTCGTACCGGCGGACGTACCGGTTTTGTTACTGGTACGGTACGTACCGGTACCGGTGTGTACCGGTACCGGTGTGTACCGGTGTACCATTTCGGATTTATCGCTAAAATTAATATATATTTTTTAAATAATATCTTTTAACAAAAAATCATACTAAACATAAAAATAAAACATTACAATTTAAAAATAAATCACAAAACATTAAAAAATGATGATTTTAGTCTCAAATTATCCAAAAAAACATATAAATGGATTTTTTAATTTTTTTAAATACAGACCGGTACGGTACGGTACCGGCCGGTATTGCCCGGAACAGGCCGGAACAAGCCGGAACAGGGCGGACCAAGCCGGAACACTTGCCGGAACGGTACTCCGGTGGTCCGGTACCGTTACGAGGGCGGTACGGGACGGGATTTACAACATTGATCAGAATCTAAAACGCTCTCACAGATATGATTTTAATATTCTGCATTTTCCAGTTCATAATCTAAGGTGCCAAACACCCCCCTATTGTCTCTCAAAATTGGCTTTTACACGTGGGAAAAGTTCATTGGGGAATGATATTATTATATATGGAACAGAAAAATAAAATTAATATTCGTACATTTGAATACTTTGCAGTGTCCTCTATACTTAGGAACAAGACGAGAAGTCTACCAGTTCGGCGAAAGAATATCAAACCGTCTTATCGATATGATTTCTTTTCCCGGTTCAACTTGAGTCCATGCAACATAGGCTCGGAGAACTTGTTGCGCCCGGGTCGATATAACATAGGGTTTTGATTCAGAACTTGCTATCTTCTCAACAGCTGAAAGCCAAAGCCCAACAAGAAGACACTGACTCTTTCTTAGCTTAATCCTGATTGCTAAATAAGAAAAGATATTACCAAAACAAATAGACATTAGTGTCCATACCTAGGTCAGCCAGCATTTTTCTCCTACTATAACTATTTTAATTTAATCACCGAAATCCAACTAACATAAGTTGAAAGACAATTAAGTTATCGTAATGTTTATCAAAAAAGATATCGTATAGTAATGAATAGAGAGACTTAAAAAAGATCCGGGGATGCTGTTATGCCCTATGAACAGTTATAGTCGGGGGTGTTGTGCACATAAACAGCACTGTTTTTCATCCGAAAGAACTTCTCCAGTCCCCTCTCAGCCTTTGTCCCCATTTGGCAGCAAAATGTAAAGACCAACTCACAGTCAAAATGGCTGGGTAAAAACAGGAACCTTAAAACATCTATTATGTCTTTCTTCCTTCATTTTGCCACGTTCGCCTTCCTCCTCCTGCCCCCCGTGTTAGCCTCTCACTCACTACTCCAGCCACCCATTGATCCCAAATAGTAGGACGAAATAAAATTCATGTTGGCATTACGATAAAATTGTATGCAGTTTTTACCCAAAACGTACTCCTGAGACAAAGCCCCCTGGGGGGGGGGGGGCGCACGCGGTGTTGGGGTGTTTGTTGTGGGGTGGGTTTTGTGTGGTGAGAAAAGCCAAGAACCCCAATGGAGTATTGTCTGATAATGGGACGAAAGTGCTTGACCATCATTTTCTTGATAACTACTGTCACTTCACAATAATACTACCACCCCACCCCCCACGGCCCCTCTTCCACGTTAGTTTAACAGGAATGCTGTGATTTTTGTGTGCCAGTTAGTCACATCCATCACTACAGATCAACCACTACCAGTCCATTATTGTACTCCAAAACTTGGGACATGATTCCTCAACAGCTTAGATATTTATTCCTTCTCCTTCAGTTCAATAAATCATCCCAAATAGATTGATATAAGTTGCCTCTATTTTGTCCACACTCCCGTAACTCTCTTAACTTTACACAAACAGGAAAACAAAACACAAATATATAAACCGTGCGATATGTTGAGCCTTTTAGTTAAAATAATACCACCCGCATATCATTCTTGGGGAAGAATCCGGGTAAAAATCTTGGGAGAATGGATCTTTTTGTAACCACAATAGGTCTGTGGTACTACCTCGTCTGTGGTACTACCTCTGTTTGGCTTGACAAAAGCCTCTGAGCAGGGCCAAAACTTGCCCAGACCAGCCGATTAGGACCCATATTAGCTGGATATCAGTAGTTCAATTTCCCAGGTCCACATGGATGCATTAAGTTGTTTAAAAGATCTTATCCTTGATTCTTCTGCTTTTAAGATAAGGTTTATACATCTATCTATAAGACCTTCTCTGCCATTCTTTAGCATGGCATTGGGACCTTTGATTGACTTGTAAGGACATATATATCACATTCTTGACCATCAAAGTCAAGGAATACTTTCCAATTTGGCCCCAGACAATTGAAATTATAGCTCACATAAGGTCCTTATTTAAAGGTAGAAAAGAGGGTGTCCGAGAAAAGACGGTGATGTGGGGTTGGCAGCAAGGAGGATAAGGTTGGTTCATTTTTCAGATTCAAACACGGGCGGCAATGATCAGTGGCCAGCACCCTTGATCGATTGAGAGGATGTTTGAGAGAGAGTGAGAGAAAGGTCACATGACATCGATGAGTTTTGAAGGTACAAGTGGAGCCCCTGATTAGAGGCTTCTAGAGCCCTTATCAAACATCAGATGAGATCTCAATGTCAATAAATTAGGTTTGGTTGAAGCAGAGAGTGAGGGCAATTAAGGGACTAATGGGAAGGATGAGTGAGAGATACGCAAAGTGGAAGAGAGGGGTGAGACAACAGAGAGCAAAACTCTATATCATGAGGATCTGTGTCTCTATGCTTCTCTGTTGGCATAAGTACTCCTAAAATCGTGCATTGCGCTGTGTAGGTTTTTGAAGCTCTTATTATTAGTTCTGCATTGTACTTCATTTCCCTTTGTTGGGTTTTATTAGCTTGTTTTATTGAATTAGACTATTTCTGGTGCATGTATGCATATAAACTGCGTTTAGTTTTTAGAAGCACAAACAGTTATTCACTACTTTCTAGATTGTTTGTATTGAGAATATAAAAATAAAGTTATTTATCTTTAATATCTTAAGCTTTTAGATGAGTTAGTGGTTAACAATCTAATATGGTATCAGAGCAGATAATAAATTATGTGTTTGAACCTCACCGTCTACCTAGAGATTAAATATTTGCACGTGTTTAGCCCGCTTATGAAGGAGAGTTTGGCTACACATGAAGAGGTGTGTTGGGAGTATAAATAATAAAATTATCTCTCAAACAACTTAAGCTTTTAGATGAGTTGGTGGTAACAATCTAATAATTTGAATGCATGATAAGTTCATATAAAGATTTGCACACCATATTTTTCCACTCCATCTTTTCTTCAACTTTATTAGCAAGGGTAAGAGAGAATATAACGATCCACAACAAAAAATCTAAAGAAAATAGAAATTTAGTTCACAAGTAGAGTGATGAACAAATATAACTTTGGTGAATTGGTTTGTTATCAAGGAAACCGAAAAGTCAAAAAAATGGGAAGAAGGACAATAATAGAGTGTAATAATTCAAGACAAGAAGATTAAGCGAGGACAAGAAGGGACCTAGGGTATACTTTTCTTTGAAAAGTTTGTCCAAATAAAAACACCAGAAAACCTTATTTGATACAGCTCATGAAGTACTACTATCTGTAGAGTTCACTTTTAAGTGCAATTTCGAAGTCCTCCTTTTAGGTTATAATATGCTACTCCATGCATTTGCAGGTTTAGGCTTACAATTTATGGTTGTTATACTCCATAATGCAGAACATGAAATTTGCTTTATAGGTTGTGATTACGTAACTAAAGTCCGTATATAATTTGATTTCCTAGCATTGATTCATGATGAGGTAAAATTTCCAAAGCCATTCATATTCTATTTCCCGCTGTTGATTAGTGGGATGTTTCAGTAGTGGGCCATTTCAAAATGAATTTTTTTTTTTATAACTTAAGAGTGTCTGGGCCAGCTTACGTGCACCTAGACTAATTTCTGGGAGACCAATCCCACCGTTTTAAAATGGGTTTTAAATTTGGGTCAGTTAGATAATGAGTCAATCTCAAATGAACATTTATCGAGTGAAAATAAAGCTCGACTAGCTTGCCTCGTTTTACAACCTGATGAGTCAATCTCAAATGAATATTTATCGAGTGAAAATAAAGCTCGACTAGCTTGCCTCGTTTTACAACCTGACTTCTAATGTTTGTTTCACGATAATCAAACTAAATTCCCATGTTTTGTGGCATTGAACAGGTAAATGTGTTCTATAAGAGTGTGTACCCCAGTC
Organism: Arctostaphylos glauca; assembly: GCA_019985065.2. Lineage (NCBI taxonomy): Eukaryota > Viridiplantae > Streptophyta > Magnoliopsida > Ericales > Ericaceae > Arctostaphylos > Arctostaphylos glauca. The sequence goes on along the minus strand of JAHSPW020000010.1, from coordinate 29,391,469 downwards.
TTGATCTCCTTTGCTCACTAAACATTTTTCTAGACACTAGCCACAGAATACAAGAACCCCCTCAAATTCAGGGGGTCTTTGTTATCTTTCTACATAGTCGGACAAAACACAGTCCCTGCAGACATCGTGGGCCTTCCATAATGTTGCCATTAAAAATTGTTTTAAGTCTCTTTCTGTGGGGTTTGGGAGGCAGACAAAATGACGTGCCTGCTTGGTCATCTTTTTACAAACAGTGGTGGCCATGCTGTCCCAAGAATACCAAATTAGAGGCCAACACCCATCACCCACATGCTCTCTACTTGTAAACTATCAACCCCCCCTCTCCTCCTCCTCCTCCTCCTCCTCCTCTTCCCTTTCCCAAATACCTCCCACACCCTCTCTATATAATGGACTGGCGAGTCTTCGTGCCTTTTCTATAGCAATTGTCAAAGTTACCTCTCCCTCTCTGTCAAAATACTTTCCACACCCTCCTACATCTATTTTCAAAGTTCTGAGTACCTCTGCCCAGCAAGTCGTGAGCATGGCAAGAAAACATGCTCCGTCTAGACGACTCCCAAAGTTCCTATCATGGCAACCGTGTTCAAGGTATTTCCAGGAGCAGAGAGCACGCCTCTATATCATATGGAGGTGCACGGTTATTCTTCTTCGTTGGAAGGAATAAATTATGTTCGGAGTGTAAGGGGATATATTTTTCAGTACTAACTACACAGGATAAGTGCAGCAGTTGAATTATTAGGTAATATAGGTAGGGTTTATATATCATGGTAAGTGACCACTAAGTGAGGCCAATCCTTTTCTTGTGTGTTACTTTTTACTTACAGTAGTATAATGTGCAGATCATGTGTAACATTACTATGTAAAATTATGTAAATGTGGCACCTTCGAACTTAGAAATCCCCCTCCTCCACTCTCTCTAAGAATGTGCGTGTTTGTGTATGTGTGTGCATGCGCATGTGCTAGGACAGGGAGAAGCTCTACCACCTGAGATTAATGTTGAGTGATGGTGAATATATCCGTGTATAATTAGTTCGCTTAAAAAATTCCGAGATTTAGGACATATGGCACAAGCTGTATTTTTCTTTTTGTTTCCATCTCGCTGCATAAACAGATAATTCTCTTATGTAAAATGGGAGCAACCCTGTAAACTAAACTGCATTGCCTGTTCAGGTGCTGTTAAAGAGAAGAGGCTTACCAAGATTCCCTAGTAACCTCGTGGAATTTGACTCTCCTCTACAGACCTTTTCGGGGTTTGTGCTTGCTTACTGTGGCCTCCCTAAAAGAAGTATAACAAGAACAAAACAGTATTCATCCATTACAACTGATTGAAATCGAAAGAAATTTCATCAGAGAGAACCATGGAGAATAATCCTCCATGGAGTTGTAATTCTCAACTCTCAGATGTATCTTAACGAAACCCACTTACCACTCCCTTATGGCCAGTTAACCTATGAACGGATGGGGCCCGTGCCACTGAGGCAGCCGCCGCAGCTGCAACCACACGTATCCTGAAAAAGTAAACAAGGTCATATCATTTCTAAGTTTTCTTTTTCAGCAACTCCTCAGGGTGTGTTTCAAAATTATGGGAGAAAAAGGGGAAAGGAAGAAAAACAATTTATTTTTTTATAATTAGATTGGGCAGATACATGGAGAGGAAAGTGAGCTTATGTTCCTTCCAAGAAAAAAAAGGAAACCAAAATTATCAAAGAAAAAGAGAAATGAAAAGGGATAAGAATAAGAAAGGAATGCAAGAAGGAAAATAAGTTTCTGTCTTTTTTCCTGCGACTTTTTCCCCTTCCCCTCCATAGTAGAAAAACAAAAGCAGGAAGGGAAAAAAAATTCCCTTTCCTTTCTTTTTCTTTCCTTGAGATCCAAACACATTCATAATTCATTATCAAAACCTCAAAGGTTCAAGGTTCAAGGTTCAAAGTTCCAAGTACCGCCGATGAACATCAACAAATTCATCTGTTTCATCTACAATCTCCTCCTGTACCAGTTAAAATACGAGCATCATAAACTTCAATGTTATTAGCTTAGCCAAACATGAATGAAATAGAGGACTCAACAGTGTATCATAATCACCTGCAGAAGTTCTTCAAAGACATCTTCCAAGGTGATGATCCCAATTACATCTCCATCTTCAAGGTCCTCTGGAAAACGAGATGCACCATTTGTTGTTACATCAGTGTAGGTCTGCTTATATACTGTGGATGACCTTGAAGCCTTCTCAATGTCAATCCTTCTTTCTGAATTTTCATCTTGCTTGGATAGCAAAGGAGTAGTTACTTGAGAGTCCCCACCAGAAACTTTGTTATCAGCTTTGTCTACAACAACACTGGAGGAGGGATATCTGTTTATCCTTTTAGCCTTCACCACAGCTGCCATATGACTACTGCCCTTTTGGAACTCATTCAAAATGTCATAAAGAGGCATATCTGCGGGAACCCTAAGGTAACCACATATGAACACTTCAGTTCGATGCTTTTGGAACAATACAAGAATGTGTTAGGGTGAATAGGCTCACCGTGGTATTCTGCGGATTGAAACAGCACTAACAAGATTCTCTGTTTCCGGTCGTACTGTAAGAAGACTTTTTACCTAATTAAAATGATGGCAGAACAGTTACAGAGAAATAAAAAATAAAATAAAAAGCTCAGACAGGAAATTCACTGATAGATTTAGGTTTATAGACCCACCAGTAGAAGTCCAATGATGTTTTTGGGATTGCCAGAATAAACAGGAACTCTACTATGACCTCGAGCAAGAACTTTTCCCATTGCTTCCCTGATATATATTTTTATGGAGAGCATTATCAACAAACCTGATTTGCATCAGTGTTCTAGGAATTACTTCGACTGATTAATGAACACGTGATGCAAATAATAAGAGCTCCACATGGACAATAAAACAATACTAACCAGTCCAATTTTGAGTTCACATCCATGGAAAACGTTGACTCAATGGGCGTCATAGCCTCTTCAGCAGTCTATTCAGAAATAAAAAAAGGAGTGACATGCTGACAGAAATTCTGTGCAGAATCAATTTCGACGGATAAACAAATATAAGATTCATCAGTTGTACCACTGTACCCTAAATATGATGCAGGGATCAACTGATCTAAGTTGGAAAGAAGTGCCTGGGTTGAGTCAAGGACATAATTTCAGTGCACCATCCAAAATTTGTTGCAATAAGAGCATGGGCAGAGGGTGAAATTACAGGATAATGAGAATATTTAGTAAGGTGAGTTTGCCAAAAAGTGACCACAAATCCAGTTCAAAAAGCCCCTGGTACTATGGATCAAGAACATTGTCGTAATACTCGCATATTTTCATCGTCTTTCCCTTTGCAAAGTACTAGAAAGACGAGAGAAACAAAAAATGCATCTGATATATTGTGTTGTTTCCACAGATGCAGTTTCTAGTTTCTATTTCCATGAGGATATGACACTGGAACTTCATGATCATGTATGACAAACAAAATGGCATTTTCGTGATACTCACATATTTTCATCCTTTTTTAAAGTACTAGAAGACAAGACAAACAAAAAAAGCATTTGGCATATTGTATTGCTTCTAGAGATGCAATTTCTATTCTCTATTTCCACAAGGATATAATTCTGGAACTTGGTTACCACGTATGGAGTCATGGACAAACAAAATGGCAAATGATTGATAGATTTCGAATAACAGTTTGAGTCCCTGTCATACCTTCTCGGTTAAATCCAGCGCTCCACTAATAATTGTTGTTTCATCATGCGTGAGTTCACCGCCTTTACCAGCCTGCAAGTTGGAAAAAGTGAGGAGAAATTTCTTTGATAACTAAGAAAATGAAGGAGAATCTGGGCCATTATTTAGTAGTTCAGCATTTGTGCACCTTTGCATAATTTAGTCGCATTAAATTTTTGATGTATGTATAGAAGTTCTAATGGAGGCAGTTTACCTCCAGGCCGTGGATGGAGACAAGAGCTTTCAACTGGGCACGTCTAAATAGTGGTTCCTGATGTCCCAATACACAATCTAGAATCTGGAATGATATAAAGTGCTTTGATAAATCCAAAGAAAAATCTGATATAGCTAGAAGTATAATATCAAACAAGACAAGTATCATAGAATCACAATAAGCAGTATTCTTAAAGCCGGTCTCGCCGGCATCAGACCGCTGCGAATTGATGATCTAGGCAGATTCTAGGCATTATTAAATTTGTGGGAATTAGTCGGCCGTAGGAAAATTGGCCAGCGCACAAGCTCTTCTTTGTCTAATATTGTCCAGGCGGTAATGATAGTAGCGGGAGAGATTTTTAAAATCTTCCAAAAATTTGGGGTTAAAATAAAAGTATCTAAAAACTGCAGGTTGAAAGAATAATTTTAAAATATAAATCTGTATTTCTTTGGTATATACTATATTTATATGTTCTGTGATATACACCTATACATATATTTATACAAATTATATAGCCTTAATTCATTTCTTCCTAGTCTTGTGCCATTTCTTATTCAAGACTTTGGATTTTGTTGTTGGGGGGGGGGGGGGGGGGGTTAGAAACAAAACAATAGAAATATCAAGTACGCGCTAGATGCCCATCCTCTGCCGAACTCGGGCATAGCGGGTTTTAGAACATTGACATAAGACGACTCAAGAAAAATTAACAAGCTTAAAAAATGGGAGCAAAATGTTGTTACAAATTCTATGTTAATGGTCACACAAAGGTTAATAAAGTGGACATTTGGATAAACTATAGATTCCACAACAAATCAGGTTCATGCAAATGAAGAATTTACAAGTACAAGACACCAAACACAAGAGCTTCTAGGGAACCGGGTAAGGTAAACATTGTTTCTTCTTTTTCTATTGCTAGATTTAAGTTCACTTTCTTCCATTTGCATTTTATTAATTGTTAAGTTATATTTATGTGTAGGACTGTAATTAGATTAGGATTATGTTTTATTTCCATATGTACATAGAATTATAGATTGGTTAGAGTTATAGTTAGTCTAGTATTTTTTTTACTTGTATAAATAGAATGCATGATGAATAAAAAAAAGTATTCTGATTTTATTAAATCTAACATGATATCAGAGCAGAACGACAAACCCTAGCTGTCACCCACCACTATCGCCGCCCCAAAAATCCAAGCGTGTTACTTTTCATCGCGAACACTGTTCATCGTCGCGCGCACTGTTCACGCGAATATTGCCCACGAGCATTGTTCACGGGGGTACTGTTCACGCTACACTGTTCATTGGGATACTATTCACGGGTTGCACTGTTGCAGTTTCTGCGCTGTTTCAACGCGTTGTTGCGCTATTTTCGCACGTTTCTGTGCTGTTTCAGCACGTTTCAGCTTGTTTCCGCGCGTTTCTGCCCTGTTTACTGTATTGTTTCTACTTTTTTTTTTGTGGTGTTATTTGCGGTTGCGATCTGCTGTTTTCTGAGAGCTATTGTTCTTCGCATGCGTACTAGTTTGTTTGGTCTCTATTTTTTCCAGTTTATTGTGGGGTATCCCTCTTCCGCATTGCAGTATGGTTACTACCAGACAAACCAGCGGGCCTATTGATCGTAAGTCTATCCGATGTAATTACTGCCATAACACCGGCCATATCATGAATTTTTGTTGAAAAATTACTTGGTCGCTCCTCTCGTGGGTGCGAGGGCAGAGTTGGTAGTCTTGGTCATGGTTACGGACATTTTGATCACGTTGGTGATTTTTCTCAAGAAGAAATACATGTTAAAAACTCCGGTGCCTTATTTTTCAGGCTGATTCTGCATCTGCTATAACTTTCACTTCTATAGCCGCCTCCGCTTCATCCCATTTTGCTCACATAGGTATCTCAACACGTGCATTTACTGCCTTTTCATCTGTTCCTTGGATCATGGATTCCGGTGCTTCTGATCATATGACAGGTTGTTCTTCTGTGTTTGATTCTTACTCTATTTGTTCTAGTAAGGATAAGGTCAGAATAGTCGACGTGTCATTCTCTACTATTTCAAGGAAATGTTTCTTTCGCTATTCTCTCTCTTTGTTTCTTTCTTTAGTTTTATATATTCCAAACTTTTTCACTAATCTTTTGTCTGTTTATAGTCTTACTCGTTCTACAAATTGTTCCGTGACTTTTTTCCTACTTATTGTGATATTCAGGAATTGAATACGGGGAAGGTGTGATTGGCAGTGATAAAGCACATAGTGGCCTCTATTTCTTGGACTCTACCCCTCGTCCATCTCATTAACCCATGTCATATGATCTAACTCTGCAAGTAGATATGAGTTTAGCTATTTCTATGTTACATCAGTGACACCGTAGATTGGGTCATACCTCTTTTGGAATCTTAGATAAATTTTTTCCTACTTTAGTTAAACATTGTTCTTAGAGTCAGTTTTTTTGTGAAGCCTGTGAATTTGAGAAACATAAACGTTCTTTTTATCCACCTATTAATAAAAGAAGTGATTGTCTGTTTGAGGTTATCTATTTTGATGTTTGGAGTCCTTCCCCTATTCCATCTCTCAAGGGTTATCGGTGGTTTGTCACCTTTATTGACTGTTATTCTCGTGTCACTTGGGTTTATTTATTTAAGTACAAAGGAGAAGTTTTTCTTGTCTTAAACCTTTTCATGCTATGGTACGCACTCAGTTTGATAAGCCGATCAAAATTCTCCGTAGTGACAATGGCACTGAGTATATAGATAGGAGTCTTCGAGCCTTCCTAGATAAAAATGGTATTCTTTTTCAAACAACTTGTGTTGACACTCCACAATAAAATAGAGTTACCGAACGCAAAAATCACCATCTTGTTGAAGTTGCTCGCTCTCTTTTATTCACTATGAATGTTCCTAAACTTTTATGGGGCGACACTATTTTATCTGCCACCTACCTTATAAACCGCTTACCATATAGTGTTTTCCTCTACAAAACCCCATTAGAGTATCTCCCTAGCAGCTTTCACGACCCTTCCTCCATGGGTTTTTGGTTGTGTGTGTTTTGTTCATGCCCATCATTCCTTGGGTGGCAAGTTAGGTCCTAAAGCCCACAAATGCATTTTTATTGAGTACTCTCCTGCCCAGAAGGACTATAAATGCTACGAGCCTTCCTCTAAAATTTTTTATGTCTCTATGGATGTTACTTTTTGTGAGTCCAAGTCTTTTTACTCTCCTTCCCTTCTATCTCTTCAGGAGGAGTCTAGACAGGAAGAGATGTCTACCTGGTATAATTCCATTGAGGTGGAGTCACTGTTCTATAACCATAGAGACCATAATGAGGGAGAGCCTATATCTGATCATAATAAGGGGGAGCCTATATCTGCTGAAAGGGTAGGAACACATGATATTGATGGTGATATGGGAGAACGGATACACCGGCTACAAACGGCAAACTTAAAAACATACACAAGTCGGAAGAACAGAAAGTCCTCATTTGTGATACCACATTGTCTATCACAATCACCTATTCCAGTTCCAGATTCCTCGACGGACCAATCTGGTAATGACTCTTCTCTCATTAAAACTCCCTCTATTGATTCTAACAGTGATACTGATAATCTTCCTATTGCTCTTCGAAAAAGTGTTAGGTCATGTACTCAACATCCCATTTCTCAATTTGTTTCTTATGATCATTTATCTCCTTCATATCATGCTTTTGTTTCATCTCTATCTTCTATATCTTTTCCACAGAAATGGTAGGATGCAGTAACGATACCTAAGTGGAAAAGAGCTATGGTGGAGGAGATGACAGCTTTGAAAAAAAATAGCACTTGGGAGCTAATATCACTTCCAGGGGGAAAGAAAGCAGTAGGATGCAAGTGGGTTGTTACTGTTAAGCAAAATGCTGATGGTACAGTTGAGAGATACAAAGCGTGACTTGTTGCCAAAGGTTTTACTCAAACCTATGGTATTGATTACGAGGAGACGTTTGCTCCAGTAGCAAAGATAAACTCCGTGCAAGCTTTACTCTCTTGTGCGGCAAATTTGAATTGGCTTCTTCATCAGTTTGATATGAAGAATGCATTTCTTCATGGTGTGAGTTAGAAGAGGAGGTGTATATGGATATATCACTAGGTTTTCCTTCCTCTAAGACAGAGGGAAAGGTGTGCAGATTGAAAAAAGCCATTTATGGATTGAAACAGTCACCTAGAGCTTGATTTGACAGATTTTCAAAGGCTATATTGCAGTTTGGATATAAACAAAATTATGCCGATCATACTATGTCCATCAAAGGAAGTGTTGGTAAGGTCGCTGTCCTTATTGTTTATGTTGATGATATAATAATGACAGGCAATGGCGTAGATGAGATTCTTAGTCTCAGATCAAGTCTGGCTCAAGAATTCGAGATTAAAGATTTGGGATAACTGCGGTACTTTTTGGGAATGGAAGTGGCAGGGTCTGATCAGTATATTTTTATCTCCCAATGGAAGTACATCCTTGATTTATCGGAAAAAACAGGTATGTTAGGTTGTAGACCTGCAACTTCCTCTATTGAGGCAAATCACCAACTCAGTGGAGACTCGGGAGAACGCACTGATAAAGAGAGATATCAATGCTTCGTAGGCCGACTGATATACTTAGCCCACACTCGACCAGATGTCTTTTATGCAGTGGGCATTGTCAGCCAATTCATGCATAATCCTCGTGCTTCACATTTGGATGCAGTTTATGATATTTTGAGGTATCTCAAATCAGCTCCTGGAAAATGGATTCCGTTTTCTAATCACGATGACTTACGGTCGGAGTCATTCACAGATGCCGATTGGGTTGGTTCTGTGGATAATAGACATTCTACTTCTGGCTATTATACTCTCCTTGTAGGAAATTTGGTTACTTGACGAAGTAAGAAGCAATCAGTGGTCACCAGGTCTAGCTAGCGCAGAAGCTGAGTATAGAGCTATGGCTCATGGAGTTTGTGAGCTCCTGTGGCTTCAAACCTTGTTACGTGATTTGGGAATGATTGATAATGGTCCAATGAAACTCTACTGCGACAACAAAACTGCCATAAACATTGCTCACAATCCTATTCAACATGACAGAACGAAGCATATTGAGATTGACCGGCACTTTATTAAGGAAAAGCTGACTGAAGGGTTGATATGTATGCCTTTTGTGAGATCCGAAGATCAATTAACCGACATCTTTACGAAAGGACTGGGCAACAAGAGTTTTCACCCAATTGTGTTCAAGTTGAGCCTGATTGATATCTTCGCACCAACTTGAGGGGGAGTGTTAAGTTATATTTATGTGTAGGACTGTAATTAGATTAGGATTAGGTTTTATTTCCATACGTAAATAGAATTATAGATTGGTTAGAGTTATAGTTAGTTTAGTCTTCTTTTTACTTGTATAAATAGAACGCATGATAAATAGAAAAAAGTATTCTGGTTTTATTAAATCTAACAATTGTTAACAATAAGAATCCAAGGTGTAGAACTCAATTGTCTCAATACGCGTTTAGACACAGTCATAAACTCGTACTTACTGTGGAAGTATGGGTTTATCATTATTCAACTTCCTTTTTACTGCAAGCCAGTAAAATTGAATCCATAACTTAGGGAGCAGACAGAAAAGGCAAACATGCTGCTAAATCAATAGGCCATAAACTTTATCATCTATGAGATTCCTGAAACTAGCCTTTACTCAACTGCAAAATGCCATCATATCCAGTACCACCCAACCACTTGCACTTTCCTTTGACAATTTTTTTTGGGGTAGCTTTGGCTTATGAACAGCCGCGTGTATAGTTAATTTTCGTGTCAAAATGTCCTCTTATAGCTCCCAGACCTTTTCAGCTTCTTGCTCTCCTTGCCGCTCCAACTTGAACCATGTCAGTCCCCACTGGCCAGTCATCATTCTTTGATCAAACATGAACAAATTCTATCCTTTGCTTGACTACCCCAGATAGCAGCTTGCCTGACCAAATTCAATTGTGTTCCTAACAATGCTTGTCTTGTCCCTTTTTTTCAATCTCAATAACCTCATTTAGACACATATCTATGAATCCCAAGGACACCTATTGATATCATTGAGCAGATGATGTGCCAAAACAGTGTAAATCATGCTGAGCATGCCCCATGTACCGGAGAATTTTGTGCCTCAGTCCCCAAGAAAATTGGCATCCATAATGTGTTCTAAGCAGTAAGACCTCATGTTTTCACCTCAGTAATCACATCTCTAGATGATTAAGCTAGAGAGCAAGAGAGAGAGAGAGAGAGAGAGAAAGATAGAGGAGGAGGAGGAGGAGGAGGAGGGGGGAAGGGATATTGTGGAAGTACCTTTCCAATAGGATAAGCAATTGGGTAGCAAATTATCATCAAAATACGCACAAGCCAAATAAAATTGGCACCCACAGCGAGTCCATATCTAGTGCATATTGCTTGCGGAATAACCTGGCAGCAGAAGGGCAATTTACATCAGATTTCCATCCACTGTATCTGTCCTAAAAAAATGGTAGTTTTGAAATGCAATGCACCTCCCCAAAAGCTAGAACAAAAGTAACAGAGAGAATAATAGCAACAAACTGATTGAAAAGCTTATCCAGGTATAAAGGAAGGGCCTGCAAATTGCAAAGCAACAAACTGTCAGTAAAACTTACTTATGCTTCAAGTTTTGGAAGACATAAACATCAGTACAGCTACAATACATAAGTTTCAATTAAAATCAAACTGGAAAAATAGTCAAATACAATCAAGGCTACATCATTTACACTCCCCAAAGCCAATTCAAGAACACCCCACCGTTAACAATTCTTTCATTCAAGCTGCAGAGTTTTTGTTTTTCTCATTCCCTTCACTGTTTATTTGCATATTTGCAATTTGGAGACCATTTCATTACATATGCAATTTGTTTTGATTTATGACAATGGAAAATTAATGCGAGTAGCAAATACATAAAGGCGGACCCCAGTGCCGAAGTGGCTCCCACTACGTGGGCTCAGGGGAAGGAACCCTATATGTACGCAGCCTTACCCTAGCATTTTGCGAGTAGCAAATACATAATCAAGAAAATTATATTCTAAGTTTTCTTAGCCTCTAAGCACAACTCCTAATTTGTGCACAGAAATTATTGTTCTAATACATGACAAATACTCTTTGAACACTCATAACTCACATTACTCTCTTTCTCTCACTTTGGACATTTCTTTCTTTTTTTTCTTTTCCGTTTCTCTTTGTGGTTCGAAAGATGATTATGAACAGATTTTTTTTTTCCTCGCTTAAGAAGCATGTTGAGATCTTGCACATTTAATCTAGAATGAATAAAAAAGAAGACACATGCTCAGGCTCACAACTGTAAGAATGCCGGTTCGAGCCAGAGAGTAGCGACCTTGTGCAAGCAATGCCAAAGGTTTCCTAAGCATCCACCCTTACCCCTTCAACATCCTTAATACCGGAAACTGACATTGAATAATGTCCTCTAGAAGTGGTATACCACGTGCAGAGTTTATTTTTAGATCATATGATAAGCATGTCGAACATTTACAAAAACAGAATGTGCATTCACTTACCTCCATAGCGCATGCATTGCAGAGAAGCAAAGTCACAAGAAGCTGATGTTGCTTCTGAACAACTGGGAGGATAGAAGCTGAATACACAAAACAAGGGTGACTGGAGTAAACCCAACTGATAACATTCAGCATAAGCTTTCCTGAACTCTAACTAACATGAGCCCTGACAGCACCTAAAGTAACATCACACCTTGATGAAACAAAGAGTTACTTCTGTAAGGTTCTTAACCTTCTTCGACTATAAACTATTCACACAAAACTGCACCTTAAAGTTCTCATTGAGCTTCCTTAGTGCATGTAAACCTAAAAGTTAGAGAGTTTTTATTTTAAATCACGTTTGGCCAATTATGTCCTCTTCAAATCACAATAAAAATTTTAGTGTTTATATTCAATTGGATTGCTTTTCAACAGAAAATTCTAGCATAGTACTGACCTAATTCAATGCCAAAAATAATACACATTGAAGCAACCCAGGCTAAACAAACTGCAGCATTACTCTAAAAACTTCATTTGACAAGTCTGAAGAAGTCTGTATCTGTATAAACATTTAATGACAATTTTTTTATGATAATTCAGAGTGTCAAGCTAACTTATGCGCACTTTAACTAATCTCTGGGGGACCAATTCCACCGTTCACTAGTGGTGGGCCCAATTAAAGCTAGAGCAAAGTCCATACGTAAAGTCCTGTATGGACTGGCCCCAAAAGAGTTGATAAAACATGAAAAGTTTCGAACTTGAGATCTTAGGAGGGATCAAACTACATTTAATATCATTGTCGATTTTGCAGGTCATCACAGACCATTTCAAAAGCCTCCTTCAAACTACCACCTTCTAGTCATGCAAAACCTATGCCTCAATTTTCAGATGAACTTCTTCTGTAAACGTCTAACCAAGAACTCAAGAACATGACTCTCTACAAGGTAAATAATTTGACAATTGTGTCTGCGGCAACCTCAATGATGAGATTGTATTCCTCAAATTCCAGAATGTTTCAGTAGATTCGAATTCTTTTGCATTGTATATAATAATATACCAAAAAAATGATATTTATTCCAGCAAACTAAGAAAAACAAATCTCTACATGCATTGTAGAGAGAGAAAGTTGAATTGTTCCCATAATACGTCTACATGTCTACACTAGACGTAGTGACCGACTTTGATCTGTTAATAAAAAAAGAAGGTCTTTCATAGCTCGATCTCAGTAAGCAGAATGAAGAAGGAGAATTATTCGTTTGGCAACTCTCATTTTCTCGATTTTCTGGCCATTTCTCCTTTCTCAGAGTCAGACCGCGCCTTATGATGAAGGGGGGAGACAGGTCGGATCACCTGCCGATCTGTGATCAAAGAAAACTATACCAGAAGAAATGCATACTCGCGATATATAACTATTGGATAAGCAATTGGTCGTGTTTAAATGCCTCCATGAACAAAGGAATGCATAGAATTTGGAGGGGATAGAGAGCTACTTGGAGATCACTCCTCAGATCGAATAGCAACTTAAATCCTTCACATAAATCAGTCCAAATGTCTATCTATCGCTATATAACTGATTCGATTCTCAATTGATGGTGTTTAAATGCCTCAGCAGATATAATTTGCAGAAAGAGGGAGCTCAGACCTGCTTGCTTCTTCTCATCGGAGGAGCCGCTACGCTGGAGGATCTCGAGGTCGACAAGGCTGAGAGACATGAGGCCTAATGTGAGGCCTGACATTATTCCGGCGAAGATGACAAGAAATCCGGAGATCCCTGCATATACAAACCACATCACCGATCCGAACTCTATTGATTCCTCCCCCACCATTCCAACCCCCTTCGCCACCATTCGCACCACCGCCACCCCATTCAGCAGCTGCATCGCGTCTCTCTCCTCTTCTCTCTCTTCCTCCCTCGCGAATTCTTGTTGAAGTCTTCCTTTTTTCAATTCTCCCCTCTGATCCGCCGCCTGGTACCGGTTCGCGGTTTTCTCTCTGTCTGGTTTTGGGCTGTCGTCAGTAGAATTACACTAAGCACCCCTGATGTTCATGAATAATACATTAGTACCTATGACGTTCTAAAACTTACACATTCCCATCCGAGGTTTGGTCTTTGACCCTTCCATCTAATTCCTTCGATCTTTAGCTGCCGATGGCTACAGAGAGATTCAATTTCAAACACAACACTTTATGATATTTTTTGAAATTTATGTCAAGACTAACACGAATCGCCTTTCTATTTCGAAGTTTTAGAAGCAGAAGTAGATTTTCTTAACTATTTATGACCGCAACAGCACAAAAATAAAAAATAAATATATTGGCGTAACCTCAACTATATTGAGGAGCTACGATTACAAGATCGGACTTATAAACTTTAAAAATAAAACTATTTATTTCAAAAGAGATTGCACTGAGAGAAATGGTAGAACCGCGCAGGATAGATGAGATTGGTCGAGGGTATTTGTTGAAGATGTGAGATTTTACGTATTTATGAATTAAACGAGATTCAAGTTTTGTGTGAAAAATGATAGAATTTGCCAACGATGTTTACAGTATATCAAAATAAAATGCATTCTGAAAAATAAATTGAAGAATACATAATTCTATAATCAGCTCTGGAGCAATTTTTATAATTTTCTATATAAAATTACATCTATATTCTTCTATTCTGTGCGTTATCATTTAAACAAGTTTATAGATTTTTATTATAATTTTAAACTCTATAATTTAAAATTTAAAATTCGATCCGTTTAGTTGCCAAATTTGTCGTTTTTGGTTTTTTTTCCAGATTAAAATTCGGTCTTCGGTTCGGTCTCGATTCTTCGAATATGAACCCCGAACCTATTGTACCGAACCAATATATGTTATGTAAATCTAAAGTAAACCAAGTCAATATATATATATATATATATATATATATATATCCCATATATAGGGAAAGACTATATGAACCAACACTTTTTTAGACCAACATCAGATCAACATCTAAACTCTTTGTTCCTGATTAAATTTTAACGATCCGAACAATTCAATGTGTTTAAAACATATTTTTAAGGGTACCCGCAAGAAATCAGCTCAAAATATTACCAGAAATGGCTTGATTCAAATAGTGGTTCATAAAACAGTTCTTGTCAGCGTTTTTAACCACTGTTTGGATCAAACCCTTTCCACTAATATTTTGAGCTGATTTCTCGCGGGTACCCTTAAAAACATATTTAATTTAAACACATTGAACGGTTCAGATCATTAAAATTTAATTAGGAACAAAGAGTTTAGACGTTGGTCTAATATTAGTCTAAAAAAGTGTTGGTTCATGGAGCCTTTCCCATATATATATGTATATACATGTATATACATATACGGTTTTTCTTATTGGGTATTTTATTGGGTTTTACATGGCCATAGGCCCAAATTGTTTTGAAGCCCACTCATGAAGACCCAAATAATATTCAAGCCCAACTCAAAATCCTCAAAATCTCAAAAAAAAAAAAAAAATCGATTGGATAGAAACACCCCAAACTGATTTTGGTTGAAAAATTATTTCAATTAGAATCGGGGATTAATATTTCCACCCAAATCGATCGGTGCGGTCCGACATGCATACGAAAACCAACCAGACCAAATCGATATTTGTTAGAAAAATAATTTTAGAACATATATTTAGTTTGTTCAAAATTATTAAGGCGTGAATGAAAAATTGACTTCAATTAATTTTCACGGAATATTAGTTGAAGAGATTCAAAGAGATTTTATTTCTTTTAAATTTTATGTATATTTTGTGGATTAATTTTAAGTGTAAAGTCGTGTCTAGTCGTTGACATCTATTCGGATGAATAGTTATGTCGCTTTCTTAAATATTGTGCCACTTCATTTCATGACTATTCCGAATAGTCACGAATTCTTCTATAAATTAGTGTATTCCCTCCATTTGTAATATGGATTTTTTGAGACACAAATTTATAAAGTTTTAAATTGATTTTTTCATTTATTCTTTTGAGTTTTGAGTTTCATACGAGAGAGTGCATAAACATAATGTGGTTCCTTAGGCCTATTGATAGTAATGTTGCTTCAGTGAGATTCGATCATTCAATCATGGGAAACAAGTGCATATTCAAATCGTAAGCACCGTAGCGGGGGCGAATTAAATTTGTCTTACGGACATAGTGTCTAATACTAGACTTGATCATTTCTATGCGATTTTCAAGTTTATCATTCTATGATTTCGTAATCTTTGATTTCGTTATTTATGTCTCGATAACACAAAAAGTATGTATAAATTTTCTAACAATATTAGCCCTACAAGATACCATATATATTTGCTCTCTCTTAAAGAACCTGCTTTTGATTCTGAATAAGACTATTTGCCTGATGATTCTGGTTCTCTCTCCTATGAAATCCAGACTTTTGATGATTCTAATTCTCACTTTCACAAATGGTAGTTGCTCTTGGTGAATACAAACAACTCCAAGTCAAATAGTTGCGTAGCGTCAACCGCTTCATCACTTCTTCACATTGAATTTGGTCTTCCTAGACCTCTATCTATCCCGACATTGATAGAAATTCATAGTTATGTTAGCCTTCGGCACAAGTTGGAGGCTCTATACTTTTTCTCTCATCCAATATGATTCTGCCAGACTCATGTATTTCATTTATTCTCTATTCAAAACTGTCTACTATGGGAATCCACAACTTGATGATTCTTTCACATAATTTTTTTCGCGAATTCGATATCTGTGATCTACAACTTATGTTTTATTTTTTCTGATCGAGACGTATCAGTAATCTATAAATTTTGATGTGAACAAAGACACGAAAATTTGTTTTAAAGAAAAACAAAACCCTAACCTTAGTGTTTCCCTTAGATTTTTACCTCCGTCATGCCATTTCTAGCAAATTCCATAAGAAACGCTTCGCTACTGTCGGGTTTCCCTTCTGCGGCTAAACACGACTCTACAGAAAAATCCCACGTCACTACCACTACGTTCACCAGTTTATAAAAATACTCTACACACATCGTTTTTACACATCACTTTCACTTATTATTCAAAACTACGTTGTTTTGTTTTGAAAAAAATATTTTTTTGAACCCACATTGCTCAAAATATATTTGGGTCTTCCTCAACACAAAGTGACTTAGTTTTGAGTTTTTGCATAAAAGTGATCTGTGTGTAGCATTCTTGACCGGCTTACGATGCTTTGTACTTGTCCCATAAATCTCGTAATTACTGGGCGATACGTACTCTACCGAATTAATTAAAAATAATACCGTCAAGCTCACATACCGCACCAAAAAATATAATATACTGACTAATACTTGACGGTCATGCCAGTACCTGAACCGACAAGTACGATTTTTTAGTTAGATTTTCAATCGATGACTTTTTTTATAGTTACACGTGAATTGAGATTAAAATATAATTAAATCTTAAACTTAGTTAATATGTGAAGTAAAATTATCCCCTTTTATGTCTGGTGATGTATTTTTAAGTTGTGAGACTTTATTCTATACCTTTATTTTTTAGATTCTCCTTCTGCACTTGGGATCTCTATTTTGTAAGAGCTACAACATCATTCCGCATAATGTCAATTAGATAAAAAAGTTCGCAAGAAAAGGCCAACAATGGTGTCTCGCATTGGCATAGAGCTATATCCTAAGTTACTTTAATTCGATGGAGCGGATGGGAGTAAGGAGCAGGTATGGGAGCTTGATCAGGAACAAGATAAAGAGAAGTGAGAAGTGGATTTGCTTGGGATGGGATCACTTTTCTACCTTTTCCTACCACGATTTAAGGATTGGCTCAAGCAAAGTCCAATATGATTTTTTGTTTAAAAATATTATTTAAAAAATGTGTATTATTTTTTGCGATAAATTTAAAATGGTGCATTTAACGATACGAGATTAATAATTTTGACTTATAATACTAGACACGCATATAATACATGTACTATAATACAAATATCTTTTACAGCTCGAGTATGTTGTCAAGTCAATCAATATAATCGAGCAAAAACTCGAGTTCTCTAAGAAAAATTAAATTAGATAATTACAATATACTATAGACCTTAATTTTTTCTGCGAATGATTCACGCACGTACGTTAGTGTTGTAATATTAAAGTATCGAGATTCACCGCCGAGATTCTTATACATATATGCTCAACATCATTGTTGCATGAGGGACGCGAGAACTTGTTGTGCACTACACACAACAAGGTATGCTATGCTCATTTTTGCTTCCCAAAAAATTGATCAAACAATCAGACAGGGTGTACTATGCACAACGACACGATATTATTTTAGCTCTTGCAACATATTTTTTGTGTGTCATGCACAACAGAATTTTAAGTCCGTTGCATGAGATAGTGGTAGACGATGGTAAATTGATCTTGTACTATATATCTCTTTCCTTTTCTTGATAACTGGAACATCTATGGCTCTAGGCTTCATTTGGGTCTATTTCATGATCCAATCTCAATCAACTTTACAGGTTTCGCAAACAAAGACAAAAGGATCATTAATTGTAGTACCCATAAAAATCTTTATGGACCCTTGCGGTTGGTCCATGTTCTCAATTTTTAGTAACCAAGGAGATGTAGTACTTGCATATTTCTGGCATTTGTTTGTCGCACTTCAGAAATGTTTTAATAAAAGATCTCTCATTTTGCTAAAATATAGACTTCTCTTTTTCTAATAAAATTTTGATGATCTGAACCATTCAATATGTTTAAAACGTATTTTTAAGAGTACCCACGAGAAATCAGCCAAAATATTATTAGAAATAACTTGATCCAATCAGTTTTTCATAAAACTATTCCCGTCAGTATTTATAAAAAATTGTTTGGATCAAATTTTTCTCGATATATTTTGAGTCGATTTCTCGCGTTTATCAAAATTTCATCACAAAATGAGAGATCTCTCATATATAAGAATAAGATTGATATGTGTGTGTGTGTGTGTGTAAGTTCGTTACGGCAATACGCGTTTTTGTAGGTCACTTTTTTTCTCTCAACAATTCAACAAATTAAATATGTTTGTTAATGTCTCACCCAATAAATTTGTTGCTACGTGATTTGTAGATAATGCTTCTTCTACATGAAAATACACACGATACTTTAGAAGTGATAAATTAATAATTACTTATTTTTAGGTTGAGAAAGTCTCCACACACAATTTTTATGTATAGAGATCCAGATACAGATGTGTCTAAAATTATCCAATGCACCTGGGGTCCTCCTAAATAATGAAGATTCCGGACACATTATTTTAGGTTAGGTTTTGGTCCTTGTGGACTCCGTACGATTCTGAACATAAATATATCTAGATCTGCGCATGACGATTGTGTGTGTACTATTGCTCTTTTAGGTTAGCTTGTTTTGTGTTGTTAGAAACAAAAACAATGAAACTTCAAAAACATTCATAGAGACAATCTAGAGAAAATAGTAAAAGGTGTGCTATTTTAGAGGAAATAGTTGGAAGCAACCTTAGCAAAACAAGTTTTATGTGGGATAATGAAACTATACAAAGCAAAGATAAAAGCTGTTTTTGTTGGTAACATGGGTTTGCTCATAGGACTTTTTTGCTGCTTTGATCCAAAATTAAGGTATGATCCAAACATCAATCAGTGTCGGTCCCGATATTTGAATTGCTCAAGCCCATTCTTAGCTTGATTGTTTTAGTATTAATAATAGTTTTTTTGGGTTAATTTTTATTATTTTTTCTATATTATATAGAAAAAATTATTGCCCAGCGCCAAAAGATTGCTCGAGCCTGGCGACTTGTGGGCTTACCCCGAGGCCGGCCCCAACATCATTGATTGAGGTGAATCCAAATAAAAGTAAACGATTTAATCCATAAGAAAATGAGCAAAATTCAATAAGAGGTGAATGAGATATTGTCTTTCAAAGTGCGCTACCTGCAAAGATGTAATATAACGACTCGACTTCTTAAATATTTAATAAATAATCTTAAATTATTTATTGAAATTCTTTTTATATTTTATGGTTAATTAGTTTAGTTATTGATCGAGCATCGTAAATTTCTAAGGCAAAAGTATGATGGTGTGGCGATTAACATCGGATTATTTTCTTGTTCTTCTTATTTACCCAATTAACTTTTCAATTCTTGTTCTTATCTATAAACATTAAAAAATCAAAAGTCAATTAGTTCATCATTCCCTAGCCCTAGCCATTTTTTTTAAACAGGTTCGCTGAGACCCTTGGATTTTTTCCTTTAACCCTTGGCATTCAGTCTCTCGTTTTTCTCCCCAACCTCTTGATTTTTCAACTTTATTGATTACAATCTCAGACCCCTGACATTCATCACACCTCAGAAAACTCAACCCCTAAGTATTTTTTCTTTGTACCAGACATGACTTTTTCTTTTCTAACCAAGTTCATCTCAGCATTTTGGCTTTTACATCCTGTGAGTCAGAAGACCAATGGTGTACCAAATGAATCTGATGTTCCACATGTAGCGAATCATAAGTCCTTAGTGACTTAATTCTGTTTTGTTTTCTGTTAGAAGCTGAGGGAATTGGTTTTGGTTTGTTAAGTCGGTTAGGTCTTTTGTTAAGTCGGTTAGGTCAGTGTATAAATAAGGAGACAGGGCCTCATTTGCAGATCATGGAATGAAATACTTGATTCTCTCTTCTTTCTCTTATCTGTTTCTCTTTCTTCTCTTTAATTCTCTCGTATCTCAGTAATATTCATATGGTATCAGAGCGGAAAAGGACGAAAGTCTTGAATACATTTGTTCCTGGAAATTCTTCTTCTTCTATTCTAGATCAAATCATTTCTGTTATATCAAAGCATTTTACAGAGTATTCTCATGGCTTCAACAAGCTTAATAACCATGCCTCAGTCGCTGATTTTTCTGGTTTCAAACTTCCATTCTCTTGTGACTATCAAATTGGATTCAACAAATTACTTGATGTGGAGAACACAAGTTCAAGTTGCAACAAAGGCCAACGGATATTTTGGATATATTGAAGGATCAATCAAGATTCCAGAAGAAAATGTTGAAGGAACAAGTGATATAGTGGATTCCAGAAGAAAATGTTGAAGGAACAGGTGATATAGTGATGAACTCTGAATTCCTGTTATGGTCCTTGATAGACAGCCAATTACTTTCATGTCTGCTATCTTCTCTCTCAGCAAATGCTCTTACGCATGTGTTACGGTGTGAACATGTTAGTCAGGTATGGCAATCACTTGAAATCAAATATAATACTCTCACTCGATCTCATGTTCATGAGCTGAAACAGAAATTGCATAATATCTTCAAGAAGTCAACAATGGATGACTATATAGATTCTATATGTGACTGTACTCAGAAATTAGCATCTGCAAACTATCATATAGATGATGATGATCTCATATTTTACACATTGCATGGTTTACCTGAGGAATTTGATCAATTAAAGACATCCATTCGGACTAGAGGCGACTCAATTAAATTTGAGGAATTGGTGCATATTCTGAATGCTGAAGAAAGGCATATGCATAAGAAGGATAAGTCAGTGTTACCTGACCAGCATAGCATTTTTGTTGCTACACAAAAGACCACAGTGACACCAAGTACTACAGCACACTCTGGTCTGCCGTTGCTTGATACTGGACAATCGTTAGGTCAACCTGACCAATCAGTTCAATCTCAGTATTTTCCTCAGATGTATACTCCTTCAACTCAATCATATTACTTACCTCAGACTTTTGGTGGTAATCGTGAACGAGGAAGAGGAAATAGATTTGGCAATAATGACAGAAGTGGATGTCAAATATGTGGAAAAACAAATCATACAGCTGTAACATGTCATCATAGATTGAATCTGCAGTATAATGCAACAGATCAAAACAGATGGAGAGGTAATGGACAGATGCATTATGGTCAGCATAATAATGGATACTACTCACACAGATTTCCTTCTGGTGGAACTCAGTTTGTATCTGGAGGAAGACCACCTATTAATCAACCTCAATCTCAATCTACTTCTGTTTCTTTTCCTCCTCAAGAACAGATACATCTGGCTACATCAACTACTGGTGGTCTTATGACTGATGCATCTCTAAATCACTATGGTTCTATTTCTCAGTCTCCTCCTCAGTTTTCACCAAACTGGCATGCACCACAACAGCCTTGGCAACCACCTCCACCACAGCAAGTTGATGGATCCTCTTCTCAATCACAGTGGTACTTGGATAGTGGGGCCACCAACCATGTTACAAATAATCCTCATCATATCAGTGCACCAATACCTTGTCCATCCACTGAAAGTGTAATGGTTGGGAATGGTCAGTCTGTTCCTGTTATCAGTACAGGTAATGGATCTATTTCTGCATCTTGTGGTAATCTGAAGCTCAATTCTATATTGCATACTCCAACCATATCACACAACTTATTGTCTGTATATCAGTTGGCTAAGGACAATGATTGTTCTATTACTTTTGACTCCTCTGGTTTTCTCATCCAGGACAAGACCACAGGACAGATTTTGTATCAGGGCCCTTGCCACAGAGGTCTGTATCCTCTTCAGACCTTCTGTAGTTCTTCCAAATCCACACAGCTGAATGACTCTTCATGTCATGCCTTCATATCTGGTTCTCAGGATAATGCCAACTTGTGGCATCATAAACTAGGCCACCCTAGTTCTACCCTATTTCAGTTAGTAATAAAACAGCTGAACATACCTGGGATCAAGTCTTCACCTGTTGAATGTAGTAGTTGTAGCATTGGCAAGAGTCACAAACTGCCGTTTACCAGGTCTGTTTCAGTAACCTCTTCTCCATTTGAATTGTTGCATATGGATGTTTGGGGTCCTGCTCCCATCAGTTCTTTTCAGGGTTTTCGCTATTATCTTTTGATCATTGATGATTACACTCGATATTCATGGCTATTTCCGTTGAGATACAAATCAGAAGTTAAGCAATGCATTGTCTACTTCAAAGAATTTGTTCAAACTCAGTTTCAGTGTGTGGTTAAGAAGTTGCGTACTGATAATGGAGGAGAATTTGTGAATAAAATTCTGTCTCAAGTCTATTTGAATGCTGGCATCATCCATCAGACTACATGCCCACACGCCTCTGAACAGAATGGGGTTGTAGAAAGGAAACACAGGCATATAATTGAAACTACCATTACCATGCTCTCACATGCTTGCTTACCAATTCAATTTTGGCTTGAAGCATTGATGACCACTGTTTATCTTGCCAATAGACTACCACATTCCTCTCTACAATATCAGATTCCCTACACCATGCTCTTTCATAAAACACCATATTTCACAGTGTTAAAGTCATTTGGTTGTAGCTGTTATCCTTGGATTCGTCCATATGCTGACTCTAAACTGAGTCCACGGTCTGTTCAATGCATTTTCTTGGGATATTGTGAGCATACTAAGGGTTATAGATGTTTTGATCCTGTTCATCACAGGGTTTATATTTCCCGTCATGTCACCTTTCATGAAACCTGTTTTCCTTATTCATCCTTGGTTAAGCCCTCATCTGTTCAACCTGATCCTACTTTATTACCTTTTCATGTTCCTCTGACCTCTTTTGATGAATTTCCTATTCACCTTCCACATGTTCCTTTGGTTTCTTTACCCCCTTCCCCCTCTCTTGATCCTCATGACCCTCCCATCCAATCCTCTGCTACTCCCAATATTCCAGAATCTGGTTCACCCTTACCTTCCTCAAATACTCATCCCATGATCACTAGAGCTAAAGTTGGCATTTTCAAACCCAAATATCCCTTGTCTCTTATTACCACTTTTCTTGATCATCCTGTTACTGAACCTCGCCATTTTGGTGAAGCTCTCCCTCACTTTGTTTGGAGGAAAGCCATGGCTGAGGAGTATGAAGCCTTAGTCAAACAAGGCACATGGACTCTTGTTCCTCCTTCTGATCATGGACATGTTATTCCTTGTCAATGGCTATTTAAAATCAAACGTCACTCTGATGGGAGTATTGCTCGATATAAAGCTAGATTGGTGGCAAATGGAAATAAACAGGCTGCTGGTCTAGACTATACTGACACCTTTAGTCCTGTGATCAAGCAACCTACAATTCGCATTATACTTAGTCTTGCTCTTCATTTTGGATGGTCTCTCAGACAGTTGGACGTATCCAATGCCTTTTTACATGGTCTTCTTGATGATGAGGTCTATATGAAACAACCGGCTGGGTATCGTAGTATTCAATTTCCTGATCATGTTTGCAAGTTGAATAAGGCCATTTATGGCCTTAAACAGGCTCCTCGTGCATGGTTTTCTACCTTTTCCGGATATTTGCTTCAACTTGGATTTGTGCATAGCAAGGCCGATGCCTCTTTGTTTATTCTTCATAAGGAATCAGTAACAATTCTCATCCTTGTGTATGTAGATGACATAATCATCACTGGAAATGACCTCTCACAGATTAATCACTATGTTGATCTTCTTAGTTGTGAATTTGCCATCAAGGATTTGGGCCAGTTGAACTATTTTCTGGGTATTGAGGTTCAAAGGACTTCCTCTGGTTTATTTCTTACTCAACAAAAATATGCTCATGATTTACTTCTCAAAGCTGGT
The DNA here is from genome assembly GCA_019985065.2 of Arctostaphylos glauca. Lineage (NCBI taxonomy): Eukaryota > Viridiplantae > Streptophyta > Magnoliopsida > Ericales > Ericaceae > Arctostaphylos > Arctostaphylos glauca. The sequence goes on along the minus strand of JAHSPW020000010.1, from coordinate 29,367,459 downwards.
ATGGAGGATTGCAAGCCTCGTTCCTCTCCAGCTTCTGTGAAATCCTCCCTATCCTCCTCTGATATTGTTTTTGAGAATCCTACTCTCTATCGCACCATTGTTGGCAGCCTCCAGTACCTTACTTTAACTCGTCCAGAGATTGCACATTCTGTTAATGTGGCTTGTCAACGTATGCATCAACCCATGATGAGTGACTTTCTTGCTGTCAAGCGTATCTTACGCTATATCAAGGGCTCCATTACTGAGGGTCTTCATTTCTCCGCTGGTGCTCTTTCTCTTACTGCATATTCAGATGCTGATTGGGCTGGTGATCACATTGACCGACGTTCCACAACTGGATTTGCTGTTTTCTTAGGCCCTAATCTTGTCTCTTGGACAGCCAAAAAGCAGCACACTGTTGCTCGTTCATCTACCGAAGCTGAGTAACGTGCATTGGCCCAAACTGCTGCTGATGTCTCCTGGGTTCAACATCTGCTGCTTGATTTACATGTGTTCATTGACTTGCCTCTCTTATGGTGTGATAATCAATCTGCATTAGCTCTAGCTGCCAATCCCGTGTTTCATGCTCGCACTAAACACATTGAAGTGGATTATCACTTTGTTCGCGAGAAGGTTTTGTCCAAAACATTGGTTGTTCGTTATGTTCACAGCCAAGAGCAAGTGGCTGATATATTTACCAAAGCTTTGGGTGTTACTAGGTTTCTGTACCTTAAATCCAAACTAATGGTTGCTCTCCCACCCATCAGTTTGCAGGGGGGTGTGAGTCAGAAGACCAATGGTGTACCAAATGAATCTGATGTTCCACATGTAGCGAATCATAAGTCCTTAGTGACTTAATTCTGTTTTGTTTTCTGTTAGAAGCTGAGGGAATTGGTTTTGGTTTGTTAAGTCGGTTAGGTCTTTTGTTAAGTCGGTTAGGTCAGTGTATAAATAAGGAGGCAGGGCCTCATTTGCAGATCATGGAATGAAATACTTGATTCTCTCTTCTTTCTCTTATCTGTTTCTCTTTCTTCTCTTTAATTCTCTCGTATCTCAGTAATATTCATACATCCTAATCCTTGGTCCTCCCAATCCTATAAATATGGCATTATCCTTCTCTTTTTTCACAACCATAATTAATATATTTTCTTGATTTTTCTCCTTCCATGATATTGTTTCTAACTATTATGCGTAACCATATAATTTTTCAAGTTTTTTTCTATCACAAACCTCCAATTATCTAATTTTTCGATAGTGTATCTAACGGTGTTCGATCGATGTGTAATTCTAGGATGTCATTTTAGCACCAGTATGCATATATTTAGCAGTCACGGTCTTTATTTGAGGTAAACCGAAAATATACTATACGCTTTCAATCTCTAGAGAATTTTATTCATATCAAATATTTATACTCCTTTGATCATCTTGAAAATTATTGTTAAATTATATTTTCCAAATCGTGCTACAGTATATTGCATGATTGATTATCATGGATCTGATTGGTACATGTGTAAGCCCACCAGATCACAGTAAATTAGTTGTTATGATTGATTGTTCGTCGTGGAATTAAATGTATTATTATGTAAGCCCGAGTGACACATACATATTGAATTATTTTTTACCTGGGTGGTGTTTGACATGTTACCGAGTTGGGCCGGATACGAAATCTATTTTTGACTGGCCATGGACATTGTTGGAAATTATTTCGTTTTGACTTGTGATCTTCGTTTAGTAATCCTATTCTATTCAAGCCCTCGATTCTTTTGTCGTGTAGTATGCTTCCCATGATTTAATATTTTTTTCAAGTATTGGAGCAGATTTAGTGAGAACCAGATTGAAGTATTTGAAGATATTATTATATTTAGAGAGAGATTATCATGTATAATTATAAATATTTTTATTTTAGGGCCACAATTTATATATTTTTTGGAACTCATTTATGTATATTTAGAGACTTGATTTCTTTTAACGTTGCCGAGAAGCAAGGTGTTACATGAAACATCGGAGATTGTGCTCAATCTCTATTTGCTCATTAAAGTGGGCCAGTATCACGACATGTGGGTCTCGTGGAGTATTCAGTCTAGCCGTACGCTATAGGGAACTGCCTGAGAACCCATCATGGTAACGGAAAAGATCAAGTCTTCGATCATCTTTTGGTGCGTTTGATGACGAATTCAACCTGAATCCATTTGTATCGTGGCCCAATGTCTCATAAATTCTAAATTGTTGTATCTTGAGAGACAAACGCCAAACACAATCTTCAAATACCATTGAAGCGACGAATTTAACTTAAAGACAACTTACATTTCTACGTACAAATCTCGATTTGTTTAATCGTTTATTGCTTTATTAAATTATTTTTCCCGATCAATTGACATTCATATATTCAATACATGAACATGATCAAATCTTATGATAGCTCTGATTTATTTCTAGTGTAATTTACGAAATTTATTTTCCAGCACAGTTCCAAGCTTGCGGTCAAACATCTGTAGTGGCGCTGAGAGTGTGTAAAGAGACCATACACAGAGGCTCTATTTGGCTAAAATTAACTAAATTAATTATTTTTTATTTTTATTTAAATTTTTTTATTTGTTATTTTTACATTATTTTTTAAATTATTATTGGTTCATTTAGATGAAAATAATCTAAAAAATATAAAATTATGTCAAAAAATAAAAAAAATTACCAAAGACGAAAATAAGTCAACACAGACGCTGTTTTGGACTTATTTTTATCTTTTCTGAATTTTTTTAAGTTTTTAGACATAATTTTATACTTTTCTGAAATCTCTTGTCCAAACGAACCAATAAACATAAAAAAATTGACTCAAAACAAAAAATTGTAAAAAAAATATTCACTAAAAAATAAAAAAATAATAAGTGGATCGTATAGCCCAAAACGGTTTAGAGGATTACGACAAATCAGGGGTCAACAAAGTGGGCCCCGAAAGCCCTTAGATCGGAGTGCTGTCCAAAACCTACAGTGCTGCGCATAACACTGAATAAAAGAATAGGCAAATGGTTCCAAAAATACGGCAGCCAAATACAGTTAATTAACGACCTTGACCGCAGCCTCCTCTCAGGTAAAAAACGACAAAAGCTTCTACTTTCCACATGGCCTAATAACATGCTCTATCCCAATTCGAGATAGATTGGGTAGGCCCCACTAGCTCTATTGAGTAAGAAGAAGTCGTCTCGTTTGAAAAAATTTAGGAACACAAACTATCAGTGTACATTTGAACACAAATATATTTGAAATTGTCAGACTAATGTAAAATTTTTTGTAATTATGTGAATCACACGTGCATCTGACAATTTCTAATATATCTCTGTTCAGATGTAAACGAATAATTTATGTTCTTAAACTAACTGTTTTCATTTTCGTGTTTAAATGAGTACAATTTTGTTCACTTATATTTAAAGAATGCAAGTACGTATTATCTTCGTTCGCTTAGATTGTATAGCAGTATAGGTCATAATCCCGTAATGCATTTTTTATGAAAAAGGATGAGATTATTTTTTAGTGAAACTCATTCCTTCGTAAACAATGAGGATGGGGTGGTGTTTAGCCTCGTTTGAAGAGAGTGAATAGCATAAAGTTCTATTTAAAACACTTTTATCTCACCTCATGTTTTGCCTCGACACATAAATGTGCAAAATTCATACAGTTAATGTAAGCATAGTTGGTTGAATTGAGGAAACAACCCAACGACCAGGCTCTTAACTAGCTAGCGGGTTGAGACAATATATAGTTAGCCTGGATATACAGAGTACCAGAGGCCTCTCAAAGGCCGAACCATGGCCTGGGTCGGTAGCATTCCCCATTGTTGAGCATGCAAACTCTGACCCACCGTCTTGAAGATCAGATGCGAATATGTAACTTATGGAAAGAGGCCAAAAATATGAAGTACAAAATTATGGTAGGAATTCCGATATGGAAACCTCTAAACTTAAGGTAATAAGTACGTTTGGCAAGTACGAAGTTATGGAATGGTTCAAAATGGAGCCCTTGATAAATTGGGAGAGAATTCTAGGATTATTTCGTTACCAATATTAGAGGTACATAATGGTGGCTTATATATAAAGTATTTCATGATGAAAAAAAGGACGTTATTAATTATAAATACAATCACTTTTGTGTTTTCATCATACGTGTCCTAACTAATTAGCCTTCCGGGTGGCACTATCTGCATGTTTCCTGCACAAGCAACAATTAATATTCTGATCTTGGAGGTATACCCCGTTAGTTAGGTGGATTTTGACGACCCCACATTAAGATACAAATATTCAATGTAAATGTGTTTAAAGTCGTTTAGTGCTTCTATAGCACACTAATTAATTTTGCTCTATTCAATTCCAAATCTAAATATTAGAATTTTTAATCTAAGTACTTATCGATGCTCGATTGAGCTGAATTTTGATATAATTACCTAATAAATGAAATTCGTATATAATAAACATCTCTAATCATCGAGAAAAGACTCACATTATAACTCACCAAATATGGGTACGTAATAAAGGTGACAATGAACAAAACTACGTACTCTAGTGAGTTGGAACAATTTTTCCTACTAGATTAAGATTACTATGGCAACCTTGGCGCAACTGCGATGGCGTTAGGGATAGCAAAGGTGGTCGTCGGGAAATCATCCCTGTACAAGAACTTGTCAACGATAGTAATGCTCGGCCTAATCACGAACTTCTCCCAGGCGGCATTTGCATCACCACCACCGCGATTTCTGAATGCTTCGGTGGCGTTGAGGCGGTGGAGCTTCCACCGGTACTGGTTTTCCAGCCTCAAAATGTTCTGCAATTGATAATCAGCCAATTTGCAGGTGTTGGATTTGATCTTCTCAATGGCTTCTTCGAGTAGCAGAAATTGAGTCTCATCGTCAACCTTCGATTCTGATCGCAGAAATCGATCCATTTCCTCAACTCCAATAGCTTGTCGGATTCCCTTTCGGTAACTGATTTTCGGATGAAACATTCGTCGAACCTCGTCCACTAAACCAGCCTCCACCATCCCCTCAACCCGCTCCGATACAACTGAATACAAAACGTGCATTGATACATCTAACCAGAGGAAGCAGCAATCGTATCTTGATCGAAATTTGACGTCGTCGGCAACTAATGCCTTGATATAGGAATTTGATCCGCCAACGATAATTGGAAGACGGTCACGGTTGACAATAGATTTGATTGCGACTGATGCATGGTGTCGAAAATCGACCGCGGTGAAGTCTGCATTAGGATCTACGAACCCTAGCAAATGGTGGGGTACTCCCCGGCGTTCCTCGTCAGAGATTTTGTTGGTGACTATGTCAAGGCCTTTGTAGACTTGCATTTTGTCGGAGTTTATGATCTCCGCTGGAAATTGGGTGGCAACGTCGATGGAAAGTCTTGATTTTCCGGTGCCGGTGGCTCCCATCACCACCACCACCTTGTCTTTTGGATTTCGCCGGGGAAAATTTAGCAAGGGTTGTGCTTGTTTGGAGAATGGTAATAGAATTGACATGTATGTATGATAAACCCTTAGGTCAGATATTGGCGAAAAAGAAAGAGAAATGAAGAACAAAAGAAACAAAGTATAGCAAATGATGAGAGAGAGAGAGAGACAGAGAGAGAGGAAGAAATAGTTGTAATGGATATGTCAAGCTATAGGTAGTGATAAAATGTTTTTGCAAAACCAAGTATTTTCTTTCCTATTATGAGCACCACAAAGGGGTGTGTATATATATATATATATATATATATATATATAGAGAGAGAGAGAGAGAGAGAGAGAGAGTTTGGAAGAAATAGTTGTAATGGATATGTCAAGCTAGGTAGTGATAATAAAATGCATTTCTCCAGCAAATGGAGAGAGAGAAGGGAGGGGAGAGAGAGAGATTGGAAGAAATTGTTGTAATAGATATGTCAAGCTGTTGGTATAGTGAATTAGGGCTGCAAACGAACCGAGTCGTTCATTCGGTTCGGCTCGCTGAGCTCGAGCTCAAATTTTAAACTCGTTTAGTTAACGAGCCGAATTCAAACACTCTAAAACTCGGCTCGACTCTTTTGTAGCATTGATAAAATGTTATTCTCCCATGTATATGCTAAACCAAGTACTATATGTTTTGTTTGATTTTTGTTGTTGTCTTTTCTTTCCTATTATGAGCACCACAAAGGTAGAGGAGTATTTTATCTCCTACATGCGTGCACTATCAATAAAAGGCGAAAGAGGTAGATGAGAAGAAACCATGGGACAAAAAAAAGACTTAATTTGTGAAAAAAAATGAGTTATCCCTACGCTATTTATACCAGGTTGAAGCTAGAAAACATTAGCCACGATACAAATGGGTTCAGGTTGGATTCAGTATCAATCGGGCAAAGGATGACTGAAAACTCAAACCATCCTTTTATCAAGGTGGGTCTTCTTAGCCCAGCTCGCTTCGGCATTGAGTCAGACCGAAGGCTTCACGAGATCTGCACACCATGCAATCAGCCCGTCTTCGCGCGCATGATTATAAACATGCAGATTGAACCAAACACAGAGTGGTCGGTATGATCACAGTACATCTCAACTTATGTAACTCTATGCTGACCGCTCGGTATGACCAAGTAAAATATGACCCTGTACTCGTTGCGTCGTGCATGAAATTAGAGATAGCGACAAACAACTTTTCATGCAGAAGGAAGTGATAAATTGTTTTTTCTCCTACGCATATGCTAAACCAAGTACTATTTGTTTTGTTTTTTTGTCTGTCTTTTCTTTCCTATTAGGAGCACCACAAAGGTAGAGAAGTACTTTATCCTCCTACATGCATGCACTAGGAAGAAAAGGTTAAAGAGCTAGAGCCTAGATGAGAAGAATTCCAATTGGACAAAAACAAGACTTAATTTGTGGGATTGTGAAAGAATGAGATATCCCTACACTCTATAGCCGTTAGCTGTCGTTAGTGTGGGGCCTTTTAATTTACGGTTCCTTGCATAGACAAGATTTCTTTAAAAGAGTTCATTTGATGGCTAGGAGTTCTTTTTCTTTCCATTTTAGGTTTAGATGTGAGTTTGGATTTTATAAACCGAGCAAAACAAACAGTTTCAGATTTGGCATCTCGATGTCGGCTCTTCGCCACCTATGAGTGTAGTATGTTTTTAGGGTTGGACTGTTCGCTCATTAAAACGATAAATGCGCTAGGCTTAGAACGTCGTGAGATAGTTCGATCCCCATCTGATGTGAGTGTTAGATTGTTAAGAGGACCTAAAAACATAATATAAGTCCACTCGATCACTATAGGAATATTGTGATGCCTTGAAAACCCTGTCTCTTATTTAGACAAAGCTTAAGTTTAGACGAAATTATTTTTTGTTAAAGATGTCGAGTGTGTTAATTGAAAGAGGAGGGAAGATAACTTGAATGTCAACGCAAAAAGTGAAGGAGTCATACTGCATCAATGGTAACTTCTCAAGGAATTTGGCTTCGAAGAATTTTAGAAGAAGGCAGTCAATAGTCAATCGGTATTATTTGACATTTTTAACTTTGTTTACAATTTTTTGTAAATTATTTTTGCGTTTTATTATTCGTCTCCACGAGAGAAACCGAACAAGTATAAAAATATGAATCAAAATTTAAAAAATTCAAATAAGATGACTAAAGACACCAAAAATAGATTTTTGGCAAATTTTGTTCCTCTTAGTGAACTTTTTGGGACTTTTGCTCATTTTTCTTACTTTCTAGATTCTTTTCGTCAAGACGAATGCTTAATATAAAAAACTAAAGCCCAATTTCATAAAATTAAAAAAAAAGAACAAAAATAATATGGCCATAATAGCGAATAATTTAGGATTTAGGGTCCGGAAATATGAAGAAGAAAATTAAAAAGAAGGTTATAGATGTTGAAAACACACAACACATTAAATAATATACTGGTATCACTATAGAGTCTTATATATCAATCACGCACGATATATTTTCTATATCTCTCACGTCTACAAGCCGCGAGCAATTTACCTTACAACACAACGTGTTGATCACCACCACATGGTTAACTGGTCTATTGGCCTACCGCAATAGGACCGAGCCGTATGACCCTTCGATTAGAACGTGAAAATTTAGTTTATGCTTTTTGAAAGTTGGAATAACATTTTTCATGATATATAAAAAATAATAATAATAATAGAGAGAGAGAGAGAGAGAGAGAGAGAGAGAGAGAGAGAGAGAGAGAGATAGATCTTTGTTGGTCTGGAAAGTCTTGAAGCCATCCAGGCCTTCTTGTCCATCCTAAAAGATAATGGGCTAAGGCCCATTGGTACTATCTAACTTGGGCCCTTATTCATGAAAGTATATGTTACCTTTTTTTGGGCTAGCTAAATCAACTACAATTCAGGTTCACACTTTTATTTCAAGAAGCCTGTAGTAGAGCCCTAGAGACTTTTGGGCTTTCTTAATAAGTTCAACCAAAGCCCAGAGCCCAAATGGCTTCTCCTCTATTTTCTTCCCAAACATACCCTTTATGAATTTAATCCCCTAATGCGATCACGAAGGTACAGATCTGGACCTAAATTCCTCGTGTTGATGATGTTCCGAATGTAAAACAAAAAGAAAGATATATGTATTTTCAAGAGGCCCAACGGTTAGATAGTATTCTGGCAGTCAAAATAGCGCCGTTTTGATACGCAACCCACTTTGTTGTCAGATATGCACAACAGAATCCCGTGAGGAGTGATTTAAGTGTAGTAATTGGTGCAATGGCATGAAGCTTGACGGGATGGGAGATGATGGGTATTAACAAATCTGTCTTGACATGACTGACATTCAACTAGACAAGAAGAAGAGTTTCTTATCGGTGAGCCTCTTGCCATAAACTCTTATCTCTTCCTATTTTTCAGAATTAAAACACTCTTGATTAGTTTTCTCTCTTTCATCTTTTTCGAAATCGCAGCGATCTTAATTAATCAGTGTTCTCTCTTTCTTTTTCTTCAGAATCAAGACGCTTTGCTTACTTATGTTCTGATCTCTTGCAGAAAATTTGATTAATATCTTTCATTATAATTCTCTGCATATGTATATGGCCAGCTATCTCTTTTTTCATATGCTGTTTGGGAGGGGTCCAGCATTACACCTTTAGTTATTAAAGGCACTTTTAGATGTCTCATAAAAAATTCAATTGTCAATAGTGTATTAATGTAAATGGTTCTAACACTTTGGCGCTGTATGACAACTTTAAAGTGTCCTAAAAGTTTTTTCTTTCCATTAGTTATAGTTATGGCTATTTTGCATTTGGAAAAGTCTAGAAATACAATTATTCGTGCACAGATTCTGATACAGATGTGTTTAAAATTGTCCAGAATCGTCCGATGCACGTGGAATCATTTATAATCATGTGAGCTCGACATGCATTCGACAATTCTTGACATATCTGTAGCGGAATGTGCACAAACAATTGTGCTCAACCCATGGGTAAGAATGTGAAATAGTTGTCGATTTTTTCAGTTGGACATTCACTGTCATATAATGCATAAAAGGTTTTATGAGACTTTATAAATATCATTCACCATAGAGAATGTGAGAAAAACATTATGGTATATGAACTGCATGTGTCTTGACGGCTAACGTTTTCTCCTAAGCCTAGAAGCAAGTTAAGGGGTACAAACCTTCCATTAGGGATGCAAGTGATTGTTATAATTCAGAGGAAATGTGGTAAAAAAAAAAGGCCATACATGAAATAAAGTAAAGCTTTCTAGACTCGACAAGTCGCTTCGTCTAGTTCCTCGAGAATCTAATGAATTCTTTGGTAGAACACAAATATGAGGTACATTAGCATGTAGGTGTTATTATAATACGTAGATGAGTTCTGACCGATACAACTATTCTATTGCCGACTTATAATAATAATCTACATAGAATCTGCCCAAGCAAATAATTTTAATTAAGTCCGAACGATTGTCAACTATCAGATTTGCTAGTCTGGAATTTATTTTTTGAAGTTGAAAGTGTCTTATCTTCTCAAGCGGATACGTTAACTCTTACTTTCTTCACCTATATTTTTTATGCAACGCCATTTCTGAATGAATTCCTGAGTAATTCAGAAATGATGCTACAGATCTCTCCCAATCCCACTCTAAGTAAGTACTTGTAGGAAAATCCATCTCAGATTCACGAATACCATCAATCAAGCAATTAAGCTTATGAATTCGGGTTGGATGACATATATCTTGGTTGATCTACTTGAATAATGCTGTAAATCTCGAAAAGAAAGCCTTTCCAGATGGAATAGTGCATCTCCGTTGAATATTGGATTGGTGGAAGAATTTATGTAGTGAAAGAAAAGGTAAACAAAAAGATAGTATGAAAATAATGATTTGAAAGGCTAGCTTTTATACTTTGGTTTCCAAAACTGGAAAAGTCCAATTCCGAAAGAAGAAGAAAACTCGAGATGGGACACGAGATTTTACTGTGCGCACTTAAAGGGTGCTGTTTTGGTCATCCAAATACTATCGAAAAGGTTAGGTAATATTCGGATAGTCAAAACATCATGCATATTTTGATGTGTATTGTGCATAACAGGGTTTTCAAATCTTCGAGACGAGCCATTCCCTTTTACCTAATATAGTTTAGATGTCAATACACTTTATACTTTCTAACATAATGGGAGGATAATGCTAAAACTCTAGAATGAGCTAAAAACTGTAAAGTATGGAAGCAATAAGAGAGACTTTATAAAGCCTTAGAGCCCATTATTGCACATCTCAGATATTTTTGGTTAAATGGGTAGAACCGCGGGATTTGGGGAGTTTGTTGTGCATTTTGCACATAAAATACTTTTCAAAAATTGTTAGTCAGTGTAAAACTGTTCGGGTAGTGTTTTTCCGGCCAAAACTATTTTGGCGCGCAAAATATTGCCCCAAGATTATTCGGTCAGCGGCCAACTGTTTAGATAGTATTTTTCGAGTCAAAACGACTTCGTTTTGATGCACAACACGTTTTGCTATGCTGCCTATGCACAATGTACACCAGGACCCTCAAATCTAGAACGTCAAATGACTTTTCTGAGTGTATGCTCGCCCATACAAACAAAAGGTTGTAAAAATAAGAGAGAGAGAGAGAGAGAGAGAGCGGACATGGAAATCGTATTGTGCACAGTATATGTATAGTAAAGTTTGTTACGTGCTAAACTGGTGCCATTTTAACTGCTCAAATACTACTTAGATTGTTTAGACAATATTTTAGTGATTAAAATGGTATTATTTTGTCGCGCATCACCTCTTGCTATGCAACTCACAATAGAGTGGAGAGAGAGAGAGAGAGGGGAGAGAGAGAGATTAGGTTTCCTTTAGCAGTCAAAGCGTTCACTGGATATTTGCTGAAACACTAAAAACTAGAGCCTACAATAAAGAGGGAGCATGTGAGCATATATAAATAATGCATGCAATATTAATGGACAATTATTAGTGACCTCTCCACAGTCAACCCTTCTTTGTTCTCAAGCTATAGGTCACCATCCAAGTTTCATGTGGTGCTCATATGATACTTGCTATATTAATTAATTACCCCTCTTTGAAAAAATCACAAAAAAAATTCAAAAAACTTAAATAATAATACACTACAGGAAGTTGGAATGTACACTAGACTTTCATTAAAATCTTTGATATTTAATAACGGTATTGGTATCGAAGAAGTAGACATACACCCACATATGATCAAAGGAATGGCTCGTTCCCAGTAAACTCGGAAAGGGACGGCTTGGCTTCGCACGAATAAGACAGGAAAAATCGCAAGTGCTGAATAATTGTACACAAAAATAATATATTCAAAAGAAACTTAATAATAATAATAATACATAAGAAGTTGGGATGTACACTAGACTTTCATTAAAATCTCGATATTTAATAATGGTATTGGTATTAAAGAAGCAAGCACCCACATAAGTTTAAAGGAAGGCTCGTCCGCAGTAAACTCAGAAAATGACGGCTTCTTGCAGATAAGATAGGAGAAAGCGCAAGGGTTGAATAATTGTACCTAAAAGAATATATTCTAAGAAACTTAATAATCATAGGCAAGATGGTATTTGATATTATATTTCATGGTTTTTTTTTTTTTTTTTTTTTTTTTTTATATTTTGGTTTCATTGATGTGAAGTTTGAACCAGTGTTACGATGTTGAAAGCCGATAAAGTATTTAAATTTAAATATAATTAGTTAAAGCCCCTATCTTATTATATTCTAATTATAACTCGATAATCAGGAGATCATATTTATATTCACTACTGAAGACTCAATCAAAATTAAAAATTGGCTCATTAATACATAATACATGTCCGTAGTGTGTGTGAGGGTCGCAGTGAACTAGATACCTACTACAGGCCAAACAGTTAAAAAAAAAACACAAAGAACGAGAGTTATTGAAAGTTGCATATTGAAAGATAATTTATCAGCCACACTCAATATGAGTATTTGCGTAAATGTGTGTGCAAACATATGTGTGTCAATAACATTATTGCACAGGCAAATATGCATGATTAACCGCAATTATTAGGTTAAATGTAAAGAATGTATGAATTCTGTACGCTAAAAGACGTTGTTTTGACACATAAAAAATTATCCAAACAATTGTGCAGTGTTTGAGCAATTTCTGATCAATTTTTGCACACGAACAATGATATCATTTTAACGCACAACACGACTTATTGTGCGCACTGCACATCAGTGTCCTCATTCTTGTTTTAGTTCATAGTCGATTCGAGTCAGTTATGCACAATTTGACTAGTTTTATGATTAAAAGTTAACGACAAGTTCTCTTCACTGTCGTCGAATTTTTTTTCCGACGGTAAAAATTAAACTTATAATCTTACAAAATAGTCTATATATTTTTTTGATAACTAAGGTATCCGGTTAGCTTAAAGTATGCGTTATTTATTGCTGACTAGTTATTGAGGTTCTGAAATTAACAACTGGACAAACTTTCAATAACCCATGTACATAGTTATCAAAATTCGATCTCAGAATATCTGTGTCTACGGGTTATCTCCAAAACAACCGCTTGGGGTTAAATAGACTGCATACTTACTGTCATATGCTATTCGACCAAACACTTCTGAGCCTAACTTTGGGTAGCTGTCTCGTTCAATTGCAAGTTTGGTGCTCTCTCCCTCTCCCTCTCAACAAAAGTATACAATCGCTCTAACTTGGGGTATAGCTTTCTCATTCAATTGCAAGTTTTGGGAGATCTCTCTCTCTCTCTCAACAAAAGAAAACAATCGCTCAATTTTTTCACACGGAAATGAGAAAGTCTACGATAATATTACATTCTCTGGTACATAGATTCAGAAATAAATATGTTCAGAATTATCCAATATACATGAGATTCTCGAATACAATATGAACTAAATGTATATCGAACGATTTCGAACCCATCTATGTTTGAATATGTGCGTGAAGAGTGTGTTTGTAAATTTATTCCCTATAAATAGAAACTAGTCGATGAACACTAAATGGTCTAAATATTTGCATATTCTCTTTTTGTTCTTTTTAATTTTAATGGAAAATAAGGCAATTATGGCGTTCTATAACTTTCTTAGTTTTCTTGCCTTGAAAGCAAATGTTAGCTCTTATTGGACCACCTTAACAATGGAGTGAAAGTCAAAACTAATGAAATTAATGAGAATGGACTAAATTCATACTCAAAACTTGAAATTGAAAAGACGAAAACTTTGTGACCAGTGCCATCAAGAGAAAAGAGAGTGAACGAAAAAGACATGTCTTTAAAAAGGGCGAAGAGGAGATCGCAAAATTTTAGGAAGTGAGACGGCATGAGGATGTTTAGACGGATTCGAAAGGAGAACCAACCTCTCGTCCGAGACGAAGATCTCAAATGCAGTTTAATATTATCACGTTTGTGTATAAAAAAGAAGAAGTAAAGAATTCATAACACTAATTTCAGCATGTCTTATTAATCGATCGCTCTAAAGTCAGTAATTACGGTACCCGTGTTATGTATGGAAGCATGCGAACCCCATAAAAGCAAATTAAACTAACAAAAGTATTTGTGATCCTATAGTATTTTGACAAATATATGGATAAGAAAGTGTCAAGATCCATGTGAAGATCCACTTAGACCAAGTGGGGCAGGTAGATCCAAGAGATTGGAGATGGGTGATGAGGGGCAATCAGGTAATTCTACATCAACATCCAATTGTAGTTTGTTTCTGCACAAGACAGGAAACCAAATTTAATAATCCTACATATGCCACCTAATGGATGACATTAAATTAATGAGTTGATTTATGGTACCCACCTAAAATTTTTGGAGGGAGACACTGACAAAGGGGTTCATTCTTATCTCCCGATAATTAGTTTAGTATTTCAATGTTCAACTCTTTCATCTTGGCGGGCTCGGGATTTTGTTGTGCAAATCTTTAACAGATTCGAAGACTCTGTTTTGCATGTGTTATGTGCTAAAATAGTTGATTAGACAGTATTTGAACAACTAAAAATGCACTATTTTGGCAGGTAACACATCTTGATGTACACACCGGCCCCGGATTAAGTCCCGCAAGCCCCCTGGATGTACACTATGCACAATAAGAATCCCGTGTCTAACTCGGACCTTATATATTCTCAACCCTCATTGGAGATAAATTAATTCATAGGCTAATAGCATTAACCCTAAAAGCCGAACCCACTCCATAATTATAAAGCCAGGACAAATACCTAAGTGGGTTATGACATATATTACGGCAAAAATTGCGCTTAGGACCCTAAACTTATGGTAAATTTGTCGCTCATGTTCTTGATAAGGAATCTGTTGTAAACAGTAATTTATTTGGATGAAATTTTCCTCAAATGCCACCCTTTTATTTTGGTTGAAGGTGCTCTTCGCTCCACGTAAATGAATGAAATTGGCTCAAGACAATAAATTTTACGTTTGAAGCTAACTCTGCTCTCTTCTTCTCAGCTCGAATTATTTTTTCAACCTCGGCTAGGTGCCTAACTACCTAGCAGAGAGGAAGCTTTCACTTTTGCAAAGGACAAAAGTCCGAAGGAGTTAATGAGGCAGGATAATCAACTGTTTGAAGTGATTCAACATTCTTGGTTGCATAACCGACTCATTAACAATTCAAGTTTTGTTTGGATTTCATGCTAGATTTCATAAAGATGTGGTAAGTTTTATTGGGTTATTGGAAAATCAAGCATTTTAAAATATCCAATTGAAAATAAATCATAGTAAGTGAAAACCTGTAACGGTTCATATAAACTACTGACCTAGCAACTTGTTGAAGTCCAATCACGTGGCCCAAAATATTTAAGCCCAAGTTGTTAGTAGTAGTTTATATAGTTCCTTATATACCCAGGATCACCCATGTAAACTTTCGATGTAGTACAGGACATCACAATCTCTCCATCTTTAAGACTTTGCGCCCTCACAAGGGGTTCAACACTAGAGTCACCACGGCCTAACCCCCGGGTCTGTTCCCTAGTGACCAAACAAAGTTCAATTTCACACTCGATCGTGTACATGGATTGCTCTGATACCATTTGTAACGCCGTATGTAAACTATTGACCCAGTAACTTGTTGAAGGCTAACCACGTGACCCAAAATGCCCAAGTTGTTAGTAGTAGTTTACATAGTTCCTTATATACCCAGAATCACCTATGTAAACTTTTGATGTAGAACGGGATATCACAAAACCTGTCCAAATTAAACGATGTAGAAAGGCCATGTTTGTTAGGGGTTATAGAAAGGGTTTAATGATGTCACCCCAGATATTATTATCTGAGTTTGTGTACTTCTTTAGAACCCGGATATGATATCCGTGAGACTTTTTCTTTCTTAGGAGGGGAATAAAAGAAATCCTAACTCTTTTCCATCCATATCTTATTTTCCTTTATATATCTCCATTCTATTTATAGTAATATTCTTATTAATTATAAAATTTTCATCCACCTAATCACGTCTGCCTATCATTATTTTTTAAAAAATGCTCAAACAAATCCATTATAACTATTTATTTTTCTATAAATAAATTTCTCATTCTACTATATTTCTCTTTTTTACTATATCTATCATATCTCGTCTAAAATTTAGACCGCTAACAAACAGGCCGTTATAGTCTAAAAAATAAATTTTATTTCTCTAAAGCCCCGATTAGATGGAGAATAAGTTATAAAGGGAGATAAAATAAGATGACATTATTTTTGGGGGGCTGGCCTACAATGATTTGGTATTTATAAATAATGTTAAAAAAGTAAATAGTTTGGATGAGTGATTAAACATAAAAGATAAATTTTAACTTGGTTTGGATGTTTTATGAAATTGAGAGACAAGGGTGGGTGGATGAGAGAAAAAACTGTCAAATTACTATTTTATCCCTGTGCAGTGTTAGACTTGATTATATATTGAATAAAGTATATAAATGCAAAACACAATATATAATTAATTTTGAATAATTTGAAATATTAATTAATTAATTAAGAAATGTATTATTTTGTTATTTATAATTAAAGATGTTATAATTTGAAATATAATTCTTTAACAATAAAATATAAATCAACAAATATTTTACCATAATTCAACAACCCTTTATCAAAATATTTCAAGCTCATGGTTAATTCCGAACAAATTTTTAATAAAACAATAATTTTTAATATTTTTTCGAGAATAAAATTCAGAAAGTACGGCTGAAAGGGGTTCGAATGAGCAGTGTCAGTCACTTTTTTTTCAAAGTTGCGTGCATTATTTTTAATTAAAAATATTACAATTTGAAATATAATTCTTTAACAATAAAATAAAATGAAAAAATATTTTACCATAATTCAACAACCTTTTATTAAAATATTTTGAACTTACGGTTAATTCTGAATAATTTTTTAAGTAAACGATAAAATTTTACTATTTTTTCCAGAATAAAATTCGGAAAACACAATTGAAAGGGGTTCAAATAAGCAGTGTTGGTCACTTTTTTCTTAAAAGTGAAGCGCATTAGGATATGTGATGAATGTGAATATTTTTGAATAGTTTAAGAGATTTTTAACTTTGCCCTTTTATCAATCAACAAATAAATAAATAAAATAATAATAAAATATAAATCAAGAAAATACCTTATCATAATTTAACAAGCCTTTATCAAAATATTTCGAGCTCGTAGTTAATTAGGAAATATTTTTCAATAAACAATAAATTTTTAGTATTTTTTTAGAATAAAACTCAAAAAGCACAACTGAAAGAGATTCGAATGAATTTTTAATAAACAATAAATTTTTAGTATTTTTTAAAATAAAATTTAAAAGGCATAACTGAAAGGGATTCGAATGAGCAGTGTTGGTCATTTTTCTCTAGAGTTGGGCGCATTAGAACATGTGATGAATATGAATATTTTTTAATATTTTAACAGATTTTTAACTTTATTTTATCAATTAACAAAAACAAATAAAATAACAACAAAATATAAATAAAAAAAATGTGGAGAAGAGCTATAGTGGGTGAAAAGAAATCAAGAGAAGGATATATAATTCCAAACTATGCCAAAAATGAGGGATCCATCTCTAATAAGGGGTGAAAAAAAATAAGAGGAAGGATATAAGGTTCCAAACTATGCAAAAAATGAGGAACCCATCCCTAATAACGGGTGAAGAGCTTTAATGGGTAAAATATAATGGGTGAAAAGAAATCAGGGGAAATATTTGTGGTCACAAACTGTGCCAAAAATGAGGGACTCACCCCTAATAAGGGGTGAAGAGCTCTAATGCATGAAAATGAATCAGGGACATGATTTATGATTTCAAATTGTGCCAAAAATGAGGGACCCAGGGTGAAGAGTTCTAATGGGTTAAAAGAAATCAGGGGAAGAATATATGGTTCCAAATTGTGTCAAAAATGAGGGACCCACCCGTAATAAGGGGTGAAGAATTTAATGGGTGAAAAGAAATGAGGGGAAGAATTTGTGGTTCCAAACTGTGTCAAAAATAAGAAACCCACCTCTAATAAGGGGTGAAGAGCTCCAATGGGTGAAAAAAAATTGTGGGGGGGGGGGGGGGGGGCGGGGGGTGCTAAAAAGGAGGGACCCACCCTTAATAAGCGGTAATGGGTGAAAAGAAATCAGGAGAAGGATTTATAATTCTAAATTGTGTAAAAAATAGGGACCCACTCTTAATAAGGAGTGATAAGTTTTGAGGGGGCTTTTCCCATATCCAAACAGACCCTATGATCATTGGGTCTTAAGTGATGGATAAAGTCATTTTAAGAATTGAGCAAATGAATGCCTAAATAATATTAAGAAATGCTAATGACTGTCAAAGTTTCCCACAAATGCACAATGTGGCACTGATAGTTTCCATTGCCCCTTTCTGAGTATATAATGCTATTTTTCTTTTCACTTTGGCCTTTTGATTCAATGTCACACCCTTTTATTCGAACATAGAATAATACAGCGAAGCGTATGATTGGATAAGCGTAATACGAGAACAATTTTAAATCTTATTTGAACTAGAAGTACTCACTTGTTAAACGAATGAATTGAACAAAACACTCAATTTTATTAATAAATAAAACTACTTAGCACTTAGGCTTACAAAACAATTTATAAGGAAATAGAACCCTATACCAACTAGGAAACAAAATAACAAAGATTTAAATTTGCTAATTTAGCCTAAATAAAGAAAAATATGAAAATTACCAAAAAACAGAAAATTCTGTTTTGTTTAGGAAATCAAATACTAGAAAGAAATATAAAATTGTCAAAACAAACAGCGACTAAAACAAAAATTCCTACGAAAAGATATAAGGAAAGTAAACCTTTCCTAAAATATGACAAATTCACTAATTCAGAGGCCTAAATGAGAGAATTAGGCTAAAAATCCACCGAGGGCCATGGATCAATAAATGCCGTTTCGCTTCAACCCTATAACCCATGGGTTAATCTGCCACCGGCTTATTTGGCCCATGACCAATTCAAGCATTTCAAAAATATGATCACGACGCTTTCGGTATCAAGAAAACTTGTTGTGTACAACGTTTTTTTTTTTTTTTTTGCTAAGCAAAGGTATATATATAATCAAAGTAAAATTACATTGATTATACGGGATACGAGTGTGAGACACCCGAATCCCTAGTGTACAGCGTTTTAGCGCCCAAAATACTGCCAACTTCTAGACGTAATGTCTTGGGCATCCGAAGACATCATTGTGGATGTTAAAATGGCACCATTTTGATACATTGCACATCCTATTGTGCGATGTGTATAACAGATTCCCAACTCCCTTGGATTCAATGAATTCAGATTGGATTCGGAGAGGCTACAGTGTACTTGTAGTGCAGGCAAAATGACGTAATTTTGTTCCGATTGTCCTTGAAACTATATCGTTTTAATTTATCACACAAATTGTAAACAAAATGCATGAAATCAAAACTATGTAATTTTCTAGATAAAGCCGAAAAAATATGTCGTTTTGCTTACGCTACAGACGCCCTACAACTCCTCCAAATCTATATTCAATTCCACACAATTTTCTATGTCCAAGAATTTGAAAACAATTGTCAATTGACAAACGTTTTGCCCACACTATAGACGTACTCCAACTCCTCCAAATCCAAATCCAAATTCAATGCCACATAATTTTCTATGTCCAAGAATTTGAAAACAGATGTGAATTGGAACACATTAGTAGTAGAAAACCTCCAATCAAATTGAAAAATATTGAAGCTCAAAAGCAAAAGTAAGATTTAAGTAATACCTTACTAGGACTTTATTAATGATCCTTATGGAAATCACTCTCCACACTTCATAGTTCCAAGACATAACTCCCTCTCTCACTCTCTCTCTCTCTCTCTCTCTCTTCTCCAACTCTGAAATATAGGAAACAGTGACACTAGGGGAGTTTAATGTACACCTACTACCCCCCCTCTCTCTCTCTCACTGAAAGATTGAACCTTTGTAGTCTCTAGACCTTCCTTTGCTCAGTAGCTCTGACCCATTTATTTGCTCTCATTTTCCTCTGTGTGATTGTTTGGAAAGACAAACGTCCGAAAACCAAAAGAGACAAAGAGGAAACAGGAAAACAGAAGAACCCTCTTATGGAGTTTTCCATATGCAATTCCAAAACCTCTGTTCTTTTCTTTAGCTGCTACTGTTTCCTCTCTCAGATCTAACAGCAACCCAACAACCCCTTTATATATCTCTCTCTATCTCTCTCCCTCCCTCCCTCCCTCTCCATTTTGTTGTACCCTCCTTCTGGTTGCTCTGTTTCAGTAGAAAGACAATGAGTAAAGAAGAGATTTTGAAGATCCAGGTTCACCCCATTTCTTCCTATACAAACACATATACACACACCTACCTGATGTCTGTATCTATAGTTTTGCATGTATTATTCTTTTCTTGTTCTGAACTGGAATGCCTTTTCTTGATGTTTCTTGCTTTCTTGTACATGTGCAGACTTGTGTTCTGAAAGTGAACATTCACTGTGATGGGTGTAAGGATAAAGTGAGGAAAATCTTGCAGAAAATTGATGGTATTTTCTCATTCTTTTTCTTCTCTTTTTTTGTTAATAAATCCCCACTAGTTTTCTCAGTTACATGTAGTAGCACATCCTCTGTGTGTGTGTATATATATATATATATATAGAGAGAGAGAGAGAGGGGAGGGAGAGAGAGAGAGAGAGTTTATAAGCTCTGTCTTTGTCTATCAGAAGTCTCAAGATTCTCATTTTTTTTCCCAAGGTCAAAAATTGATCCCAAATTTGTTCAAATCTTTATGAATTTATCTATGGGTCTTTTTGAGCATTCGATTTCGCTGTGATTTAGTTGCTATTTTTCTTGGTAATTTTTTTCACCAAGGGATAAAGTGAGGAAAATCTTGCTGAAAATTTGGTGGTATTTTTCCATTCATTTTCCTCTCTCTTTTGTTAATGAATCCCCACTAATTTCCCAGTTACATGTGCACCTCCTATATATATATAAAATATATTTATTAGGCTAAGTCTTTGTCTCTTAAAAGTCTCAAGATTCTCTCTTTTTTTTTCACTTAATTTTTTTCCCAAGGGAAAAATTGGATCCCAAATTTGTTCAAATCTTGATGAATTTCTTTATGGGTATTTTTTAAATATTAGATTTTCTGTGATTTAGTTGGCATTTCTTGGTAATTTTTTTGTGCTAGGGGTGTACAAAACACATATAGACTCGGAGCAGGGCAAGGTGACAGTGGCAGGAAACATAAATCCAGAGACTTTGATAAGAAAACTTGGAAAAAATGGGAAACATGCAGAGCTTTGGGGTGCTCCTAAGGGTAATTTCCAGAACCAGCTCAATAACCAGTTCAAGAACATACAGATTGACCAAAGTGGCAAAAGTGGGAATAACAAGAATAACAAGGGTGGAAATAATCAGCAAAAGGGTGGCGGCGGCGGCGGTGGAAGTGGATTGGGGCAAATGAAAGGGTTTCAAGATCTGAAGCTGCCACAGTTTAAGGGGCTGAAACTGCCTTTTGGTGGGAAGGATCAGAATCAGAAGGCAGTGAAGTTCAAATTGCCTGAGGAAGATGGTCTGAGTGATGACTTAGATGATGATGATTATGATGATGATGATTACGATGATGATCATGATGAAGAATTTGATGATGAGATGGATGATGCCCATCATCATGTTAACAAGATGAAACCTATGATGGGTAAGGGTCAAGGAGGGCATCAGATGCCTAACATGATGATGATGATGAATTCTCAGGCCAAGGGCGGCGGTGGTGGTAACAATGGAGGAAATGGCAAAAAGGGCGGTGGCGGAGGTGGTGGAAATATACCTGTTTTGGTGAATGGAAGTGGTGGAAAGAAAGGCGGCGGTGGCGGTGGCGGTGGGAACAACAATCAAAATCAAGGTGGTGGTGGCCAACAATCAGGTGGTAAAAATGGTAACAGCAATGGTGGTGGAGGTGCTCATGGTATCAGTAATGGCAGTGGGGGAAAGAAGGGGGGTGGAATGAATGATGGTATTCCAGGCATGCCCAACATCATGAATGGGCACCATGGCATGGGTGGGGGTAATATGGGCCAGATGGGCCAAATGGGTAACAACCCAATGGGTCATATGGGCCAAATACCAGCAGTCCAAGGCCTTCCGACAGCGGCTATGAACGGTGGTGGTGGTGGTGGTGGATACTTCGGTGGAGGTGGAGGACCAGAGATTATGGCTGGTAATCCATACCAGCAGCACCAACAACAGCAACAGCAATTGGCAGCGATGATGATGAACCAACAACGCGCTAATGGAAACGAGCGGTTTCAACCAATGATGTACGCTCGGCCACCACCAGCCGTCAACTACATGCCGCCATACCCATATTCGTACCCGTATCCGTACCCGCCTCCAGCCGACCCGTATACCCATGTTTTCAGTGATGAGAACACCTCAAGTTGCAACGTGATGTGAGAAAATTCGGCAAAAAGTTATGATGACAAGAGTTTGGTGGTTCAATTATAGTACATGGAAATGGTCCATCTCCTTTAGTTATTATGAGTTATCTTCTTCTTCTTCTTTTTGTAACTTTTTCCTTTTGAAAGTAAGCTTAAATTAGGGTTTTGAAGGTATGATATGGGGAGACTACTTATAGGTAATGTATTAAAAATAGTCTTGTGGGAGGATGAGTGTGGTAAGTGGGATATGGGTTGTGGGCTTTTTTCTTGGTTGTTTAAAAACTGTTGTTTATATGTTGGGAACAAAAATAATATAGGGAAAAGAGAATGGGTGTTTGGCAAAAAGCCCCCTTCCCCTCTCTCTCTCTCCCCATTTCTCTCTCCCCATTTTTATATTCTCCAATTCATTGTCTCTCACAATGCCTACAATAAGTTATGTTAGATTTTTTCCATCTCAGCAAGTCTTTACGCACAACTTTTATACGTAAATTTTCTTATAGATGTATTTGGAATCGTTTGAATCGCACGGAATTTCTAAAAATGATATGGGTTTGTGTGTATTGAGCGATTTTTATTTGCAATAGTATATACGAACTACAAAGGGTAACACCTCGTAGTTAAGAACTGAGATATAAGAATTTGTTCTTTTGAATATATAGGAAATGTCAAATAATTGAGTGAATCTGTAGGCACAAGAAAAGGAATTGTTTTTCCATTTCTTTAAAGAAGTTTGTTTATTTTTCTTACCTTTAATGGTGTCTCCTGTCAATAAACAGTAAAATTAATTATTTAAAAATTAATTAAATATGTGTAATTTGATCCGATTATTTTGAGTTGAGGAAAATAAATATCACACTACTCATGGAGCCTAATGTGGTGGGGCTCAGCCCCCCTATATTGAGCAATGAACAGACCACTCAACAAGCATGATGACCCCACAAAAAGTGTGTGTATATATTGTTCAATTTGGCCAAAATTAACTCAGGCTAGATTATCTGGCTTATTTTTTGTCTTTATTTAAATTTTTTTTGTATTTATTATTTTTATGTTATTTTTTCGTGGATTATTGGTTCGTATCGACGAAAGGAATCTAAAAAGTATAAAATTATGTCCAAAAGTTTAAAAAAGTCACTAAAAACAAAAATAAGCCAACACAGACGTTGTTTTTGGCTTTTTTTTGTCTTTTCTGAACTTTTTTTAATTTTTTAACATAATTTTATACTTTTCTGAAATCTCTTGTCGAGACGAACCAACAATTATCAAAAAATTGATGAAAAATAAAAAATTAAAAAAAAATTTCAAATAAAGACAAAAAACTAAACAGTGAATAATCCAATAATTCAGCCAGGCCAAATGGACCCATAGGGGTCGATTTTATAGACTAATACTTTTTAAAACTAATATTAGATCAATATTTAAACTCTTTATTTTTTATTAAATTTTAATGATCCCAATCGTTCAATGTATTTAACATGTTTTTAAAGTACTCGCGAGAAATCAGCTCAAAATATTATCGAAAAAAACTTGATCCAAATAATTGTTCAAAATGCTGACATGAACTTTTTTATGAAACTGTTTGGATTAAACATTTTTCGATAATGTTTTGAGCTGATTTTTCGTAAATACCCTTAAAAATATGTTTTAAACACATTGAACGGTTTGAATTATTAAAATTTAATCAAAAATAAAAAGTTTAAATGTTGATCTAAAAAATGTTAATATATAAAGTCTTTTCCATATGTGTGTATATATAGGGGAGGTAAGTTAGTAATCTTGTGATTGATGTTGGTTTGTTTTTGTGGTGGTGGTTAGGGCTGCAAACGAGCCGAGCTTTGGAGTGCTCGAGTTCGGGTCGTTAACTAAACGAGCCAAAAAATTGAGCTCGAGCTCAGCTTGTTTGTAAACGAGCCGAGCCGAGCCGAGTTGCACGAAACTCATTTACTTAAACGAGCCTCTTTAAATGAGCCGAACCTCTAAAACGGGGCGAGTTTTTACGAGCCGAGCTGAGCTTTCGAGACTCGAGCTCGGCTCGTTCACCAAACGAGCCTAAAATTCGAGCTCGAGCTCGGCTTGTTAACTGAACGAGCCGAGTCGAACTGAGCCCTTATCGAGCCGAGCCGAGCCGAATTCGCGAACAGCTCGATTCGTTTGCAGCCCTAGTGGTGATGGTGGACACTTTGATGCACTGTGTATGATGGTAGTGGTGGGGATGCCGCAGCATTGAATAATATTTTCTGTTGTAAGGACTCGGAAAATTTGAGTTTTAAAAATAATTATTTGAAAGTTTATTTTGGATAAATAAACTTAATTAATTGTGTTATGTATCGAATTATAACCATAGGACCCGAACCCGGGGTCCCTTGTTTTATTTCGTGCGCGTGTCCTTATTTGGTTATTGACTTGGGTACCCTTGTGAGAGTTAAAAATCAGATTTTGGGGCTTAGGAAAAAAAAACCCCCCATTTCCCTCAAACCCTCTCTCTCTCCCAAACCCTTACTCTCCTCCTTCTCTCTACAAATTCCACCTATCCAAGCCACCATTGTTGAATTCCTTGGAGGTATAGGAGGCTTGTATCGTGCCTAGCGTGGAACCGGAGTCGGATCGTGGTTGGAAGCTCGGAAGAGAGGATTTGAAGCTCAAAGAGGATTTGGAAGCTAGGGCTTGTATTCTTCACCAAATTCGTCAATCCGAGGCTTGAGGTATCCTCTCGGAGTTTAGCATGGAGAGCTTGGAGTGCATGAGATGATGCATCATTCTGGAGGACTACGCATAGATTGTATGTTGAGTCTTATAACTCATCTGAAATATTTTTTTATTTTGTTACAGTTATGTACATTGTAAGCTTCATGTTGACTGGATGATTGGTTGTCAACAAAATATTTGGGTTTATCGGTGAGACTTGTGAGGTTTTCCTAAAAGATATGTATTATTTGTATGTTCGAAATTCGGGGCGTGACAACTTGGTATCAGAGCTATAGGTTCGAATACTTTGAGACCGTGGGGAGACACTTAGTCTCATGGGTTCAAAAAAAAATTGGTTGCATTTGGCATGGTATGAGTGTGCTTGTGTGCGTAGCATCTATTGACCTTGCATCCTCTATTGCTTAAGAGTAGTGTAAAGTGGTGGTCCCGTGTTGGGAAGTTGTTCTAGCCGTTGATTTTGTGTTGGTTGATGATAGAGATAGTGTGACCAGCATTTATGTTTCTTTATGCTGTGGTACGATGCTTCTGAGGCATGAGATTAGGCGGAACGGCTACGAGGTCATCTCTGAAATCGTGAGGCGTGTTGAGAGGCGAGTTCTTTACGACTGCCAGAGTTTGGAAGAGTTAGAATTCTTGGGTTGAGCATGAAAAGGGTTCTACGATAACCGTCCAGAGACTCATGGTGTGAGGGGTACGTTGTTCTCGTTGGCCTTTTGCTCGGGTTGTCTCTCATTGACGGTAGAGCATGAATTTGTTATCGTGGCTGTATCTTCACATGCATTTTGGATTTGGGATCGTGGTTGTTCACCATAGATAGGTGTTTGTGATCTTATTGGAGGACATGGAGAACGATGGGAATCCGGATTCTTTTAAGATTGGTTCATGAGTGTAACGTTAGAGGTGTATGCTGATGCCTACGTGCGGAGTATTATGAGGATGACTTATGATAGTTGGTATGTGTTGATGGGAGAGTTACGTGGTTCGTCTTCGAAAGAGAAGGGTTGAGTCATCGATGAACTTGTTTGCCGGTACCATTACCGCCCTTGTGTTTTCGTCGTTTTGCAATTACGAAATTGGGAGCATTCAACGAGGAGGATTGTAAGAGTTGTGAGACTTGGAGTTTTGAAGCATTTGGTTCTGAGAAGTTTGGAAAGAGGATGCCCTTGTGCGGTTTGGTGACTCAATCGACGATATCGAATCAAGGGAGTCAGATTCGACTAGTTGACTAGAAGCGAAGGATTGTGTTCGAGTTCTCTAACAGGAAAGCGTGCGAGTTTACTTTATTTACGATGAGCCGTTGTGGTTTTTGAATTTATCTGTTTATGTGACATCCATATGTGCTGTATCCGAGTGAGATTTGCACTTATTTTTGACTTTGGTATTGTGGGTCATACGGACATGGTAGTCATATATTTGATGACGATTGGCTGTGATATGCTAGTTTCGTATTGTGATGCATGAGCCGCGTTGGCACGTTTTGTCGATTTCCTGGACTTGATAGTCATGATAGTTGGATGTGGATGTGTGAGTTGTGCTAGCATGTTTAGTTTGTTTTCGTGGACTTGTGATGTCACGATCGAGGTAGTCGTGGACTTGTGGAGTCACGATTATCGTGGATATGAGATGTTGATTTTGATGACTTGATTGTGCGTTGGTTGTTAGATACTCATTGAGCATGGTGTATGCATGAGTCGAATTGATGTGTTTGATTGATTTGTTAGAACGTAATGACTTGACAGTCGGCATCCGTTGAGCTTTGTGAAAACACGGATTGGTTTGTAGTAAAGATTGAGAAAATAGCGGTGTGTCCGTATCTGGGAGTATCTGTGTCTGACTTGTGGATTGTGCATAGAGGTGTCGGTGTCGACCTGTTGGTTTAAATTTCGAGGACGAAATTTCTTTAAGGAGGGGAGGATGTAAGGACCCGGAAAATTTGAGTTTTAAAAATAATTATTTGAAAGTTTATTTTGGATAAATAAACTTAATTAATTGTGTTATGTATCGAATTATAACCATAGGACCCGAACCCGGGGTTCCTTGTTTTATTTCGTGCGCGTGTCCTTATTTGGTTATTGACTTGGGTACCCTTGTGAGAGTTAAAAATCAGATTTTGGGGCTTAGGAAAAAAAAACCCCCCATTTCCCTCAAACCCTCTCTCTCTCCCAAACCCTTGCTCTCCTCCTTCTCTCTACAAATTCCACCTATCCAAGCCACCATTGTTGAATTCCTTGGAGGTATAGGAGGCTTGCATCGTGCCTAGCGTGGAACCGGAGTCGGATCGTGGTTGGAAGCTCGGAAGAGAGGATTTGAAGCTCAAAGAGGATTTGGAAGCTAGGGCTTGTATTCTTCACCAAATTCGTCAATCCGAGGCTTGAGGTATCCTCTCGGAGTTTAGCATGGAGAGCTTGGAGTGCATGAGATGATGCATCATTCTGGAGGACTACGCATAGATTGTATGTTGAGTCTTATAACTCATCTGAAATATTTTTTTATTTTGTTACAGTTATGTACATTGTAAGCTTCATGTTGACTGGATGATTGGTTGTCAACAAAATATTTGGGTTTATCGGTGAGACTTGTGAGGTTTTCCTAAAAGATATGTATTATTTGTATGTTCGAAATTCGGGGCGTGACATCTGTGCACTAGAAGCTAAAATAGAGAAGGAGAGAGAAGCACAGAACAAAATGAAGATAATTTAAGAGCATCCACATTAGTCTTTCTATTTTTTATACAAAATAAGAGAGAAATTTTACTTGTCTATTTTACGGAGCTATATTATAATGTCTCCTGCATTAAACTCTATATTCTATCCCTATTTTATTAAAATATTTTTTTTCCTTTCAAATTTTTTGTTGGCGCCATAAACAAAAAGGGGAGAAAGAAATGAAAGAAACAATAAAAATAAAATCTTAGGAGTGAGCAGGTTCTCCTTAAAACTAGAGAAGTACTATAGTGTTTGGAAAATAGGAAAAAGTGATAGAGAGACTGATGTGAAGAGTTATTAAGAAGACTTTTTCCTCAAATTGGAGAACGAGGACATTTGAGGAGCTTGATGTGGATACTCTAACTACTTTATGTTTATCGGAAAATCTAATGGCGTTGACACTTTGCCGTGATGGCTAGTTAGTGTCTGGTCTAATCAAAACAGATCGAATAAAAAGAATAATGTATAAAAAGCGTATCGATATTTGCATATTGTGTATTAGTATCCGTGAATATACACTGACATTCGTAAAATATGTGTTGATATTCGTATTCATTTGGCACTTTGTGAATATTATTCACCATCCGCTAGTAGTGGTTAGCAAAATTCGAATAAAAAAGATAGATTCAAGAGTTGTTCGAAATGACTCACACATATCGAACAATTCTGAAAATATTTATACGTTTGTGTGCAATATTTATACAATAAGGGCCCATTTTAAAAAGTCATTCGAGCAAGTTAGGAGACTGTTCTAGCAGGCTTCGTATTCGTAGAAAGCCTATAAATTACATACTGAATGTCCAAACCTTATTACCTGCACAACCGAAGCATTCTAGAGATATTGTCGAGTTGAGGGTTTCATCTTTGAGATTTGAAATCCCCTCAGGTTCTATTCACAAGATCTTGTCTATCGATTCTCGTGAATGATTTCGGGCGGGCTACCTTCCAACGGGTTATGAATGTGGCATTTAGTGATCTACTGGGTAAGTTGATTGTGGTGCACTTAGACGAAAGATTTTTGTCAAGCAACATGTGGTGTGGCCGATTGAGTGCATTTCGTATTCAAAATATCAAGTGCTTAAATTTGAGCAACTGTGTGCTGATGACTAGACGAGTGTTGGGCTAATTTAAGTTCATGTAGAGGTAAAGCTCCTTTTGAGGCCTATTGATTTGAATTATAATTTCACAAAAGTATAAATTTTATCGTAGATGCATGAAATACACGTAAATGTCTGTTTGCTGAATAGTGCTTTCGAGTCGAGAGCACTGAATAACATATCTCACAAGGAGGTAAGAGGATATTGAATTATGGAATTCTATGGATGGTCATATGCAAGATTGCTCTGATCTCGAGGTTAAGTTATGGAATCTATTGAGAGATTTTGAGTTGATTAGGGATCAAAAGACTCGGGTAGTCAGGTTGATTCGACAATGATTGTCCAAATAATCAATGAGTAATTCTCCCATAATGTGGTTTACACCATTCTAGCGCAAGAATGCAAAGCCCTCATAGAGGTTGCAAGAAGTACAGTGAGTCACACGTTGCGTGGAAAAATCGAAGTTGTTGGTGTTCTTGAAAGAATAAAAATTAACCAATATGATAACTTGGCGAGCTACGATTCCTCCCTAATACGGCCTATAACATCCTATCGCAAAAAATACAAAGTCATCATCGATGTTAGGGAAGTATGTTGGGCAAGAATATCAATAATTAGCTCGACTATATCCCGACTGAGATAAGCCCTATTTGGCTTGTAGTTAGTATTTATTTAAATTTTTTGTCTTTATTCATTTTTTTTTTGCATTTGTTGTTTAAATCTCAATATTTTGTAGTTTACTGGTCCGTCTTGATGAAAGGAATCTAATGAGTATAAAATTGTGTCCAAAAGTTAAAAAAAAATCACTAAAGACGACGAATAAGTACAAAAAACTCTGTTTTTTTATTTATTTTTGTCTTTTCTGAACTTTTTTCAAATGTAGCCGATGATTGATAACTTTTCTGAAAGCTCTTGTCGAGATGAACCAATAAATAAAAAAAAATTGATGAAAAACAAAAAATTACAAAAAAATTTCAAATAAGGACGAAAAAAATTTCAATAAATAAACACATAAAAACCACAGTCCAAATAGGGCCATAATCTTCTTACTCGAGATTGAGAAATTCAAAACTACCCATTATCCAATACAAACCTAAAATTCCTAATAATAAACCAAAATCTCCGACTCGATTAGTTACAAACGCTTTTTGTTACCTATGTTTTTTAGGAATTTCACAAACACAAACTATATATATAGATCCCGATATAGATACGTCTAAAACCGTCACATTGAGTTTTTCAAAGTAATATAAAGTTATGTTCATCGAAGGTTCCGAACGCATTAGTCTTGGGATATTTCACTCTTATTATAAACGAATAATATCTCAAATGGGTGCAATCAGATGTGATCAGCACTCTGTCTAATCAGTCACTGATGGACGTGGGGTCCAGTGTTCTTTCACAAAAGTACATCTCTGTCTTTTTTCCTCAGCATATTCATAATCGTACGGTAATACGAATTTCAAAGACTTGTACCTTTTGCTTGAAACGTGTGGACTGTGATGCAGACGATAACAATTTCTTGATTTATGATGCCAGCGGCGGATGGCTCGGATTTTAATTGGGTGTGTACGGTAATATATAAAACAAATAGTGAACAGGGTTTTGGGACGTACGATTAGTCTCGTGATTTAACTTACGGTCGGACGATTCTCTGTGATCTGAGGGGCAATTTAATGCTTTGTGCGCGAGATTCTAAATTATCTCAAAGACTGTGTTTGGTTACAAAGCAACCTTTACAGTCTGTTTGGCAGCTTACGAAAGAAAGAAAAAACAAATTTTTGTGTGTGTGAGAGAGAGAGAGAGAGAAAGATAGAGAATTTTTTTTTTTAAGAGAAAGTCTAAAAGTAAAACACTTTGTACACAAATAGAGATACGAATGTGTTTTAAATTGTTCGATTCATATAAAACACACATTATGATAAAAAAAACTCTTTGTGTATTGAATAATTTTGAACACATTTATTTTTAAATTTGTGTAGAAAGAAATTAATTGATAATTTATAACTTTGGAATAATGAATTCCCATCAAATTCTCATGAAGTAAGTAGGAAATAAATAAATGTACGTAGGGTTTATCAACGTCTCTAAAATATTTGCCATAGTTAGAGCAGTTAAACCAACTCTCATACAATTCTCGGTGCCAGTTACTTATTATAATTCCAAGACTCAGATTGTTAATATTAAATATTTATAACTAGAAATCCAAATCAAATCAGGCTGCGTGCCTATTAAAAAATGAGTCGACGACTCATATGCAATGGTTTTGTTAAGGGAATCCCCGGAAGTGGGGGCCCTGTTGTGCGCAGTGCACAGCAGGGTGTGCTGCGCGCCAAAAAGGCGTTGTTTTGGCGCACAAAATATTGCCCAAAAATTATTCGGTCAGTTTTTTACTGTTCGGACAGTGTTTTGTGTGCCAAAACGATGCCGTTTTAGCGCGCAGCACGCCCTGGACCCTCGGTTCCGGAATCCCCATCACTCATAAATTTCTTCATGAAAGATATAAATAGAAAAATCCCGAGATGAATATGCTCGGAAGAATTATTTGAAAATTTAACTTTTAAGCTCTTTATTCGAGAAACAAGCCTGTCGTGTCTGCCTTTACTAGTTATGAAAATTGCCTATTGAAATGCCCCCATCATTTGTGAAGGTATCCACTACTTGTTAGCTTCGTGCTAAAGTGTACTTGATTGCAATGATAAATAATGTTATAGCAAGATTGTTGTTTGTAAGGAAGTTTCCTCTTTGTTAGATTGAGTGGTTAAACATAAGATAAATTTCACTTAGACCCCTGAGGTCTCTAACAAAAAGATAGCTCTCTCTAATTTTTAGAAGACCCCCTTGTCAAAAACGGAAGCTAAATGGTGTTAATGGTGTTCTCAGAATTACTTAAATGCCCCCGTCTGTAAATTTAGTGTGGATCGCATGGAATTTTTAGTGCTTTGATGGAGTTGACAAATGCAGTTGAGATGAGTTCCACCCTTCTAAATGCAAGGTGGGTTGAAGGAATTTGAGGGAGAGATCTCAAAACATGCATGCATATACCATCACTCATACTCTAGAGACGAAGGGGGAACAACAGGTCAGGGTTTGGATTGATCTATCGTAACAGATAGAGACACAACTTAGTACTATTTATTCGAATGAGGAAAAAAGAAGTACGATTTCAATTCGACAAAAGCGGGAGCGTTTTCGCTATGATTCTGTCGAAATCTCCAATGATTAAGGATATAGTTTTCATTATTGTTTTCTAAGGAAGTTTCCTCTTTGCTAGACTACATGAGTGATTAAACCTATTCAAACACAACATGAGAATATTCCAAATTTCAAGGGGCCACCACAATGTGGTTAGGTTTTTTAAGTAGGCCATTATATTGAATTCTTTTCCTTTTCGAATGACAGCCATATAGTGATGCTAGCAATGATAGGCCAAACACTTTTATGCATTGATTGATTTACAACATTCTTTAAAATTTTCAAAATATACATACTAGTTAATTGGCTATAATGATAAAGTTTTCAAATTTAAACAAATAGTGAACAGGGTTAAGGGATTAAAAGGAGTGGAAGGATTATTAATAGTCCAATCCCATCTCTAATCTCCCAATCAAACAAGCCCATTAGGTAATAGGCTATAGGGTGGATTGCATGCAACTAGTATCCATTGTTTACATTACTAGGGTATCTAATATTGCTCGTCTAATTCGTTTGTCAAATTTTTTGTTATCGGTCTAGTAGAGCCTTCTTGTCTCGAAGTTGTTTTTTGATTTCATAAGAATTCTAATTTCCATGTATTGAAAATTTCGGATACATCTGCGTCTAAAACTTTATAGAAAGAAATTAATAATTTATAGCTTTGGAATAATGAATTCCCATCAAAACCTCGTGAAGTAAGTAGGAAATAAATAAATGGACGTAGGGCTTATTAACATCTCTAAAATTTGTCATAGTTAGGACAGTCAAACCATTAATACTCACAAGAGTTTCCGGTGCTGGTTACCTATAATTTCAAGAGCTCAGATTGAATCAGTATGTCAATATTAAATGTTTAGAATTAAAAATCCAAATAAAATCTGACCCCATACCTATTAAAAAATGAGCCGGTGACTCATCTGTTATGGTTTTGTTAAAGGAATTCCCATCACTCAAAAATTTCTTCATGAAATGTATAAATAGAAAGATCTCAAGATGACTCTATTTATCAGAAAACCTACTTGAAAATTTAACTTATATATTCTTTATCCAAAAAACAAGCATGTCTTTTCTATCTCTACTAGTTGTGAAAATTGCCTATTGAAATGGCCCTATCGTTTGTGAAGGAATCCACTACTTGTTGATTTCATGATAGAGGTGTACTTGATTAGAATGGTAAATAATATTAACAAGAGTTGGTTTTCTTTGTTGTTTCTAAAGAAGTTTTCTCTTTGCTAGGTAGAATGATTAAAAACATAAGATAAATTTTACTTAGATCCCTGAGGTTTCTAACAAAGAGATAGCTCCCTCCAGTTTTTAGAAATGATTGAGGCCTCCCTTGTTAGAAAAAGAAACTAAACAGTGTTCATGGTGTTTCCACTGGTAGGAGTCGGAATGAAGGTCTACCGGACAGATCGAAAGCCTAACAATCTGTAGGCCTAATCCCAAGACTGGATATCAAGACGGGTTGACGACGTTGCCCAATAGATAGCTGAGCCGACGTGTCATCCAGAAAATCTATACGAGATTTGGAACTTATGAAGAGAAATCCAAAATAGATATTCGCAACTTATGAAAAGATCCATGTAATCCTATTTAGAAATTCGAGAAATTATGGAAGGATTTTAGAATTGAATCCACGGAAAGGATCCCGATTATTTTAGTAGAAAAACAACAAAGTAGAATGGTAAAAATATAACTCTACTTCATCAAAATGCCGTCGTCTAGGATCGCATGAACTGTTTAGTTCTTTGAGATAGTTGACGTATGCAGTTGGGATCAGTTCCACCCATCTCAGTGCAGGCTGGGTTGAAGGAAATTTGAGGAAGAGATCTCTACACATACATGCATATACCATCACCCATACTTTAGAGATGAAAGTGAAAAAATGGGTTAGGGTTTGGATCGATCTATCGAAACAGATAGAGACACAACTCAGTATTTTCGATCCAAGGAGGAGGAACAAATAAATACGGGTTCAATTCAATGAAGGCAGCAAAAAATGTCAGCATTGTCGGAAACATGGGCTGTTGCCACAATTATATTGCGTAATGGGCCGAGAGACTACCAACATGAGAGTAGAGGCTAAGTACATGGACCGTCGCCATGCTGAATTGACCGACCTGTCACTCGGTCAGACGATTAGAACCTTCTGGAATTGAAAGGGCACCCGAATAGGAAAAATAAAATTTTTGGAAAGGTTCATGTTAAGGAAACTCTTATACTGCAAGAAAATAGCCAGATTTTGCAATGAACAAATTGGGAAGGATTCCGTATTATTCACTTACGATGCTAAGACACTTGATTGCTTCTACATATAAAAATGCAAAGCAAGATCAGGTACGTTACAAGTATAATTACTGTTGTACTTTTATTCCAAACATTCTAACTTAAGGATCAAAAATGAATATTCTCCGGCTGACACCAACTGGTTGTTCTCTGCGTAAGCTATATGAGCTGCTTGAATCAAATAAACGAACAAAATCAAATCTGGGGATATTCGCAACCCCACCATTTTTATTGTTGTTTTCCAAGGAAGTTTCCTCTTTGCTAGACTACTTGTTCATTCACATAGATAGTGGTGATTAAACATATTCCAAACACAAACATGACAATATTTCAATTTTCAATGGCCCACCACAATGAGGTTATGTTTTTTAAGCAGGCCATATTTCAAGGACACAGTCCCATGTAATTGAATTCTTTTCCTTTTCAAATGACAACCATATAGTGATTGCTGTTTGCTAGCAATGATAGGGTGAACACTTCTATAGTTTTATGCATTGATTGATTTACACCATTCTTTAAAATTTTCAAAATATACATACTAGCTAATAGGCTATAGGATCTAAATCTTCAAATTTATACACCCAAATTAGTCGGATATAGGTGGTTTGCATGCGCCTAGTGTTCATCGTTTACTACTAGGATTACTAGCGTATCTAAACTTGCTTATCCCTTTTTTTCTCTCAAACTTTTAGTTATCGGTCTAGTAGAACATTCTTGTCTTGAAGTTCTTTTTTAATTTCTTTAGATTCCATATTTCCACATATTAAAAGGTTTCCTCTTTCCTGCGTATACATTGTTTGCTCTTTGCTATTTTCCGTCCAAAGTTGAGTCTTGAGATTTGACGACAAACTTTAAAAGTCATACATAGAGTTGTGTTTTATGAGAAAAATAATATGCTATTGGGGTTAGTATACCTCAAATTCGGGGGGCTGTAGTGTAGTTTGCACTACAACCCTATAGTACGAACAAAATGATATTGTTTTGTTGATGAATTGTTACCAAAATATATGACGTCAAAACGATATAATTTCAAGGGGCAGTAATTTTAGTAACAATTTGCCTCATCATTTCACTCATACTACAGGAATTGCTCTAAAACCCTCGAATTAATCCATATATCCCAGCCCTAAAAATCATAGAACCCCCGTATATGCGGCTTCATTTTGACTCTAAAAAATAAACGCAAAAAAATTAATGAAATTGAAAACAAAATCACTCAATTATCATATGATACTGACTATTTTTAGAAAATAATAATAACTTAGTTCAAAGTTAGGCCAAGCAACCTTTACCTAATATGGTCACTTTGTAAAATTTGTGGTGGCATGGCTTTTCCATTTAAAAAGAAAAAAGAAAAAAAAAGTGGGACCCATCTCTTCAAACAGCACAATGGAAAGCATACGGGTATCACTTTTATCCCTTGTGTTAAATGCATATTTATGAATATCTCTATGTCTATCATTTAGGATCACTATTTAGCTAGTAGCTAGAATTTCAATTTGGACTCATTAGGTTTTCAACTTTTTGATGACTTGACATTTAGTGCACGTCTCCATCCTTACACACACACACACACACACACACACACACACACAATATATATATATATATATATATATATATATATATATATATATCATAACCATCTAATTTGATTCGTTCTCAATGGTCATGAGATAATAATATTAGAGTAATTCTTTCATCGACAAATGCTTCTATTATATTCGTAGTCTTGGAAGGATCGATATATAAGAGCCAACTATGTAGTATTTGCATCGAGAATTTAAGTATTGTGTACATCATTAGTTCAATCATTTGTAGGAACTATTCGTAATAATGAACTTACAGCCTAGATTTGTTTATCATAAAAAGATTCATTGTTCCTGACCAAGTCAAGAGAAACGATGAACAAGTACGTAGAGATAGATAGAGCGGTATAAATTTAATTATTTGAACAAAAGTTAAAGTTCTATCTTAATCCGAGTGAGAATATATAGTATTTCTTTTCTGCACGTCTATATAGTTGGAAAAATCAAACATCTCAGAGATAGATAGGAGGTAGAAATTTAATTATCGAACGAACTGCACTCTTTCGTAATTGTCAAGAGTCTATTGATGAGAAGCGACTAGAGAAAGTTTGAACTGATCAATTCCTATAGTGATGAATATTAGCACAATTGAAATCCCTTGAGAGTTATACATTTGTGTACTAATAAAATCGTTCACTATTTTTTAAAGCTCGATCTCTATCACGGATGAATCATATACATTGCTAAGGGTGTGTTCGTTTTAGGGTGTTTCTGAAATAGTTTTAGAAACATGTCTCTGAGACGTTGTTTGGTTATAAGTGTCTCAGAAACTGTTTCAGAAACTGTTTCTGAAACTTTTTCTTTTATAGAGAGAAAAAGTTGTCTGGGAGAATGTTCCAGAAACTGTTTCTGAAACTGTTCCAGAAACTTGTTTGAGAGAAAGTCTCTCAAACTCATAACCGAACACACCCTAAGAAAAACCTTGAACGAGTATAGAAGAACTTTCCCTCCCATAAATAAATATTTCTTAGTAGGAGCATAAACTGAAACATTCTGGAGCTATAAAATTAGTTGTTAAATTGTTAACACCACATAAAAACATTTCTACTAAAGTAGCTATTTTTCTAATAGTCGAGATGTCGGATCGATTTTGAGATTACTCCCAATTTAATGTCGACTAGTTTTTGGGGCTCTGAAATTAACAACTGAACAAATCTCTGGTTGCCTCTAGTGATTAGTTTTAGTGAAATTCGACCTCATGACCTTAAGGGATAAAACTATTAGTCATTCTTTTTCATCGACTGAACCAACCCAATGGGATTCTAAAGCATCTGTTAATATACAAATATGAGAAAACACACACAGAGAGACACACATATACATATATGTATATGGGGGTGTGTGTATATATATATATAGAGAGAGAGAGAGAGAGGGAGGGAGGGAGGGAGGGTCTTGTCTGTACCTAACATTGTAGTGTTTGTACGAAAATGGGAGGCTTGAGTGGAGGCTGCACTCAATAGTGGAAACTGCACTACCCACAACATGAAAAAGACCCGAGTGTAGATTTTTGTGCATGGTGTTAGATAACAAGAAGTTAAGTCACAAGACACTCTCTTAAAAGTTCTTGTACCCAGGTACTATCCACTTGCGAAGAATTTTGGAGGTGATTGTAATGAGCAAAAATCTCACTCGTTGGCCTAAACGACGAGCAGATGTGAGAGCAAAGAATCACCCAACGAACGAATGAACTCAGGCCTTTTTTCAGATAAAATTGCCAGCCCGAAACTTGCCTATGACCGACAACTCCCAATGAGCCTTTTGACAAGACACGAACATTTTCCATGTTGCGGTTCTGTCCAGTTTGTTCCTGGGTGGGGTTAGGATCAAGAACATCTGAATAATTGCCTTTCAAGTATTCGAAGTTCGGTATAGGGAAAAAGAGCCGAATTTACGAGATCATGATTCATTTCAATTGATAACCACCACGAACACGATCGATATATCCAAATTTGTTCAGTAAAACTTGAATGAAACTACAATTAATTTTGAGGCAACCATTGATCACACGAATGAGTTAGTTATTAAATCTCTTTAAAAAAATGAAAAACTAGACCATTTTTTCCGGTTAGCTAGAAAGATGACCAGTCTTCTCATAACTTATAATAATTCATATTTTCGATCATAGTATCTCTCTAATTTGGAAAAAGCGAAAGACCCCTAACGTTATTCAAATGGACGCTAGTCGTTTAGTTGAGAGCAAATCCACTGTTACGATAGGACTTTCAACAAAGATGGTTGATCAACAAGTTTAGACTACTTTATTGGCAATTCGGCTGTCCCAAGATTGTAACATCTTGAATTAATGGGACATTTTGAGACCCTGTTTCTATTTCGAGCCTAGTGTAGGAAAGGGTCACCGCGCAAGATTCTTTGAAGCAATTTTTGGAGCTTATCCGAAGTAGAAACTTGAAAATCACTTCATCTATAAACCAAAATCAGATAAAAGTCAGACCTAATGATAACAAGTTCTATTCAAATACTAATTTTACATATAAATATATTTTTATATTTAATATATGCAGGCCAACTTATTGACTAAATCAAAATTTAGTCTTCATACATGAGATCAAACTCACTGGCCTAACACGAACGCTGACCAAATATTTGGTCGGCAATGGTGTAAAAAAATTGATGCCCTTTTCAATTGTTGACTAAATCAAACTTTGGTCGGCATTGGTGACTATTTGGCCAACTCGGGAAAAATAAGCTTTTTGACGACCAAATTTATTTTCGTCGGCATTTTCTATCAGCTTTTTGTTATAGTGAGACAAGAGCTCAACAATTGTAATAGTAAGAGCATCAATCACTTGTCGAGTCGAACGCTTCACCCTCAACATAACTCAACGCGATAAGTTTCATTTTGCTGACTCAACGGTACGGTATCTTCATACATTTCTAACCAAGTCAATTGAAAATAAAACCAGCTAGTAAGCAAGCAAGCGAGCTTAAGAATTAGATCAAAGCCATGAACCAAGGTTTGAGGTGTCCGAATCAGACTAAGAAAATAGATAAGAAGTTCGTGATTTCGAATAAGTAGCATGTGCTTCGTTCTAGACGGGTGGAGTCATTGAAAATCTTATTTAATGATTCAAACTTTTTTTTTTTATTTTGTGAATTTCTCTACATAAATTAAAAGTGTAAAGGTCATATTGGACTTGCATGTGCTAAAGAATGATAACAACCTCATGAATTGTCCTAGTGTTGAATTAAATTCAAAAAAGTTTCACAGAAGGCTGTTTTATTCGATAACTTTTTCTTCTTCTTTTTCACATGCATTATTTGGCTTCTGAGAAAAGTCATCAAAACAAATGATTACTTGAAAAGCAAGACTAGTACTCTTTAGTTCGTGTAGGGCTACAAATGAGTCGACTTTTAGAGTGCTTAAACTCGACTCGTTAATTAAACGAGTCTAAAATTTGAGTTCGAACTTAGTTTATTTGTATGAGTCGAGCCGAATTTTTGAGACTCAAGGTCAGCTAGTTTACGAAATAAGTTTAAAACTCGAGCTCGAACTTGGCTTGCTAACTAGACGAACTAAGCTGAGCCAAGCTCTTTAACGGCTTGATTCGTTTGCATCTCTACGTTCGGTTAGCAATTTTTTCCTCGATTTCGTCTATTTCGAACTTTGAGTACCTAGATCTATAATTACAACTATAAGTTAGTGCCATACTGGCTCGAGTTTGATTGAAAAGCACTCAGACACCTAAGTCAATATTCAAAAAAGATGGAGAAAGAAAGTATTGGGCTAGGATTTTTAAGGTTATGCGTGCGTCTCAGACTCCTCCAAGTATTGTTTCTTTTATACATATCACAACTTGAGCATCAAACATAGATTGACACATACAGAACACAGTCCTCATTCTCAGTCGATCACATGGGCGGGTCCATATAGCTACCAAAAATTACTGATAGATCTTGTTATTAAATTAATGTATTTTTAGTTCTATTCAATATTATTTGATATTACTAGAATTATTTAAACACGTTTCTAATCAAACAATATATCAGAGAATTTCAGGTAATATTTTGTATTTGCGTAAGACTCAAACATTTAGATCAGAATCGATCACCTAATGCTTCAACACTTTTTATAACTAAATATTTATGGAAAACACAAGTTTAGAATAAGAAGTGACCCGCGCGACAACGGTAGCTCCAAGAGTTCACTCCCTTCACTAGTCAACGAAGCTTCATTTTCGAATACACTACCGTATCCAATCAGAAACCAATCCAATGATAAGAAAGCCATCGACAGAACCTGTGATAGCAATAGCTGAACTTAATGGTTCTTGAATTCAATTTTTGCTAACTTCGGGTATAACACAATTAACACCATAGGTCTTACTTTAACCGCCAACGATAGACGGAGACTCTTCTAACCCTAAAGTTTTTTTTTTATATATATAACAACAAAAGACCCTTATTTCTTTCAATTTTGTTGCTTGCAGGACTTATAGAGGAGTATGTTGTGTATTATGCACAAAATAACATGCTGTGCGTTAAAATTACACGTTTTAACGCTAAAATAACATCATTTTTTAGATGCCGAAATGACATTAACATGACGCACAACACATCACACGATCCCAAGTCCCTTGATTTGAGAACCGAGTCGAGCTGGGTCGAGTTTGTGAAAATGGTTTGAGTACTATTATCGTGAATCTGTCAAAACAATAGGGCTGAAACGGGAAATTTAAAAAGGGGGAGACGTTGACGGAACCTCAGTGTAACGGCAACTATTGTCGGTTTCTGTGAACAGTAGGGAATCTTTTTCTCTGGGTTTTCGAAGTGGGGCCTACACATCAGACAACCGCTCCACCTATGGGAGCTGTGATCGTACACGTGGCATGTCTTGTGGGTGGAGCTGGTTTAGCCAACGAGGAGGTGGGATGCGGTGATAGCGACACTTTGGCGCGTTCCCTATTTTGGCGAGTATCCAAGGATTACTTTAGTGATCCTATTTTATGAATTTATTAGTTTTTTGGGTAAATTTCACCAACGTCCCTGAGGTTACTAACAAATGCATTGTCCTCCTTTGTGGTTCTAACAATTGCACTGTCCTCTCTTGCCTTACAAAGTATTGTTTCAGGATCTCATGCCATTCATTTCTATTAGTTGTCTGTTAAGAAAGATCATGTTATCATACTATTTTTATTAAAACTCTTTTTTATTAGTTGACTCTTTAAAGTTTTCATTGAAATATAAGATAATAAGATAAGGAGACAAAAATAAGATAATAAGACAAGATAATTGAATACGCGCTGCCGATCAAAAAAAAATTGAATACGCGCTCAAATTTCCTTATTTCTCTGATAACAAAGTTGGCTATGTATATGTCATCGATTGTACAAGTTTGTGAAAAGGGTTGCACAAGTAAAATAAGAGAGAGTGGGTTGATTGACAAAAGAGAAGAATAGCCACATCTAGAACTTCGCAAAGTCATTATAAACAAATTTGTCTAATTTTCAACCAACATATGGGATTCATCCCCGTAAAAGTTCTAACCTACACAATATTAATGGCAAGAGAAATATCTATTTTGAGTTTTTTATTGGATGCATCACTCAGTCTGCTCACAAGGTAATATGTCAAAAATGCTCCAAATAAAGAGATTTGACGACTTCACACGAAAATAAGAAGTTTAACATTAATTGCTCAAGCCAAACTAAGTAGAAGAACTCAAGTAAGTTTGCCCCTTGCCTACAAGAGTTTATGGATCGATGACTCCTACTACAATGTAGAAGACACACACAATCTTTTATCCATATATTTAGAAACAAATACAAACGTTAATGGGAATGAACATCTTTTTTTTTTCTTGATAGAATTAGGTTTGGTCATCAAAATTTTGTTAGTGGAAAGTACATATATCATCAAAGAGCAAAAAATTATGAGTAAATTGCACTAACCTCCCTTGACGTTTTTGATAAATGCAAAACCTCTCTTGTTAAATACTTGGTAAAGTATGAGAAGTTTGTGTATTTATCAAAACTTTAAGGGAGGTCTCTGTATTTATTAGAAACCTCGAGAGAAATCAGTGCATTAATACTAATATGGTTTATTTACCCCACAAAAGTAAGGATAAACTTCACTTAAGGATAAACTTCACTCATCTCCCCTGAGGTTTTTTTTTTTTTGACAAAAACACTGACAGCCCATGAGGTTTATTAAATTACACTATTATTCATTGCTTTTGCTGATCAAACTCCCCTCTTTTGGATGAAGGTTAATTTTTGGAGGGAAAATAAAGACAAGTGATGATGTTATGTTGATTCCTATTATAAATGTGCAAACCACCCTACCTAACAAGGTTAGTGTATGCTCGAAAGTGTGTGCGCGCTTGTTTTTGTGTGTGTGTGTGGTGGGTGGGTTTTTTTTTTTTTTTTTTTTTTGGGGGGGGGGGGGGGGTTGTGGTTGTGTTTGTGGTTTAAGAAAGAAGGTGGTTGAAGCTTCTTTGGAAATTGCCTTGCCCTTTGGTTGAGTACTTTGGACATTTACACAGGAATCAGCATGACATCATTGCCTGTTCTAGTTTTCTGTTCAAAAATTAGCGTTCGTCCAGGAGAGTCTAATTATATTGTCAACAAAAGCGAGGAAAAGCAATGTAATTTAAAAAACTTCAAGCAATGTCAGTGCATTTGTCAGAAACTTCATGGAAGGTCGGTGAAATTAATAAAGTTGCCAAAAGAACCAACAAAAGGTCCATCCTTTCCCAAAAGAATTCAAATTGTAAGGTGAAGTTTTCCCCCATCAACTTGCCTGGGACCATTAACATTTTTGTGCCTGGACTCTTCAATATCATTACAAATTGGTCCATGATTGGAGTATGCAAACTAAAATTGTTATGCCTACTGTGAAACTTCATACTCCAACAACAGCTCTAGAAAAAGACTGGTCAATGTGTAAGTGTAACCATTAATAGTTATATGATAACCAACAAGTAATAATCATATTGGTGAATAAGAGCCATACACATCTACTTACAGCCAGTTAAAAGTAAACACATGTCGCTACTGATCTCCGTTTACCACCAATCGATGTGTCTCTGATAATAGTAAAAAGAAAAATGTTGAATATCAAGGCCAAGGCACTAGGGTCAGCGATGTCATTTCGATAGTAGTTCTACTAATGGGTAGTATGAACAAGAAGCAAAGTTGAGAAATCAAGACACGAATTAACAACAGACTGAGCCGGTACCGTTGTAAACCTGCAGTTGTCCAACAAGTAATAATCAAATGGGTTTCACCAATAAGAGCCATACCATCTACTTACAGCCAATTAAAAGAAGCACGTGTCGC
This sequence comes from Arctostaphylos glauca, assembly GCA_019985065.2. Taxonomy (NCBI): domain Eukaryota; kingdom Viridiplantae; phylum Streptophyta; class Magnoliopsida; order Ericales; family Ericaceae; genus Arctostaphylos; species Arctostaphylos glauca. Next base: position 29,324,227 of record JAHSPW020000010.1, on the reverse strand, counting down.
TACTAATCTCGGTTTACTATCAATCAATTGGTATCTCACAATATTCAAAACCAAAAAAAAGTTGAATATCAAAAGCATCTCTGTGACTTCATACAGTTGCAATGAATTTGAATATCAGAAGCATCTCTATCAATTTCATATGGCTTTAATCATCACATATACCCACTTATCCAATAGCAACAGCAGAATTTGTTGGAGTTATCCATTCCGGAAAGTCTGTGGACACAGACTTTCCAAACACATCTGTGTCCGGTCTGAGTCCGGGCGTCTGTGTCCGTGGCATTACTCTATCCATTCAACATGATTCCATCTAATTCTGGTGACAATCATATAGTGAATAGCCTTAGAGCTAAACTTCCTGAGCACTCCCCATCTTGGTTCCTGGATAATAGTACCAACAAAAACAGAACCAAAGAAATGACTCTTAAGATATATTAAGAAGTGGAGGACTGAAATGGAAAAGAAGCTAAAGGAACAAATGTAACAGAGACCCGGGCCTTGTTGTGCACAACGCACAAAAGGATGTATTGCACGCCAAAACAGTGCCGTTTTGGCCAACAAAATATTGCCCAAAAGGTTGGGCAATTTTTTGGTGGTCAAAATGACGCCGTTTTGGAGCGCAAAATACCCTACTATGCCTTGTGCACCGACAGTATGCCAGTTTAGTCTACAATAATGGAGGTTTGGCCTCAGATTTGAACCCACAACCTCAAGGCTAATAGGTTGAGTTTTAAACACTAACAGATAAAATACTGCTTGACATGCAAGAAAAGTATCAAGTTATCTTTTCAAACATCAACATACAATCAAGGGAAAAACAAAAACAGTTAATAGTTTTACAGCTCCTGGAACGACCTGATACAACCCAGAATCGACAGACTTACAATGCCGAACAAACAAAATTGGACGTTTTTATTATGCTTTAAAGATTTCGTAAATTCTTGTGGTGGAATCTGCCAAATGATGTCTAGAAATCTAAACAAAATTTAGTTTGTTCCTCAAGTCAAGTAATTTTAACACACTCCGATAAATTCTCTTATTAATGTCCTCTTAACACAATCAACACTCAGAACAAATAGTTTTAGACCATGTACGATGTACAGATAAAAACAACCCCCCGATGGGCAGAACAAAAATCCTGGCTTTGCCATTGAGACCAGTATGAAACATCTACGGGTATCAATAAAGACATTCTCTTCAGAATGGAAAACCTCTGTTACCATCGATCATTTTTGAATATGTAGGACAAAAACCACGGAGGGTAAGAATAAAGACACTGCGTCCTAGTTAAATAAGAATATGTCTCGAAGTATACTTACCTTGAAGATCTTTCTCAAAGTTTTGTAGCTGCAACATAAAACCAGAATTAGGAGATGCTATCGGCCGTTTACTTCTCACGTGGTTCAGAGCTTCAGACAGGCTCATACCATGCTTCTTCATTAGATAAGCAACGACAATTGTCACACTGCAAGATAGCAAAAATTATTAATGTCAAAGTTGACGCAAGAAGTCTATAATTTGCATTGTTTAGGAATTCAAAACAACCAAATGAATATGGAAAAAGAAAAGAATAAGGAAACAAGTTTCTCAATAAATATTTGGACAGGTTTTGTTGGGCTCTTAAATGTCATTAAAACAATGAGGAGAAGCAACACACTCAACCGGTGATCATATCCTAAGTTCCAACTGTCTCTGTAGCCTTATATCCATTTGCACCACAATTCTTGACAATACAAAGCCAAATCAGGCAAACAAGAGGATAAAGGAAAGCTCACAGATGTTTCCTATCAAGTCCAGAAAAGCTACTTCCAAATGAAAATTAGAAAAGATTGACCAAACTCAAACCACGATCCGGATCAATACATAATGAAGCCAAGCTCAAGCATCCTACTAGTTTGCCACTTTGCCTATGATACCATTTATGAAAATTGAAAGCATCAAATCATAGATAAATTTTGCATTTGTTGACATGCATCAACGTTCATCAGTGCTTGTTTTTGAATCCCCACTGCCACTTAGTGAAATCACAAACCATGATCCATAATTTAGTCAGGGTCTTAATGAAGACAAAGGGTACCTTGCAAATTTTTTTTTTTGGGAACAATAAGTATGTTTTGAAATTATTATACTATATCTAAAAGTGCAAGGCCCAAACTTGAATATTCGCCTAGGGCCCCAAAATACTCAGGACCGGCCCTGCTTGGATTTTTATGATTTTTCCCTTTACAAGACATGAGAACCAGAAAACAAGGTAAATAGGGTAAGAACAATCACCTTCTGGATCTCCCAACGAAACAGTGAACCAACACACCACCACCTGTTCTTTTAGCTTCGTCAATGAAATCGAAACACTCATCAAAATAGTTTGCTATATTCACCTCTGCTCTATCTGAGACTACCTCAATCACAAAAAAGCCATCAATTATTAATCATAATTTGGCTTCAAATCTCAAATAGCAGGATATTGCTAATGCAAAAAGCCCTATTTAGAGTACTAGAAAATTCAAATAAGCAGCAGCAAGAGGTCAATATACTGAAAATAAGAAACTAAAAAAGGAAGACACATGAAGATGAAAATGAAACAGCTTTAACAAAACATGCAGAGGAAATGGAGCATATGCACGAAGTTACACAAAAAACTCGAAGGCAGCATAAGAAGGTGAAAACTTGTTCAAATTGCGAGCCAAGCAAAATATATAAACTACTTGAAGTTCATTTTACCATGCACTATGTCAGAGTTTAATGGTAATGGTAATGGCCAAACAATTTTTTCAGCCAAAGAACATAATTGGTAATAATGATGGAGTTAAAAGGAAACACCAACGAACAAAGCTTTTTAATTGGAAAAGATGAATAATAAAAGCTCTTACTATTGATAATCTTGTACACAAAGTCATTTGGATGAGAGGGTGGCAATGAACTGGCGACAGTCAATATGTGAGTTACATTAAAGCTTTTCAATGCGCTTTTGTTATTTGCAGCTCCAATGGAACCCAAATAGAGACCCTGCAAAATTAAGGACAAATTACATGCATTGTTGTGAATTGAACAAAAACCACCATAGCAGATAAAGTAATTCACAATTCAAAACATAAATACATTAAGACTAGAGAATAAAGTATCACACGTGTTTATTTACCTCTTCAATTTGGCATGGATCATTATCTTCTTTGGCGCATCTTGTTGCGTACATAGCTCGCCAAAGTGCTGCTATCCGTTCTTTATAGATTTCCTCAAGCTGATCCATTACTACAAAGGAAAGCAGCCTATAGTTTTTCCTTTTCTTCCAAAGAGAGTCTTAGCACTGCCAAGTCTTTAAGGTCTTTCTACAATTCATAAAATTCCTGAAACCTGGAATATGCTAGTGATCAGGCTCCAACCCTGATGGCGAGAAAGCTACACAGGCCTCCAAATGGCAATGTTATTTATCGAATTATTCTTGAAAACTTGGTTACAGATATCAACTACGTTGCATGGATCCCCCATTTTGAGGGAAGTACCCGTGTCGACTCCACACGACATGGATGTGGAATCCGTACTGGATCCTTCCAAGAAGAAGAAGAAGAAAGAGAAAGAGAGAGTTCACGCATTTGCTGCTGCCTTATTCTTGAAGATAAAATTATAATGGGCTTCTTATATACTGAGTTGAGCCATTAGTATCATGCAGAACATATCGGTGGGCTACGTGTTGTATGGCCTATACGGGGTTATTTTTTAAAATAGTTTGAAGTTTGATTGTTTATAACCCATACAAGTTATGTAAAAAACATGTATGAGACATTTTCTGGAACTCAATTGTAAATAAAAATACATTTCAAGAAATATATCTAGTGAATATCCACACCCGTAAGTCATCCATGATACATAAGTAAAGAAAGTAAAATGGAATGCTGATTGTATGTGGATATTAGGAGTTTTAACAGAATTGGGCAGATGAAGTTTGAAGACAGTAAGAAAGTAAAACAGAATGCTGAATGCTGATTATATGATTAGCATGAAAATAGTAAGAAGTTCTAGAGAGGTATTCTTTTGCACAATCCATATAAGCATAGTTATACAACTTTCATTTTCTTACTAAAAGCACAAGGATATTATATTCACTTGTGAAAGTGGCCAACTCTTATATAACTTCTCATTCTACCTATGATTTTCATTTTCCATCGTCTCTTTCCCACCCGTAATGTACCCATTGTCCATACGTGCATGGCCGAAGAGAGAGTGAATGAATAGTTATACTTTTTTCAAAACATAACCTCATTTTTTTGTTTTGCAATTTCCCCAATGCTTACTTGGGAGAGCATTGGGGGAAATTGAATTTGGGAAGTAGAGGGAAGTTAATTAGCAACGGAAGGTATTAGCGTTCAATATCTGTGTCTGTCCGAATCTGATTATTAAACAATTAAGTTACATTTGTAATCAATGCATCCTATTTAAATTCCATTCCTAGGTATTTCATCTTTGGCTCTAATGAAACCAACCCACCTGAATAGCAAAACTGGAAAAGGTTTCCCCTTTGCTTTCTTGAATGTACTTTTACCTATATACCAGCACACAAAAACTACTTGCCAGAAATTCGGTATCCTTGCGAAAGGAAATTGAAATTCTCACAAAATAGGTCAATCAACAATCTGGGTAGTTCCAAATTTCAATACCCATCATACGAATCAATCACAAACAGAGAGGCAATCACCGGGACGGTAAAAAAATAAAGAAAAAATAACAATAACTAATCATTTGATCTACTAAGGAACAATGACCAAATTCGTCAGCAGGGCCGGCCCTGAATAGCAGCCAAGAAAGCCACTGCATCGGACATCCCAATACTACTCCTATGCGTCTAAATTATCCATAAAAAAACAGCAATCACAGAGAGAGAGAGAGAGAGGGAGAGGGAGGAGACGAACAAAAAACAGCAAACAGACCTGTTTCGATTTAAGATTGTGGGCTGATTCTCTGATTCTGGTGGCGTAGAAATTGGATTTATCTTGCAATGATTACATAGAAATCCAAAGCATTTGATCCCTCACGCAAATTTCTTCTCTAAACGTAACTTCTAATTCCACTTTTAATTTGGTCCCTACAATTTGCACTTTTTCCATTGAAAACCAGTATATTCTAATTTAATAATAATATTGGCTGAGTTTAAACTAATTATTTTTTTAAAGACTGTGATTATTATTTAATATTTTCTAATTTTTTCATATAGATTTTTGTTAACGTTTTTGTATTTTATTTATCTCAATGAAAGAAATAAAAAATATATAAAAATATTAACTAAAATTAAAAATTCAAATAAAATGACGCTAAGAATTTATCATGTCCAAACTTTTAGTGTCTTTAGTTAATTCTTTGAAATTTTTAGCCACAATTTTATTTTTTAAATTTCTAGTGCTTCAAATAAGCCCACTATGTTTAGAGCATGTCCAAGAGGCTATGTAAATGGTCCATTTAGCCATTTTAGATAGATAATAACAAAAAAATGCATTCCAAGAGTCTCAATTAGTGCTAGGTAAAATAGTTTTATGAATAGTAACTAGGTAAATTTGGCTAGTTACTATTCACCCATCAAATATATTTTTATATTTTTTAATCTCATATCTTCCTTTCTCTCTCTCTTTTCAAAGACAAAAGGAAAAATAAGTTAAAACAAAATAATATTTAAAGGTACAGATAGCTATAATAGATAGAATTGTTGGAATTATGATTGACGTGTGGCTAGCTAAAATAAAAAAACAGATCTTTGGCTAGGTATTTTAGATAGGAGCTGTTGGATATACTCTTACACCTGCAAAATGGAGAGACAAATCTATTGCATCACCGCTCACCAAATCGAAAAATCAAATTAAAATAAACATACCAAGAAGCTCAAGAGTCTGGTTTTTTTTTCTTTAATATTTTCTGACTTTACAAAAAATACCCTTTTGCATGTCCTTGAGTTCATTTATTCTTGGATTTATTTTTACATTTTGAAAACAAGATTAATTAGTTGACTTTGATTCATAACTTTAGAAGCACATAATCAAAATTTTGCGTACACGTATTTATGTTGATGGTTGGTTAGCTCTAGACTAGTTGGTTTGAAGATTATTACTTGTCTCTGAATGATTCAGCATCCTCGGGTGCTTATGTGTATGAAATTATGTTTTTAATGTTTTGTTATAGAATAGATTCATCCAATTTTCATTTTTTTTTTCAGTACACTCGCTTTATATCTTCGGCGCACAATGAAATATGCGGTGGAAAGGAAAGACACCTAACCTCTGTCTAGCTAATTATTCTGCTGACATCTCACATTCACGCTCCATTTGACTACCGCTTGGGTGTAAAAATTCAATAAGAATTTTTTTCCCACATAATAGATTCGCAAAGTTTCTATTCTTTTTCGATGCATTCACTTTATATCTCCGACATACAAGGAAGGACTCCTAATGTAACGATCTGCTCCCGCCTTGTATAATACTGTCTGCTTTTGTCATCCAAACCCCGTGGACTTCCCAATAAGTCAGCCATCCCTGAATTGCTCCAGGGTGAGCATGCTTAACTGTGAATTTTCATTTAGTGTTGGCGTCATCACAGCTTTAAAAGGCCTCGTACAAGGAAGGTTCATGCTCTTATAAATATCATCGAACTTACATCCACCAAGCGATGTGGCTCCTTTGATCACCCAGCCGAACGTCCCACTAAGACTCCATTTCTCGGACGCCGGCCTCACAGTTGGCACCACGGCCTAGCTGGGGTGTCACAATCTCCCCCACTTAGGAACACACGTCCTTGTGTGGAACCGAGATTTTTCACATTTCCGGTTGGTGCAGGCTCTGATACTATTTGTAACGATGCGCTCCCGCCTTGTACAATACTGTCTGCTTTTGTCGCCCAAATCCCATGGACTTCCCAGTAGGTCACTCATTCCTGAATTGCTCTAGGTTGAGTACGTTTAACTGTGAAGTTCTATTTGGTGTTGGGGCCATCACAGCGTTAAAAGGCCTTATACAAGGAATGTTCATAATCTTATAAATACTATCGAACTTACATCCACCAAGTGATGTGAGACCCTTGACCACCCATCCGGACGTCTCACTGAGACTCCATTTCTCAGACGCCGGCCTCACAGCTGGCACCACGGCCTAACTGGGATATCACACATAACCTTTGTCCAGCCAAACATTTCATTGACATTTCGTATTCACGCCCCCGTTTGACTTCGGGTGGGGGATATAAACATTATATACACACCAAATACATATATGGAAGGGAAATTAATATCTTAGGACTACTTATCTCTCCAGAGTGCCCTATCAATGCCACGCAGAGTTCTTATCTCTGGATGGGCCATTTTGGTTCTATTTTCTCAGAAAAACTAGTGGGATATGTTTTTAAAACCATGAGCATGTGGATATGCTTTGGATATACTGCCACTTTACTTCCACAAACATATTGCAAATAAATTAAGTAGACAGATAGGCTATGGATATGTACTTGCAAATAGAACATGTACATATGTATGAGTCACTTTTCTTTATATGGAAAAGGACCTACCCTAGTGGGGGAACATTCAAAAAAAAAAAAAAATTTTAATAACACTTTGTAATCCTTATATTTTTAGATGTCTTGAATTGGCCAATAAACTATTGTATGTTGGTAGTGACAACTGACAACACTAAAGTAGTAGGCTTGAGTTACGGAGTGTTAGGTAATAGTAGGTGTAGATCCAGTTTGGATTTGGCAATTACTAGACTGAAGGATGATCGAAGGTTCCATTATTTCTGTTTTCCATCATGGGTCCTCGACTCAGTCTGCGATCCAGCGGTGGGTCTGATCAAAAACTCCACAAAAATTTGCTTGTCGTGCTACTAGTCCATCTTCAGGCGTACGACTAGTGTGTAGGTTGAGATGAATGTAGAATGGTCGACATGACCATAGTATAGCAGGTTATCGAACTTCCTTACAAGGAAGGAAGCTCGACATACTTTTACGGGTTACATCCCCCTACATTCGTTGTGTCGAGCATGACGTTAGGCATTGGAAGCTCGTCACGGTCGTATGGGTTACATCCCCCTACAAGTTTTTTCTGATACGCTCGTGCGTCGATTTTTTAGCCCAGGAAAAAATTGGAATTAACAAATACTGTGGAGTCTGGAATCCACTTTTTAACTTTTCGACGATTCCTTGAATATCCTTTGCTGTACTATAAAACACTCAAGTCTAAATTAGTGCCAATTGGAGTTGGGTCTACGGCGGACACTCCGATACTTAACCTTAGATTCTATTGAGAGAAAAATCAACTTGAAAGCTTGAGAGTAAGACTTGCTGCGCGGAAGCACTAGTTAGAAATGTTGCATCGTGGACCACACATTACATCGCTTCCGCCGCGTGTTCCACATCCGTGCAAATCAGTCGATCATGTTTGCATGTCCTGTAACTGTTTGCCCTCGTGTCTTCCCATACAACTGTTCGCAACATGGGGGACACGTCATCACCTGACCTTACCGAGCATAGTGCTCTCGGCAACACGACCGAACACTCGGGGGCGGAGCTAGAAATGTAACTCGGGGGTGGCAAAATTTGAACATTTATATGTTCTAAGTTAACTGTTAATACCACCAATTTTTTTTTGACATGCATGTTATAAGATTCATCTTATCCAAAAATCAAATCAAAATATACATATCCTATTAATAAGAAAGAAAAATAAAGCACGAACACCTAATTAATATTCAAAAATCGACACTCAATAATTAAAAACATATAACAAACACTTGGAGATAAAAAAATAAAGTCCTTACATCACACTTTTTTCCTTGGCAAGTGTCACACCCCAAAACGGAGGATATGACCGGCCGTGACCCGCAAGACCTCAACTTGCGAAACACGCAGCCTCAAAATAATAAAAGTAATTAAATTATTAAATAATATCGCTTACCAAAAGACCAAGTTTTCATTTCACAAAATTCCAACCAAAAGTTCCAAACCAATCGTGAGGCATAACCATCTCAAGAACCATCCTATAAAAATATACCTCCAAACAATAAATAGAAGGGTGAATTACACTGACCTCCCCTGAGGTTTATAACAAATATAATGCCCCCCTTGAGGTATCTAAAATTACTTTGACCTCCCCTATTTTTTAAACTATTATTCAGTTACCTCCCCTATCGTAAAAATCTGTCAAACGTCGTTAGATATACTATTAAAACTTCAAGTTTAAAATTTTTTTTGACAAAACAAACTTTAACGTAATTCTTATCACGTCCAAAATAACCTATGTTAATTTTTTGCGATTTTTCTAAAGTCAAAATTCGGACAGATTTAAAAACTCTGCTTGAATTTTGACTTCAGAAAAATTTGAAATAATTATCTTAGGTTATTTCGAACGCAATAAAAATTATGTTATAGTTCATTACGTCAGGAAAAATCTCGAACTTGAAGTTTTAATAGAGTAACTAATGATATTTGACTGATTTTAATAGTAATGGAGGTAATTGCATAATAATTTAAAAACTAAGGGAGGTCAGAGTAATTTTAGAAACCTTAGGGAGGGCATTTGTACTTTATGTAAACCTCAGGGGAGGTCATTGTAATTCACCCTAAATAGAATAACAAAATCTGGTTACGAAGAGTTCAAAAATAATATGCGGAAGCAATTAAATAAAATCCTAACACTAAATGTAATGTCCTATGGAGGTCAATAAAATAAATCCCACAATTCCACCAGAGTCCTTGCCTAACCTCCTGTCTCGCCTGAAAATGAGGTGGAATAAATCCGTCAGCTGACAGCTCAGTGAATGGCAAAGCATGTATATTACAATAGGTTTCTAAAACAGGGATTAAAAAAATTTAAGCTATCAACATAAAATAAGGCATAAGAGTGTACCACAACCAAATAAAATAAACAATTTTCCATTTAACCAATAATAAATCTCAATGGTGATCACAACACGATATCCAACCAAACAACAAGGGGAACCACAAATACCAAATAGTACCAAATGCCAGTGAAATAAATAACTCAAAAATTGGATCCCATATCGAACTTAGAGTCACCACGAGTAGGCAGCCCCTGGAACTTTTCCCTAAGACGATCCGGTTAAGGTCACCAGGACGCACCAGGAACTTTTCCTTCAACCGTTGAGCATTAGGGTCACCCGGCCCAACCCGAGAATCTTCCCTAATGGCCAGAGTCACCCGCACACAGAGGATTAATTTCCCTGGACTTCCAAAAATATGTTCCCAAATAATATCCACAAAGTATTCACCAAAAAGACCATTGAGAGAATTAATTGGTTCATCGAATATTAACCAAATGCCTTTTTAACAACCAAATACACTTTCCAATTCATAAAAAAATAAATGTAACTTTTGATAAAATATTTTTTAAGGGAAGGATGAATTTCGAAAGTACATAACATACTTAACCACTCACCTGAATTCGAGAGATATAATCCGATTGTGCGAAAATGAGACTAACCAACTAAGAGACTTTCCAGAGAGCTCTCGGCCGAAAGATGTAGTCCAAGCTTTCTTGAAACACTGTGAAGCCCTAATAGTAGAATCCTAATATTATATACTAAACTCTAATACCCAAAAGCCCATTATCTAGGTATCTGGGCCTTAAAAGCGAAAACCCTAATAGTCCTATATTAAACTTGTCGAGGAATATATTTTCTGTGTATTCTTCTCCTAAGAGGAGGCACAATATATATAGAACAATGTAAAGAGTGAATCCCTAATTTATCTCTAACTGAATCCCTAAATAGGCTCCTAATTATATGCCTACTATTTACATAGTCAACAAAACTATTACTCCAATAATATATAATGAACCCAATATAATTATTTTATCAAAATAGAACTTGTACTCCAAAATTATAATCATGCAAATAATGAAAATAATATAAATAAAAATACTCAACTGGGAGTCCAAAATATATATATATGTGTGTGTATATATATATATATATATATATATATATATATATATATATAATTAGCCAATACAAAATAGTTTTGTACCATAAAAAAATAGTGCTTCTAATTTATAAAAATAATAATTAATTAAGGTCCAGACAAAAAAAAAAATTTAATTTCAAATTCTAAGTTAAATATATTAAGCAAAAGTTGGGGTGTAACAGCAAGCATCACAATAATAAAAAAAATTGATGCGTGATCCTGAGACACCGTCACATAGTACTCCAATATCTTCCATCGCCATAATTGATATTCAATTATGTGAGACCCAGTGCTAAATATAAAAACACTCACATGAATGTATAGTGATTGAAGGTGTTAAAACATCACGTAGTATCCCAGTACCACTAAATAATTATTTTTAATATAGTATTAAAACAAAAAATTAAAAAAAATTAGAGTTTTGAAAATTGGGGGTGGCATGTGCCACTCCCCCCCTCAACATACCTCCGCCCCTGCGAACACTATCTGCTAGATACACAATACGGTACGGTACGTACCAAGCGGTATGAGATAACCTTCATCATTATTTGAAATGCAGTTTCTTTTTTTAAAAAAAAGCAAAGAGAATTATATTGAAGAATAAAGAGGAATACATCAACACTTCCACTAGTTGGTAAGAAGCCAACCAGAGTTCTTATCTATGCATTGGCCCTTTTGGTTCTTTAATTTTGTTAGAAAAAAGTAGTGGTATATGTTTTTAAAACCATGAGCATATGCTTTGGATATACTTCCTTCAATTGTAAATAAAGAAGATACCTTGAGAGCTTATGGAACACATATAATATGTGTGAGTCACTTTTCTGTGTATGGAGAAGGAGCAATGAGATAAACGTTGGCTACCTACCAATATTGTAAACGTTGTCTTTTCTCCTCTAAAGAATTGAAAAAGACATTTTTAAGCACAAAACTCAAGTTGAATGGCTCTCCAATAGCTCGAAAGGGCAAATCTTTAGATATTTTATTAATTTGCTTAGTTTTAAAAATCACAATTAAATAAGACATACAATTAAAACTTTTATCAACATTCAAAAAATCAATGCGTCAATTATCGTGGCTACAAACTTCAAAGAGTTGATCTGGTAGTCAAGACTTGGGACTTAGAGATATGTTCTCTCTTAGGTCTTAGGTTCGAAATCTCTCAAGTGCTATCAACTCTTATGGGATCAGTTCATAAAGAGGCAAAATATCCTGGTTTCAATTGGGACCTCCACAAGTGGACGGAGGGATTGATCATTCGAGGACTAGTCCGCATATTAGGTTGGGGATAATTCTAAAACTAACCGGATACCTCGACTATCAAAAAAATTTGTAGTGGCTAAAAAATATTTCTTTTGTTCCCATTAGCATCCTGGTGCAAATTCGATACATCCGAACTTATGAGACACGGGGACGATCTTGTTGTGCACCACGCAAACCAACATCATTGGATCCAAATTTATAGCAGTTTGACAATTTTTGTATAGCCAAAACGATACTATTTTAGTGAGCAAAACGCCTTATTATTCACTGTCTATGACATGATCTTCTAGTCCGAACTTGTGGCTCCCAAACTAAGTTGAGAGCACATTGAGAAAACTCCACAAAAATTTGCTTGTCGTGCTACTAGTCCATCTTCAGGCGTGCAACTAGTGTGTAGGTTGAGATGAATGTAGAATGGTCGACATGACCATAGTATAGCAGGTTATCGAACTTCCTTACAAGGAAGGAAGCTCGGCATAGTTGTGTATGGGTTACATCCCCCTACATTTGTTGTGTCGAGCATGACGTTAGGCATTGGAAGCTCGTCATCGTCGTATGGGTTACATCCCCCTACAAGTTTTTTTTGATATGCTCGTGCGTCGAATTTTTTAGCCCTGGAAAAAATTGGAGTTAACAAATATTGGGGAGTCTAGAACCCCACTTTTTAACTTTTCGACGATTCCTTGAATATCCTTTGTTGTGCTGTAAAACACTCAAGTTTAAATTAGTGCCAATCGGAGTTGGGTCTATAGTGGACACTCTGATACTTAACCTTAGATTCTGTTGAGAGAAAAATCAACTTGAAAGCTTGAGAGTAAGACTTGCGTGGAAGCACTAGTTAGAAATGTCGCATCGTGGACCACATATTACATCGCTTCCGCCGCGTTTTCCACATCCGTGCAAATCAGTCGATCATGTCTGCATGCCCTGTAACTGTTTGCCCTTGCATCTTCCATGCAACTGTCCGCAACATGGGAGACACGTCATCACCTGACCTTACCGAGCATATTGCTCTCGGCAAAACGACCGAACACTATTTGGCAGATATACGATACGGTACGGTAAGTACCAAGCGGTATGAGTTAACCTTGGTCATTATTTGAAATGCAGTTTCTTTTTTCTTTTTTCTTTTTTTAAAAAAAACCATAGAGAATTATATTGAAGAATAAAGAGGAATATATCAACACTTCCACTAGTTGGTAAGAAGCCAGCTAGAGTTCTTATCTATTCATTGGCCCTTTTGGTTTTTTAATTTTGTTGGAAAAAGTAGTGGTATATGTTTTTAAAACCATGAACATATGCTTTGGATATACTTCTTTTAATTGTAAATAAAGAAGAGATCTTGATAGATTATGGAACACATATAATATGTATGAGTCACTTTTCTTTGTATGGAGAAGGAGCAAGATAAACGTTGGCTACCTACCATATTGTAAACGTTGTCTTTTTTCCTCTAAAAAATTGAAAAAGACATTTTTAATCACAAAACTCAAGTTGAATGGCTCTCCAATAGCTCGAAAGGGCAAATCTTTAGATATTTTATTAATTTGCTTAGTTTTAAAAATCACAATTAAATAAGGCATATAATTAAAACTTTATCAACATTCAAAAAATCAATGTGTCAATTATAGTAGCTACAAACTTCAAAGAGTTGACCTGGTGGTCAAGACTTAAGACTTAAAGGTATGGTCTCTCTTAGGTCTTAGATTTGAAATCTCTCAAGTGTTATCAACTCTTATGGGATCAGTCCATACAAGAGCAAAATATCCTGATTTCAATTGGGACCCCCAAAACTGGACGAAGGGATTGATCCTTCGAGGACTAGTCAGCATATTAGGTTGGAGGTAATTCTAAAACCAACCGGATACCTCGACCATTAAAAAAAATTGTAGTAGCTAAAAAACATTTATTTTGCTCCCATTAGCATCATAGTGCAAATTCGATACATCCAAACTTATGAGACACAGGGACGACCTTATTGTGCACCACGCAAACCAACATCATTAGATTCAAACTTATAGCAGTTTGACAATTTTTTAAGAGCCAAAACGATACTATTCTAGTGCGCAACACGCCTTATCATTCACTATGTATGACATGATCTTCTTGTGCGAACTTGTGGCTCCCTAACTAAGTCGAGAGCACATTGAGAAAACTCTATCCTTGGATGTATCCAATTCAAAAAAGTTAGAGAAAAAGAGCAATTCGGTTATACTTAAAGGGTGCAATATGTAATTTACCAAAAAGGAGCACAATTCTAGTCCTTATCCATTGTCCACATCCCTACATCCTCTTTCCCTATATATCAGTCAAACCTAACCAGCCGCGGCGCCCCACCGCCCCACACCTATTATTACCACCCAAATCCCAATCCTCTCTCTCCTCTCCTCCCCCTCTAACTCACTTCCATGGCTTCCTCTCTCCAATTCCTCCTCCTGTTCTCTTTCATCCCCCTCATCACTTCCTCTTTTGCTCACATACCCAGATCACAAAACGCTCTAATCCTTCCAGTGAACAAAGATCCATCAACTCACCAATATGTGACCGATCTTTATATGGGCACTCCAATAGCTCCCACCAAGCTTGTAGTTGATCTCAACGGTCCATTTCCCTGGATTGATTGTACCTCAAGACACGTGTCATCATCCCACCACCATATCCCCAGTGGATCCCTCCATTGCTCCAGGGCAAAGGCCCATGGCTATGGCTTTGACTATGGCAGTAGCAGGGAAAGTTGTAGTCTCGACATAGTCAACACCATAACACGAGCTGCCGCACGTGGGGATCTAGCAGAAGACATCGTGGCCGTTCAACGCATTGACCTATTCGATCGAATTGGCTCAATCGCCACCGTTGATCGCTTTTTATTTTCATGTGCACCCCCATTGCTACTAAATGGCCTACCAAGTGGTGTCAAAGGAATGTTAGGCCTGGGAAGGGGTAGAATTTCACTACCATCACAACTTACCAATCGAAAACTCGCCATTTGCCTCTCGTCAGGCGACGGTTTTGCTATCTCTGGTGACTGGATTCCTCTTCTTCCACCGGTCATGTCGAATTTGCTAACATACACACCCTTAATTTCCAAACAAGAGGATGATGCATTGGAAGATTACTTCATCAAAGTGAAGTCCATCAAAATAAATGGCATGAAATTGTCACTTGATGCATCAGAATTGTCCCGGGACGAAAAGGGGGGAAATGAAGAGACTAAATTTTTAATAAATCAGAGTGTTCGGACTAGTTTAAGCACAATTGTTCCTTATACCACCATGGAGACCTCAATCTACCAGACATTCACAAGGGCTTACATTAGGATGGCCACCACGATGAACATGACCAGGGTAGCGTCTGTGGCACCATTTGGGGTCTGTTTTAGCTCTGATGGGATCGAAAAAACCCGTATGGGGCCCGCGGTGCCGACAATTGATCTTGTGCTACAGAGTGGGATGGTGAAGTGGAGGATATATGGGAGGAATTCCATGGTGGAGGTGAGTGATGAAGTGATGTGCTTAGGGTTTGTGGATGGAGGTTTGAGTCCAAAGGTGGCATCAATGGTGATAGGGGGTTATCAATTGGAGGATAACCTTTTGGAGTTTAATTTGGCTACTTCTATGCTTGGATTTAGTTCCTCATTGTTGATGAAGGAAACTAGTTGTTCTCACTTCAAATTGCATTCCATTCCTAGTGACTCACTTTGATTGTGAATAAGAACAAGTTTGTACTTAGTTTTAGGTTTAGAAATGTTTTTGAGGTTGTTGTTATTTGTTTTGATAATTCAGAGTGTTCTAATTAATTATGTACACCTTGACTGAAAATATCAAGTGACATTTTTAATTTCGACTAGTAATTGTACAACTCAGTTTTGATGCTTTCTTTTTTTTTAAGAATGTACTCTTATCGAGGAGAAAGAATAAGAAAAATCAAAATTTTCCTACTCGAACAAGAAGTCTTGTAGTTTACAAAAAACTTGGAGTTAGTACCTGATTAAGATCATAATGGAACGTTGCATCCTAACTTCTGTAGTGCTTTCTTTCCCAAGTTGTCATTGTTACATCGTAATTTCTTTGTTGCTTTCTTTCCAACCACCATTCGAAGAACATAAATTGTTTCTTAATATGCATGTATCAAACCATTTGGTTCCTCATTTTGAAATAAAAATTGAGCTACTCTTCATAACTGAGTTCTGAGGGTTGATTGTCGCCCATTGCCGTGTCTAAATCGTAGCAATCACTTTTTTTTAAAGAGTATGCCAATGTGATATCTTAATGAGGTACCGGGCTTTGCACCTAACATTCATTGGGCTTTCCTCTTTGAAAGCATACGTCCTATCGATCTTGACTTTTTCAGATACATAATTTTTTAAAACAAAAGAACGCGAGTCCCAATCACAAGTCAACGGGTAACAAATAATCAATCGAACCGGTCTAAATATAGAGGTTGTCTTCAAAGCTTGTGTTTAGATCAGTATACCAGTTGCCCTTCCATAGAGAGAACGAATGAATAATGCAATCAATTTTCCCTTAGGCTATGGTGATTCTATTCAATTGACACTACATGTCCAAAAGATTTGCAGTACTGGCGACCGCCCCCCATAGATTTGCCTTTTTTTGTCACGATTTTGATAAATTATCACGATGACCAATTTTTTTTTTTTTTTTTTTTCATGAGGATCGAACCTTAGACTACACCTACTAAAGACGGACTACAAAATCACTAAGCCAAACCCGAGAATCTATTTTCTATAATCAGAATATTCCTATCTTCATGCTTACATATGTATTAATGGGCCATATATTAATCCCCTAATTTTAGGTTTGTTAGGCATTCAAATCTCTCAATTTGAGAGTGGTCAAGGTTTCGGGTTTCGGGATTTGCTTTCTCCCAAAGTCTTATGTTTGAAATTTTTCGGATGCTATTAATTCTTATGTAGTCATTCTATACATATTTTTGTTCTGACTTTAATGGGATCTCCAAGTGGATAGTGAGATTAGTCCTCCAAAAATTAATCGAGATGCACGTAAACTGACTCGTACACTCTGAATTATAAAAATGAAATAATAAAAACCTCTTCTAATTTTGCGTTGCTTGCTGGATCAAGAATATATAGTATCCCCTTTCTAGTCATTCTTTGCGGAGGGAATTGCCGATGGGTGTGTTCGGTTATGAGTTTGAGAGACTTTCTCTCAAACAAGTTTCTGGAACAGTTTCAGAAACAGTTTCTGGAACATTCTCCCAGACAACTTTTTCTCTCTATAAAAGAAAAAGTTTCAGAAACAGTTTCTGAAACAGTTTCTGAGACACTTATAACCAAACAACGTCTCAGAGACATGTTTCTAAAACTATTTCAGAAACACCCTAAAACGAACACACCCGATAATTCCGGCCGACTTTGAAGTTTGGAGGTTGACTTGGATTTTTTTGATAACATCTAAATTATTTGTATCAAGAATTTATTATATTACTTTCCACTAATCGATTTGAACCAGTCGCATTGAAGACCAACTGTTGCCTTATACATGTCAAACAACACAAGTTCAGTTTCGAATAAATTATTTTTAATTCGAGATAATAAGAATTATTTGATATTATGATTTGTTTTTGGTTTTGTTAATTTTTTTGGTCCGTTCTCATACGGTTGGAATAGAAAAATCAAAAAATTATAAAAAAATATATAGAACAAAATTTAAAAAAAATAAAAACAGATAAGACAACATAGAAAATACTATAAAAAAAAATTAGATAAATTAGTGAACTTTTTATGGGGGTCTTGAACTCTTGATCATAATTTTTTACTTTCTGAATACTCGAGACAAATGATAAATTTAAAAAGATTCACACGAATTTGATAAGATGTTAGAAAAAATAATAAAAAATACAATTACAATAATACCCACAAGTTTAGGGAAAGTGGGGCTTAAATTATAGGCTCAAAGTTGTTTCAGTGCAGTAATAGTGTAGTGCAGTAAAATAACGTCGTTTTACCTCTATTTAGATTTGTTTGGAGTTTAAGTGCGTTTACGTTAACTTAGAAAGTCTCCGTACATTTTTAAATATAGACTATTGCATTACAACGGTGTATGGACTGGCCTCAAGGGGTTGGTCTGGTGGTGATCAAGGCTTGGGACTTAGAACGCGATATGTTCTCTTCTAGGTCTCAAGTTCAAAACTTTTCAGGTGCTATCAATTTTTATGAGGTCAGTATATACAAGAAAATATTTTGACTTTAAATAGAACTTCCGCAAGTGAACGATAGAATTACTTTCCCAAAAATTAATTAAAATTTGAAATAATCTCAAAATTGACGAGATATCTCAAATAAAAAAACTCCGAAAGGGTACACTACAACATGCTCTATCCTTAAAATACAGTGCACACATCAAAATCAACCAGCTGGCATAAGGAGAAGTCCAATGCTCGTCTTTATTACCAGAAAAAAAAAAGAAGTCCAATGCTCATGTTGACAAGAACAATGAAATAAATAAATAATTTTTGTCTAGACAAAAAAAATAAATAAAATGAATCGAACTAGAAAATAATTCAAAAGTTTAGAAATAATAATAATAATAATATATTTTTAATTGATTTTTAGTTAATATCTTTTTTTTTTACTTTTTTTAATCATAAATTTTCCTTCTCAATTCCTCTTGCCAAGACAATCGAAAAGAAAAAAAAAGGTTCAAACATTAACAAAAAGTTAAAAAAAATACGATAAAAAATAATTTAGTCAAAGTCTTACCATCACACAAATGATTAAAAAAAACATTACAGTTCTCCGGCGGCGAGTCAAAATCTCTTTTTTTAATTAGTTGCCTTCGTGATCTACAATGATAAATTCAAATATATGTAGATAGTAATGATAGGACTTCGTGGTATAGGTTCAACTTAGAAAGAATTAAATCAATGGAGGCACCTTCCAGTAACTCCCCGCTATCTATATTTAAAGATTCCTTACGACATAATCTATGTCTAATAATTTTAATTTCTACAGCATTTCAATACGCTACGAATGTGGATCCCTATCAATATAAAAATGAAGTGTATACATATATATAATTAAGGGCAGTGCCGGCCCCGACATTTAGGTTGCCCAAGCCCGGGCTTAAATTGGTTGCCCACTTAGTATTAAGTCATAGTAAAATTAAAAAACATATAATCAAACAACAAAACAAGAACAAAAATAAGATTATATTACACTTTTAGCTTAAATTACATTAAAAATTCAAAATCAAAATACAACCCCGGTCATAGTGCTTTATGACTAACACGATCCGATTCAAAGAAAACAACTTCTTCTTGCATTTTTTGAAGCAAATTCTTCAATTAAGTCATAGTACTTTAACTTATCCAAGTATTCATTTTCAATTGAAATCATAGCCAACCCATTTAATCTCTCCTGTGATATGGTAGTCCGTAGGTAAGTTTTTATTAATTTCAACTTCGAAAAGCTCCTCTCCGCCGAAGCAACTGTGACCGGAATAGTCAACAAAATTCGATAAGCAACCCAAACCATTTGAAAACCGCCATCTTTCCAATAAGACCTTATAAAATCAAGGATGTAGATTGATTTTGTTACTTCTCTCGGCAATATTTTTTTCAAGTGTCTAAGTTCTTGGAATAACTTTGCCCCATAAATATCACCACGTTGTTTGTATTCCAAGAAACTTTGGAGTTTAGTACAATGCTCCATCAATTGCTTTTCATTAACACTCTTGAATTTTGCATTGAACAAAAATCCAAAGATTGCTTCATAAAGTTCAAATTGCTCAAACCGATCCCTAAGCGATGTAAGAGCTTGATCTATGATGTGGAGAAAATATATGCATTTTTCTTACTTTACATGAACTGACAAAAGCTCCTCTACCATAGATGCATATATATAAAACATGTCCACAATGTATTTGTGTCCTAATTATGGGAAAACAACGCATCCGTATGCCTATGCCGTCTCATGTTGGAAAACAACGCATCCGTATGCCTATGCTTTTAAGACAAAATTAGAATTTAGAAATTTTCCAGGTTTATATTTTTATTTATGGTTATTTTTTTAATTAATATTATTTTTTAATATATTTACGAATTTTTTTTTTTTTGGGGTTGCCCCGTGCCGGGGGTTGCCTGAGCCCGGGGGCTTGCGGGGCTTACCCCGGGGCCGGCTCTGATTAAGGGAAAGGCTATATGGACCAATATTTTTTTAGACTAATATTAGACCAACATTCAAATTCTTTATTCCTGATTAAATTTTAACGATCCGAACCGTTCAATATGTTTAAAACATGTTTTTAAGGCTACACGAGAGAAATCAGCTCAAAATATTACTGGAAATGGCTTGATCTAAATAGTAGTTCATAAAACAGTTTCTGTCAACATTTTGAACCACTATTTGGATCAAGCCATTTTCGATAATATTTTGAGCTGATTTTTCGCGGGTACACATAAAAATATGTTTTAAACACATTGAACGGTTCGGATCGTTAAAATTTAATTAGGAATGAAAAATTTGAATGTTGGTCTAATATTAATTTTAAAAAAATTAATTTATAGAACCATCTCCTATAATAGGATAATTACTAAGTTCCTTTCTCTCACTCAGTACATTTATCTGGTCTGAACATGCATGTCTTCTTCTTTCCACAACATTCATAGCTGTATTTGTGTTATTATTTATTTACTTATATAATAAAACAGAATAATTTTTTTTAAAAATATTTAAGAATACAAATGCCAACCAGTCCTATTATTTTGTCTACTTTGGTTTGTAGGGAATATGAATTGTTAATGTGCCCTATTTGGCCAAAAAATTTTTTTTGGCTTATTTTTTGTCTTTATTCAATTTTTTTTTGTATTTGTTATTTTTATGTCATTTTTTCGTGGATTATTGGTTCGTATCGACGAAAGGAATCTAAAAAGTATAAAATTATGTCCAAAAGTTAAAAAAAAATCACTAAAGACGAAAATAAGCCAACACGGACGCTGTTTTTGACTTATTTTTTGTCTTTTCTGAACTTTTTTCAAATGTAGCCGATGATTGATAACTTTTCTGAAAGCTCTTGTCGAGACGAACCAACAATCATCAAAAAATTGATGAAAAACAAAAAATTAAAAAAAAATTTCAAATAAGGACAAAAAACTAAACAGTGAATAATTCAATAATAACCACAGGCCAAATGGAGGCTGAATTATTGGATTATTCACTGTTTAGTTTTTTGTCCTTATTTGAAATTTTTCTTTAATTTTTTGTTTTTCATCATTTTTTTGATGATTGTTGGTTCGTCTCGACAAGAGCTTTCAGAAAAGTTCTCAATCATCGGCTAAATTTGAAAAAAGTTCAGAAAAGACAAAAAATAAGCAAAAAACAGCGTCCGTGTTGGTTTATTTTTCGTCTTTAGTGATTTTTTTTAACTTTTGGACATAATTTTATACTTTTTAGATTCCTTTCGTCGATACGAACCAATAATCCATGAAAAAATGACATAAAAATAACAAATACAAAAAAAAATTAAATAAAGACAAAAAAAAAAGCCGGATAATCTAGCCTGGTTTAATCCAGGCCAAATAGACCCTAAATTATTCAACGCATAGGGAAAAGTAAAATTTTAATTATGTTTTCCAATAATTTACTCCTTTACCATCATGAGCTTTCCTTACTCTTATTTTGTTTTGTTTTGTTTTTTTTTTCAATTTTGTAATCTACAAATCCCTTGTAATAAAAGTTTTAAAAGATTTTGACTCGGTGTACATGAGAAAAAACGGGCCTAATTGCTCCGCTCCTCTCGCCTTCCGCATGTTGCCCACCTATTCAATTGGACTCATTCATCTGCGTTGAATGGATTCACTTTCGAGGGTGTGGGTTAGACACCCTTTTACTTGCTTAAACTTGTAGCCGACTTATCAATCTGAAAATTAATAAGTGTATTATTTTTGTTACTGACACAGTATGTATCGGTACCGATATGTGCCGGCGTATAATTTCTGATTTATCAGTAAAAACTAATTTATGTTTTTCAAAAAATATTTTTTAACAAAATTTTTTATTGGATATATAAGATGAAGTCTCACAAATTAAAAACAAATCACTAAACATAAAATGAAATAATTTTAGTCTCATTTTAACATGATTAATTACCCAAACAATCATTAATTAATTGAAAACTTAAAAAAAAAAAAATGTACAGCCTAGTACAATCCGGAATAGCTCGGTACAACTCAAAACAATCTAGTTCAGTGGTCAAAACGGTACAAAAGTAGACCGGTACCACTATAAAACAAATACAGTACGAGGGCCCTATTTGGGCTGTGGTTTTTATGTGTTTATTTATTGAAATTTTTTTCGTCCTTATTTGAAATTTTTTTGCAATTTTTTATTTTTTATCAATTTTTTTGATTTATTGGTTCATCTCGACAAGAGCTTTCAGAAAAGTTATCAATCATCGGCTAAATTTGAAAAACGTTCAGAAAAGACAAAAATAAATAAAAAAACAGAGTTTTTTGTACTTATTCGTCGTCTTTAGTGACTTTTTTTTACCATTTGGACACAATTTTATACTCATTAGATTCTTTTCATCAAGACGGACCAATAAACTACAAAACATTGAGATTTAAACAACAAATACAAAAAAAAAATAAATAAAGACAAAAATTATGAATAAATAAAAACCAGAGGCCAAATAGGGCCGAGATCAAGAACTTTGCCAGCTGTATGACTCAAGTGTTTGTTGTGCTGGAAAACGTAGAATGCGCCCTATGTTTGATCGAAAGTTTAGTGCCACTTAAGTCAAATCTATCTTACTTTCAATTCATCTTTATCTAGCCAGCTCACTACCAAAATCAAAGCTAGTCTTACCTAGATGTTCACTTTATTATACAGTAAAGAAATATTAGTTTCATAATCCGCTTTATTTGGGTTGCGCTATTTATTGGATTATTATATTATTTTTTTATTTAAATTTTTTTTGTAATTTTTTTATTTTGTATTAATTTTTGGTTGTTTGTTGGTTCGTCTCGACCAAATGAATCTCTACAGTACAAAATTCCGTCTAAAAACTTAAAAAGGTTTTAAAAAGACAAAAAACAGTAAGCCAAAATAAATTCTATTTTGACTTATTTTTCTTCTTTAGTGATTTTTTTAGTTTTTAAACATAATTTTATATTTTTTAAATTTTTGAGACGAAACCTTCCAAAATTGATAAAAACATAAAAAATACAATTTTTTTTAATAAATACAAAAAGTTGACAATCGAATTTCACAAAAAATTTTGACCAATCAAGTCTAATATTATAGTATTGTTTCGGCATAATCATTTAAGTTCTCTATATGAGAAAAGAAATTAATAAAGTATAATTACAAATACGAGGATGAAGAGAGATTAGTAAATATAATTTTATGTATACGCTGATGTCAGAAAAATTTAAATTACCGTCTTGTGAGAAGAGAAATTAGTAAAGTACAATCGTACGCATGTATTGATCTCAATAAAATTTAAATTATTGACGCGTGAGAAAGAGAGATTAGTCAAGTATAATCATATGTGATAGATTCGAAAACTAACAGCCAAAGAGATCTGTTCGGCTCTGTCTCTGTCTTCTTCTCAACTCTTCGAAATAGGAGTATCCTATTGGGTCAAGGTAGTGGTTGGACGGAGAAAGTGGGTCCCTCCCTCGTCTAGATGAAGTTTATGAAGAAAGACTCCTAGTAGAAGCATGCCGTCTTGTGTGCAAGGGAAAGAGTCCCTATCTCGGCGAATGAGAATCCCGAAATAGCCAGGGTGAATAACCTTATCATCAATTCAATCGTAACAAATTCCGAAAAGAAAGAGTAACGCTTGAAATCTTAGGGCATACCTGATCTATCCGTCTCCGATGTACTCTTAATCTTCTTACCATCCTTTCCCTCTCATTTCAGAATTTGATTTTTTTTTTGGCAGTAATATATTATAAAGAAAGTCTAAGAACATAATTTTTCACGCACAAATTCGAACACAAATATATTGAAAATAGTTTGATGTACGTGGAATATTTCAAAATAATTTAAACCTACGTGCGTCAGACAACTTTGAATACATCTATGTTAGAATCTGTGCATGCAAAAGATGTGCATGCAGACTTGCTCTATACATACAATACCTATTTACATTCTATATTTTCACTGGCTTTTTCTTGACCGAGATTTGATGAGTAGCCTCTAGAAAAGTCAACGTCTTTGGTCTCTACTAGCTTCCCCAGTCCGGCACTCCCAACCCACCATTAAACAGCTTATATAAAACAGGGCAATGGCCTTAGAACTCTCTCAGTCATTTCTTCAAACACCTCTCTCTCACATGGCTTCTTCCATCCATTACTCTCTCCTACTCTTCTCTCTCCTCTTTCTCTCCCCCGCCATAGCTCAGCCATCGTTCAGCCCCAAAGCCCTCCTTCTTCCCGTTCAAAAAGACGCATCCACTCTCCAGTACATTACCCAAATCCACCAGAGGACTCCGCTAGTTCCAGTCAACTTAACTCTAGACATCGGCGGTAAATCCTTATGGGTTGATTGTGACCAAGGAGACTTCTCCTCCACCACCTACGTACCTGCGCGGTGTGGCTCCGCCGAATGCTCTCGCGCCGGAGCTCTTAGCTGCGCACAGTGCTTCTCTGTCGCTAGGCCTGGCTGCATAAATAACACGTGTGAGCTGTTCCCTGAGAATACCGTCACCAACACCGCTACCACCGGCGACCTTGGCATCGACGTCGTGACGGTTCAGTCGACCGACGGGATCAACCCCGGCAGAGTTGTTACTGGGCCTCAATTCCCCTTTCTTTGCGCCCCCACCTCTCTCTTGGCAGGTATCATCCAATCCTTACTATTTTAAGCAAAAGAAAGTCTACATTCAAAAAGATATGTGTTTTTCGGTGTATTAAAATCTTTCAAGATAATATGGATTTTATCTTCATCAAACAATTCTAAACACATATTCATATTTGTGCACATAAATTATGTATAGTCTTGCTCTTCAAACAATGTGCTCCTAATTTAGGAGTAAGGTGAAATTAATTTTGAAAATGTAAAATCGAACAAAAAAATTGCTTAAAAATAGATATTCGATCGGTTCAAAGTAGAGTTCGAATGACTTAGATTTAATAATGTAATTTTTTTATTCGATTATGGGTCTTCGAAATTTTTTCCTCAATCAAGTGGAACATATTTGACCTTTTTTGGATTTATGCTATCTTATCATTTTTGTTTTGTTTTGTCTTTTTCTTATATTATTATCAGTATTTCTAAACAGATATCTAAGATGAATTAATAATTTAAAAAAATTAACACGAATTTGATTTTTTAAAAAAATAATAAAAAAAATTAGTAACATTAATACTACTTAATTTAGGAAAAAAAGAAAAGAAAGTTTGTGCATATAACCTTATGCGTACAGATCTAAACACAGATGTATCCGGGTCTATATAATGCATGTTCAGCTTAGAAAATAATAAGAGCCCCATTTATATCGATTATTGGGCGGTTCTTAACACGTGTCTGAATAGAAAGTCTGTATATAAATTCAGACACAAATATGTATAGAACTATTTGATGCATATAAAACTTACAAGATAATGAGGATGTCACATGCATAAAATGATTTCAGACACAAATACGTCCAGATTTATACACGAAAGATTACGTGTGTCAGAATCTATACCCGTAAAGCGAGGCCTAATTCTTCACAATGAACTCCCAACAGGTCTTGCAAGTGGTGTACAGGGCATGTTAGGATTCGGGAGGGCCACAATTTCTCTCCCTCCCCTATTCTCTTCTTTCTTGAGGTTCAACAACACATTCGCCATTTGTCTCAGCTCTTCCACTAGTTCAACCGGCGTCGTATTCATCGGCGGCAACGGACCCTACCGTCTCCTTCCCAACATCGACGCTTCAACCGGCCTTGTCTACACCCCTCTCCTCCTTAACCCGGTGAGCACCGCCGCAGTTTTCTCCAAAGGCGACGCCTCCTCCGACTACTTCATCGGCGTAACAGCCATTCACATCAATCAAAAACCAGTATCGATAAAAAAATCTCTGTTATCCATAAATGAGAAAGGATACGGCGGAACCAAAATCAGCACCGTGGCTCCTTACACGATTCTAGAAGCTTCGATTTACAGAGCCGTGACGAAGTTTTTCATCAAGCAGCTCTCTCTCGTGCCCAGAGTGGCGGCGGTACCGCCATTTACGGCATGTTTTAACTCGACGAGTCTCAGCAGCACCCGGGTGGGACCCGGTGTGCCGCAGATTGATCTCGTGTTGCAGAACGGGACGATCTGGACGATTTTCGGGGCGAATTCTATGGTGCAAGTTAGTGATCAGGCTCTTTGCTTAGGGTTTGTTAATGGAGGTGTGAATCCGAGGACTTCGATTGTGATTGGGGGGCATCAGATTGAGGATAATTTGCTGCAGTTTGATCTTGATGCATTGAGGCTTGGGTTCAGTTCCTCTCTCCTATTTAGACAAACAACTTGTGCTAACTTCAATTTCACATCCACTGCCTAGACAGTTTTCAATACCTACTGGCTCGGGGCTGTATTGTGCATCAAAACAATATTGTCCAAACGATTAGATGGGATTCAGAATCATTTTGATGGTCGAAACGTTATCGTTTTAGTGCACAACACACTATCCTGTATGTTATGCATAGAAAGGTCCCGTATCCACTAGGTATGGGCCTCGAAAATCTTCATAAAAAAGGCTCTCTATATTTTCTCGTCTTTTATAAAAGTCGTGTTATTTTTCAAACAAAATAAATATTACTTTTGAATTATACCTGATTATATTTTACTATTTATTTTAACGTAAGAATAGAAACGCACATCATGACCAGTATGTGAAGAAGTTTCTCTCATAGAGCTAGCTTTTGTATGTCACTAAGTCGAATCTCCATATTAGGTTCTTTTTCTACGTTATGCGACTAGCCAATGACGATGGAACTAATAGACGTAGTAGACTGAACTTGTCTCGTGAAATGGTTTCTTCTGTTATAGATATTGTTTGAAAAATTTCCGAGTTTGTATTATTGTTTTGAATAAATTTTCCGAATTTCGAATAATTGGCCTTGATTGTGTGAGGTGGGTATGTACTATTTCTTTTGGTTGAATGTGACTTGCACTCCTAAAATTATTGCAACAAGGTATACATCAAACGCACGCTGAGACCATATGTATCTCAAGGAGCTGATCTCAAAACATTTATCTCGCAATCTGTATAGCCACAAACCCTGATTGATGATATTTAATGTTACAGAATCAGTCGCTGGAGCAACTTTATGACCGCTAGAGCGACTTCATAAACAATCTCAATAGTGATATGAAGATTACAAGAATGAATTCCTTCCATTTCTTAAAACAGATGCTCCAAAAAAAGAAAAGACTTACAACTCGATAAATAAGAAACACATCGTTCGAGCATGATTTTGAACCGAAATTGTCAACCAAAACAGAGCAAAGCTTATGAAGCTTACAATCTCCTCATTTGGTACTTCTGGGTCAAAATAGTTACTCTCCAAGTTCTCTCAATAAAGGCAGAGCAATCCCTTCAGGAATATTATCATCATTTTGTTCTTCGAATATGGTGGCTTAGACCGGAAGTCAGATGTAGCCCTAGTAGCCCACTATGTCCATCAAGGCATTTGTACTCTAGAATTCGCTTTAGATCAGCAGCGTGTGTAGCAGCTTCAACTCTTTCCTTGTTAAAGTTGGCAGCTAGAAACACACAAATAGCAAACAAAGCAATCATAATATTAGCGGAGATGGGAAATCAAAATGCAATAGAGTAAGTAAAATACTAACGGGGTTGCCCAAATCTTACAAGGACACTAAATCTCTGGTCCTTCGGTTTGTCTGGTCCGAACTCCCTGTTACCTACTACTAGCTACTAAGAAATTATAGTTGTTGCATAGTTTGAGTCATGGAGGTTGGTAACAATATTATGGCATTTTGATCAGGACTTAAGATAACACCTATCGGAGTGAGACTTGACCATATCATGGTTGGATTGGATGTCCCTTATCCCAAGGTTGTTTCCTAAAATTATGTTCCACTCGACTATGGACATTATGATTCTAAAGGTGTTTATTGAAATTTGTATTGAGGCTGGTCTATAGAAATGTAAAACCCTACGTGGGAGAGGGTAGACGGGGAATTTGACTCTACCCTCGTGATTGCCATTAGAGGGATGTGTAGTTTTTCACCAATTAATGGCCCCACCACGAAGAGTTTGGGGGCCGTCTAGTTCAAGTATAACATCGTTTGGAATGTTATACCGCTGGTAAAATTCCTCCATTTTTGCCAGTGTTTCGAGCATTTGTCTGTATATATCCCCATTACTGAAGAAGAATGGGAGCAAAAATACAAAAACAGAGACGAGCAAGGAATAAAAGGAAATGGAGGATAGAATGAACTTACATAGAAGAGAATGATGCTTTGAGCTGACGGTTGAGGAGATTGGGGATTTAGAAAGACGAAGGAGCAAAGAATAGATGAGAATTGGAAGATGAAGAAGAATAGTGACGAAGTAGTAAGAGTTAAAAGGAAAGGGCAAAACTAAGTTTACCTTTACATTTGAAATTCATAAGCGTAAGAAAGATAGTCTAGGAACTAATTGAGAATGGGCCCATGAATCAAGATCTCAATCCAGCAAGGGAAAACTAATCTCAGAAAGGGAAATCCGGATGAAAGAGCAAATTGCTTTGATTATTGGTTAGCTGACTAAGGGCAGTGGGTTGCTTTCTTGTCTGGCCTCACCGATTTAGTTAGTATATGGAGAGCTGTCCCTTTACTATTTAGGTAGGCTACAGAAGAGCTAGAGTTCATTGGCATTATCTCCTTTCCTTTTGAAAAAACGACCAGCAAGAGTAGCTTCTGGAAAATCAGTATAGAGCGGTCAGGATAGGTTTAGTTCGCGGACTAGGCTTAGTAGGAATAGAGATGGAAATGAAAACAGAAAACGAAGAACCAACTTAAAAACCAAGAATTCTGATTGATCCTTCCAATTTATAAGCTATAAAACCGTGCACATAGGAAAAGTTCCTGACCACAAGTAATATATATGATTAGCATCAAATCAGAATATCAATAACACCAATGGGGTTGGTTCAGTAGAAGAAGAGAGGATGATTAAGGGACTTGTCCTACATGGTCACGAGTTCGAATCTCACTAGAATTACTCATTTGGTGTCACTGAGGATTATGTTCGGTCATTACTTTCACGAAGCTTCTTCTTCTCACATTCATGTGTCTTCCCTGCAGAGTTTCTGGGTAAACATTTGACCTACGATTGGAGCAGCGTTCAGTGTCCGTTTAAGCTGATCTTTGCGCTGTCCGTCTGGGCTGATCTTTGCACCGTTGGAATCATATCGACAAGTACTTCAGTCTGGTGTACTCAAAACTAAATTTTGAGAAATTTGATTTCTGGGCAAATTTATTTGCTCTTTTCTTCAAGGTTTTGTAGAATTTCTACAATTTCAGGCTACCTCTAGCTTTGATACCCCTTGTTGGTGGGCCTCAAACAATTTTGGAATCAAGTTATGATGATTCACACAACAAATTGCAAGCAGAAACAGTGATTTTATATCAAATTCACTCACAAATACAAAACGAAAATTTCTCTAAATCTTAGTGGGTTTATATCTCTCACTCTAATCAAACTCTATCTGAGTTTTCTTTATTGCTTCTCTATATCCTAGCAGCAAACTAGCAACACCTATTTGTAGTACTCCTTCATTAAGCAAGCTTAACTTTCAACATATACTTCCACTGCATAATTGCCTATGCCATTCTTATGATTGATATATATGGTGACTGCGTTTAATGCAGCCATGTTAACGAACTCTATTTCCTTTTGCATGGCTACTTGTGTTATTGCTTGCATCCTATTTTTCATTTATTTTCTTGAACTCGAAAACAGTTTTTCACGAAGCAGCAGAAAGAAATTGTGAGTTTTTTATTTGTAGGAGAAATTGTCAAATATTTCTCAAATATTTTTGTCCACCACCACCACCACCATCGTCATTCTCACTTCAATTTGGATTCACATTTTGTTTCCCTGAGACTTGAAAGTATTAGGTAAAATTTATTCACTTCTAGTAGTCAACTACTCCCCCTATGAATATTGTTTGCAAGGAGCCATTTAAATGGAGTAGGTTGTGCTCTAAATATTCAACAGGGAACGATTAAACACACAAGCAGGGGTGGAACTACGTACTACGGAGGGCTCTCGAAAAAAATTCAAAAAATTTAAGATCTAAGAAGAAGAAGAGGAGATTGTCTAATCTCCTTTCAAGTATAAATTTTGAAAATTGTAAAAAAAAAAAATCAAACCAACAAAAATATATTATTTAAAAAAATTATTAACTTTTAAACTTGTCTTAGAAAGATTTAAAATTTTTCTAGCACTAGAAGACTTTATTATCATAACAGATAATAAGGTTGTAAAAGATTTTTTGGTTAATAAGAAATCTATATATCAAGGCCGACGATTAAGTTGGTATAATAAGATTGCAGAATATACTTTTGAGGTAGACATCTTAAAGGTGCTAATAATTTTCTTTTTGATTTACTAAGCAGCCCTATTAATGTTTGTAGGTAACATAGATAAAAAAAAACTATGGCAGACAAAGATAAGGGTCCATTTGGCGTGGCTGAATTATTGGATTATTCACTGTTTAGTTTTTTGTCCTTATTTGAAATTTTTCTTTAATTTTTTGTTTTTCATCATTTTTTGGATGATTGTTGGTTCGTCTCGACAAGAACTTTCAGAAAAATTCTCAATCATCGGCTAAATTTGAAAAAAGTTCAGAAAAGACAAAAAATAAGCCAAAAACAGCGTCCGTGTTGGCTTATTTTTCGTCTTTAGTGATTTTTTTTAAACTTTTGGACATAATTTTATACTTTTTAAATTCCTTTCGTCGATACGAACCAATAATCCACGAAAAAATGACATAAAAATAACAAATACAAAAAAAAATTGAATAAAGACAAAAATATCCGGATAATCTAGCCTGAATTAATCCAGGCCAAATAGACCTACAACCAGTGTAATTTCCCTTCAGCAATTTAGTAATTTCACCGCAATTTCCCTTTTGTCCTTTTCTTCTTTTGTCTGTTTGGACTTTGGAGAAGTTGCCAGGAAAGTGGTATGGAGAAGACTTGAGAGAAATTAGTTGTGCCTTTTTGACAGTTGTTATCCAATTTCTTTGCGCTGGCTGTTTGCCTTTGTCCGAGTTCGTAGATAATCTTAGAATATTTTTTCGAGTAAACAGTAATTTTTTTGTATTTTTTTGAAAATGAAATCTGGACAGTGTCACTAAATGGGGCTCCATTTCGCGGAATCAGTATCAATAATATTTTGCCCTTACTGTGAGCGTTTTACTGTGAGTAACAAAAGGGAAATTGCTGAGAAATTAGTAGACAAAAGAAGAGAAGTTGTTATGGAGAAGACTTGAGAGAAATTAGTCTAGCAATTGCGCTGACTGCCACTTCTCCAGTTCTCCCTATAAATTTGGGCCTTCTCTCACTTTCTCTAGCAAGAATTCACTCTCCCTTTTTCTTTTCTATACAATACAAAACCCTAAGTCTCCCACATTTGTTCTCACGTTGACAGAACTTAGCCTCCGAGTCCAACTCCCTTGTATGTTTCTCTCTCTCGCTCTCAGTCTTTGTACATACTTGTTCCGATTTGTAGGTGATACATATTCAGAGGTCGATCCGAACTCCGAAGGTCTCTAACTATCAACAAATCAATAGAGCACAGGTTTGTAAATTGTATTCCTCTTTTGGTATTTAGGGCTCGAAGCTCTGTCACTGATATTTGAACTTCTTTCGATTTCTGAATGTATGATCTGAACTTCTTCTGATTTCTTTGTGTATGATCAATAGAACTTGTTCCGTTTTCTTGTATTTCTTCTATTTTTTGGTATTTCGGCCATTTTCTGGTATTTAGTTCTCATAGTATGTTGATCTGAAACAATCAGTGATTTAGGCATATGAAACAGTTGATCTGAAACAATTTGCTTTTTTTTCCTATTTGGGCCTTATAAGTGATTCTTGATGTTTTGTTGTGAGGAGAAGACAAAGAACAATCTATATTCTTTTTCCTATCCACCACCCATCAGATATTAATCCAACAATAGGGTTATGTTGGCTAAAGCAAATGCTTTTCTTACTTATACTCTTTTCCTCTCATTTCTCTCTATATCCTTTACTTTCCTACCTAAAAGCACGGCCCAAGAATTTCAGCACTTGTGCACCGTGCGGTTCTTAGGCAAATCACTCATTTGATGCCCAAGTTAGACTTTCCCAACCAGCCAACCTACCCAGCCCATCCAAGTGAGACACACTTACACTCTCAAGACAAGAGATTGGGATAAAAGTGTTTGTGTGATAATACACAAAATAGATATGATAGGGGAATAGTACGTGAATTTGTATAGAGAATCTAAAAAACTCATCCAGAAGTGATTCTGGAACTATGTATTCTCCCGTTCATTTTTTTAATCCTTGACCAAATACTCAAAATGAAAACCGGACAATGCAAAATGAAAAAACATAGCTTCCGCACACCTTTTTAAACTTTGGGTTATTTTTTTCTCAACAAAATTTATTAATCTTTAGAGAAGTTACAAAAGACAAAAAGAACGATCAGCAAAGAGGCATCACTAAAGACCAAACAAAATCAAACGACATTAGCTCCCGAGAGGCTTATAATCACTTGTCGCGGGCCGCCCAAAGTTATACGATGATTAGGCACCAACTAGACTAAACTTAAACTTGAGGGCAACTTGGACAGGCCCAACTAAACAGGATGAAGCCTAAACCATAAGACACCAAGATAACCCAAATACTCAATTTTGATGCTATGATTACACTCCAATTTCCTGCTTCCAACTTTCTGATACCATGAATGCATCTTTTGAAGTCCTCTATTCTGTATTCCTTGACCTTGCATCAAGCTTTGACCCAAAAGGCCATTCCAGTCTTCATGATTTCTCCCACTTCTGATGGAAGATAGGATATGCCTCTGAAAAACATTTCATTCCTAACATGCCAAATTGACCATAGTGTAGCATAGCACAAATTAGTTCCCCAATAGAATTTCTCTAAATTAGAACATGACACAAATGAGGACCAGAACTGACTGAGGGCACACCTATATTCCAGATGACCTTATTCTGTTAGAACGTCATGACACAAATGAGGGAATTGATTCCAGTGATTTGGAAGAATTTAGCAATTCAAAGTACAATTTTAGTGAGGATGAGAGGGAGTTTGAAATACATGTAGATAGCAATGTTGAATGGAGATGTGCAAAGGATAAGGGGAAAGGGAAGGACCAAGGGCAAGAAATCCCTAAAAAAACAAATTTGGAGGATGACATTAATTCGGACCAATTATTAGGTCTTGATGTGTCTACATCTTCTGATAGTGACACCACAACCAAAAAAAACCAACATATTCCCAATTTAATAGTAAGTCTCACATGGAGGACCCAAACTTTAGGCTTGAAATGGTTTTCAGAATTAGTAAAATTTTAAAGGTGCTGTCAGGGAACTTGCCATTAAAACTAGTAGGTCCATTAAATTTGTAAGAAATGATAAGTTGAGGGTTATGGCTATACGCAAAACTTCACGTGGTTATAAAATCCAAGCATTCAAATGCAGGGACTCCTATCTTTTCAAGTTAGGACATTTGATGACAACCACAGTTGTGGTAGGATTTTCCACAATAAGAATGTAAGCTCAACCTAACTGTCAAAGAAATACTTAGAAACCTTGACGTCCAACCCAACCATTCCGGTCCAAAGCTTTTAAATAACTCTATTATTTATATTATCAATAACTATTTTCTTGATAACAACTAAGAATTGTAAAAGTATACATTACCTATTCTATTTTGGCTGTGTCCCAGTCATGGTCGTACTGATTTTCTTGAGTATATGCAAAACATATTTAGAGAATAGAAGTCAGCGTTGTTGAATGATGGATTGTTTTTTTCTCAACATATGTACCAATGTCTTTCCACTAAAATCATAAGTGAAAGTGAGAAAATACATGTTTACTCCAAGTGTAATGGGTTCAATTGGTCCACATAGATCTGTATATATGTACCAGCTGCAAGAGTTGCATAGCTTTTCTTGATGTTCCGCTACCAAAGCTTCTTCGTTTGTTGTTTACCGGTGACATACTTTTTGCATTTCTTCATTGGATTCTTAATCCAAGGGATTCCCTTCACCACATCTTCTTTTCTTTACGTTCTGCTACCAAAGCTTCTTCTGTGTTGTTTACCGATGACACACTTTTTGCATTTCTTCATTTGATTCTTAGTCCAAGGGATTCCTTTCACCACATCTTCTTTTGACAGGACCTATAGTCCATGAAAATTCAAATGACCAACGTTTTTCTGACCATTAAACCTTTGAGGCTCCTTTTGGTGCGATGGGTGAACGCCAATGTCAACGTTTTGGAATGAATGGTTAAATTGAATACTTGTACACTCAATTACAACAAGTACATGTTTTATTTTAAAAAACTCTATTGTTAATTTTGAAATATTTTTTACGTTAAGGATGAATTTTTATAAACAAAATTGAAAAATAAAATCTGGACAATACGATCGAAAGGGACTCAAATGAGCAGTATCCGTCATTTTTTTAATAGAACGGTTGCAAAAGTAAAAACAAAAACAAAAACAGTTGTCTATTTAGCCACCATCCCACTAAAAAATGACCGACATTGCTCATTTAAATCTCTTTTTGTCAAAATATTTTTTCTTTTGAATTTCGACCAAGAGAGGTTCAAATAAACGATGTCGAAAACTTTTTGTAGTGCGGCGATGGCTGAGTGAGCATTTTTTTTTTGTTTTTGTTTTTAGTTTTGTCACTGTCCTATTTAAAAAAAAACCGATATTGTTTATGTAAACTTCTTTTTATTGTGTTGTTCAGATTTTATTTTCAAATTTTTTTTAAAAATTCATCACTAACTTAAAAACATATTTCTAAATTAACCACGAATTTGAAATTTTGAAATAAGACATACATTTCAATGTTGTAATTGAGTGTACATGTATTCAATTTGACAAATTGTCTCCAAATTTAGGAGATTACCTCTTCGGCGCTTTAAACTATTGAAATTAAAAAAATGTTGAAATATTAATAAGTCCGAAGAAAATGAGTTATGCATTTTAGAAAGAGAAAATATTAATAAGTCCGGAGATTTTTTAATTCCAGGCGCCAGAATTTGTGTAAAGGAGGACTTTTTTTCTCATTAACAAACGTCCATAGTGCCGATGAGGTAGTTAAAAATTTCAATACATAGGTGCGAATATATATATTTTTTAAAATATATATCAAAATATTTAACAGGAACAACCTTTTATATATTTTATACATTTTTCTATAACTAAAGAAACACACCCACCACCTTAACTACTACAAATCCCTAAACCACCCTGAAGCTCCAAAAATTGAGATCAAAGATTAAAACAAAAAATAAAAAATAAGTCAAAAAATAATTAAGGTATCGAAAATATCATGTGTTGGTCTTTATACAAGAGTATTTTTAGAATTGTGTGTCAAAATGACTTCCGGACGTAGTTAGTTTTGGATGGACTAATTGTATTAAAAATTCCTTGTTATGGATTTTTGACCGAGTATCTTTTTTTTTTTTTAAGGGTTGGCTTGGATTGAGGTGAGTGGAGGTGAAGGAAAGTTTAAAAAGAGACGAGAGGGGAGGGAACGTGAAGTGAGATATTTTTTACTTGTTTAGTTTATCCAAAGGAAAATAAGGTTTTAAAATATTTTTTATATGTGGTCAAGGAAGGAAAGTGAAGGTTATTAAATATTTTATTTTTTAAACCTTTTTTTAGTGTTAGAATATGTGTAGATAACAACTAAATTATCTCGTTAATATTTATTTTTTAAAGAGTTATAATCGATATTATAAATTTAAGTCATAACATCATCTCACTTTCTTTATATTTCCTCCTAATTTTGGAGGTGAAGTCATGCGCTTAAAAGACTTGTACACTTTTCCTCTCATTTCCTCCACATCCCTTACTTTCTTTCCTAAAATACAAACCAAATACAAAAATAACATCTAAACCTCTCACCCCACCCTCCAAATCCGTGAATTCAAGCTAGCTGTAAGACAAAATCATTGTGAATACCTTTTCTTTGTCTGTCCTTTTAACTTTTATAAAGTAAAGTTAACTTTTGAAAATAGGCTTGCTTTAGTTTCTTTCAAAGCAAACAATTTATAAGTTTCATCTCCAACTCTTATTCTTCTCACTTTCATGCGTCTTCCTTGTAGAGCTTCTGAGTAAACTTTTAATCTACGATTAGCGCACTATGAATCCTATCTTGTACAAAGCTGTGATGGAAGGACAAGTAGATGTCCTAAAGCAACACATTGACCAACTTGACGGCCTACTCACTCCCAATCAAAACACTCTTCTCCACGTCGCGGTCCAGTTCGGCCAATTGGAATGCACGGAGGTGATTTTTGATGGGTGTCGATCTCTGGCACGTCGAGTGAATATCAAAGGCGAAACCCCACTTCATATAGCGGCCAGGGAAGGGTACACTGACATAGTCAAAACACTCATAGAGTCTGCAAATAAACTAGAGCAAGAACTTGAGGGCGGCTGGGGTGGAGCAACTAAGGAGATGTTGAGGGCGACAAATGTTGACGGAGACACGGCCTTGCACATGGCAGTGAGGAACTGCCACTTCGGTGTAGACAAATACTTGGAAGTGGTTGAACTGTTAACTAGAGAAGATTCAGAGCTTCAATATCCAGCCAACAGTGCCGAGGAAACTCTGTTGTACCTAGCCGCTGAGATAGGAACTAAGGCCGTGGACGTGGTGGATCTGCTCTTGAAAGCTTGCAAATCACCAAGTTATAGCGGCCCTAGTGGTAGAACAGCATTGCAGGCAGCAGCACTTACAGACTTCACAGGTTTGTTGACAGTTGGTTTCTTAACCAACTTCCACCTAACTGAGAAATTTTAATAACATAAGACTCCAACCATTGTTCCATTAGTTGCAATGGTTGTATGCATAATAGTCCTAGGAATGGCAATTTAGTCCAATCAGTCCCGTTCCTCGCCCCTTTTGGATTAGAATTTTAGGAATTTTTTCAAAGATTGGGTTGGATTTGGAGGTAAAATTTGAAAAACAAATGGGGAACAGGGAGGAGGCGGGTCTGAGTACTTCCCTTCCGTTTCCTGGTCTATTTTTTAAAATTATTAAATATAGTATTTTATTTTATTTTTAGGTTTATTTGTCTAATTAGCTATTCTTCATTCTTGTTTCAAGCCAGCCCTTTCTTGGTTTTTCGTTATTTGTTTCATATAACTTGGTCAACAATTTCGGTGGGCTCTTTTCAGCACTATATAACAGGTAATTGATTCTTTTATTAAAAAACAAGGGTCTGGCCGGGATTCCTGATCCCCGTTTGGGGTGGAAATGGAGCGTCAAATTCATTCCCGTTTGGGGAAAGGGGCGGGAATGGAGCAAATTTTGAATTTTAGAATTGAGGCGGGGATGGGCAAATCCGACCTCAACCGCCCCGTTGCCATCCCTAAGTCTTACCCATAAAACTTTGAAATGGAATTGTCACCAAATTTCCTAAGAATTCAAAGGATTTTACTGTTACTAATCATGGCTGTTTTTTTTAAGGTCAAACAATAAAAGGATTATCGGAATGGAAGCGAGATCTAATCAAGGAAGCAGATGTATATGGTTGGATACCGATTCACTATGCTTCTTACGCTGGGAACACAGAAGGAGTTAAACAACTACTAGAGACAGATATATCAATAGCGTCCACAACGACCGCAAATGAGGATGGTTCGAACACAGCTCTTCACATTGCCGCAACACATGGACATGTAGATGTAATGGAGATGCTTTTGTCAAACCGTCCAGATTGTTGGGAGGCGGTCAACAGTAGAGGGCAGAATATTGTTCACATTGCCGTAGATATGGAGAGAGAAGATGTGATAAAATTTATCTTAGATAAGTCTTGGTTAAGGCATCTTATAAATCAAAAAGACAATGAAGGCAACACACCTCTCCATATGTTTCATGGTTCCTCCATAGAATATAACAAGCTTTCGGACCACGAAAGAGCAGCAAGAAGTGAGGTTTTCAACAACAAAAACATGACCCCAGAAGAACTCGTAGTGTCCAATTTAGGCGAGGTTAGTACATACTCTATGACTTCTTTTGGCCTCGAGAATTTTAATCGCATGATTAGTCAATGTTTGTTTTTTTAAAAGTCATAGTCTAAGTTCACAAACGATGATAATTAGGATGAATCATAGGACATCTCCAACACAATTTGTGTACTCAATAAATAACTAGTCTTAATTCATAGTTGTGACTTTATATCTAAACAAGTCTTGGGGAAGAACTTACTGTGGAATCATATTTGTACTCAATGAAGAACTAAAATACAATTTTCACAGCTCTTACACATAATTTTATTAGATTGTGAACCACTAACTCATCTAAAAGTTTAAACTGTTAGAGAGAGTGGTAATTTTTAGCTAGGCTCTCGTTTATAAGCAAGATAAACATGTGCAAATAGTTCTAATCACAAAGTAGACTATGAGTTTTGAACACAGAATTTATTGCTTGTTTTGATATTATATTAGATTATTAACCACCAATAATTTAAAATTTTAAGCTGTTAGAGAGAGAGAGAGAGAGAGAGAGAGAGAGAGAGAGAGAGAGAGAGAGAAATAACTCTACTAGTTATATTATCAATAATTTTTTTCTTAATAACAACTAGGAATTGTAAAATTATACATGTGCCTATTCTATTTTGGTCGTGTTCCATTCATGGTCGTACTTTTTAGATTTTCTTGAGCATATGCAAAACATATTAAGAGAATGGAAGTCAGCGTTGTTGAATTTTTATTTTTTATTTTTGCGAGGGGTGGAAGAGATCTAGAAATGTATTTATAATATTGTAGATGCTTGGCTTTTAAAACATGTGACATAAAAAAATGTAGGATGCCATCATCTGCTGCAGAAATATAACCCGTAATGCTCAGGACGACTTAGCAAAGATGAAGAGAACTTACAAAAAAATAAAGGAAGCTCAAGAGCAAGAACAAGAAGCTGACAAAAAAGAGGCTGAGAAGATGGCTAAAACCCACATGATAGTAGCTACACTTATAACCACCATCACCTTTGCAGCCGCTTTTGCAATCCCAGGTGGGTATGACGGCAACAAAGATACAGAGCAAGGAATGGCAGTCCTATCAAGAACCGCAACTTTCAAAGCATTCCTCGTAACCAACACCATAGCCATGGCATGCTCCGTTTCCTCTGTATTTCTCTACCTATTCGCTTCGTTCTATGTTGACGTCAAAGAAAGAGGAAAGATGGTGAAACACTATGAGGCAGCAGTGTATCTTATTTTTGTTGCCATGATTTCCATGATGCTTGCGTTCATCACAGCCACTTTTGCTGTGTTAGCACATTCTTTAGCCCTTCCCATTGCCACTGGTATTATTGCATGCATTACCTTTGTCATTTTTTTGATCGAATTTCGCAAGGCTCGTTCCAAAATTCAATATGCTTTTTTTGTCTGGTAAAGATAATGTTAAGAATGAACAAAAAGGGCAGAGTGTGGTAAGAGACCACCGGAAGAAAGGAAAAAGCGGAAGTTGAGGGAAGCGGAAAAAGAAAATCTGTGGACAGTGTTATCATATATAAATGAATAACTTGTTTTTGTTTTATGAATAATTTTGTTGTGTATATATGGCTCATTTAGTACCTCTACAATTCTAATGGCTGTAATTTTTAGGTTCATTTATTTAAGTGTGGTAAGCTATATAATCACTGGGGCTACGTTTAAGAAAAGCAGGATCTGCTTAACCCATTACAAAAACAAATTTGTATACTTATTCTATGCACAATTTTTTGAGAATAAATCTTCTCTCTCTGACTACAAAGTCCTTGATAGTTGTCATCCTCAATAGAAGGGAAGACTAATGGTTATATGATCGCTTGGCGACATATATATATTGAGAATGAAGTGCTTGACACAACCTTGTTGAGATTCGTGTTTTATCATAGTGATGTCGAATGTTTGTCTTCTTTTTAATTTTTGTTCGTCGCGTACAGATTTTGTTCTCCGAATTTTTTTAAAAATCTAACATAATCTAATTTAAAAATATGGGTCATCATCGTGTGGTCCATTTTCCAAGGAATAATTCCATCTTGACAGCATATCAAATGTTACTCAGTGTCTATTTGAACTGTGCTAATTATTGTTTTATTGGTTTTTTGTTGTCCTTATTTGAAATATTTTTGTAATTTTTTATTCGACGTCAATTTTTTTATGGTTGTTGGCTCGTCTCGATAAAAGATTTCAAAAAAGTATAAAATTATTTTCAAAAATTAAAAAAAAATTAGAAAAGACAAAAAATTAGCCAACATAAGGATTATTTTGACATATTTTTCGTCTTTAGTGAATGTATTTTAGTTTTGAAAATAATTTTATACTTTTTAGATTCTTTTCATCGAGACGAATCACAAATTAACAAAAAATTGATGAAAAAATAACGACTACAAATTTTTTTGAATAAAAACAAAAAATAATTAATATAAATTAGTTAAAGACAAATAAAGCTTTAAAGAAGTACACAGAATTTGATCCCGGTCTTATATTCAAGCCTCGTGATTATTTTCAAAGGTCAGGATTTTACATATAGCCGCAGCCTTTCGTATTGTGCTCATGGGATGCATTTTTTTTTTTAAACTTTTGGTGAATTGAAAGTCCTCTTTCAAATTAGGTTTTCTCGATTAAAAAAAAAGAGTTGTATTACGGGCGTTTGAGAGCTAATTATATTTAGATTTTAGATTGTGAATTATAAAGTATAAATTTTTAAATTACAATGAGAATTTGTAAAAGTGTTCGAATTTGTATAGAGAATCTAAAAAACTCATACAGAAGTGATTCTGGAACTATGTGTTCTCCCGTTCATTTTTTTAATCCTTGACCAAATACTCAAAATGAAAACCGGACAATGCAAAATGAAAAAAACATAGCTTCCGCACACCTTTTTAAACTTTGGGTTATTTTTTTCTCAACAAAATTTATTAATCTTTAGAGAAGTTATAAAAGATTAAAAGAACGATCAGCAAAGAAGCATCACTAAAGACCTAGCAAAATCCAACAAGGTTAGCTCCCGAGAGGTTTACAATCACTTGTCGCAGGCCACCCAAAGGTAAACGATGATTAGGCACCAACTAAACTAAACTTAAACTTAAACTTAAGGGTAACTTGGACAGGCCCAACTAAACAGGATGAAGCCTAAACCATAAGACACCAAAATAACCCAAATACTCAATTTTGATGCTATGATTACACTCCAATTTCCTGCTTCCAACTTTCTGATACCATGAATGCACCTTTTGAAGTCCTCTACACTGTATTCCTTGACCTTGCATCAAGCTTTGACCCAAAAGGCCATTCTAGTCTTCATGATTTCTGCCACTTCTGATGGAAGATAGGATATGCCTCTGAAAAACATTTCATTCCTAACATGCCAAATTGACCATAGTGTAGCATAGCACAAATTAGTTCCCCAATAGAATTTCTCTAAATTAGAACATGACACAAATGAGGACTAGAACTGACTGAGGGCACACCTATATTGTAGATGACCTTATTCTGTTAGAACATGACACAAATAAGGAAACCGAGTCCAGAGATTTGGAAAAATTTAGCAATTCAGATAATGATTTTAGTGAGAATGAGAGGGAGTTTGAGATACATGTAGATAGCAATGTTGAATGGGGAGATGTGCATAGGGATAAGGGGAAAAGGAAGGACCGAGGACAAGAAATCCCTAAAAAACAAATTTGGGAGGATGACATTAATTCAGACAAATCATTAAGTCTTGATGGGTCTACATTTTCTAATAGTGACACCACAACCAAGAAAAAGCCAACATATTCCCAATGGACCCAAACTTTAGGCTTGGAATGGTTTTCAGAATTAGTAAAATTTTCTTAATAACAACAAAAAAACATGTTGGTCCACATATATATGTATATATGTACCAGCTGCAATAGTTGCATAGCTTTTCTTGATGTTCCACTACTAAAGCTCCTTTTATCCTCCATTGATTCTACGCCCAAGGAGTGCGAAGGGAATGATAATTTACATTGGAAGTGGGATCCCTCGAAGGTAAACTTCACTGTCAAATCCTTCTATGAAGCATGGGAAAAATTATATAATAACGATAACCCCATTGGTTCTCACTGTAAGTTCATATGGAATTATTTTTGCCCTTTGAAAGTGGAAGTGTTTGTTTGGTTGGCTTTGCAAGGCAAAATCTCTACTAAAAGTGAATTGTTCAAGAGAGGTATTTTGACCTCTTTGAATGATCAATCTGCTCTATGTCTTTGGTGTTCCAATAGTTTTGAAACTCCTTTTCATATTCTGATGCATTGTCCATATGCTTGGTTGGTCTGGTCAAAAATTCTATCTTGGTGGGGGATCCAATGGGCTTGCCCTCGGGATTTAAACTCCTTGATATGCTGGTGGCTTTTCTATAAATTCTAGTCAGTGGAAAAAGGCTTATGGATGTCTTGTTTTTTCGCTACTATTTGGTCTCTGTGGCTTGCAAGGAATCAGCTTACTTTTCAAGATAAGAGGGTTTCAGAAGATTTAGTTACAGATTTAATAAAGCTTAGAGTGGCTCTATGGGTTAAAACTGGGTTTAATTTGCAGGGTTATTCTATCAGTGACATTATTAGATGCCTTCCAGGTATTCGAAGGCTTAAGAGAAAGTATAAAGATGGGAATGGGGCTGCGTTTTGAGGCTTGTTTCCTTGTTGTTATGCAAATCATAATGGCAATAAGGTGGTCAAGTTTAATGTGGCTTCTTGGGTGAAGTTCAAGTGTGATTTGAAAGCCTTCTCCATAGCTGATATATTGAGATGTCTCTTTGGCCTCTTGGATTTGGTTCTCAGCCCTTCTTCCTTCTGTGTTGCTGCTGCTATTCCGAATATTGAGAGTTTTGGGGGTTATCCTTGGTTATTCCAAGTCTGTTTGGTCTATTTTATGGTTTGGTCTGTTTGGTCTGTTTTATGGTTTGGTCTGTTTTATGGTTATTCCAAGTCTGTTTGCTGCTGCTAGTCCGAATGGTTTTTATGGCTTTTAGGCTTGTCTTGCTCTAGTTTGTTTGGTCTGTTTTGGGTGGTTGTTTTTTAGGTGTTGGAGTTTGCTCCTTTTTTGAAATGTTTTTTTTTTTCTTCTGGTTTGTATCTTGCTTCCGGTAGGCCGGGGGCCGAGTGTCATATTGTTTGTATCCTTTTCCAAAGTTTTAATAATATTTCTTTTGCTTAGCAAAAAAAAAAAAAAAGCTTCTTCGGTGTTGTTTACTGATGACACACTTTTTGCATTTCTTCATTGGATTTTTAATCCAACGGATTCCTTTCACCACATCTTCTTTTGACAGGACCTATAGTCCATGAAAATTCAAATGACCAACGTTTTTTTTTACCTTTAAACCTTTGAGGCTCCTTTTGGTGCGATGGGTGAACGCCAACGCAAATGTTTTGGAATGAATGGTTAAATTGAATACTTGTACACTCAATTACAACGTCAAAATACATGTTTTATTTTAAAAAACTCTACTGTTAATTTTGAAATATTTTTTACGTTAATAGTAAATTTTTCTAAATAAAATCTGGACAATACGATCGAAAGAGACTCAAATGAGCAGTATCCGTCACTTTTTTAACAGAACGGTGACAAAAGTAAAAACAAAAACAAAAACAGATGTCTATTCAGCCACCATCCCACTAAAAAAAAATGACCGATACTACTTATTTGAATCTCTTTTTGTCAAAATATTTTTTCTTTTGAATTTCGACCAAGAGAGGTTCAAATAAACGATGTCGATCACTTTTTATAGTGTGGCAGTGGCTGAGTGAGCACATTTTTTTTATTTTTGTTTTTAGTTTTGCCATTGTCCTATTAAAAAAAATAACCGATATTGTTTATTTAAACTTCTTTTG
The DNA here is from genome assembly GCA_019985065.2 of Arctostaphylos glauca. Taxonomy (NCBI): domain Eukaryota; kingdom Viridiplantae; phylum Streptophyta; class Magnoliopsida; order Ericales; family Ericaceae; genus Arctostaphylos; species Arctostaphylos glauca. The sequence goes on along the minus strand of JAHSPW020000010.1, from coordinate 29,279,958 downwards.
ATCGTGTTGTTCAGATTTTATTTTCAAAATTTTTTTAAAAATTCATCACTAACTTAAAAACATATTTCTAAATTAACCACGAATTTGAAATTTTGAAATAAGACATATATTTCAATGTTGTAATTGAGTGTAAATGTATTTTCAGCACCAACCCAACACTTTGATTTTTGCCCACACTTTGATTTTCAACACCAACCCATTAAATCTAACCTTTGGATCCAATTCTCATATTTTCATCAATTAGGGTCTTTTTTAATTTAATAATCGACTTGGATGCGTGTGTTCCGCCACTAGTATTTAAAATTTCTTGGATGCGTGTGTTCCGCCACTAGTATTTAAAATTTCACTTCCCATGTGAATCACGGTTCACTTGGATCTTTGAAAATGGCAAACTGTCAGATAGATCCCTCAACAACACATTAAAAGTCTTGCGAAAAAAACAACACATTAAAAGTCAAACGTTGAGACATGAGGAGGCATGGCTGAGTCCGAAGCTCCCATGTGATAGGTGGAGGAGATGGTGGACAAAAACATGAGATATGAGAGAAGTTGTTAGGAAGGTGGTATGGAGAAGACTTGAGAGAAATTAGTCGTGCCTTTCTGGCAATTATTACCTAATCTTCTTGCACTAGCTGTTTGCCATTGTCCGAGTTCATAAATAATCTTAGAATATTTTTTCGAGTCAACGATAATATTTTTTATATTTTTCTAAAAACAAAATCTGGGACAGTGTGATTGAATGTGTCTCGATCGTGGTATCTGGTAAAATTTTCCCCATACTGGGGGCGGTTTACTGTGATAAACAAAAGGGAAATTATTATTGCTATGAAATTGGCAGACAAGAAGAGAAGAAGTCATTAAGATGCTATTTTGTTCACCCTCCTAATAAGGGGGTGAACGTTACCTCCTATTCTATTGGTCAACCTTAACTTGTAGGACCCACCAACCAAACCATGGTTACTATTAAAAAAGGCAAAACTAAAAAGGACGTGGAAAGACTTAATCGGAAAAAATTATTCCATGTATAGGTCCATTTGGCCTGGTTGAATTATTGGATTATTCACTGTTTAGTTTTTTGTCTTTATTTGAAATTTTTCTTTAATTTTTTTTTTCATCAATTTTTTGATGATTGTTGGTTCGTCTCAACAAGAGCTTTCAGAAAAGTTCTCAATCATCGGATAAATTTGAAAAAAGTTCAGAAAAGACAAAAAATAAGCCAAAAACAGCATCCGTGTTGGCTTATTTTCGTCTTTAGTGACTTTTTTTTTAACTTTTGGACATAATTTTATACTTTTTAGATTCCTTTCGTCGATATGAACCAATAATCCACGAAAAAATGACATAAAAATAACAAATATAAAAAAAATTTGAATAAAGACAAAAAAAAAAAACCGAATAATCTAGCCTGGAAAAATTGTGGCCAAATAGACCTATAGCACAACCAAAAATAGGGTTTTGGGCCAAATCAACTCCAGCTCTCTCTCAGAGTTCTGCTCCCCTCCCAATGTCCAGAATTAATTTTTTAAACCAGAAATTATTTTCCCAAACCCGGAATTATTTTGTTCTCTATTCATCAAAAAATAGTTCTCTTCCAAATTTCTTTCAAATAATTTCTAAAAACAGGATAAATTTTGTATAGGAATTTCTTGCTCCAAATTAACATTTCTTTTCTCTTTTTTTTTTCCCCCTGTTTGCTCAACCCATGCCAAGCATTCTTAATTGCTGAATTTTCAAAGATGGTTGCACCACTGTAATGTGAAGATTTCCATGAGAAGTTTTAAAACAATAAGATTGATTAGTAAAAATAGATGAAATCTAACCCGAGTAATTAAAAAAGATGAGTGTCAAGTATGTATTAAAATCAATGCAGCCTTAGCAATCTACTTGCTAATCGAATGATGCAAATACCGAGCCGTAATAAATTATAGCAAAAACAGTTTTCAAAAATATTCAACAATATGTTTACCCAATAAATATAAAAATACGTATGGTCATATAAATTAATCTTCTATCCCGATTGAGAGAATTTAGCTTTGAGTTTAATTCGAATTCCTGAAAATCGATTCTACAAGGTCGTTGACACTGATGTTGTCCATCATACTTATTACTGAATGCTATCCGTTTCGATTTATGCTTACTAAACCCACTTTAAAAAACAGAAGAAAAATTAGAACTCGCTAATAAGTTGTAGAATCTTTCAAAAATGAGTATTGGCTGATAAGAAAAAAAGTCGTGTGAAGGAAGATATAAAAACCCTGATTTGACTTTTGGATCATAAACTAACATATAAAAAAACTTGTTACTGAGTTTATGTTCCTTCACATGAAAACCCAGATTCGAATCCAGATTCCCGATTATCGCAATTTGTTAGTTTACTGAGGGTCTATTTGGACTGTGGTATTTATTGAAATTTTTTTCGTTTTTATTTGAAATTTTTTTTACAATTTTTTGTTTTTCATCAATTTATTTTAATTTATTGGTTCATCTCGACAAGAGCTTTAAGAAAAGTTATCAATCATCGGCCAAATTTGAAAAAAGTTCAGAAAATATAAAAATAAATAAAAAAACAGAGTTTTTTGTACTTATTCGTCGTCTTTAGTGACTTTTTTTTAACTTTTGGACATAATTTTATACTCATTAGATTCCTTTCATCAAGACGGACCAATAAACTACAAAACATTGAGATTTAAATAACAAATGCAAAAAAAAAATAAAGACAAAAATAACAAATACTGATTTAAATAAAAACTATTAGGCCAAATGGAGCCTGAGTTTGTTTTTTTCTTCACATGAGTTTATGCTTTGGGCATATTGTAAAAACAAATATTGTCCCGAATTTTAGAAATGACTAAAAAATCCAAATGCTGATTTTGGATCATAAACTCAGGATTCAACAAAATGAGCCTTATACAGCCAAAGCAAAGAAAAAAAAATACCCAAGAGTCTAGATATTTAAAAACAAACATTTTTTCAAATAAAAAACACCTAATAAACATGCAAACAATCTTCAAACTCAAAAATCAGGACAATCTGAGGCTCAAAATCAAAGTTTATCCAAAGCTTTTGGATCACGTCAATAGGCTTTTACATACCTTAGTTCCAATAACTTTTTCAAGCTCCTGTGATTTAACTTCAGATTTGGAAAAAATAATGACATTCGGATGAGTTTCTAAGATTGGAAAACTTGTTAGTGGAATAACTTGCAACTGATTTTTTAATGGTGAGAGAGAGAGAGAGAGAGAGAGAGAGAGAGAGAGAGAGGAGCAGAGAACAGAGCCGATTTTTTTCTGAACAGAGGCTCGAGAAAGACAGAGCGGGAGGGGAACAGAACTCTTAGAGAGAGAGGGAGTTAATTTGTTTGGCCCAAAACCCTGTTTTTTGGTTGTGCAATACATGGGATAATTTCTCCAATTAAGTCTTCCCACGTCTTTTTTAGTTTTGCTGTTTTAAAAGTAATCATGGTTTGGTTGGTGAGTCCTACAAATTTAAGATTGACCAATAGAATGGAAGGGTAATGTTCACCCCCCTCTTTAGGAGCGTGAACAAAATAGCTCTCGGAAAGTGGTATGGAGATTTGCGCTGACTGCCACTTCTCCCTATAAATTTGGCCCTACTCTCACTTTCTCTAGCAAGAATTGACTCTCCCTTTTTCTTTTCTATACAAGACAAAACCCTAAGTCTCCCACTTTTGTTCTCACGTTGACAGAACTTAGCCTCCGAGTCCAACTCCCTCGTATGTTTCTCTCTCTCGCTATCACTCTCTCGCTCTCAGTCTTTGTACATACTTGTTCTGATTTGTAGGTGATACATATTCAGAGGTCGATCCGAACTCCAAAGGTCTCTAACTATCAACAAATCAATAGAGCACAGGTTTGTAAATTGTATTCCTCTTTTGGTATTTAGGGCTCGAAGCCCTGTCACTGATATTTGAACTTCTTTCGATTTCTGAATGTATGATTTGAACTTCTTCTGATTTCTTTGTGTATGATCAATAGAACTTGTTTCGTTTTCTTGTATTTCTTCCGTTTTTTTCGGTATTTCGGCCATTTTCTGGTATTTAGGTGTCATAGTATGTTGATCTGAAACAATCAGTGGTTTAGGCATATGAAACGGTTGATCTGAAACAATTTGCTTTTTTTTCCTATTTGGGCCTTATAAGTGATTCTTGATGTTTTTTTGTGAGGAGAAGACAAAGAATAATCTATATTCTTTTTCCTATCCACCACCCATCAGATATTAATCCAACAATAGGGTTATGTTGGCTAAAGCAAATGCTTCTCTTACTTGTACTCTTTTCCTCTCATTTCTCTCTATATCCTTTACTTTCCTACCTAAAAGCACGGCCCAAGAATTTCAGCACTTGTACACTGTGCGGTTCTTAGGCAAATCACTCATTTGATGCCCAAGTTAGACTTTCCCAACGAGCCAACCTACCCAGTCCATCCAAGTGAGACACACTTACACTCTCAAGACAAGAGATTAGGGTAAAGAAAATTCTTTCACTGTAACGAATCTCTATACAAGACAAGCTATGAAAGACTCTTTCTCTTTAGCTCACAAGCTTTCACTCTTGGATGCCTTTTTCAAGCTCTCTCTAAGTTGTCTCGCAAATGAGTCATTTCACCCTTTTATAGGCTTCAAGAAACTCTTAGAAAAAATCTAGAGTACTCTCATTCCACTAAGGCCTAGAACATTTTACACAACTCTAAGAACAAAGTAGAATACTTCTTACAACTCTACAATATTCCCTAACCTTCTAGCATCCTCTTAAGCTTTCAAGCAGCTTCTAGCATATTTCAGACCTCTCTAGAATTTTCTAGCTGCATTCAACATCTTCCGCAACATTCTGAATCTATGCAGAATTCTCTAGTTTCCTCAACCTTTCGAACCTTTTCGAAATTCTTCGGATTTGACAAGGACATTTCGGATATTTTTGAACTCTTCTCGAGCATCCTAGAATTTCCTTGAAGCTTCTATCAATTTTTAAGGGCTTCCAATGTCATAAAAGTTGGCGGTCCGTGACATTAGTCACCATATAAGGTTTCATTCTCAGAAGAATTCACTGTAAATTCCTAGTAAAGTTTACACACCAAGACATATGGGCCCCCACTATAGCTATTAAAATAATTGAGCTACTTGCCAGTTATATGGTTTGTGTCTAACTTAAACATGTACGAAAATTAGACCCAACTGATTTACTTCTATGTTTTTTTTTTTAATCTAATTTTACTATCCCCGAGCAAATGCAATAGTACTAAGATTAAAAATCTTGTCACTAATGCTACATCACATTTATTTAGTATGTCCTATATGATGAATAAATTGATGAAATGCATATGCAAATGATAGGATCTTACACCAACATCATCCAGTGTCTCTCCATTCAGTCTAAGTTGATTTACAACAGCCATGATTCTTGTGTGGTAATTTGAAATCGACTCATAGGGTTTCATTTGAATTAAAAACAATGACTGACATGATAGATTTTTAAAAATTTAAAATTTTAATAATGAAAATTTAAAAATTCTAACCGCACAGATGAGTCCAGAATGATCCAAATAGCTGAAAACAACTATTAGATTCTTGAAATTTGACTCCGGATGGCTTAGATCAAGCCAAGTTAAATCTAATTTTATTCGGCTGCTTCAATCGATTGATTGTAAAATTTCGTAGAGAATGACTATAATATCTTTTATTTTTAAATAAAAAATTAGTTAAAAGAATAAATTTGGATTGATTTGGCCTATTAAGAATAAGCTAATTTAATTTTTGAGTTAGGATCTATTATTTTAAAAATGTTAACGAGCTAGTTCCATAATTTTTTTTTTTTAAACGCAAAGGGAAGAACATAAAACAAAAATGGGTTATTATAACACAAGAGCCTATAGGGTGCCCCATAAGCTGGGCCCATTGGGGTCACTTTCGCACATTCATCAAGTCAGTACATAATCAGAAAAAGTAAAAATAGTTTAATTACAAAATTAACCCTTTTGTGTCTTTAGAATAACAATATTGACCTAACCAAAAGGACGGGTTTTTTTTTTTTGACCTTTTAACCTTTGAGGCACCTTTTGGTGCGATGGGCCAACGCCAACGTTTTGGAACGAATGGTTAAGTTGAATATCTGTACACTCAATTATGTAATTAAAATACATGTTTTATTTTTAAAAAGTTCGTGGTTAATTTTGAATTTTCTAAGTTAACCGTAAAATTTTATAAAAATTTGAAAAATAAAATCCAAACAATACGATCAAAAAATATTCAAATGAGTTGTGTCAATTATTTTTTTAATATAATGGTGGCAAATGTAAAAAGAAAAACAAAAATATATGCCTATTCAGTCATCATCCCACTAAAAAAAAAAAAAATGACTGACACTGTTCATTTAAAATTTTTTTATCGAAATATTTTTTCTTTTGAATTTTGATCGAGAAGGGTTCAAATAAACGATATTAATCACTTTTTATAATGAGGCGGTGGCTGAGTGAGCATTTTTTACTTTTGCCATAATCTTATTAAAAAATGACCAATACTGTTCATTTAAAATTTTTTGATGGTATTGTTCAAATTTTATTTTAAATTTTTTTTAAAAAATTGTCACTAACTTAAAAATATATTTCTAAATTAACCACGAATTTCAACTTTTGAAACAAAGTGCACATGTATTCGATTTGCCAAATTGTCTCCAAATTACAGGCGCCCGAATTTGTGTCAGAAAGGAGGACTTTTTTGGTCCTTAACAATTAGACGACCCAAATAAAATAAAGGGAGGAATATACAAGTGGTTTAAGCCACACCACACCTGGTGAGATACCAAGATAAAAGATATGAAGTACAAAACAGTGCACCTAACTTTCTTTCCCCAAAATTAATTAGGGTGTATTCGTTTTGAGTGTTTCTGAAATAATTTTTAGAAATAAAATCTGATACATTTTTTGGTATAAATATTTCAGAAACTTGTTTAAAAAAATAAAAAATTTGAAAAATTTGTTCTAAAATCTTATTTAGAAAAAAATCTCCTAAACCTTTTAAACGAACAAAGAAACACACCCACCTCCTTAACTACTGCAAATCCCTAAACCACCCTGAAGCTCCAAAAATTGAGATGAAAGATTAAAACAAAAAACAAAAAACAAAAAACAAAAAATAAGCCAAAAAATAATTTATTTAGACATTATATAATATTATGTGTTGGTTTATATGTAAGAGTATTATCTGATAACTAATAATATTATTCAATAATGTGGTCTTTATACAGTATTTTTAGAATTGTGTATCAAAATGACTTCCGGACGTAGTTTAGTCTTAGATAGACTAATTATATTAAAAATTACTTCTTGTGGACTTTTGACTGAGTCTTCCCTTTTTTTTAAGGGTTAGTTTGGATTGAGATGAGTGGAGGTGCGGGAAAGTTTAAAAAGGGAGGAGAGGGAAGGGAACATGAAGTGACATATTTTTATTTGTTTGGTTTATCCAAAGGAAAGTAAGATTTTAAAATATTTTTTCATATGTAATCAAGGAAGAAAAATGAAGGTTATTAAATATTTTATTTTTTAAACCTTTCTTTAGTGTTGGACTTTGTGTAGATAACAACTAAATTATCTCGTTAATATTTATTTTTTAAAGAGTTATAATCGACATTATAAATTTAAGTTATAACATCATTTCACTTTCTTTATATTTCCTCCCAATTTTAGAGGTGAAATCATATACTTAAAAGACTTGTACACTTTTCCTCTCATTTCTACCATATTCCTTACTTTCTTTCCTAACATACAAACCAAATACAAAAATAACATAACATTTAAATCTCTCACCCCCTCCAGATCCCTGAATTCAAACTAGCTGTGAGACGAAATCATTGTACTTGAGTACCTTTTCTTTGTCTGTCCTTTAACTTTTAAAGTAAAGTTGACTTTTGAAAATTTTGAAAGTAGGCTTGCTTTACTTTCTTTCAAAGCAAACAATTTATAAGTTTCATCTACAACGCTTCTTCTTCTCACTTTCATGCGTCTTCCTTGCAGAGCTTCTGGGTAAACTTTTAATCCACGATTGGAGCACTATGAATCCTATCTTGTACAAAGCTGTGATGGAAGGACAAGTAGATGTCCTAAGGCAACACATTGACCAACTTGAAGGCCTACTCACTCCCAATCACAACACTCTTCTCCACGTCGCGGTCCAGTTCGGCCAATTGGAATGCACTGAGGTGATTTTTGATGGGTGTCAATCTCTGGCACGTCGAGTGAATATCAAAGGCGAAACCCCACTTCATATAGCGGCCAGGGAAGGATACACTGACATAGTCAAAACACTCATAGGGTGTGCAAAGAAACTAGAGCAAGAACTTGAAGGCGGCTGGGGTGGAGCAACTAAGGAGATGTTGAGGGCGACAAATGTGAACGGAGACACGGCCTTGCACATGGCAGTGAGAAACTGCCACTTCGATGAAAAGGAATACTTGAAAGTGGTTGAACTGTTAACTACAGAAGATCCAGAGTTTCAACATCCAGCCAATAGTGTCGAGGAAACTCCATTGTACCTGGCCGCTGAGATAAGAATTAGGGCCGTGGACGTGGTGGATGTGCTCTTGAAAGCTTGCAAATCACCAAGTTACAGCGGCCCTAGTGGTAGAACAGCATTGCATGCAGCAGCACTTAATAAATACACAGGTTTGTTGACAGTTGGTTTCTTAACCAACTTCCACCTAACTAAGAAATTGTAACAACATAAGGCTCCAACCATTGTTCCATTACTTGTAGCGATTGTATGCATAACAATCTTACCATAAAACTCTGAAATGGAATTGTCACCAAATTTCCTAAGAATTCGAAGGATTTTACTGTTACTAATCATGGTTGTTTTTTTTTAAGGTCAAACCGTGAAAAGATTATCGGAATGGAAGCGAGATCTAATCAAAGAAGCAGATGTATATGGTTGGATACCGATTCACTATGCTTCTTACGCTGGGAACACAGAAGGAGTTAAACAACTACTAGAGACAGATATATCAATAGCGTCCACAACGACTGCAAATGAGGATGGTTCGAACACAGCTCTTCACATTGCCGCAACACATGGACATGTAGATGTAATGGAGATGCTTTTGTCAAACCGTCCAGATTGTTGGGAGGCGGTCAACAGTAGAGGGCAAAATATTGTTCACATTGCCGTAGATATGGAGAGAGAAGATGTGATAAAATTTATCTTAGATAAGTCTTGGTCAAGGCATCTTATAAATCAAAAAGACAATGAAGGCAACACACCTCTCCATATGTTTCATGGTTCCTCCATAGAATATTACAAGCTTTCGTACCACGAAAGAGCAGCAAGAAGTGAGGTTGTCAACAACAAAAAGATGACCCTAGAAGAAGACAAAGCATCGAATTTAGACGAGGTTAGTACATACTCTATGACTTCTTTTGGCCTCGAAAATTTTGATCGCATGATTAGTCAATGTTTGTTTTTTTAAAAGTCACATTCTAAGTTCACAAACAATGATAATTAGTATGAATCATAGGATAGCTTCAACACAATTTGTGTACTCAATAAATGTAAGCTGATTTGATAACTAGTCTTAATTCATAGTAGAGACTTTATATCTAAACAAGTCTTGAGGAAGAACTACAATGGAATCATATTTGTACTCAATGAAGAACTAAAGTACAATTCTCACAGCTCTTACACATAATTTTATTAAATTGTGAACCACCAACTCATCTAAAAGTTTAAACTGTTAGAGAGAGTGGTAATTTTTAGCTAGGCTCTCGTTTATAAGCAAGATAAACATGTGCAAATAGTTCTAATCACAAAGTAGACTATGAGTTTTGAACACAGAATTTATTGCTTGTTTTGATATTATATTAGATTATTAACCACCAATAATTTAAAATCTTAAGTTGTTAGAGAGAGACAGAGAGAGATAACTCTACTAGTTATATTATCAATAATTTTTTTCTTAATAACAACTAGGAATTGTAAAATTATGCATGTGCCTATTCTATTTTGGTCGTGTTCCAGTCATGGTCGTACTTTTTAGATCTTCTTGAGCATATGGAAAACATATTAAGAGAATGGAAGTCAGCATTGTTGAATGGTGTTTTTTTATTTTTATTTTTTATTTTTTGGAGGGGTGGAAGAGATCTAGAAATGTATTTATAATATTGTAGATGCTTGGCTTTTAAAACATGTGACATAAAAAAATGTAGGATGCCATCTTCTCTTCGAGTATGGGTCGCTGCAGAAATATAACCCGTAATGCTAAGGACGACATAGCAAAAATGAAGAGAACTTACAAAATGAAAAAGGAAGCTCAAGAAGTCAAAGAGCGAAACATCAAAGAAGTAGAAGAAGTTGACAAAAAAGAGATGGAGAAGATGGCTAAAACCCACATGATAGTAGCTACACTTATAACCACCATCAGCTTTGCAGCCGCTTTTGCAATCCCAGGTGGGTATGACGGCAACAAAGATCCAGAGCAAGGAATGGCAGTCCTATCAAGAACCGCAGCTTTCAAAGCATTCCTTGTAACCAACACCATAGCCATGTCATGCTCCATTTCCTCTGTATTTCTCTACCTATTCGGTTCGTTCTATATTGACGTCGGAAAAAAAGGAAAGATGCAGAAACGCTATGAGGCAGCAGTGTATCTTATTTTGGTTGCCATGATTTCCATGATGCTTGCATTCATCACAGCCACTTTTGCTGTGTTAGCACATTCTTTAGCCCTTCCCATTGCCACTTGTATTATTGTCAGCATTACCTTGGTCGTTTTTTTTGTCGAATTTTGCAAGGTTGGTTCCGAAATTCCATGATGCTTGCATTCATAACCAGAACGTGTAGAGTGTGGCGAGAGACCACCTGAAGAAAGGAAAAAGCTAGGAACTAGGAAGTAGAGGGAAGTGGAAAAAGAAAATCTGTGGACGGTGTTATCATATATAAATGAATAATTTGTCTTTGCTTTATGAATAATTTTGGTGTGTATGTATGGCTCATTTAGTACCTCTACAATTCTAATGGCTGTAACTTTTAGGTTCATTTATTTAAGTGTGGTAAGCTATATAATCACTGGGGGCTACGATTAAGAAAAGCAGGATCTGCTTAACCCATTACAAAAACAAATTTGTATAATTATTCTATGCACAATTTTTAGAGAATAAATCTTCTGTCTCTTACTGCAAAGTCCTTGATAGTTGTCATTCCCCAATAGAAGGGAAGATTAATGGTTACAACCTTGTTGAGATTCGTGTTTTATCGTAGTGATCTCGAATGTTTGTCTTCTTTTTAATTTTTGTTCATCGCGTACAGATTTCTTTCTCCGATTTTTTTTAAAAATCTAACATAATCTAATTTAAAAATATGGGTCATCATGGTGTGGTCCATTTTCCAAGGAAAAATCCCACTCCGGGATATCCGGACAGCATATCAAATGTTACTCAGAGTCTATTTGGCCTGTGCTAGTTATTAAATTATTATTTTATTGGTTTTTTTCGTCCTTATTTGAAATATTTTTGTAATTTTTTATTTTACGTCAATTTTTTTATGGTTGTTGGCTCGTCTCGACAAGAGATTTCAGAAAAGTATAAAATTATTTTCAAAAATTAAAAAAATCAAAAAAGACAAAAAATTAGCCAACACAAGGATTATTTTGACATATTTTTCGTCTTTAGTGAACGTTTTTTATTTTTTGGAAATAATTTTATATTTTTTAGATTATTTTCGTCGAGACGAATCAAAAATTAACAAAAAATTGATGAAAAAATAACGACTACAATTTTTTTTGAATAAAAATAAAAAATAATTAATATAAATAAGTTAAGACAAATAAAGCTTTAAAGAAGTACACAGAATTTGCTCCCGGTCTTAAATTCAAGCCTCGTGATTATTTTCAAAGGTCAGGACTTTACATATAGCCTCAGCCTTTCGTACTGTGCTCATGGGATGCATTTTTTTTTAACTTTTGGTTAATTGAAAGTCCTCTTTCAAATTAGGTTTTCTCGATTAAAAAAAATAGAGTTGCATTACGGGTGTTTGAGAGCTAATTATATTTTAGATTTTAGATTGTAAATTATAAATTATTGAATTACAATGATAATTTATAAAAGTGTTTGTGTGATAATACACAAAATAGATATCATAGGGGAATAGTATGTGAATTTGTACAGAGAATCTAAAAAACTCATCTAGAAGTGATTCTGGAGCTATGTATTCTCCCGTTCATTTTTTTAATCCTTGACCAAATACTCAAAATGAAAACCGGACAATGCAAAATGAAAAAACATAGCTTCCGCACACCCCTTTAAACTTTGGGTTATTTTTTTCTCAACAAAAATTATTAATCTTTAGAGAAGTTACCAAAGATTAAAAGAACGATCAGCAAAGAGGCATCACTAAAGACCTAGCAAAATCCAACAAGGTTAGCTCCCGAGAGGCTTACAATCACTTGTCGCGGGCCACCCAAAGGTAAACGATGATTAGGCACCAACTAAACTAAACTTAAACTTAAGGGCAACTTGGACAGGCCCAACTAAACAGGATGAAGCCTAAACCATAAGACACCAAAATAACCCAAATACTCAATTTTGATGCTATGATTACACTCCAATTTCCTGCTTCCAACTTTCTGATACCATGAATGCATCTTTTGAAGTCCTCTACACTGTTTTCCTTGACCTTGCATCAACCTTTGACCCAAAAGGCCATTCTAGTCTTCATGATTTCTGCCACTTCTGATGGAAGATAGGATATGCCTCTGAAAAACATTTCATTCCTAACATGCCAAATTGACCACAGTGTAGCATAGCACAAATTAGTTCCCCATTAGAATTTCTCTAAATTAGAACATGACACAAATGAGGATCAGAATTGACTGAGGGCACACCTATATTCCAGATGACCTTATTTTGTTAGAACGTCATGACACAATTAAGGGAATCAATTCCAGTGATTTGGAAGAATTTAGCAATTCAGAGTACGATTTTAGTGAGGATGAGAGGGAGTTTGAGATACATGTAAATAGCAATGTTGAATGGGGAGATGTGCAGAGGATAAGGGGAAAGGGAAGGACCAATTGTTAAGTCTTGATGGGTCTATATCCTCTGATAGTGACACCACAACCAAGAAAAAGCCAACGTATTCCTAATTTAACAGTAAGTCTCACATGGAGGACCCAAACTTTAGGCTTGGAATGGTTTTCAGAATTAGCAAAATTTTCAAAGATGCTGTCAGGGAACATGTCATTGAAACTAGTAGGGAACATGTCACATGGAGTACCTATTCTATTTTGGCTGTGTCCATTAGATTTTCTTGAGTATATGCAAAACATATTAAGAGAATAGAAGTCAGCGTTGTTGAATGATGGATTTTTTTTCTCAACATATATACCCATGTCTTTGCACTAAAATCATCAGTGAAAGTGAGAAAATACATGTTTACTCCAAGTGTGATGGGTTCAATTAAAGCTTCTTGGTGTTGTTTACCGATGACACACTTTTTGCATTTCTTCATTGGATTCTTAATCCAAGGGATTCCTTTCACCACATCTTCTTTTGACAGGACCTACAGTCCATGAAAATTCAAATGACCAACGTTTTTCTGACCTTGGAGGCTCCTTTACGTTAACGGTGAATTCTTTTAAACGAAATTGAAAAATAAAATCTGGACAATATGACCGAAAGGGACTCAAATAAGCAGTGTCAGTTATTTTTTTAATAGAACGGTGGCAAATATAAAAAGAAAAACAAAAATATATGACTATTCAGCCATCATCCCACTAAAAAAAAAATGACTAACACTACTCATTTAAATCTCTTTTTGTCGAAATATTTTTTCTTTTGAATTTCGACCGAGAGGAGTTCAAATAAACGGTATCGATCACTTTTTATAGTGCGGCGGTGGCCGAGTGAGCAGATTTCTTTTATTTTTGTTTTTACTTTTACTTTCACCACAATCCTATTAAAAAAATGACCGACTTCGCTCATTTGAATTTTTTTTAATTGTACTATCCAAATTTTATTTTTAAATTTTTTTTAAAAAATTCATCACTAACTTAAAAACATATTTTTAAATTAACCACGAATTTGAAATTTTGAAATAAAGCATATATTTCAATGTTGTAATTGAGTGCACATGTATTCAATTTGAGAAATTGTCTCCAAATTACGGATCCGGGGAGGTGCTGTGCACCTGTGCACCTGTGCACAGCATGGGTGCTGTGCGCCAAATCGGCACAGTTTTGTGCCTCAATCAAATTTTTTTTGTGTATTTTGTGTACGTAACCTGTTAACAAAATTTTATTTTAAAATTTTGAGTTCACGGTTAATTTCAAAATATTCGTTTAAGTCAACGGTGAATTTTTCAAATTTAAAAAAAATAAAATTCAAAAAACACGACCTAAAGGGATTCAAATGAGCGGTATCGGTTAACTTTTTTAATGCCGCGGTGAAAATAGTAAAAAAAAACTACAAAAATATGTCTATTTTGCTACCGCCGCATTCAAAAAAATAATCGATACCGCTCATTTGAATCCCTTTAGGTTATGTTTTTAAAATTTTATTTTTTAAAAAATTTGAAAAATTCACCGTCGACTTAAACGAATATTTTGAAATTAACCGTGAACTCAAAATTTTAAAATAAAATTTTGTTAACAGGTTACGTACACAAAACATACAAAAAATTTTGGTTGGGGCATAAAATTGTACCGTTTTGGTGCACAGCACCTCCCCCATTCCCCAAATTACATGCGCCAGAATTTGTGTCAGAAAGGAGGACTATTTTGGTCCTTAATAATTAGACGGACCCATATAAAATAAAGAGATACCTAACAGTGCACCTAACTTTCTGACACAACAGTGCACCTAACTTTCTCAAAAACTAAAGAAACACACCCACCGCTTTAACTAACTGCAAAAATTGAGATCAAAGATTAAAACAAAAAACAAAAAATAAGTTAAAAATAATTGTACGTGAGTACCTGTTCTTTGTCTTTCCTTTAACTTTTACAAAGTAAAGTTAACGTTTGAAAGTAGGCTTAGCTTTACTTTCTTTCAAAGCAAACAATTTATAAGTTTCATCTCCAACGCTTTTTCTTCTCACATTCATGTGTCTTCCTTGCAGAGCTTCTGGGTAAACTTTTAATCCACGATTAGAGCACTATGGATCCTATCTTGTACAATGCTGTGATGGATGGACAAGTAGATGTCCTAAGGCAACACATTGGCCAACTTGATGGCCTGCTCACTCCCAATCACAACACTCACTACTAGAAAAAAGGCTTTTTGCGTCAAACCCTTACCGTCGTAAAAAGTCTCTTGACCGTCGCAAAAGGCTTTTTGCGACGGCAAAGTAGGGGTCGTAATTGAATGGGTGGCAAAAGCTTTTTGCGACCGCGAGAAGCCGTCGCAAAAATTCTTGCAACGGCAAGAGACACCTTTTGCGACAGCTTTTTTTCGTTGCAAAAGACCCTATCTTTTGCGACAACTAAGTTTGCTGTCGCAAATAGTACTATTTTTTTCAACAGCTAAGTATGCCGTCGCAAAAAGTGAAGACATTTTGCAATGGGTCTTTAGGCCGTCGGAAAAAATAAAGACATTTGCGATTGGTATTTATCCCGTCGCAAAAAGTCGACCCTATTGCGACTTCCAATTAAGCCGTCGCAATAGTCTTACTTTTTGCAACAATTGAACTTGCCGTCGTAAAAGACATTGCATTAAACAAAAAAATTATATTACGAATAGATTCAAATCAATTAATACCAATTCCATAACTCAAATACCACAAAGTTAAGTAACATAATTTCTTAAACAACAAAATGACGACAATTATTTCAAACATAACCATGCATTATAATTTTTAAATCATCTCTATTTATAAACCAACTACCAATATATTCATTAAATCTCACGATATTCACATTACATTGTCCTCAATAATATGCTTAAAGTAACTAGCTTCAAAATGTGTTCATTGAACAACAAACATGCTCATTCGTCCATAAACAACTGAGCTTCAACATGTAAATCTTCTCGGACACTTTAGTCTTGTTCAAATACCTGAAAAAAAGTTAGCAAAAAGCTTATGTAAGAATCATGGATACACATACACGTCAACAATACAAAAGTGCCGACATGTTAATTTTGTAAAAAATTATCGATGCTTATGTAAGTATCATGGATATGGACACGTGACACAATACAAACGCACGTAAACAAAGACTGAGATTATAAGACTATTGCTCCATATTCAATTCTCATGTAAATACAAAAACACAATTCTGCATTTAGTATGCAACACCATAGCATAGCACAGAATTAATATAGATTATAGAATTAGTGCACAATACAAAATGCTACGCCCTTTAAAAAACTCAACATCATACCCTAATAGTACCGAGTTAATATTCTTTAGATATAATTTTTGTCTACTAGTTAATACTATTTTTCTATTGCTAAAGATAACTCCAATGGATTCTTAGGCTACGTCCATCTGATACAAGTGATACTTATGCAAAATTTCCTATCTTATGCTCAGTCACTAAGAAGGGAAAAGAGAAAGAAATAGCAATTAATGCAACATATCAAATGAACTAGAGTTGACGTAAAGATAAACCGAATACAACATTGAACTACCTATTCCTAGTAGACACACTTGATTTCCACCATTCCTTTTGCACAATACACAAAAACAGACAAATATCTAACAAGACTAAGTAAAAGTAGTATTCATGACTTTCTCCATTGCCAATACTCAACAATCACACAATTAATACTCAATAATCAAAAAGGAAGAACTCATTGTATCACATTTGCTCCCTTGTCAAGAACCACAACAAAATAAATTCACACATTCCAAAGGAGGAATGCAATGAACTTCCCACTTTCTCCCTTGGCAAGTGCAAACAAATAAAAAATACTGAAAACTACCCCAAGTTGTTGACGCGAGTGAGCAAGGGGTAGCCTCCACAAATTAAGAAATCTCCACTCGTGGTCGCCCCTAGTTTCTTTAATTGCTTTTTCCTGTAAGACTAAAAATATGTTATAATGAGGAGGGAATAAATTAGATAAAAATTAACATTAACAACACTTAAATACAGTTAAGGTAATCCAAGTATTTAATCACAAACAAACATACACTTATCAAAAAACAAACTCGAATAGTCATATTCGAGATAAAAATAAAAATTGAGCCAAAATCAAGATAAACTCTAATCTAATACAAGGAAGAATATAAAAATGACTCCAAATTCCAAGACCATTAGGCTTTAGCAGCAGCACTTTCTCCCATTTAGCATTACTTCATAGCCCAACTATCAGTAGTGAAACCAAAACAAAGAGCAAAAACTTCCTTCATTCCTCCAGTCCTCGAAATCCTAAGCTTGTGAACCTCTTATGCAGCAACCTTAAAAACTTAAAGACAGACAAACCTCGCACACCTTTCGGAAATCCTAAGCTTGTGAACCTCTTATGCAGCAACCTTAAAAACTTAAAGACAAACAAACCTCGCACACCTTTCGGAAAATGTATAAGGTCAGCTTTCACTATTAGCAAAAGTTCTTGAGGTCATTAGAGGTTTAATTATGGGAGAAAAAGAAAAACGAATGTGTACGAATTTTTTAAAAGACTTTCAAGTATAGAAGAAAAAAGATTATAGTGAAGTGAAGAAGCTACATCTAGATTTTTTTCCAATTTCTATTGAGAAAAGCCCTCTAGAAATCATGATTTTACATAGACTAGAGAAAAAGCAATTCTGTAATGTTATAGGGACTAACCAGAAAATGTGGAGATATATATAGATACTAATTCTATTCATAAATGGAAGTATTGCTTGTATGGCGCTTGGAAGACCATAAGATAATAAAGTCAAGTAAATTGCAAGCTAGTTCGAAGAGGTGGGTTTTTGCACTTTGCTCACACTATAGCTTAGCATGTGCAAATACATTTGGGGCCACTGGAGGGTATGCCCGGTCGTTAACTCCAGGGCCCCGAGGACTAGTCAGCATTAGGTGGGGGACCCAACCACGCTACCCGCACGAGGCCCCAAGCCGGCCGGATACCTCAATTATCAAAAAAAAAATGTGCAAATACATCACCACATATAGTAGTACTAGCGTATTACTCGTGCCTACGGCACTCCCATCAATGCCGTATCAAAGGCTTACATGGAGGTGAAGAAAATAAGGAATTAGCTAGCATGGAGTTGAGGGAAAATTCAAAATAAAATATACCTTATTTAGCTAAGACTTTAATTGGGACCATCGCAGTTGCGTGTACCTTGCGTGGACTAAATAATCGCATCATGACCTGTACAAATACCACGAAGGCACGAAACTTCATTCAAATACTTTTGCCTTGAAATTTTTCTGAAATAGTCGAAAGTAAGCATCAGCCTTGGTAGGTGTCTTGCAAAAAGGCAACAGAGTCATCCAAATTCAACCAAAGAAAAATACCTTCGCATACCCATCAATGCAATTGTGCTAACAACTTCCTAATGAGCCTCCAACAGTAAGATAAAGACATCAAGATAGTATACAGTTTTCGTGATTTATTTGCAGCTTGTTCACGGCCAATCTTTTCTAGCTTTCAACAAAATCAAAGATGTACATGCATAGGTGCCATATACACCGACTGAAGGCTGGTCCGAAGAAATGTACGACAAATCGATTCACTACATATACAAATATTTCAAATCAAATGAATGAATCCGACTGTAAATTTTCTTTTCTTCTAAAGAGTATTAGAATTGCAATCTCAAAGTGTGCAAAAGGGAAGCTGAAATACCCAGTATGTGTCGTCTCATTTTAGCTTTCAGCAATTCCACTGAGGAGCTGGTGATAGTTGGTCTAAAGAAGCTGAATTTGGACATTAACAGTATAAAATGCTACCAAAAAAATTACATGGGCTAGTGATAAGTGGTCTAGTCCCACCATGATAGGAGCATAGAAATCAAGAAATTCTTAAAGTCTTCGACCTAATCTTCCTCAAGAATTAAACATCCATTCCCACCAATTGCTGATAAATAAAAGTGGCAACATTAGTTGTAATCATGGATAACTAATTTGTCTTGTTCGTAATCAGATGCAAGGTCTTCATATGCTTGCAGAGATTGCAACAACATGGATTATAGGAAATAGAAACGTCCAGCTTCAAAATTTCATGAAAATCAGGTCCGATTTAGGTTCATTACCTTTAGTGTTCTGGAAGGCGGCAGACGAATCAGGAGCTGGGCGAGATCCATGAACACCATTTTGGATCTGGGGAGAGACGAGACAGAAAAATCAAAAGGGCTTCGCGAGAGAGATGTATTCTTGGTGAGAGAGGGGGATTCATCGCGCGAGAGAGATTTAGCTGCATCTTCTGTAGCTGAGAGAGAGAGAGAGAGAGAGAGAGAGAGAGAGAGAGAGAGAGCGCAGGGTATGGAGAGAGAGAAAGAGGGCTCCAGAGATGAAGAGACCAATTTGGGAGGGAAATTAGAATTAGCTAGGAGGGAAAATAGGTTTTCGTTGGGAGGGAATTCTAATATCAAGAAAATGTTACACAATATTATTTTTGTATATTACATAAAATGACATAATTTGTATCGAAAAATATCCAAATATATTTTGAACGATTTGGAAAAGAAACAAATTTAGATTTTTCTTAACATAAAACTACGTTGTTTTAAGTGATGTGTGTGGCATTTTTATCTAATATATACGTTTTATCCCCCCAAAAATCTAATCCATATATTAATAAAAAATAAAAATTTAATCTATATATACATATTAATGACAACTTTCATGACCAAATTCTATCAAAATTAATGACCGATATATATGTCCTGAATCAGAGTTGCCACGTGACTTTGCTAGTTTTAGTTTTCATATATACTACAAATTTCTTTCTAAAAAAAGATTAATCAAATTTACTATTGTGCAAGATAAAAAAATAAAAAATCTTTATAAAATAAAAAAAATTAGTAGAATAGAATTTATTAACTCAGTGACACTCTACATCATAACTATTGTGCAAGACAGAGTGTCGATAGCTTCATGGAAGTTGAAATACGAAAATAAAAAATTCAGCAAATATCCAAATCTGTAAACAAGTTAAAATTTTTTTACAGAGTTCAAAAACAAATATAGGGTTGACCTGTTGAGAGGGGATGGAAGCGGTGGCACAGACCAAGGTTCGAGAGAATGATAACCAAGAAGTGAGAGTTGAGAGATGAGACTAGGTTTGAATTTTAGATTTATGGTCCAGTGTTTAGGGTTTGGGGGTAAGGTTTATGGTCTAGGAGGGTGAGTCGCTACATCATATTTTTTCTTTAGCGAGTATTACAACAAAATATATTGACAAGTTTCAAGGGAGATGCAGCAGATCGTTGATGCGAGTGAGCAATTCAAAAATCAAAATATTACCACTGGTTGTGTTGCCACTGCTTTCTTTAATTGATTTTTCTTTCAAGGCTACAAAATATTAAAATTAGCATTCATTAACAACACAAAATCATTACAATGTCTGCTATTATTATTGTTGTTATTAATATTATTTAAGTTAATGTAATTCTTATAAGATTATTGATTACTTTTGATTGACTAATCTAATAGGGACAACTCATCTCGTGCGGTAATACTACGTGCCTAACATAAAGATGGAATTCAATCACTTATTCGTTGATTTTTATTTAATTACACATTCAAGTTTTTGTTAGTTTTATTGCCAAAAAAAATTATTCTAATTGCCCAATTGCAAATAGAAAGAAAATAAATTTCAAAATAAATATTCTATATGTTGAATTCAAGAATAAAATATTTTGTGTGTAATTTTTTTACTTTTCTTCACACCAATTAAAGTTACGAAGTGCTTTTCTAAATTAGAATGAAAATTTCTTAAATATTATGTTCTAGAATAATTTATTTTTTAGTTTTAAAAGTAATAAAAAATTAATTTTAAAAATAATACAGCTTTTTTATTTTTAAAAAGATTACCAATTTAAAAACCATACCACTTTTTAAAATTAAAAAATAAAATAATTTTTAAAAAAACTTACTTTTTGCGACGGCAGATGGTCCCGTCGCAATAAGTACTCACTTTTTGCGATGGGCCACTTGCTGTCGTAAAAAATAGTACTTTTTGCAACGGGAAAGTAACGCCGTCGCATATAATAGTATTTTTTACGACGGGAAATTAAGCCGTCGCAAAAAGTGCCATTTTTTGCAACAGCAAATCAGCCGTCGCAAGTAAGGTACTTTTTGCGACGGCAAATACCGCCGTCGCAAAAACGTTGACTCAAAAAGCATTATTTCTAGTAGTGACTCTTCACCACGTCGCGGTCCAGTTTAAACAATTAGAATGCACGAAGGTGATTTTTGAAGGGTGTCAATCTCTAGCACGTCGAGTGAATATCAAAGGCGAAATCCCACTTCATATAGCGGCCAGGGAAGGGTACGTTTACATAGTCCACACACTCATAGAGGGTGCAAAGAAACTAGAGCAAGAACTTGAAGGCGGCTTGGGTGGAGCAACTAAGGAGATGTTGAGGGCAACAAATGTTGACGGAGACACGGCCGTGCACATGGCAGTGAGGAACTGCCAATTCTATGAAAGCCTATACATGAAAGTGGTTGAACTGTTAACTAGAGAAGATCTAGAGTTTCAACATCCAGCCAACAATGTAAAGACCCGGAAAATTTGGGGTTTTAAAAATTTTTATTTGAAAGTTTATTTCGGATAAATAAATTTAACTATATGTGTTATGTATCGGATTTTAGTTATAGGACCCGAGCCCGGAGTCTCTTGCTTTATTTCGCGCGCGTTCCTTAAATTCGCTTAACACGTGGGGTGCCCTTGGGGAGGTGTAGAAATCAGATTTTAGGGGTTTAGGAGAGAGGAACTCTCATTTTCCCCCAACCTCTCTCTCTCTCTCAAGCCTTGCTCTCACTTCTCTCTACCATCTCCACCCATCCAAGCCACCATTTTCAAATTCCTTGGAGGTTTAGGAAGCTTGCCTTGTGCTTGACAAGGAATCGAAGCCGGTTCGTGGTTGGAAGCTCGGGAGGCACGGATTCGGGCCTTGGAGGACAACCAAAAGCTAGGGCTTTCATCCTTTGGTCAAATCTTCCACCTTGAAGCTTGAGGTAGGGATTTCTACCTTCTATTATGTGTATATGATGTGTTTTGGAGCATAATTTGTGGTTAGTTTGTTGCCATAGTCGGATTTGGAGTGTGTGCGAAATCTGCGATTCGCGCTGTTTTCTGCAGATCACGTCGGGGCGTCCGGACGGGGACCATGGGCGTCCGGACGGCTGGCCCAGGAAATCGGACAGAGAGTTAGTGGTTTGGGCGTCCGGACGGGATTGACCGGCGTCCGGACGGGACTGCCCGACGTCCGGACGGCGACCAGACGGAACCGGGCGGACGTCCTGTTTTCTATTTGGCTGTGTTTTTGTTTCATATTATGCCTTAAACTATCTTTAATCGGTAGTATAGCGTGATTGTGGACCGTTGGTATCTTGTATGCATAATCGATATAATTCGAATGTGGCATGGATCCGCTTGATTTGCACATAAGTGGTTAGTGAATGAGATAAGTGCTAGGGCGTAACCTATCTTAACTTTATGAGTTTGGGCTAGTTGTGCACGATCAGAGAGTGTCGAATGACATGTGTTCGGTATAACTTTGATTTGAAGAAATTAGGTAATGGACCATGAGGGATTGGAAGAATTCTATGACATCTTGAGGATGGTTGAGTTGAGTCGGGAGTCGGGTAAAGACGATGCTTTGACCTACGCGATGAAAGTTATCTTAGAGCTTTAAACAAGAATCAATGGTGTTTTATTGAGAAAACCCTAGATTTTGTGAAGTTACCGGATAATGCCAGAATTTGATACGAATCACATTTTTGGACGAGTTAATAAGTATGCCCTTGTATTGAGGTGAACCCATGTCGAGATTGTTATCATCCTTGTGTCCCTCATATGAAAATTGTTTACCTACCCTTGGGCTGAGGCTTTGCTCGCGAGGTACCGTACCGTTAACTGTGGATTGAGGCGGGTTGTGAGATGTTCGTGGGAGAGATTCTCCTTCCTTGAGTTCATACTCCTTGTTATCCTGTCTAGAGGTGATTCACTATGTCTTAGTGTGTGAAGAGTTCTTTGGTTCCGTGAAAGAACGATAGACGTCGACTTGACGTAATTATTGTGCCGTGAGGAGTTTGGGTTTAACGTGTGAGTTATTGGCCCTGGCATATGGGATACTTTGTCTAGCTCTTCCGAACCCTGGAAGTATGGTAATCTTATCCTGCCTTGAGACTTAAGATGAGTGTAGCTTGGAGTTGAGTACAGTTTGATATCCCGGCATGTTGAGATGCCTTGTCTGTCGTGTTTGACCCGCGTATGCGAGTTCGTGATGAGTTCTAACGGAACGACTTGATTGTGAAACGTGTTATGAGGATTCGGTTTGAAAGTGATGTTAGTTTATTGGCAAATGACGTGTGGTGCACGGTTGCTATTATATGTTTGTGTCATTCATTTTCCTTATTGCTAGAACGGATAATTGTGTTGATGACGTAGAGTGTTGTTTTCTTTGAATTGTCTTTTCTCGTGGGTTACGGGACTACATGGGACTTTAAGACTTGTTTCGATTGGTTGAAGGTGGGACATGCGTATGATACGTTAAGTATTGATGAGAATTAGAATGTGTTGCATTGATGAACGTTGACACGTGGGATGATGACAAGACGTGTTCAATGTACTAGACTCCTTCGGGAATGCTAGGAATGTACTAGACTCCTTCGGGAATGCTAGGAATGTACTCGACTCCTTCGGGAATGCTAGGAATGTACTAGACTCCTACGGGAATGCTAGGAATGTACTGGTCCCATTCGGGAAAATGCCAGGAATATACAAACTTGATAGTGATACTTCGATGAGACATGTGAGCTATGTGATGTGATAAAGTGATTGACAGGTGAATGACTTGTGTGAATGGATGGTTTTGACACTACTTTATGATCTCCTTTGTGTCATGCATGTGATCATACCTATGTGGTACTACTTTGCCTAGCATTCTTTAAGACCATGCTAAGGGAATAAACGAGATCCTTGACTTGTGTTATTAACGAAATGAGAAGACGTAGAAGGGCTAGTTGGAGAGATAATCTTCGAGACAATGCGAGTAGTGAGACGTGAGTAATGTGAAATACTGGGCACGAGAACGTCCTAAGTTCGTGATAGGAGTGCATGACCATGTTTTGATGACGAGATCTGAAGGTCTTGGGTGGATAACATGTGGAGCAATGAATAGGTTGATGAGGCAATGTGTGGATATATGGGGTATGCATGATTGGAGATATATTGCGTAAACTCATGCTTGTGTTATTATTGAGTGTTGCGTTGCATGCCAATTCATTTCATATATTCATAATATTTGTGTAGATTTTTCCTACTGGGCTGTGTAGCTCACCCTGTCCCTTTCAGGTATCCTCTCGGGGTTTAGCATGGAGAGCTTGGAGTGCATGAGATGATACACCATTCCGGAGCCTACACTATATACTTCACGTTGAATCTTGTAAACTCTTTTGAAATATTATTATTATTTCTTTAAATCTATGTACATTATGAATTTCATGTTGATTGGATAATTGATCATGAGCAAAATATTTGGGTTTATTGGAGAGAATTTGTGAGGTTTTCTTAAAGTATATGTACTAATTATATGTTTGAAATTGAGGGCGTGACAAACAATGCCGAGGAAACTCCGTTGTACCTGGCCGCTGAGCTAGGGGATCGGGCCGTGAACATGGTGGATGTGCTCTTGCAAGCTTGCAAATCGCCAAGTTACAGCGGCCCTAGTGGTAGAACAGCATTGCAGGCAGCAACACTTAAAGATTTCACAGGTTTGTTGACATTTAATTTCTTTACCAACTTCCACCTAATTGAGAAATTGTAATAACATAAGGCTCCTACCATTGTTCCATTAGTTGCAATCGTTGTATGCATAACAATCTTACCATGAAACTCTGGAGCGAAATTGTCACCAAATTTCCTATGAATTCGAAGGATTTTACGGTTACTAATCATGGCTGTTTTTTTTTAAGGTCAAACCGTAAAACGATTATCGGAATGGAAGCGAGATCTAATCAAGGAAGCAGATGTATATGGTTGGATACCAATTCACTATGCTTCTTACGCTGGTAACAAAGAAGGAGTTAAACAACTACTAGAGATGGATATATCAATAGCATCCACAACGACCGCAGACGAGGATGGTTCGAACACAGCTCTTCACATCGCTGCAACACATGGACATGTAGTTGTAATGGAGGTGCTTTTGTCTTACCGTCCAGATTGTTGGGAGGCGGTCAATAGTAGAGGGCAAAATATTCTTCACGTTGCCATTGATATGGAGAGAGAAAATGTGATGAAATTTATCTTAGATAAATCTTGGTCAAGGCATCTCATAAATCAAAAAGACAATGAAGGCAACACACCTCTCCATGTGTTTCATGGTTCCGATTACTATTTCCGGGGAACTATGCTTTGGGCACATGAAAGAGCAGCAACATGGTGGGTTTTCAACAACAAAAACATGACCCCAGAAGAACTCCTAGAGTCCAATTTAGAGGAGGTTAGTACATACTCTATGACCTCTTTCGGCCTCGAAAATTTTGATCGCATGATTAGTCAGTGTTTGTTTTTTTAAAAGTCACATTCTAAGTTCACAAACAATGATAATTAGGATGAATCATAGGACATCTGCAACACAATTTGTGTACTCAATAAACGTAAGCTGACTTGATAACTAGTCTTAATTCATAGTAGTGACTTTATATCTAAACAAGTCTTGAGGAAGAACTACGCTGGAATCATATTTGCACTCAACGAAGAACTAAAATACAATTTTCACAGCTCTTACACATAATTTTATTAGATTGTGAATGATAAACTCATCTAAAAATTTAAACTGTTAGAGAGTGGTAATTTTTAGCTAGGCCCTCGTTTATAATTAGCAAGGTAAGCATGTGCAAACAGTTCTAATCACAAGGTAGGCGGTGAGATTTGAACACATAATTTATTGCTTGTTTTGATAAGGGTAAAAGATCTAGAGATGCATTTATAATATTGTAGATGCCTGGCTTTTAAAACATGTGACATAAAAAAATGTAGGATGCCATCATCTCTTCGAGTAGAAGTGGCTACAGAAGCATAACCCGTAATGGTCAAGACGACTTAGCAAAAATGAAGAGAACTTACAAAAAGGAAAACGAAGCTCGGAAAGCTAGAGAGCAACAGCAATATGAAGAAGAAGGTGCTGACAAAAAAATGGCTTGCAATCCCAGGTGGTTATAATGGCAACAAAGATCCAGAGCAAGGAATGGCAGTCCTATCAAGAACCATGGCTTTCAAAGCATTCCTCGTAACCAACACCATAGCCATGGCATGCTCCGTTTCCTCTGTATTTCTCTACATCTTCACTTCGTTCCATATTGGCTTCGAAGAAAAAGAAAGAGGACAGATGGTGAAACGCTATGAGGCAGCAGTGTATCTTATTTTTGTTGCCATGTTTTCCATGATGCTTGCGTTCATCATAGCCACTTTTGCTGTGTTAGCACATTCTTTAGCCCTTGCCATTGTCACTTGTACTATTGCCTGCATTACCTTTGTTGTTTTTTTTTGTCGAATTTCCCAAGGTTTGGCCCTCAATTTCATTTTTTTTTGGTCCTTGCAATGATAATGTTAAGAATGAATAGAAAGAGCAGAATGTAGACGGCATAGTAAGAGACCACCCGAAGGAAGAAAAAAGGAAGGAGAAGGCAATTGGAAAAAGAAAATCTGTGGACGGTGTTACTATATATAAATGAATAAATTGTTTTTGTTTTATTAATAATATTGTTGTGTATATATGGCTCATTTAGTACCTCTACAATTCTAATGGCTGTAATTTTTAGGTTCATCTATTTAAGTGTGGTAAGCTACATAATCACTGGGGCTACGATTAAGAAAAGCAGGATCTGCTTAACCCATTACAAAAACAAATTTATATAATTATTCTATGCACAATTTTTTGAGAATAAATCTTCTCTTTCTCTGACTACAATGTCCTTGATAGTTGTCATTCCTCAATAGAAGGGAAGACTAATGGTTATGTGATCGCTTGGTGAGACATATTGAGAATTAACCAACGATTGGTACTTGACACAACCTCGTTGAGATTTGTGCTTTGTCTTAGCGATGCCGAATGTTTGTCTTCTTTTTAATTTTGTAATTTTCTAAAAAAATTAATAAAATATTTTTTGCTTAGCCAAAAAAAAAAAAAAAAAAACAATGAAGTTGTTATGCATTGACTCCACAACATGAAACGTTTGAATGCAATTATAATATTGCATGTATCTACGTACTTATTGTGAAACAATAATATACTTTTTTTTAAAAGAAAAAGGAATATATTAATTATGAATGGATTAGTTATTGAAAAATCGAACTAATCTAACATGCAACAACCACACAGTATAAGCTAAAACGCAAGACACGTAGATTATGTGGAAAACCTCTAAATGGTAAAAACTCACAAGAAGATTTTGTGATTACAAATCAATTTATATGTACAATTACGACTCTTCAGAATTTACCCAAGATTGATTGTCAAATTTTCGTTCATGACCAAACCAAGTGATTGACCATCTACGCCTTGAATCCTCAAGCTGTCCAAGAAACATTATTTTGGAATGAGATAGGAAAACCCTTAATGATGATCATTATGCATCAATAACCATCTTGATCTGAATTAGCATCAAGGTATACATCAAACACACGCGGAGAGCATATGAATATGAAGGAACTGATATCCAAACATGTGTCTCAAAAGTGACTCCCAGCACAACCCTACCACCTGACATTAATTCAAATTAAAGGGCTCATGATCGGCCTATTGGGGATACAAGAGATCAAATGTCAGATAGCTTTCATTGACGTTTCTTTGACCATTTTTTAATATTGAGAATAAAGTGCTTAACCTCGTTATGATTCGTGCTTTACCGTAGTGATGCCGAATGCTTTTTTTCTTTATGATTTTTGTAATTTTCTCAAAAATTGATTAAAAAATTTGCTTAGCAAATAATTAAAAAAAACAATGAGATTGTTATGCATCAACTCCACCACATGAAACGTTGTTGAATGCAATTATAATAATATACTTTTTTTGAAAAGAAAAAGGAATATATTGATTGTGAATAGATTAGTTACGTTACTGAAAAACCAGACTAATCTAACACTCAACAATCACATAGTATATAAAAGAACTAAGCTAAAACGCAAGACACACAGATTATGTGAATAATTCCAAAATGGGTAAAACCCAAGGGAAGGTTGTGCTCGCAAATCAATTTATAGTACTTACAACTATGACTTCTCGCAGTTGACCCAAGATTGATTGTTGAATTCTCGTTCACTAGACCTAGTGATTGACCTCCTACGCCTTGAATCATCAAACCTTTCAAGAAACGTTATTTTAGAATGAGATAGAGAAACTCTTAATGACGATGATTATGCGTCAAGAACCATCTTGATCCGATCTAGTCATCAAGGTATATATCAAACACACTCGGAGAGCATATGGATATGAAGGAAGTGATCTCCAAACGTGTGTCTCAAAAGTGACTCTTGGCGCAACCCTACCAGCTGATATTTAAGGTGTACAAACCAATCGCTCGAGTGACTACACATCTTTCTCAAATTATTGGAGCAACAATTAACTAATAATTACAAATAACGATTTATGATAGATTTAACATAAATATGTAATATTCAAAATTATTCTATGATAATTTTTTCATAAACTAGTTGTATGGATGCGAGTTTCACCAAAATTTGATATTATTTAACTTTACTCTTAAAAATTTGCTAATAAGAGCGTTTTAAATCAATGAGCTTTGAGTAGCATTCACATTCTTGTCGAAAAATTAAAAAGTCGATACATAAAGATTTGGTTCAAGAGTATTGTTGAATTATTTTCAAGATATAAAGATAAAATATAAGTTACTTACTTTAATTATTGTATTAGGTTTCTATATTTAAAAATAAAAATGATGCTCGAAACCTAAAACAAGTTCACTAAAGATGAAAAATAATGTAAATTGAGTAATTAAGGATCATGAGTTTAATGTAAGATCAACCTATCAGGCATGGGAAGATTAGAATATCAATAACCCCAAGGGGTTGATTAAGTAGAAAAAGAGAGGATGACTAAGAGACTTGCCCTCCAATTAAGGTCACGAGTTCGAATCTCACCAGAATTATTCATTTGGTGCCACTAAGGATTATTTTCGATCGTTACCTTCAGGACCCCCAAAACTAGTCAGTATTAAGTTGAGAGTAATTTCAAATCTGAACGGATACCTCAATTATCAAAAAAAACCAAAAAAAAATTAAAATTTCAATGACGGCCATAAAAAGGTTTGGTACCCCCAAATAAAAATTTTTGCCTGACAAGTCCTACTGCACAAAATCCCTAATAGAGTACAATGCTACAAAAGAGGAATTTGGGAGGCTACTGTGCATTGCGCACAACAGCGTGTGTTGCTTCCCAAGACAATATCATTTTGGCGCATAAAACACTAACTGAAAATTGTTCGATCAGTATTTCATTGTTTGGGCAATGTTTTGTGCTCCAAAATGATGTTTACTATTCGGATAGTATTTTACCCACCAAAATGACATTATTTTGCCATGCAATAAACCCTAATGTGCATTGCGCAGACCCCTGGTCCTGCAAAAGAACACTCAACAATCTCCTATTACAATGTCTGAGGCCATAAAATGGTGGGATTTTTAAATTGGGGTTAGTCCATCAGACAATTGGAAATTTTTTGATTTAGCAAAAAATTCAAGAGGTCGGAAAAATTTACCTATGATTTCAGTAGAGCCAAATCTCTTTATAAGCTCTTTATGTTTTGCACCGACACTACAAGTTTATTTAACTATAAACCTTATCTATCTAGTAGAAATAAATTTCAATTGACCTTGTGTCTAGCAAAGATCATGCTCTGCGTTCAATCTTACCTCATTTTGGCTCTGCTAAGTTGTCGACCTTGTATTTGCAGCTTAAATGATTCCTTATGAAACCTCTATCGTAATACAAGTAAAACAAATTTAAAATGTCAACTAACATTATCCACTAAATAAGGGGAAAAAGTCAACCAAATTGAGAGTAAAAAAAACTAACTAAATAAAAATTCCAACAAACATTATCCAATTAAATAAAATAGGATAAAAAGTCGACCAAATTGAGGGTCAAACTTCAACATCTCCTGAGTTCTTCGATCCGCCGAGTAGCCGCCATTTTTTACCTCTGCCAGCACCATTTTTGACAGCTGCTAGCACTCAACCCCTCCACCCATCAAACTGCTCTATATAAATGGGCAAATCTTCTACAGAAATCAACATCAACTCGCTCTCTGTCGTTTCTTGAAACACTTCTCTCTCGCATATGGCTTCTTCCTTCCATTTCCCTCTCCTCATCTTCTCTCTCCTCTTTCTCTCACCCGCCATAGCCCAGACCTCTTTCCGACCAAAAGCCCTCGTTCTTCCCGTTCAAAAAGACGCATCTACACTCCAATACATTACCCATATCAACCAGAAGACTCCTCTATTACCAGTAAACTTAACTGTCGACATTGGCGGCCAATTCTTGTGCGTAGATTGTGAATCAGGATACTCCTCCACCACCTACCGCCCTGCGCGGTGTCGCTCTGCCCAATGCAACCTCGCCAGGTCTAAAAGCTGCGCGGAGTGCAACTCCGCCGCTAAGCCAGGCTGCAACAATAATACGTACCAGCACCAGCGGCGACCTTGGCTCCAATGTCGTGTCGGTTCAGTCCACCGACGGGAAGAATCCCGGAAGGAAATTGGAAGAAGTTTATAAAAGGTTTTTCTTTCTAACAGGTCTTCCTGGCTGTGTAAAGGGCATGGCTGGCCTTGGAAGGAGTACAATCTCTCTCCCTTCTCAATTCTCTGCTGCTTTCAGCTTCCCCAGAAAATTTGCTATTTGTTTGAGCTCTTCAACATGGTCTAACGGTGTAATATTCTTTGGTGCTGGACCATATATGTTGCTTCTTAATACAGATGCCTCAACCTCCCTCATTTACACCCCACTCATCCTCGACCCCGTGAGCACTGCCTTATCTTATTTCCAAGGCGACACTTCCTCTGACTACTTCATAGGAGTAAAATCGATCAAGATAAACGAAAAAACTGTACCCATTAACACCACTTTGTTATCCATAGATGGAGAAGGAAATGGCGGCACCAAAATCAGCACGGTTAATCCCTACACAGTTTTGGAAACTTCAATTTACAATGCTGTGATGGATTTTTTTACGAAAGAGCTCTCTGGGGTCCCTAGAGTACCGGCAGTGGCGCCTTTTGGGTTGTGCTTTAACTCGACGAATATTGGCAGCACCCGAGTGGGACCTGCTGTACCACAAATTAATCTTGTGTTGCAGGGTGAGAGTGTGTATTGGAGGATTTTTGGGGCGAATTCGATGGTGCAAGTTAGTGATGACACTTTGTGCTTAGGATTTGTGGATGGAGGTGTGAATCCAAGGACGTCAATTGTGATTGGGGGGCATCAGATTGAGGATAATTTACTGCAGTTTGATCTTGCTGCGTCAAGGCTGGGGTTCAGCTCATCACTCTTCTTCAGACAAACCACATGTGCCAACTTCAACTTCACATCCAATGCTTAAAGAGTTTCAATCCATCGGTTACTTTGTACCATAAAATTCAAAGAAAAGTGTCTACAGTGTAATGTGGCGGCACTGCATTGGTCCAAGTGGAGTGTGGCATCCGTTACACCGCGATATTCTGAAGACTTTTTTGGGTAAATTATTGGCTGTGTTCTGTTTCTCTGCTTGTTTTTACTACATAATCATATAATGCATAAATAATGGCCATGATTGTGTGAGATCACCTCACAGATGCCTCACAGATGTATTGTTTTTGTCTCGTGCAACTTGTAATGAGTTTTGGTGAACAAAATTCTGTAAGTTTCTTTTGCTTATGGGGTGCTTTACTGAGTGTAGTTTTGGGTAATTGAACTTTCTTGTGTAATTGAACTTTGTTGTATGGATGATTATCCAGTTTGATGCAATCTTTACGATGCTTTTATGAACATTGCCTCTTTAGTAGCAAGATTTGTCATCTTCGCCAGTGGCGGCATTGCATTGGTCCAGGTGGAGTGTGGCCTCTATTACACCCGCGGCTATTCTCTCAAGACTTTTTTGTGTTTTGTTTCTCTGTGTGATGTCAGCAAAATTTAAATTATCGTCTCGTGTTAAAGAGGAGATTAATAAAGTATAATTGTATGTATGCATTGCTCTTAGTAAAATTAAAGTTACAGTCTCGTGAGGAAGAGAGATTAGTAAAGTATAATTGTGAGCGAGCATTAATCTTTGTAAAAGTGTCTGCTCAAGGAGGGAAGCAAACGAAATGATACACCATTGGAAGAAAGCAAATGAAGGAGGGATAATTCTCAAATTAGATTTCCAAAAAGCCTATGACATGGTTGATTGGAATTTTCTCATTCACATGTTGCGATTGATGGGATGTAAGGATAAATGGTGTTCATGGGTGAAAGAATGCATTTCCTCCACCTCTATGTCTATTTTGATTAACGGATCCCCAACCACTGAATTCAAACCATCCAGAGGCCTTCGTCAAGGAGATCCCATTTCCCCATTTTTGTTCAATGTGGTGGCTGAGGGCCTTAATACCCTTTTTGAAAGAGCGACAGAGGCAGGTTTGATACAAAGGATGCCAGTGGGACCTCAAGGTTGTTTGATATCCCACTTACAATTTGCGGATGATACGATTATTTTTTGCAGGAATGATCTTCAAGAATTGACCAATATAAGAAGAATTCTAAGATGTTTTGAGGTGATTTCTGGCCTTAAAATTAATATGGCTAAGAGCTCAATTTGTGGAATCAAGGTTCAGGAAGAGGAGTTAGAGAGTATGGCTCTAGTGTTGGGATGCAAAAGGGTAGCATTGCCATTCAAATACTTAGGAATGCCACTAGGTGCAAATCCAAGAAGATCTACTACTTGGCAGCCTATAATTGATAATTTGAAAGCCAAACTATGTTTATGGAAGAAAAAGCTACTTTCATTAGCTGGAAGAATTACCTTGGTCAAATCAACCCTTACCAATCTACCAGTATATTACCTTTCCATGTTCAAATGCCCTAAAGGAGTGGCTAAGGTGATGGAAAAGATACAAAGGAGATTCATATGGGAAGTTGGGGAAAAGAAAAAGCTTCATATGGTCAATTGGGAGGCTCTCTCTAAATCAAAGAAGTATGGTGGAGTTGGCATTAAGAGAATTATTCAGTTTAATCATTCTCTCCTGGGTAAATGGTGGTGGAGGCTGTCTAGAGAGAGGAATGCACTATGGTCTCAAGTTGTGTATAGGAAGTATGGTCTAAATTCAACAAATTGGTTCCCATCTAATCCTTCCCTAGGTCAGACATCAGGGATATGGAGAGATATTTGTTCAGTAAGAGCCCCCAATGCTCCTCTGGGAGAGATTCTAAAGGAAGGATTGTCTATTGTGGTAAAAAATGGGAGGAACACCTTGTTTTGGGACCATACTTGGTGTGGTGATTCACCACTCAAAGACCAATTTCCTAGGCTCTATCTACTATCTCTTCAAAAATCTGATTTGGTTAATCAAGTTTTGACAGGAGTTCAAGACCAGGAGTGGCATCTCAGATTCCGAAGAAATCTGTTTGTCTGGGAACAACAAATGGCTGACCAATTGAAGACTATGCTGCGATTATTTTCAACAAATTCGGGAGGGGAGGACCATCTTGTTTGGAAGTGGACCGTGGATAAAAAATTTTCTGTCAGATCAGCATACAGAATTTGGGAAGATCATAATTTTTCGGAAAATAAGCTTCTCAATTCAATTTGGAACAAGGTATGTCCTCCAAAAACAGTGATTTTTACTTGGCAAGTTCTACAAGAAAAAATCCCAACTAGAATGGCTTTGTGGAGGAGAGGCATTATTAATTTAGGCCAAGGAGAATGTCCTATGTGCAACACCGGGGTTGAAACAACAAACCATCTCATGCTTGGTTGTAATTTTTCGTGGAAAATATGGGGTCAGATTCTTAGCTGGTGGGGATGTCAGTGGGTTATGCCCCCAAATATCCAAGTTTTGGTGGAGTATTGGCTTCAAAACCCATTCTCAAATTTGGAAAAATTTATTTGGGAATCAGCCTTGTATGCTACTCTTTGGTCAATATGGATGGCAAGGAATCAAAGGATATTCAATGGGATTCAGGAGCAGCCGGGAGAAATTTCAGATAGGGCAATCACAAGAATTGCAGTATGGGTTAAAGGAAAATTCAAGATCCCTGGGGTAGCTATTGAAGACTTCCTGTGGAACATTCAGTGCGTTAAATCATTACTTGTTTGAGGGTGGCATGTAGTAGCTATTTGCATTAATTCCTTGTGTGTTTTCTTCCTTTTCCTAATTTTCTTTCCTTCATCGTTGGCTACTGGCCAACTTGGGAATGGAAGGAAACTCTGTTTCATTGTTGTAATCTCGTTTTACTTCAATGAATTTCTTTGCTGATAAAAAAAAAAAATTTAAATTGCGGTCTCCTGCGGAAGAGAGATTAGTAAAGTATAATTGTATGCATGTATTGATGTCACCAAATTAGTATAATTGTACGCATGTATTGATGTCACCAAATTTTTAAGGGTAATTTACATACAACTCCTTTTATTTATCACTTGGTTTTATTTAACTCTTTTTATCTTTTAATTGTCCCAATATACCTTATGTTTTTTTTCCAAATATAACAATCGATTCTTTTTGGGTTGACGTATTTAGAGGAGAATACGGTAAATAATCATGTGTGCGTCAATTTAAGAGGGATCAATTAGTACATTTGGAAAGATCAAAAGGTACGTTGGGATAATTGAAAAATAAAGAGGATTAAATGAAATCGAGTCATAGATAAACTTTTTTTTATGTAAATTAGTCACTTTTTAATTGTCTCATGTCACGCCCCAAACTTCGGGGTATGATTAAACCATTAAAAGAAATAAAATACAATAAAACTTAAATCCCAAGGAGCGTTCCCATTTAAATACCAATCAACACATCTTGTTTTATTACAACAACCTCTCTCAATGTGCAATTGTTATTACATTGAATCTCAAACTAAAAAGCTTTACATTAAACTGTATAAGCTACACTGTAACAAAAGACTGAGATATACATGCTTGACTGGAGTTAAGAAGCCCAATCCAATGGCTCAACTCTCGATAGGATCCACAGCCTTACCTGAAAAAGGTTTTTACAACAAAACATAAGCCGAAGCTCGTATAGGATAACATGTTAAACCATTGATTTAAAAAAATATGTTTAAAACCTGTCTCATATCCAAATATATAAGTTTTTCCTTCGTACAAAAGTATATAGTTCGCTGAGATTTGTCCACACTAACTGACAAAGGAAGACATAAGTGTTACGAACTCCCCATGCAGCTCACATCAAATTCGACATCCCAATCCCCTATCCCAAACACCGAATACACGACACACCTTTCCCTTGAACACACATGACACACGTCACTACCGACAACCGACACAACTCATCACCAATCATGCATGAATGTGGGACGAAATAGTGTATAACATGAATCACTTGAGATAACGCAAGTAGAAACATATAAGAGGCACAAGAGTGAGCACAACGACACGTTCAATAATTCCAAAACACAGTTAATTGACCATTAGACCGTAGAGTCATTTCACGACTCGCGGGTTCCATTAACTAGTTATCATTAAATATTAAACCATCATTCCCTTACCACCTTTCCCGTCGAAGCTAGTCTCATAGTGTTCATTTTCTTAGTACATCTCCCAAAGGAGTTTAGCCAAGTAATTTCCCATATCGTTCAAGTGGTCAACGCCTATCACATAACTCAATCAATCCTCGTCTTTTGTTCACAACATGTCTCATAGGGTATCACCAACTTATACCGTAACTGAGCGAACAAGCATTCAATACATAATGGTTTCATATGGCATGGCAAATAATCCACAAGTCCCTAAAGTACGGTTACAACATCTTGGAGATAAAACGGTAAGTCAAACTGACCAATCAGTCTATAGTTCTCATATTAATTCCATTGTCACATTCCAACAAGTGTATCATCCTTCGGTGACTAGACCACATTGAAATATATATTAACACATCTCCCATCGGAGGCCAAATGTCAATGTTTAGGTCCACCTAGCACATCTCCCACCGGAGGCTAGTCAATGTTAAGATCTACCTAGCACATCTCCCACCGGAGGCTAGACCATTTGTTGTTATACACTTCTCATTTACAGTTCATAATAACGCATGTGTCACTACAACAAAAACCAAAAATGGCGACAAAAGTAGAAGACGAAATTTAATTTTGTCACCAAATGGGTATGTATGGCGACAAAAAAATAAATTTGTTGCCGTTTTTAACCCAATTGCGAGGAAAATAATTTCGTCGCCAAAATTAACTATTTGGCAAGGAAATATTAATTTTCCTCGCCAAGTATGTACATTTGGTGAGGAAAATAATATTTCCTCGCCAAATGGGTACTTTTGGCTACGAAACTTTTCCTCGCCAAAATTACCATTTTTTGCGAGGAAAAGTTTCGTTGCAGTAATTTTGGCGAGGAAAAGTTTCGTCGCTAAAAGTACCTATTTGGGTGGAAAACTATTTCCTCGCCAAATAGGTACTTTTGGCGACGAAACTTTTCCTCGCCAAAAATACCCCTTTGGCAAGGAAAAATATGTTATTTTCCTCGCCAAATAGGTACTTTGGCGAGGAAACTTTTGGCGAGGAAAAATATGTATGTTTCCTCGCCAAAGTACCTATTTGGCGAGGAAAAGTTTCCTCACCAAAATTACCGTACTTTGGCGAGGAAAATTTTCCTCACAAAAAGTACTTATTTGGTGAGAAAAAATAAATAATCAAACTTTAAGTTTGAATACGTATTTCTAAGTTATTATGTTAATAACGTAATTTATTTTTTTTTTATAGCAAATAACGTAATTTATTTAGCACGAAAATTAAATAAAACTCTATAATTATTGGGGTACAAATATAATTTCAAAAAAACTCTATAAAACTCTATAATTTATTTATGTTAGTAACGTAATATTTTTATCTTCGTTTTGAAATTACATTCGTACCCCAATAATTATAGAGTTTTTATTTAATTTCCATGTTAAATAAATTACGTTATTAACATAATAACTTATAAATACGTATTCAAACTTAAAGTTTGATTATTGGCGAGAAAAATATGTTATTTTTCTGTACTTTTGGTGAGGAAAATTTTCCTCGCCAAAGTACGGTAATTTTGGTGAGGAAACATTTTCTCGCCAAATAGGTACTTTGGCGAGGAAAACTTTTCTCGCCAAAAGTACCGATTTGGCAAGGAAACATACATATTTTTCCTCGCCAAACAGGTACTTTGGTGAGAAAAAATTTTCTCGCTAAAAGTACTTATTTGGCGAGGAAAAATATGTATGTTTCCTCACCAAATAGATAGTTTTTGTGAGGAATATTTTTCTTGCCAAATAGGTTATTTGGCGAGGAAAATATATTTTTCTCGCTAATAATCAAATTTTAAGTTTGAATACATATTCATAAGTTATTATGTTAATAACGTAATTTATTTAGCACGAAAATTAAATAAAACTCTATAATTGTTGGGGTACAAATATAATTTCAAAAAAACTCTATAAAACTCTGTAATTTATTATGTTAATAACGTAATAGTTTTATCTTAGTTTTGAAATTACATTTGTACCCCAATAATTATAGAGTTTTATTTAATTTTCGTGTTAAATAAATTACGTTATTAACATAATAACTTATAAATACGTATTCAAACTTAAAGTTTGATTATTGGCGAGAAAAATAACATATTTTTGCTCGCTAAATTGGTACTTTTGGTGAGAAAAATTTTCCTCACCAAACTACGGTAATTTTGGTGAGGAAAAGATTTTTAGTAAGGAAAATTTTCCTTGCCAAATAACCTATTTGGCGAGGAAAAGGTTATTTGACGAGGAAAAAGTTTTTGGTGAGGAAACGTTTCCTCACCAAATAACCTATTTAGCGAGGAAAATGTTATTTGGCGAGGAAAATTTTCCTCACCAAAATAACCTATTTGGCGAGGAAAAATATATTATTTTCCTTGCCAAATAAGTACTTTGGCGAGGAAAAGTTTTCTCACCAAAATTACCGTACTTTGGTAAGAAAAATTTTTCTCACCAAAAGTATCTATTTGACGAGAAAAAATATGTATGTTTGCACGCAAAATAGGTACTTTTTGTGAAAAAATAACATATTTTTTCTCACCAAATAGGTATTTTTGGCAGCAAATTATCTTTTTTATCTCCAAATAGGTACTTTTGGTAAGGAAAATAAAATTTTATCTCCGAACGACATATTTTTGACGAGAAACTATTATTTTTCTTGCCAAAAGTAGCTATTTAAGGATGAAAAATATAATTTCGTTGCTAACATAAACATAAATTTTGTTGTAAAAAATGTGTGTGTGTGTGTGTGTATATATGTACATATACACGTGTTCAATTGGTGCAATACAAATAGATATTAATAGGGGAGGGAGGGAGAGAGAGTGTGTTAAGGAAAAGATAGATTTGAGATGAATTTAGAATTTTAAACATATTTTGGATAGAGAAAAAAGGATGGAAAAGAGAGGGAATGAGGAAAAGAGAAAGGGAGGAGAGAAATGGAAGAGAAAGTGGAGAAAAAGAGAGATGCGAGCACGAGAGATATAAGTTTTGGATTTTAAAATTTAGCATAGAGATGGAGAGGAGAGAGAAAGAGGAGAGGTAGAGAGAGTGAATAAAAAGATAGCTTGCATATATGTTTAAGGTTTAAGATATTAGATTTTAGAGAGGAGGAAAGGGGGAGAGAGAGAGAGAGAGAGATCTAGAGAGAAGAGAGGAAAAAAGAGATGTGAGAAAGAGAGAGAGAAAGAGAGATGGGAGAGATAGATTTAAGATTTAACGTAAAGAAAAAAGGAAAGAGATAGAGAGAAAATAAATAGATATGGAAAAGGGTGAGAAATAAGACAGATAAGTTTAGTGTAGTGAGAAAGAGAGAAATAAAAAGATAGAAATGTGAGAGAGAGAGAGAGAGAGAGAGAGAGAGAGGAGTTTAAAGTAGTGATAAAGGGAAGACGAGAGAGAGAGAGAGGGACAGAGAAATGAGAGAAATAAATTTAGGATAGTGATAGAGAGAGCGAGAAGAAAGAAGAAAAGAGAACGGGAAAAAAAGAGAGGGGGAGAGAGAGAGAGAAGAAAGGAGAACGGAGAACGGGAAAAAAAGGAGGGGGGAGAGAGAGAGAGGGAGAGAGAAAAAAATTATGTATAACATCTATTTGTTGAACAAAAATATTAAACATAAGTTATATATTAGATATTGTAAAAAAACTCATGAATATTATGGGTGGTGCAGTGTTTAGTAGGAGTATGCATAAGGTGTTGGTTGGGTGGAAGGTCTAAGGTTCAAAACTTGGGAAGGAAAGAAAATGGGAAGGAAAAAAAATGGTGTTGTGAGTGTATTTTTTGGTAGTTGAAATCAATTTAGCGACAAAAAAATTCGTCGCCAAATCTAATTATTAATGACGAAATTAAATTTCTTGCGAAATAGTTATGAATAGAGACAAAACTTTTCGTCTCCAAAGTAGATATTGGCGACGAAAAAATTCCTCACCGATTATGTATTTTTTAGAGACAAAATATTTCGTCTCTAAAATCTGGTATTGGCGACGAAATAATTCCTCGCCAAATATATTCTATTGGCGACAAAATATTTTGTCGCCAAAAAACACATTAGGCGAGGAATTTTTTTTTTCGTCGCGAAGAGTTTTTTGCGTGAAAGAATAGGCGACAAAAATTTGTGACGAAAAATTTCGTCGCCTAATGGATTGGCGACGAAAAATGTACTTTTTGAGACAAAATTGTTTCGTTATTATAAATCAATTTTGTTGTAGTGTGTGACAGGTAATCCATTAGTCCATAAACAATACTGCATGACAACCACTTTGATCAATTCATGATTTCCAGACCGATTCAGTTATCATATTCCAATTAGCACATCTCCCGTCGGAGGCTAGAACATTTATATAACTAGCTCAACTCCCGTCGGAGGCTAGACATCACATAACTAGCTCAACTCCCGTCGGAGGCTAGACATCACACAACTAGCTCAACTCCCGTCAGAGGCTAGAAATCACACAACTAGCTCAACTCCCGTCGGAGGCTAGACCATTTGATGTTATACATTTCTCATTTAGTTTCTTTCGTTCATGCTTTATCATCCAATGTCCAAGGTTACACAAGAATGGTCCAAAAATCCCATGCAGTTCAGCAATTTACGGAAAGCAATATTATACGGTATTAACACAATTGTCCATTGTAGCAATAAAGGAAATGAACGACAAAAGCACATAATAGCAACCGTGCACCACACATCATATGTTGACAAACTAACGTCACTTTCACATCTAATCCTCATAGTTCGTTTCACAATCAAGTCGTCCCGTTAGAACTCATCATGAACTCACATACATGGGTCAATCACGACAGACAAGGCATATCAACATACCGGGATATCAACCGTACTCTACTCCAAACTACACTCGTTCTAAAGTCTCAAGGCAAGCCGACATTACCATCCTCTCAGAGATCGGAAAAGTTAGACAAAGTATCTCATGTGTCAGGGCTAATAACCCATACGCTAAATCCAAACTCCTCATGGCACAATGATGACGAGGAACATAAACTCAAGGAAGAAGAATCTCTCCCATGAACCTCTCACAACCCGATTCAACCCACAGTCAACGGTACTGTGCCTCGCAAGTAAAGTCTCAGCCTAAGGATAGGTAAACAATTTTCATATGAAGGATACAAGGATGATAGTAATCTCGACGTTGGGTTCACCTCAATACAAAGGCATACTTGTCAGCTCGACTCGCCTTTCACCGAATAATAATAAAACCAATCCCAGGTAATCCCTTTGTCAGGGGGATATCCCACCTCATAGTTCCAACTATTATTGTCACTATCATAACACATAACTACACACACGTCATCATCAAAATCCGTGACCTCTCGAACCTCATATCACACCACACATGTTCCATTCCGCAATCCATGTGTACAACACAATACCCCATATGTCTCCTCAAACGAGTCTACAACTATGACACAATACTCCACGCTCTATTGCACGGGCTTAACAAGTATATAAAAGGACGGATAAATCAACCGTGAATGCCCATCACCAGGTTCTTGGTTTCTATTAGTCCATGAGTCCCACACAAGGCACGAACAGTCAGTACAAGTCGCCCGACAAGTCGCTCGAGCGACTAAAAAGTCGCTGGACGGGCCAAGAATCAGTAAAGGTCGCTGGAAAGTCGCTAGATGGTCGCTCGATGGTCGCTCGAGCGACCCCCAAGTCGCTCAAGCGGCTTGGTCGATCTCAGGTTCGCACAGTTCTGGTATTTTGGCTATAACTTCTTATCCCGAACTCCGATTGAGACGATTTATATATGAAACTTCAAGAGAATCCCGAGATCTACAACTTTGTAGTTATACAATTTTCCTAATTCGGCTTCTAAATTCCTCAAAATGTATAAACAGTACGGGGTCGTGTTCTAAATTTCCAGATTTCGTTTTGTTCATTGTGTTCTTGGTAAAACTCATCCCAAAATTTCTGAAAAACAGCCCAAACAACTTTTCACCCCAAAAGAAACATAGGATTTAAAACTAATAACAACACTACAATGCATTACACAACTTAAATCAAAAGTTTAAACATGATTCCTACCTCAAATCAAGCTTCCAAGAAATCTTCTAGCCAAAAACCGATCTCCTCCATTACTCCGCGAGAACCATCAACCCCGGGCTTGATACGAAGCCCTCGTCACGTAGATCATCTTTCATTCTTCGTATTTCTTAAAATTCGGAGTGGAAGGCCTCCGATTTCTCCCAAAATCAAAAAGGGAAGAAGAGGTGGAGAGAGAGGGACGGACGGGAAGGAAAATGAAGAGAGAGAAGGTGAATTGGTAAAGTAAAAAATCTGATTTTTATATCACAAAATGGATAAATTACACTTTCTCCCTATATTATGCCACATGCCAAGATCAAGTACCGAAATCATATTATACATACACATAGATCCCAACTCATCTTACCCAAGTCATGTATTATCAAATACTTTGCCAAGTTTCGAATATTTAATTTAAAATAAATAATTTTCCGGGTCTTTACATCTCATGAGGTCTTCAAAGCTTCCAAGAGAAAGTCTAGAAACACAATCTTTCGTGCACAAATTAATTCAGCCATAGATGTACACGTGAGATTCTTCAAAATAATTTTAGCCCTACGTGTTTGACAGCACTGAACACATCTGCGTTAAGATTTATGCACGAAGGATGTATACGTAGACTTGTCTATATATTATATATGCCTTATTTACATTCAGGTAATTAATGCCAAGAATACAAATGATCCGAATACATTCGGACACAGATGTGTCTGAAACCGTTATATGCACGTAAGACTCTCAGCAATTTGTACACTTCATGTGCGTCAAACGATTTCAACAACATGTATCTCCGAATGTGCACGGAATATCTGCATTTTAAACTTTTTGTTTACATTCTATCTTAATAATAAGGCCCAATTTGGCCTAACTTAATTATTCATAATCAAGTTTTGCTTCTATTCAAATTTTTTTCGCATTTGTTGTTTTGGCTTTAATTTTTTGTGGATTATTAGTCTGTCTTGATGAGACGAATCTAAAAAGTATAAAATTATGTTCAAAAGTTAAAAAAAAATCACTAAATGTAAGGACCGT
Organism: Arctostaphylos glauca; assembly: GCA_019985065.2. Classification (NCBI taxonomy): domain Eukaryota; kingdom Viridiplantae; phylum Streptophyta; class Magnoliopsida; order Ericales; family Ericaceae; genus Arctostaphylos; species Arctostaphylos glauca. The sequence goes on along the minus strand of JAHSPW020000010.1, from coordinate 29,237,025 downwards.
CCCTGTCATATAATTATTTTTGTTGTATATTATTGTAATAGTGAGACTTGGGGTTTAATTGAGTACAATAGTTGTTGGGAGCTTAATTGAAGAATTATGAAACTTGAGAAGAAAAGTGTAATTAACCAAAAGATTGGTATAAAAATCAGATTTTTATTATAACTATCTAGTACTTTCTCCATTTCTCTCTCTCTCTCCCGATCAAAATTTTGCTCCAAGTTTTCCCTCTTCTTTAACTTGCCGATTTGGAGTTCTTCCAACGAGAATTGGCCAAAACACAAAACATCAACGTTGTTCTACGCGTCGAGGGCTTCGAGTCAAGTCCGGAATTGAGGGTGCTTGTGTTCAACCATTTTTTTCCGGAAATTTCTTGGAAGTTCGATTTGGAGGTAGGGTTTTGCTAAAATCTTGATTTTTAGATGTTTAATGCCCTTATGTATCGTCCTTCCTTTGTTTTACGTTTATACATACATGATATTGAGGTTTGGGGATTGTATAGTTGAGTTGTTGGGGCTGTTTTTTCCAGAAACTTTGGGTAAATTTTATGAAGAACACGAAGAACACGAAGAACGCAAAACAAGAAAAAGAAAGAAACAGAATCTGAAAATTTTATGTACAAGTCGGCACTGTTCACAGTTTTCTAGTCACGCCGAGGCTGAATTAAGAAAAAATAAAACTGTAGAGTTGTAGCTCGCGGAATTCTATTAAATTTTCATATATAAAACGCCTTAATTGGAGTTCGGAGTAGAAAGTTATGGCCGAAATACTAAAACTGTACAAACCGAGTAAAAACCTTCAGGACTGTTTTCTGGCAGTCTTACTCCCGAGTTTGTCCAGAATGTTTGAGAAGTTAGATTGACTCCAAATTTTACAGTGACGTAGCTTAAGGTCTTAGCTAAATTTGGACACTTGAACGAACAAATTCTAACGGTTAGATCTTCGTACATCGCAAGTTTAGTAAACTGTGACAGATTCGCTACCTTATTTTATTTGGCGTTTTTATCCTAATTACGGGTTGCTTTAGACTTTATATTAAACATGAAAGTCATTCTTAATAACTTGAAGTAAGATTCTGTTAAATTTCATGAATTTTGGGTAGATGTTGGTATGTCTTTTTGTTAGACTTGTAAACAGATAAAAATCGACAACATTATAATGAACATGTGTAGTAATTCTTTACCCGTTAAGTTTTATACTTGTTAAATATGCATGAGACATATATGTGATTAAGGTTTGTTACTTTGGAGAGAATTTGTGAATACTATTTTGGCCATATTTGGGGACAAGGAGTTCATCTTGGTCAGTTAGGTGACTTGTATAGAAATCAAGAATTTTCATTATTAAACCGGTACCTTTAATGAATGGTTAGATCGATTGTGTACATGTTCGGGTCTAGAATCGGTGGTTTAGTGGTCATGTGGTTCTAGGTTGATTGGTGTTCAGTTTGGTCTTGCATACTTTTTGGGTCAGAAACAGGTTTTGAGTCATTCTTGGAGACGTGTCAATGTCGTGTTTGTCGGTGTGGTGGTGAATCTTTTGGATTTCGGTTCGGATTATGAGTGTTGTCTTGGTATAGAAACATGTTAGTAGTCGTTGATTGTGTAATGAGACAGTTGTGAGGTATGCGTCATAGTTGTGGACCGTGTCGTTGTAGTGATATGTGTCACAGTGGTGACATATGAGAGGTCATGTGTCGAGATAGTGACATGTGTGGAGTCTTGTGTTGAGACGGTGACATGTGTCTAGTCATGTGTCGTGGCAGTGATATAAGTTTGGTTAGTTTCGATTACTCATTTGCATCTTATATGACTTGTGTTAATAAGGTCTGCATCCACTTCAGATATGAATTATTTTGCTTACAATTATCAATTGTGTACTCTTTTTATGAGTTGTGGTTTGATTGATTGGAAGGATTATGGATTAAGAATATTTGTAAATGTGTTTGAGATTCGTATTACAACAGCCTTGTAAGCCCTGCTCCTGGGCTAATGTGGGTGTGTAAGCCCTGCTCCTGGGCTAATGTGGGAGTGTTGCCCTTACTCTGGGTTTATTATATATTGCTCACATATGGGGTACGTGGGTGTATTTATTTATATCATTAGAAGTCTATGATATTGGGTAAAATCTTGGTTGGTTGTTATATTCATGTTTGGCTTGGAGCCATTTTCATGTATTGATGATCTTAGCGATGATATGCTTATTGCCTTAGTGGCGTAATGGAATTGGCCTTAGTGGCGCTTTTATGGCTATTGCCTTAGTGGCGTTATAGCTACTGTCTTAGTGACGTTATGTGATTTAGCTCGGGGCCGATATATATGCAAATTTGTAATAATGGATTATTGATGAGAAGGGTGTATCGTGTCATATGTATTGGATGGGAGATGTATCGTGTATTCGATGTGTCGGAAAGGAAGGTGTGTTACGTGTCCTATGTAGTGGTTAGCAGGATGTGTCATGTGTCATATGTGTTGGATAGGAAGATGTGACGTGGAACTTGGTGTGAGTCGTGTAGGGTGTATGTATTGTGTAAGTCAGAGTATCAATATGAATAAATCTTTTGCGAACTGTATACTTTTGTATCAAAGAAAAACCCATTTATTTGGATATAATACAGGGTTTAAACTTCTTTAAATCAGTTGTTTAGCATGTTATCCTATACGAGCTTCGGCTTATGTTGTGTTGTTAAATCTATTTCAGGTTAAGTTGTGGAATCAATGGAACAGGAGCTCTAGATATGTGTTTAAATACTCATTTCAGTTGTAAGGAGTTGTATATCAGTTTTTATAAGGCGTTGTGGCCTATGTACAGTTTATCAGTTTTTTTAAAATTGGGATTAATATAATAGTTTATTTACTCTAGTTTGTATTTGAGTTGTATGATTTTATTTATTGGGATCATATGTATGGTTTATGTTTATGCTCAATTCATACCTCGAAGAGTGGGGTGTGACACTAAAGACGAGGAATAAGCGCAAAAAAATTCTGTTTTGGATTATTTTTGTCTTTTCTAAACTTTTTCAAATTTGATCCAGTATTTATAACTTTTCTGAAACCTCTCGTCGAGACGAACCAATAATCCACAAAAAATTGACAAAAAACAAAAAAATACAAAAAAATTTCAAATAAAGACGAAACATTAATTAAATAATCAAGTCAGTTCAAACCTAGTCATGACTTTTTCTTCTTCCTTTCTGTTGTTTCCCATATCTGTTCGGAATCGCATTTGAGTATTTTAAAATAATACGAATTTTACGTGTATTAAACGATTTCAAACACATCTGTATTCTTACTCTTTAACGGTGAAATTAATTTTGAAAAAGTAGAATTGAACGAAAAAACCGAGATTCGATCAATTTAAAGTAGGGTTCAAACGGTTTCGGTTTGATAATGTAATTTCTTTAGATTTCTCAGTCCGATTACGGATCTTTGAAATTTTTTCCTCAACCGAGTCCAACAGATTATAAATAAATATAAGATATCAGTTTATCATTAGAATGGTAGCTTTTGACTTTTTTTTTGTTTATACAATTTTATATTTTTTTATCCTGTCTTTTTCTGTTAATGTCCGTATTCTTAATCAGGCATCTAACTCTTTAATATTCAATACTCCAAAATTATTTTTTACATTTTTACTCGCATGTGGTTTGATTAGACCTATTTTTAGTCAATCCAAAAACTCCATAAATCAAGACCAAATAAACCACACTTGATATGGTATTTCTCCTTTAGTAATTTTGATCGTGATTGATTTATAAAATATTCACCCCAAACCGATCAGTTTCGGGATTACGTACTCCAAAATTGACAGAAGACGAATTGATTTAACTCCTACTTATGAATAGTAATGGTGTTTTTACGATTTCATTATTTTAGTATATTACAAAACTAAGTTACTTTTTATACAATTCTAAATAGTTAAATAGTTCTAAAAAAATTCGAAAATTTTGGTATCCAAATATGCTTTGTTTTTTCATTACGTAAAAAAAAAACACGACTTTAAATTTTGAACTATGATAATAGAACGGAGGAAAATATATTCAAAATCATCCAGTATACGTGAAATCTACTAAATGATGAAGAATTTTACATGCACTGGACATATTAAACTGCAAAAATCATGATGTTATGCCTACATTATTTCTCTGAATTTATTTAATCTTCATTTTATCTTATACCACTTTATTAAAAAAATTTTAAAGACAAAAAAATGTATATATTAGGAGAAAAATTGATTTATTATGGTGTACGGGGTCAACCTTTGGACAAAAAGTTTGAAGGAAACCCGGTTTGCTTCCCAAAACCCTCACTTAACCCGGAACAAAATTCAATAGACGTTTTTTTTATAGTCGAAATATCTAATCAGTTTTAGAATTAGTTCCAACCTAATACCAATTAGTTTTCGAAAGACTAATAGACTTCTCATTAACTTCACTCATTTTAATTTGCTCTTATAATTTAAAAAATTTAATGTGAATTTGACAAAAAATTTAAAAAAAATAATTGAAATTTAGTAAGATTAATACTACTTAAGTTAGGAAAAAAAGGATGAAGAGAAAGTTTGTGCATATAACCTTACGTGCACAAATCCGACACAGATGTGTCCGAAACCGTTTAATGTATGTGAAACTCAAAAATAATAAGAGCCTCATATATATCGGACTGCTTGCTTGACCGACCGAGTGACTAAAACAATACACTAAAAGACGCGTCCCAAGCGTAGGACTCTCGACCGACGTAGCACAATACCTGGAAGTACCAGGATCGAAATCCACAAGGACGGACTATTGTGTGCTGACTCAAAACCGTGAATTCTAATTTAAATAGCTCTTAGGTAGCAACCCCTTGTTTGGATTGGATTGGATTAACGCTAAAATTTAATCGAATTTAAAAATACTTTAAAGGAGAACACAGCCGTGGGGACTTGGCGTCCGGTATTAATCTAATTAACGTTCACTCGGGCCCCAAGTAATGGTTTAGTTGATTTTAGATTTTGAGAAATCGGATTCTAACAAATGCACACCGCTTGTTACCAATCCCATGCGCATTCGGAATCCGGCAATGCCTGGGTTTTGTTTGCTAGAAAAACGTTTCTTTTATCTAAAATTGTGTCTAACCCAATTAGATCGACCCGAAGTAAACACCAATTAAATTAACCACGGATTTCAATGCCCCGCGGCCATGCTCAAGACGACTACTCACACATATTGGAAGAAAATACAATAATTAAATAAACCCTAGATCTAGACATGCTCATGCGAAATAGAATTAAAAACAAAGATTGAATACGTTACCGATAATTTCGCAAACGGAATAAACACGAGAATCGCTATTAAAACCTTGAATCAAATGCTTGAAACACCAAGAAGAACTTGAACTTGAATCTGAAAACCTAAAATCTCAAATGGCTGCTGCTGCTTAAGAAAAGTTAACCTAATTATGAAAGCATAAACCCTAATACACCTAATTACGTCTATTTATACTAAAACCTATTTAACTTTAATAAAACTAATTAAAGATAATAAGAATCCGCGGAAAAGGCTTGAAAACGGCAACGTTTTGCTTATAACCCTCTCGGTAGCGCTACAGAGGAATTGGGGTAGCGCTACCGAAGCCCTTTGTTTGAACCTTTTGACCTCTTTGACCATTGGAACGGCAGCGTTTCAATTCTTGGACCGGTAGCGCTACAACAGAACTGGGGTAGCGCTCCTGGGCATTCTGGAAAATTTGAAACCAATTCCGAGCGCTACCTTTGTTTATGGGTATCGCTCCTCAACATTCTGGCCCTTTTGTAACAGTTTTGGAGCGCTCCAGGACTTTATGGGTAGCGCTCCCGATGCTTTCACGTCTTTTCTTCGTGTAACTTGGCCTCCACGCTTCTCTTCTTTACGGGTCCACACAATCATCAAATAGCGCCAAAATTATCCCATTTTTCCTGCAAAATTACCATAAACACCAACACCAACTACGTGCACGCATTAACAGGAAAATAAGAATTTAAACCGCTCATCTAATGCGCTAAAACCCCTACTTAGGCGCTAAAATATATGTATTTCACGCGCCTATCACATCCCCCAACTTGAGCATTGCTAGTCCCTAGTAACAAACGAAATATATAAAAAAAAAAACAAAACACTCAAACAGGGGATACAAGAGTTATGCAACCTGTGTAAAAAAAAATCAAGTGAATATTGATTTTTTATTTCACTGCTTCGTGCTAAACTTCAACACATGCATGCTCTAACTAAAATTTTTGAGTTAATTCGCATTCAAACAATTACGTGAATTAATTGGCTCCCGCAAATCACAGCGTCACTCCCTCACCAGATCACTCACATCCCATGAGAGGCGCTTGGCGAAGAACCGTGGGGCGAAACAAAAGCTCACCACGTGCCAATCAAGTGTACGCCGATCATTTCAAAGAAAGCTTAAATACAAGTTAAGAAACCACATATTCATAGTCAAACATTAATCATGCATGTCAGAGAATTAATAATGTGCTATGGGTCGAATAAGGACTTCATTGGCTTATAATGACCTTGGTTACAAAAAGAAAGGAGGAAAAACAAACGATGGCGGCCTATACTAGCGCATGGTTAATCTACCCTGACTGGCCGCCACCTAGACTAAACTGACACAAAAAGTCGTAAAAAGAAAAAGAAAAAGACACGACCGACACCACCACATAAAATAGACACTCCCATAGCAACTACTTTGCGCATCAATCGCCGCCGTCTGACTGCTCGGCCTGCTCATCTGGCACATCTCCAAAGTCATCACTCACTTCCAACTCTCCCCATTGCCTTGGCTGATACGGACCCGGATTCTGCCCCAAAATTTGCGCCTCCAAATGGCGCTGCCTGGCAAGTAAGTCTGTCTGATTCCTAGCCAACTGCCTTTGCTCTCTCTTGAGTTTTCGTTGGCTCCTTGCAATCCCAGTAAGACATCCGAAAATCTTTTCCAGCCAAGTCTTGGTGCTAGCACTTGGCGGCGGAGGAGTAAGTAGTGATGTCTCGGCTTCCCTAGTCTGTGCCCTACTGCGTGTGAGAATGGAAGAACTCATGTCCTTAGGGTTTAGGGGATCATTGGAGTAATACTGTCTTCCCGGCACACCTTTTTCCCTCAAAATCTTAGAAATCAAGCACGGGAATGGCATTCTCAATGTAGCAGGTGCATCCCGAAAGTCACACATTTGCCCAAAAACATAAAGGGCCCAATCACAAACAGTATCCTCCCTCGTAAAAAGATAGATAAGTTCCCCAACCGTCCTTTGGGGTTCACCTTCCTTGCCCCGGGGATACACGTTGTAACAGATAACTTGATTCATAAATCGGTTGGACAAAGTGAAACGGCCGGGCCAATGTGGTATCCGTGCATGCCTACGATCCGCGTATAAATATTCCGCCACCCTTTGTTCATCAAATTCCTCATCCTCCGACAAAGGGAAAGTTGTGGGTCCCGTAGGCCTCACATAATCCCATGCACGGGCTATTTCATCCATAGTGATAAAAACAGGAGTGCGACCAATTGTCGAATTGATACGAGCATCCGGAGCCAAGAAGGTACCCGGCTCCGGTACAACCATATTTTTATAAAACTCCTCAACTAATGCAGTATTGTAGCCCGGGTTGGGGTGAAACCAAAAGTTCATACCTTGTCTGCGAATTGCATCAAATGGGTGAAACTGGGCCGGCCATAAATTATCATCAATGATGTGCCGCTCGTTTTTCACTCCTCTCCCCTTAATAGATGCTTCCCATTTTCTCTGATTGTCCCTTTCAATCTCTTCCCGGCTCCTACGTCGGGCCCGACCTTGATGACCCTCCTCGGCCGGAGGGCTAGAAGATCCGGCTATGGCAATCCCCTTTCCCGTATTTTGCCTTTTTGATGCCATAATCTTAGTAAATTGAGTTTGAAAATTTGGGTTTTTGGGTTTTCTGATCTGGGAATTTGAGAAGGTTAGAACGGATTTGGTTTGGATATTATGAAAGAGGAGAGTAAATGGGAGGTTTTTATGAAGTTTGGTGGAAAATGGTGAAGTTTTGGGAGAGTTATGGAAGGTTGAACACTTGGTGGCTATGGGGGTGAAAGTTAGAGGAAGAAGATGATGAGAGTTAGAGGAAGAAGATGAAGTGGGTAAAGAGAGAGAGAGAGTTTTTACGGAGAGAGAGGAAGAGGAATGGTCGCGACGCTTCAGTTAAGGCCTCGGTAGCGCTACCAAGAAACGGGTGTAGCGCTACCGCTTCGTTTACAGTGACCCCTTTGAACCTTTTCCCGAACCTTGAACCTTTGAACCTTTTCTTCTTTACGCCTGTAGCGCTACAGGTAAAATGATGTAGCGCTCTTCAACCTTCTGGCCTTTTTTTTTTTTGAATCGAACGCCCACTGACTGACACTCCATCCGAACACCGGTTTCCTAGGTTTGACACAGGATTGACACAACGGTTTACAATTGGGATCAATGGGATCTCTTTTTTTTTTTTATTGGTTTAATCACGCAAGATAGCCTTTTCTCATTCCCTAAGCACGTCACCAATTTTCACAACATGCATGCAAAATATTCAACTTTGATAAGCGGTACAAACGCCTACTATTTTGTGCAATTGCAGAATTGATAGTCAAGAATCATGGGAATATTCTAACGATACACGGTGGACTTGAGTGGAAACCAAAACTCATAATTGTTTATCATGCGAATTGCTCATAAAATATGCTAAATATATGCATGTGAATAAGTTAAACAGGTCAGCAGATAAAAGAAAAATCTAGCATACTCGCCTAACTCATACAAATAAGCATAACAATTGTATCCCCAACATAACAATTAACCACAAAATAAAATAAAACAAACAATTTGAAATTTAAAAAGTTTTGAAATTTCTACTATGCTATGCTACTAACAACGCAACGCTCAAGTGCTTGTACAAAGTACATTCCCTCCCCCAACTTGAAATAAGCTCTGTCCTCAGAGCATATAGATAATGAAAAGAGAATAACAGGCAGGGAAAGAATGAACCTGTGGTAGCAGCCAACCACCATGACCGCTGCTCCCTTGGTGCCTCCCGTTGGGTATGTTCAACTTGTGACGGCATCACCCCAATCTGGATTTGTTTTTTTTTCTTTTCTGAAACTCAAGTGATAATGATGCTTCCCACATCGTCATAAAGCATGAGGCGGAAGGAGTATGGATTATCCCAATAAAAATGGTAGGCCACATGACATATTGAAATTAAATCACGAGAGCGACAACATGGTGGAGGTGGAATGGGATCGTTAAAATGATAAACATAAAGTAGAAAAGCATGGTCAATGGTTGAAAAATCCCAATCCGGTATTTCTACAATGTCATAAGCCCACAGAGTGGCGTAATACATGCGCCCATGATAATTCCCATTATCTGCGAAAAAGGCCGGAGGTGTCTCTTGGAGACAAGACATTAGTAGTGGTAAAAGCTGTCTTCGGGTAGCAAATATTGTTGGCATAATGACTGGCAATATTTTTTCGTTTTGTTTTGGTTTATGAACCTAAGAAACAAAAACACCATAAAGATAGTTAGAAAAGTTAAAAACAATGCTCTCAATCTCCTTTTTTAGCATTTTATAATGTTTTTTTTTTTCTTTTGGATTTGCGATACAACTAAAGAAGATAAAGAAAAACAAATTTTTTTGCCCTTACTAACCGGAGCTGGGCACACGAACCTTATTGTAATAGCGGCGTGCGAAGCTAGCAGCGACCCAAGTCAATGATGGGTACCCCTCTACATGAAATAAGGGGCCGGGTCCACAACCAGTGAAGGTCATAGTACGCGTGAGCTACCCGCGAACACATGGCTCAAGAAAGCCTACTTTCCAGACTCGTCCCGATACACGGGATCAATCAACTCCTCATCGGGTTCTCCAACTTCTAAAAATTCCAAATAAGGTTTCAGTCTTTGTCCATTGACTTTAAAAATAGTTTCATCAGTAATTCCCCGGACATCAACAGAACCATTCGGATATACATTTACCACAACATAGGGGCCATCCCAGCGTGACCTCAACTTCCCAGGAAACAAATGCAGACGCGAATTGTAAAGTAAGACTTTTTGACCCACAGAAAAGGTTTTGCGCTGAATGTTCTCATCATGATATGCCTTAACCTTAGCCTTATAGATTCTAGCATTCTCATACGCGTCATTTCTAAGCTCCTCAAGCTCGCACAATTGGAGCTTCCTATTCTCACCGGCCTTACTCAAATTCAAGTTCACTTTCTGAATGGCCCAATAGGCCTTCTTCTCTAACTCTATTGGCAAATGACAGGCCTTACCATAGACTAACCGGTAGGGTGAAGCACCCAAACCGGTCTTGTATGCGGTACGGTAGGCCCATAAAGCATTGGTTAACCTAGTTGCCCAATCCTTCCTAGTGACTCCCACAGTCTTCTCCAAAATGCGCTTAATCTCCCTATTTGCCAACTCGGCCTGCCCATTGGTTTGGGGGTGATAAGAGGTTGACACCTTGTGAGTGACTCTATACTCCCCCATAAGCTTTTCAAACGCCCGACCCGTGAACTGTGTGCCTTGGTCAGAGATAATGGCGCGTGGCACTCCAAATCTCGACAATATGTTGCTCCTTAGAAATTCTAGCACAACTTTGGACTCCATAGACTTCGTGGGAATGGCTTCCACCCACTTCGACACGTAATCAACGGCTAACAGAATGTACTCATAGCCGTGGGACATAGGAAACGGACCCATAAAATCGATGCCCCAACAATCGAACACTTCAAGCACCAGAATGGGCTGAAGGGGCATCTCCTGACGTGAAGACAATTTGCCAAGCCTTTGGCAACGGTCACATGACCGGCAGAAAGTATGAACAAACTTAAACATATCGGGCCACCAGTACCCACACTGCAAAATCTTGGCGGTGGTCTTCTTCGCAGAGAAATGACCACCGCACGCCTCTCCGTGACAAAACTCTATAATCCCCTTCTGATCAGACTCGGGGACACATCTACGCACAATTTGGTCCGTACAGTACTTAAACAAGTATGGGTCATCAAAAATATACTGGCGGACACTCCTCAAAAATCTCTGCTTCTCCTGGGTAGACCAACTGGGAGGAATTTGCCCAGTAACTAAGTAATTTGCAATGTCAGCAAACCACGGGCACTCATTAGCAACAAACAACTGCTCATCAGGAAAAGAGTCTCGAATGGGGAGATCCGCAATTTGGTCCTCCAATTCAAGACGGGACAAATGGTCAGCCACTACATTCTCGACCCCCTTCTTATCCTTAATAATGAGGTGGAATTCTTGCAGCAAAAGAATCCACCTAATCAATCTAGCCTTGGCATCCGGCTTGGTCATCAAATATTTTAGGGCAGCATGGTCAGTGAAAATAGTGATCTGTGATCCCACTAGGTAAGACCGGAACTTGTCTAGAGCAAACACTACCGCAAGCAACTCTTTTTCCGTGGTGGTGTAATTTATCTGTGCCTCGTTTAGAGTCTTACTTGCGTAGTAGACCACACATGGATCTTTCCCTCTCCTCTGTCCTAAAACAGCCCCGACTGCATAATCGGACGCATCACGCATGAGTTCAAAAGGGAGGCTCCAGTCGGGGGATTGCACAATGGGTGGAGTCGTGAGACTCAACTTAAGCTTTTGAAACGCCCCTTCACACTCACTGGACCACACATACGGTGTGTCCTTAGCCAACAGTTTACACAATGGACGAGAGATAGCACTAAAATCCTTAATGAACCGCCGGTAGAAACCAGCGTGTCCAAGAAATGAACGCACATCCTTAACAGACCTAGGGGTAGGAAGATTACGGATTATGTCTACCTTAGCTCTGTCCACCTCAATGCCCTTGGAGGACACTATGTGGCCCAACACAATTCCCTGGGTCACCATGAAGTGGCATTTCTCCCAATTTAGCACCAAGTGCTTCTCCTCACATCTCTCCATCACTTTACCTAGATTCTCTAGACAACTCTCAAAAGAATCGCCAAAAACCGAAAAGTCATCCATAAAAACCTCCACGATCCGCTCGACCATGTCACTAAAGATCCCCATCATACACCTAGAAAAAGTCCCAGGTGCATTGCACAACCCGAAGGGCATGCGACGGTAAGCATAAGTGCCATATGGGCAAGTAAAAGTGGTCTTTCCCTGGTCTTCTAAAGCGACCTCAATCTGATTATACCCTGAGTACCCATCTAGAAAACAATAAAAAGCCCGACCCGCGACCCTTTCAAGAATTTGGTCAATGAATGGGAGAGGGAAATGGTCTTTTCGGGTACTCGCATTGAGTTTCCGGTAATCTATGCACACCCTCCACCCTGTTTGCACTCGGGTCGGCACAATCTCTCCTTTGTCATTGGTCACCACTGTGACCCCTGCCTTCTTAGGTACCACTTGCACAGGACTGACCCACTCACTATGGGCTATGGGGTAAATGATACCCGCATCTAACAACTTAAGCACCTCAGTCCTAACAACCTCTTTCATGTGCGGATTTAACCGCCGCTGTGGTTGCCTAGAAGGCTTCACACTCTCCTCAAGAATAATTCTGTGTGTACACACCGTTGGGCTTATACCATGCAAATCGGCCACAGTCCATCCTATGGCGCCTATGTGCTCTCTTAGTAGCTCAAGTAGTTGCCTTTCTTGGTCCTCACAGAGGGACGAAGAAATCACCACCGGGTAAGTCTCATTCTCCCTCAGAAATGCATACTTAAGAGTATCAGGGAGAGGTTTCAATTCAGGCTTAGGTGGCTTCACAGTGGAAGGCAACACTTTAGGTGGAGGGTCCCCCAGGGACTCAAACATTGAGTCATACGAGACTCCACACAAATCCTCACAAACATCCTCTACGTTCAACATCTCAAGCAAGTGCTCAACCTCTGGAGAATCTAAAAATGACGCCTCATCGGCGGTAAGAGCAATCTCCAGAGGATCTCTATACAAAACAAAATCAATGTGCTCTTGCGTGAGCACATCAATAAGACTCACCTCCTCCATATCATCATCGTCCTCTTCTAAGACTCCCACACTAAAGACGTCCACTTCCATTTTCTCCTCACCTACAGATAACTGGACTCTACCAGTCTTGCAATTCATTACAGCATTGGAAGTGGCCAGAAAAGGATGGCCCAAAATAATCGGAGTCTTCTCAAACACCTCCGACTGAAAACACGTGTCCAGAACAATAAAATCAGCAGGGAATCTAAACTCACCCACTTGAATCATGACATCCTCTACCACACCCTTCGGGACTCTCATACTCCTATCTGCCAGCTGCAGTGTGACAGGAGTGGCTCTCAAGTCGCCGAGGTTCAATTTCACATATACTGAATAAGGGAGCAAATTTACACTCGCACCCAAATCCAGCAAGGCCTTGTCAAAAGTCTGGCCCGCTATGTCTATGGTGATGGTAGGGCACCCTGGATCCTTGCACTTAGCAGGAATCACTGTTTGGAGTATAGAACTCACCTGCTCAGTCAACATTACATTGTTCTTCCCCTTGTGCTTTTTCGTGCAAAGATTCTTCAAAATTTTGGCACACTGGGGAAATGACTCAATCGCCTCCATCAGAGAAATAGGGAATTGCACCCTCTGAAAAAGTTCTAGCATTTTAGAGTTCATGCTCGATTTAGGTTTCACCGCCAGTCTCTGTGGAAAAGGAGCTATGGGTGCAACTGGTGGTTTTGGAGTCGTGAGGCCTTTCTCAACAGGCAACCTCACATCAGCGGACTCCTCTCTCTCTGTAACTTTCTCTCTCAACTCATCACTCTCGTCAGGCTGGACTCTGGTGATATCAACTAACTCCGGGGGTGGAATTAGTTTTTGCCGTAGTGGAATGGATTTATCAATTTCCTTCCCACTTCTCAGAACGGTCACTGTTTTTGCCTCCTCCTGATTTTGATTTGGGCCACTTGGCCCTGAAGAATTGCCTAGAAAATGGGCCCCTGTAGAATTCCCTTGGGCCGGAAATTTGCCCTTCTCCTGTTGCATCATACTAATGATACTCGTGAGTTGAGACATTTGGGTAGTGAGGGCCCCTAGCTGTTGCCTAGCCTCAGTCTGAAATGAAATTTGGGACTGCATCAAGGAATTTACCGTGTCCTCCATCTTATGGTCTCTAGCAGTCGGTTGCATGTACCCTGGGGGCGGACCACGTAAAGCAGGTCCCACTCCTCTACCAGTTTGTGACTGGTACTGAAATGGTTGGACTTGCCCCTGAGAATTTCTCGATTGCTGGGCTGGTGCAAACTGCTGTGGTGGGGGTAATGCAAGAGGTTGAGCCTGACCACCAAAATTGGGGTGATCTCTCCATCCCGGATTGTAAGAGTTAGAATAAGGGTCCCACACCCTCACTGCATTCACATCTTCCTGAACAACTTGGTTGCCCCCCCCTTTGGCTGTGAGGAAACTAGGGCATGCAGTAGCCGTGTGCCCTCTACATTCACACCAAATACAAACTTCTTCCACACTCACTTCTTTTACCTGACGGACCTGTCTAATCTCGAGCTCCTCGAGCCTCTGGGTGAGTTTATCCACATGGGTTTGCAACCTCTGGTCCCTAACAGTGACAGGGGAAACATTGGACCCAGAAGGTTCAGACCGATCGTACTCGGAGGGTTCTAAGGTCCTCTGCCTATCAGCAAGATCATCCAGAAATGTCCACGCCTCATCCGCGGTCTTGGACATAAAATCGTCCCCTTTACAGGAGTACTCTATATGCTGGACGGTTTCAGCGTTGAGACCTAAATGAAAGAATCCAACAAGTTGGATTCTCTCAAAACCATGATGTGGTAGCTTCAAGAGTAACTCCTTAAATCGTTCCCAGGCCTTCAAAAAAGACTCATTACCCTCCTGCCTAAAACCTTGAATCTGACGTCTAAAGGTCTTGGTCTTGGCCTCCGAAAAATACTTCCTATAGAAGGCATCACGAACTTGGGCCCAAGTTGTAAAGGACTGGGGTTTCTACATGCGAAACCACATGAGAGCACCATCTTTCAATGTTGCCTCAAATAATTTTAAGCATGCATTCTCATATTGGGTATCTGTCGCAAGGTTGCGCACCAACCCCTCGAAAGTCCTGATGTGTTCATAAGGATCATCGCACTCTCTCCCATGAAAGTTAGGGATTGTATTCAACACACCCGGCTTAATGGTGAAAGCGTTGTGGGCCTCTTGTGTCTCCCTTGGAAACACAATTGGTCCAGTGGGGGTGGTTCTCGCAGGATTGAGGTACTGCCTCAAAGATGGTGCACGCTGCTCCTCCATCTCTCCCTCAGGTTGGAAAAGTGGATTTCTTACACTTATTGAGTCGAAGGACAACTCAACGTGGAGATCACTGATGGACAATGTGTTCAACTGACTCTCGATAAACTCAGATTCGAAACTAGACTCTGAAGAATTGGACGACTCTACTTGACTTGACTCTGATTCCCGACGGACTAACCTATTTGTTGGATCACGAAAATAAAGCGGGTCCTGCCTAGGAACTAACTGCTGACCCTTACCTATGATGACTCGATTAAACTGAAAAGAAAAACAATAAAGACACTAAAACTCACAATCTTGAACACACACGTCACCGTCCCCGGCAACGGCGCCAAAAATGCTTGACCGACCGAGTGACTAAAACAATACACTAAAAGACGCGTCCCAAGCGTAGGACTCTCGACCGACGTAGCACAATACTTGGAAGTACCAGGATCGAAATCCACAAGGACGGACTATTGTGTGCTGACTCAAAACCGTGAATTCTAATTTAAATAGCTCTTAGGTAGCAACCCCTTGTTTGGATTGGATTGGATTAACGCTAAAATTTAATCGAATTTAAAAATACTTTAAAGGAGAACACAGCCGTGGGGACTTGGCGTCCGGTATTAATCTAATTAACGTTCACTCGGGCCCCAAGTAATGGTTTAGTTGATTTTAGATTTTGAGAAATCGGATTCTAACAAATGCACACCGCTTGTTACCAATCCCATGCGCATTCGGAATCCGGCAATGCCTGGGTTTTGTTTGCTAGAAAAACGTTTCTTTTATCTAAAATTGTGTCTAACCCAATTAGATCGACCCGAAGTAAACACCAATTAAATTAACCACGGATTTCAATGCCCCGCGGCCATGCTCAAGACGACTACTCACACATATTGGAAGAAAATACAATAATTAAATAAACCCTAGATCTAGACATGCTCATGCGAAATAGAATTAAAAACAAAGATTGAATACGTTACCGATAATTTCGCAAACGGAATAAACACGAGAATCGCTATTAAAACCTTGAATCAAATGCTTGAAACACCAAGAAGAACTTGAACTTGAATCTGAAAACCTAAAATCTCAAATGGCTGCTGCTGCTTAAGAAAAGTTAACCTAATTATGAAAGCATAAACCCTAATACACCTAATTACGTCTATTTATACTAAAACCTATTTAACTTTAATAAAACTAATTAAAGATAATAAGAATCCGCGGAAAAGGCTTGAAAACGGCAACGTTTTGCTTATAACCCTCTCGGTAGCGCTACAGAGGAATTGGGGTAGCGCTACCGAAGCCCTTTGTTTGAACCTTTTGACCTCTTTGACCATTGGAACGGCAGCGTTTCAATTCTTGGACCGGTAGCGCTACAACAGAACTGGGGTAGCGCTCCTGGGCATTCTGGAAAATTTGAAACCAATTCCGAGCGCTACCTTTGTTTATGGGTATCGCTCCTCAACATTCTGGCCCTTTTGTAACAGTTTTGGAGCGCTCCAGGACTTTATGGGTAGCGCTCCCGATGCTTTCACGTCTTTTCTTCGTGTAACTTGGCCTCCACGCTTCTCTTCTTTACGGGTCCACACAATCATCAAATAGCGCCAAAATTATCCCATTTTTCCTGCAAAATTACCATAAACACCAACACCAACTACGTGCACGCATTAACAGGAAAATAAGAATTTAAACCGCTCATCTAATGCGCTAAAACCCCTACTTAGGCGCTAAAATATATGTATTTCACGCGCCTATCACTGCTCTTAACACATTTGTGTCTGAATATAAAGCCTATGCACACAACTTTATGTGTACAAATCTAGACACAAATGAGTTCAGAATCATTGGATTCACGCGAAACCTACAAGATAATGAGAATCTCACGTGCATCAAATGATTATAAACATAAATGCATCCAGATTTATGGACCAGGGATGCACAACAGCACCTGCTGCGAGCCAAAACGACGTTGTTTTGACGTACAAAATACTTTCCGAACAGTCAAATGCTGACCAAACAAAAATCGATCAGTGTTTTCCGTCAAAACAACATCGTTTTGGCTTGGCGTGCAGCAGAGGTTGCTGTGCATAATGCACAATGCACATAAACCTCCCCAATTTCCAGATTTATACATAACAAATTACATGTGTCTGAATCTGTACACATAGGGCATGTTAGGATTTGAAAGGGCCCAAATCTCTGTCCCTCCCCTGTTCTCTTCTTTCTTGAGGTTCAACAACACATTCGCCATTTGTCTCGGCTCTTTCACCAGTTCAACCGGCGTCGTATTCATCGGAGGCAATGGACCCTACGGTCTCCTTCCCAACACCGATGCCTCAACCGGCCTTATCTACACCCCTCTCCTCTTTAACCCGGTGAGCACCGCCGCAGTTTTCTCCAAAGGCGACGCCTCCTCCGACTACTTCATCGGCATAACAGCCATTCACATCAATCAAAAACCAGTACCGATCAAAATGTTTCTATTATCCATAAATTGGAAAGGATATGGCGGAACCAAAATCAGCACCGTGGCTCCTTACACGATTCTAGAAGCTTCGATTTACAGAGCCAGGATGAAGTTTTTCATCAAACAACTCTCTCTTGTGCCCAGAGTGGCGGCGGTGCCGCCATTCACGGCGTGTTTTAACTCGACGAGTCTTGGCAGCACCCAAGCGGGACCCGGTTTGCCGCAGATTGATCTCGTGTTGCAGAATGGGAAGATCTGGACGATTTTCGGGGTGAATTCCATGGTGCAAGTTGGTGATTAGGCTCTGTGCTTGGGGTTTGTGGATGGAGGTGTGAATCTGAGGACTTAGATTATGATTGGGGGCATCAGATTGAGGATAATTTGCTGCAGTTTGATCTTGACGCATTAAGGCTAGGGTTCAGCTCCTCTCTCCTATTTAGACGAACAACTTGTACTAACTTCAACTTCACATCCACTGCTTAGACAATTTTCAATACCTACTGGCTCGGGACAGTGTTGCACGTTAAAACGGTATTGTCTAAACGATTAGATAGTATTCGGAAACATTTTGATGGTCGAAACGCTATTGTTTTAGCGCGCAATATACTCTCTTGTACGGACCTTGAAAATCTTCATAAAAAAGGCTCTCTGACCCATATTTTCTCGTCTTTTGCAAAAGTCGTGTTATTTTTCAAACAAAATAAATATTACTTTTGAGTTATACCCGATTATATTTTAGTATTTATTTTAACGTAAGAATAAAACTGACATAAAGAGTACGTAGAAAAGTATGAAAAACGTTATGCACAATATTCGTCCATTGTTGCATCATGACCAGTATGTGAAGAAGTTTTTCTCATAGAGCTAGCTTTTGTATGTGACTAAGTTGAATCTCCATATTAAGTACTTTTTCTACATTACGTAACTAGCCAATGATGATGGAATTAATTAACGTGGTATACTAAAACTTGTCTCATAAAGTGGTTTCTTCTGTTACAGATATTGTTTGAAAATTTTCCAAGTTTGTATTATTGTTTCGAATAAATTTTCCGAATTTCGAATAATTGGCCTTGATTGTGTGAGGTGGGTATAGAGATGTACTATTTCTTTTGGTTGAATGTAACTTGCATTCCTAAAATTTTTGCACCAAGGTATATATCAAACACAGGCTGAGACCAGATGTATCTCAAGGAACTAATCTCAAAACATTTATCTCACGATTCGTATAGGCACAAACCCTAACTATTGATATTTAATGTTACCGAACCAATCGCTGAAACAACTTCATGGTCGGTAGAGCGACTTCATAAACAATCTCAATAGTGATATGAAGATTACAAGAAGAATTCCTTCCATTTCGTAAAACAGACGCTCTAGAAAAAAAAATTTACAACTCGATAAATAAGAAAATACATCGTTCGAGCACGATTTTGAACCAGAATTGTCAACCAAGACAGGGCGAAGCCTATGGAGCCTACAATCTCCCCCTTTGGCTCTTTCGGGGCAAAACAGTTACTTTCCAAGTTCTCTCAAAACAGGTAGAGCAATTCCTTCAGGAACATTATCAGCATTTTGTTCTTCGACTATGGTGGCTTAGACCATAAACAAATGTAGCCCCTGTAGCTCAGCATGTAGCAAAGCAAAACTTCTACAGCTCGACCTAGCCCACTATGTACATCAAGGCCTTTGTACTCAAGAACTCGCCTTAGATCGGCAGCGTGGGTAGCAGTTTCAACTCTTTCCTTGTTGAAGTTGGCAGCTAGAAACACACAAATAACAAACAAAGCAATCATAATATTAGCAGAGATGGGAAATCAAAATGCAATAGAGTAAGTAAAATACTAACAGGGTTGCCCAAACCTTATAAGGACACCAAATCTTTGGTTCTCCAGTTCGTCTGGAGCGAACTCCCTGTTACCTACTACTACTAAGAAATCATCGTCGTTGCCACAATTTGAGCCATGGAGGTTGGTACCAATATTATGGCGTTTTGATCAGGACTTAAATGTAATACATATCAGAGTGAGGAAGAAAAGGAAATGAAGGATAGAATGAACCTACATAGAAGAGATGGCTGCTTTGAGCTGACGGTCGAGGAGATTGGGGATTTAGAAAGATGAAGGAACAAAGAATAGTAAATGAGAATTGGAAGATGAAGAAGAATAGTGATGAAATAGTGAGAGTTAAAAGGAAAGGGCAAAACTAAGTTTACATTTTAGAGAAAAGGGTTTATAACGTTTGAAATTCATAAGCGTGAGACGTATTGGTTTTCGAAAGGTTGCAACAGATGTTAATCGCATTAAATGCAATTGTACGGATTTCAAGTGACGGTTTGAGATGTTTATCTAAGAAGAAAATATTTATTATATGGATTTGGATAGTTTTGTCTACTCTAGTAGCTCAGCAAGGAGAAAACAAAGCTGGAGAGAAATTGAAGGAGATAAAACTTAAATAAAATTTATTGAGTTTTTTCTTATTAATTAAATCCGAGAATTTTGAGCTTGGTGTAAGGATGCTCTTGTTCACGTGCATGTTGCCGAGAACATTATGGTTTTACTGACCTGACAAAGACAGTTGGTAGTTTAGCCAACTTGAGAGAGACGGTTAACAGATAGGATAGAACACTAATTATGTTCCATCTGACTTAAAAATCGGAGTGTGGTGGGTTCTTTAACGGTGTATTATCTTGCAGATCACATGAATCAAAAGTGAGAAAGAGGAAATCAAGTGTTGCCATATATAACTGAGGTGATTATCTTCAAATATTTTTCAAACTTTGCAGCCACTTTTGCAAACTTAGGCTGCTCTATGGCAAATAAGGACCATAACAAGGATTGACAGTACAAGCAATATCAGCGATTTTCATGTAACGTCTCATGTAAACCACTGACTCAACAACTTGTTCAAGCCCAACCACGTGGCCCAAAATGTTTAAGCCCAAGTTATTAGTAGTAGTATACATGGTTCATTATATACCCAAGATCATCCATGTAGACTTTCGATGTGGGATGAGTGCTTGACCGACTGGGTAACTGAAAATTAAGACTAAAAACACGTCCCAAGCGCAGGACTCAAATGTCAGTGTAGCAAGATAATCCGGAAGTACCGGAGTCGAACCACAGAGACGACTGATGGTGATAGACTCAAACCTAGTGAATTCTAATTTAAATAGCTCTTAGGTAGCAACCCCTTTGGTTTGATTTGATTAATTTAACGAACTAAATTAATTGAGTTTACTATGAATTAAAGGAGAGCACAGCCGTGGGGACTTGGCGTCCGGTATTCATCTAATTAACATTCACTCGGGCCACAAGTAATGGTTTCGTTGATTTTAGATTTTGAGAAATCGGATTCTAACAAATGCGCACCGCTTGTTACCAATCCCTTGCGCATTCGGAATCCGGCAATGCCTGGGTTTTGTTTGTTAGAAAAGCGTTTCTTTTACCTAAAATTGCGTCAAACACAATTAGTTCGACCCGAGGTAAACTCCAATTAGATTAACCACGGATTTCATCGCCCCGCGGCCATGCTCAAGACGACTACTCACACATGTTGGAAGAAAATGCAATAATTAAATAAACCCTAGATCTAGACATACTCATGCGAAATAGAAGTACAAACAAGATTGAATACGTTACCGATACTTTCGCAAACGGAATAAACACGAGAATTGCTATTAAAACTTGAATCGAATGCTCGAAAACCAAAGAACTTGATGAAAGAAATTGAACTTGACAACTTTAATGAAAGCGAAAATAGCATAAACGTTACCGAAGTGCGATTAAATTAACTTGAAAGCTGGAATAATGGAAGAACAAGGTCTGGAGAAACCCAGATCTGAGAGAGCAGCTGCTTAAGAGAAAACTAAACCTAATTATGAAAAAACATAAACCCTAAAACGCCTAAACAACATATTTATACTAAAACCCTAGTTTATTTTAATTAAAACGTAAGAAATTAAAATAATAAAATGCGGAAGTGTGAGACGACAACGTTCAATGGCCATGATAAGCTCTCGGTAGCGCTACACCCAAAATGGGGTAGCGCTCCCGAATGGTTTAAGTCGCCCCTTTGAACCTTTGGCCGGCGTTGACCTGTTGACCTTCTAATGCTTATGTACCGCTACAAGTGTTTGTGGGTATCGCTCCTCGACATTCTGGACGTTTTTTGGGACCTTTTGTAACAGTTTTGGAGCGCTCCGAGACTTTATGTGTAGCGCTCCCGATGCTTTTAAATCTTTCCTTCGAGTAACTTGGCCACCACGTCTCTGTTCCACATCTCTTCTCCTTCGCGGGCCCACACAATCATCAAATAGCTCCAAAATTATCCCATTTTTCCTGCAAAATTACCATAAACACCAACACCAACCACGTGCACGAATTAACAGGAAAATAAGAATTAAACCGCTCATCTAATGCGCTAAAACCCCTACTTAGGCGCTAAAACACATGTATTTGACGCGCCTATCACATCCCCCAACTTAAACGTTGCTAGTCCCTAGCAACAAAAAGGATAAAACAAATAAAAACGGACAGATCTTTTAAACCCCCGGGCGGCCCCGGTAGGACGAGTGAAGTCTCGTGAGGGTTTTCAGCAGTGGTTACCCACAAAACACCGCGAATCTTTTTCACGTGAAACCAAAAAAATCTGTAAGACAGCTCAATGATATCTCAAGTAAATAATATAAAACCATTGCAATAAGATAATGGGCATAAGCAGTTCTAGATACTATCAAGTCAAAAAAAATAAGTCATGGCATCTTAACTTAGCGTGTGTGAACATGGGCTTCGGTCACAAGTGAAAAACAAGCAAAAGTTCTCTCCGGACCGAGTCTCGACTTCAAATCTCACCGTGTCATGCACTCAGCAAATGAAATCACTCAAAACAAGGTGCATCTTATTCTCAATATGTGCAGGCAGAGATTATGTAAATGAAAGCAAAGTACCCTGCACAAGTTGACACAAAAAGAATGCCTTTTATATGGTGGACACAAGATCTCATGAACGAAACACAAGTGTTGAAA
Organism: Arctostaphylos glauca; assembly: GCA_019985065.2. Taxonomy (NCBI): domain Eukaryota; kingdom Viridiplantae; phylum Streptophyta; class Magnoliopsida; order Ericales; family Ericaceae; genus Arctostaphylos; species Arctostaphylos glauca. The sequence goes on along the minus strand of JAHSPW020000010.1, from coordinate 29,214,280 downwards.
TTCTCTTCATATCCATCAATCCGCGCCCCATCACCCCTAGGATCAAATAGGTCTTTACTTTTGGTTATAACGTTAGGTAAGGGAGCAATATCTCAAGGCTAGGTAAAAATAACTTCAAGTGTCCGAGAATGGGCAATCAACAATCTAGGGCTAATGTTAAAATGTGTGCCCTCTACTCATTATCACTACCTCATCTCTCTTCCCTAACTTCTCAACATACTCCACATTAGAAACCTCCATCCCTTCTCAAAAAGTGATTTAGTAACTTCCCTCTTTTCATTCAAATTGCACCCAATTTTTTTTTTTTTTTTGGTACAACCATTTTTTTTTTTAACGATGAGGGGAAATCACAACAAGCACGCATAAATTTTATTCACACTTCCCTTCAATCAATATGTCACAAGTCCATCCTTTTCGTTTAGTTTGCCATTCTCGAGACACAATATGGAAGGTGAAGTTCAACAAGAAAAAGGCATTGTGTATATGGTGCAAATGGGCTTGCAAGGGATAAGTGAGTAAAAGAAAGGAACGAACAGGCTCAAAAATAGCAAAAAAAATGCCCATAATCCTTTCCTAGGGGTGAAACAACCATGTGTCAATCCAAACCCAAAGAGACAATACGTCATACACGCAATTTCAACACTTGACAACAAGAATAATGAGATCACACAACGAATATGCTTCTTTTTTTTCTTTTTTTTTTTTCTTTTTTTGACAAACAGGAGTTCATGTGACACCACTCCAAGAAATAGATAAGGCTCTAAACTCACATGGGCATAAGTCTCCACTAAACTAGCCATCGAGAACAATCAAGTCATAACTCACAAATAACTAAAGCCCAAAGAAATGTGTAGTGCAAAAGTGCTAATAATAAATGCCATGACAAATTTTTCGCAACAAACTAGCAAAAAGAACTATAATGCCACCATATGCAATATCATATCTCAAACTCAGTCAATCATGAGTCAATCTCATAGCCTTCAAGCCTCATGCAAAAAGATTTCCACCAATTTTTTTTTTTTTTTACAAAATAAAGAACAAAGTGATCCAATAAAGAACAAAGTGATCCCTCCCCCCAACTTGAAATGCGCATGGTCCCCAAAGCATGGAGACCGCGAAAATTAAGAACAAAGAGAAGGAAAGAGTGAACCTGAGGTGGCAGCCAACCACCATGACCTCGGCCGATGTTCGAGGAGTTTGTCGCCTTTCCATTTCTCGTCATTGCAGCTGCTCCAGGGCTTGCTCCTTCGGCCCCAAATATTGGGGCCACAGCTAGTCACACAAAGTCGCGCTGGGGGCTTCGGGCTTACAACCGCCACACATAATGGCACTCATGACTTAGAGCTCCTGAATGCCTCCATCTCCCCAGCGGTGAGGCCTAATCTACCAAGGCTGGTGTGGTAGCATGCTTACCCTGCCAAAAGACTGAAACCACAACTACCGAAAATATGCAAATGGCATTAGTCCTGCCCGGCTCGTGTTATCCGGGCTCCACAAAAACAAAATAAAAATACTCCACCACGCATTCACGCAGCCTCACGTGTCATACTTTTCTCCCCACGCCTTCCCTCAACGTGAAGGTAGGTGTGGGTGGCTATACAAGACCATCAAGAATTTTTTTTGGATGATTTTTTTTTTTTATTTTTGAACAAAATAAAGAACAACCGAAATAAATGACAGAAAGAAATAACATGAATGAAATGATACACGATTTTTTTTTTCTAATCGGGACCCTTATACAAAAACTTGTCAAAATGCTCGTGTACTTGTGCCCCTATCAAACTTACCTCCTCTACCTCCTCAAGAGTATTGACACTATACACATCCACCTCTAACTTCTCCTCGCCAACAGATAACTGAACCCTGCCAGTCTTGCAATTCATAACGGCATTGGAGGTGGCTAAGAAAGGACGACCTAGAATTATGGGAGTTTTCTCTAACACATCAGGATTCAGGCAAGTGTCTAACACAATGAAATCAGCAGGGAATCGGAACTCACCTACCTGAATTAAGACATCCTCAACTACCCCTTTGGGCACTCTCACACTCCTGTCCGCCAACTGCAGTGTGACAGGAGTAGGTCTCAGATCGCCTAGGCCCAATCTCAAGTATGCTGAATAGGGAAGCAAATTCACACTCACTCCCAAATCCAACAGTGCATTGTCAAAATTCTGACCTGCTATAGCTATAGGGATGGTAGGACACCCTGGATCCTTGCACTTGGCAGGAATCTCGGTCTCAAAGATGGAGCTTACCAGCTCTGTCAAAACCACCTTCTTCCTATCCTTCGGCTTTTTCGTGCAAAGGTCCTTCAATACCTTAGCGCACTGGGGAAAAGACTCAATTGCCTCCATCAAGGTGATAGGAAACTGTACTCTCTGAAAAAGTTCTAGCATGTTAAAGTGCTCTTTTTGTTTATGTTTCACCGCCAGCCTTTGGGGAAAAGGCGCTGCAGGCACAGCTGGCGGTGTCAGAGTTGTGGGGGCCGCAACTACAGGCTTCACCACATCAGATGACTCCTTCCCTACTTCCGCATTCCCACTCAAGTCATTACCACTATCAGGATTCGCTTGCGGTGCAACAACCAACTCCGGGGGTGGTGTTGGTTTTTGCTTAGGAATTATGATCTTGTCGATCTCTTTCCCGCTCCTAAGAATGGTGACCGACTTAGCTTCTTCCTGATACGGGTTCTGAACATTAGGACCTAAAGAGTTACCCAAATATTGGCCACCCGCCGTACTACCCTGAGATGGAAACCTACCCCTTTCCTGACTCAATTGACTAACTACCGCAGTGAGTTGTGACATTTGTGTTGTCAGGGCTCCTATCTGTTGTCTGGTCTCAGTCTGAAAGGTCATTTGGGACTGCATAAGAGAATTTACTGTGTCCTCTAGCTTATGGTCGCGAGCAGTCATCTGATTATAACCTGGGGGCGGACCATGGATGGATGGACCTACCCCCTTACCGGGCTGTGGTTGATACTGATAAGGAATAACTTGGCCTTGAGGGGGCCTGGTCGACTGGGCTTGTTGATATTGCTGTGGCGGAGGTAGCGCAGGGGGTTGTGCTTGACCTCCACTCACAGGTCTAGGTTCGGACCACCCAAAGTTAGGGTGAGAAGAGGTTCCCGCATTATAAGTATTACTATAAGGATCCCACACCCTGACTGCATTCACCTCTTCCTGGTTATATTGACTCGCCCCCTTGGCGGCTATAAAACCAGGACAAGCAGTCGCTAAATGTCCTTTACACTCACACCACACGCACACTTCCTCTACGGTCACCTCATGTACAGGTCTGGTCTGCTTAACCTCTAATTCCTCTAACCTCTGCGCCATCTTCTCAACCTGAGCCTGAAGATGCTGGTCACGAATTGTGACCGGAATAACAGTGGACCCAGAAGGTCTAGATCGCTCAAACTCGGATGGTTCTAACGCCCTCTGCCTGTCGGCTTGGTCATCATAGAAATCCCAAGCCTCTTCCGCTCCTTTAGACAAAAAGTCATCCCCTTTACAAGAATATTCTAAGTGTTGGACAGTCTCAGGGGTAAGGCCCAGGTGGAAGAAACTGACTAGCTGAATTCTCTCAAAACCGTGTTGAGGTACCTTTAAGAGCAATTCCTTGAATCGCTCCCATGCTCTCAGAAAAGACTCATCCCGCCCCTGTCTAAACCCTTGAATTTGACGCCTAAAACTTTTGGTTTTACCCTCAGAAAAGTATTTCTTATAAAAGGCATCACGCACTTGTGCCCAAGTGGTAAGGGAACGAGGTTTAAGAATTCGAAACCAGGTAAGAGCACTATCTTTTAAAGTGGCCTCAAACAGCTTGAGGCAGGCAGTCTCATATTGGGTACTAGTGGCGAGGTTGCGAACTAATCCCTCAAATGTACGCACATGCTCGTAGGGGTCGTCACACTCTCTCCCATAAAAAGTGGGAAGGCTATTTAAAACACCAGGTTTCACCGTGTAGGCATTTCGTGCCTCAGCTGTTTCTGGAGGGAATACTATGGGTCCGGGGAGAGTAGTCCTCTCAGGGTGCAAGTACTGCCGTAAGGACTGAGTCGGAATCACTGGCTGGTCACCCATTACTTCTGACTCAGTTTCTAACTGGAAAAGCGGGTTATATACTGACTCAAAGGTTAATTCTATATTAAGACTACTAATTTGGATAGACTCTGACTGATATACAACTGACTCTGACTCTGAACTTAAAGATGATGAGCTATCAAACTCAGGTTGACTCGGTCCAATGTCTCTACGGACCAAACGATTTGTCGGGTCACGATAATATAAGGGATCCTGAATTGACGACACTCTCCTTCGACTACCTATGACTACTAATTTAAGACTCACTAAATTTGATCACACGTCGCCGTCCCCGGCAACGGCGCCAAAAATGCTTGACCGACTGGGTAACTGAAAATTAAGACTAAAAACACGTCCCAAGCGCAGGACTCAAATGTCAGTGTAGCAAGATAATCCGGAAGTACCGGAGTCGAACCACAGAGACGACTGACGGTGATAGACTCAAACCTAGTGAATTCTAATTTAAATAGCTCTTAGGTAGCAACCCCTTTGGTTTGATTTGATTAATTTAACGAACTAAATTAATTGAGTTTACTATGAATTAAAGGAGAGCACAGCCGTGGGGACTTGGCGTCCGGTATTCATCTAATTAACATTCACTCGGGCCACAAGTAATGGTTTCGTTGATTTTAGATTTTGAGAAATCGGATTCTAACAAATGCGCACCGCTTGTTACCAATCCCTTGCGCATTCGGAATCCGGCAATGCCTGGGTTTTGTTTGTTAGAAAAGCGTTTCTTTTACCTAAAATTGCGTCAAACACAATTAGTTCGACCCGAGGTAAACTCCAATTAGATTAACCACGGATTTCATCGCCCCGCGGCCATGCTCAAGACGACTACTCACACATGTTGGAAGAAAATGCAATAATTAAATAAACCCTAGATCTAGACATACTCATGCGAAATAGAAGTACAAACAAGATTGAATACGTTACCGATACTTTCGCAAACGGAATAAACACGAGAATTGCTATTAAAACTTGAATCGAATGCTCGAAAACCAAAGAACTTGTTGAAAGAAATTGAACTTGACAACTTTAATGAAAGCGAAAATAGCATAAACGTTACCGAAGTGCGATTAAATTAACTTGAAAGCTGGAATAATGGAAGAACAAGGTCTGGAGAAACCCAGATCTGAGAGAGCAGCTGCTTAAGAGAAAACTAAACCTAATTATGAAAAAACATAAACCCTAAAACGCCTAAACAACATATTTATACTAAAACCCTAGTTTATTTTAATTAAAACGTAAGAAATTAAAATAATAAAACGCGGAAGTGTGAGACGACAACGTTCAATGGCCATGATAAGCTCTCGGTAGCGCTACACCCAAAATGGGGTAGCGCTCCCGAACGGTTTAAGTCGCCCCTTTGAACCTTTGGCCGGCGTTGACCTGTTGACCTTCTAATGCTTATGTAGCGCTACAAGTGTTTGTGGGTATCGCTCCTCGACATTCTGGACGTTTTTTGGGACCTTTTGTAACAGTTTTGGAGCGCTCCGAGACTTTATGTGTAGCGCTCCCGATGCTTTTAAATCTTTCCTTCGAGTAACTTGGCCACCACGTCTCTGTTCCACATCTCTTCTCTTTCGCGGGCCCACACAATCATCAAATAGCTCCAAAATTATCCCATTTTTCCTGCAAAATTACCATAAACACCAACACCAACCACGTGCACGAATTAACAGGAAAATAAGAATTAAACCGCTCATCTAATGCGCTAAAACCCCTACTTAGGCGCTAAAACACATGTATTTGACGCGCCTATCAATGAGATGTCACAATCTTTCCACCTTTAAGACCTTGCGCCCTCGCAACAGGTTGAACACTAGAGTCACCACGGCCTAACCCAGGATCTATTCCCTACTGACCGAACAAAGTCTCGATTCCACACTCGATCGTGTACACAGGTCGCTCTGATACTATTTGAACGCCCCATGTAAACCACTGACCCAACAACTTGTTCGAGCCCAACCACATGGTCCAAAATGCTTAAGGCCAAGTTATTTGTAGTAGTATACATGATTCATTATATACCCAAGATCACCCATGTAGACTTTCGATGTGAGATGAGATGTCACATTTCAAAGCATTCCTGTAATAATCCCATAAGCATGGTATCCTTTGTATTTCTATGCATCAATATCTCACTTTTTTTCTTTTGATCGAAACAGAGATATATATTAGGTAAGGGAAAAGGATTACAGATGGCCTACACATAGGCTTTAAATCTTCAAGCTGTGAATCACATCCAGTCTGCAGTTGAAATTCGCAATCAATATTACTTGTAGATCGAATTTGGCTTTGATCCATTTTCCAACATTCCATTTGATCAATGTCTCACTTTACAATGATGATGATAAGGACAAGCAGATGCAAGAGCCTCTGTCATTCATTTTTTTTAAAGGCAAAATTTTTTTTATTTATCATGAGATAAAAACATAAAATTCTTGCAAATAAGTAGAGCACCGCATAGAGTGAGCGTCGAGGAATAAACATCGATCATTCTAGTGCTGCAATTTGCAAGAAACTCAACCTACTTTCGGCCTCTACCATTCTTATGCTTGCCATATATGATGATTACGTTTAACGCAGCCATGTTAGCAAACTCTTTCCTTTAATTTGCATGGCTCTACTTGTGCTATTGCTGGCATCACATTTTTCATTTATTTTCTTGAACTCGAAAACCGTTTTTCACCAAGCAGGAGAAAAAACTCTTGAGAATCTTCAAAGTGTTTCATTCGATTGTCTTAATAAGTCATTAATACGGCACCTAGATGTGCATTATAGAAAAAGCTCCTGAGACTCCTTAAAGTACCTCATTCCAATGTCTTAATAAGTTATCTACGCGGCACCTCAAAGTGCAACATAGAAGAGCTCTAGAGGCTCCATAAAGTGTCTCATACCAAGTGCCGCGTTACCTCTATAACTGCATCGATACACCCGGCACTATGACCTAGTGCCCCAATATGTAACACCCCAAATATTTTTTTTCTAAATTAATTAAACATGTTCTATTATTTTTCACTAAAAAAAATAATAATTTGGAAAATATATTCAATATACTTATTTTCAACTTCACTATATATGTAAAAATAAAATAAAATAAAGGAACTCCATTAATTTTTGCATTATATTTATTGTGGGTAAATTGATAATCAAAATACTTTATATTTCTTTTGGTGTTGGGTGCGGGCCAAATTATTAGGTCACTTAATTGTGGTGCGGTTGGACTTGTTTGAATGGATGGGCTAAACTAGTCATTCCTATGGTTATTAAGAAGGGGAATGAGCCATTTTAAGGGGGGACACATATAGAGACCTAGGGTTTCCTTCTCCCAAGACTGACAACGGCTGTGGTTGAGAGAGAGAGAGAGAGAGAGCTGCTTCCGAAAGAAAAAGTACGGCGTAGCAAGAGAATTCAATATTGATTTTTCGGGTGAGTAAGTGAATGCTCTGTTTGATTCCCTATCATTGCACTTGCTTGTTTCTCCAAGTCTTGGGTCTAGATGTTACCTTTTTCCACAATCTAGCAGCCGGAGAGTTAATTAACGGTTTATTTTATTAAGGGTTAGAACTTTTGTTCTCATATTTGGTGTCATGTGGGTGCTACTGATTCTTAGATTTTGGACATGTGTTCACAGTGCCTTTGTTGTCGATCAATCTGGGCGTGCATGCGTCATTACCAAGTTGTAATTAATGGAGCATATATGTTATTGCTTGGTGTCCTATCATACATTGTCTTTTGGCAGTGCATGTGCGAGGGCTTTGTGCTCAGGTAGTTAAGGATAGGGTAGTGTTTTGGTGGTTAATTGATTAACACAAAGCCAATCATATGATTAATAATTCATACAGTAGCAATTAGTTTTATGGGATTTAATTTTCATGATCATGTATATTTTTGCTCTTCAGATTAGCAGGTTAATATGGTACTTCACATTTGGAATGTCTTCTTTTGGATCTAGGTGAGTGGTTTAGCATGTAATGTGTTTATTTGGATTTCTCTTGTGCCTATCTTTTCCTTTGGAAATCTCATTTTATTTCTTCCGACTTTATATTTAATAATTAATTTCGTTGACCCTTTGTTGAAACTGTACATCAGTACGGAGAATAGACCTGGTGCAGGTGACTCCGGTTAACTGTTGATCTTTATTAATTGGGATCATGCACGTGTTATTGAAAGTCTAGGGAAAAGACCCGGGTAATGCTGTGGTGACTCTAGCCACTAGGGAAAACACCCAGGTAATGCTGTGGTGACTCTAGTGCTGAACAGAATAGGGAAAAGACCAGGGTAATGCTGTGGTGACTCTTTTCTGGTTCGATTAGGGAAAAGACCCGGGTAATGCTGTGGTGACTCTTTTCTGGTTCGATTAGGGAAAAGACCCGGGTAATGCTGTGGTGACTCTTTTCTAGTTCGATTAGGGAAAAGACCCGGGTAATGCCGCGGTGACTCTATTTTGGATCGACTTAGGGAAAAGACCCGGGTAATGCCACGGTGACTCTAAGTGTGGTGTTGGACCCAACAAGTTAAGCCCTGATAAAATATTTGGTATTTGGTGCCTGGTGTTTGTGGTTCTCACTTTGTTTGTGATTCTTATATTCTTGTTGTTCCTATTTTGGATAGTCTAATCGGTGTAAATGCGAATTGTCAGTATTTGGTATTTGTTTCAAAAATCCGTTAAGCAGTTGTTTACTTGTTGATTCCACAGTTATTGAGCCTATGACTTTTATTGTGAAGCCATTCTTGAAACTCTTGATTATTGCTCTCTTTATGTATGTCATACTTAGATTCCCTATCAGTAGCATGCTATACTACTCACTGAGCTTTCAGCTGACGGTTTTATTTTATTTTATTTTTTTCTTCAGGTTAGTGTATGGAGAGTAGTCAGGGACTATGCGGCGCTGTCGGGACTTATCGTTTGGACCTCTAGGGCATTTGCATGTTATTCAATTGTGTTAACGATTCAAATTTCATTCATTTAGTAATGTTTTAGCCAGTAAGTTTGGAGTTTGGAAACTATAGATGTTTGTGTCTCTTTTGTTACACAAAATAATTCTTCTCGTTCTTACATTTTAATTCGTACTTTTCTATTTTCTTATTTAAAAATAATTAACTATTATTTTTAGGCTTCGTGAACCATGGTTGGTACGTGGTTCACGGCCGGTCATGCTCGGGTTTTGGGGCGTGACACAATAGGTCTCTTATTGAGACAGTTATGAATGCCCTAATAAGTTTTTTTTTTTGTTTGTATGACTAGTTGAAAAGTGAAGTAAAGAAAAAGAAATGTATTTTATTTCATGTTCGTTTCATTAAAAAAATTATGCAAAAGCTAAAAATCAATAGTTTAAATGTGGAATCAATTAATGTAAAAACAAAATTTCGGTAAAATTTTGTGGTTTTTGTTGAGCGTGAGATTTCAAAATCAAGTGTGCTGATTTATTTGGATAATTATGACTATAGTGGTATTATCCGCATCAAATCACCTCCGTCAAAGTAAGATGTATCACTATTATTTGGAAAAGAAATAGATATAGATTTTATAAATTTTTTTCTTTTATCTTTGGTGAACTTTTAATAATTTTTGTCATATTTTTTTACTTTCTAAATTTCTTATGCAAGAACTGTAATAACCTGATTTTTTTAAAATGTTATTCAATAATTCAGGTTAACATAATTATTTTGGCATTGCTTTAATTTTTTCAAATATATGAATATGTGTGTGTGTATAAAAAGATTTTTTTTTATAATTAACTGCTAGTACAATTACTTAGTATTTAACGTAATCTTTTACTATTCCTAAACTGTTTCTATCCACAAGCCTTACTATTTGTTCTCCGTTTTTTATTCCTAAACTGTTTCTATCCACAAGCCTTGCTATTGGTTTTCCGTTTTTTTATGCCTATTTGACTTCCAAAGCCAATTAAGCATTTTGATTTCCTTAAAATTCCCATTAAATACTCTTTATTCTCATGCCTATACAAGACAGTTACCATTCATCCTTTTACCACGCACAAACCAGAGAGAAATGAGAGTTAGAAAGAGGGACAGAGATTTCTAGAAAAGGAGAGATTCTGCCGTAGGAGAAGGACACCGGAACACCGCCATTCGACACCGTTTTTCACCGGAATTGCACACTAAGGTAGAAACACATACCTTGCAACCTTAGTTTTATGCAATTTGTAGATATTACGTGAAATATTTTTAATCTGCACGTTCACTATTCATCTTCAACCTTAGATCGTTCAATTAGTAGTTGAATCGTGTTAATTTTATGTTTGGAACTCGCTGATCCGAAACCAAACAAATCACCATTTTGACCCCGTTACTTTGCCGGAATGCGAGGTAGAATTTCATAACTACAACCCATAGATCGAATAATTCGTAATTTAATCGCGTAATATTGTTTTTTTTTTTCTCCTCTTTTGCTTTTTGTCTCGTTAACTCACTGGTTTTGCAAACTCAACAGGCATTTTGTGTAGATGAAAATAACCTTTAGTGATCATAACTTGAGTGGGCTTATTTGGGTGCATTAAGAATACATAAATTTTTTATCTACACGAGTGAGGTAGAAGGATGTTTAGTTTTTATTATTTTTAGTTTCAAAATTTCTAAAATGGCCAACCATTTTCATGAAAATTTCAATGCCACTTTGTTTATTTTTATATGAACCTGGAAGGGAATTTGGGAAACCATTACATGATAAGTCAACTTCAAGTGAAAATATATTATTAGAGGTTTTTTTTTTTTTAAAACCCACGACAGTTCTAATAATATTTTTTTTTTGAAACATATACAAGCACTAACTATAATTGAACCCACGAGCCGTTAGTTGTTTGAATCATGACTTTGTACCCAAAAGCAAATCATGGGAATTAACTCTATAATTATTTACTCTCGCACATGCATACACTCTTAAAGCGTTGTTATGTTCATGAAGTTTCGTGTGATTTTGCGAGAGCATGATTGCTAATTTGAATGTAACTGGTTATGACAACATTTTTATGTTTCTTAGATCATGTTATCGTATTTGTTGGGATTTTGAATGGAGATTGATGATAGCGTAATAATGCTATTGATTAGATCAATTTATAGCCGTTGTACTACTCATGAAATTCCTGGAACTTAATGTACTTGTATGTGGGGAAAACATAGAGTCATACGTTAGGGACACTGAATCGGATGACGTTTGTGACACGACAACGGAGGATGTCAGAGTGTGCATTGTATTCGGATAATATGTAGAGACATTAAGGAACGTTAAAGGAAAGAGTAAAACCGGTTTGATCCGTGATGATAGTTTGATTCGAATTTTGACCCAAGTGGTTATGGCGTAATTATGCCAAGTTGATTATGATTTGATAATAAGGACCCCAACTAGGAGGAGTTGGAGAAATTTTGAGGTGACTTCGGGACGTCTGCGATGGCAGCTTCGGACCCGAGGGAGTGGCGACCTGTGTCTTGGGCGTCCTTGAGCCAGTAAAGGGGAAACGGCTAAGGTTCATTCGTACCTGACCTGGTGAAGCCAGGTTGCAAAGGATCTAGATAGGGTGAAGTAGGTATTGACCTGAGTAGACAGTAGAAGATCTCTGCCTTGTCGGGTCGGTACTCGATCGGGTATATCACCTTAGACCATGGGCCCATGATAAGCAAGGACTGGTCAATATCAACCGATTGCCTATGCTAGTATTTAAGAGGGTAGGATCGGATTCCCAAGATGGTGAATCCTATAAATTTAAAAACAAGATTCATAACAAATTTATGGCAACACACCTCTCCATGTGTTTCATGATTCCAAGTACTGGATAACTAAGCTTTGGAACCACGAAAGAGCAGCAAGAAGTGAGGTTTTCAACAACAAAAACATGACCCCAGAAGAACACGTAGAGTCCAATTTAGGCGAGGTTAGTACATACTCTATGACTTCTTTTGGCCTCGAAAATTTTAATCGCATGATTAGTCAATGTTTGTTTTTTTAGAAGTCGCAATCTAAGTTCACAAACAATGATAATTAGGATGAATCACAGGACATCTCCAACACAATTTGTGTACTCAATAAATATAAGCTGATTTGATAACTAGTCTTAATTCATAGTTGTGACTTCATATCTAAACAAGTCTTGGGGAAGAACTACAATGGAATCATATTAATTTGTACTCAATGAAGAACTAAAATACAATTTTCATAGCTCTTACACGTAATTTTATTAAATTGTGAACCACCAACTCATCTAAAAGTTTAAACTGTTAGAAAGAGTGGTAATTTTTAGCTAGGCTCTCGTTTATAAGCAAGGTAAACATGTGCAAATAGTTCTAATCACAAAGTAGACTATGAGTTTTGAACACAGAATTTATTGCTTGTTTTGATATTATATTTGATTATTAACCACCAATAATTTAAAATTTTAAGTTGTTAGAGAGAGACAGAGAGAGAGATAACTCTAATAGTTATATTATCAATAATTTTTTTCTTAATAACAACTAGGAATTGTAAAATTATACATGTGCCTATTCTATTTTGGTCGTGTTCCAGTCATGGTCGTACATTTTAGATCTTCTTAGGCATATGCAAAACATATTAAGAGAATGGAAGTCAGCGTTGTTGAAATGGTGTTTTTTAATTTTTAATTTTTATTTTTTGGAGGGGTGGAAGAGATCTAGAAATGTATTTATAATATTGTAGATGCTTGGCTTTTAAAACATGTGACATAAAAAAATGTAGGATGCCATCTTCTCTTCGAGTATGGGTGGCTGCAGAAATATAACCCGTAATGCTAAGGACGACTTAGCAAAAATGAAGAGAACTTACAAAATGAAAAAGGAAGCTCAAGAAGCCACAGAGCAAAACTACAAAGAAGTAAGAGAAGCTGCCAAAAAAGAGGCTGAGAAGATGGCTAAAACCCACATGATAGTAGCTACACTTATAACCACCATCACCTTTGCAGCCGCTTTTGCAATCCTAGGTGGGTATGACGGCCACAAAGATCCAGAGCAAGGAATGGCAGTCCTATCAAGAACCATGGCTTTCAAAGCATTCCTCGTAACCAACACCATAGCCATGGCATGCTCCGTTTCCTCTGTATTTCTCTACCTATTCGCTTCGTTCTATATTGACATCAAAGAAAGAGGAAAGATGGTGAAACGCTATGAGGCAGCAATGTATCTTATTTTTGTTGCCATGATTTCCATGATGCTTGCGTTCATCACAGCCACTTTTGCTGTGTTAGCACATTCTTTAGCCCTTGCCGTTGTCACTTGTACTATTGCTTGCATTACTTTTGTCGTTTTTTTGGTCGAATTTCGCAAGGTTCGTTCCAAAATTTCACGTTTTTTTTGGTTTTGGAAAGGGTACTATTAAGAATGAACAGAAAGAGCAGAATGTAGACGGTGTAGTAAGAGACCATCCTAAGGAAGAAAAAGGGAAGGAGAAGGCAATTGGAAAAAGAAAATCTATGGACGATGTCAATATATAAATGAATGACGTGTTTTTATTTTATGAATAATTTTGTTGTGTATGGCTCATTTACGTACCTCTGCAATTCTAATGGCTAGAATTGCATTACGAAAACAAATTTATATAATTATTCTATGCACAATTTTTTGAGAATAAATCTTCTCTCTCTCTGACTACAAAGTCCTTGATAGTTGTCATTCCTCAATAGAAGGGAAGACTATGATCGCTTGGCGACATATATATATTGGGAATGAAGCGCTTGACACAATCTTATTGAGATTTGTATTTTTGTAGTGATGTCGAATGTTTGTCTTTTTTTTTTTTTAAATTTTATCCGTCGCGTACAAATTCCATTCTCTGAAAAATTCTAAAAATCTAACATAAGCTAATTTAAATATGTGGGTGGTCATCGTGTGGTCATTGACTGGTGTTTTTTCATTGGCTGGTTTCCCCTTGGGTTTTGTAAAGAGTTAGGGAGCTTCCTTTTGCTGCTAGTTCTTTCTGTTGGTTTAGTTTGTCTTGCTGCTAGCTTTTTTCAAGATATGATCTTTGGAGCTTCTGAGCTTGGAGCAATGTTCAGAAAATTAGCCAACACAAGGATTATTTTGACATATTTTTCGTCTTTAGTGAACGTTTTTTAGTTTTTAGACATAATTTTATATTTTTTAGATTCTTTTCGTCAAGACAAATAAAAAATTAACAAAAAATTGATGAAAAATAACAACTAAATTTTTTTTTGAATAAAAACAAAAAATAATTAATATAAATAAGTTAAGACAAATAAAGCTTTAAAGAAGTACACAGAATTTGCTCCCGGTCTTAAATTCAAACCTCGTGATTATTTTCGAAGGTCGGGATTTTACATATAGCCTCAGCCTTTCGTATTGTGCTCATGGGATGCTTTTTTTTTTGTTTTACTTTTGGTTAATTGAAAGTCCTCTTTCAAATTAGGTTTTCTCGATTACAAAAAAAGAGTTGTATTACGGGTGTTTGAGAGCTAATTATATTTGAGATTTTAGATGGTAAATTATAAATTATAAATTTTTGAATTACAATGAGAATTTATAAAAGTGTTTGTGTGATAATACACAAAATAGATATCATAGGGAATAGTATGTGAATTTGTACAGAGAATCTAAAAAACTCATCCATAAGTGATTCTGGAACTGTGTATTCTCCCGTTCATTTTTTTTTAATCCTTGACCAAATACTCAAAATGAAAACTGGACAATGCAAAATGAAAAAACAAAGCTTCCGCACACTCTTTTAAACTTTGGGTTATTTTTTTCTCAACAAAATTTATTAATCTTTAGAGAAGTTACAAGAGATAAAAAGAACGATCAGCAAAGAGGCATCACTAAAGACCAAACAAAATCCAACGACGTTAGCTCCCGAGAGGCTTATAATCACTTGTCGCGGACCACCCAAAGTTAAACGATGATTAGGCACCAACTAGACTAAACTTAAACTTGAGGGCAACTTGGACAGGCCCAACTAAACAGGATGAAGCCTAAACCATAAGACACCAAGATAACCCAAATACTCAATTTTGATGCTATGATTACACTCCAATTTCCTGTTTCCAACTTTCTCATACCATGAATGCATCTTTTGAAGTCCTCTACACTGTATTCCTTGACCTTGCATCAAGCTTTGACCCAAAAGGCCATTCCAGTCTTCATGATTTCTCCCACTTCTGATGGAAGATAGGATATGCCTCTGAAAAACATTTCATTCCTAACATGCCAAATTGACCATAGTGTAGCATAGCACAAATTAGTCCCCAATAGAATTTCTCTAAATTAGAACATGACACAAATGAGGACCAGAACTGACTGAGGGCACACCTATATTCCAGATGACCTTATTCTGTTAGAACGTCATGACACAAATGAGGGAATTGATTCCAGTGATTTGGAAGAATTTAGCAATTCAAAGTACAATTTTAGTGAGGATGAGAGGGAGTTTGAAATACATGTAGATAGCAATGTTGAATGGGGAGATGTGCAAAGGATAAGGGGAAAGGGAAGGACCAAGGGCAAGAAATCCCTAAAAAAACAAATTTGGAGGATGACATTAATTCGGACCAATTATTAGGTCTTGATGTGTCTACATCTTCTGATAGTGACACCACAACCAAGAAAAAACTAACATATTCCCAATTTAATAGTAAGTCTCACATGGAGGACCCAAACTTTAGGCTTGAAATGGTTTTCAGAATTTGTAAAATTTTAAAGGTGCTGTCAGGGAACTTGCCATTAAAACTAGTAGGTCCATTAAATTTGTAAGAAATGATAAGTTGAGGGTTATGGCTATACGCAAAACTTCACGTGGTTATAAAATCCAAGCATTCAAATGCAGGGACTCCTATCTTTTCAAGTTAGGACATTTGATGACAACCACAGTTGTGGTAGGATTTTCCACAATAAGAATGTAAGCTCAACCTAACTGTCAAAGAAATACTTAGAAACCTTGACGTCCAACCCAACCATTCCGGTCCAAAGCTTTTAAATAACTCTATTATTTATATTATCAATAACTATTTTCTTGATAACAACTAAGAATTGTAAAAGTATACGTGTACCTATTCTATTTTGGCTGTGTCCCAGTCATGGTCGTACTGATTTTCTTGAGTATATGCAAAACATATTTAGAGAATAGAAGTCAGCGTTGTTGAATGATGGATTGTTTTTTTCTCAACATATGTACCAATGTCTTTCCACTAAAATCATAAGTGAAAGTGAAAAATACATGTTTACTCCAAGTGTAATGGGTTCAATTGGTCCACATAGATCTGTATATATGTACCAGCTGCAAGAGTTGCATAGCTTTTCTTGATGTTCTGCTACCAAAGCTTCTTCGTTTGTTGTTTACCGGTGACATACTTTTTGCATTTCTTCATTGGATTCTTAATCCAAGGGATTCCCTTCACCACATCTTCTTTTCTTTACGTTCTGCTACCAAAGCTTCTTCTGTGTTGTTTACTGATGACACACTTTTTGCATTTCTTCATTGGATTCTTAATCCAAGGGATTCCTTTCACCACATCTTCTTTTGACAGGACCTATAGTCCATGAAAATTCAAATGACCAACGTTTTTCTGACCATTAAACCTTTGAGGCTCCTTTTGGTGCGATGGGTGAACGCCAATGTCAACGTTTTGGAATGAATGGTTAAATTGATACTTGTACACTCAATTACAACATCAAAGTACATGTTTTATTTAAAAAAACTCTATTGTTAATTTTGAAATATTTTTTACGTTAAGGATGAATTTTTCTAAACAAAATTGAAAAATAAAATCTGGACAATACGATCGAAAGGGACTCAAATGAGCAGTATCCGTCATTTTTTTAATAGAACGGTTGCAAAAGTAAAAAAAAAAAACAGATGTCTATTCAGCCACCATCCCACTAAAAAATGACCGACATTGCTCATTTAAATCTCTTTTTGTCAAAATATTTTTTCTTTTGAATTTCGACCAAGAGAGGTTCAAATAAACGATGTCGAACACTTTTTGTAGTGCGGCGACGGCTGAGTGAGCTTTTTTTTTTTCTTTTTTGTTTTTAGTTTTGTCACTGTCCTATTAAAAAAAAAAACCGATATTGTTTATCTAAACTTCTTTTTATTGTGTTGTTCAGATTTTATTTTCAAATTTTTTTTTTAAAATTCATCACTAACTTAAAAACATATTTCTAAATTAACCACGAATTTGAAATTTTGAAATAAGACATACATTTCAATGTTGTAATTGAGTGTACATGTATTCAATTTGACAAATTGTCTCCAAATTTAGGAGATTACCTATTCGGCGGTTTAAACTATTGAAATTAAAAAAATGTTGAAATATTAATAAGTCCGAAGAAAATGAGTTATGCATTTTAGAAAGAGAAAATATTAGGGTAAATTAAATTAGGGTCCTTTCTACTCCTCCGACTTAGTTTTTCATCCCATCCACTTTTCGGAATTATGTTATCATCCTATAATAGTGTAGATGGACAATTTTGCCATTACTTTTGAGAGATGGTTTACCATGTTACCCTTTGTGTAGTTAACATTTGATTTGGTGAGCTTAAATCTGGAGAATCATTTTAGGCTTAATTTTAGGGATTACGTTTATCATTTTAGGCTTAATTTTAAGGATTTGATTTGTTACGGATTTCATTTGTTATGGAAATATTACTATATGTGGCCGAAATATTATTAATTTGATTTGTTTTTCACGGATTTTTTCACAGATATTATTTGTTACGGATTTGATTTGTTACGGAAATGGTAGTTTTAAGAGATTTGATTTGTCACGGATTTGATTTGTTACGGATTTGATTTTTTTTCACGAATTTTGCACAGATTATTTTTGTTACGGATTTGATTTGTCCCGAAATTTTTAATCACCGGAAAAAAGTAGTTCTTTGGCCCGAAGTATTCAATCGCCGGAACTTGAAGTTCTCTGCCCCGTAAAGTCCCATTATTGGAACTTGAAGTTCTCTGCCCGGAAGTATTTAATCACCGGTTTGGACTGAAGATTTTGGTAAGTTCTGATGATTATTTTCGTTATGTCGATATTACGGTGGTTGATGTTGAAACCCGAAATTTATTGCGATGATTAACGCATTGTGGGTCTAATTTTGTGATTCGAATGGGGCACCGAATCCAGAGGGTTTGACATACTGGTGAAAATTTACCATCTGTAAATTTACCATAATGATTACGAAATTCACCATAATGCGCATTTTGATGGGGGTGACAAAATTTACCATGCATATTGTCTGAATTTACCATAAATCAAGCAAATATACCATGGACGACCATAACTCAAATTTTAATGGGAATTTACCATGTTCGTCAATTTGGTAAGTTAAAATTATGGTACATTAGGAAATTTGTGGTATATTTGCTGTACATTGTAAATTTGTAAGTGATAATATGTTTGAGTTACCATAATGATTATGAAATTCACCATAATGTGCATTTTGATGGGGGTGACAAAATTTACCATGCGTATTGTCTGAATTTACCATAAATCAAGCAAATATACCATGGACGACCATAACTCAAATTTTAATGGGAATTTACCATGTTCGTCAATTTGGTAAGTTAAAATTATGGTACATTAGGAAATTTGTGGTATATTTGCTGTACATTGTAAATTTGTAAGTGATAATATGTTTGAGTAATTATGGTATATTTGCTGAACATTGTAAATTTGGAAGTGATAATATGTTTGAGTAATTATGGTATATTTGCTGAACATTGTAAATTTGGAAGTGATAATATGTTTGAGTAATTATGGTATATTTGCTGAATATTGTAAATTTGGGGCAACTATATTTTTTGTGTCACGTTGCCGCTTGACATTTAAATTAGGTAATACCGATTTTTCCCCTTTTGTGCTACAAGATTGTTGCAATGGATGGTGGTTTGATACTGATTTGTAGGCATAATGAAAAAATTGCTGCAATTCGGATAGATCGCAGCTGGAACTTTGTGCAGGTGGTGAACAAGGTATGTGATAGATGGCATCATTTGGACCCTGAATCCATGATGTTGAGTTACTCATTGGTTGACAATGAAAATCTACCATTGGACAACGATGACGACTTGGGTACGATGTTCGGGCTTGCAGAGAATGCCGGATATGAAGACATAGAGGTACTTGTTAAGGACTCAACAGTTGGGATATTTGATATTGGTAATCGAGACGGCAACAACGAAAATTCTGAAGGCATGTTAGGCCCTATGGATTATACCGTGGTCCAGTCAATTGATGGTGAGGACTCAACAGTTGGGATATTTGATTTGGTGAGGTTAAATCTGGAGAATCATTTTAGGCTTAATTTTAGGGATTACGTTTATCATTTTAGGCTTAATTTTAGGGATTTCTGGATGAGGTTTCCTATTCCGGCGCGATCGATTTTCCGTCACCGTGATTTTAGGGGCTTATGGTGTAATCCGAATAAACCATGGTCAGAGTTTACTAGGGGTTGGTTCGGTATTTACAGAAAATGAGGACTGGAAATTAATGTTCAAAAGTGTATGGGATGAAAACTTAATAAAGACTAATAGAAAGGACCTTAAAATAAGTACCCCAAAATATTAATAAGTCCGGAGATTTTTTAATTCCAGGCGCCAGAATTTGTGTAAAGGAGGACTTTTTTTCTCATTAACAAACGTCCATAGTTGATAGTGCCGAGGAGGGAGTTAAAAATTTCAATACATAGGTGCGAATATATATATATTTTAAAATATATATCAAAATATTTAACAGGAACAACCTTTTATATATTTTATACATTTTTCTATAACTAAAGAAACACACCCACCACCTTAACTACTAAAAATCCCTAAACCACCCTGAAGCTCCAAAAATTGAGATCAAAGATTAAAACAAAAAATAAAAAATAAGTCAAAAAATAATTAAGGTATCGAAAATATCATGTGTTGGTCTTTATACAAGAGTATTTTTAGAATTGTGTGTCAAAATGACTTCCGGACGTAGTTAGTTTTGGATGGACTAATTGTATTAAAAATTCCTTGTTATGGATTTTTGACCGAGTATCTTTTTTTTTTTTTAAGGGTTGGCTTGGATTGAGGTGAGTGGAGGTGAAGGAATGTTTTAAAAGAGACGAGCGGGGAGGGAACGTGAAGTGAGATATTTTTTACTTGTTTAGTTTATCCAAAGGAAAATAAGGTTTTAAAATATTTTTTATATGTGGTCAAGGAAGGAAAGTGAAGGTTATTAAATATTTTATTTTTTAAACCTTTCTTTAGTGTTAGAATATGTGTAGATAACAACTAAATTATCTCGTTAATTAATATTTATTTTTTAAAGAGTTATAATCGATATTATAAATTTAAGTCATAACATCATCTCACTTTCTTTATATTTCCTCCTAATTTTGGAGGTGAAGTCATGCGCTTAAAAGACTTGTACACTTTTCCTCTCATTTCCTCCACATCCCTTACTTTCTTTCCTAAAATACAAACCAAATACAAAAATAACATCTAAACCTCTCACCCCACCCTCCAAATCCGTGAATTCAAGCTAGCTGTAAGACAAAATCATTGTGAATACCTTTTCTTTGTCTGTCCTTTTAACTTTTATAAAGTAAAGTTAAATTTTGAAAATAGGCTTGCTTTAGTTTCTTTCAAAGCAAACAATTTATAAGTTTCATCTCCAACTCTTATTCTTCTCACTTTCATGCGTCTTCCTTGTAGAGCTTCTGAGTAAACTTTTAATCTACGATTAGCGCACTATGAATCCTATCTTGTACAAAGCTGTGATGGAAGGACAAGTAGATGTCCTAAGGCAACACATTGACCAACTTGACGGCCTACTCACTCCCAATCACAACACTCTTCTCCACGTCGCGGTCCAGTTCGGCCAATTGGAATGCACAGAGGTGATTTTTGATGGGTGTCGATCTCTGGCACGTCGAGTGAATATGAAAGGCGAAACCCCACTTCATATAGCGGCCAGGGAAGGATACGCTGACATAGTCAAAACACTCATAGAGTGTGCAAAGAAACTAGAGCAAGAACTTGAAGGCGGCTGGGGTGGAGCAACTAAGAAGATGTTGAGGGCGACAAACGTGGACGGAGACACGGCCTTGCACATGGCAGTGAGAAACTGCCACTTTTCTCACTGCCACTTTATTAAAAAGGAATACTTGAAAGTGGTTGAACTGTTAACTACAGAAGATCCAGAGTTTCAACATCCAGCCAATAATGCCGAGGAAACTCCGTTGTACCTGGCCGCTGAGATAGGAAGTAGGGTCGTGGTGGATGTGCTCTTGAAAGCTTGCAAATCGCCAAGTTACAGTGGCCCTAGTGGTAGAACAGCATTGCATGCAGCAGCATTTAATAAATACAAAGGTTTGTTGACACTTGGTTTCTTAACCAACTTCCACCTAACTAAGAAATTGTAACAACATAAGGCTCCAACCATTGTTCCATTACTTGTAGCGATTGTATGCATAACAATCTTACCATAAAACTCTGAAATGGAATTGTCACCAAATTTCCTAAGAATTCGAAGGATTTTACTGTTACTAATCATGGTTGTTTTTTTTAAGGTCAACAAACCGTAAATAGATTATCCGAATGGAAGCGAGATCTAATCAAAGAAGCAGATGTATATGGTTGGATACCGATTCACTATGCTTCTTACGCTGGGAACACAGAAGGAGTTAAACAACTACTAGAGACAGATATATCAATAGCGTCCACAACGACCGCAAATGAGGATGGTTCGAGCACAGCTCTTCACATTGCTACAACACATGGACATGTAGATGTAATGTGGGTCCTTTTGTCATACCGTCCAGATTGTTGGGAGGCAATCAACAGCAGAGGGCAGAATATTCTTCACATTGCCATAGATATGGAGAGACCAGATGTGATAAAATTGATCTTAGATAAGTCTTGGTTAAGGCATCTTATAAATCAAAAAGACAATGAAGGCAACACACCTAACATGACCCCAAGAGAAGTCGTAGCGTCCAATATAGACGAGGTTAGTACATACTCTATGACTTCTTTTGGCCTCGAAAATTTTAATCGCATGATTAGTCAATGTTTGTTTTTTTAAAAGTCACAGTCTAAGTTCACAAACAATGATAATTAGGATGAATCACAGGACATCTCCAACACAATTTGTGTACTCAATAAATATAAGCTGATTTGATAACTAGTCTTAATTCATAGTAGTGACTTTATATCTAAACAAGTCTTGAGGAAGAACTACAATGGAATCATATTTGTACTCAATGAAGAAGTAGAATACAATTTTCACAGCTCTTACACATAATTTTATTAGATTGTGAACCACCAACTCATCTAAAAGTTTAAATTGTTAGAGAGAGTGGTAATTTTTAGCTAGGATCTCGTTTATAAGCAAGATAAACATGTGCAAATAGTTCTAATCACAAAGTAGACTATGAGTTTTGAACACAGAATTTATTGCTTGTTTTGATATTATATTAGATTATTAATCACTAATAATTTAAAATTTTAAGCTGTTAGAGAGAGAGAGAGAGATAACTCTACTAGTTATATTATCAATAATTTTTTTCTTAATAACAACTAGGAATTGTAAAATTATACATGTGCCTATTCTATTTTGGTCGTGTTTCAGTCATGGTCGTATATTTTAGATTTTCTTGAGCATATGCAAAACATATTAAGAGAATGGAAGTCAGCGTTGTTGAATGGTGTTCTTTTATTTTTTATTTTTATTTTTTGGAGGGGTGGAAGAGATCTAGAAATGTATTTATAATATTGTAGATGCTTGGCTTTTAAAACATGTGACATAAAAAAATGTAGGATGCATGCCATCTTCTCTTTGAGTATGGGTGGCTGCAGAAATATAACCCGCAATGCTCAAGACGACTTAGCAAAATTGAAGAGAGCTTACAGAAAGAAAAAGGAAGCTCGAGAGAAAACCACAAAAGAAAACAAGGAAGCTAATATACCAACCATAAGAGAACGACATGAAGCTAAAAAAAAAGAGGCGGAGAAGATGGCTAAAACCCACATTATAGTAGCTACACTTATAACCACCATCACCTTTGCAGCCGCTTTTGCAATCCCAGGTGGGTATGACGGCAACAAAGATCCAAAGCAAGGAATGGCAGTCCTATCAAGAACCATGGCTTTCAAAGCATTCCTCGTAACCAACACCATAGCCATGGCATGCTCCGTTTCCTCTGTATTTCTCTACCTCTTCGGTTCGTTCTATATTGACGTTGAAGACACAATAAAGATGGTGAGACGCTATAATGCAGCAGTGTATTTTATTTTTGTTGCCATGATTTCCATGATGCTTGCGTTCATCACAGCCACTTTCGCTGTGTTAGCACATTCTTTAGCCCTTCCCATTGCCACTTGTATTATTGCTTGCATTACGTTTGTCGTTTTTTTTGTCGAATTTCGACAGGTTCGTTCCGAAATTCCATTTGTTTTTTCGGTCTGGTAAAGATAATGTTAAGAATGAACAAAAAGAGCAGAGTATAGTAAGAGACCACCCGAAGAAAGGAAAAAGCTAGGAAGTTTGAGGCAATTGGAAAAAGAAAATCTGTGGACGGTGTTATCATATATAAATGAATAACTTGTTTTTGTTTTATGAATAATTTTTTTGTGTATATATGCCTCATTTAGTACCTCTACAATTCTAATGGCTGTAATTTTTAGGTTCATTTATTTAAGTGTGGTAAGCTATATAATCACTGGGGCTACGTTTAGGAAAAGCAGGATCTGCTTAACCAATTATAAAAACAAATTTGTATAATTATTCTATGCACAATTTTTTGAGAATAAATCTTCTCTGTCTGACTACAAAGTCCTTGATAGTTGTAATTCCTCAATAGAATGGAAGACTAATGGTTATATGATCGCTTGGCGACATATATATATATATTGAGAATGAAGTGCTTGACACAACCTTGTTGAGATTCGTGTTTTATCATAGTGATGTCGAATGTTTGTCTTCTTTTTAATTTTTGTTCGTCGCGTACAGATTTTGTTCTCCGAATTTTTTTAAAAATCTAACATAATCTAATTTAAAAATATGGGTCATCATCGTGTGGTCCATTTCCAAGGAATAATTCCACTACGAGAGATCTGGACAGCATATCAAATGTTACTCAGTGTCTATTTGGACTATGCTAATTATTGTTTTATTGGTTTTTTGTTGTCCTTATTTGAAATATTTTTGTAATTTTTTATTCGACGTCAATTTTTTTATGGTTGTTGGCTCGTCTCGACAAGATATTTCAAAAAAGTATAAAATTATTTTCAAAAATTAAAAAAAAATTAGAAAAGACAAAAAATTAGCCAACAGAAGGATTATTTTGACATATTTTTCGTCTTTAGTGAACGTATTTTACTTTTGAAAATAATTTTATAATTTTTAGATTCTTTTCACCGAGACGAATCACAAATTAACAAAAAATTGATGAAAAATAACGACTACAAATTTTTTTAAATAAAAACAAAAAATAATTAATATAAATAAATTCAGACAAATAAAGCTTTAAAGAAGTACACAGAATTTGATCCCGGTTTTAAATTCAAGCCTCGTGATTATTTTCAAAGGTCAGGATTTTACATATAGCCTCAGCCTTTCGTATTGTGCTCATGGGATGCATTTTTTTTTTAAACTTTTGGTGAATTGAAAGTCCTCTTTCAAATTAGGTTTTCTCGATTAAAAAAAAAGAGTTGTATTACAGGTGTTTGAGAGCTAATTATATTTTAGATTTTAGATTGCGAATTATAAATTATAAATTTTTGAATTACAATGACAATTCATAAAAGTGTTTGAATTTGTATAGAGACTCTAAAAAACTCATCCAGAAGTGATTCTGGAACTATGTATTCTCTCGTTCATTTTCTTAATCCTTGACCAAATACTCAAAATGAAAACCGGACAATGCAAAATGAAAAAACATAGCTTCCGCACACCCTTTTAAACTTTGGGTTTATTTTTTTCTCAACAAAATTTATTAATCTTTTTAGAAGTTACAAAAGATTAAAAGAACGATCAGCAAAAAGACATCACTAAAGACCTAGCAAAGTCCAACAAGGTTAGCTCCCGAGAGGCTTACAATCACTTGTCGCGGGCCACCCAAGGGTAAACGAGGATTAGGCACCAACTAAACTAAACTTAAACTTAAGGGCAACTTGGACAGGCCCAACTAAACAGGATGAAGCCTAAACCGTAAGACACCAAAATAACCCAAATACTCAATTTTGATGCTATGATTACACTCCAATTTCCTGCTTCCAACTTTCTGATACCATGAATGCATCTTTTGAAGTCCTCTACACTGTATTCCTTGACCTTGCATCAAGCTTTGACCCAAAAGGCCATTCTAGTCTTCATGATTTCTGCCACTTTTGATGGAAGATAGGACATGCCTCTGAAAAACATTTCATTCCTAACATGCCAAATTGACCATAGTGTAGCATAGCACAAATTAGTTTCCCAATAGAATTTCTCTAAATTAGAACATGACACAAATGAGGACCAGAACTGACTGAGGGCACACCTATATTCCAGATAATCTTATTCTGTTAGAACATGACACAAATGAGGAAACTGATTCCAGTGATTTGGAAAAATTTAGCAATTCAGATTATGATTTTAGTGAGAATGAGAGGGAGTTTGAGATACATGTAGACATCAATGTTGAACGGGGAGATGTGCAGAGGGAGGGGAAAGAGAAGAACCAAGGGCAAGAAATCCCTAAAAAAATAAATTTGGGAGGATGACATTAATTCAGACCAATTATTAAGTCTTGATGGGTCTACATGTAAAGACCCGGAAAATGATTTATTTTAATTTAAATATTCGGGACTTGACAAGGTATTTGATAATACATGACTTGAGTAATAGGAGTTGGGACCCATGTGTGTGTGTAATATAGTTTTGGTACTTGATCTTGGCATGTTGCATAATCTAGGGAGAAAGTGTAATTTACCCATTTTGTACTATAAAAATCAAATTTTTTTTCACTTTACCAATTACTTTCTCTCTCCTCAAATCCCAGCCGAATGTCTCTCTCTCCCTAACTCTAAAACTCTCAAACTCTCTCTTCTAAAACTTGCAAAATCGGAGGCCTTCCACTCCGAATTTTAAGAAACACAAAGAATGAAAGATGATCTACGCGACGAGGGCTTCGTATCAAGCCCGGGGTTGATGGTTCTCGCGGAGTAATGGAGGAGATCGGTTTTTGGCTAGAAGATTTCTTGGAAGCTTGATTTGAGGTAGGAATCATGTTAAACTTTTGATTTAAGTTGTATAATACATGGTGATGTTGTTTTTAGTTTCAAATCCTATATTGCTTTTGGGGTGAAAATTTATTTGGGCTGTTTTTCCAGAAATTTGGGGATGGGTTTTACCAAGAACACCAAGAACACAATGAACCAAAAAGAAAATCTGAAAATGTAAACCCGAATCTGTACTGTTCATGCGTTTTGAGGCATTTAGAGGCCGAATTGGGAAACGTGTATAACTACAAAGTTGTAGCTCTCGGAATTCTCTTAAAGTTTCATATATAAATCGTCTCAATCGGAGTTCGGAGTAAGAAGTTATGGCCAAAATACCAGAACTGTTCACTGTTGGACGAAATGGTTTCTGGACTGTTTTCGGGCAGACCAGTTCCCGGGTCTTTCTAGAGTTTTTGGCAGCTTAGATTAACCCCAGACCTTTACGGTGATGTAGCCTATTGTCTTAGCTAAATTTAGACACAAGAACGGACACATTCGGACGGTTAGATCTTCGTATATTGCAATTTTTGTAAATTGTGATGGAATGGATGTATAATTCCCTTTAGTGTGTTTATCCGATTTAAGACATGTTAGATGTTGCGTTTAGCATGAAAGTTGTTCATAATAGCTTGAAGTGGGATTATGTTAAACTCTTATGAATTTTGGAAAAGGGTTGTTGTGCCTTTTGTTGGACTCGTTTGAGGAGACATGTGGTGTATTGTGTTGTACACTTGGTTTGCGGAACGGAATATGTGTGGGGTTGTGTGAAGTGATATTAGGTTCGAGGGGTCATGGGTTTGATGAGGAGGTGTGTGTAGTCATGGGTTATGATAGTGGCATATGTGTGGTCAAGTGGCTCTAAGTTGGTGTTCGGTTTGGGATTAGATACTTTGAGGCTTCGAAGCAAGCTTGATTTTATTATTGAGGCACGTGTTAATGTCGTGTTTGTCTTAGTTAGGAGTGGTGGTGATTTTCATTGGGTTTTGTACTTGGTTTTGAGTATTGTCTTGGTATAAAAACATGTTAGTAGTCGGGGGCATTGTAATGTGATACATGAATGGTTGGATATCTTAACTCATGATCATGTGTTGTGGTTAAAGCACGTGTATGTGATTATGTGTCGTGGTGGTGGCACATGTGTGTTTTTATGCGTTGGATTCGCAATTATTGTTAGATGGGTATTCTTGTGATGATGTCGGTGGGAGTCCGTGATGCGGGAAAAGGACTTACAAAACTCTAAACGTTTGTGTATGAGTCATGAGGTAGGGATTTCTCACACTTATTATGCGTATAGAACTTGATTTGGTGGTCATTTGATGCCTTGAAGTTGTGTGGAAAAGCCCTAAGTTTAGAGTTGAAATCTGTTAGAATTTGTCTTTGTTTGTACTTGATACACCGGTGCCTTGTTTTGGTGGCACCGGTGTCATTTGTTCTCTGTATCTCAGATTTAGGGCATGACACCGGTGCCTTGATTGTGATACACCGGTGCCTCCATTGCATTTGTTCTCTGTATATCAGGTTTTGGACCTTGACACCGGTGCCTTGTTTTGGTGACACCGGTGTCACTTGCTCTCTGTATATTGGTGTTTGACTGAGCACCGGTGCCTTATTTTTGGGCACACCGGTGCCTTCTCCCTTGAAACTTTCCATAGTTTTGGCTATGCTTAGACACTTGTTTTGGCGCATTCTCTTGTCAACATTAGAACTCCGTGAACACTTGAACTTACTTTTCTTGGACACTGAATGTTGGCTTTTACTTATTGATTTAGATCATGCTAAGCATTGTATCATGCCATTAATGAGAACAAAAAGGGGTGAATCATGTGACACGCTTTGATATTGAATTTAATGGATGAAAGTGATGAATCTTATGACTTGTGTGCATATTTTTACGACACGAACGTTATGAGACACATGACATATGTGGACAATGTACTGGAATGCCTTCGGGAGTGCCAGGAATGTATTGAAATACTTTCGGGAGTGCCAAGAATGTACTAGAATGCCTTCGGGAGTGCTAGGAATGTACTGGAAAGCCTTCGGGAGTGCCAGGAATGTACTGGAATGCCTTCGGGAGTGCCAGGAATGTATTGAAATACTTTCGGGAATGCCAGGAATGTACTGGAATGCCTTCGGGAGTGCCAGGAATGTATTGAAATACTTTCGGGAATGCCAGGAATGTACTGGAATGCCTTCGGGAGTGCCAGGAATGTACTGGAATGCCTTCGGGAGTACCAGGAATGTATTGGAATACTTTCGGGAATGCCAGGAATGTACTGGAATGCCTTCGGGAGTGCCAGGAATGTATTGGAATACTTTCAGGAATGCCAGGAATGTACTGGAATGCCTTCGGGAGTGCCAGGAATGACACTTTGACGCATAATACGGACAATTGGTGACACATGACATTTGTGGACTTGGGATTGAACGAATTGAGAAACCTTGGTGCACAATAAAGTTATCTATGCTATACCTCACTCAAATATTGCTTCCATTTATTCTATCTCTCTGTATGATGATTTAATATGTAATGGTAACTTGTTGATGGAACCCGCGAGTTGTGAAATGACTATACGGTCTAATGGTCAATTGATTGGGTTTTGAAATCATTGAACGTGTCGTTGTGCGCACTCTTGTGCCTCTTATACGTTTCTATTGCGTTATCCCAAGTGATTAATGTTTTATACCATTTCATCCCACGTTCATGCATGATTGGTGATGTGTTGTGTCGGTTGTCTGTGGTGACGTATGTCTTGTGTATTCAAGAGAAAGGTGTGACGTGTATCCGGTGTTTGGGATAGGGGATTGTGACGTCGAATTTGATGTGAGTGCATGGGGAGCTCATAGCACATATGTCTTCTTTGTCAGTTAGTGTGGACAAACCTCAATGAACTGTATACTTTTGTACGAGAGGAAAAACTTATATATTTTGATATGAGATAAATTTTAAACAAAATTTTTAATCAATTGTTTAACATGTTATCCTATACGAGCTTCGGCTTATGTTTTGTTGTAAAAACCTTTTTCAGGTAAAGCTATGGCTCCTATCAAGAGTTGAGCTATTGGATTATGCTTTCATAACTTCAGTCAAGCATGTATATCTCAGTCTTTTATTACAAGTGTAACCTAGTACAGTTTAAATGTAAAGTTTTAATTTGAGATTCAATGTAATAACAAAAGGTACATTGAGAGAGATTGTTGTAATAAAACAGGATGTGTTGGTTGGATTATTTATGGGAATGTCCCTTGGTATTTAAGTTTTATTTTATTTTATTTCTTTTAATGATTTAATCATACCCTGGAATTTGGGGCGTGACACTACATCTTCTGATAGTGACACCACAACCAAGAAAAAGCCAACATATTCCCAATGTAATAGTAAGTCTCACATGGAGGACCCAAACTTTAGGCTTGGAACAGTTTTCAGAATTAATAAAATCTTCAAAGATGCTGTCACGCCCTCAATTTCAAACATATGAATAATACATATTCTTTAAGAAAATCTCACAATTCTCACCAATAATCCCAAATATTTTTCTCATAACCAATTATCCAATCAACATGAAACCTATAGTGTACATGGATTTTAAGAAAATAATAACAATGTTTCAGAAGAGTTTACAAGATTCAACATGAAATCTATAGTGTAGGCTCCGAAATGATGCATCTTCTCATGCACTCCAAGCTCTCCATATATGCTAAACCCCGAGAGGGTACCTGAAAGGGATAGGGTGAGCTACACAGCTCAGTAGGAAAATCTACACAAATATTATGAACATATGAAATGAAATGGCATGCCACCCAATACTCAATAATCACTTAAGTATGAATTTACACATTATATCTTAAATTATGCATGCACAACCTATCCACACATTTCCTCATCAACCCATCCATTGCTCCACTCAATATCCACCCAAGACTTTCAGATCTCGTCATTAAAAACTTTATTATCCATTCCTTTCATAAACTCAGGACGTTCTCGTGCTAAGTATTTCACACTACTCAACTCTCTCTGCTCATAACGACTCAAAGATTATCTCTCCAACTAGCACTTCACCCCACGGTAGCTAGGAAGCATCGGAAGATAACTAGCACGCATCCGAATGGGAGCCAAACAATATTAAGATTTGTCAAACACATCTCCCGCCGGAGATTAGAACAATAAAGATTCACCTAGCACATCTCCCACCGGAGGCTGGTCAAAGATAGTACACATTTCTCGTTTAGTTCCTTTCGTTCATACTTTACCATCCAATGTCCAAGGTCACACAAGAACGGTCTGTCAATCCCATGCAGTTCAGCAATTTACGGAAAACAACACTATACGGTACTAATACAATTGTCTGTTCTAGCAATAAAGGAAAAGAGCGTCAAAAGCACATGTTAGCAACCGTGCCCCACACGTCATATACTGACAAACTAACGTCACCTTCACATCTAATTCTCATAACACGTTTCACAATCCAGTCGTTCCTTTATAACTCGTCATGAACTCACATACGCGGGTCAATCACGACAGACGAGGCATTTCAACATGCCGGGATATCAAACCGTACTCCACTCCAAACTCCAATCGTCCTAAAGTCTCAAGGCACGCCAAGGTTTCTCATTCTTTCACAGAACCAAAGAACTCTTCACAACCCTATGACATAGTGGGTCACCTCTTAGAAATGATAACGAAGGGTACAATCACAAGGAAGAAGAATCTCTCCCGTGAATATCTCACAACCCGACTCAACCCACAGTCAATGGTACGGTATCTCGCAAGCAAGTCTAGGCCTAAGGATAGGTAGGCAACTCTCCTATGAGGGACATAAGGGTGATAGTAATCTCGATGCGGGTTCACCTCGATACAAGGGCATACTTGTCAACTCAACTTGCTTTTCACCGAATGCAACCAAGTCTAGGTAATTCCGTTCCGGGGGTATCCTACCTCGTAATTCCAACTCTTATTTCTTACCAGGCTTAGGCAGGTTTCCGTTAAAGCTTTCGAAACGTCCATGTCATAAGTCAGAAGGTGATTTACATCCAGTGCCGGTATTATCCGATAACTTCACAAAATATAAGATTTTCTCAATAAAACACCGTCGATTCTTGTTTAAAGCTCTAAACTAGCCTTCATCTCGTAGGTCAAAACATCGTCCTCACCCGACTCCCAACTCAACCCAACCATCCTCAAGATGTTATTGAATTCTTCCAATCCCTCATGGTCCATTATATAATTTCTTCAACTCAAAGGTTATACCGAGCAAATGTCCTTCGACACTCTCTAATCAAGCACAACTAGCTCAATGGGAAACTCTATGCCAAGATTTATGTGCATGTGAGATGCATGGCAAGCACTAATGATCATGGCTTAACAATGCAACATTTCCATATAACGTACACTACTCCACGAATAACAATCCACAAGTTCGCCAATACACATATAACAACCACACCTCGCAAT
Organism: Arctostaphylos glauca; assembly: GCA_019985065.2. NCBI lineage: Eukaryota > Viridiplantae > Streptophyta > Magnoliopsida > Ericales > Ericaceae > Arctostaphylos > Arctostaphylos glauca. The sequence continues at coordinate 29,182,527 of JAHSPW020000010.1, read as the reverse complement.
TAACTCAATACCCGCATCCAATACCAATTGAAGACAATCACACAAGTCAAGATAGATTATACCCTAGCACTTCTCCCAACGGAGGCTAGACAATACATCAAGTCATACCACACAATAGTCATGCGTATATCCTAGCACATCTCCCAACGGAGGCTAGCCAATGCATCAAGTCGTGCCCACACAATGTTCATACATATATCCTAGCACTTCTCCCAACGGAGGCTAGCCAATGCCGATTCATGGCGTCTCCTAGCACATTCCCAACCGGAAGCTAGTCTCATTGTTTTCCTAGCACCACTCCCGACGGAGGCTAGTATTACCTTTATCATTCACAAACAACTTATGTTATGTCAATTGGATCCGTATCACATTCAATAATCTCAACCATGCATGACAAATCCCAACGGTCCACTTTCACGTCACACTACCAATTAACGATGTTTCACGGCATAATACGTGACAGAACAGAATCAGAACAGAAAAACACGCAGCCGCCCGGTCCCCGTCCGGTCCCGTCCGGACGCCGGGCAGGCTCCGTCCGGACGCCGGGCACTTCCGTCCGGATGCCAATTTCACTACCTTTCTGTCCGATTTCCTGGGCCAGCCGTCCGGACGCCCATGGTCCCCGTCCGGATGCCCCGACGCGATCTGCAGAAAAACTACGCGATCGCAGATTTCGCAAATGGGCCAAATCCTTCAAATACATCAAATTAACTACAAAATAGGCACCAAAGCACATCATATATACATAATACAAGGTAGAAATCCCTACCTCAAGCTTCAAATGTTGGATTTGAGCAAAGGGGGTGAAAGCCCTAGCTCGGTTGTCCTCCAAAGCTTGAAACCGCGCCTCCCGAGCTTCCAACCACGATCCGGCTTCGAATCCTTGTCAAGCACAATGCAAGCTTCCTAAACCTCCAAGGAATTTGAAAATGGTGGCTTGGATGGGTGGAGATGGTAGAGAGAGGAGAGGGCCATGGTTAGAGAGAGAGTGAGAAGGGGGAAATGGGTGGCTTCTCCTCCCCTCCATCCAAAAATCTGATTTTTAAGGCTCAAAGGGGCTCCCACGTAATAAGCCACGTAATGAGACGCGCGCGAAATAAAACGAGGGACTCCGGGCTCGGGTCCTATGACCAAAATCCGATACATGTCATAATAAATCTAATTGTTTACCCGAAATAAATTTTCAAATAATTATTTTTAAAAATTCAAATTTTCCGGGTCCTTACAGATGCTGTCAAGGAACATGCCATTAAAACTAATAGGTCCATTAAATTTGTAAAAAATGATAAGTAGAGGGTTAGGGTTCTACGCAAACCTCCATGTGGTTATTAAATCCAAGCATTCAAATGCAGGTACACCTATCTTTTCAACTTAGGACATTTAATGACAACCACAATTGTGGTAAGACTGTTCACAATAAGAATGTGAACTCAACCTGACTATCAAAGACATACTTAGAAACCTTGACGTCCAACCCAACCATTCCGGTCCAAAGCTTTTAAATAACTCTGTTATTTATATTATCAATAACTATTTTCTTAATAACAACTAGGAATTGTAAAAGTATACGTGTACCTATTCTATTTTGGCTGTGTCCCAGTCGTGGTCGTACTTATTAAATTTTCTTGAGTATATGCAAAACATATTAAGAGTATAGAAGTCAGCGTTGTTGAATGATGGATTTTTTTTTCTCCACACATATACCCATGTCTTTCCACTAAAATCATAAGTGAAAGTGAGAAAATACATGTTTACTCCAAGTGTGATGGGTTCAATTGGTCCACATATATCTGTATATATGTACTAGCTGCATTGCATAGCTTTTCTTGAGGTTCTGTTACTAAAGCATATATTTCAATGTTGTAAGTGAGTGCACCTGTGTTGGCGTCATCACGGCTTTAAAATGCCTTGTACAAGGAAGGTTCATAATTTTATAAATACCACCGAACTTACATCCACCAAGCGATGTGGGAACCTTTGACCACCCATCCGGACGTCCCACTGAGAATCCATCTCCTAGACGCCGACCTCACAGCTAGCACTACCGTCTAGTTGGGGTGTCACAATCTCCCCCACTTAGGAACACACGTCCTCGTGTGGGGCCGAGATTTCCCACATTTTCGGTTGGTGCAGGCTCTGATACCATTTGTAACGACCCACCCCCGCCCTGTACAATACTGTCCGCTTTTGCCGCCCAAACCCCATGGACTTCCCAGTAGGTCACCCATTCCCGAATTGCTCCAGGGTGAGCACGCTTAACTGCGAAGTTTCATTTGGAGTTGGCGTCATCACGGCTTTAAAAGGCCTTGTACAAGGAAGGTTCATAATCTTATAAATACCACCAAACTTACATCTACCAAGCGATGTGGGAACCTTTGACCACCCATCCGGACGTCTCACTGAGAATCCATCTCTTGGGCACCGGGTTCACAGCTAGCACTACCGTCTAACTGGGGTGTTACAAAGGCCATTCTAGTCTTCATGATTTCTGCCACTTCTGATGGAAGATTGGATATGCCTCTGAAAAACATTTCACTCCTAACATGCCAAATTGACCATAGTGTAGCATAGCACAAATTAGTTCCCCAGTAGAATTTCTCTAAATTAGAACATGACACAAATGAGGACCAAACTGACTGAGGGCACACTTATATTCCAGATGACCATAGTGATTTCGAAGAATTTAGCAATTCAGAGTATGATTTTAGTGAGGATGAGAGGGAGTTTGAGATACATGTAAATAACAATGTTGAATGGGGAGATGTGCAACGGATTAGGGGAAAGGGAAGGACCGAGGACAAGAAATCCCTAAAAAAACAAATTTGGGAGGATGACATTAATTCAGACCAATCATTAAGTCTTGATGGGTCTACAATAATGACACCACAACCAAGAAAAAGCCAACATGTTCCCAATTTAGTAGTAAGTCTCACATGGAGGACCCAAATTTTAGGCTTGGAATAGTTTTCAGAATTGGTAAAATTTTCAAAGATGCTGTCAGGGAACATGCCATTAAAACTATTAGGTCCATTAAATTTATAAAAAAAAAATGATAATTTAAGTGTTAGGGCTACCTGCAAACCTCCATGTGCTTATAAAATCCAAGCATTCAAATTCAAGGACTCCTATCTTTTCAAGTTAGGACATTTGATGACAACCACAGTTGTGGTAAGACTTTTCACAATAAGAATGTGAACTCAACCTGACTATCAAAGAAATACTTAGAAACCTTGACGTCCAACCCAACCATTCCAGTCCAAAGCTTTTAAATAACTGTATTATTTATATTATCAATAACTATTTTCTTAATAACAACTAGGAATTGTAAAAGTATACGTCTACCTATTCTATTTTGGTTGTGTCCCAGTCGTGGTCATACTTATTAGATTTTCTTGAGTATATGCAAAACATATTAAGAGAACTGAAGTCAGCGTTATTGAATGATGGATTTTTTTTTCCTCAACATATAGACCCATGTCTTTCCACTAAAATCATAAGTGAAAGTGAGAAAATACATGTTTACTCCAAGTGTGATGGGTTCAATTGGTCCACATATATCTGTATATATGTACAAGCTGCAAGAGTTGCGTAGCTTTTCTTGACGTTCCGCTACCAAAGCTTCTTCGATTGTTGTTTACCGGTGACACACTTTTTGCATTTCTTCATTGGATTCTTCATCCAAGGGATTCCTTTCACCACATCTTCTTTTGACAGGACCTATAGTCCCTGAAAATTCAAATGACCAACGTTTTTTCATTACCTTTAAACCTTTGAGGCTCGTTTTGGTGTCATGGGTGAACGCCAACGTTTTGGAATGAATGGTTAAATTGAGTACTTGTACACTCAATTACAACGTCAAAATACATGTTTTATTTAAAAAACTCTGCTGTTAATTTTGAAATATTTTTTACGTTAATGGTGAATTTTTTTAAACAAAATTGAAAAATAAAATATGGACAATACGATCGAAAGGGACTCAAATAAGTAGTATCAGTTATTTTTTTAATAGAACGGTGGAAAATATAAAAAGAAAAACAAAAATATATGCCTATTTTGGTCCTTAACAATTAGATGGACCCATATAAAATAAAGAGAGGAATAGCCACACCACACCTGGTGAGATGCCATGATAGGGATAAGAAGTACAAAACAGTGCACCTAACTTTCTTTCTCAAAAACTAAAGAACACACCCACCGCCTTAACTACTACAAATCCCTAAACCACCCCGAAGCTGCAAAAATTGAGATCAAAGATTAAAACAAAAAACAAAAAATGAGTTAAAAAATAATTTATTTAGGTATCAGATAATACTATGTGTTAGTTTATATATTATAAGGATATTATACGATAATATTATCGGATAATATTATTATCCGATAACATTATCTGATATCTAATAATGTTATTCGATAATATTATGTGTTGGTTTATGTACAAGTGTATTTTTAAAATCATGTGTCAAAAGAACTTTCGGATGTAGTTTAATTTTAAAAGGACTAATTGCATTAAAAATTACTTCTTGCGAACTTTTGATCGAATTTTTTTTTTTCCTTTAAGGGTTAGTTTGGATTGAGGTGAAAGAAAGTTTAAAAAGGGAGGAGAGGAAAGGAAACGTGAAGTGAGATATTTTTTACTTTAGCGATAGAGTTTGTGTAGATAACAACTAAATTATCTCGTTAATATTTATTTTTTAAAGAGTTATAATCGACGTTAAAAATTTAAGTCATAACATCATCTCACTTTCTTTATATTTCCTCCCTATTTTGGAGGTGAAGTCATGCGCTTAAAAAACTTGTACGCTTTTCCTCTCATTTCTTCCATATCCCTTACTTTCTTTCCCAAAATACTAACCAAATAAAAAAATAACATTTAAATCTCTCACCCCCTCTAGATCCCTGAATTCAAACTAGCTGTGAGACAAAATCATTGTACGTGAGTACCTTTTCTTTGTCTTTCCTTTAACTTTTATAAAGTAAAGTTGACTTTTGAAAATTTTGAAAGTAGGCTGGCTTTATTTTCCTTCAAATCAAACAATCAAGTTTCATCTCCAACGCTTCTTCTTCTCACATTCATGCATCTTCCTTACAGAGCTTCTGGGTAAACTTTTAATCGACAATTGGAGCACTATAAATAATATCTTGTACAAAGTTGTGATGGAAGGACAAGTAAATGTCCTAAGGCAACACATTGACCAACTTGACGGCCTACTCACTCCCAATCACAACATTCTTCTCTATGTCGCGTGTTAGGAGGTGAAGACCCCCCACTAAAATGTCCATCCGGGTTGATTTAGTACCTTGAAGACAAAAATAAATTTTTGAGACAGTGCCTCGTATTACCGGTAATAAGTGTCAGCAGTGCCTGGAATTACCGGTAATAAATGTTACTGACTTTTTGGGCAGCGCCTGGGATTACCGGTAGTGGCTGGTACTACCGGTAATGTTGGGATGCGTGAATACTATGCAAGAGTTTCAAGATTTGTTCTTTCCTAATCCAATTGGGATCAAATCTTTTCCTATTATTTAGGGATTTAATATATATTTCTTTTAGGAGATTTCCTAAGAGATATAATTTGTTATATATATCTTTAGGGAGGTTCCCTAAGATATTGAATCATTAAGAATTTTAGAGAGAGAGAGAGAGAGAGAGTAAAGAGAAAACACAAATCTCAGAGAGATTGTGAGAAGACTTGTACTAATTGATTCAATTCATAGTGAACTGATGTGACTCCTGTGGTTTTTCCTCGCGTTGAGGTTTTCCACGTATATCTTGTGTCTCGTTTTTTTTCTTTCTATTTTTCTATTACACACGTGTAATTGTTTTATTTTTGTTCGGTGATCTATTGTTCTCAAGATCTGTAAGAGGCGTTATTGGCTTGAACGTTGTTCGTTCGAGATTTTTTCCCAACATCGCGGTCCAGTTCGGCCAATTGGAATGCACGGAGGTGATTTTTGATGGGTGTCGATCTCTGGCACGTCGAGTGAATATCAAAGGCGATACCCCACTTCATATAGCGACCAGGGAAGGGTACGTTGGCAAAACACTCATAGAGTTTGCAAATAAACTAGAGCAAGATCTTGAAAGCGACTGGGGTGGAGCAACTAAGGAGATGTTGAGGGCAACAAATGTCGATGGAGACACAGCCTTGCACGTGGCAGTGAGGAGCTACCACTTTGATGTAAAGGAATACTTGGTTGTGGTTCGACTATTAACTACAAAAGATCCAAAATTTCAACATCCAGCCAATAGTGCTGAGGAAACTCTGTGTACCTAGCCACTGAGATGGGAAATAGGGTCGTGGACGTGGTGGATCTGCTCTTGAAAGCTTGCAAATCGCCAAGTTACAGTGGCCCTAGTGATAGAACAATATTTCAAGCAGCAGCACTTAGTGACTACAAAGGTTTGTTGACAGTTGATTTCTTAAACAACTTCCACCTAACTAAGAAATTGTAATTAATAACAGAAGGATCCAACTATTGTTCCATTAGTTTCATCGATTGTATGCATAATACTATTAACATAGAACTCTAAAATGAAAGTGTCGCAAAATTTCCTATGAATTCGAAGAATTTTAAGGTTACTAATCATGGCTGGTTATTTTTTAGTTCAAACCGTAAAAAGATTATCGGAATGGAAGCGAGAACTAATCAAGGAAGCAGATATGTATGGGTGAATATCGATTCACTATGTTTCTTATGTTGGCAACAAAGAAGGAGAAACAACTAGTAGAGATGGATATATCAATAGCATCCACAATGACCACAGACGAGGATGGTTCGAATACAGCTCTTTACATTGCTGCAACACATGGACATGTAGGTGTAATGGGGGTGCTTTTGTCTTGCCGTCCAGATTATTGGGAGTCGGTCAACAGTAGAGGGCAGAATATTCTTCACATTGCCATAGATATGGAGAGAAAAGATGTGAAAAAATTTATCTTAGATAAGCCTTGGTTAAGGCATCTTATAAATCAAAAAGACAATGAAGACAACACACCTCTCCATATGTTTCATGGTACCTCCATAGATCACATGCTTTGGTACCACAAAAGAGCAGCAAGAAGGGAAGTTTTCAACAACAAAAATATGACCCCAAATGAACTCGTAAAGTCCAATTTAGATGAGGTTAGTACATACTCTCTGACTTCTTTTGGCGTCAAACATTTTGATCCGTTATTGGTCAGTGTTTGTTTTTTAAAATGTCACATTCTAAGTTCACAAACAATGATAATTAGGATGAAACATTGGACAACTCCAACACAATCTATGTCGTGAATAAATGTAAGCTGATATAATAATTAATTTAAATTCATAGTAGTGACTTTATATCTAAACAAGTCTTGAGGAAGACTTACAATGGAATTATTTTTGTACTCAATGAATTGAGTACAAAAATACAATTTGCACAGCTATTATACATAATTTTAGTAGGTTCTAAACCATAAACTCATCCAAAAAATGTAGGATGCCATCTTCTTGTATCCGCAGATATATGGCAGGAGAACCATAACCCGTAATACTCAGAACGACTTAGCAAAATTAAAAAGAGCTTACAGAAAGGAAAAGGAAGCTCCAAAGCGAACCACAAAAGAACTAGAGCGAGAATATGACTCAAACCCACATGATAGTAGCTACACTTATAACCACCATCACCTTTGCAATTGCTTTTGTAATCCTAGGGGGTATGACAGCAACAAAGATCCAGAGCAAAGAATGGCAATCCTAGCAAGAAACACAGCTTTCAAAGCATTCCTCGTAACCAGCACCATAGCCGTGGCATGCTCCGTTTTCTCTGTATTTCTCTACCTCTTCGCTTCGTTTTATATTAAGGACAAAAGAAGTGAAAATATGGTGAAACGCTATCACCTATCAGACATCAGTGTATCTTATCTTGGTTGCCATGATTTCCATGATGCTTGCATTTATTGTAGCCGCTTTTGGTGTGTTGACACATTCTTTAGCCCTTGCCATTGCCACTTGTACTATTGCCTGCATTACCTTAGTCATTTATTTTGTCGAACTTGCCACTATTTCTTTCTATCTAAATGAATTACTTGTTTTTGTTTTATGAATAATTTTGTTGTGTATAGCTCATTTACCTCTGCAATTCTGGTGGCTAGAATTTCTGGATTCATTTATTTGTCATAAGCTATATAATTACTCGGGCTACGATTACGAAAAGCAGGGCCAGCTTACCCCCATTACAAAAACAAATTTATATAATTATTCTATGCACAATTTTTTGAGAATAAATCCTCTCTTTCTCTAACTATACGAAGTCCTTGATAGTTGTCATTCCTCAATTGAAGGGAAGATTGATGGTTATATGATCGCTTGGCTGCCACATATTGAGATTGAACCAACAATGATTGCTTGACACAATCTCGTTGAGATTCGTGCTTTGTTGTAGTATGCCGAATAATTTTTCATATTGAGATTGAACCAACAATGATTGCTTGACACAACCTCGTTGAGATTCGTGCTTTGTTGTAGTATGCCGAATAATTTTTTCAAAAAATTAATAAATTTTTTTTTGCTTAGCAAAAAAAAAAAAAAAAAAACAATGAAGTTGTTATGCATTGACAACGTTGTTGAATGCAATTAAACATTGCATGTATCTACGTACTTATTGTGAAACAATAATATACTTTTTTTAAAAAGAAAAAGGAATATATTGATTGTGAATAGATTAGTTACTGAAAAATTGAACTAATCTAACACACAACAACCACATAGTATATAAAAGAACTAAGTTAAAACGCAAGAAACGTAAATTATGTGAAAATTGTGCGATTACAAATCAATTTATAATTAAAACTATGACTCCTCACAGTAGACCTAGTATTGATTGCCGAATTCTTGTTCATGACTAGACCCAGTTATTGACCGCCTACGCCTTGAACCCTCAAGCTTTCCAAGAAATGTTATTTTAGAATATTGAGAAAGGAAAACCCTTAATGACGATGATTATGCATCAAGAACCATCTTAATCCGAACTAGCATCAAGGTATTTATCAAACACACAGAGAAAGCATATGAATATGAAGGAACTAATATCCAAACATGTGTTTCAAAAGTGACTCTCACGCAACCCTACCAGCTGATATTTAAAGTGTACGAATCAATCGCTAGAACGACCACACATATTTCTCAAATTGTTCGAGCGACAATTAACTAATAATTACAAATAATGATTTATGATAGATTTAACATAAATATGTAATATCCCAAATTTTTCTATGATAACTTTTTCGTAAACTAATTGTATGGATGCAAGTTTCACCAAAATTTGATATTATTTAACTTTACTCTTAAAAATTTGCTAATAAAAGCGTTCTAAATCAGCGAGCTTTGAGTAGCATGCACATTCTTGTCGAAAAATTAAAAAGTCGATATATAAAGATTTGGTTCAAGAGTATTGTTGAATTTCAAGATATTATGATAAAATATAAGTTACTTACCTTAATTATTGTATTAGGTTTTTATCTTTAAAAACAAAAATGATGCCCAAAACCTAAAACAAGTTTACCAAAGGTGAAAATAATGTAAATTGAATAATTAAGGATCATGAGTCTAATGTAAGATCAACCTATCAGGCATGGGAAGATCAGAATATCAATAACCCCAAGGGGTTGGAAAAATTTACTATGATTTGAGTAGAGCCAAATCTCCTTATAAGCTGCCTTTCTCTTTTGCACTGACACTACAAGTTTATCTACCGATAAATTTTATGTATGTAGTAGAAAAAAGTTTCAGTCGACCTTGTTAATTTTTTATTCAGTTTCTTCATATCTAGCAAAAATCATGTTTTGTGTTCAACTTACCTCATTTTGGCTCTGCTAACTTGTCGACCTTGTATCTGCAGCTTAAATGGTCCCTCTATCGTAACCTGAGTAAAACAAATTAAAAATGTCAACTAACATTATCCATTAAATAAAATAAGATAAAAAGTCAACCAAATTGAGGGCCAAACTTAAACATCTCTAGAGTTCTTTGATCCGCCGAGTAGCTGCCATTTTTGACCTCTGCCAGCACCATTTTTGACAGCTGCTAGCACTCCACCCATCAAACTGCTCCATATAAACGGGGAAATCTTCTACAGAAATCAACATCAACTCTCTCTGTCGTTTCTTGAAACACTTCTCTCTCACATATCGCTTCTTCCTTCCATTTCCCTCTCTTCCTCTTCTCTCTCCTCTTTCTCTCACCCGCCAAAACAAAGAATTGAGAGATGTTTATAAAAGCTCTTTTCCGTAACAGGTCTTGCTGGTGGTGTAAAGGGCATGGCTGGCATTGGAAGGAGTACAATCTCTCGCCCTTCTCAATTCTCTGCTGCTTTCAGCTTCCCCAGAAAGTTTGCTATTTGTTTGAGCTCTTCAACAAGGTCCAACGGTGTAATATTCTTTGGTGATGGACCATATATGTTGCTTCTTAATACCGATGCCTCAACCTCCCTCATTTACACCCCATTCATCCTCAACACGGTGACCACCGCCTTATCTTATTTCCAAGGCGACGCTTCCTCTGACTACTTCATAGGAGTAAAATCGATCAAGATAAATGAAAAAACAGTACCCATTAACACCACTTTGTTATCCATAGATAGAGAAGGAAATGGTGGAACCAAAATCAGCACGGTTAATCCCTACACAGTTTTGGAAACTTCTATTTAAAAATGCTGTGATGTTTTTTTTTTATAAACGAGCTCTCTGGGGTCCCTAGAGTACCGGCAGTGGCGCCTTTTAGGTTGTGCTTTAACTCGACGAATATTGGCAGCACCCGAGTTGGACCTGCTGTTCCACAAATTGATCTAGTGTTGCAGAGTGAGAGTGTGTATTGGAGGACTTTTGGGGCGAATTCGATGGTGCAAGTTAGTGATGAGGCTTTATGCTTAGGATTTGTGGATGGAGGTGTGAATCCAAGGACGTCAATTGTGATTGGGGGGCATCAGATTGAGGATAATTTACTGCAGTTTGATCTTTCTGCGTCAAGGCTGGGGTTCAGCTCATCACTCTGCTTCAGACAAACCACTTGTGCCAACTCAATTCACATCCAATGCTTAAAGGGTTTCAATCCATCAGTTACTTTGTACCATAAAATTCAAAGAAAATCTAAAAAGTACAACTGTGACTGGAACACGACCAAAATAGAATAGGCACATGTATAATTTTACAATTCCTAGTTGTTATTAAGACAAAAATTATTGATAATACAAGCTTAAAATTTTAAATTATTGGTGGTTAATAATCTAATATAATATCAAAACAAGCAATAAATTTTGTGTTCAAAACTCACAGTCTACTTTGTGATTAGAACTATTTGCACATGTTTATCTTGCTTATAAACGAGAGCTTAGCCAAAAATTACCACTCTCTCTAACAGTTTAAACTTTTAGATGAGTTTGTTGTTCCACTACTAGAATAATAGATAAAGACCACACTTAATAAATTAAAAAAATCACATTTTTTATAAAAGCGTGATAAAAAATTGAGAGATGTATTTTTAATCACACTTTTTAATAAAACCGTGATGATTTTTGCTTTTTAACCACGCTTTCAATAGAACTGTAATTATAAATAGTTATTTTAATCACGCTTTATTTGTAGGCATGATAAAAAGTAATACATTAATTTAATCACGGTTTATCATAAGCGTGATAAAAAGTAATTGTCAATATTAGTCACTGTTTATTTACAACCGTGATAAAAAGATAGTCATTTTTAATCACAGTTTGTTTATAACCGTGATAAAAAGGTAGTCGCCATTTGTAATCACAGTTTATTTAAAACCGTGGTAAAAAGTGTAAAGAACCAAAATTAAAACCACTTTTTATTAACAATTTTTTCTCAAATTTTCCCTCCTCTCCTTAATGTTTGACTGTTCACTTTCTCCCCAAGAAAAGCCCTAATCCCCAACGGCTGTTTTTATCAATTGTTCAACATAATCCTCTTTCTCATTTGTTCGATACCGTTTCTCCAATTGTTCGACGACCAACAGTGCGGTTTGGAAGATTGGAAGGCACGAAGATCTGAAGTATAAGGCATGAAGATCTGAAGTATGTTGTGATTTTATTAAATGTAAATTTTGATGTTTTCTTCTGGGTTGTTCAAATGCGAAAAAGATTTGTTAATCAGAATACTTCCTTCTTTTTGTTGTTCAAATGATGCCAGTTTTCTTTGAGAAATATATTGACAAATGGAGTTTAAAATGGATTCCGTTTCAATTTTGTCATTTTTGTTAAATGTAAATTTTGTGGTTCGGATGCTGCCATTTTTGTTGTTCCTCAAGCTTGGTAGATTTGCTAGTCTGCTATGTTTGTTTGCTGATGAGTTTCTTCATGCGTGTGGTGAAAATCTGACTCATCAACTGTTTGATAAAATGCCCAAATAAGCTGTCTCATGTTGATGCCTATGATATGCTCGACAAAATGTCCAGCTAAGATTCTATTCAATTTGTGGTTTCATTCTGGTGCGTTATCTTTACTACTATGTTTTGCTGCTGCTGCTTGCTTTCTAATGGGCACGATTATGCCTTTGTTTATCCAAATGGTTTATTTTTGTGTTGTCAAATCTTACTGTCATATGTCTACTCTTGGTGCTACACTGGAAGTGCTTTTTCCTTGCTGATTATGAGGCTCTTTCGACCCTGCTGTTTTGGTTTTAGCCTTGGGTTTTGGCTCCAAGTATTATGTTTTTGTCTCTTTTGTATTCTAGTTTGGTTGGGTTGCAACTCTGCTGTCTTAGTCTGTATTCTGGGCTGTTTGTTTTGTCTTTTTGCTCTATCTATTCATTGGTTTTGGTTTTCGGTTGGTAGATTGCCAACCATCCCATTTGGTAAGTACTGTCTCATTGACCCAAGGATCCTATTACTAAATGGTCAATGGCTTCTTTTGTTTTCATGTTTTTTTTTTTTGGAAAAATTATCAGGCAATTTCGATATAAGTTGTAAATCGTAATTCATTCATGTTCCAAATCAATGCCTTAGCTTTGTGACTATTTTTCTGGTACTTATAGGTGCTTTCTGGATTTTCCATTTACTATTAATTGCTTGAGAAGTTGAGTTGTATGTATTGTTAAATGGTTTTCAGTTGGACCAAATCGCACTGTCTTGTTGGTTTTGTAATTGCCCTTTGTAGGCAATGCAGGGGATGAGTATGTGAAGAAATCACCTTAAAGGACTTCTCATAAATTTCACCATGAATTGGCGGCATCTCTGCCTTCTCCTGATGCACTTTTAATATTGTTTGGGAAGCTCCTATTGTTAGTTACCTTTCTAGCCCATGCCTACTTCAGAATGATAAGTACTTATTAAATGATCCAGCTAATAGCATCTCAGTAGGTGCTAATTTTAAGTTACATGGCTTCACTCACCCTTTCCATTTCCAGTCTTTAGAAAACTATTGGCATGTGTGGATGGACCAAGCTTAGTCATTCTGTAATATTCCTAGAACTACCATTTTAGGTTTTCTGCATGATAGGTTTATTAACTGCGTTTTCTAATATCGACTCGATACTTCTCTCTTTATGCGTGTTGGCAGCTATTAGCAATTACAGAGTGTCATTGATGGATATTAAAGACAGGATATTTGTTGATCTTGTATGCAAGGTAAGCATACTATCCGATTATTCCACATTTTGTAAGCATTATAAGTTTTGCATGTCAAGTGTTTCATTGAATACAATGAAGTACTTGTGAGCTTATTTAATTGTAATTTTTTTATTGTTTTTTTCTTTTGTTAGCCCCTAAATCTTGTTGGGTTTCCCTTTTTTAAGGTGAGATATTCATGGGTTTTGTTGGGTTTTTGGGATCTTTAAATTTTGTGTGTTGTTTTTTGATAAATGAACAGCAAATGAAGCATTGGAGATGATGGGTAGCTATGGTTTATTTCCAAACATGGTACTGTATTTGATGGGAGATCACCACATGGGGATAACTAAAGGGACAAACATACGCTTTTTCTGGTCTGCTGCTACCAATTTCTTGCCACTGGTTGGGGCTTGGAGTCTATTTCAACAGGTTGCATTAGTGTAGTTTTGCGTGAAAGATTGTGTGCAGTCTTGTTCTTATATATATGTGTGTGTTTTGGATTCTTATTAATATTTCAGTAGACTTATAGTGAGATTCAACATATTTTCTGTTATGTATATGTTCTGAGCTGTAGCTTCTAATTATGATAATACGTGGTGCATTTTAGCTTCAAATTTTAATTTTGTTAGTCTCTTATGAATCTTTTAGAACTGCCATAGTCTCTGAATCAGCACAATGTTGTTTATCTACTATGTAGGTAATTTTCGACCCAGAGATGTGATAGTTGTTTACACCATCAGCGATTCAAGTTGGAGGGGATTCCAGTGAACTGATCAAGCTATTAGCAGTGACTTGAGCACTCTTAGTGCTTTTAATTCTTGAAACAATTTTTGTAGATTTTTATTTATAAACACGCTTGTTGGTTTAGGTAGGTTGTTTACACATTTTTTATGTATAAAAATGCTATTAGCAGCGACTTGAGCACTCTTAGTTGTTTTCATATTTTTTGACAGATTTATGAGTTAATTAAATATTTCTTTCTTATTTTGTTGATACTCAATTGTTTTTGTGGTTTGATTAATTTTTTTTATAATTTTATATTCTAAATGCATGATACAATTAAATATTAGTGAAAATTGTTGTATTAGAGATTCAACCACAGTTTTTGGTTAAAAGCGTGATCATTTAGGTAGTTATAACCATGGTTTTTGGTTAAAATTAGGTACTTGTAACCACGTTTTTTGAGTAAAAGCGTGGTATTTAATAATATTTAACCACGGTTTTAGGTTAAAATGTGATCTTTTATGACTTTTAATCACGGTTTTTAGTTAAAAGCGTGATCTTTTATGACTTTTAATTATAGTTTTTATTAAAAGCGTGATCTTTAACAAGTTTTAATTACGGTACAAAACTGTGATTAAATCTCGGGACTTTTAATCACACCCCAATCAACCATGATTAAAACACAAAGACCACGGCTTTTAAATGTGATCTTTATCTATTATTCTAGTAGTGTTCACAATCGAATCTAATTATGTGTAATAGCTGCGAAAATTGTATTTTAGTTCTTCATTGGGTACAAAAATGATCCAATTGTAAATTCTTTCTCAATACTTGTTTAGATATAAAGTCACCACTATGAATTGAGACTAATTATTAAATCAGCTGCTTACATTTATTGAGTACACAAATTGTGTTGGAGCTGTCCAATAATTCATCCTAATTATCATTGTTTATGAACTTAGAATTTGATTTTAAAAAAAACAAACACTGACCAATAACGCATCAAAATGTTTGAGGCCAAAAGAAATCAAAGAGTATGTACTAACCTCGTCTAAATTGGACTCTACGAGTTCTAGTGGAGTCATGTTTTTGTTGTTGAAAACTTGCCTTTTTGCTACTCTTTCGTGGTTCCAAAGCCTAGTTGTCCAGTACTCAAAACCATGAGACATATGGAGAGGTGTGTTGCCTCCATTGTCTTTTTGATTTATAAGATGTCTTACCCAGGACTTATCAAAGATAAGATCCACCACATTTTTTCTCTCCATATCTACGGCAATGTGAAGAATATTTTGCCCTCTACTATTGACTGCCTCCCAACAATCTGTACAGTATGACAAAAACACCTCCATAGAACTACATTTCCATGTTTTGCAACAATGTGAAGAGTTGTGTTCGAACTATCCTCGTCTGCGATCGTTGTGGACGCTATTGATATATCCATCTCTAGTAGTTTTATGGTTGGAGCCTTATGTTTAAACAACTACTAGAGATGAATATATCAATAGCTCCACAACGACCGCAAACGAGGATGGTTCGAACACAGCTCTTCACATTGCTGCAACACAAGGACATGTAGATGTAATGCATGTGCTTTTTTGTCATACCATCTTGATTGTTGGAAGGCGGTCAATAGTAGAGGGCATAATGTTCTTCACATTGCCGCTGATTTGGAGAGAGAAAATGTGATAAAATTTATCTTAGATAAGTCTCGGTCAAGGCATCTTATAAATCAAAAAGACAATGAAGGCAACACACCTCTCCATATGTATCATGCTTCCGGTTACTGGAAAACTAGACTTTGGAAGCACAAAAGAGCAGCAAGAAGGAGGTTTTCAACAACAAAAACATGACCCCAATAGAACTTGTAGAGTTCAATTTAGATGAGGTTAGTACATACTCTGTGAATTCTTTTGGCATGATTAGTCAGTGTTTGTTTGTTTAAAAGTCACATTCTAAGTTCACAAGCAATGATAATTAGGATGAATCATTGGACAACTCCAACACAATTTGTGTACTCAATAAATATAAGCTGATTTAATAATTAGTCTTAATTCATAGTAGTGACTTTACATCTAAAAAAGTCTTGAGGAAGAATTTACAATGGAATCATTTTTGTACTCAATGAACTAAAATACAATTTTCACAGCTATTATACATAATTTTATTGGATTGTATACCATCAACTCATCTAAAAATTTATGATACTGATAATTTTTAGCTAGACTCTCGTTTATAAGCAAGATAAACATGTGTCCTTTGATAATATATTAGGTTGTTAACCACCAATAATTTAAAAACTTAAGCTGTTAGAGAGAGATAACTCTATTATTTATATCACTAGTACATGCCCGTGCTTCAAAACTTTTGAAATTTTAACTTCTATCTTTTGCAAGGTTTGAGCGAAAAATTTTAACTTCTAGATCGTCTTATCCGTGTCGAACATGCGAGGGGCACATCACGATGACCAGGATCAACCATACAAAACTCAAGAAATCCAAGTAAATTAGTCTAGTTTCAACTAACGAAATGGGAACGTATAATCCGATCACTACTTCAAATTTTTAAAAAAATCATGACGATGTCACTTGAAAACTCTTTAGATCCCCCACCATCACTCACAAACACGCACACGCACACCCCTAGAGCCCCAAATATCTCAGGCCAGCCTGTCCACTTCAAAAGTAAAAAATTTAGAACTCCAAATGCAAATTGTGTATCAACGACATTCACCAAACTAAAAAAAACCAATGAGATCATTGAAACATGAAAGCATAACACCCTTGAAACATGTATCTGACATTCTTCATGATTAAATCTTTAACTCAGAAGTTTTCAAATTATAACACCGCAGTAAATCAAAATAAAAAGGGATTTTCCTAGTCACTGGAATGGCTCCATTAAACCACAAATTAAAACCAATGAGATCATTAAAACAAAAAGGGACTTCTCTAATTATATCGCTTGCTTTTTCGACCAGGAAAGTGTAGCAAAAAAACACACTGACCTTGAGAGTGGCTGGTTGATGATTTTGATGTTGGCTGTGTTGGTGTTCTTCCTAAAAAACACCAAAAAAAAAAAAAAAGGCAACTCAATAGAAAAAATAAAAATCAAATTGATAACATCAGTTTTCTCGATTACACTGAGCTTTAGAGATGAGGTTTACATGTTCACCAAGAAGGAATGGCTTGTCGTTTGAGTACACAGCGACACAGAAGGGATGCGGCTGGGGCACGCTTATTTAAGAAGGTGCAAGTTCACCAAAAATACAAACCCATCGGAATTTGCTTTAGCGTAAGGGATGCGGTAGGAAACATCTGTGTAGCTTAGATAGAAGTGAAAAAAGGGTTAAAAAGTTAGAAACAGAACAAATAGAGATGAAAGAGAAGAAATTTTAAAGCCACTCCAACTGGTACTGCAATCCACATGAGGAAACACTGCAAATTGACATGAGAAAGGGCAAAGAAAAGTTTTGGGATCATAGCTCCTAAGATCAAAATTTCAGTGATTTGCATATACAATCAAAAGTAAAAACTAATATTCACCAAAACCCAAAGAAAAGAAGAAACAGAATCCTCAATATTCAGAACTACTGGTACTACTACTAAACTTCCAACAAAGTAAAACTCACACCGGAAGAAGACAGAAAAAATGATGAAAAAAAATAAGCAAAACAATGAAACAATCCTCATTAGCCCACTTCTTGGTGAACTGATTAATGTGGTTACATATGAATAGAAACTATCACTCAAGCTTACACATTACAAAATTAAATAAAAGCTCTCTTAATTAATGCGTTCACAGAATAGAAAAAATGCTATTACTCATAACTAATTATCCAAACCCATGTTTTTCTACAAAAAGAAAAGTGCATACCTAGATCATCCGGAGAGAGGGAGAGAGAGAGAAGATATATATTTTTAGCGATATAGAGGTTTATATTCAAGATGGGAGAGGGAAACTTTGTCGATTTGGCGATAGGGTCTGCATCAAACCCAAAAACACCACGCTTGATAGGAGTAAAAATACCACTCCTGGTCTCTATTTTTCTTGATGGGAGAGGGACACCTTATCGATTTATGCAGCAAAGAAGAAATAGATATATCGGATGCACAGAAGAAACAAAAAACAATGCATACCTTGGTAGAGGAGTGATTTGGAAATGTTGATAGCGAGGGAGGGATCATGAACGCTGATAGCGCGAGGGCTTCAAATGGTGATAACAAAGCATCCCGGTGATTTCGAAGAAGCCATCGGTGAGTCAGAAACATGACGCCTTTTGAAAGGTCCCCAAATGTTTGAGAGAGGAGAGGGAGAGGGGATGAAAATCGCCGTTCATGGATGCTCCCAATAGATAAACCTGAAGGTACACCAATAATTTCTCATGGTTTATTCGGTAATAAAAATTGGAAACTTAAATATGAAATCCACATACCTTCAGGACTGGCTTTCAGAAGTTTCCGGTGACCAAACCTTGAAGAAACGAGAGGTTTCTCCGGCGACGGCATAAGATACTCCGGCTAAATCTCCGACGACTTAATCGGCATGCACCGGACTATCTCCCAATTTGCTCCTCAAATTAGGGAAGGAGGGTGTTTGGGGAGCTTGATGATGATGCTCTTAGAGCATCCGCATCAAACTCTTTACAGATACTTTTTTCATAATTTGAGGAACAAATCCTCTTAATAATCCTTACATAAGGCTTCCTATTCCTTCTCTCTATTCTCCAAAATGAATAGTGACTCCTTAGTTTTAGGATGTCACTATTCACTCCTACTATTTTATTTTTATTTTTTGTTCATTTCTTTCTCATCCCCTATAACATTTAAATTAAATATAAAAAGAAAAAAAGAATATTTTAATAGAATAGAGATAGAATGGAGAGTCTAATGCAGGAGACATTACAAAATATGACTCCCTAAAATAAAAAAGTGAGATTTTTCTCTAATTTGGAGAAAAAAATGAAGAGGCTGATATGGATGCTATTATATGCATATTCCTACTAAAACGATTCAATTTCCACACCGAAAGAACAAAATCACTACTCACTAAAACACCACCAAAACTGAAATGGGGAAAAACAAAAAACTTATAATAACAATGCCAAATAACTGAATAACTTATAATAACAATGCCAAGTAACACCCAAATTCAGAGGGAGAGAGAGAGAAACAAATCAAGCCATACAAAACGTGAACTCATCAAATCCTATTAGGCAATTTGGGTAGATTCAACTTGGTAAGGCAACTTGATTTGGATAAGCTGGTTGTGGGAGGACATTTAAGCCTAAAGCAGAGATATAGGTGATCTATGGAGCTACTTATAAATCTTCACTTCATGGAGGGCAATCGTGGAGGCTTCTCTACTTGTCCTACAGCAGTGTGGCCTCTGGATAGTAGTTTGGTTTGGAATTGATTTCATAAATCATAAAATTGGCTCTGTTCAAAAAAGGTCAGCTGAAAAAAATAAAAAACAGTGGCGGTTTCTTCCGAAGAGATACAAAAAGAAGAGAAAATTAGATCAACACAGAAATTCAAGATTTTTCAAAAGCCCTCATTTGAATAATCAATAATGAGATACTTTTAGAGGTGGTTCAGAAGGATTTGAAGCACACAATGCGTTGGAAACCTCTGTTGTTTCCTCAGTTTGGAACTGGGAAGAGCTCTCTCGGCCAGAGTTGAAGGGAAGACTGCAGAGAGAGAATGTGAGAGACAGAGAGAGATATGAGAAGGGACTACATTCGGGTTCCACCTCAAACCGAAATACGAATATCAGGTCTGGCTTTACCCCACTTCTTCCCTTTGCTCCTTCGTTAACAGTAGCCCACTCGTTCTGAAACACAAAGTTACATTCTCCACTGATTTCACATCCAAAAGCAACAAAATCTTACCCAAACTCAACCCACAATGATTTAAGAACCATTGGAGATGCGTGGTGGAGAATTAAGGTTCGACCATTATTGACTTGGACCTATAGAAAAAGAAGCCAAGACAGAAAATCAAAGAAATGAAAACATTAGTCTCTCAGGTTGAGAAAAAGGAAAAACAGACAAAATCCAAACAATTAAAACAGAAGCAAAGAGCAATCCTAAAATGTGAGCGCGTTGGTGGTGCAGGGTAAGAAGCCGTACGGAAGGGGTTGAGGCGAAGGAGCAGAGGCTACGAAACAAAGCCGTCGTTCGTGCCGCCGGAGATGAGATCTACGCCGGAGTAGCCGTCAGTGATGAGGAAGGCGAGCAGTGGTTGGTTAGCCATGTATTACAGTTATTGATGACATCCATCTCCTTCCGTACAACATCCCCTTCCTAACCCTGTCGTACGTCGGCAAACTCTCTATCGCCGCCCAACTCCGGCGACTGCTCGCCGGAGATGAGATCTACGCCGGAGTAGCCGTCAGTGATGAGGAAGGCGAGCAGTGGTTGGTTAGCCATGTATTACAGTTATTGATGACATCCATCTCCTTCCGTACAACATCCCCTTCCTAACCCTGTCGTACGTCGGCAAACTCTCTATCGCCGCCCAACTCCAGTGGCGCCTTTTGGGTTGTGCTTTAACTCGACGAATATTGGCAGCACCCGAGTGGGACCTGCTGTACCACAAATTAATCTTGTGTTGCAGAGTGAGAGTGTGTATTGGAGGATTTTTGGGGCGAATTCGATGGTGCAAGTTAGTGATGACACTTTGTGCTTAGGATTTGTGGATGGAGGTGTGAATCCAAGGACGTCAATTGTGATTGGGGGGCATCAGATTGAGGATAATTTACTGCAGTTTGATTTTGCTGCGTCAAGGCTGGGGTTCAGCTCATCACTCTTCTTCAGACAAACCACATGTGCCAACTTCAACTTCACATCCAATGCTTAAAGAGTTTCAATCCATCGGTTACTTTGTACCATAAAATTCAAAGAAAAGTGTCTACAGTGTAATGTGGCGGCACTGCATTGGTCCAAGTGGAGTGTGGCATCCGTTACACCGCGATATTCTGAAGACTTTTTTGGGTAAATTATTGGATGTGTTCTGTTTCTCTGCTTGTTTTTACTACATAATCATATAATGCATAAATAATGGCCATGATTGTGTGAGATCACCTCACAGATGCCTCACAGATGTATTCTTTTTGTCTCGTGCAACTTGTAATGAGTTTTGGTGAACAAAATTCTGTAAGTTTCTTTTGCTTATGGGGTGCTTTACTGAGTGTAGTTTTGGGTAATTGAACTTTCTTGTGTAATTGAACTTTGTTGTATGGATGATTATCCAGTTTGATGCAATCTTTACGATGCTTTTATGAACATTGCCTCTTTAGTAGCAAGATTTGTCATCTTCGCCAGTGACGGCATTGCATTGGTCCAGGTGGAGTGTGGCCTCTATTACACCCGCGGCTATTCTCAAGACTTTTTTGTGTTTTGTTTCTCTGTGTGATGTCAGCAAAATTTAAATTATCGTCTCGTGTTAAAGAGGAGATTAATAAAATATAATTGTATGTATGCATTGCTCTTAGTAAAATTAAAGTTACAGTCTCGTGAGGAAGAGAGATTAGTAAAGTATAATTGTGAGCGAGCATTAATCTTTGTAAAATTTAAATTGCGGTCTCCTGCGGAAGAGAGATTAGTAAAGTATAATTGTATGCATGTATTGATGTCACCAAATTAGTATAATTGTACGCATGTATTGATGTCACCAAATTTTTAAGGGTAATTTACATACAACTCCTTTTATTTATCACTTGGTTTTATTTAACTCTTTTTATCTTTTAATTGTCCCAATATACCTTATGTTTTTTTCCAAATATAACAATCGATTCTTTTTGGGTTGACGTATTTAGAGGAGAATACGGTAAGTAATCATGTGTGCGTCAATTTAAGAGGGATCAATTAGTACATTTGGAAAGATAAAAGGTACGTTGGGATAATTGAAAAATAAAGAGGATTAAATGAAATCGAGTCATAGATAAACTTTTTTTTATGTAAATTAGCCACTTTTTAATTGTCTCATGAGGTCTTCAAAGCTTCTAAGAGAAAGTCTAGAAACACAATCTTTCGTGCACAAATTAATTCAGCCATAGATGTACACGTGAGATTCTTCAAAATAATTTTAGCCCTACGTGTTTGACAGCACTGAACACATCTGCGTTAAGATTTATGCACGAAGGATGTATACGTAGACTTGTCTATATATTATATATGCCTTATTTACATTCAGGTAATTAATGCCAAGAATACAAATGATCCGAATACATTCGAACACAGATGTGTCTGAAACCGTTATATGCACGTAAGACTCTCAGCAATTTGTACACTTCATGTGCGTCAAACGATTTCAAAAACATGTATCTCCGAATGTGCACGGAATATCTGCATTTTAAACTTTTTGTTTACATTCTATCTTAATAATAAGGCCCAATTTGGCCTAACTTAATTATTCATAATCAAGTTTTGCTTCTATTCAAATTTTTTTCGCATTTGTTGTTTTGGCTTTAATTTTTTGTGGATTATTAGTCTGTCTTGATGAGACGAATCTAAAAAGTATAAAATTATGTTCAAAAGTTAAAAAAAATCACTAAATGTAAGGACCGTCCCTGTCATATAATTATTTTTGTTGTATATTATTGTAATAGTGAGACTTGGGGTTTAATTGAGTACAATAGTTGTTGGGAGCTTAATTGAAGAATTATGAAACTTGAGAAGAAAAGTGTAATTAACCAAAAGATTGGTATAAAAATCAGATTTTTATTATAACTATCTAGTACTTTCTCCATTTCTCTCTCTCTCTCCCGATCAAAATTTTTCTCCAAGTTTTCCCTCTTCTTTAACTTGCCGATTTGGAGTTCTTCCAACGAGAATTGGCCAAAACACAAAACATCAACGTTGTTCTACGCGTCGAGGGCTTCGAGTCAAGTCCGGAATTGAGGGTGCTTGTGTTCAACCATTTTTTTCCGGAAATTTCTTGGAAGTTCGATTTGGAGGTAGGGTTTTGCTAAAATCTTGATTTTTAGATGTTTAATGCCCTTATGTATCGTCCTTCCTTTGTTTTACGTTTATACATACATGATATTGAGGTTTGGGGATTGTATAGTTGAGTTGTTGGGGCTGTTTTTCCAGAAACTTTGGGTAAATTTTATGAAGAACACGAAGAACGCAAAACAAGAAAAAGAAAGAAACAGAATCTGAAAATTTTATGTACAAGTCGGCACTGTTCACAGTTTTCTAGTCACGCCGAGGCTGAATTAGGAAAAAATAAAACTGTAGAGTTGTAGCTCGCGGAATTCTATTAAATTTTCATATATAAAACGCCTTAATTGGAGTTCGGAGTAGAAAGTTATGGCCGAAATACTAAAACTGTATAAACCGAGTAAAAACCTTCGGGACTGTTATCTGGCAGTCTTACTCCCGAGTTTGTCCAGAATGTTTGAGAAGTTAGATTGACTCCAAATTTTACAGTGACGTAGCTTAAGGTCTTAGCTAAATTTGGACACTTGAACGAACAAATTCTAACGGTTAGATCTTCGTACATCGCAAGTTTAGTAAACTGTGACAGATTCGCTACCTTATTTTATTTGGCGTTTTTATCCTAATTACGGGTTGCTTTAGACTTTATATTAAACATGAAAGTCGTTCTTAATAACTTGAAGTAAGATTCTGTTAAATTTCATGAATTTTGGGTAGATGTTGGTATGTCTTTTTGTTAGACTTGTAAACAGATAAAAATCGACAACATTATAATGAACATGTGTAGTAATTCTTTACCCGTTAAGTTTTATACTTGTTAAATATGCATGAGACATATATGTGATTAAGGTTTGTTACTTTGGAGAGAATTTGTGAATACTATTTTGGCCATATTTGGGGACAAGGAGTTCATCTTGGTTAGTTAGGTGACTTGTATAGAAATCAAGAATTTTCATTATTAAACCGGTACCTTTAATGGATGGTTAGATCGATTGTGTACATGTTCGGGTCTAGAATCGGTGGTTTAGTGGTCATGTGGTTCTAGGTTGATTGGTGTTCGGTTTGGTCTTGCATACTTTTTGGGTCAGAAACAGGTTTTGAGTCATTCTTGGAGACGTGTCAATGTCGTGTTTGTCGGTGTGGTGGTGAATCTTTTGGATTTCGGTTCGGATTATGAGTGTTGTCTTGGTATAGAAACATGTTAGTAGTCGTTGATTGTGTAATGAGACAGTTGTGAGGTATGCGTCATAGTTGTGGACCGTGTCGTTGTAGTGATATGTGTCACAGTGGTGACGTATGAGAGGTCATGTGTCGAGATAGTGACATGTGTGGAGTCTTGTGTTGAGACGGTGACATGTGTCTAGTCATGTGTCGTGGCAGTGATATAAGTTTGGTTAGTTTCGATTACTCATTTGCATCTTATATGACTTGTGTTAATAAGGTCTGCGTCCACTTCAGCTATGAATTATTTTGCTTACAATTATCAATTGTGTACTCTTTTTATGAGTTGTGGTTTGATTGATTGGAAGGATTATGGATTAAGAATATTTGTGAAATGTGTTTGAGATTCGTATTACAACAGCCTTGTAAGCCCTACTCCTGGGCTAATGTGGGAGTGTAAGCCCTGCTCCTGGGCTAATGTGGGAGTGTTGCCCTTACTCTGGGTTTATTATATATTGCTCACATATGGGGTATGTGGGTGTATTTATTTATATCATTAGAAGTCTATGATATTGGGTAAAATCTTGGTTGGTTGTTATATTCATGTTTGGCTTGGAGCCATTTTCATGTATTGATGATCTTAGCGATGATATGCTTATTGCCTTAGTGGCGTAATGGAATTGGCCTTAGTGGCGCTTTTATGGGTATTGCCTTAGTGGCGTTATAGCTACTGTCTTAGTGACGTTATGTGATTTAGCTCGGGGCCGATATATATGCAAATTTGTAATAATAGATTATTGATGAGAAGGGTGTATCGTGTCATATGTATTGGATGGGAGATGTGTCGTGTATTCGATGTGTCGGAAAGGAAGGTGTGTTATGTGTCCTATGTAGTGGTTAGTAGGATGTGTCATGTGTCATATGTGTTGGATAGGAAGATGTGACGTGGAACTTGGTGTGAGTCGTGTAGGGTGTATGTATTGTGTAAGTCAGAGTATCAATATGAATAAATCTTTTGCGAACTGTATACTTTTGTATCAAAGAAAAACCCATTTATTTGGATATAATACAGGGTTTAAACTTCTTTAAATCAGTTGTTTAGCATGTTATCCTATACGAGTTTCGGCTTATGTTGTGTTGTTAAATCTATTTCAGGTTAAGTTGTGGAATCAATGGAACAGGAGCTCTAGATATGTGTTTAAATACTCATTTCAGTTGTAAGGAATTGTATATCAGTTTTTATAAGGCGTTGTGGCCTATGTACAGTTTATCAGTTTTTTTAAAATTGGGATTAATATAATAATTTATTTACTATAGTTTGTATTTAAGTTGTATGATTTTATTTATTGGGATCATATGTATGGTTTATGTTTATGCTCAATTCATACCTCGAAGAGTGGGGTGTGACACTAAAGACGAGGAATAAGCGCAAAAAAATTCTGTTTTGGATTATTTTTGTCTTTTCTAAACTTTTTCAAATTTGGTCCAGTATTTATAACTTTTTCGAAACCTCTCGTCAAGACGAACCAATAATCCACAAAAAATTGACAAAATACAAAAAAATTTCAAATAAAGACGAAACATTAATTAAATAATCAAGTCAGTTCAAACCTAGTCATGACTTTTTCTTCTTCCTTTCTGTTGTTTCCCAAATCTGTTCGGAATTGCATTTGAGTATTTTAAAATAATACGAATTTTACGTGTATTAAACGATTTCAAACACATCTGTATTCTTACTCTTTAACGGTGAAATTAATTTTGAAAAAGTAGAATTGAACGAAAAAATCGAGATTCGATCAATTTAAAGTAGGGTTCAAACGGTTTCGGTTTGATAATGTAATTTCTTTAGATTTCTCAGTCCGATTACGGATCTTTGAAATTTTTTCCTCAACCGAGTCCAACAGATTATAAATAAATATAAGATATCAGTTTATCATTAGAATGGTAGCTTTTGACTTTTTTTTTGTTTATACAATTTTTTATTTTTTTTATTCTATCTTTTTCTGTTAATGTCCGTATTCTTAATCAGGCATCTAACTCTTTAATATTCAATACTCCAAAATTATTTTTTACATTTTTACTCGCATGTGGTTTGATTAGACCTATTTTTAGTCAATCCAAAAGCTCCATAAATCAAGACCAAATAAACCACACTTGATATGGTATTTCTCCTTTAGTAATTTTGATCGTGATTGATTTATAAAATATTCACCCCAAACCGATCAGTTTCGGGATTACGTACTCCAAAATTGACAGAAGACGAATTGATTTAACTCCTACTTATGAATAGTAATGGTATTTTTACGATTTCATTATTTTAGTATATTACAAAACTAAGTTACTTTTTATACAATTCTAAATAGTTAAATAGTTCTAAAAAAATTCGAAAATTTTGGTATCCAAATATGCTTTGTTTTTTCATTACTTAAAAAAAAAAAACGACTTTAAATTTTGAACTATGATAATAGAACGGAGGAAAATATATTCAAAATCATCCAGTATACGTGAAATCTACTAAATGATGAAGAATTTTACATGCACTGGACATATTAAACTGCAAAAATCATGATGTTATGCCTACATTATTTCTCTGAATTTATTTAATCTTCATTTTATCTTATACCACTTTATTAAAAAGATTTTAAAGACAAAAAAATGTATATATTAGGAGAAAAATTGATTTATTATGGTGTACGGGGTCAACCTTTGGACAAAAAGTTTGAAGGAAACCCGGTTTGCTTCCCAAAACCCTCACTTAACCCAGAACAAAATTCAATAGACGTTTTTTTTATAGTCGAAATATCTAATCAGTTTTAGAATTAGTTCCAACCTAATACCAATTAGTTTTCGAAAGACTAATAGACTTCTCATTAACTTCACTCATTTTAATTTGCTCTTATAATTTAAAAAATTTAATGTGAATTTGACAAAAAATTTTAAAAAAATAATTGAAATTTAGTAAGATTAATACTACTTAAGTTAGGAAAAAAAGGATGAAGAGAAAGTTTGTGCATATAACCTTACGTGCACAAATCCGACACAGATGTGTCCGAAATCGTTTAATGTATGTGAAACTCAAAAATAATAAGAGCCTCATATATATCGGACTGCTCTTAACACATTTGTGTCTGAATATAAAGCCTATGCACACAACTTTATGTGTACAAATCTAGACACAAATGAGTTCAGAATCATTGGATTCACGCGAAACCTACAAGATAATGAGAATCTCACGTGCATCAAATGATTATAAACATAAATGCATCCAGATTTATGGACCAGGGATGCACAACAGCACCTGCTGCGAGCCAAAACGACGTTGTTTTGACGTACAAAATACTTTCCGAACAGTCAAATGCTGACCGAACAAAAATCGATCAGTGTTTTCCGTCAAAACAACATCGTTTTGGCTTGGCGTGCAGCAGAGGTTGCTGTGCATAATGCACAATGCACATAAACCTCCCCAATTTCCAGATTTATACATAACAAATTACATGTGTCTGAATCTGTACACGTAGGGCATGTTAGGATTTGAAAGGGCCCAAATCTCTGTCCCTCCCTTGTTCTCTTCTTTCTTGAGGTTCAACAACACATTCGCCATTTGTCTCGGCTCTTTCACCAGTTCAACCGGCGTCGTATTCATCGGAGGCAACGGACCCTACGTTCTCCTTCCCAACACCGATGCCTCAACCGGCCTTATCTGCACCCCTCTCCTCTTTAACCCGGTGAGCACCGCCGCAGTTTTCTCCAAAGGCGACGCCTCCTCCGACTACTTCATCGGCATAACAGCCATTCACATCAATCAAAAACCAGTACCGATCAAAATGTTTCTGTTATCCATAAATTGTAAAGGATATGGCGGAACCAAAATCAGCACCGTGGCTCCTTACACGATTCTAGAAGCTTCGATTCACAGAGTCAGGACGAAGTTTTTCATCAAACAACTCTCTCTTGTGCCCAGAGTGGCGGCGGTGCCGCCATTCACGGCGTGTTTTAACTCGACGAGTCTTGGCAGCACCCAAGCGGGACCCGGTTTGCCGCAGATTGATCTCGTGTTGCAGAACGGGAAGATCTGGACGATTTTTGGGGTGAATTCCATGGTGCAAGTTGGTGATTAGGCTCTGTGCTTGGGGTTTGTGGATGGAGGTGTGAATCTGAGGACTTAGATTGTGATTGGGGGCATCAGATTGAGGATAATTTGCTGCAGTTTGATCTTGATGCATTAAGGCTAGGGTTCAGCTCCTCTCTCCTATTTAGACGAACAACTTGTACTAACTTCAACTTCACATCCACTGCTTAGACAATTTTCAATACCTACTGGCTCGGGACAGTGTTGCACGTTAAAACAGTATTGTCTAAACGATTAGATAGTATTCGGAAACATTTTGATGGTCGAAACGCTATTGTTTTAGCGCGCAATATACTCTCTTGTACGGACCTTGAAAATCTTCATAAAAAAGGCTCTCTGACCCATATTTTCTCGTCTTTTGCAAAAGTCGTGTTATTTTTCAAACAAAATAAATATTACTTTTGAGTTATACCCGATTATATTTTAGTATTTATTTTAACGTAAGAATAAAACTGACATAAAGAGTACGTAGAAAAGTATGAAAAACGTTATGCACAATATTCGTCCATTGTTGCATCATGACCAGTATGTGAAGAAGTTTTTCTCATAGAGCTAGCTTTTGTATGTGACTAAGTTGAATCTCCATATTAAGTACTTTTTCTACATTACGTAACTAGCCAATGATGATGGAATTAATTAACGTGGTATACTAAAACTTGTCTCATAAAGTGGTTTCTTCTGTTACAGATATTGTTTGAAAATTTTCCAAGTTTGTATTATTGTTTCGAATAAATTTTCCGAATTTCGAATAATTGGCCTTGATTGTGTGAGGTGGGTATAGAGATGTACTATTTCTTTTGGTTGAATGTAACTTGCATTCCTAAAATTTTTGCACCAAGGTATATATCAAACACAGGCTGAGACCAGATGTATCTTGTCACGCCCCAAATTTCGGGGTATGATAAAATCATTTTAAAGAAATAGAATAAAATAAAACTTAAATACCAAGGAGCGTTCCCATTAAACAACCGACCAACACAACCTGTTTTATTACAACAATCTCTCTCAATGTACATTTGTTATTACATTGCATCTCAAATTTAAAAGCTTTACGTTGAACTGTACTAAACTATACTGTAACAAAAGACTGAGATATACATGCTTGACAGAAGTTAAGAAAGCATAATCCAATAGCTCAACTCTTGATAGGATCCACAGCTTTACCTGAAATTTTTTTTTTTTCAACAAAACATAAGCCGAAGCTCGTATAGGATAACATGTTAAACAATTGATTAAAAATTATGTTTAAAACTTATCTCATATCAAAATATATAAGTTTTTCCCTTCTTACAAAAGTATACAGTTCGTTGAGGTTCGCCCATACTAACTGACAAAAGAAAAACATGTGCGATACGAGCTCCCCATGCAACTCACATCAACTTCGACGTCACATTCCCCTATCCCACACACATGATACATGACACTTCCTTCTACTCAACACACAGGACACCCGTCACCGCGGACAACCAACACAACACATCAACAACAATACATAATCGTGACATGAAGTAGTTTGAAACATAAGTCACTTGAGACAACGCAAGTGGAAACATATAAGAGCACGAGAATGAGCACGACATTATTCTATAATCCCAAAACACAGTTAATTGATCATTAGACCGTATAGTCATTTCACGACTCGCGGTTTCCATCAACAAGTTACCATTAAACATTAAATCATCACACAGAGAGATAGAATAAATGGGAGCAATATTTGAGCGAGGGATAGCATATATATAATTTTATTGTGCACCAAAGTTTCTTAATCCATTCAATTCCAAGTCCACAAATGTCATGTGTCACCAATTGTCCGTAATATACATCAAAGTGTCATTCCTGGCACTCCCGAAGGCATTCCAGTACATTCCTGGCACTCCCGAAGGCATTCCAGTGCATTGTTCACATATGTCATGTGTCTCATAACGTTCGTGTCGTAAAACTGTGCACACAAGTCATAAAGTTCATCACTTTCACCTACTAGGCTCGAAATCCAAGTGTGTCACCATGCCAAAGAAAGGAAATATAGAAGGTTTTCCACACACACAAGTGTCCAAGTGTCCAAGCCAAAGAAAGGAAATATAGAAGGTTTTCCACACACACAAGTGTCCAAGTGTCCGAGTCATTTCACAAACCAAAACCCATGTTTTGGTTTTCTTTTAAAAAAAAAGGTTTCGACAAAACCTAAAAGGGGAAACCAAACCATTTATTTCATAGAAGAACCACCATCATTTTTCTTATTCATTTGGTTATAGAGATTTAATCCCTCTGCCGGGTTCTATAGGCCCCGCGTGCCTCTGCCGGGTTCAATAGGCCCCGTGCGCCTCTGCCGGGTTCGATAGGCCCCGCGCGCCTCTGCCGGGTTCGATAGGCCCCGCGTGCCTTCACCAAAATAAATTTTCCAGTTAATGGTATCCATGAAAACATATCTCATTATCCCCAAAACGTTCGTGGTAAAAAAAAAGAAATGGTATTAGTGAAGCGAATTCAATGGTTTATGAGGGGATAAACGCTAGGGAACCAATTAAACGTCAAAGGGTGATCAAAGGTCCATCACAAAATCGGGAAATGGCCGGAATTTTACCAAAAAAAATCTGCCATGAACAGTGAATATGCAGAATCTGCCCAAAAACAGTGGAAAAATGCATAATTTGGCATTTTCGGAGGGGAATACGCGTTAGGGAATCAAGTGAACATAAAAGGGGAATCTAACGGGCATTTCTGTGAATAGTGAAATTCGGCCATGAACAGTAAAAATGCAGAGAGCTGTGGTGAACAGTACCCGAATGCAGAATTTTGACATTTTTGGTGTAAAAATCCAACCCAATCACAATCTAGCTGGTTTAGGCTCAAATTTGAGATGTTACGCAACAATTAAGCATGAAGGGAGGCCAAGTTCACTCCCAATTTCATCAATCAACAAGAAATTTAAAGATCTAAGAATCAAATTATGGAACTATATCAAATTTGGGGAAACTTCGAAATTTAAGAATAACAACGCCCTAACCCGAACATATACCACACCTCATGAATATATAACTAGAAAGAGTAGAATTGGTTCACCTACACGCGCCTTAACCACAACACATGATCACGACTTAAGATATCCAACCATTCATGTATCACATTACAATGCCCCCGACTACTAGCATATTTTTATACCAAGACAATACTCAAAACCAAGTACGAACCCAACGGAAACACCACTATACCTAACTAAGGCAAACACAATGTCAACACGTACCTCCATGATTACATCAAGCTTGTTTCGAAGTCTAAAGTTATCCAATCCAAACCGAATACCAACTTAGAGTTACATGACCACACATATACCACTATCACAACACATGACTACCCACACTTCCTCATCA
The DNA here is from genome assembly GCA_019985065.2 of Arctostaphylos glauca. Lineage (NCBI taxonomy): Eukaryota > Viridiplantae > Streptophyta > Magnoliopsida > Ericales > Ericaceae > Arctostaphylos > Arctostaphylos glauca. The sequence goes on along the minus strand of JAHSPW020000010.1, from coordinate 29,150,618 downwards.
AAACCCATGACCCCCTAGAACCTCATATCACACCACACAACCCCACACATGTTCCGTTTCGCAATCCACGAGTACAACACAATACCCCATATGTCTCCTCAAACGAGTCCACAACTATGACACAATACTCCACGTTCTATTGCATGATTTAACAAATATATAAGAAAGAACGGATAAATTAAACCGTAAATGCCCATCACAAAGTTCTTGGTTTCCACTAGTCTATGAGTCCAACAAAAGGCACAACAAACCTTTCCCAAAATTCATAAGGATTTAACATAACCCCACTTCAAGGTATTATGAACAACTTTCATGCTAAACGCAAAATCTAAAACATGTCTTAAATCGAATAAACACACCAAAGAGAATCATACGTCCACTCTATCACAATTTTACGAAAGTCGCAAAATACGAAGATCTAACCGTCCGAATGTGTCCGTTCTTGTGTCTAAATTTAGCTAAGACCTTAGGCTATGTCACGGTAAAGTTCTGGGGTTAATCTAAGCTGCCAAAAACTCTAGAAAGACCCGGGAACTGGTCTGCCCGAAAACAGTCCAGAAACCATTCGTCCACAGTGAACAGTTCTGGTATTTTGGCCATAACTTCTTACTCCGAACTCCGATTGAGACGATTTATATATGAAACTTTAAGAGAATTTCGAGAGCTACAACTTTGTAGTTATACACGTTTCCCAATTCGGCCTCGAAGTGCCTCAAAACGCATGAACAGAACAGATTCGTGTTCTAAATTTCCAGATTTCGTTTTGTTCATGGTGTTCTTGGTGTTCTTGGTGTTCTTGGTAAAACCCATCCCAAAATCTCTGGAAAACAGCCCCACTGACTTCTTACTCCGAAATAAACATAGGATTCAAAACTAATAACAACATCACAATGCATTACACAACTTAAATCAAGAGTTTAACATGATTCCTACCTCAAATCAAGCTTCCAAGAAATCTTCTAGCCAAAAACCGATCTCTTCCATTACTCCGCGAGAACCATCAATCCCGGGCTTGATACGAAGCCCTCGTTGCGTAGATCATCGTTCATTCTTTGTGTTTCTTGAGATTCGGAGTGGAAGGTCTTCGATTTTACAAATTAGAGAAGGGGGAGTTTGAAAGTTTGAGAGTTAGGGAGAGAGGAGACATACGGCTGAGATTGAGGAGAGAGAGAGAATTGGTAAAGTGTAAAAAAATCTGATATTTATATTGAAAAAGGGGTAAATTACACTTTCTCCCCATACTATGCAACATGCCTAGATCAAGTACCACAATTATATTACACACACACATGAGCCCCAACTCATATTACCCAAACCATGCATTGTCAATTACATTCTCAAGTTCCGGATATTTAATTTAAAATAAATAATTTTCCGGGTCTTTACATATCTCAAGGAACTAATCTCAAAACATTTATCTCGCGATTCGTATAGGCACAAACCCTAACTATTGATATTTAATGTTACCGAACTAGTCGCTGAAACAACTTCATGGTCGGTAGAGCGACTTCATAAACAATCTCAATAGTGATATGAAGATTACAAGAAGAATTCCTTCCATTTCGTAAAACAGACGCTCTAGAAAAAAAAAATTTACAGCTCGATAAATAAGAAAATACATCGTTCGAGCATGATTTTGAACCGGAATTGTCAACCAAGACAGGGCGAAGCCTATGGAGCCTACAATCTCCCCCTTTGGCTCTTTCGGGGCAAAACAGTTACTTTCCAAGTTCTCTCAAAACAGGTAGAGCAATTCCTTCAGGAACATTATCAGCATTTTGTTCTTCGACTATGGTGGCTTAGACCATAAACAAATGTAGCCCCTGTAGCTCAGCATGTAGCAAAGCAAAACTTCTACAGCTCGACCTAGCCCACTATGTACATCAAGGCCTTTGTACTCAAGAACTCGCCTTAGATCGGCAGCGTGGGTAGCAGTTTCAACTCTTTCCTTGTTGAAGTTGGCATCTAGAAACACACAAATAACAAACAAAGCAATCATAATATTAGCAGAGATGGGAAATCAAAATGCAATAGAGTAAGCAAAATACTAACAGGGTTGCCCAAACCTTATAAGGACACCAAATCTTTGGTTCTCCAGTTCGTCTGGAGCGAACTCCCTGTTACCTACTACTACTAAGAAATCATCGTCGTTGCCACAATTTGAGCCATGGAGGTTGGTACCAATATTATGGCGTTTTGATCAGGACTTAAATGTAATACATATCAGAGTGAGGAAGAAAAGGAAATGAAGGACAGAATGAACCTACATAGAAGAGATGGTTGCTTTGAGCTGACGGTCGAGGAGATTGGGGATTTAGAAAGATGAAGGAACAAAGAATAGTAAATGAGAATTGGAAGATGAAGAAGAACAGTGATGAAATAGTGAGAGTTAAAAGGAAAGCGCAAAACTAAGTTTACATTTTAGAGAAAAGGGTTTATAACGTTTGAAATTCATAAGCGTGAGACGTATTGGTTTTCAAAAGGTTGCAACAGATGTTAATCGCATTAAATGCAATTGTACGGATTTCAAGTGACGGTTTGAGATGTTTATCTAAGAAGAAAATATTTATTATATGGATTTGGATAGTTTTGTCTACTCTAGTAGCTCAGCAAGGAGAAAACAAAGCTGGAGAGAAATTGAAGGAGATAAAACTTAAATAAAATTTATTGAGTTTTTTCTTATTAATTAAATCCAAGAATTTTGAGCTCGGTGTAAGGATGCTCTTGTTCACGTGCATGTTGCCGAAAACATTATGGTTTTACTGACCTGACAAAGACAGTTGGTAGTTTAGCCAACTTGAGAGAGACGGTTAACAGATAGGATAGAACACTAATTATGTTCCATCTGACTTAAAAATCGGAGTGTGGTGGGTTCTTTAACGGTGTATTATCTTGCAGATCACATGAATCAAAAGTGAGAAAGAGGAAATCAAGTGTTGCCATATATAACTGAGGTGATTATCTTTAAATATTTTTCAAACTTTGCAGCCAGTACTTTTGCAAACTTAGGCTGCTCTATGGCAAATAAGGACCATAACAAGGATTGACAGTACAAGCAATATCAGCGATTTTCATGTAACGTCTCATGTAAACCACTGACTCAACAACTTGTTCAAGCCCAACCACGTGGCCCAAAATGTTTAAGCCCAAGTTATTAGTAGTAGTATACATGGTTCATTATATACCCAAGATCATCCATGTAGACTTTCGATGTGGGATGAGATGTCACAATCTTTCCACCTTTAAGACCTTGCGCCCTCGCAACAGGTTGAACACTAGAGTCACCACGGCCTAACCCAGGATCTGTTCCCTAGTGACCGAACAAAGTCTCGATTCCACACTCGATCGTGTACACAGATCGCTCTGATACTATTTGAACGCTCCATGTAAACCACTGACCCAACAACTTGTTCGAGCCCAACCACATGGTCCAAAATGCTTAAGGCCAAGTTATTTGTAGTAGTATACATGGTTCATTATATACCCAAGATCACCCATGTAGACTTTCGATGTGAGATGAGATGTCACATTTCAAAGCATTCCTGTAATAATCCCATAAGCATGGTATCCTTTGTATTTCTATGCATCAATATCTCACTTTTTTTCTTTTGATCGAAACAGAGATATATATTAGGTGAGGGAAAAGGATTACAGATGGCCTACACATAGGCTTGAAATCTTCAAGCTATGAATCACATCCAGTCTGCAGTTGAAATTCGCAATCAATATTACTTGTAGATCGAATTTGGCTTTGATCCATTTTCCAACATTCCATTTGATCAATGTCTCACTTTACAATGATGATGATAAGGACAAGCATATGCAAGAGCCTCTGTCATTCTTTTTTTTTAAAGGCAAAATTTTTTTTATTTATCATGAGATAAAAACATAAAATTCTTACAAATAAGTAGAGCACCGCATAGAGTGAGCGTCGAGGAATAAACATCGATCATTCTAGTGCTGCAATTTGCAAGAAACTCAACCTACTTTCGGCCTCTACCATTCTTATGCTTGCCATATATGATGATTGCGTTTAACGCAGCCATGTAAGCAAACTCTTTCCTTTAATTTGCATGGCTACTTGTGCTATTGTTGGCATCACATTTTTCATTTATTTTCTTGAACTCGAAAACCGTTTTTTACAGGAGAAAAAACTCTTGAGACTCCTCAAAGTGTTTCATTCAAATGTCTTAATAAGTCATTAATACGGCACCTAGATGTGCATTATAGAAAAAGCTCTTGAGACTCCTTAAAGTACCTCATTCCAATGCCTTAATAAGTTATCTACGCGGCACCTCAAAGTGCAACATAGAAGAGCTCTAGAGGCTCCATAAAGTGTCTCATACCAAGTGCCGCGTTACCTCTATAACTGCATCGATACACCCGGCACTATGACCTAGTGCTCCAATAGGTCTCTTATTGAGACAGTTATGACACTACAAAAAAATATAGATCTCCAACGGTTTTTATCCCAACGGTATAAATAACCGATACTATAGGTAGGAAATAGCAACGGCTTCAAAGCGTTACTAGAAAGGGGTCTTTAGTGATGGCTTTTTGTAGACTGTTACTGTATTTTTAATTTTTAGCTACGGTCCAACATAAACCATCGGTATAGCCCACGAAAATGAACCACTATTTTTAATTTACTGTAAGTGAATCCCTCAAAATAACTTTTAATGCTTAAATTTTAAGCATTTTATCAAATTATTTATCTTTAATTATTTATCTTTTACAAACTGTTCTAATTTTGCCAAAGTTTGTCAATGTCTGGGCCTTGGGCCTTGGGCCATTTTGTTTTATTTACCTTTTAACACAAAATACCCATTTTCTTTTATACCTTTTAACCCTACTCTTATTTCCAAGCCACTACCACCGCCTCTCTTTCTCCCTACCAGATCTCGCCATGGCCCTCTCTCTCTCTCTCTCTTCTCTCTCTCTCTCTGGCAACAACTATCTCGCGACGACTTTCTCTTGCAGTCTCTCTCTCTCTGCAGCGACGAATCTCTCTCTTGCGATTACTGAAGCGTGAGAAATCTAGAGCTCCCAGTGAATTTGGATCTCCGTAGCCAGTAAGTTATCCATTTCTTTCTCTATATTTTCCTATTCGTATGTATCTAACCAGTTAGGTTTCGCTTTTCTCTTTTTGGAGTATACCTATGGTTTCTGTATTTTTTCGTGGTGAGGTTCCTCTGTTGATCTTCGCCATGGATTGAGGCTTTAAGCCCCAGCTGAATCATGTGAAGTCTTTTTGTTTTTTGTGATTGTTGTGTTTTGTTCTGGTTTTCGTGTAGTAATAGAGTGTCATTCAAGTTTTGGAGCTATAAGTTTGGTATGATTCTGGTTGAAAGAGTAGTTTCACACTGGATTGCCTAAATGTTTTGGATTAAAGTTAAATAAGCAAACTAGCCAAGTAGGGAATGATGTGTTTGTCTTGCGTAGGTCCTCGTGGCCGGATAATAAACTTGAAAGATAGTAGATTCAATCCTACAGAAGGATAATATAGTACCAGAATGGAAAACAATTTCTTTTGAAACAATGATGGCTCACCAAAACAAAGAAACAATTCCACTACAGAAGGATAATATAGTACCCGGTATTTTTTGGCTAGATAGAGCTGCAAGTGCTACATATATATTTTCAGGATCTTGAGGTTGAAAATCAAGAACCAATACCTACAAAACAAAGAAATATGGTTATTGGAGAGTTTCCAGATCCAAGATGGATACAAAGTGTCAAAGCCGAAATGACAAATACAAATTTTCCATACGAGTGTGGATCAATTAAAGCCAAAAAGATCTGCAAACAGAAAATATATTCATCCAGCAAAAGCAGGTTGAAGAAAGAAAATAAAATTTGTTTATTTTTTATTGGTCAATAATGTTTTGAAAATTTTAGGTATATAATTTTTACTTATTAGATTTTTTGTTATATATTTGCATATTCATAACATCACTTATGTTAGACATATTGATTCTAAAAATTTAATCTCTATTTCCAAACAAAAAATAATAATTTACAGTTTTTGAAAAACCATTTCCAAAATTAGCATGCTTTGAAATTTAACAACCATTTATGGGAATGCAATCATCATTTCTTTTTACTATTTTGTAACTGAAACTCGAGCTATACAAATGTAGGATTATGGGAATGCAATCATCATTTCCTTGTATTCAGTCCATATAAAGTTTTGCATGCTCTGATTTTAATTGAATTTTGAATTCTCTACAAGTTGTCCCCAAGGCACGTCTCTGTAACTAAGCATCAACAAAATCATATTTATATATGTGGTATATTCTGGATTTAGGAATTGTTTGGCAGAGAGAGTTGGCATGTTATGGCCACAAGTGTCATATGCCTTTTGAAAAAGTTAGTGTATTTCAATACAATTTTACAATTGAGTTTGGTTTAATTATATTATTAAATTATTTGAATATCTGTACTTGTGATACTTTTGAGATTTTCTTTCTTGAAATTCCGGTACTTGTGATACTTTTGAATCTCTGTATAGTTGCATTTTGAGTTACTGCTTGTAATTCGTTCCCATCCTTCTTTAGAGAATTATGTTCCAAAGTCTTGCAAGTGGAAGAGCTTGAGCGACTTGACACTAAAATTGCAATGACATTATGCAACTTGGAGAGAATTTTTCCTCCCTCGTTTTTTACAATAATGGTGCATTTAGTTGTCCATTTGGTTGCTGAGGCTAAAATTGCTGGACCTGTTCAATACCGATGGATGTATTCAATTGAAAGGTACCTATTCCTTTAGTTTTGTTGAAATATTTTTTTGTCGTCCATTTTAATGAATTCATTGTAAAAATTATCCCATTCCGTTTGTAAGTGATATTTTGGAATTTAATAACTAACACTAGTATGGGCTAAATTTATTATTTGCAATGATAACAACTTAGTTTTGTATATATAGACAACACAAGGAACACATAAAGAGACAAAGTCGCCCTCGTCGTCTAAGTGATGAAGTTCTCAACAGGATTCACATGGAAAAGTTCTGTGATTGGTTTCGGTCATATGTAAGTATAGTACTACTAAAAATTGATTATTGAGGTTAGTATGCTGGTTTTAATGTTCAATATCAATGCCAGGTTGGAGTAATGGATGATACGAGGAAACAACAACTTACTCATAAAATCAAATGGCTTGCTCGAGGCCCAAACACTGAGGCTAGAAGATTCAAACGTTATGTTGTTAATGGTTTCAAATTTCGAGTAAAAAGTAGTGACGAAACCAAGAAAACTCAAAATAGCGGGGTGTGTGTGGCAGTTGAAGGAGGAACTTTATACTATGGCGTTCTATCAGATATTATAGAGTTGAATTATTTTGACAAAATGAGATATGTCTTATTGAAATGTGATTGGGCAGATGTCAATACAAGCAGGGGCCACAAGATAGATGAATATGGTCTTGTTCTTGTGAATTTCTCACGTTTGATATATACAGGAGAGCGGTTAATTGATGAACCATTTATTTTGGCTTCTCAAGCTTCACAAGTTTATTATGTGAAAGATGCAAGAGATAAGGAATGGCTCGTTGCAGTTAGAACGAAAGCTAGGGATGTGTTTGATGTTGGTAACGGTGAAAGGGAAGAAGACGATGTTGGAACATATTATGATAATGAGCCTTATAATCTGATAGTTGAGGACATGACTGTGGATGGAAGCGAGAATCTTGATTGGTCTAGAAATGATGGAATCGGGACAAACCAGAGAGAAATGAGAGTTAGAAAGAGGGACAGAGATTTCTAGAAAAGGAGAGATTCTGCCGTAGGAGAAGGACACCGGAACACCGCCATTCAACACCGTTTTTCACCGGAATTGCACACTAAGGTAGAAACACATACCTTGCAACCTTAGTTTTATGCAATTTGTAGATATTACGTGAAATATTTTTAATCTGCACGTTCACTATTCATCTTCAACCTTAGATCGTTCAATTAGTAGTTTTATCGTGTTAATTTTATGTTTGGAACTCGCTGATCCGAAACCAAACAAATCACCATTTTGACCCCGTTACTTTGCCGGAATGCGAGGTAGGATTTCATAACTACAACCCATAGATCGAATAATTCGTAATTTAATCGCGTAATATTGTTTTTGTTTTTTCTCCTCTTTTGCTTTTTGTCTCGTTAACTCACTGGTTTTGCAAACTCAACAATTTAACTAGATGTTGGAGCGACAATTAACTAGATGTTGGAGCGACAATTAACTAATAATTACAAATAACAATTTATGATAGATTTAACATAAATATGTAATATTCAAAATTATTCTCAAATTGGTTCCATATTACGCGTAATCATAACAATACATCGCAGCCTATATATTCCTGTGTTTCATGTTTTTGCACATCATTCATTTAAAGTTGATTATCTTTCAAACCAGACATCGGAATTGAGCAAGATCGGTGGCGTTGGATTCGTATCGTCCATATCCAGCTAAATTTTTTTACTTTCTAAATTTCTTATGCAAGAATTGTAATAACCTGATTTTTTTAAAATGTTATTCAATAATTCAGGTTAACATAATTATTTTGGCATTGCTTTAATTTTTTCAAATATATGACTATTTAGATTTTTTTTATATAATTAACTGCTAGTACAATTACTTAATTAGTATTTAACGTAATCTTTTACTATTCCTAAACTGTTTCTATCCACAAGCCTTGCTATTTGTTCTCCGTTTTTTATTCCTAAACTGTTTCTATCCACAAGCCTTGCTATTGGTTTTCCGTTTTTTATGCCTATTTGACTTCCAAAGCCAATTAAGCATTTTGATTTCCTTAAAATTCCCATTAAATACTCTTTATTCTCATGCCTATACAAGACAGTTACCATTCATCCTTTTACCACGCACAAACCAGAGAGAAATGAGAGTTAGAAAGAGGGACAGAGATTTCTAGAAAAGGAGAGATTCTGCCGTAGGAGAAGGACACCGGAACACCGCCATTCAACACCGTTTTTCACCGGAATTGCACACTAAGGTAGAAACACATACCTTGCAACCTTAGTTTTATGCAATTTGTAGATATTACGTGAAATATTTTTAATCTGCACGTTCACTATTCATCTTCAACCTTAGATCGTTCAATTAGTAGTTGAATCGTGTTAATTTTATGTTTGGAACTCGCTGATCCGAAACCAAACAAATCACCATTTTGACCCCGTTACTTTGCCGGAATGCGAGGTAGGATTTCACAACTACAACCCATAGATCGAATAATTCGTAATTTAATCGCGTAATATTGTTTTTGTTTTTTCTCCTCTTTTGCTTTTTGTCTCGTTAACTCACTGGTTTTGCAAACTCAACAATTTAACTAGATGTTGGAGCGACAATTAACTAATAATTACAAATAACAATTTATGATAGATTTAACATAAATATGTAATATTCAAAATTATTCTCAAATTGGTTCCATATTACGCGTAATCATAACAATACATCACAGCCTATATATTCCTGTGTTTCATGTTTTTGCACATCATTCATTTAAAATTGATTATCTTTCAAACCAGACATCGGAATTGAGCAAGATCGGTGGCGTTGGATTCGTATTGTCCATATCCAGCTAAATTTTTTTACTTTCTAAATTTCTTATGCAAGAACTGTAATAACCTGATTTTTTTAAAATGTTATTCAATAATTCAGGTTAACATAATTATTTTGGCATTGCTTTAATTTTTTCAAATATATGACTATTTAGATTTTTTTTATATAATTAACTGCTAGTACAATTACTTAATTAGTATTTAACTTAATCTTTTACTATTCCTAAACTGTTTCTATCCACAAGCCTTGCTATTTGTTCTCCGTTTTTTATTCCTAAACTGTTTCTATCCACAAGCCTTGCTATTGGTTTTCCGTTTTTTATGCCTATTTGACTTCCAAAGCCAATTAAGCATTTTGATTTCCTTAAAATTCCCATTAAATACTCTTTATTCTCATGCCTATACATGACAGTTACCATTCATCCTTTTACCACGCACAAACCAGAGAGAAATGAGAGTTAGAAAGAGGGACAGAGATTTCTAGAAAAGGAGAGATTCTGCCGTAGGAGAAGGACACCGGAACACCGCCATTCAACACCGTTTTTCACCGGAATTGCACACTAAGGTAGAAACACATACCTTGCAACCTTAGTTTTATGCAATTTGTAGATATTACGTGAAATATTTTTAATCTGCACGTTCACTATTCATCTTCAACCTTAGATCGTTCAATTAGTAGTTGAATCGTGTTAATTTTATGTTTGGAACTCGCTGATCCGAAACCAAACAAATCACCATTTTGACCCCGTTACTTTGCCGGAATGCGAGGTAGGATTTCACAACTACAACCCATAGATCGAATAATTCGTAATTTAATCGCGTAATATTGTTTTTGTTTTTTCTCCTCTTTTGCTTTTTGTCTCGTTAACTCACTGGTTTTGCAAACTCAACAATTTAACTAGATGTTGGAGCGACAATTAACTAATAATTACAAATAACAATTTATGATAGATTTAACATAAATATGTAATATTCAAAATTATTCTCAAATTGGTTCCATATTACGCGTAATCATAACAATACATCACAGCCTATATATTCCTGTGTTTCATGTTTTTGCACATCATTCATTTAAAATTGATTATCTTTCAAACCAGACATCGGAATTGAGCAAGATCGGTGGCGTTGGATTCGTATCGTCCATATCCAGCTAAATTTTTTTACTTTCTAAATTTCTTATGCAAGAACTGTAATAACCTGATTTTTTTAAAATGTTATTCAATAATTCAGGTTAACATAATTATTTTGGCATTGCTTTAATTTTTTCAAATATATGACTATTTAGATTTTTTTTATATAATTAACTGCTAGTACAATTACTTAATTAGTATTTAACTTAATCTTTTACTATTCCTAAACTGTTTCTATCCACAAGCCTTGCTATTTGTTCTCCGTTTTTTATTCCTAAACTGTTTCTATCCACAAGCCTTGCTATTGGTTTTCCGTTTTTTATGCCTATTTGACTTCCAAAGCCAATTAAGCATTTTGATTTCCTTAAAATTCCCATTAAATACTCTTTATTCTCATGCCTATACAAGACAGTTACCATTCATCCTTTTACCACGCACAAACCAGAGAGAAATGAGAGTTAGAAAGAGGGACAGAGATTTCTAGAAAAGGAGAGATTCTGCCGTAGGAGAAGGACACCGGAACACCGCCATTCAACACCGTTTTTCACCGGAATTGCACACTAAGGTAGAAACACATACCTTGCAACCTTAGTTTTATGCAATTTGTAGATATTACGTGAAATATTTTTAATCTGCACGTTCACTATTCATCTTCAACCTTAGATCGTTCAATTAGTAGTTGAATCGTGTTAATTTTATGTTTGGAACTCGCTGATCCGAAACCAAACAAATCACCATTTTGACCCCGTTACTTTGCCGGAATGCGAGGTAGGATTTCATAACTACAACCCATAGATCGAATAATTCGTAATTTAATCGCGTAATATTGTTTTTGTTTTTTCTCCTCTTTTGCTTTTTGTCTCGTTAACTCACTGGTTTTGCAAACTCAACAATTTAACTAGATGTTGGAGCGACAATTAACTAGATGTTGGAGCGACAATTAACTAATAATTACAAATAACAATTTATGATAGATTTAACATAAATATGTAATATTCAAAATTATTCTCAAATTGGTTCCATATTACGCGTAATCATAACAATACATCACAGCCTATATATTCCTGTGTTTCATGTTTTTGCACATCATTCATTTAAAGTTGATTATCTTTCAAACCAGACATCGGAATTGAGCAAGATCGGTGGCGTTGGATTCGTATCGTCCATATCCAGCTAAATTTTTTTACTTTCTAAATTTCTTATGCAAGAACTGTAATAACCTGATTTTTTTAAAATGTTATTCAATAATTCAGGTTACCATAATTATTTTGGCATTGCTTTAATTTTTTCAAATATATGACTATTTAGATTTTTTTTATATAATTAACTGCTAGTACAATTACTTAATTAGTATTTAACTTAATCTTTTACTATTCCTAAACTGTTTCTATCCACAAGCCTTGCTATTTGTTCTCCGTTTTTTATTCCTAAACTGTTTCTATCCACAAGCCTTGCTATTGGTTTTCCGTTTTTTATGCCTATTTGACTTCCAAAGCCAATTAAGCATTTTGATTTCCTTAAAATTCCCATTAAATACTCTTTATTCTCATGCCTATACAAGACAGTTACCATTCATCCTTTTACCACGCACAAACCAGAGAGAAATGAGAGTTAGAAAGAGGGACAGAGATTTCTAGAAAATGAGAGATTCTGCCGTAGGAGAAGGACACCGGAACACCGCCATTGAACACCGTTTTTCACCGGAATTGCACACTAAGGTAGAAACACATACCTTGCAACCTTAGTTTTATGCAATTTGTAGATATTACGTGAAATATTTTTAATCTGCACGTTCACTATTCATCTTCAACCTTAGATCGTTCAATTAGTAGTTGAATCGTGTTAATTTTATGTTTGGAACTCGCTGATCCGAAACCAAACAAATCACCATTTTGACCCCGTTACTTTGCCGGAATGCGAGGTAGGATTTCATAACTACAACCCATAGATCGAATAATTCGTAATTTAATCGCGTAATATTGTTTTTGTTTTTTCTCCTCTTTTGCTTTTTGTCTCGTTAACTCACTGGTTTTGCAAACTCAACAATTTAACTAGATGTTGGAGCGACAATTAACTAGATGTTGGAGCGACAATTAACTAATAATTACAAATAACAATTTATGATAGATTTAACATAAATATGTAATATTCAAAATTATTCTCAAATTGGTTCCATATTACGCGTAATCATAACAATACATCACAGCCTATATATTCCTGTGTTTCATGTTTTTGCACATCATTCATTTAAAGTTGATTATCTTTCAAACCAGACATCGGAATTGAGCAAGATCGGTGGCGTTGGATTCGTATCGTCCATATCCAGCTAAATTTTTTTACTTTCTAAATTTCTTATGCAAGAACTGTAATAACCTGATTTTTTTAAAATGTTATTCAATAATTCAGGTTAACATAATTATTTTGGCATTGCTTTAATTTTTTCAAATATATGACTATTTAGATTTTTTTTATATAATTAACTGCTAGTACAATTACTTAATTAGTATTTAACGTAATCTTTTACTATTCCTAAACTGTTTCTATCCACAAGCCTTGCTATTTGTTCTCCGTTTTTTATTCCTAAACTGTTTCTATCCACAAGCCTTGCTATTGGTTTTCCGTTTTTTATGCCTATTTGACTTCCAAAGCCAATTAAGCATTTTGATTTCCTTAAAATTCCCATTAAATACTCTTTATTCTCATGCCTATACAAGACAGTTACCATTCATCCTTTTACCACGCACAAACCAGAGAGAAATGAGAGTTAGAAAGAGGGACAGAGATTTCTAGAAAAGGAGAGATTCTGCCGTAGGAGAAGGACACCGGAACACCGCCATTCAACACCGTTTTTCACCGGAATTGCACACTAAGGTAGAAACACATACCTTGCAACCTTAGTTTTATGCAATTTGTAGATATTACGTGAAATATTTTTAATCTGCACGTTCACTATTCATCTTCAACCTTAGATCGTTCAATTAGTAGTTGAATCGTGTTAATTTTATGTTTGGAACTCGCTGATCCGAAACCAAACAAATCACCATTTTGACCCCGTTACTTTGCCGGAATGCGAGGTAGGATTTCATAACTACAACCCATAGATCGAATAATTCGTAATTTAATCGCGTAATATTGTTTTTGTTTTTTCTCCTCTTTTGCTTTTTGTCTCGTTAACTCACTGGTTTTGCAAACTCAACAATTTAACTAGATGTTGGAGCGACAATTAACTAGATGTTGGAGCGACAATTAACTAATAATTACAAATAACAATTTATGATAGATTTAACATAAATATGTAATATTCAAAATTATTCTCAAATTGGTTCCATATTACGCGTAATCATAACAATACATCACAGCCTATATATTCCTGTGTTTCATGTTTTTGCACATCATTCATTTAAAGTTGATTATCTTTCAAACCAGACATCGGAATTGAGCAAGATCGGTGGCGTTGGATTCGTATCGTCCATATCCAGCTAAATTTTTTTACTTTCTAAATTTCTTATGCAAGAACTGTAATAACCTGATTTTTTTAAAATGTTATTCAATAATTCAGGTTAACATAATTATTTTGGCATTGCTTTAATTTTTTCAAATATATGACTATTTAGATTTTTTTTATATAATTAACTGCTAGTACAATTACTTAATTAGTATTTAACGTAATCTTTTACTATTCCTAAACTGTTTCTATCCACAAGCCTTGCTATTTGTTCTCCGTTTTTTATTCCTAAACTGTTTCTATCCACAAGCCTTGCTATTGGTTTTCCGTTTTTTATGCCTATTTGACTTCCAAAGCCAATTAAGCATTTTGATTTCCTTAAAATTCCCATTAAATACTCTTTATTCTCATGCCTATACAAGACAGTTACCATTCATCCTTTTACCACGCACAAACCAGAGAGAAATGAGAGTTAGAAAGAGGGACAGAGATTTCTAGAAAAGGAGAGATTCTGCCGTAGGAGAAGGACACCGGAACACCGCCATTCAACACCGTTTTTCACCGGAATTGCACACTAAGGTAGAAACACATACCTTGCAACCTTAGTTTTATGCAATTTGTAGATATTACGTGAAATATTTTTAATCTGCACGTTCACTATTCATCTTCAACCTTAGATCGTTCAATTAGTAGTTGAATCGTGTTAATTTTATGTTTGGAACTCGCTGATCCGAAACCAAACAAATCACCATTTTGACCCCGTTACTTTGCCGGAATGCGAGGTAGGATTTCATAACTACAACCCATAGATCGAATAATTCGTAATTTAATCGCGTAATATTGTTTTTGTTTTTTCTCCTCTTTTGCTTTTTGTCTCGTTAACTCACTGGTTTTGCAAACTCAACAATTTAACTAGATGTTGGAGCGACAATTAACTAGATGTTGGAGCGACAATTAACTAATAATTACAAATAACAATTTATGATAGATTTAACATAAATATGTAATATTCAAAATTATTCTCAAATTGGTTCCATATTACGCGTAATCATAACAATACATCACAGCCTATATATTCCTGTGTTTCATGTTTTTGCACATCATTCATTTAAAGTTGATTATCTTTCAAACCAGACATCGGAATTGAGCAAGATCGGTGGCGTTGGATTCGTATCGTCCATATCCAGCTAAATTTTTTTACTTTCTAAATTTCTTATGCAAGAACTGTAATAACCTGATTTTTTTAAAATGTTATTCAATAATTCAGGTTAACATAATTATTTTGGCATTGCTTTAATTTTTTCAAATATATGACTATTTAGATTTTTTTTATATAATTAACTGCTAGTACAATTACTTAATTAGTATTTAACGTAATCTTTTACTATTCCTAAACTGTTTCTATCCACAAGCCTTGCTATTTGTTCTCCGTTTTTTATTCCTAAACTGTTTCTATCCACAAGCCTTGCTATTGGTTTTCCGTTTTTTATGCCTATTTGACTTCCAAAGCCAATTAAGCATTTTGATTTCCTTAAAATTCCCATTAAATACTCTTTATTCTCATGCCTATACAAGACAGTTACCATTCATCCTTTTACCACGCACAAACCAGAGAGAAATGAGAGTTAGAAAGAGGGACAGAGATTTCTAGAAAAGGAGAGATTCTGCCGTAGGAGGACACCGGAACACCGCCATTCAACACCGTTTTTCACCGGAATTGCACACTAAGGTAGAAACACATACCTTGCAACCTTAGTTTTATGCAATTTGTAGATATTACGTGAAATATTTTTAATCTACACGTTCACTATTCATCTTCAACCTTAGATCGTTCAATTAGTAGTTGAATCGTGTTAATTTTATGTTTGGAACTCGCTGATCCGAAACCAAACAAATCACCATTTTGACCCCGTTACTATGCCGGAATGCGAGGTAGGATTTCATAACTACAACCCATAGATCGAATAATTCGTAATTTAATCGCGTAATATTGTTTTTGTTTTTTCTCCTCTTTTGCTTTTTGTCTCGTTAACTCACTGGTTTTGCAAACTCAACAATTTAACTAGATGTTGGAGCGACAATTAACTAGATGTTGGAGCGACAATTAACTAATAATTACAAATAACAATTTATGATAGATTTAACATAAATATGTAATATTCAAAATTATTCTCAAATTGGTTCCATATTACGCGTAATCATAACAATACATCACAGCCTATATATTCCTGTGTTTCATGTTTTTGCACATCATTCATTTAAAGTTGATTATCTTTCAAACCAGACATCGGAATTGAGCAAGATCGGTGGCGTTGGATTCGTATCGTCCATATCCAGCTAAATTTTTTTACTTTCTAAATTTCTTATGCAAGAACTGTAATAACCTGATTTTTTTAAAATGTTATTCAATAATTCAGGTTAACATAATTATTTTGGCATTGCTTTAATTTTTTCAAATATATGACTATTTAGATTTTTTTTATATAATTAACTGCTAGTACAATTACTTAATTAGTATTTAACGTAATCTTTTACTATTCCTAAACTGTTTCTATCCACAAGCCTTGCTATTTGTTCTCCGTTTTTTATTCCTAAACTGTTTCTATCCACAAGCCTTGCTATTGGTTTTCCGTTTTTTATGCCTATTTGACTTCCAAAGCCAATTAAGCATTTTGATTTCCTTAAAATTCCCATTAAATACTCTTTATTCTCATGCCTATACAAGACAGTTACCATTCATCCTTTTACCACGCACAAACCAGAGAGAAATGAGAGTTAGAAAGAGGGACAGAGATTTCTAGAAAAGGAGAGATTCTGCCGTAGGAGGAGGACACCGGAACACCGCCATTCAACACCGTTTTTCACCGGAATTGCACACTAAGGTAGAAACACATACCTTGCAACCTTAGTTTTATGCAATTTGTAGATATTACGTGAAATATTTTTAATCTGCACGTTCACTATTCATCTTCAACCTTAGATCGTTCAATTAGTAGTTGAATCGTGTTAATTTTATGTTTGGAACTCGCTGATCCGAAACCAAACAAATCACCATTTTGACCCCGTTACTATGCCGGAATGCGAGGTAGGATTTCATAACTACAACCCATAGATCGAATAATTCGTAATTTAATCGCGTAATATTGTTTTTGTTTTTTCTCCTCTTTTGCTTTTTGTCTCGTTAACTCACTGGTTTTGCAAACTCAACAATTTAACTAGATGTTGGAGCGACAATTAACTAGATGTTGGAGCGACAATTAACTAATAATTACAAATAA
Organism: Arctostaphylos glauca; assembly: GCA_019985065.2. Classification (NCBI taxonomy): domain Eukaryota; kingdom Viridiplantae; phylum Streptophyta; class Magnoliopsida; order Ericales; family Ericaceae; genus Arctostaphylos; species Arctostaphylos glauca. Next base: position 29,133,204 of record JAHSPW020000010.1, on the reverse strand, counting down.
CAATTTATGATAGATTTAACATAAATATGTAATATTCAAAATTATTCTCAAATTGGTTCCATATTACGCGTAATCATAACAATACATCACAGCCTATATATTCCTGTGTTTCATGTTTTTGCACATCATTCATTTAAAGTTGATTATCTTTCAAACCAGACATCGGAATTGAGCAAGATCGGTGGCGTTGGATTCGTATCGTCCATATCCAGCTAAATTTTTTTACTTTCTAAATTTCTTATGCAAGAACTGTAATAACCTGATTTTTTTAAAATGTTATTCAATAATTCAGGTTAACATAATTATTTTGGCATTGCTTTAATTTTTTCAAATATATGACTATTTAGATTTTTTTTATATAATTAACTGCTAGTACAATTACTTAATTAGTATTTAACGTAATCTTTTACTATTCCTAAACTGTTTCTATCCACAAGCCTTGCTATTTGTTCTCCGTTTTTTATTCCTAAACTGTTTCTATCCACAAGCCTTGCTATTGGTTTTCCGTTTTTTATGCCTATTTGACTTCCAAAGCCAATTAAGCATTTTGATTTCCTTAAAATTCCCATTAAATACTCTTTATTCTCATGCCTATACAAGACAGTTACCATTCATCCTTTTACCACGCACAAACCAGAGAGAAATGAGAGTTAGAAAGAGGGACAGAGATTTCTAGAAAAGGAGAGATTCTGCCGTAGGACGAGGACACCGGAACACCGCCATTCAACACCGTTTTTCACCGGAATTGCACACTAAGGTAGAAACACATACCTTGCAACCTTAGTTTTATGCAATTTGTAGATATTACGTGAAATATTTTTAATCTGCACGTTCACTATTCATCTTCAACCTTAGATCGTTCAATTAGTAGTTGAATCGTGTTAATTTTATGTTTGGAACTCGCTGATCCGAAACCAAACAAATCACCATTTTGACCCCGTTACTATGCCGGAATGCGAGGTAGGATTTCATAACTACAACCCATAGATCGAATAATTCGTAATTTAATCGCGTAATATTGTTTTTGTTTTTTCTCCTCTTTTGCTTTTTGTCTCGTTAACTCACTGGTTTTGCAAACTCAACAATTTAACTAGATGTTGGAGCGACAATTAACTAGATGTTGGAGCGACAATTAACTAATAATTACAAATAACAATTTATGATAGATTTAACATAAATATGTAATATTCAAAATTATTCTCAAATTGGTTCCATATTACGCGTAATCATAACAATACATCACAGCCTATATATTCCTGTGTTTCATGTTTTTGCACATCATTCATTTAAAGTTGATTATCTTTCAAACCAGACATCGGAATTGAGCAAGATCGGTGGCGTTGGATTCGTATCGTCCATATCCAGCTAAATTTTTTTACTTTCTAAATTTCTTATGCAAGAACTGTAATAACCTGATTTTTTTAAAATGTTATTCAATAATTCAGGTTAACATAATTATTTTGGCATTGCTTTAATTTTTTCAAATATATGACTATTTAGATTTTTTTTATATAATTAACTGCTAGTACAATTACTTAATTAGTATTTAACGTAATCTTTTACTATTCCTAAACTGTTTCTATCCACAAGCCTTGCTATTTGTTCTCCGTTTTTTATTCCTAAACTGTTTCTATCCACAAGCCTTGCTATTGGTTTTCCGTTTTTTATGCCTATTTGACTTCCAAAGCCAATTAAGCATTTTGATTTCCTTAAAATTCCCATTAAATACTCTTTATTCTCATGCCTATACAAGACAGTTACCATTCATCCTTTTACCACGCACAAACCAGAGAGAAATGAGAGTTAGAAAGAGGGACAGAGATTTCTAGAAAAGGAGAGATTCTGCCGTAGGAGGAGGACACCGGAACACCGCCATTCAACACCGTTTTTCACCGGAATTGCACACTAAGGTAGAAACACATACCCTGCAACCTTAGTTTTATGCAATTTGTAGATATTACGTGAAATATTTTTAATCTGCACGTTCACTATTCATCTTCAACCTTAGATCGTTCAATTAGTAGTTGAATCGTGTTAATTTTATGTTTGGAACTCGCTGATCCGAAACCAAACAAATCACCATTTTGACCCCGTTACTATGCCGGAATGCGAGGTAGGATTTCATAACTACAACCCATAGATCGAATAATTCGTAATTTAATCGCGTAATATTGTTTTTGTTTTTTCTCCTCTTTTGCTTTTTGTCTCGTTAACTCACTGGTTTTGCAAACTCAACAATTTAACTAGATGTTGGAGCGACAATTAACTAATAATTACAAATAACAATTTATGATAGATTTAACATAAATATGTAATATTCAAAATTATTCTCAAATTGGTTCCATATTACGCGTAATCATAACAATACATCACAGCCTATATATTCCTGTGTTTCATGTTTTTGCACATCATTCATTTAAAGTTGATTATCTTTCAAACCAGACATCGGAATTGAGCAAGATCGGTGGCGTTGGATTCGTATCGTCCATATCCAGCTAAATTTTTTTACTTTCTAAATTTCTTATGCAAGAACTGTAATAACCTGATTTTTTTAAAATGTTATTCAATAATTCAGGTTAACATAATTATTTTGGCATTGCTTTAATTTTTTCAAATATATGACTATTTAGATTTTTTTTATATAATTAACTGCTAGTACAATTACTTAATTAGTATTTAACGTAATCTTTTACTATTCCTAAACTGTTTCTATCCACAAGCCTTGCTATTTGTTCTCCGTTTTTTATTCCTAAACTGTTTCTATCCACAAGCCTTGCTATTGGTTTTCCGTTTTTTATGCCTATTTGACTTCCAAAGCCAATTAAGCATTTTGATTTCCTTAAAATTCCCATTAAATACTCTTTATTCTCATGCCTATACAAGACAGTTACCATTCATCCTTTTACCACGCACAAACCAGACAGAAATGAGAGTTAGAAAGAGGGACAGAGATTTCTAGAAAATGAGAGATTCTGCCGTAGGAGAAGGACACCGGAACACCGCCATTCAACACCGTTTTTCACCGGAATTGCACACTAAGGTAGAAACACATACCTTGCAACCTTAGTTTTATGCAATTTGTAGATATTACGTGAAATATTTTTAATCTGCACGTTCACTATTCATCTTCAACCTTAGATCGTTCAATTAGTAGTTGAATCGTGTTAATTTTATGTTTGGAACTCGCTGATCCGAAACCAAACAAATCACCATTTTGACCCCGTTACTTTGCCGGAATGCGAGGTAGGATTTCATAACTACAACCCATAGATCGAATAATTCGTAATTTAATCGCGTAATATTGTTTTTGTTTTTTCTCCTCTTTTGCTTTTTGTCTCGTTAACTCACTGGTTTTGCAAACTCAACAATTTAACTAGATGTTGGAGCGACAATTAACTAGATGTTGGAGCGACAATTAACTAATAATTACAAATAACAATTTATGATAGATTTAACATAAATATGTAATATTCAAAATTATTCTCAAATTGGTTCCATATTACGCGTAATCATAACAATACATCACAGCCTATATATTCCTGTGTTTCATGTTTTTGCACATCATTCATTTAAAGTTGATTATCTTTCAAACCAGACATCGGAATTGAGCAAGATCGGTGGCGTTGGATTCGTATCGTCCATATCCAGCTAAATTTTTTTACTTTCTAAATTTCTTATGCAAGAACTGTAATAACCTGATTTTTTTAAAATGTTATTCAATAATTCAGGTTAACATAATTATTTTGGCATTGCTTTAATTTTTTCAAATATATGACTATTTAGATTTTTTTTATATAATTAACTGCTAGTACAATTACTTAATTAGTATTTAACTTAATCTTTTACTATTCCTAAACTGTTTCTATCCACAAGCCTTGCTATTTGTTCTCCGTTTTTTATTCCTAAACTGTTTCTATCCACAAGCCTTGCTATTGGTTTTCCGTTTTTTATGCCTATTTGACTTCCAAAGCCAATTAAGCATTTTGATTTCCTTAAAATTCCCATTAAATACTCTTTATTCTCATGCCTATACAAGACAGTTACCATTCATCCTTTTACCACGCACAAACCAGAGAGAAATGAGAGTTAGAAAGAGGGACAGAGATTTCTAGAAAAGGAGAGATTCTGCCGTAGGAGAAGGACACCGGAACACCGCCATTCAACACCGTTTTTCACCGGAATTGCACACTAAGGTAGAAACACATACCTTGCAACCTTAGTTTTATGCAATTTGTAGATATTACGTGAAATATTTTTAATCTGCACGTTCACTATTCATCTTCAACCTTAGATCGTTCAATTAGTAGTTGAATCGTGTTAATTTTATGTTTGGAACTCGCTGATCCGAAACCAAACAAATCACCATTTTGACCCCGTTACTATGCCGGAATGCGAGGTAGGATTTCATAACTACAACCCATAGATCGAATAATTCGTAATTTAATCGCGTAATATTGTTTTTGTTTTTTCTCCTCTTTTGCTTTTTGTCTCGTTAACTCACTGGTTTTGCAAACTCAACAATTTAACTAGATGTTGGAGCGACAATTAACTAGATGTTGGAGCGACAATTAACTAATAATTACAAATAACAATTTATGATAGATTTAACATAAATATGTAATATTCAAAATTATTCTCAAATTGGTTCCATATTACGCGTAATCATAACAATACATCACAGCCTATATATTCCTGTGTTTCATGTTTTTGCACATCATTCATTTAAAGTTGATTATCTTTCAAACCAGACATCGGAATTGAGCAAGATCGGTGGCGTTGGATTCGTATCGTCCATATCCAGCTAAATTTTTTTACTTTCTAAATTTCTTATGCAAGAACTGTAATAACCTGATTTTTTAAAAATGTTATTCAATAATTCAGGTTAACATAATTATTTTGGCATTGCTTTAATTTTTTCAAATATATGACTATTTAGATTTTTTTTATATAATTAACTGCTAGTACAATTACTTAATTAGTATTTAACGTAATCTTTTACTATTCCTAAACTGTTTCTATCCACAAGCCTTGCTATTTGTTCTCCGTTTTTTATTCCTAAACTGTTTCTATCCACAAGCCTTGCTATTGGTTTTCCGTTTTTTATGCCTATTTGACTTCCAAAGCCAATTAAGCATTTTGATTTCCTTAAAATTCCCATTAAATACTCTTTATTCTCATGCCTATACAAGACAGTTACCATTCATCCTTTTACCACGCACAAACCAGAGAGAAATGAGAGTTAGAAAGAGGGACAGAGATTTCTAGAAAAGGAGAGATTCTGCCGTAGGAGAAGGACACCGGAACACCGCCATTCAACACCGTTTTTCACCGGAATTGCACACTAAGGTAGAAACACATACCTTGCAACCTTAGTTTTATGCAATCTGTAGATATTACGTGAAATATTTTTAATCTGCACGTTCACTATTCATCTTCAACCTTAGATCGTTCAATTAGTAGTTGAATCGTGTTAATTTTATGTTTGGAACTCGCTGATCCGAAACCAAACAAATCACCATTTTGACCCCGTTACTATGCCGGAATGCGAGGTATGATTTCATAACTACAACCCATAGATCGAATAATTCGTAATTTAATCGCGTAATATTGTTTTTGTTTTTTCTCCTCTTTTGCTTTTTGTCTCGTTAACTCACTGGTTTTGCAAACTCAACAATTTAACTAGATGTTGGAGCGACAATTAACTAGATGTTGGAGCGACAATTAACTAATAATTACAAATAACAATTTATGATAGATTTAACATAAATATGTAATATTCAAAATTATTCTCAAATTGGTTCCATATTACGCGTAATCATAACAATACATCACAGCCTATATATTCCTGTGTTTCATGTTTTTGCACATCATTCATTTAAAGTTGATTATCTTTCAAACCAGACATCGGAATTGAGCAAGATCGGTGGCGTTGGATTCGTATCGTCCATATCCAGCTAAATTTTTTTACTTTCTAAATTTCTTATGCAAGAACTGTAATAACCTGATTTTTTAAAAATGTTATTCAATAATTCAGGTTAACATAATTATTTTGGCATTGCTTTAATTTTTTCAAATATATGACTATTTAGATTTTTTTTATATAATTAACTGCTAGTACAATTACTTAATTAGTATTTAACGTAATCTTTTACTATTCCTAAACTGTTTCTATCCACAAGCCTTGCTATTTGTTCTCCGTTTTTTATTCCTAAACTGTTTCTATCCACAAGCCTTGCTATTGGTTTTCCGTTTTTTATGCCTATTTGACTTCCAAAGCCAATTAAGCATTTTGATTTCCTTAAAATTCCCATTAAATACTCTTTATTCTCATGCCTATACAAGACAGTTACCATTCATCCTTTTACCACGCACAAACCAGAGAGAAATGAGAGTTAGAAAGAGGGACAGAGATTTCTAGAAAAGGAGAGATTCTGCCGTAGGAGAAGGACACCGGAACACCACCATTCAACACCGTTTTTCACCGGAATTGCACACTAAGGTAGAAACACATACCTTGCAACCTTAGTTTTATGCAATCTGTAGATATTACGTGAAATATTTTTAATCTGCACGTTCACTATTCATCTTCAACCTTAGATCGTTCAATTAGTAGTTGAATCGTGTTAATTTTATGTTTGGAACTCGCTGATCCGAAACCAAACAAATCACCATTTTGACCCCGTTACTATGCCGGAATGCGAGGTAGGATTTCATAACTACAACCCATAGATCGAATAATTCGTAATTTAATCGCGTAATATTGTTTTTGTTTTTTCTCCTCTTTTGCTTTTTGTCTCGTTAACTCACTGGTTTTGCAAACTCAACAATTTAACTAGATGTTGGAGCGACAATTAACTAATAATTACAAATAACAATTTATGATAGATTTAACATAAATATGTAATATTCAAAATTATTCTCAAATTGGTTCCATATTACGCGTAATCATAACAATACATCACAGCCTATATATTCCTGTGTTTCATGTTTTTGCACATCATTCATTTAAAGTTGATTATCTTTCAAACCAGACATCGGAATTGAGCAAGATCGGTGGCGTTGGATTCGTATCGTCCATATCCAGCTAAATTTTTTTACTTTCTAAATTTCTTATGCAAGAACTGTAATAACCTGATTTTTTTAAAATGTTATTCAATAATTCAGGTTAACATAATTATTTTGGCATTGCTTTAATTTTTTCAAATATATGACTATTTAGATTTTTTTTATATAATTAACTGCTAGTACAATTACTTAATTAGTATTTAACGTAATCTTTTACTATTCCTAAACTGTTTCTATCCACAAGCCTTGCTATTTGTTCTCCGTTTTTTATTCCTAAACTGTTTCTATCCACAAGCCTTGCTATTGGTTTTCCGTTTTTTATGCCTATTTGACTTCCAAAGCCAATTAAGCATTTTGATTTCCTTAAAATTCCCATTAAATACTCTTTATTCTCATGCCTATACAAGACAGTTACCATTCATCCTTTTACCACGCACAAACCAGAGAGAAATGAGAGTTAGAAAGAGGGACAGAGATTTCTAGAAAAGGAGAGATTCTGCCGTAGGAGAAGGACACCGGAACACCGCCATTCAACACCGTTTTTCACCGGAATTGCACACTAAGGTAGAAACACATACCTTGCAACCTTAGTTTTATGCAATTTGTAGATATTACGTGAAATATTTTTAATCTGCACGTTCACTATTCATCTTCAACCTTAGATCGTTCAATTAGTAGTTGAATCGTGTTAATTTTATGTTTGGAACTCGCTGATCCGAAACCAAACAAATCACCATTTTGACCCCGTTACTTTGCCGGAATGCGAGGTAGGATTTCATAACTACAACCCATAGATCGAATAATTCGTAATTTAATCGCGTAATATTGTTTTTGTTTTTTCTCCTCTTTTGCTTTTTGTCTCGTTAACTCACTGGTTTTGCAAACTCAACAATTTAACTAGATGTTGGAGCGACAATTAACTAGATGTTGGAGCGACAATTAACTAATAATTACAAATAACAATTTATGATAGATTTAACATAAATATGTAATATTCAAAATTATTCTCAAATTGGTTCCATATTACGCGTAATCATAACAATACATCACAGCCTATATATTCCTGTGTTTCATGTTTTTGCACATCATTCATTTAAAGTTGATTATCTTTCAAACCAGACATCGGAATTGAGCAAGATCGGTGGCGTTGGATTCGTATCGTCCATATCCAGCTAAATTTTTTTACTTTCTAAATTTCTTATGCAAGAACTGTAATAACCTGATTTTTTAAAAATGTTATTCAATAATTCAGGTTAACATAATTATTTTGGCATTGCTTTAATTTTTTCAAATATATGACTATTTAGATTTTTTTTATATAATTAACTGCTAGTACAATTACTTAATTAGTATTTAACGTAATCTTTTACTATTCCTAAACTGTTTCTATCCACAAGCCTTGCTATTTGTTCTCCGTTTTTTATTCCTAAACTGTTTCTATCCACAAGCCTTGCTATTGGTTTTCCGTTTTTTATGTCTATTTGACTTCCAAAGCCAATTAAGCATTTTGATTTCCTTAAAATTCCCATTAAATACTCTTTATTCTCATGCCTATATAAGACAGTTACCATTCATCCTTTTACCACGCACAAACCAGAGAGAAATGAGAGTTAGAAAGAGGGACAGAGATTTCTAGAAAAGGAGAGATTCTGCCGTAGGAGAAGGACACCGGAACACCGCCATTCAACACCGTTTTTCACCGGAATTGCACACTAAGGTAGAAACACATACCTTGCAACCTTAGTTTTATGCAATTTGTAGATATTACGTGAAATATTTTTAATCTGCACGTTCACTATTCATCTTCAACCTTAGATCGTTCAATTAGTAGTTGAATCGTGTTAATTTTATGTTTGGAACTCGCTGATCCGAAACCAAACAAATCACCATTTTGACCCCGTTACTTTGCCGGAATGCGAGGTAGGATTTCATAACTACAACCCATAGATCGAATAATTCATAATTTAATCGCGTAATATTGTTTTTGTTTTTTCTCCTCTTTTGCTTTTTGTCTCGTTAACTCACTGGTTTTGCAAACTCAACAATTTAACTAGATGTTGGAGCGACAATTAACTAGATGTTGGAGCGACAATTAACTAATAATTACAAATAACAATTTATGATAGATTTAACATAAATATGTAATATTCAAAATTATTCTCAAATTGGTTCCATATTACGCGTAATCATAACAATACATCACAGCCTATATATTCCTGTGTTTCATGTTTTTGCACATCATTCATTTAAAGTTGATTATCTTTCAAACCAGACATCGGAATTGAGCAAGATCGGTGGCGTTGGATTCGTATCGTCCATATCCAGCTAAATTTTTTTACTTTCTAAATTTCTTATGCAAGAACTGTAATAACCTGATTTTTTTAAAATGTTATTCAATAATTCAGGTTAACATAATTATTTTGGCATTGCTTTAATTTTTTCAAATATATGACTATTTAGATTTTTTTTATATAATTAACTGCTAGTACAATTACTTAATTAGTATTTAACGTAATCTTTTACTATTCCTAAACTGTTTCTATCCACAAGCCTTGCTATTTGTTCTCCGTTTTTTATTCCTAAACTGTTTCTATCCACAAGCCTTGCTATTGGTTTTCCGTTTTTTATGCCTATTTGACTTCCAAAGCCAATTAAGCATTTTGATTTCCTTAAAATTCCCATTAAATACTCTTTATTCTCATGCCTATACAAGACAGTTACCATTCATCCTTTTACCACGCACAAACCAGAGAGAAATGAGAGTTAGAAAGAGGGACAGAGATTTCTAGAAAAGGAGATAAGATTCTGCCGTAGGAGAAGGACACCGGAACACCGCCATTCAACACCATTTTTCACCGGAATTGCACACTAAGGTAGAAACACATACCTTGCAACCTTAGTTTTATGCAATTTGTAGATATTACGTGAAATATTTTTAATCTGCACGTTCACTATTCATCTTCAACCTTAGATCGTTCAATTAGTAGTTGAATCGTGTTAATTTTATGTTTGGAACTCGCTGATCCGAAACCAAACAAATCACCATTTTGACCCCGTTACTTTGCCGGAATGCGAGGTAGGATTTCATAACTACAACCCATAGATCGAATAATTCGTAATTTAATCGCGTAATATTGTTTTTGTTTTTTCTCCTCTTTTGCTTTTTGTCTCGTTAACTCACTGGTTTTGCAAACTCAACAATTTAACTAGATGTTGGAGCGACAATTAACTAGATGTTGGAGCGACAATTAACTAATAATTACAAATAACAATTTATGATAGATTTAACATAAATATGTAATATTCAAAATTATTCTCAAATTGGTTCCATATTACGCGTAATCATAACAATACATCACAGCCTATATATTCCTGTGTTTCATGTTTTTGCACATCATTCATTTAAAGTTGATTATCTTTCAAACCAGACATCGGAATTGAGCAAGATCGGTGGCGTTGGATTCGTATCGTCCATATCCAGCTAAATTTTTTTACTTTCTAAATTTCTTATGCAAGAACTGTAATAACCTGATTTTTTTAAAATGTTATTCAATAATTCAGGTTAACATAATTATTTTGGCATTGCTTTAATTTTTTCAAATATATGACTATTTAGATTTTTTTTTATATAATTAACTGCTAGTACAATTACTTAATTAGTATTTAACGTAATCTTTTACTATTCCTAAACTGTTTCTATCCACAAGCCTTGCTATTTGTTCTCCGTTTTTTATTCCTAAACTGTTTCTATCCACAAGCCTTGCTATTGGTTTTCCGTTTTTTATGCCTATTTGACTTCCAAAGCCAATTAAGCATTTTGATTTCCTTAAAATTCCCATTAAATACTCTTTATTCTCATGCCTATACAAGACAGTTACCATTCATCCTTTTACCACGCACAAACCAGAGAGAAATGAGAGTTAGAAAGAGGGACAGAGATTTCTAGAAAAGGAGATAAGATTCTGCCGTAGGAGAAGGACACCGGAACACCGCCATTCAACACCGTTTTTCACCGGAATTGCACACTAAGGTAGAAACACATACCTTGCAACCTTAGTTTTATGCAATCTGTAGATATTACGTGAAATATTTTTAATCTGCACGTTCACTATTCATCTTCAACCTTAGATCGTTCAATTAGTAGTTGAATCGTGTTAATTTTATGTTTGGAACTCGCTGATCCGAAACCAAACAAATCACCATTTTGACCCCGTTACTTTGCCGGAATGCGAGGTAGGATTTCATAACTACAACCCATAGATCGAATAATTCGTAATTTAATCGCGTAATATTGTTTTTGTTTTTTCTCCTCTTTTGCTTTTTGTCTCGTTAACTCACTGGTTTTGCAAACTCAACAATTTAACTAGATGTTGGAGCGACAATTAACTAGATGTTGGAGCGACAATTAACTAATAATTACAAATAACAATTTATGATAGATTTAACATAAATATGTAATATTCAAAATTATTCTCAAATTGGTTCCATATTACGCGTAATCATAACAATACATCACAGCCTATATATTCCTGTGTTTCATGTTTTTGCACATCATTCATTTAAAGTTGATTATCTTTCAAACCAGACATCGGAATTGAGCAAGATCGGTGGCGTTGGATTCGTATCGTCCATATCCAGCTAAATTTTTTTACTTTCTAAATTTCTTATGCAAGAACTGTAATAACCTGATTTTTTAAAAATGTTATTCAATAATTCAGGTTAACATAATTATTTTGGCATTGCTTTAATTTTTTCAAATATATGACTATTTAGATTTTTTTTTATATAATTAACTGCTAGTACAATTACTTAATTAGTATTTAACGTAATCTTTTACTATTCCTAAACTGTTTCTATCCACAAGCCTTGCTATTTGTTCTCCGTTTTTTATTCCTAAACTGTTTCTATCCACAAGCCTTGCTATTGGTTTTCCGTTTTTTATGCCTATTTGACTTCCAAAGCCAATTAAGCATTTTGATTTCCTTAAAATTCCCATTAAATACTCTTTATTCTCATGCCTATACAAGACAGTTACCATTCATCCTTTTACCACGCACAAACCAGAGAGAAATGAGAGTTAGAAAGAGGGACAGAGATTTCTAGAAAAGGAGATAAGATTCTGCCGTAGGAGAAGGACACCGGAACACCGCCATTCAACACCGTTTTTCACCGGAATTGCACACTAAGGTAGAAACACATACCTTGCAACCTTAGTTTTATGCAATCTGTAGATATTACGTGAAATATTTTTAATCTGCACGTTCACTATTCATCTTCAACCTTAGATCGTTCAATTAGTAGTTGAATCGTGTTAATTTTATGTTTGGAACTCGCTGATCCGAAACCAAACAAATCACCATTTTGACCCCGTTACTTTGCCGGAATGCGAGGTAGGATTTCATAACTACAACCCATAGATCGAATAATTCGTAATTTAATCGCGTAATATTGTTTTTGTTTTTTCTCCTCTTTTGCTTTTTGTCTCGTTAACTCACTGGTTTTGCAAACTCAACAATTTAACTAGATGTTGGAGCGACAATTAACTAGATGTTGGAGCGACAATTAACTAATAATTACAAATAACAATTTATGATAGATTTAACATAAATATGTAATATTCAAAATTATTCTCAAATTGGTTCCATATTACGCGTAATCATAACAATACATCACAGCCTATATATTCCTGTGTTTCATGTTTTTGCACATCATTCATTTAAAGTTGATTATCTTTCAAACCAGACATCGGAATTGAGCAAGATCGGTGGCGTTGGATTCGTATCGTCCATATCCAGCTAAATTTTTTTACTTTCTAAATTTCTTATGCAAGAACTGTAATAACCTGATTTTTTTAAAATGTTATTCAATAATTCAGGTTAACATAATTATTTTGGCATTGCTTTAATTTTTTCAAATATATGACTATTTAGATTTTTTTTTATATAATTAACTGCTAGTACAATTACTTAATTAGTATTTAACGTAATCTTTTACTATTCCTAAACTGTTTCTATCCACAAGCCTTGCTATTTGTTCTCCGTTTTTTATTCCTAAACTGTTTCTATCCACAAGCCTTGCTATTGGTTTTCCGTTTTTTATGCCTATTTGACTTCCAAAGCCAATTAAGCATTTTGATTTCCTTAAAATTCCCATTAAATACTCTTTATTCTCATGCCTATACAAGACAGTTACCATTCATCCTTTTACCACGCACAAACCAGAGAGAAATGAGAGTTAGAAAGAGGGACAGAGATTTCTAGAAAAGGAGATAAGATTCTGCCGTAGGAGAAGGACACCGGAACACCGCCATTCAACACCGTTTTTCACCGGAATTGCACACTAAGGTAGAAACACATACCTTGCAACCTTAGTTTTATACAATCTGTAGATATTACGTGAAATATTTTTAATCTGCACGTTCACTATTCATCTTCAACCTTAGATCGTTCAATTAGTAGTTGAATCGTGTTAATTTTATGTTTGGAACTCGCTGATCCGAAACCAAACAAATCACCATTTTGACCCCGTTACTTTGCCGGAATGCGAGGTAGGATTTCATAACTACAACCCATAGATCGAATAATTCGTAATTTAATCGCGTAATATTGTTTTTGTTTTTTCTCCTCTTTTGCTTTTTGTCTCGTTAACTCACTGGTTTTGCAAACTCAACAATTTAACTAGATGTTGGAGCGACAATTAACTAGATGTTGGAGCGACAATTAACTAATAATTACAAATAACAATTTATGATAGATTTAACATAAATATGTAATATTCAAAATTATTCTCAAATTGGTTCCATATTACGCGTAATCATAACAATACATCACAGCCTATATATTCCTGTGTTTCATGTTTTTGCACATCATTCATTTAAAGTTGATTATCTTTCAAACCAGACATCGGAATTGATCAAGATCGGTGGCGTTGGATTCGTATCGTCCATATCCAGCTAAATTTTTTTACTTTCTAAATTTCTTATGCAAGAACTGTAATAACCTGATTTTTTAAAAATGTTATTCAATAATTCAGGTTAACATAATTATTTTGGCATTGCTTTAATTTTTTCAAATATATGACTATTTAGATTTTTTTTTATATAATTAACTGCTAGTACAATTACTTAATTAGTATTTAACGTAATCTTTTACTATTCCTAAACTGTTTCTATCCACAAGCCTTGCTATTTGTTCTCCGTTTTTTATTCCTAAACTGTTTCTATCCACAAGCCTTGCTATTGGTTTTCCGTTTTTTATGCCTATTTGACTTCCAAAGCCAATTAAGCATTTTGATTTCCTTAAAATTCCCATTAAATACTCTTTATTCTCATGCCTATACAAGACAGTTACCATTCATCCTTTTACCACGCACAAACCAGAGAGAAATGAGAGTTAGAAAGAGGGACAGAGATTTCTAGAAAAGGAGATAAGATTCTGCCGTAGGAGAAGGACACCGGAACACCGCCATTCAACACCGTTTTTCACCGGAATTGCACACTAAGGTAGAAACACATACCTTGCAACCTTAGTTTTATGCAATCTGTAGATATTACGTGAAATATTTTTAATCTGCACGTTCACTATTCATCTTCAACCTTAGATCGTTCAATTAGTAGTTGAATCGTGTTAATTTTATGTTTGGAACTCGCTGATCCGAAACCAAACAAATCACCATTTTGACCCCGTTACTTTGCCGGAATGCGAGGTAGGATTTCATAACTACAACCCATAGATCGAATAATTCGTAATTTAATCGCGTAATATTGTTTTTGTTTTTTCTCCTCTTTTGCTTTTTGTCTCGTTAACTCACTGGTTTTGCAAACTCAACAATTTAACTAGATGTTGGAGCGACAATTAACTAGATGTTGGAGTGACAATTAACTAATAATTACAAATAACAATTTATGATAGATTTAACATAAATATGTAATATTCAAAATTATTCTCAAATTGGTTCCATATTACGCGTAATCATAACAATACATCACAGCCTATATATTCCTGTGTTTCATGTTTTTGCACATCATTCATTTAAAGTTGATTATCTTTCAAACCAGACATCGGAATTGAGTAAGATCGGTGGCGTTGGATTCGTATCGTCCATATCCAGCTAAATTTTTTTACTTTCTAAATTTCTTATGCAAGAACTGTAATAACCTGATTTTTTAAAAATGTTATTCAATAATTCAGGTTAACATAATTATTTTGGCATTGCTTTAATTTTTTCAAATATATGACTATTTAGATTTTTTTTTATATAATTAACTGCTAGTACAATTACTTAATTAGTATTTAACGTAATCTTTTACTATTCCTAAACTGTTTCTATCCACAAGCCTTGCTATTTGTTCTCCGTTTTTTATTCCTAAACTGTTTCTATCCACAAGCCTTGCTATTGGTTTTCCGTTTTTTATGCCTATTTGACTTCCAAAGCCAATTAAGCATTTTGATTTCCTTAAAATTCCCATTAAATACTCTTTATTCTCATGCCTATACAAGACAGTTACCATTCATCCTTTTACCACGCACAAACCAGAGTGAAATGAGAGTTAGAAAGAGGGACAGAGATTTCTAGAAAAGGAGATAAGATTCTGCCGTAGGAGAAGGACACCGGAACACCGCCATTCAACACCGTTTTTCACCGGAATTGCACACTAAGGTAGAAACACATACCTTGCAACCTTAGTTTTATGCAATCTGTAGATATTACGTGAAATATTTTTAATCTGCACGTTCACTATTCATCTTCAACCTTAGATCGTTCAATTAGTAGTTGAATCGTGTTAATTTTATGTTTGGAACTCGCTGATCCGAAACCAAACAAATCACCATTTTGACCCCGTTACTTTGCCGGAATGCGAGGTAGGATTTCATAACTACAACCCATAGATCGAATAATTCGTAATTTAATCGCGTAATATTGTTTTTGTTTTTTCTCCTCTTTTGCTTTTTGTCTCGTTAACTCACTGGTTTTGCAAACTCAACAATTTAACTAGATGTTGGAGCGACAATTAACTAGATGTTGGAGCGACAATTAACTAATAATTACAAATAACAATTTATGATAGATTTAACATAAATATGTAATATTCAAAATTATTCTCAAATTGGTTCCATATTACGCGTAATCATAACAATACATCACAGCCTATATATTCCTGTGTTTCATGTTTTTGCACATCATTCATTTAAAGTTGATTATCTTTCAAACCAGACATCGGAATTGAGCAAGATCGGTGGCGTTGGATTCGTATCGTCCATATCCAGCTAAATTTTTTTACTTTCTAAATTTCTTATGCAAGAACTGTAATAACCTGATTTTTTTAAAATGTTATTCAATAATTCAGGTTAACATAATTATTTTGGCATTGCTTTAATTTTTTCAAATATATGACTATTTAGATTTTTTTTTATATAATTAACTGCTAGTACAATTACTTAATTAGTATTTAACGTAATCTTTTACTATTCCTAAACTGTTTCTATCCACAAGCCTTGCTATTTGTTCTCCGTTTTTTATTCCTAAACTGTTTCTATCCACAAGCCTTGCTATTGGTTTTCCGTTTTTTATGCCTATTTGACTTCCAAAGCCAGTTAAGCATTTTGATTTCCTTAAAATTCCCATTAAATACTCTTTATTCTCATGCCTATACAAGACAGTTACCATTCATCCTTTTACCACGCACAAACCAGAGAGAAATGAGAGTTAGAAAGAGGGACAGAGATTTCTAGAAAAGGAGATAAGATTCTGCCGTAGGAGAAGGACACCGGAACACCGCCATTCAACACCGTTTTTCACCGGAATTGCACACTAAGGTAGAAACACATACCTTGCAACCTTAGTTTTATGCAATCTGTAGATATTACGTGAAATATTTTTAATCTGCACGTTCACTATTCATCTTCAACCTTAGATCGTTCAATTAGTAGTTGAATCGTGTTAATTTTATGTTTGGAACTCGCTGATCCGAAACCAAACAAATCACCATTTTGACCCCGTTACTTTGCCGGAATGCGAGGTAGGATTTCATAACTACAACCCATAGATCGAATAATTCGTAATTTAATCGCGTAATATTGTTTTTGTTTTTTCTCCTCTTTTGCTTTTTGTCTCGTTAACTCACTGGTTTTGCAAACTCAACAATTTAACTAGATGTTGGAGCGACAATTAACTAGATGTTGGAGCGACAATTAACTAATAATTACAAATAACAATTTATGATAGATTTAACATAAATATGTAATATTCAAAATTATTCTCAAATTGGTTCCATATTACGCGTAATCATAACAATACATCACAGCCTATATATTCCTGTGTTTCATGTTTTTGCACATCATTCATTTAAAGTTGATTATCTTTCAAACCAGACATCGGAATTGAGCAAGATCGGTGGCGTTGGATTCGTATCGTCCATATCCAGCTAAATTTTTTTACTTTCTAAATTTCTTATGCAAGAACTGTAATAACCTGATTTTTTAAAAATGTTATTCAATAATTCAGGTTAACATAATTATTTTGGCATTGCTTTAATTTTTTCAAATATATGACTATTTAGATTTTTTTTTATATAATTAACTGCTAGTACAATTACTTAATTAGTATTTAACGTAATCTTTTACTATTCCTAAACTGTTTCTATCCACAAGCCTTGCTATTTGTTCTCCGTTTTTTATTCCTAAACTGTTTCTATCCACAAGCCTTGCTATTGGTTTTCCGTTTTTTATGCCTATTTGACTTCCAAAGCCAATTAAGCATTTTGATTTCCTTAAAATTCCCATTAAATACTCTTTATTCTCATGCCTATACAAGACAGTTACCATTCATCCTTTTACCACGCACAAACCAGAGAGAAATGAGAGTTAGAAAGAGGGACAGAGATTTCTAGAAAAGGAGATAAGATTCTGCCGTAGGAGAAGGACACCGGAACACCGCCATTCAACACCGTTTTTCACCGGAATTGCACACTAAGGTAGAAACACATACCTTGCAACCTTAGTTTTATGCAATCTGTAGATATTACGTGAAATATTTTTAATCTGCACGTTCACTATTCATCTTCAACCTTAGATCGTTCAATTAGTAGTTGAATCGTGTTAATTTTATGTTTGGAACTCGCTGATCCGAAACCAAACAAATCACCATTTTGACCCCGTTACTTTGCCGGAATGCGAGGTAGGATTTCATAACTACAACCCATAGATCGAATAATTCGTAATTTAATCGCGTAATATTGTTTTTGTTTTTTCTCCTCTTTTGCTTTTTGTCTCGTTAACTCACTGGTTTTGCAAACTCAACAATTTAACTAGATGTTGGAGCGACAATTAACTAGATGTTGGAGCGACAATTAACTAATAATTACAAATAACAATTTATGATAGATTTAACATAAATATGTAATATTCAAAATTATTCTCAAATTGGTTCCATATTACGCGTAATCATAACAATACATCACAGCCTATATATTCCTGTGTTTCATGTTTTTGCACATCATTCATTTAAAGTTGATTATCTTTCAAACCAGACATCGGAATTGAGCAAGATCGGTGGCGTTGGATTCGTATCGTCCATATCCAACTAAATTTTTTTACTTTCTAAATTTCTTATGCAAGAACTGTAATAACCTGATTTTTTTAAAATGTTATTCAATAATTCAGGTTAACATAATTATTTTGGCATTGCTTTAATTTTTTCAAATATATGACTATTTAGATTTTTTTTTATATAATTAACTGCTAGTACAATTACTTAATTAGTATTTAACGTAATCTTTTACTATTCCTAAACTGTTTCTATCCACAAGCCTTGCTATTTGTTCTCCGTTTTTTATTCCTAAACTGTTTCTATCCATAAGCCTTGCTATTGGTTTTCCGTTTTTTATGCCTATTTGACTTCCAAAGCCAATTAAGCATTTTGATTTCCTTAAAATTCCCATTAAATACTCTTTATTCTCATGCCTATACAAGACAGTTACCATTCATCCTTTTACCACGCACAAACCAGAGAGAAATGAGAGTTAGAAAGAGGGACAGAGATTTCTAGAAAAGGAGATAAGATTCTGCCGTAGGAGAAGGACACCGGAACACCGCCATTCAACACCGTTTTTCACCGGAATTGCACACTAAGGTAGAAACACATACCTTGCAACCTTAGTTTTATGCAATCTGTAGATATTACGTGAAATATTTTTAATCTGCACGTTCACTATTCATCTTCAACCTTAGATCGTTCAATTAGTAGTTGAATCGTGTTAATTTTATGTTTGGAACTCGCTGATCCGAAACCAAACAAATCACCATTTTGACCCCGTTACTTTGCCGGAATGCGAGGTAGGATTTCATAACTACAACCCATAGATCGAATAATTCGTAATTTAATCGCGTAATATTGTTTTTGTTTTTTCTCCTCTTTTGCTTTTTGTCTCGTTAACTCACTGGTTTTGCAAACTCAACAATTTAACTAGATGTTGGAGCGGCAATTAACTAGATGTTGGAGCGACAATTAACTAATAATTACAAATAACAATTTATGATAGATTTAACATAAATATGTAATATTCAAAATTATTCTCAAATTGGTTCCATATTACGCGTAATCATAACAATACATCACAGCCTATATATTCCTGTGTTTCATGTTTTTGCACATCATTCATTTAAAGTTGATTATCTTTCAAACCAGACATCGGAATTGAGCAAGATCGGTGGCGTTGGATTCGTATCGTCCATATCCAGCTAAATTTTTTTACTTTCTAAATTTCTTATGCAAGAACTGTAATAACCTGATTTTTTTAAAATGTTATTCAATAATTCAGGTTAACATAATTATTTTGGCATTGCTTTAATTTTTTCAAATATATGACTATTTAGATTTTTTTTATATAATTAACTGCTAGTACAATTACTTAATTAGTATTTAACGTAATCTTTTACTATTCCTAAACTGTTTCTATCCACAAGCCTTGCTATTTGTTCTCCGTTTTTTATTCCTAAACTGTTTCTATCCACAAGCCTTGCTATTGGTTTTCCGTTTTTTATGCCTATTTGACTTCCAAAGCCAATTAAGCATTTTGATTTCCTTAAAATTCCCATTAAATACTCTTTATTCTCATGCCTATACAAGACAGTTACCATTCATCCTTTTACCACGCACAAACCAGAGAGAAATGAGAGTTAGAAAGAGGGACAGAGATTTCTAGAAAAGGAGATAAGATTCTGCCGTAGGAGAAGGACACCGGAACACCGCCATTCAACACCGTTTTTCACCGGAATTGCACACTACGGTAGAAACACATACCTTGCAACCTTAGTTTTATGCAATCTGTAGATATTACGTGAAATATTTTTAATCTGCACGTTCACTATTCATCTTCAACCTTAGATCGTTCAATTAGTAGTTGAATCGTGTTAATTTTATGTTTGGAACTCGCTGATCCGAAACCAAACAAATCACCATTTTGACCCCGTTACTTTGCCGGAATGCGAGGTAGGATTTCATAACTACAACCCATAGATCGAATAATTCGTAATTTAATCGCGTAATATTGTTTTTGTTTTTTCTCCTCTTTTGCTTTTTGTCTCGTTAACTCACTGGTTTTGCAAACTCAACAATTTAACTAGATGTTGGAGCGACAATTAACTAGATGTTGGAGCGACAATTAACTAATAATTACAAATAACAATTTATGATAGATTTAACATAAATATGTAATATTCAAAATTATTCTCAAATTGGTTCCATATTACGCGTAATCATAACAATACATCACAGCCTATATATTCCTGTGTTTCATGTTTTTGCACATCATTCATTTAAAGTTGATTATCTTTCAAACCAGACATCGGAATTGAGCAAGATCGGTGGCGTTGGATTCGTATCGTCCATATCCAGCTAAATTTTTTTACTTTCTAAATTTCTTATGCAAGAACTGTAATAACCTGATTTTTTTAAAATGTTATTCAATAATTCAGGTTAACATAATTATTTTGGCATTGCTTTAATTTTTTCAAATATATGACTATTTAGATTTTTTTTTATATAATTAACTGCTAGTACAATTACTTAATTAGTATTTAACGTAATCTTTTACTATTCCTAAACTGTTTCTATCCACAAGCCTTGCTATTTGTTCTCCGTTTTTTATTCCTAAACTGTTTCTATCCACAAGCCTTGCTATTGGTTTTCCGTTTTTTATGCCTATTTGACTTCCAAAGCCAATTAAGCATTTTGATTTCCTTAAAATTCCCATTAAATACTCTTTATTCTCATGCCTATACAAGACAGTTACCATTCATCCTTTTACCACGCACAAACCAGAGAGAAATGAGAGTTAGAAAGAGGGACAGAGATTTCTAGAAAAGGAGATAAGATTCTGCCGTAGGAGAAGGACACCGGAACACCGCCATTCAACACCGTTTTTCACCGGAATTGCACACTACGGTAGAAACACATACCTTGCAACCTTAGTTTTATGCAATCTGTAGATATTACGTGAAATATTTTTAATCTGCACGTTCACTATTCATCTTCAACCTTAGATCGTTCAATTAGTAGTTGAATCGTGTTAATTTTATGTTTGGAACTCGCTGATCCGAAACCAAACAAATCACCATTTTGACCCCGTTACTTTGCCGGAATGCGAGGTAGGATTTCATAACTACAACCCATAGATCGAATAATTCGTAATTTAATCGCGTAATATTGTTTTTGTTTTTTCTCCTCTTTTGCTTTTTGTCTCGTTAACTCACTGGTTTTGCAAACTCAACAATTTAACTAGATGTTGGAGCGACAATTAACTAGATGTTGGAGCGACAATTAACTAATAATTACAAATAACAATTTATGATAGATTTAACATAAATATGTAATATTCAAAATTATTCTCAAATTGGTTCCATATTACGCGTAATCATAACAATACATCACAGCCTATATATTCCTGTGTTTCATGTTTTTGCACATCATTCATTTAAAGTTGATTATCTTTCAAACCAGACATCGGAATTGAGCAAGATCGGTGGCGTTGGATTCGTATCGTCCATATCCAGCTAAATTTTTTTACTTTCTAAATTTCTTATGCAAGAACTGTAATAACCTGATTTTTTTAAAATGTTATTCAATAATTCAGGTTAACATAATTATTTTGGCATTGCTTTAATTTTTTCAAATATATGACTATTTAGATTTTTTTTTATATAATTAACTGCTAGTACAATTACTTAATTAGTATTTAACGTAATCTTTTACTATTCCTAAACTGTTTCTATCCACAAGCCTTGCTATTTGTTCTCCGTTTTTTATTCCTAAACTGTTTCTATCCACAAGCCTTGCTATTGGTTTTCCGTTTTTTATGCCTATTTGACTTCCAAAGCCAATTAAGCATTTTGATTTCCTTAAAATTCCCATTAAATACTCTTTATTCTCATGCCTATACAAGACAGTTACCATTCATCCTTTTACCACGCACAAACCAGAGAGAAATGAGAGTTAGAAAGAGGGACAGAGATTTCTAGAAAAGGAGATAAGATTCTGCCGTAGGAGAAGGACACCGGAACACCGCCATTCAACACCGTTTTTCACCGGAATTGCACACTAAGGTAGAAACACATACCTTGCAACCTTAGTTTTATGCAATCTGTAGATATTACGTGAAATATTTTTAATCTGCACGTTCACTATTCATCTTCAACCTTAGATCGTTCAATTAGTAGTTGAATCGTGTTAATTTTATGTTTGGAACTCGCTGATCCGAAACCAAACAAATCACCATTTTGACCCCGTTACTTTGCCGGAATGCGAGGTAGGATTTCATAACTACAACCCATAGATCGAATAATTCGTAATTTAATCGCGTAATATTGTTTTTGTTTTTTCTCCTCTTTTGCTTTTTGTCTCGTTAACTCACTGGTTTTGCAAACTCAACAATTTAACTAGATGTTGGAGCGACAATTAACTAGATGTTGGAGCGACAATTAACTAATAATTACAAATAACAATTTATGATAGATTTAACATAAATATGTAATATTCAAAATTATTCTCAAATTGGTTCCATATTACGCGTAATCATAACAATACATCACAGCCTATATATTCCTGTGTTTCATGTTTTTGCACATCATTCATTTAAAGTTGATTATCTTTCAAACCAGACATCGGAATTGAGCAAGATCGGTGGCGTTGGATTCGTATCGTCCATATCCAGCTAAATTCTTTTACTTTTTAAATTTCTTATGCAAGAACTGTAATAACCTGATTTTTTTAAAATGTTATTCAATAATTCAGGTTAACATAATTATTTTGGCATTGCTTTAATTTTTTCAAATATATGACTATTTAGGCTTTTTTTATATAATTAACTGCTAGTACAATTACTTAATTAGTATTTAACGTAATCTTTTACTATTCCTAAACTGTTTCTATCCACAAGCCTTGCTATTTGTTCTCCGTTTTTTATTCCAAAACTGTTTCTATCCACAAGCCTTGCTATTGGTTTTCCGTTTTTTATGCCTATTTGACTTCCAAAGCCAATTAAGCATTTTGATTTCCTTAAAATTCCCATTAAATACTCTTTATTCTCATGCCTATACAAGACAGTTACCATTCATCCTTTTACCACGCACAAACCAGAGAGAAATGAGAGTTAGAAAGAGGGACAGAGATTTCTAGAAAAGGAGATAAGATTCTGCCGTAGGAGAAGGACACCGGAACACCGCCATTCAACACCGTTTTTCACCGGAATTGCACACTAAGGTAGAAACACATACCTTGCAACCTTAGTTTTATGCAATCTGTAGATATTACGTGAAATATTTTTAATCTGCACGTTCACTATTCATCTTCAACCTTAGATCGTTCAATTAGTAGTTGAATCGTGTTAATTTTATGTTTGGAACTCGCTGATCCGAAACCAAACAAATCACCATTTTGACCCCGTTACTTTGCCGGAATGCGAGGTAGGATTTCATAACTACAACCCATAGATCGAATAATTCGTAATTTAATCGCGTAATATTGTTTTTGTTTTTTCTCCTCTTTTGCTTTTTGTCTCGTTAACTCACTGGTTTTGCAAACTCAACAATTTAACTAGATGTTGGAGCGACAATTAACTAGATGTTGGAGCGACAATTAACTAATAATTACAAATAACAATTTATGATAGATTTAACATAAATATGTAATATTCAAAATTATTCTCAAATTGGTTCCATATTACGCGTAATCATAACAATACATCACAGCCTATATATTCCTGTGTTTCATGTTTTTGCACATCATTCATTTAAAGTTGATTATCTTTCAAACCAGACATCGGAATTGAGCAAGATCGGTGGCGTTGGATTCGTATCGTCCATATCCAGCTAAATTTTTTTACTTTCTAAATTTCTTATGCAAGAACTGTAATAACCTGATTTTTTTAAAATGTTATTCAATAATTCAGGTTAACATAATTATTTTGGCATTGCTTTAATTTTTTCAAATATATGACTATTTAGATTTTTTTTTATATAATTAACTGCTAGTACAATTACTTAATTAGTATTTAACGTAATCTTTTACTATTCCTAAACTGTTTCTATCCACAAGCCTTGCTATTTGTTCTCCGTTTTTTATTCCTAAACAGTTTCTATCCACAAGCCTTGCTATTGGTTTTCCGTTTTTTATGCCTATTTGACTTCCAAAGCCAATTAAGCATTTTGATTTCCTTAAAATTCCCATTAAATACTCTTTATTCTCATGCCTATACAAGACAGTTACCATTCATCCTTTTACCACGCACAAACCAGAGAGAAATGAGAGTTAGAAAGAGGGACAGAGATTTCTAGAAAAGGAGATAAGATTCTGCCGTAGGAGAAGGACACCGGAACACCGCCATTCAACACCGTTTTTCACCGGAATTGCACACTAAGGTAGAAACACATACCTTGCAACCTTAGTTTTATGCAATCTGTAGATATTACGTGAAATATTTTTAATCTGCACGTTCACTATTCATCTTCAACCTTAGATCGTTCAATTAGTAGTTGAATCGTGTTAATTTTATGTTTGGAACTCGCTGATCCGAAACCAAACAAATCACCATTTTGACCCCGTTACTTTGCCGGAATGCGAGGTAGGATTTCATAACTACAACCCATAGATCGAATAATTCGTAATTTAATCGCGTAATATTGTTTTTGTTTTTTCTCCTCTTTTGCTTTTTGTCTCGTTAACTCACTGGTTTTGCAAACTCAACAATTTAACTAGATGTTGGAGCGACAATTAACTAGATGTTGGAGCGACAATTAACTAATAATTACAAATAACAATTTATGATAGATTTAACATAAATATGTAATATTCAAAATTATTCTCAAATTGGTTCCATATTACGCGTAATCATAACAATACATCACAGCCTATATATTCCTGTGTTTCATGTTTTTGCACATCATTCATTTAAAGTTGATTATCTTTCAAACCAGACATCGGAATTGAGCAAGATCGGTGGCGTTGGATTCGTATCGTCCATATCCAGCTAAATTCTTTTACTTTCTAAATTTCTTATGCAAGAACTGTAATAACCTGATTTTTTTAAAATGTTATTCAATAATTCAGGTTAACATAATTATTTTGGCATTGCTTTAATTTTTTCAAATATATGACTATTTAGGCTTTTTTTATATAATTAACTGCTAGTACAATTACTTAATTAGTATTTAACGTAATCTTTTACTATTCCTAAACTGTTTCTATCCACAAGCCTTGCTATTTGTTCTCCGTTTTTTATTCCTAAACTGTTTCTATCCACAAGCCTTGCTATTGGTTTTCCGTTTTTTATGCCTATTTGACTTCCAAAGCCAATTAAGCATTTTGATTTCCTTAAAATTCCCATTAAATACTCTTTATTCTCATGCCTATACAAGACAGTTACCATTCATCCTTTTACCACGCACAAACCAGAGAGAAATGAGAGTTAGAAAGAGGGACAGAGATTTCTAGAAAAGGAGATAAGATTCTGCCGTAGGAGAAGGACACCGGAACACCGCCATTCAACACCGTTTTTCACCGGAATTGCACACTAAGGTAGAAACACATACCTTGCAACCTTAGTTTTATGCAATCTGTAGATATTACGTGAAATATTTTTAATCTGCACGTTCACTATTCATCTTCAACCTTAGATCGTTCAATTAGTAGTTGAATCGTGTTAATTTTATGTTTGGAACTCGCTGATCCGAAACCAAACAAATCACCATTTTGACCCCGTTACTTTGCCGGAATGCGAGGTAGGATTTCATAACTACAACCCATAGATCGAATAATTCGTAATTTAATCGCGTAATATTGTTTTTGTTTTTTCTCCTCTTTTGCTTTTTGTCTCGTTAACTCACTGGTTTTGCAAACTCAACAATTTAACTAGATGTTGGAGCGACAATTAACTAGATGTTGGAGCGACAATTAACTAATAATTACAAATAACAATTTATGATAGATTTAACATAAATATGTAATATTCAAAATTATTCTCAAATTGGTTCCATATTACGCGTAATCATAACAATACATCACAGCCTATATATTCCTGTGTTTCATGTTTTTGCACATCATTCATTTAAAGTTGATTATCTTTCAAACCAGACATCGGAATTGAGCAAGATCGGTGGCGTTGGATTCGTATCGTCCATATCCAGCTAAATTCTTTTACTTTCTAAATTTCTTATGCAAGAACTGTAATAACCTGATTTTTTTAAAATGTTATTCAATAATTCAGGTTAACATAATTATTTTGGCATTGCTTTAATTTTTTCAAATATATGACTATTTAGGCTTTTTTTATATAATTAACTGCTAGTACAATTACTTAATTAGTATTTAACGTAATCTTTTACTATTCCTAAACTGTTTCTATCCACAAGCCTTGCTATTTGTTCTCCGTTTTTTATTCCTAAACTGTTTCTATCCACAAGCCTTGCTATTGGTTTTCCGTTTTTTATGCCTATTTGACTTCCAAAGCCAATTAAGCATTTTGATTTCCTTAAAATTCCCATTAAATACTCTTTATTCTCATGCCTATACAAGACAGTTACCATTCATCCTTTTACCACGCACAAACCAGAGAGAAATGAGAGTTAGAAAGAGGGACAGAGATTTCTAGAAAAGGAGATAAGATTCTGCCGTAGGAGAAGGACACCGGAACACCGCCATTCAACACCGTTTTTCACCGGAATTGCACACTAAGGTAGAAACACATACCTTGCAACCTTAGTTTTATGCAATCTGTAGATATTACGTGAAATATTTTTAATCTGCACGTTCACTATTCATCTTCAACCTTAGATCGTTCAATTAGTAGTTGAATCGTGTTAATTTTATGTTTGGAACTCGCTGATCCGAAACCAAACAAATCACCATTTTGACCCCGTTACTTTGCCGGAATGCGAGGTAGGCTTTCATAACTACAACCCATAGATCGAATAATTCGTAATTTAATCGCGTAATATTGTTTTTGTTTTTTCTCCTCTTTTGCTTTTTGTCTCGTTAACTCACTGGTTTTGCAAACTCAACAATTTAACTAGATGTTGGAGCGACAATTAACTAGATGTTGGAGCGACAATTAACTAATAATTACAAATAACAATTTATGATAGATTTAACATAAATATGTAATATTCAAAATTATTCTCAAATTGGTTCCATATTACGCGTAATCATAACAATACATCACAGCCTATATATTCCTGTGTTTCATGTTTTTGCACATCATTCATTTAAAGTTGATTATCTTTCAAACCAGACATCGGAATTGAGCAAGATCGGTGGCGTTGGATTCGTATCGTCCATATCCAGCTAAATTTTTTTAATTTCTAAATTTCTTATGCAAGAACTGTAATAACCTGATTTTTTTAAAATGTTATTCAATAATTCAGGTTAACATAATTATTTTGGCATTGCTTTAATTTTTTTCAAATATATGACTATTTAGATTTTTTTTATATAATTAACTGCTAGTACAATTACTTAATTAGTATTTAACGTAATCTTTTACTATTCCTAAACTGTTTCTATCCACAAGCCTTGCTATTTGTTCTCCGTTTTTTATTCCTAAACTGTTTCTATCCACAAGCCTTGCTATTGGTTTTCCGTTTTTTATGCCTATTTGACTTCCAAAGCCAATTAAGCATTTTGATTTCCTTAAAATTCCCATTAAATACTCTTTATTCTCATGCCTATACAAGACAGTTACCATTCATCCTTTTACCACGCACAAACCAGAGAGAAATGAGAGTTAGAAAGAGGGACAGAGATTTCTAGAAAAGGAGATAAGATTCTGCCGTAGGAGAAGGACACCGGAACACCGCCATTCAACACCGTTTTTCACCGGAATTGCACACTAAGGTAGAAACACATACCTTGCAACCTTAGTTTTATGCAATCTGTAGATATTACGTGAAATATTTTTAATCTGCACGTTCACTATTCATCTTCAACCTTAGATCGTTCAATTAGTAGTTGAATCGTGTTAATTTTATGTTTGGAACTCGCTGATCCGAAACCAAACAAATCACCATTTTGACCCCGTTACTTTGCCGGAATGCGAGGTAGGATTTCATAACTACAACCCATAGATCGAATAATTCGTAATTTAATCGCGTAATATTGTTTTTGTTTTTTCTCCTCTTTTGCTTTTTGTCTCGTTAACTCACTGGTTTTGCAAACTCAACAATTTAACTAGATGTTGGAGCGACAATTAACTAGATGTTGGAGCGACAATTAACTAATAATTACAAATAACAATTTATGATAGATTTAACATAAATATGTAATATTCAAAATTATTCTCAAATTGGTTCCATATTACGCGTAATCATAACAATACATCACAGCCTATATATTCCTGTGTTTCATGTTTTTGCACATCATTCATTTAAAGTTGATTATCTTTCAAACCAGACATCGGAATTGAGCAAGATCGGTGGCGTTGGATTCGTATCGTCCATATCCAGCTAAATTTTTTTACTTTCTAAATTTCTTATGCAAGAACTGTAATAACCTGATTTTTTTAAAATGTTATTCAATAATTCAGGTTAACATAATTATTTTGGCATTGCTTTAATTTTTTCAAATATATGACTATTTAGATTTTTTTTATATAATTAACTGCTAGTACAATTACTTAATTAGTATTTAACGTAATCTTTTACTATTCCTAAACTGTTTCTATCCACAAGCCTTGCTATTGGTTTTCCGTTTTTTATTCCTAAACTGTTTCTATCCACAAGCCTTGCTATTTGTTCTCCTATTTGACTTCCAAAGCCAATTAAGCATTTTGATTTCCTTAAAATTCCCATTAAATACTCTTTATTCTCATGCCTATACAAGACAGTTACCATTCATCCTTTTACCACGCACAAACCAGAGAGAAATGAGAGTTAGAAAGAGGGACAGAGATTTCTAGAAAAGGAGAGATTCTGCCGTAGGAGAAGGACACCGGAACACCGCCATTCAACACCGTTTTTCACCGGAATTGCACACTAAGGTAGAAACACATACCTTGCAACCTTAGTTTTATGCAATTTGTAGATATTACGTGAAATATTTTTAATCTGCACGTTCACTATTCATCTTCAACCTTAGATCGTTCAATTAGTAGTTGAATCGTGTTAATTTTATGTTTGGAACTCGCTGATCCGAAACCAAACAAATCACCATTTTGACCCCGTTACTTTGCCGGAATGCGAGGTAGGATTTCATAACTACAACCCATAGATCGAATAATTCGTAATTTAATCGCGTAATATTGTTTTTGTTTTTTCTCCTCTTTTGCTTTTTGTCTCGTTAACTCACTGGTTTTGCAAACTCAACAATTTAACTAGATGTTGGAGCGACAATTAACTAGATGTTGGAGCGACAATTAACTAATAATTACAAATAACAATTTATGATAGATTTAACATAAATATGTAATATTCAAAATTATTCTCAAATTGGTTCCATATTACGCGTAATCATAACAATACATCACAGCCTATATATTCCTGTGTTTCATGTTTTTGCACATCATTCATTTAAAGTTGATTATCTTTCAAACCAGACATCGGAATTGAGCAAGATCGGTGGCGTTGGATTCGTATCGTCCATATCCAGCTAA
The DNA here is from genome assembly GCA_019985065.2 of Arctostaphylos glauca. Lineage (NCBI taxonomy): Eukaryota > Viridiplantae > Streptophyta > Magnoliopsida > Ericales > Ericaceae > Arctostaphylos > Arctostaphylos glauca. The sequence continues at coordinate 29,103,005 of JAHSPW020000010.1, read as the reverse complement.
ATTCTTTTACTTTCTAAATTTCTTATGCAAGAACTGTAATAACCTGATTTTTTTAAAATGTTATTCAATAATTCAGGTTAACATAATTATTTTGGCATTGCTTTAATTTTTTCAAATATATGACTGTTTAGATTTTTTTTATATAATTAACTGCTAGTACAATTACTTAATTAGTATTTAACGTAATCTTTTACTATTCCTAAACTGTTTCTATCCACAAGCCTTGCTATTGGTTTTCCGTTTTTTATTCCTAAACTGTTTCTATCCACAAGCCTTGCTATTTGTTCTCCTATTTGACTTCCAAAGCCAATTAAGCATTTTGATTTATTTAAAATTCCCATTAAATACTCTTTATTCTCATGCCTATACAAGACAGTTACCATTCATCCTTTTACCACGCACAAACCAGAGAGAAATGAGAGTTAGAAAGAGGGACAGAGATTTCTAGAAAAGGAGAGATTCTGCCGTAGGAGAAGGACACCGGAACACCGTTTTTCACCGGAATTGCACACTAAGGTAGAAACACATACCTTGCAACCTTAGTTTTATGCAATTTGTAGATATTACGTGAAATATTTTTAATCTGCACGTTCACTATTCATCTTCAACCTTAGATCGTTCAATTAGTAGTTGAATCGTGTTAATTTTATGTTTGGAACTCGCTGATCCGAAACCAAACAAATCACCATTTTGACCCCGTTACTTTGCCGGAATGCGAGGTAGGATTTCATAACTACAACCCATAGATCGAATAATTCGTAATTTAATCGCGTAATATTGTTTTTGTTTTTTCTCCTCTTTTGCTTTTTGTCTCGTTAACTCACTGGTTTTGCAAACTCAACAATTTAACTAGATGTTGGAGCGACAATTAACTAGATGTTGGAGCGACAATTAACTAATAATTACAAATAACAATTTATGATAGATTTAACATAAATATGTAATATTCAAAATTATTCTCAAATTGGTTCCATATTACGCGTAATCATAACAATACATCACAGCCTATATATTCCTGTGTTTCATGTTTTTGCACATCATTCATTTAAAGTTGATTATCTTTCAAACCAGACATCGGAATTGAGCAAGATCGGTGGCGTTGGATTCGTATCGTCCATATCCAGCTAAATTTTTTTACTTTCTAAATTTCTTATGCAAGAACTGTAATAACCTGATTTTTTTAAAATGTTATTCAATAATTCAGGTTAACAAAATTATTTTGGCATTGCTTTAATTTTTTCAAATATATGACTATTTAGATTTTTTTTATATAATTAACTGCTAGTACAATTACTTAATTAGTATTTAACGTAATCTTTTACTATTCCTAAACTGTTTCTATCCACAAGCCTTGCTATTGGTTTTCCGTTTTTTATTCCTAAACTGTTTCTATCCACAAGCCTTGCTATTTGTTCTCCTATTTGACTTCCAAAGCCAATTAAGCATTTTGATTTCCTTAAAATTCCCATTAAATACTCTTTATTCTCATGCCTATACAAGACAGTTACCATTCATCCTTTTACCACGCACAAACCAGAGAGAAATGAGAGTTAGAAAGAGGGACAGATATTTCTAGAAAAGGAGAGATTCTGCCGTAGGAGAAGGACACCGGAACACCGCCATTCAACACCGTTTTTCACCGGAATTGCACACTAAGGTAGAAACACATACCTTGCAACCTTAGTTTTATGCAATTTGTAGATATTACGTGAAATATTTTTAATCTGCACGTTCACTATTCATCTTCAACCTTAGATCGTTCAATTAGTAGTTGAATCGTGTTAATTTTATGTTTGGAACTCGCTGATCCGAAACCAAACAAATCACCATTTTGACCCCGTTACTTTGCCGGAATGCGAGGTAGGATTTCATAACTACAACCCATAGATCGAATAATTCGTAATTTAATCGCGTAATATTGTTTTTGTTTTTTCTCCTCTTTTGCTTTTTGTCTCGTTAACTCACTGGTTTTGCAAACTCAACAATTTAACTAGATGTTGGAGCGACAATTAACTAGATGTTGGAGCGACAATTAACTAATAATTACAAATAACAATTTATGATAGATTTAACATAAATATGTAATATTCAAAATTATTCTCAAATTGGTTCCATATTACGCGTAATCATAACAATACATCACAGCCTATATATTCCTGTGTTTCATGTTTTTGCACATCATTCATTTAAAGTTGATTATCTTTCAAACCAGACATCGGAATTGAGCAAGATCGGTGGCGTTGGATTCGTATCGTCCATATCCAGCTAAATTTTTTTACTTTCTAAATTTCTTATGCAAGAACTGTAATAACCTGATTTTTTAAAAATGTTATTCAATAATTCAGGTTAACATAATTATTTTGGCATTGCTTTAATTTTTTCAAATATATGACTATTTAGATTTTTTTTATATAATTAACTGCTAGTACAATTACTTAATTAGTATTTAACGTAATCTTTTACTATTCCTAAACTGTTTCTATCCACAAGCCTTGCTATTTGTTCTCCGTTTTTTATTCCTAAACTGTTTCTATCCACAAGCCTTGCTATTGGTTTTCCGTTTTTTATGCCTATTTGACTTCCAAAGCCAATTAAGCATTTTGATTTCCTTAAAATTCCCATTAAATACTCTTTATTCTGATGCCTATACAAGACAGTTACCATTCATCCTTTTACCACGCACAAACCAGAGAGAAATGAGAGTTAGAAAGAGGGACAGAGATTTCTAGAAAAGGAGAGATTCTGCCGTAGGAGAAGGACACCGGAACACCGCCATTCAACACCGTTTTTCACCGGAATTGCACACTAAGGTAGAAACACATACCTTGCAACCTTAGTTTTATGCAATTTGTAGATATTACGTGAAATATTTTTAATCTGCACGTTCACTATTCATCTTCAACCTTAGATCGTTCAATTAGTAGTTGAATCGTGTTAATTTTATGTTTGGAACTCGCTGATCCGAAACCAAACAAATCACCATTTTGACCCCGTTACTTTGCCGGAATGCGAGGTAGGATTTCATAACTACAACCCATAGATCGAATAATTCGTAATTTAATCGCGTAATATTGTTTTTGTTTTTTCTCCTCTTTTGCTTTTTGTCTCGTTAACTCACTGGTTTTGCAAACTCAACAATTTAACTAGATGTTGGAGCGACAATTAACTAGATGTTGGAGCGACAATTAACTAATAATTACAAATAACAATTTATGATAGATTTAACATAAATATGTAATATTCAAAATTATCCTCAAATTGGTTCCATATTACGCGTAATCATAACAATACATCACAGCCTATATATTCCTGTGTTTCATGTTTTTGCACATCATTCATTTAAAGTTGATTATCTTTCAAACCAGACATCGGAATTGAGCAAGATCGGTGGCGTTGGATTCGTATCGTCCATATCCAGCTAAATTTTTTTACTTTCTAAATTTCTTATGCAAGAACTGTAATAACCTGATTTTTTTAAAATGTTATTCAATAATTCAGGTTAACATAATTATTTTGGCATTGCTTTAATTTTTTCAAATATATGACTATTTAGATTTTTTTTATATAATTAACTGCTAGTACAATTACTTAATTAGTATTTAACGTAATCTTTTACTATTCCTAAACTGTTTCTATCCACAAGCCTTGCTATTGGTTTTCCGTTTTTTATTCCTAAACTGTTTCTATCCACAAGCCTTGCTATTTGTTCTCCTATTTGACTTCCAAAGCCAATTAAGCATTTTGATTTCCTTAAAATTCCCATTAAATACTCTTTATTCTCATGCCTATACAAGACAGTTACCATTCATCCTTTTACCACGCACAAACCAGAGAGAAATGAGAGTTAGAAAGAGGGACAGAGATTTCTAGAAAAGGAGAGATTCTGCCGTAGGAGAAGGACACCGGAACACCGCCATTCAACACCGTTTTTCACCGGAATTGCACACTAAGGTAGAAACACATACCTTGCAACCTTAGTTTTATGCAATTTGTAGATATTACGTGAAATATTTTTAATCTGCACGTTCACTATTCATCTTCAACCTTAGATCGTTCAATTAGTAGTTGAATCGTGTTAATTTTATGTTTGGAACTCGCTGATCCGAAACCAAACAAATCACCATTTTGACCCCGTTACTTTGCCGGAATGCGAGGTAGGATTTCATAACTACAACCCATAGATCGAATAATTCGTAATTTAATCGCGTAATATTGTTTTTGTTTTTTCTCCTCTTTTGCTTTTTGTCTCGTTAACTCACTGGTTTTGCAAACTCAACAATTTAACTAGATGTTGGAGCGACAATTAACTAGATGTTGGAGCGACAATTAACTAATAATTACAAATAACAATTTATGATAGATTTAACATAAATATGTAATATTCAAAATTATCCTCAAATTGGTTCCATATTACGCGTAATCATAACAATACATCACAGCCTATATATTCCTGTGTTTCATGTTTTTGCACATCATTCATTTAAAGTTGATTATCTTTCAAACCAGACATCGGAATTGAGCAAGATCGGTGGCGTTGGATTCGTATCATCCATATCCAGCTAAATTTTTTTACTTTCTAAATTTCTTATGCAAGAACTGTAATAACCTGATTTTTTTAAAATGTTATTCAATAATTCAGGTTAACATAATTATTTTGGCATTGCTTTAATTTTTTCAAATATATGACTATTTAGATTTTTTTTATATAATTAACTGCTAGTACAATTACTTAATTAGTATTTAACGTAATCTTTTACTATTCCTAAACTGTTTCTATCCACAAGCCTTGCTATTTGTTCTCCGTTTTTTATTCCTAAACTGTTTCTATCCACAAGCCTTGCTATTGGTTTTCCGTTTTTTATGCCTATTTGACTTCCAAAGCCAATTAAGCATTTTGATTTCCTTAAAATTCCCATTAAATACTCTTTATTCTCATGCCTATACAAGACAGTTACCATTCATCCTTTTACCACGCACAAACCAGAGAGAAATGAGAGTTAGAAAGAGGGACAGAGATTTCTAGAAAAGGAGAGATTCTGCCGTAGGAGAAGGACACCGGAACACCGCCATTCAACACCGTTTTTCACCGGAATTGCACACTAAGGTAGAAACACATACCTTGCAACCTTAGTTTTATGCAATTTGTAGATATTACGTGAAATATTTTTAATCTGCACGTTCACTATTCATCTTCAACCTTAGATCGTTCAATTAGTAGTTGAATCGTGTTAATTTTATGTTTGGAACTCGCTGATCCGAAACCAAACAAATCACCATTTTGACCCCGTTACTTTGCCGGAATGCGAGGTAGGATTTCATGACTACAACCCATAGATCGAATAATTCGTAATTTAATCGCGTAATATTGTTTTTGTTTTTTCTCCTCTTTTGCTTTTTGTCTCGTTAACTCACTGGTTTTGCAAACTCAACAATTTAACTAGATGTTGGAGCGACAATTAACTAGATGTTGGAGCGACAATTAACTAATAATTACAAATAACAATTTATGATAGATTTAACATAAATATGTAATATTCAAAATTATTCTCAAATGGGTTCCATATTACGCGTAACCATAACAATACATCACAGCCTATATATTCCTGTGTTTCATGTTTTTGCACATCATTCATTTAAAGTTGATTATCTTTCAAACCAGACATCGGAATTGAGCAAGATCGGTGGCGTTGGATTCGTATCGTCCATATCCAGCTAAATTTTTTTACTTTCTAAATTTCTTATGCAAGAACTGTAATAACCTGATTTTTTAAAAATGTTATTCAATAATTCAGGTTAACATAATTATTTTGGCATTGCTTTAATTTTTTCAAATATATGACTATTTAGATTTTTTTTATATAATTAACTGCTAGTACAATTACTTAATTAGTATTTAACGTAATCTTTTACTATTCCTAAACTGTTTCTATCCACAAGCCTTGCTATTTGTTCTCCGTTTTTTATTCCTAAACTGTTTCTATCCACAAGCCTTGCTATTGGTTTTCCGTTTTTTATGCCTATTTGACTTCCAAAGCCAATTAAGCATTTTGATTTCCTTAAAATTCCCATTAAATACTCTTTATTCTCATGCCTATACAAGACAGTTACCATTCATCCTTTTACCACGCACAAACCAGAGAGAAATGAGAGTTAGAAAGAGGGACAGAGATTTCTAGAAAAGGAGAGATTCTGCCGTAGGAGAAGGACACCGGAACACCGCCATTCAACACCGTTTTTCACCGGAATTGCACACTAAGGTAGAAACACATACCTTGCAACCTTAGTTTTATGCAATTTGTAGATATTACGTGAAATATTTTTAATCTGCACGTTCACTATTCATCTTCAACCTTAGATCGTTCAATTAGTAGTTGAATCGTGTTAATTTTATGTTTGGAACTCGCTGATCCGAAACCAAACAAATCACCATTTTGACCCCGTTACTTTGCCGGAATGCGAGGTAGGATTTCATAACTACAACCCATAGATCGAATAATTCGTAATTTAATCGCGTAATATTGTTTTTGTTTTTTCTCCTCTTTTGCTTTTTGTCTCGTTAACTCACTGGTTTTGCAAACTCAACAATTTAACTAGATGTTGGAGCGACAATTAACTAGATGTTGGAGCGACAATTAACTAATAATTACAAATAACAATTTATGATAGATTTAACATAAATATGTAATATTCAAAATTATTCTCAAATTGGTTCCATATTACGCGTAATCATAACAATACATCACAGCCTATATATTCCTGTGTTTCATGTTTTTGCACATCATTCATTTAAAGTTGATTATCTTTCAAACCAGACATCGGAATTGAGCAAGATCGGTGGCGTTGGATTCGTATCGTCCATATCCAGCTAAATTTTTTTACTTTCTAAATTTCTTATGCAAGAACTGTAATAACCTGATTTTTTAAAAATGTTATTCAATAATTCAGGTTAACATAATTATTTTGGCATTGCTTTAATTTTTCAAATATATGACTATTTAGATTTTTTTTATATAATTAACTGCTAGTACAATTACTTAATTAGTATTTAACGTAATCTTTTACTATTCCTAAACTGTTTCTATCCACAAGCCTTGCTATTTGTTCTCCGTTTTTTATTCCTAAACTGTTTCTATCCACAAGCCTTGCTATTGGTTTTCCGTTTTTTATGCCTATTTGACTTCCAAAGCCAATTAAGCATTTTGATTTCCTTAAAATTCCCATTAAATACTCTTTATTCTCATGCCTATACAAGACAGTTACCATTCATCCTTTTACCACGCACAAACCAGAGAGAAATGAGAGTTAGAAAGAGGGACAGAGATTTCTAGAAAAGGAGAGATTCTGCCGTAGGAGAAGGACACCGGAACACCGCCATTCAACACCGTTTTTCACCGGAATTGCACACTAAGGTAGAAACACATACCTTGCAACCTTAGTTTTATGCAATTTGTAGATATTACGTGAAATATTTTTAATCTGCACGTTCACTATTCATCTTCAACCTTAGATCGTTCAATTAGTAGTTGAATCGTGTTAATTTTATGTTTGGAACTCGCTGATCCGAAACCAAACAAATCACCATTTTGACCCCGTTACTTTGCCGGAATGCGAGGTAGGATTTCATAACTACAACCCATAGATCGAATAATTCGTAATTTAATCGCGTAATATTGTTTTTGTTTTTTCTCCTCTTTTGCTTTTTGTCTCGTTAACTCACTGGTTTTGCAAACTCAACAATTTAACTAGATGTTGGAGCGACAATTAACTAGATGTTGGAGCGACAATTAACTAATAATTACAAATAACAATTTATGATAGATTTAACATAAATATGTAATATTCAAAATTATCCTCAAATTGGTTCCATATTACGCGTAATCATAACAATACATCACAGCCTATATATTCCTGTGTTTCATGTTTTTGCACATCATTCATTTAAAGTTGATTATCTTTCAAACCAGACATCGGAATTGAGCAAGATCGGTGGCGTTGGATTCGTATCATCCATATCCAGCTAAATTTTTTTACTTTCTAAATTTCTTATGCAAGAACTGTAATAACCTGATTTTTTTAAAATGTTATTCAATAATTCAGGTTAACATAATTATTTTGGCATTGCTTTAATTTTTTCAAATATATGACTATTTAGATTTTTTTTATATAATTAACTGCTAGTACAATTACTTAATTAGTATTTAACGTAATCTTTTACTATTCCTAAACTGTTTCTATCCACAAGCCTTGCTATTTGTTCTCCGTTTTTTATTCCTAAACTGTTTCTATCCACAAGCCTTGCTATTGGTTTTCCGTTTTTTATGCCTATTTGACTTCCAAAGCCAATTAAGCATTTTGATTTCCTTAAAATTCCCATTAAATACTCTTTATTCTCATGCCTATACAAGACAGTTACCATTCATCCTTTTACCACGCACAAACCAGAGAGAAATGAGAGTTAGAAAGAGGGACAGAGATTTCTAGAAAAGGAGAGATTCTGCCGTAGGAGAAGGACACCGGAACACCGCCATTCAACACCGTTTTTCACCGGAATTGCACACTAAGGTAGAAACACATACCTTGCAACCTTAGTTTTATGCAATTTGTAGATATTACGTGAAATATTTTTAATCTGCACGTTCACTATTCATCTTCAACCTTAGATCGTTCAATTAGTAGTTGAATCGTGTTAATTTTATGTTTGGAACTCGCTGATCCGAAACCAAACAAATCACCATTTTGACCCCGTTACTTTGCCGGAATGCGAGGTAGGATTTCATGACTACAACCCATAGATCGAATAATTCGTAATTTAATCGCGTAATATTGTTTTTGTTTTTTCTCCTCTTTTGCTTTTTGTCTCGTTAACTCACTGGTTTTGCAAACTCAACAATTTAACTAGATGTTGGAGCGACAATTAACTAGATGTTGGAGCGACAATTAACTAATAATTACAAATAACAATTTATGATAGATTTAACATAAATATGTAATATTCAAAATTATTCTCAAATGGGTTCCATATTACGCGTAACCATAACAATACATCACAGCCTATATATTCCTGTGTTTCATGTTTTTGCACATCATTCATTTAAAGTTGATTATCTTTCAAACCAGACATCGGAATTGAGCAAGATCGGTGGCGTTGGATTCGTATCGTCCATATCCAGCTAAATTTTTTTACTTTCTAAATTTCTTATGCAAGAACTGTAATAACCTGATTTTTTAAAAATGTTATTCAATAATTCAGGTTAACATAATTATTTTGGCATTGCTTTAATTTTTTCAAATATATGACTATTTAGATTTTTTTTATATAATTAACTGCTAGTACAATTACTTAATTAGTATTTAACGTAATCTTTTACTATTCCTAAACTGTTTCTATCCACAAGCCTTGCTATTTGTTCTCCGTTTTTTATTCCTAAACTGTTTCTATCCACAAGCCTTGCTATTGGTTTTCCGTTTTTTATGCCTATTTGACTTCCAAAGCCAATTAAGCATTTTGATTTCCTTAAAATTCCCATTAAATACTCTTTATTCTCATGCCTATACAAGACAGTTACCATTCATCCTTTTACCACGCACAAACCAGAGAGAAATGAGAGTTAGAAAGAGGGACAGAGATTTCTAGAAAAGGAGAGATTCTGCCGTAGGAGAAGGACACCGGAACACCGCCATTCAACACCGTTTTTCACCGGAATTGCACACTAAGGTAGAAACACATACCTTGCAACCTTAGTTTTATGCAATTTGTAGATATTACGTGAAATATTTTTAATCTGCACGTTCACTATTCATCTTCAACCTTAGATCGTTCAATTAGTAGTTGAATCGTGTTAATTTTATGTTTGGAACTCGCTGATCCGAAACCAAACAAATCACCATTTTGACCCCGTTACTTTGCCGGAATGCGAGGTAGGATTTCATAACTACAACCCATAGATCGAATAATTCGTAATTTAATCGCGTAATATTGTTTTTGTTTTTTCTCCTCTTTTGCTTTTTGTCTCGTTAACTCACTGGTTTTGCAAACTCAACAGGCATTTTGTGTAGATGAAAATAACCTTTAGTGATCATAACTTGAGTGGGCTTATTTGGGTGCATTAAGAATACATAAATTTTTTATCTACACGAGTGAGGTAGAAGGATGTTTAGTTTTTTTTATTTTTAGTTTCAAAATTTCTAAAATGGCCAACCATTTTCGTGAAAATTTCAATGCCACTTTGTTTATTTTTATTATGAACCTGGAAGGGAATTTGGGAAACCATTACATGATAAGTCAACTTCAAGTGAAAATATATTATTAGAGGTTTTTTTTTTAAAACCCACGACAGTTCTAATAATATTTTTTTTTTTGAAACATATACAGGCACTAACTATAATTGAACCCACGAGTCGTTAGTTGTTTGAATCATGACTTTGTACCCAAAAGAAAATCATGGGAATTAACTCTATAATTATTTACACTCGCACATGCATACACTCTTAAAGCGTTGTTATGTTCATGAAGTTTCGTGTGATTTTGCGAGAGCATGATTGCTAATTTGAATATAACTGGTTATGACAACATTTTTATATTTCTTAGATCATGTTATCGTATTTGTTGGGATTTTGAATGGAGATTGATGATAGCGTAATAATGCTATTGATTAGATCAATTTATAGCCGTTGTACTACTCATGAAATTCCTGGAACTTAATGTACTTGTATGTGGGGAAAACATAGAGTCATACGTTAGGGATACTGAATCGGATGACGTTTGTGACACGACAACGGAGGATGTCAGAGTGTGCATTGTATTCGGATAATATGTAGAGACACTAAGGAACGTTAAAGGAAAGAGTAAAACCGGTTTGGTCTGTGATGATAGTTTGATTCGAATTTTGACCCAAGTGGTTATGGCGTAATTATGCCAAGTTGATTATGATTTGATAATAAGGACCCCAACTAGGAGGAGTTGGAGATAGTTTGAGGTGACTTCGGGACGTCTGCGATGACAGCTTCGGACCCAAGGGAGTGGCGACCTGTGTCTTGGGCGTTCTTGAGCCAATAAAGGGGAAACGGCTAAGGTTCATTGGTACCTGACCTGGTGAAGCCATGTTGCAAAGGATCTAGATAGGGTGAAGTAGGTATTGACCTGAGTAGACAGTAGAAGATCTCTGCCTTGTCGGGTCGGTACTCGATCGGGTATATCACCTTAGACCATGGGCCCATGATAAGCAAGGACTGGTCAATATCAACCGATTGCCTATGCTAGTATTTAAGAGGGTAGGATCGGATTCCCAAGATGGTGAATCCTATAAATTTAAAAACAAGATTCATAACAAATTTATGTGTTTATTTCCGCTGCTTTAATTACTCTGTTTCCTTCAATTTGGTATATCATATTTGTCAAATTGCATACTTCTTGGGTTAGTATTTCGGGTATGTTTTTCGCTGAGTATTATATACTCGTGGAGCAATTTCTCTGCCTCTAGCATTCATGCCAGATAAAGAAGTGCAGGAAGAGAAGCAACCCGAACTAAAAGAGCCGGGCTTTGGAACTGAAGACCGTGACAACATATGAAGACTTTACCCTTAAGAGCTCTGTTACATTATATTCAAATCACAATGTAAACCCAGAAGGGATATCTTAGTAGTTTTTGTCAAACTTTCGCATATAATGTTTTATTTTGAAATTCACATTTATGAATTTATATTTTAATTATATTTTATTTAACGTAATGGAATTAAAATATTTTAATTAATGTTCTGATAAATCGGGGCGTTACAAGCACACAAATTAATTCAAAAAAAAAATTGCAATAACATAATAAAAATTGGAAAAAAATGACCAAAAAATAATAGCACCAATACTACTTAATTTAGGCTAAAAGAGCTAACTAAATAAACAAATGTATTTATGCATATAAGTTCACAAGCCACAAGTTTTCTCATTCTGTGATCTATAATAAAGTACCGAGCAAAACACGAGAAAATTAGGGTCCCTCTCTTTCTCTCTCTAGCTGCTAGAGTTTTTTCGAGCGCTGCTTTGCTTCTTCCCCATCAGAGAGTGTACTTCATTGGAGTTCCTCTCACCGATAATCGAGCATCAGGTAATCATTAGTTTCCTAAGAGATATTCATTGTTGCTCTTTTCATCCAATTAAGTTTCATATTCCGATTTCAACACTTCATCTGCTATCTGTTGATTCGATTTGGTCTGTGATGGATTCGATTTGATCTAAACCAGTCTATTTTATCGTTAGTTTCTTAAAAATTTCGATTTGATTTTTTATAACATTTAATTAATAACAGTACAAAACCTAAGGCCCAATTGGATGAGGGTGTGATATATACAATACAAAACCCTAGGCGCCCACTTTTGTTCTCACGTTGACAGAAGTTAGCCTCACAGCAGCAGTCGAACTCCCTCGTACGATTCTCTATCTCACTCTCTGTCTTTGTACATACTTGTTTAGTCGAACTCCCTCGTATGTTTCTCTCTCTCGCTCTCAGTCTTTGTAATACTTGTTCCGATTTGTAGGCGATACATATTCGAAGGTGTCCGAACTCCGAAGGTCTCTAACTATAAACGAATCAACAGAGCACAGGTTTGTAAATTGTTTTCGTCTTCTGGTATTTAGGGCTCGAAGCTCTGTCACTGATATCTGAATTTCTTTCGATTTCTGAGTGTATGATCTGAACTTCTTCTGATTTCTTTGTGTATGATCAATAGAACTTGTTCCGTTTTCTTGTATTTCTTCCGTTTTTTGGTATTTCGGCCATTTTCTGGTATTTATGTCTCGTAGTATGTTGGTCTGAAACAATCAGTGATTTGGGCATATGAAACGGTTGATCTGAAACAGTTTTCTTGTTTTTCCTATTTCAGCCTTATAAGTGATTCTTGATGTTTTGTTGTGGGGAGAAAACAAAGAACAATCAATGATTCTTTTTCCTATCCACCACCCACCAACAGTAGGGTTATGTTGGCTTAAGCAATTGCTTTTTTTACTTGTACACTTTTCCTCTCATTTCCCTCCATATCCCTTACTTTCCTAACCACAATACAAAAATAACCTTCAAATCCCCCCCAACCCAAATTCAAACTATCTGTAAGACAAAATCACGTGAATACCTTTTCTTGTTTTTCCTTTAACTTCCTTTTATAAAGTAAAGTTAACTTTTGAAAAATTTGAAAGTAGGCCTGCTTGACTTTCCTTCAAAGCAAACAATTAAGTTTCATCTCCAATGCTTCTTCTTCTCATATTCATGCGTCTTCCCTGCAGAGCTTCTGGGTAAACTTGTGATGGACGATAGGAGCACTATGAATCATATCTTGTACGAGGCTGTTAAGAAAGGACAAGTAGATGTCCTAAGGCGACACATTGACCAACTTGACGGCCTACTCACTACCAATCACAACACTCTTCTCCACGTCGCGGTCCAGTTCGGCCAATTGGAATGTACGAAGGTGATTCTTCAAGAGTGTCCATCTCTGGCACGTCGAGTGAATATCAACGAAGAAACTCCACTTCATATAGCGGCCAGGTCAGGGTGCGCTGACATAGTCAAAACACTCATAGAGTGTGCGAAGAAACTAGAGCTAGAACTTGAAAACAGCTGGGGTGGAGCAACTAAGGAGATGTTGAGGGCGACAAATGTGGACGGAGATACGGCCTTGCACATGGCAGTGAGGAACTGCTTCTTTGATGTAGGCAAATATTTGAAAGTGGTTGAAGTGTTAACTACAGAAGATCCAGAGTTTCAACATCCAGCCAACAGTGCCGAGGAAACTCCGTTGTACCTGGCTGCTGAGGGAAGAAATACAGCCTTGGCCATGGTGGATGTGCTCTTGGAAGCTTGCAAATCCCCAAGTTACAGGGGCCCTAGTGGCAGAACAGCACTGCATGCAGCAGCGCTTGAAGACAACACAGGTTTGTAACTCTGAAATGAAAATGTCACCAAATTTTTCATGAATTCGAAGAATTTTACGGTTACTTATTGTGGCTGTTTTTTTAAGGTGAAATCGTAAAAAGATTGTTGGAATGGAAGCCACATCTGATCAAGGAAGCAGATGTATATGGGTGGATACCAATTCACTATGCTTCTTACGCTGGGAATGAAAAAGGAGTTAAACAACTACTAAAGATGGATGTATCAATAGCGTTCACAACGACCCCAAACGAGGATGGTTTGTGCACGGCTCTTCACATTGCTACAACACATGGACGTGTAGGTGTAATGAAGGTGCTTTTGTCATGTTGTCCAGATTGTTGGGAGGCGGTCAATAGTAGAGGGCAGAATGTTATTCACATAGCTGTAGATATGGAGAGAGAAAATGTGATGAATTTTATCTTAGGAGAGCCCTGGTTAACGCAACTTATAGATAAACAAGACAATGAAGGCAACGTACCTCTCCATGTGTTGCATGGTTTCCCTAGACAATATAATTATAAAATGCTTTGGAACCACGAGGGAGCAGCAACAAGGGATGTTTTCAACAACAAAAACATGACCCCTGATGAACTCGTAGAAGAGGTAAGTACATACTATGACTTCTTTTGGCTTCAACAATTTTGATCGCATGATTAGTCAGTGTTTGTTTTTAAAAGTCACATTCTAAGTTCACAAACAATGATAAGTAGGATGAATCATTGGACAGCTCAATTTGTGTAATCAATAAATGTAAGTTGATTTAATAATTAGTCTTAATTCATAGTAGTGACTTTATATGTAAACAAATCTTGAGGAAGAACTTACAATGGAATCATTTTTGTACTCAATGAAGAAGTAAAATACAATTTTCACAGCTATTATACATAATTTTATTAGATTGTGAACCACCAACTCATCTAAAAGTTTAAATTGTTAGAGAGTGGTAATTTTTAGCTAGGCTCTCGTTTATAAGCAAGTTAAACACGTGCTAATAGTTCTAATCACAAGGTAGGCAGTGAAGTTTAAACAAATAATCTATTGCTTGTTTTGATAATATATTAGATTGTTAATTATTGTATTTTAGATGATTGGCTTTTAAAACACATGGCATCTAAAAATGTAGGAGGCCATGTTGTTTCCGGGCATACGTGGCTGGAGAAACATAATCCGTAACACTCCGGACGACTTAGCAAAATTGAAGAGAGCTTACAGAAAGCAAATGGAAGCTGGCACGCAACTACACGAACTTGACAAAAACAAGTTCAATGAGATGGTTAAAACCAACCTGATAGTAGCTACACTTATAACCATCATCACCGTTGCAGCTGCTTTTGCAATCCGAGGTGGCTATAACGGCAACAAAGGTCCAGAGCAAGGAATGACAGTCCTGTCAAGAACCACAGCTTTCAAAGCATTCCTTGTAACCAACAACATAGCCATGATAAGCTCCGTTTCCTCTGTACTTGTACTTCTCTACCTCTTCGCTTCGACTTATGCTCATAAGAAAGGAAGTAGAAAGATGGTGAAATGCTATGAGGCAGCAGCGTATCTTATTATGGTTGCCATGATTTCCATGATGCTTGCGTACATCACAGCTGTTTTTGCTGTGTTAGAACATTCTTTAGCCCTTGTCTTTGCCCTTGCCCTTGTCCTTGCCCTTGCCCTTACCATTTGTATTGTTGCCTCCGTTACCTTTGTCATTTTTTGTTGTTCAAGGTTTTTTCCTTAATTCATACTTTTTTTTGGTTCTGGCGAGGACAATAAATAGAAAGAGTCGAATGTACGCGGTCTCTTACTCTTGATTTTGCCAACAGCAATATCTGTGGGCGGTGTTATCATATATAAATGGACAACTTGTTTTTGTTTTATGAATGGCTCATTTACTTATGCAATTCTAATGGCTAGAATTTTTGGGTTCATTTAGTTGTCATAAGCTATATAATCACTGACGCTACGATTAAGAAAAACAGGGCCAGCTTATCCCATTACGACAACAAATTTATATAATTATTCTATGCACATTTTTTTGAGAATCAATCTTCTCTCTCTCTCTCCAATGGACCAATAATTATACAAGACTACAAAGTCTTTGATAGTTGTTATTCTTTTGAAAAGCAGGGAGATGAATGGTTATATGATCACTTGGCAACATATACTGCGAATGAACCAACAAAGAGTGCTTAACACTATTTTGTTGAGATCGTGTTTTGTCGTAGTGATGTCGAATGCTTGTTTTTTTTTTTTTTTAATTTTCAATAATATACTTTTTTTGAAAAGAAAAAGGAAGATAATGATTGTCAATAGATTATTAATGAAAAACCAGACTAATGATATCTAACATGCACCAACCACACAATAAGCTAAAACGCAAGATAAGCAAATTATGTGGAAAATTCCTAAACGGATAAAATCCATGGGAAGGTTGTGCGATTACAAATCAATTTATACTATTTACAATTACGACTCTTCACAGTTTATCCAAGATTGATTGCTGAATTCTCGTTCACCAGACCCAGTGACTGACCTCTTATGCCTTGAATCATCAAACCTTTCAAGAAACGGTATTTTAGAATGAGATAGAGAAACCCTTAATGACGATGATTATGCGTCAAGAACCATCTTGATCCGAACTAACACCACGGTATATATCAAACATACGCGGAGAGCATATGAATATGAAGGTGCTGATCTCCAAACATGTGTCTCAAAAGTGACTCCCGACGCAACCCTACCAGCCGATATTTAAAGTGTACGAACCAATCGCTCGAGCGACTACACATTTCTCAAATTGTTGGAGCGACAATTAACTAATAATTACAAATAACAATTTATGATAGATTTAACATAAATATGTAATATTCAAAATTATTCTCAAATTGGTTCCATATTACGCGTAATCATAACAATACATCACAGCCTATATATTCCTGTGTTTCATGTTTTTGCACATCATTCATTTAAAGTTGATTATCTTTCAAACCAGACATCGGAATTGAGCAAGATCGGTGGCGTTGGATTCGTATCGTCCATATCCAGCTAAATTTTTTTACTTTCTAAATTTCTTATGCAAGAACTGTAATAACCTGATTTTTTTAAAATGTTATTCAATAATTCAGGTTAACATAATTATTTTGGCATTGCTTTAATTTTTTCAAATATATGACTATTTAGATTTTTTTTATATAATTAACTGCTAGTACAATTACTTAATTAGTATTTAACGTAATCTTTTACTATTCCTAAACTGTTTCTATCCACAAGCCTTGCTATTGGTTTTCCGTTTTTTATTCCTAAACTGTTTCTATCCACAAGCCTTGCTATTTGTTCTCCTATTTGACTTCCAAAGCCAATTAAGCATTTTGATTTCCTTAAAATTCCCATTAAATACTCTTTATTCTCATGCCTATACAAGACAGTTACCATTCATCCTTTTACCACGCACAAACCAGAGAGAAATGAGAGTTAGAAAGAGGGACAGAGATTTCTAGAAAAGGAGAGATTCTGCCGTAGGAGAAGGACACCGGAACACCGCCATTCAACACCGTTTTTCACCGGAATTGCACACTAAGGTAGAAACACATACCTTGCAACCTTAGTTTTATGCAATTTGTAGATATTACGTGAAATATTTTTAATCTGCACGTTCACTATTCATCTTCAACCTTAGATCGTTCAATTAGTAGTTGAATCGTGTTAATTTTATGTTTGGAACTCGCTGATCCGAAACCAAACAAATCACCATTTTGACCCCGTTACTTTGCCGGAATGCGAGGTAGGATTTCATAACTACAACCCATAGATCGAATAATTCGTAATTTAATCGCGTAATATTGTTTTTGTTTTTTCTCCTCTTTTGCTTTTTGTCTCGTTAACTCACTGGTTTTGCAAACTCAACAATTTAACTAGATGTTGGAGCGACAATTAACTAGATGTTGGAGCGACAATTAACTAATAATTACAAATAACAATTTATGATAGATTTAACATAAATATGTAATATTCAAAATTATTCTCAAATTGGTTCCATATTACGCGTAATCATAACAATACATCACAGCCTATATATTCCTGTGTTTCATGTTTTTGCACATCATTCATTTAAAGTTGATTATCTTTCAAACCAGACATCGGAATTGAGCAAGATCGGTGGCGTTGGATTCGTATCGTCCATATCCAGCTAAATTTTTTTACTTTCTAAATTTCTTATGCAAGAACTGTAATAACCTGATTTTTTTAAAATGTTATTCAATAATTCAGGTTAACATAATTATTTTGGCATTGCTTTAATTTTTTCAAATATATGACTATTTAGATTTTTTTTATATAATTAACTGCTAGTACAATTACTTAATTAGTATTTAACGTAATCTTTTACTATTCCTAAACTGTTTCTATCCACAAGCCTTGCTATTTGTTCTCCGTTTTTTATTCCTAAACTGTTTCTATCCACAAGCCTTGCTATTGGTTTTCCGTTTTTTATGCCTATTTGACTTCCAAAGCCAATTAAGCATTTTGATTTCCTTAAAATTCCCATTAAATACTCTTTATTCTCATGCCTATACAAGACAGTTACCATTCATCCTTTTACCACGCACAAACCAGAGAGAAATGAGAGTTAGAAAGAGGGACAGAGATTTCTAGAAAAGGAGAGATTCTGCCGTAGGAGAAGGACACCGGAACACCGCCATTCAACACCGTTTTTCACCGGAATTGCACACTAAGGTAGAAACACATACCTTGCAACCTTAGTTTTATGCAATTTGTAGATATTACGTGAAATATTTTTAATCTGCACGTTCACTATTCATCTTCAACCTTAGATCGTTCAATTAGTAGTTGAATCGTGTTAATTTTATGTTTGGAACTCGCTGATCCGAAACCAAACAAATCACCATTTTGACCCCGTTACTTTGCCGGAATGCGAGGTAGGATTTCATAACTACAACCCATAGATCGAATAATTCGTAATTTAATCGCGTAATATTGTTTTTGTTTTTTCTCCTCTTTTGCTTTTTGTCTCGTTAACTCACTCGTTTTGCAAACTCAACAATTTAACTAGATGTTGGAGCGACAATTAACTAATAATTACAAATAACAATTTATGATAGATTTAACATAAATATGTAATATTCAAAATTATTCTCAAATTGGTTCCATATTACGCGTAATCATAACAATACATCACAGCCTATATATTCCTGTGTTTCATGTTTTTGCACATCATTCATTTAAAGTTGATTATCTTTCAAACCAGACATCGGAATTGAGCAAGATCGGTGGCGTTGGATTCGTATCGTCCATATCCAGCTAAATTTTTTTACTTTCTAAATTTCTTATGCAAGAACTGTAATCACCTGATTTTTTTAAAATGTTATTCAATAATTCAGGTTAACATAATTATTTTGGCATTGCTTTAATGTTTTCAAATATATGACTATTTAGATTTTTTTTATATAATTAACTGCTAGTACAATTACTTAATTAGTATTTAACGTAATCTTTTACTATTCCTAAACTGTTTCTATCCACAAGCCTTGCTATTTGTTCTCCGTTTTTTATTCCTAAACTGTTTCTATCCACAAGCCTTGCTATTGGTTTTCCGTTTTTTATGCCTATTTGACTTCCAAAGCCAATTAAGCATTTTGATTTCCTTAAAATTCCCATTAAATACTCTTTATTCTCATGCCTATACAAGACAGTTACCATTCATCCTTTTACCACGCACAAACCAGAGAGAAATGAGAGTTAGAAAGAGGGACAGAGATTTCTAGAAAAGGAGAGATTCTGCCGTAGGAGAAGGACACCGGAACACCGCCATTCAACACCGTTTTTCACCGGAATTGCACACTAAGGTAGAAACACATACCTTGCAACCTTAGTTTTATGCAATTTGTAGATATTACGTGAAATATTTTTAATCTGCACGTTCACTATTCATCTTCAACCTTAGATCGTTCAATTAGTAGTTGAATCGTGTTAATTTTATGTTTGGAACTCGCTGATCCGAAACCAAACAAATCACCATTTTGACCCCGTTACTTTGCCGGAATGCGAGGTAGGATTTCATAACTACAACCCATAGATCGAATAATTCGTAATTTAATCGCGTAATATTGTTTTTGTTTTTTCTCCTCTTTTGCTTTTTGTCTCGTTAACTCACTGGTTTTGCAAACTCAACAATTTAACTAGATGTTGGAGCGACAATTAACTAATAATTACAAATAACAATTTATGATAGATTTAACATAAATATGTAATATTCAAAATTATTCTCAAATTGGTTCCATATTACGCGTAATCATAACAATACATCACAGCCTATATATTCCTGTGTTTCATGTTTTTGCACATCATTCATTTAAAGTTGATTATCTTTCAAACCAGACATCGGAATTGAGCAAGATCGGTGGCGTTGGATTCGTATCGTCCATATCCAGCTAAATTTTTTTACTTTCTAAATTTCTTATGCAAGAACTGTAATCACCTGATTTTTTTAAAATGTTATTCAATAATTCAGGTTAACATAATTATTTTGGCATTGCTTTAATTTTTTCAAATATATGACTATTTAGATTTTTTTTATATAATTAACTGCTAGTACAATTACTTAATTAGTATTTAACGTAATCTTTTACTATTCCTAAACTGTTTCTATCCACAAGCCTTGCTATTTGTTCTCCGTTTTTTATTCCTAAACTGTTTCTATCCACAAGCCTTGCTATTGGTTTTCCGTTTTTTATGCCTATTTGACTTCCAAAGCCAATTAAGCATTTTGATTTCCTTAAAATTCCCATTAAATACTCTTTATTCTCATGCCTATACAAGACAGTTACCATTCATCCTTTTACCACGCACAAACCAGAGAGAAATGAGAGTTAGAAAGAGGGACAGAGATTTCTAGAAAAGGAGAGATTCTGCCGTAGGAGAAGGACACCGGAACACCGCCATTCAACACCGTTTTTCACCGGAATTGCACACTAAGGTAGAAACACATACCTTGCAACCTTAGTTTTATGCAATTTGTAGATATTACGTGAAATATTTTTAATCTGCACGTTCACTATTCATCTTCAACCTTAGATCGTTCAATTAGTAGTTGAATCGTGTTAATTTTATGTTTGGAACTCGCTGATCCGAAACCAAACAAATCACCATTTTGACCCCGTTACTTTGCCGGAATGCGAGGTAGGATTTCATAACTACAACCCATAGATCGAATAATTCGTAATTTAATCGCGTAATATTGTTTTTGTTTTTTCTCCTCTTTTGCTTTTTGTCTCGTTAACTCACTGGTTTTGCAAACTCAACAATTTAACTAGATGTTGGAGCGACAATTAACTAGATGTTGGAGCGACAATTAACTAATAATTACAAATAACAATTTATGATAGATTTAACATAAATATGTAATATTCAAAATTATTCTCAAATTGGTTCCATATTACGCGTAATCATAACAATACATCACAGCCTATATATTCCTGTGTTTCATGTTTTTGCACATCATTCATTTAAAGTTGATTATCTTTCAAACCAGACATCGGAATTGAGCAAGATCGGTGGCGTTGGATTCGTATCGTCCATATCCAGCTAAATTTTTTTACTTTCTAAATTTCTTATGCAAGAACTGTAATCACCTGATTTTTTTAAAATGTTATTCAATAATTCAGGTTAACATAATTATTTTGGCATTGCTTTAATTTTTTCAAATATATGACTATTTAGATTTTTTTTATATAATTAACTGCTAGTACAATTACTTAATTAGTATTTAACGTAATCTTTTACTATTCCTAAACTGTTTCTATCCACGAGCCTTGCTATTTGTTCTCCGTTTTTTATTCCTAAACTGTTTCTATCCACAAGCCTTGCTATTGGTTTTCCGTTTTTTATGCCTATTTGACTTCCAAAGCCAATTAAGCATTTTGATTTCCTTAAAATTCCCATTAAATACTCTTTATTCTCATGCCTATACAAGACAGTTACCATTCATCCTTTTACCACGCACAAACCAGAGAGAAATGAGAGTTAGAAAGAGGGACAGAGATTTCTAGAAAAGGAGAGATTCTGCCGTAGGAGAAGGACACCGGAACACCGCCATTCAACACCGTTTTTCACCGGAATTGCACACTAAGGTAGAAACACATACCTTGCAACCTTAGTTTTATGCAATTTGTAGATATTACGTGAAATATTTTTAATCTGCACGTTCACTATTCATCTTCAACCTTAGATCGTTCAATTAGTAGTTGAATCGTGTTAATTTTATGTTTGGAACTCGCTGATCCGAAACCAAACAAATCACCATTTTGACCCCGTTACTTTGCCGGAATGCGAGGTAGGATTTCATAACTACAACCCATAGATCGAATAATTCGTAATTTAATCGCGTAATATTGTTTTTGTTTTTTCTCCTCTTTTGCTTTTTGTCTCGTTAACTCACTGGTTTTGCAAACTCAACAATTTAACTAGATGTTGGAGCGACAATTAACTAGATGTTGGAGCGACAATTAACTAATAATTACAAATAACAATTTATGATAGATTTAACATAAATATGTAATATTCAAAATTATTCTCAAATTGGTTCCATATTACGCGTAATCATAACAATACATCACAGCCTATATATTCCTGTGTTTCATGTTTTTGCACATCATTCATTTAAAGTTGATTATCTTTCAAACCAGACATCGGAATTGAGCAAGATCGGTGGCGTTGGATTCGTATCGTCCATATCCAGCTAAATTTTTTTACTTTCTAAATTTCTTATGCAAGAACTGTAATAACCTGATTTTTTTAAAAATGTTATTCAATAATTCAGGTTAACATAATTATTTTGGCATTGCTTTAATTTTTTCAAATATATGACTATTTAGATTTTTTTTATATAATTAACTGCTAGTACAATTACTTAATTAGTATTTAACGTAATCTTTTACTATTCCTAAACTGTTTCTATCCACAAGCCTTGCTATTTGTTCTCCGTTTTTTATTCCTAAACTGTTTCTATCCACAAGCCTTGCTATTGGTTTTCCGTTTTTTATGCCTATTTGACTTCCAAAGCCAATTAAGCATTTTGATTTCCTTAAAATTCCCATTAAATACTCTTTATTCTCATGCCTATACAAGACAGTTACCATTCATCCTTTTACCACGCACAAACCAGAGAGAAATGAGAGTTAGAAAGAGGGACAGAGATTTCTAGAAAAGGAGAGATTCTGCCGTAGGAGAAGGACACCGGAACACCGCCATTCAACACCGTTTTTCACCGGAATTGCACACTAAGGTAGAAACACATACCTTGCAACCTTAGTTTTATGCAATTTGTAGATATTACGTGAAATATTTTTAATCTGCACGTTCACTATTCATCTTCAACCTTAGATCGTTCAATTAGTAGTTGAATCGTGTTAATTTTATGTTTGGAACTCGCTGATCCGAAGCCAAACAAATCACCATTTTGACCCCGTTACTTTGCCGGAATGCGAGGTAGGATTTCATAACTACAACCCATAGATCGAATAATTCGTAATTTAATCGCGTAATATTGTTTTTGTTTTTTCTCCTCTTTTGCTTTTTGTCTCGTTAACTCACTGGTTTTGCAAACTCAACAATTTAACTAGATGTTGGAGCGACAATTAACTAGATGTTGGAGCGACAATTAACTAATAATTACAAATAACAATTTATGATAGATTTAACATAAATATGTAATATTCAAAATTATTCTCAAATTGGTTCCATATTACGCGTAATCATAACAATACATCACAGCCTATATATTCCTGTGTTTCATGTTTTTGCACATCATTCATTTAAAGTTGATTATCTTTCAAACCAGACATCGGAATTGAGCAAGATCGGTGGCGTTGGATTCGTATCGTCCATATCCAGCTAAATTTTTTTACTTTCTAAATTTCTTATGCAAGAACTGTAATAACCTGATTTTTTTAAAAATGTTATTCAATAATTCAGGTTAACATAATTATTTTGGCATTGCTTTAATTTTTTCAAATATATGACTATTTAGATTTTTTTTATATAATTAACTGCTAGTACAATTACTTAATTAGTATTTAACGTAATCTTTTACTATTCCTAAACTGTTTCTATCCACAAGCCTTGCTATTTGTTCTCCGTTTTTTATTCCTAAACTGTTTCTATCCACAAGCCTTGCTATTGGTTTTCCGTTTTTTATGCCTATTTGACTTCCAAAGCCAATTAAGCATTTTGATTTCCTTAAAATTCCCATTAAATACTCTTTATTCTCATGCCTATACAAGACAGTTACCATTCATCCTTTTACCACGCACAAACCAGAGAGAAATGAGAGTTAGAAAGAGGGACAGAGATTTCTAGAAAAGGAGAGATTCTGCCGTAGGAGAAGGACACCGGAACACCGCCATTCAACACCGTTTTTCACCGGAATTGCACACTAAGGTAGAAACACATACCTTGCAACCTTAGTTTTATGCAATTTGTAGATATTACGTGAAATATTTTTAATCTGCACGTTCACTATTCATCTTCAACCTTAGATCGTTCAATTAGTAGTTGAATCGTGTTAATTTTATGTTTGGAACTCGCTGATCCGAAACCAAACAAATCACCATTTTGACCCCGTTACTTTGCCGGAATGCGAGGTAGGATTTCATAACTACAACCCATAGATCGAATAATTCGTAATTTAATCGCGTAATATTGTTTTTGTTTTTTCTCCTCTTTTGCTTTTTGTCTCGTTAACTCACTGGTTTTGCAAACTCAACAATTTAACTAGATGTTGGAGCGACAATTAACTAGATGTTGGAGCGACAATTAACTAATAATTACAAATAACAATTTATGATAGATTTAACATAAATATGTAATATTCAAAATTATTCTCAAATTGGTTCCATATTACGCGTAATCATAACAATACATCACAGCCTATATATTCCTGTGTTTCATGTTTTTGCACATCATTCATTTAAAGTTGATTATCTTTCAAACCAGACATCGGAATTGAGCAAGATCGGTGGCGTTGGATTCGTATCGTCCATATCCAGCTAAATTTTTTTACTTTCTAAATTTCTTATGCAAGAACTGTAATAACCTGATTTTTTTAAAAATGTTATTCAATAATTCAGGTTAACATAATTATTTTGGCATTGCTTTAATTTTTTCAAATATATGACTATTTAGATTTTTTTTATATAATTAACTGCTAGTACAATTACTTAATTAGTATTTAACGTAATCTTTTACTATTCCTAAACTGTTTCTATCCACAAGCCTTGCTATTTGTTCTCCGTTTTTTATTCCTAAACTGTTTCTATCCACAAGCCTTGCTATTGGTTTTCCGTTTTTTATGCCTATTTGACTTCCAAAGCCAATTAAGCATTTTGATTTCCTTAAAATTCCCATTAAATACTCTTTATTCTCATGCCTATACAAGACAGTTACCATTCATCCTTTTACCACGCACAAACCAGAGAGAAATGAGAGTTAGAAAGAGGGACAGAGATTTCTAGAAAAGGAGAGATTCTGCCGTAGGAGAAGGACACCGGAACACCGCCATTCAACACTGTTTTTCACCGGAATTGCACACTAAGGTAGAAACACATACCTTGCAACCTTAGTTTTATGCAATTTGTAGATATTACGTGAAATATTTTTAATCTGCACGTTCACTATTCATCTTCAACCTTAGATCGTTCAATTAGTAGTTGAATCGTGTTAATTTTATGTTTGGAACTCGCTGATCCGAAACCAAACAAATCACCATTTTGACCCCGTTACTTTGCCGGAATGCGAGGTAGGATTTCATAACTACAACCCATAGATCGAATAATTCGTAATTTAATCGCGTAATATTGTTTTTGTTTTTTCTCCTCTTTTGCTTTTTGTCTCGTTAACTCACTGGTTTTGCAAACTCAACAATTTAACTAGATGTTGGAGCGACAATTAACTAGATGTTGGAGCGACAATTAACTAATAATTACAAATAACAATTTATGATAGATTTAACATAAATATGTAATATTCAAAATTATTCTCAAATTGGTTCCATATTACGCGTAATCATAACAATACATCACAGCCTATATATTCCTGTGTTTCATGTTTTTGCACATCATTCATTTAAAGTTGATTATCTTTCAAACCAGACATCGGAATTGAGCAAGATCGGTGGCGTTGGATTCGTATCGTCCATATCCAGCTAAATTTTTTTACTTTCTAAATTTCTTATGCAAGAACTGTAATAACCTGATTTTTTTAAAATGTTATTCAATAATTCAGGTTAACATAATTATTTTGGCATTGCTTTAATTTTTTCAAATATATGACTATTTAGATTTTTTTTATATAATTAACTGCTAGTACAATTACTTAATTAGTATTTAACGTAATCTTTTACTATTCCTAAACTGTTTCTATCCACAAGCCTTGCTATTTGTTCTCCGTTTTTTATTCCTAAACTGTTTCTATCCACAAGCCTTGCTATTGGTTTTCCGTTTTTTATGCCTATTTGACTTCCAAAGCCAATTAAGCATTTTGATTTCCTTAAAATTCCCATTAAATACTCTTTATTCTCATGCCTATACAAGACAGTTACCATTCATCCTTTTACCACGCACAAACCAGAGAGAAATGAGAGTTAGAAAGAGGGACAAAGATTTCTAGAAAAGGAGAGATTCTGCCGTAGGAGAAGGACACCGGAACACCGCCATTCAACACCGTTTTTCACCGGAATTGCACACTAAGGTAGAAACACATACCTTGCAACCTTAGTTTTATGCAATTTGTAGATATTACGTGAAATATTTTTAATCTGCACGTTCACTATTCATCTTCAACCTTAGATCGTTCAATTAGTAGTTGAATCGTGTTAATTTTATGTTTGGAACTCGCTGATCCGAAACCAAACAAATCACCATTTTGACCCCGTTACTTTGCCGGAATGCGAGGTAGGATTTCATAACTACAACCCATAGATCGAATAATTCGTAATTTAATCGCGTAATATTGTTTTTGTTTTTTCTCCTCTTTTGCTTTTTGTCTCGTTAACTCACTGGTTTTGCAAACTCAACAATTTAACTAGATGTTGGAGCGACAATTAACTAGATGTTGGAGCGACAATTAACTAATAATTACAAATAACAATTTATGATAGATTTAACATAAATATGTAATATTCAAAATTATTCTCAAATTGGTTCCATATTACGCGTAATCATAACAATACATCACAGCCTATATATTCCTGTGTTTCATGTTTTTGCACATCATTCATTTAAAGTTGATTATCTTTCAAACCAGACATCGGAATTGAGCAAGATCGGTGGCGTTGGATTCGTATCGTCCATATCCAGCTAAATTTTTTTACTTTCTAAATTTCTTATGCAAGAACTGTAATAACCTGATTTTTTTAAAATGTTATTCAATAATTCAGGTTAACATAATTATTTTGGCATTGCTTTAATTTTTTCAAATATATGACTATTTAGATTTTTTTTATATAATTAACTGCTAGTACAATTACTTAATTAGTATTTAACGTAATCTTTTACTATTCCTAAACTGTTTCTATCCACAAGCCTTGCTATTTGTTCTCCGTTTTTTATTCCTAAACTGTTTCTATCCACAAGCCTTGCTATTGGTTTTCCGTTTTTTATGCCTATTTGACTTCCAAAGCCAATTAAGCATTTTGATTTCCTTAAAATTCCCATTAAATACTCTTTATTCTCATGCCTATACAAGACAGTTACCATTCATCCTTTTACCACGCACAAACCAGAGAGAAATGAGAGTTAGAAAGAGGGACAGAGATTTCTAGAAAAGGAGAGATTCTGCCGTAGGAGAAGGACACCGGAACACCGCCATTCAACACCGTTTTTCACCGGAATTGCACACTAAGGTAGAAACACATACCTTGCAACCTTAGTTTTATGCAATTTGTAGATATTACGTGAAATATTTTTAATCTGCACGTTCACTATTCATCTTCAACCTTAGATCGTTCAATTAGTAGTTGAATCGTGTTAATTTTATGTTTGGAACTCGCTGATCCGAAACCAAACAAATCACCATTTTGACCCCGTTACTTTGCCGGAATGCGAGGTAGGATTTCATAACTACAACCCATAGATCGAATAATTCGTAATTTAATCGCGTAATATTGTTTTTGTTTTTTCTCCTCTTTTGCTTTTTGTCTCGTTAACTCACTGGTTTTGCAAACTCAACAATTTAACTAGATGTTGGAGCGACAATTAACTAGATGTTGGAGCGACAATTAACTAATAATTACTAATAAAAATTTATGATAGATTTAACATAAATATGTAATATTCAAAATTATTCTCAAATTGGTTCCATATTACGCGTAATCATAACAATACATCACAGCCTATATATTCCTGTGTTTCATGTTTTTGCACATCATTCATTTAAAGTTGATTATCTTTCAAACCAGACATCGGAATTGAGCAAGATCGGTGGCGTTGGATTCGTATCGTCCATATCCAGCTAAATTTTTTTACTTTCTAAATTTCTTATGCAAGAACTGTAATAACCTGATTTTTTTAAAATGTTATTCAATAATTCAGGTTAACATAATTATTTTGGCATTGCTTTAATTTTTTCAAATATATGACTATTTAGATTTTTTTTATATAATTAACTGCTAGTACAATTACTTAATTAGTATTTAACGTAATCTTTTACTATTCCTAAACTGTTTCTATCCACAAGCCTTGCTATTTGTTCTCCGTTTTTTATTCCTAAACTGTTTCTATCCACAAGCCTTGCTATTGGTTTTCCGTTTTTTATGCCTATTTGACTTCCAAAGCCAATTAAGCATTTTGATTTCCTTAAAATTCCCATTAAATACTCTTTATTCTCATGCCTATACAAGACAGTTACCATTCATCCTTTTACCACGCACAAACCAGAGAGAAATGAGAGTTAGAAAGAGGGACAGAGATTTCTAGAAAAGGAGAGATTCTGCCGTAGGAGAAGGACACCGGAACACCGCCATTCAACACCGTTTTTCACCGGAATTGCACACTAAGGTAGAAACACATACCTTGCAACCTTAGTTTTATGCAATTTGTAGATATTACGTGAAATATTTTTAATCTGCACGTTCACTATTCATCTTCAACCTTAGATCGTTCAATTAGTAGTTGAATCGTGTTAATTTTATGTTTGGAACTCGCTGATCCGAAACCAAACAAATCACCATTTTGACCCCGTTACTTTGCCGGAATGCGAGGTAGGATTTCATAACTACAACCCATAGATCGAATAATTCGTAATTTAATCGCGTAATATTGTTTTTGTTTTTTCTCCTCTTTTGCTTTTTGTCTCGTTAACTCACTCGTTTTGCAAACTCAACAATTTAACTAGATGTTGGAGCGACAATTAACTAATAATTACAAATAACAATTTATGATAGATTTAACATAAATATGTAATATTCAAAATTATTCTCAAATTGGTTCCATATTACGCGTAATCATAACAATACATCACAGCCTATATATTCCTGTGTTTCATGTTTTTGCACATCATTCATTTAAAGTTGATTATCTTTCAAACCAGACATCGGAATTGAGCAAGATCGGTGGCGTTGGATTCGTATCGTCCATATCCAGCTAAATTTTTTTACTTTCTAAATTTCTTATGCAAGAACTGTAATCACCTGATTTTTTTAAAATGTTATTCAATAATTCAGGTTAACATAATTATTTTGGCATTGCTTTAATGTTTTCAAATATATGACTATTTAGATTTTTTTTATATAATTAACTGCTAGTACAATTACTTAATTAGTATTTAACGTAATCTTTTACTATTCCTAAACTGTTTCTATCCACAAGCCTTGCTATTTGTTCTCCGTTTTTTATTCCTAAACTGTTTCTATCCACAAGCCTTGCTATTGGTTTTCCGTTTTTTATGCCTATTTGACTTCCAAAGCCAATTAAGCATTTTGATTTCCTTAAAATTCCCATTAAATACTCTTTATTCTCATGCCTATACAAGACAGTTACCATTCATCCTTTTACCACGCACAAACCAGAGAGAAATGAGAGTTAGAAAGAGGGACAGAGATTTCTAGAAAAGGAGAGATTCTGCCGTAGGAGAAGGACACCGGAACACCGCCATTCAACACCGTTTTTCACCGGAATTGCACACTAAGGTAGAAACACATACCTTGCAACCTTAGTTTTATGCAATTTGTAGATATTACGTGAAATATTTTTAATCTGCACGTTCACTATTCATCTTCAACCTTAGATCGTTCAATTAGTAGTTGAATCGTGTTAATTTTATGTTTGGAACTCGCTGATCCAAAACCAAACAAATCACCATTTTGACCCCGTTACTTTGCCGGAATGCGAGGTAGGATTTCATAACTACAACCCATAGATCGAATAATTCGTAATTTAATCGCGTAATATTGTTTTTGTTTTTTCTCCTCTTTTGCTTTTTGTCTCGTTAACTCACTGGTTTTGCAAACTCAACAATTTAACTAGATGTTGGAGCGACAATTAACTAATAATTACAAATAACAATTTATGATAGATTTAACATAAATATGTAATATTCAAAATTATTCTCAAATTGGTTCCATATTACGCGTAATCATAACAATACATCACAGCCTATATATTCCTGTGTTTCATGTTTTTGCACATCATTCATTTAAAGTTGATTATCTTTCAAACCAGACATCGGAATTGAGCAAGATCGGTGGCGTTGGATTCGTATCGTCCATATCCAGCTAAATTTTTTTACTTTCTAAATTTCTTATGCAAGAACTGTAATCACCTGATTTTTTTAAAATGTTATTCAATAATTCAGGTTAACATAATTATTTTGGCATTGCTTTAATTTTTTCAAATATATGACTATTTAGATTTTTTTTATATAATTAACTGCTAGTACAATTACTTAATTAGTATTTAACGTAATCTTTTACTATTCCTAAACTGTTTCTATCCACAAGCCTTGCTATTTGTTCTCCGTTTTTTATTCCTAAACTGTTTCTATCCACAAGCCTTGCTATTGGTTTTCCGTTTTTTATGCCTATTTGACTTCCAAAGCCAATTAAGCATTTTGATTTCCTTAAAATTCCCATTAAATACTCTTTATTCTCATGCCTATACAAGACAGTTACCATTCATCCTTTTACCACGCACAAACCAGAGAGAAATGAGAGTTAGAAAGAGGGACAAAGATTTCTAGAAAAGGAGAGATTCTGCCGTAGGAGAAGGACACCGGAACACCGCCATTCAACACCGTTTTTCACCGGAATTGCACACTAAGGTAGAAACACATACCTTGCAACCTTAGTTTTATGCAATTTGTAGATATTACGTGAAATATTTTTAATCTGCACGTTCACTATTCATCTTCAACCTTAGATCGTTCAATTAGTAGTTGAATCGTGTTAATTTTATGTTTGGAACTCGCTGATCCGAAACCAAACAAATCACCATTTTGACCCCGTTACTTTGCCGGAATGCGAGGTAGGATTTCATAACTACAACCCATAGATCGAATAATTCGTAATTTAATCGCGTAATATTGTTTTTGTTTTTTCTCCTCTTTTGCTTTTTGTCTCGTTAACTCACTGGTTTTGCAAACTCAACAATTTAACTAGATGTTGGAGCGACAATTAACTAGATGTTGGAGCGACAATTAACTAATAATTACAAATAACAATTTATGATAGATTTAACATAAATATGTAATATTCAAAATTATTCTCAAATTGGTTCCATATTACGCGTAATCATAACAATACATCACAGCCTATATATTCCTGTGTTTCATGTTTTTGCACATCATTCATTTAAAGTTGATTATCTTTCAAACCAGACATCGGAATTGAGCAAGATCGGTGGCGTTGGATTCGTATCGTCCATATCCAGCTAAATTTTTTTACTTTCTAAATTTCTTATGCAAGAACTGTAATAACCTGATTTTTTTAAAATGTTATTCAATAATTCAGGTTAACATAATTATTTTGGCATTGCTTTAATTTTTTCAAATATATGACTATTTAGATTTTTTTTATATAATTAACTGCTAGTACAATTACTTAATTAGTATTTAACGTAATCTTTTACTATTCCTAAACTGTTTCTATCCACAAGCCTTGCTATTTGTTCTCCGTTTTTTATTCCTAAACTGTTTCTATCCACAAGCCTTGCTATTGGTTTTCCGTTTTTTATGCCTATTTGACTTCCAAAGCCAATTAAGCATTTTGATTTCCTTAAAATTCCCATTAAATACTCTTTATTCTCATGCCTATACAAGACAGTTACCATTCATCCTTTTACCACGCACAAACCAGAGAGAAATGAGAGTTAGAAAGAGGGACAGAGATTTCTAGAAAAGGAGAGATTCTGCCGTAGGAGAAGGACACCGGAACACCGCCATTCAACACCGTTTTTCACCGGAATTGCACACTAAGGTAGAAACACATACCTTGCAACCTTAGTTTTATGCAATTTGTAGATATTACGTGAAATATTTTTAATCTGCACGTTCACTATTCATCTTCAACCTTAGATCGTTCAATTAGTAGTTGAATCGTGTTAATTTTATGTTTGGAACTCGCTGATCCGAAACCAAACAAATCACCATTTTGACCCCGTTACTTTGCCGGAATGCGAGGTAGGATTTCATAACTACAACCCATAGATCGAATAATTCGTAATTTAATCGCGTAATATTGTTTTTGTTTTTTCTCCTCTTTTGCTTTTTGTCTCGTTAACTCACTGGTTTTGCAAACTCAACAATTTAACTAGATGTTGGAGCGACAATTAACTAGATGTTGGAGCGACAATTAACTAATAATTACAAATAACAATTTATGATAGATTTAACATAAATATGTAATATTCAAAATTATTCTCAAATTGGTTCCATATTACGCGTAATCATAACAATACATCACAGCCTATATATTCCTGTGTTTCATGTTTTTGCACATCATTCATTTAAAGTTGATTATCTTTCAAACCAGACATCGGAATTGAGCAAGATCGGTGGCGTTGGATTCGTATCGTCCATATCCAGCTAAATTTTTTTACTTTCTAAATTTCTTATGCAAGAACTGTAATAACCTGATTTTTTTAAAAATGTTATTCAATAATTCAGGTTAACATAATTATTTTGGCATTGCTTTAATTTTTTCAAATATATGACTATTTAGATTTTTTTTATATAATTAACTGCTAGTACAATTACTTAATTAGTATTTAACGTAATCTTTTACTATTCCTAAACTGTTTCTATCCACAAGCCTTGCTATTTGTTCTCCGTTTTTTATTCCTAAACTGTTTCTATCCACAAGCCTTGCTATTGGTTTTCCGTTTTTTATGCCTATTTGACTTCCAAAGCCAATTAAGCATTTTGATTTCCTTAAAATTCCCATTAAATACTCTTTATTCTCATGCCTATACAAGACAGTTACCATTCATCCTTTTACCACGCACAAACCAGAGAGAAATGAGAGTTAGAAAGAGGGACAGAGATTTCTAGAAAAGGAGAGATTCTGCCGTAGGAGAAGGACACCGGAACACCGCCATTCAACACTGTTTTTCACCGGAATTGCACACTAAGGTAGAAACACATACCTTGCAACCTTAGTTTTATGCAATTTGTAGATATTACGTGAAATATTTTTAATCTGCACGTTCACTATTCATCTTCAACCTTAGATCGTTCAATTAGTAGTTGAATCGTGTTAATTTTATGTTTGGAACTCGCTGATCCGAAACCAAACAAATCACCATTTTGACCCCGTTACTTTGCCGGAATGCGAGGTAGGATTTCATAACTACAACCCATAGATCGAATAATTCGTAATTTAATCGCGTAATATTGTTTTTGTTTTTTCTCCTCTTTTGCTTTTTGTCTCGTTAACTCACTGGTTTTGCAAACTCAACAATTTAACTAGATGTTGGAGCGACAATTAACTAGATGTTGGAGCGACAATTAACTAATAATTACAAATAACAATTTATGATAGATTTAACATAAATATGTAATATTCAAAATTATTCTCAAATTGGTTCCATATTACGCGTAATCATAACAATACATCACAGCCTATATATTCCTGTGTTTCATGTTTTTGCACATCATTCATTTAAAGTTGATTATCTTTCAAACCAGACATCGGAATTGAGCAAGATCGGTGGCGTTGGATTCGTATCGTCCATATCCAGCTAAATTTTTTTACTTTCTAAATTTCTTATGCAAGAACTGTAATAACCTGATTTTTTTAAAATGTTATTCAATAATTCAGGTTAACATAATTATTTTGGCATTGCTTTAATTTTTTCAAATATATGACTATTTAGATTTTTTTTATATAATTAACTGCTAGTACAATTACTTAATTAGTATTTAACGTAATCTTTTACTATTCCTAAACTGTTTCTATCCACAAGCCTTGCTATTTGTTCTCCGTTTTTTATTCCTAAACTGTTTCTATCCACAAGCCTTGCTATTGGTTTTCCGTTTTTTATGCCTATTTGACTTCCAAAGCCAATTAAGCATTTTGATTTCCTTAAAATTCCCATTAAATACTCTTTATTCTCATGCCTATACAAGACAGTTACCATTCATCCTTTTACCACGCACAAACCAGAGAGAAATGAGAGTTAGAAAGAGGGACAAAGATTTCTAGAAAAGGAGAGATTCTGCCGTAGGAGAAGGACACCGGAACACCGCCATTCAACACCGTTTTTCACCGGAATTGCACACTAAGGTAGAAACACATACCTTGCAACCTTAGTTTTATGCAATTTGTAGATATTACGTGAAATATTTTTAATCTGCACGTTCACTATTCATCTTCAACCTTAGATCGTTCAATTAGTAGTTGAATCGTGTTAATTTTATGTTTGGAACTCGCTGATCCGAAACCAAACAAATCACCATTTTGACCCCGTTACTTTGCCGGAATGCGAGGTAGGATTTCATAACTACAACCCATAGATCGAATAATTCGTAATTTAATCGCGTAATATTGTTTTTGTTTTTTCTCCTCTTTTGCTTTTTGTCTCGTTAACTCACTGGTTTTGCAAACTCAACAATTTAACTAGATGTTGGAGCGACAATTAACTAGATGTTGGAGCGACAATTAACTAATAATTACAAATAACAATTTATGATAGATTTAACATAAATATGTAATATTCAAAATTATTCTCAAATTGGTTCCATATTACGCGTAATCATAACAATACATCACAGCCTATATATTCCTGTGTTTCATGTTTTTGCACATCATTCATTTAAAGTTGATTATCTTTCAAACCAGACATCGGAATTGAGCAAGATCGGTGGCGTTGGATTCGTATCGTCCATATCCAGCTAAATTTTTTTACTTTCTAAATTTCTTATGCAAGAACTGTAATAACCTGATTTTTTTAAAATGTTATTCAATAATTCAGGTTAACATAATTATTTTGGCATTGCTTTAATTTTTTCAAATATATGACTATTTAGATTTTTTTTATATAATTAACTGCTAGTACAATTACTTAATTAGTATTTAACGTAATCTTTTACTATTCCTAAACTGTTTCTATCCACAAGCCTTGCTATTTGTTCTCCGTTTTTTATTCCTAAACTGTTTCTATCCACAAGCCTTGCTATTGGTTTTCCGTTTTTTATGCCTATTTGACTTCCAAAGCCAATTAAGCATTTTGATTTCCTTAAAATTCCCATTAAATACTCTTTATTCTCATGCCTATACAAGACAGTTACCATTCATCCTTTTACCACGCACAAACCAGAGAGAAATGAGAGTTAGAAAGAGGGACAAAGATTTCTAGAAAAGGAGAGATTCTGCCGTAGGAGAAGGACACCGGAACACCGCCATTCAACACCGTTTTTCACCGGAATTGCACACTAAGGTAGAAACACATACCTTGCAACCTTAGTTTTATGCAATTTGTAGATATTACGTGAAATATTTTTAATCTGCACGTTCACTATTCATCTTCAACCTTAGATCGTTCAATTAGTAGTTGAATCGTGTTAATTTTATGTTTGGAACTCGCTGATCCGAAACCAAACAAATCACCATTTTGACCCCGTTACTTTGCCGGAATGCGAGGTAGGATTTCATAACTACAACCCATAGATCGAATAATTCGTAATTTAATCGCGTAATATTGTTTTTGTTTTTTCTCCTCTTTTGCTTTTTGTCTCGTTAACTCACTGGTTTTGCAAACTCAACAATTTAACTAGATGTTGGAGCGACAATTAACTAGATGTTGGAGCGACAATTAACTAATAATTACAAATAACAATTTATGATAGATTTAACATAAATATGTAATATTCAAAATTATTCTCAAATTGGTTCCATATTACGCGTAATCATAACAATACATCACAGCCTATATATTCCTGTGTTTCATGTTTTTGCACATCATTCATTTAAAGTTGATTATCTTTCAAACCAGACATCGGAATTGAGCAAGATCGGTGGCGTTGGATTCGTATCGTCCATATCCAGCTAAATTTTTTTACTTTCTAAATTTCTTATGCAAGAACTGTAATAACCTGATTTTTTTAAAATGTTATTCAATAATTCAGGTTAACATAATTATTTTGGCATTGCTTTAATTTTTTCAAATATATGACTATTTAGATTTTTTTTATATAATTAACTGCTAGTACAATTACTTAATTAGTATTTAACGTAATCTTTTACTATTCCTAAACTGTTTCTATCCACAAGCCTTGCTATTTGTTCTCCGTTTTTTATTCCTAAACTGTTTCTATCCACAAGCCTTGCTATTGGTTTTCCGTTTTTTATGCCTATTTGACTTCCAAAGCCAATTAAGCATTTTGATTTCCTTAAAATTCCCATTAAATACTCTTTATTCTCATGCCTATACAAGACAGTTACCATTCATCCTTTTACCACGCACAAACCAGAGAGAAATGAGAGTTAGAAAGAGGGACAGAGATTTCTAGAAAAGGAGAGATTCTGCCGTAGGAGAAGGACACCGGAACACCGCCATTCAACACCGTTTTTCACCGGAATTGCACACTAAGGTAGAAACACATACCTTGCAACCTTAGTTTTATGCAATTTGTAGATATTACGTGAAATATTTTTAATCTGCACGTTCACTATTCATCTTCAACCTTAGATCGTTCAATTAGTAGTTGAATCGTGTTAATTTTATGTTTGGAACTCGCTGATCCGAAACCAAACAAATCACCATTTTGACCCCGTTACTTTGCCGGAATGCGAGGTAGGATTTCATAACTACAACCCATAGATCGAATAATTCGTAATTTAATCGCGTAATATTGTTTTTGTTTTTTCTCCTCTTTTGCTTTTTGTCTCGTTAACTCACTGGTTTTGCAAACTCAACAGGCATTTTGTGTAGATGAAAATAACCTTTAGTGATCATAACTTGAGTGGGCTTATTTGGGTGCATTAAGAATACATAAATTTTTTATCTACACGAGTGAGGTAGAAGGATGTTTAGTTTTTTTTATTTTTAGTTTCAAAATTTCTAAAATGGCCAACCATTTTCGTGAAAATTTCAATGCCACTTTGTTTATTTTTATTATGAACCTGGAAGGGAATTTGGGAAACCATTACATGATAAGTCAACTTCAAGTGAAAATATATTATTAGAGGTTTTTTTTTTAAAACCCACGACAGTTCTAATAATATTTTTTTTTTTGAAACATATACAGGCACTAACTATAATTGAACCCACGAGTCGTTAGTTGTTTGAATCATGACTTTGTACCCAAAAGAAAATCATGGGAATTAACTCTATAATTATTTACACTCGCACATGCATACACTCTTAAAGCGTTGTTATGTTCATGAAGTTTCGTGTGATTTTGCGAGAGCATGATTGCTAATTTGAATATAACTGGTTATGACAACATTTTTATATTTCTTAGATCATGTTATCGTATTTGTTGGGATTTTGAATGGAGATTGATGATAGCGTAATAATGCTATTGATTAGATCAATTTATAGCCGTTGTACTACTCATGAAATTCCTGGAACTTAATGTACTTGTATGTGGGGAAAACATAGAGTCATACGTTAGGGATACTGAATCGGATGACGTTTGTGACACGACAACGGAGGATGTCAGAGTGTGCATTGTATTCGGATAATATGTAGAGACACTAAGGAACGTTAAAGGAAAGAGTAAAACCGGTTTGGTCTGTGATGATAGTTTGATTCGAATTTTGACCCAAGTGGTTATGGCGTAATTATGCCAAGTTGATTATGATTTGATAATAAGGACCCCAACTAGGAGGAGTTGGAGATAGTTTGAGGTGACTTCGGGACGTCTGCGATGACAGCTTCGGACCCAAGGGAGTGGCGACCTGTGTCTTGGGCGTTCTTGAGCCAATAAAGGGGAAACGGCTAAGGTTCATTGGTACCTGACCTGGTGAAGCCATGTTGCAAAGGATCTAGATAGGGTGAAGTAGGTATTGACCTGAGTAGACAGTAGAAGATCTCTGCCTTGTCGGGTCGGTACTCGATCGGGTATATCACCTTAGACCATGGGCCCATGATAAGCAAGGACTGGTCAATATCAACCGATTGCCTATGCTAGTATTTAAGAGGGTAGGATCGGATTCCCAAGATGGTGAATCCTATAAATTTAAAAACAAGATTCATAACAAATTTATGTGTTTATTTCCGCTGCTTTAATTACTCTGTTTCCTTCAATTTGGTATATCATATTTGTCAAATTGCATACTTCTTGGGTTAGTATTTCGGGTATGTTTTTCGCTGAGTATTATATACTCGTGGAGCAATTTCTCTGCCTCTAGCATTCATGCCAGATAAAGAAGTGCAGGAAGAGAAGCAACCCGAACTAAAAGAGCCGGGCTTTGGAACTGAAGACCGTGACAACATATGAAGACTTTACCCTTAAGAGCTCTGTTACATTATATTCAAATCACAATGTAAACCCAGAAGGGATATCTTAGTAGTTTTTGTCAAACTTTCGCATATAATGTTTTATTTTGAAATTCACATTTATGAATTTATATTTTAATTATATTTTATTTAACGTAATGGAATTAAAATATTTTAATTAATGTTCTGATAAATCGGGGCGTTACAAGCACACAAATTAATTCAAAAAAAAAATTGCAATAACATAATAAAAATTGGAAAAAAATGACCAAAAAATAATAGCACCAATACTACTTAATTTAGGCTAAAAGAGCTAACTAAATAAACAAATGTATTTATGCATATAAGTTCACAAGCCACAAGTTTTCTCATTCTGTGATCTATAATAAAGTACCGAGCAAAACACGAGAAAATTAGGGTCCCTCTCTTTCTCTCTCTAGCTGCTAGAGTTTTTTCGAGCGCTGCTTTGCTTCTTCCCCATCAGAGAGTGTACTTCATTGGAGTTCCTCTCACCGATAATCGAGCATCAGGTAATCATTAGTTTCCTAAGAGATATTCATTGTTGCTCTTTTCATCCAATTAAGTTTCATATTCCGATTTCAACACTTCATCTGCTATCTGTTGATTCGATTTGGTCTGTGATGGATTCGATTTGATCTAAACCAGTCTATTTTATCGTTAGTTTCTTAAAAATTTCGATTTGATTTTTTATAACATTTAATTAATAACAGTACAAAACCTAAGGCCCAATTGGATGAGGGTGTGATATATACAATACAAAACCCTAGGCGCCCACTTTTGTTCTCACGTTGACAGAAGTTAGCCTCACAGCAGCAGTCGAACTCCCTCGTACGATTCTCTATCTCACTCTCTGTCTTTGTACATACTTGTTTAGTCGAACTCCCTCGTATGTTTCTCTCTCTCGCTCTCAGTCTTTGTAATACTTGTTCCGATTTGTAGGCGATACATATTCGAAGGTGTCCGAACTCCGAAGGTCTCTAACTATAAACGAATCAACAGAGCACAGGTTTGTAAATTGTTTTCGTCTTCTGGTATTTAGGGCTCGAAGCTCTGTCACTGATATCTGAATTTCTTTCGATTTCTGAGTGTATGATCTGAACTTCTTCTGATTTCTTTGTGTATGATCAATAGAACTTGTTCCGTTTTCTTGTATTTCTTCCGTTTTTTGGTATTTCGGCCATTTTCTGGTATTTATGTCTCGTAGTATGTTGGTCTGAAACAATCAGTGATTTGGGCATATGAAACGGTTGATCTGAAACAGTTTTCTTGTTTTTCCTATTTCAGCCTTATAAGTGATTCTTGATGTTTTGTTGTGGGGAGAAAACAAAGAACAATCAATGATTCTTTTTCCTATCCACCACCCACCAACAGTAGGGTTATGTTGGCTTAAGCAATTGCTTTTTTTACTTGTACACTTTTCCTCTCATTTCCCTCCATATCCCTTACTTTCCTAACCACAATACAAAAATAACCTTCAAATCCCCCCCAACCCAAATTCAAACTATCTGTAAGACAAAATCACGTGAATACCTTTTCTTGTTTTTCCTTTAACTTCCTTTTATAAAGTAAAGTTAACTTTTGAAAAATTTGAAAGTAGGCCTGCTTGACTTTCCTTCAAAGCAAACAATTAAGTTTCATCTCCAATGCTTCTTCTTCTCATATTCATGCGTCTTCCCTGCAGAGCTTCTGGGTAAACTTGTGATGGACGATAGGAGCACTATGAATCATATCTTGTACGAGGCTGTTAAGAAAGGACAAGTAGATGTCCTAAGGCGACACATTGACCAACTTGACGGCCTACTCACTACCAATCACAACACTCTTCTCCACGTCGCGGTCCAGTTCGGCCAATTGGAATGTACGAAGGTGATTCTTCAAGAGTGTCCATCTCTGGCACGTCGAGTGAATATCAACGAAGAAACTCCACTTCATATAGCGGCTAGGTCAGGGTGCGCTGACATAGTCAAAACACTCATAGAGTGTGCGAAGAAACTAGAGCTAGAACTTGAAAACAGCTGGGGTGGAGCAACTAAGGAGATGTTGAGGGCGACAAATGTGGACGGAGATACGGCCTTGCACATGGCAGTGAGGAACTGCTTCTTTGATGTAGGCAAATATTTGAAAGTGGTCGAAGTGTTAACTACAGAAGATCCAGAGTTTCAACATCCAGCCAACAGTGCCGAGGAAACTCCGTTGTACCTGGCTGCTGAGGGAAGAAATACAGCCTTGGCCATGGTGGATGTGCTCTTGGAAGCTTGCAAATCCCCAAGTTACAGGGGCCCTAGTGGCAGAACAGCACTGCATGCAGCAGCGCTTGAAGACAACACAGGTTTGTAACTCTGAAATGAAAATGTCACCAAATTTTTCATGAATTCGAAGAATTTTACGGTTACTTATTGTGGCTGTTTTTTTAAGGTGAAATCGTAAAAAGATTGTTGGAATGGAAGCCACATCTGATCAAGGAAGCAGATGTATATGGGTGGATACCAATTCACTATGCTTCTTACGCTGGGAATGAAAAAGGAGTTAAACAACTACTAAAGATGGATGTATCAATAGCGTTCACAACGACCCCAAACGAGGATGGTTTGTGCACGGCTCTTCACATTGCTACAACACATGGACGTGTAGGTGTAATGAAGGTGCTTTTGTCATGTTGTCCAGATTGTTGGGAGGCGGTCAATAGTAGAGGGCAGAATGTTATTCACATAGCTGTAGATATGGAGAGAGAAAATGTGATGAATTTTATCTTAGGAGAGCCCTGGTTAACGCAACTTATAGATAAACAAGACAATGAAGGCAACGTACCTCTCCATGTGTTGCATGGTTTCCCTAGACAATATAAGTATAAAATGCTTTGGAACCACGAGGGAGCAGCAACAAGGGATGTTTTCAACAACAAAAACATGACCCCTGATGAACTCGTAGAAGAGGTAAGTACATACTATGACTTCTTTTGGCTTCAAAAATTTTGATCGCATGATTAGTCAGTGTTTGTTTTTAAAAGTCACATTCTAAGTTCACAAACAATGATAAGTAGGATGAATCATTGGACAGCTCAATTTGTGTAATCAATAAATGTAAGTTGATTTAATAATTAGTCTTAATTCATAGTAGTGACTTTATATGTAAACAAATCTTGAGGAAGAACTTACAATGGAATCATTTTTGTACTCAATGAAGAAGTAAAATACAATTTTCACAGCATTTATACATAATTTTATTAGATTGTGAACCACCAACTCATCTAAAAGTTTAAATTGTTAGAGAGTGGTAATTTTTAGCTAGGCTCTCGTTTATAAGCAAGTTAAACACGTGCTAATAGTTCTAATCACAAGGTAGGCAGTGAAGTTTAAACAAATAATCTATTGCTTGTTTTGATAATATATTAGATTGTTAATTATTGTATTTTAGATGATTGGCTTTTAAAACACATGGCATCTAAAAATGTAGGAGGCCATGTTGTTTCCGGGCATACGTGGCTGGAGAAACATAATCCGTAACACTCCGGACGACTTAGCAAAATTGAAGAGAGCTTACAGAAAGCAAATGGAAGCTGGCACGCAACTACACGAACTTGACAAAAACAAGTTCAATGAGATGGTTAAAACCAACCTGATAGTAGCTACACTTATAACCATCATCACCGTTGCAGCTGCTTTTGCAATCCGAGGTGGCTATAACGGCAACAAAGGTCCAGAGCAAGGAATGACAGTCCTGTCAAGAACCACAGCTTTCAAAGCATTCCTTGTAACCAACAACATAGCTATGATAAGCTCCGTTTCCTCTGTACTTGTACTTCTCTACCTCTTCGCTTCGACTTATGCTCATAAGAAAGGAAGTAGAAAGATGGTGAAATGCTATGAGGCAGCAACGTATCTTATTATGGTTGCCATGATTTCCATGATGCTTGCGTACATCACAGCTGTTTTTGCTGTGTTAGAACATTCTTTAGCCCTTGTCTTTGCCCTTGCCCTTGTCCTTGCCCTTGCCCTTACCATTTGTATTGTTGCCTCCGTTACCTTTGTCATTTTTTGTTGTTCAAGGTTTTTTCCTTAATTCATACTTTTTTTTGGTTCTGGCGAGGACAATAAATAGAAAGAGTCGAATGTACGCGGTCTCTTACTCTTGATTTTGCCAACAGCAATATCTGTGGGCGGTGTTATCATATATAAATGGACAACTTGTTTTTGTTTTATGAATGGCTCATTTACTTATGCAATTCTAATGGCTAGAATTTTTGGGTTCATTTAGTTTTCATAAGCTATATAATCACTGACGCTACGATTAAGAAAAGCAGGGCCAGCTTATCCCATTACGACAACAAATTTATATAATTATTCTATGCACATTTTTTTGAGAATCAATCTTCTCTCTCTCTCTCCAATGGACCAATAATTATACAAGACTACAAAGTCTTTGATAGTTGTTATTCTTTTGAAAAGCAGGGAGATGAATGGTTATATGATCGCTTGGCAACATATACTGCGAATGAACCAACAAAGAGTGCTTAACACTATTTTGTTGAGATCGTGTTTTGTCGTAGTGATGTCGAATGCTTGTTTTTTTTTTTTTTTTAATTTTCAATAATATACTTTTTTTGAAAAGAAAAAGGAAGATAATGATTGTCAATAGATTATTAATGAAAAACCAGACTAATGATATCTAACATGCAACAACCACACAATAAGCTAAAACGCAAGATAAGCAAATTATGTGGAAAATTCCTAAACGGATAAAATCCATGGGAAGGTTGTGCGATTACAAATCAATTTATACTATTTACAATTACGACTCTTCACAGTTTATCCAAGATTGATTGCTGAATTCTCGTTCACCAGACCCAGTGACTGACCTCTTATGCCTTGAATCATCAAACCTTTCAAGAAACGGTATTTTAGAATGAGATAGAGAAACCCTTAATGACGATGATTATGCGTCAAGAACCATCTTGATCCGAACTAACACCACGGTATATATCAAACATACGCGGAGAGCATATGAATATGAAGGTGCTGATCTCCAAACATGTGTCTCAAAAGTGACTCCCGACGCAACCCTACCAGCCGATATTTAAAGTGTACGAACCAATCGCTCGAGCGACTACACATTTCTCAAATTGTTGGAGCGACAATTAACTAATAATTACAAATAACAATTTATGATAGATTTAACATAAATATGTAATATTCAAAATTATTCTCAAATTGGTTCCATATTACGCGTAATCATAACAATACATCACAGCCTATATATTCCTGTGTTTCATGTTTTTGCACATCATTCATTTAAAGTTGATTATCTTTCAAACCAGACATCGGAATTGAGCAAGATCGGTGGCGTTGGATTCGTATCGTCCATATCCAGCTAAATTTTTTTACTTTCTAAATTTCTTATGCAAGAACTGTAATAACCTGATTTTTTTAAAATGTTATTCAATAATTCAGGTTAACATAATTATTTTGGCATTGCTTTAATTTTTTCAAATATATGACTATTTAGATTTTTTTTATATAATTAACTGCTAGTACA
Source organism: Arctostaphylos glauca (assembly GCA_019985065.2). Lineage (NCBI taxonomy): Eukaryota > Viridiplantae > Streptophyta > Magnoliopsida > Ericales > Ericaceae > Arctostaphylos > Arctostaphylos glauca. The sequence continues at coordinate 29,058,598 of JAHSPW020000010.1, read as the reverse complement.
ATTACTTAATTAGTATTTAACGTAATCTTTTACTATTCCTAAACTGTTTCTATCCACAAGCCTTGCTATTTGTTCTCCGTTTTTTATTCCTAAACTGTTTCTATCCACAAGCCTTGCTATTGGTTTTCCGTTTTTTATGCCTATTTGACTTCCAAAGCCAATTAAGCATTTTGATTTCCTTAAAATTCCCATTAAATACTCTTTATTCTCATGCCTATACAAGACAGTTACCATTCATCCTTTTACCACGCACAAACCAGAGAGAAATGAGAGTTAGAAAGAGGGACAGAGATTTCTAGAAAAGGAGAGATTCTGCCGTAGGAGAAGGACACCGGAACACCGCCATTCAACACCGTTTTTCACCGGAATTGCACACTAAGGTAGAAACACATACCTTGCAACCTTAGTTTTATGCAATTTGTAGATATTACGTGAAATATTTTTAATCTGCACGTTCACTATTCATCTTCAACCTTAGATCGTTCAATTAGTAGTTGAATCGTGTTAATTTTATGTTTGGAACTCGCTGATCCGAAACCAAACAAATCACCATTTTGACCCCGTTACTTTGCCGGAATGCGAGGTAGGATTTCATAACTACAACCCATAGATCGAATAATTCGTAATTTAATCGCGTAATATTGTTTTTGTTTTTTCTCCTCTTTTGCTTTTTGTCTCGTTAACTCACTGGTTTTGCAAACTCAACAATTTAACTAGATGTTGGAGCGACAATTAACTAGATGTTGGAGCGACAATTAACTAATAATTACAAATAACAATTTATGATAGATTTAACATAAATATGTAATATTCAAAATTATTCTCAAATTGGTTCCATATTACGCGTAATCATAACAATACATCACAGCCTATATATTCCTGTGTTTCATGTTTTTGCACATCATTCATTTAAAGTTGATTATCTTTCAAACCAGACATCGGAATTGAGCAAGATCGGTGGCGTTGGATTCGTATCGTCCATATCCAGCTAAATTTTTTTACTTTCTAAATTTCTTATGCAAGAACTGTAATAACCTGATTTTTTTAAAATGTTATTCAATAATTCAGGTTAACATAATTATTTTGGCATTGCTTTAATTTTTTCAAATATATGACTATTTAGATTTTTTTTATATAATTAACTGCTAGTACAATTACTTAATTAGTATTTAATGTAATCTTTTACTATTCCTAAACTGTTTCTATCCACAAGCCTTGCTATTTGTTCTCCGTTTTTTATTCCTAAACTGTTTCTATCCACAAGCCTTGCTATTGGTTTTCCGTTTTTATGGCCTATTTGACTTCCAAAGCCAATTAAGCATTTTGATTTCCTTAAAATTCCCATTAAATACTCTTTATTCTCATGCCTATACAAGACAGTTACCATTCATCCTTTTACCACGCACAAACCAGAGAGAAATGAGAGTTAGAAAGAGGGACAGAGATTTCTAGAAAAGGAGAGATTCTGCCGTAGGAGAAGGACACCGGAACACCGCCATTCAACACCGTTTTTCACCGGAATTGCACACTAAGGTAGAAACACATACCTTGCAACCTTAGTTTTATGCAATTTGTAGATATTACGTGAAATATTTTTAATCTGCACGTTCACTATTCATCTTCAACCTTAGATCGTTCAATTAGTAGTTGAATCGTGTTAATTTTATGTTTGGAACTCGCTGATCCGAAACCAAACAAATCACCATTTTGACCCCGTTACTTTGCCGGAATGCGAGGTAGGATTTCATAACTACAACCCATAGATCGAATAATTCGTAATTTAATCGCGTAATATTGTTTTTGTTTTTTCTCCTCTTTTGCTTTTTGTCTCGTTAACTCACTGGTTTTGCAAACTCAACAATTTAACTAGATGTTGGAGCGACAATTAACTAGATGTTGGAGCGACAATTAACTAATAATTACAAATAACAATTTATGATAGATTTAACATAAATATGTAATATTCAAAATTATTCTCAAATTGGTTCCATATTACGCGTAATCATAACAATACATCACAGCCTATATATTCCTGTGTTTCATGTTTTTGCACATCATTCATTTAAAGTTGATTATCTTTCAAACCAGACATCGGAATTGAGCAAGATCGGTGGCGTTGGATTCGTATCGTCCATATCCAGCTAAATTTTTTTACTTTCTAAATTTCTTATGCAAGAACTGTAATAACCTGATTTTTTTAAAATGTTATTCAATAATTCAGGTTAACATAATTATTTTGGCATTGCTTTAATTTTTTCAAATATATGACTATTTAGATTTTTTTTATATAATTAACTGCTAGTACAATTACTTAATTAGTATTTAACGTAATCTTTTACTATTCCTAAACTGTTTCTATCCACAAGCCTTGCTATTTGTTCTCCGTTTTTTATTCCTAAACTGTTTCTATCCACAAGCCTTGCTATTGGTTTTCCGTTTTTTATGCCTATTTGACTTCCAAAGCCAATTAAGCATTTTGATTTCCTTAAAATTCCCAGTAAATACTCTTTATTCTCATGCCTATACAAGACAGTTACCATTCATCCTTTTACCACGCACAAACCAGAGAGAAATGAGAGTTAGAAAGAGGGACAGAGATTTCTAGAAAAGGAGAGATTCTGCCGTAGGAGAAGGACACCGGAACACCGCCATTCAACACCGTTTTTCACCGGAATTGCACACTAAGGTAGAAACACATACCTTGCAACCTTAGTTTTATGCAATTTGTAGATATTACGTGAAATATTTTTAATCTGCACGTTCACTATTCATCTTCAACCTTAGATCGTTCAATTAGTAGTTGAATCGTGTTAATTTTATGTTTGGAACTCGCTGATCCGAAACCAAACAAATCACCATTTTGACCCCGTTACTTTGTCGGAATGCGAGGTAGGATTTCATAACTACAACCCATAGATCGAATAATTCGTAATTTAATCGCGTAATATTGTTTTTGTTTTTTCTCCTCTTTTGCTTTTTGTCTCGTTAACTCACTGGTTTTGCAAAGTCAACAATTTAACTAGATGTTGGAGCGACAATTAACTAGATGTTGGAGCGACAATTAACTAATAATTACAAATAACAATTTATGATAGATTTAACATAAATATGTAATATTCAAAATTATTCTCAAATTGGTTCCATATTACGCGTAATCATAACAATACATCACAGCCTATATATTCCTGTGTTTCATGTTTTTGCACATCATTCATTTAAAGTTGATTATCTTTCAAACCAGACATCGGAATTGAGCAAGATCGATGGCGTTGGATTCGTATCGTCCATATCCAGCTAAATTTTTTTACTTTCTAAATTTCTTATGCAAGAACTGTAATAACCTGATTTTTTTAAAATGTTATTCAATAATTCAGGTTAACATAATTATTTTGGCATTGCTTTAATTTTTTCAAATATATGACTATTTAGATTTTTTTTATATAATTAACTGCTAGTACAATTACTTAATTAGTATTTAACGTAATCTTTTACTATTCCTAAACTGTTTCTATCCACAAGCCTTGCTATTTGTTCTCCGTTTTTTATTCCTAAACTGTTTCTATCCACAAGCCTTGCTATTGGTTTTCCATTTTTTATGCCTATTTGACTTCCAAAGCCAATTAAGCATTTTGATTTCCTTAAAATTCCCATTAAATACTCTTTATTCTCATGCCTATACAAGACAGTTACCATTCATCCTTTTACCACGCACAAACCAGAGAGAAATGAGAGTTAGAAAGAGGGACAGAGATTTCTAGAAAAGGAGAGATTCTGCCGTAGGAGAAGGACACCGGAACACCGCCATTCAACACCGTTTTTCACCGGAATTGCACACTAAGGTAGAAACACATACCTTGCAACCTTAGTTTTATGCAATTTGTAGATATTACGTGAAATATTTTTAATCTGCACGTTCACTATTCATCTTCAACCTTAGATCGTTCAATTAGTAGTTGAATCGTGTTAATTTTATGTTTGGAACTCGCTGATCCGAAACCAAACAAATCACCATTTTGACCCCGTTACTTTGCCGGAATGCGAGGTAGGATTTCATAACTACAACCCATAGATCGAATAATTCGTAATTTAATCGCGTAATATTGTTTTTGTTTTTTCTCCTCTTTTGCTTTTTGTCTCGTTAACTCACTGGTTTTGCAAACTCAACAATTTAACTAGATGTTGGAGCGACAATTAACTAGATGTTGGAGCGACAATTAACTAATAATTACAAATAACAATTTATGATAGATTTAACATAAATATGTAATATTCAAAATTATTCTCAAATTGGTTCCATATTACGCGTAATCATAACAATACATCACAGCCTATATATTCCTGTGTTTCATGTTTTTGCACATCATTCATTTAAAGTTGATTATCTTTCAAACCAGACATCGGAATTGAGCAAGATCGGTGGCGTTGGATTCGTATCGTCCATATCCAGCTAAATTTTTTTACTTTCTAAATTTCTTATGCAAGAACTGTAATAACCTGATTTTTTTAAAATGTTATTCAATAATTCAGGTTAACATAATTATTTTGGCATTGCTTTAATTTTTTCAAATATATGACTATTTAGATTTTTTTTATATAATTAACTGCTAGTACAATTACTTAATTAGTATTTAACGTAATCTTTTACTATTCCTAAACTGTTTCTATCCACAAGCCTTGCTATTTGTTCTCCGTTTTTTATTCCTAAACTGTTTCTATCCACAAGCCTTGCTATTGGTTTTCCGTTTTTTATGCCTATTTGACTTCCAAAGCCAATTAAGTATTTTGATTTCCATAAAATTCCCATTAAATACTCTTTATTCTCATGCCTATACAAGACAGTTACCATTCATCCTTTTACCACGCACAAACCAGAGAGAAATGAGAGTTAGAAAGAGGGACAGAGATTTCTAGAAAAGGAGAGATTCTGCCGTAGGAGAAGGACACCGGAACACCGCCATTCAACACCGTTTTTCACCGGAATTGCACACTAAGGTAGAAACACATACCTTCCAACCTTAGTTTTATGCAATTTGTGGATATTACGTGAAATATTTTTAATCTGCACGTTCACTATTCATCTTCAACCTTAGATCGTTCAATTAGTAGTTGAATCGTGTTAATTTTATGTTTGGAACTCGCTGATCCGAAACCAAACAAATCACCATTTTGACCCCGTTACTTTGCCGGAATGCGAGGTAGGATTTCATAACTACAACCCATAGATCGAATAATTCGTAATTTAATCGCGTAATATTGTTTTTGTTTTTTCTCCTCTTTTGCTTTTTGTCTCGTTAACTCACTGGTTTTGCAAACTCAACAATTTAACTAGATGTTGGAGCGACAATTAACTAGATGTTGGAGCGACAATTAACTAATAATTACAAATAACAATTTATGATAGATTTAACATAAATATGTAATATTCAAAATTATTCTCAAATTGGTTCCATATTACGCGTAATCATAACAATACATCACAGCCTATATATTCCTGTGTTTCATGTTTTTGCACATCATTCATTTAAAGTTGATTATCTTTCAAACCAGACATCGGAATTGAGCAAGATCGGTGGAGTTGGATTCGTATCGTCCATATCCAGCTAAATTTTTTTACTTTCTAAATTTCTTATGCAAGAACTGTAATAACCTGATTTTTTTAAAATGTTATTCAATAATTCAGGTTAACATAATTATTTTGGCATTGCTTTAATTTTTTCAAATATATGACTATTTAGATTTTTTTATATAATTAACTGCTAGTACAATTACTTAATTAGTATTTAACGTAATCTTTTACTATTCCTAAACTGTTTCTATCCACAAGCCTTGCTATTTGTTCTCCGTTTTTTATTCCTAAACTGTTTCTATCCACAAGCCTTGCTATTGGTTTTCCGTTTTTTATGCCTATTTGACTTCCAAAGCCAATTAAGCATTTTGATTTCCTTAAAATTCCCATTAAATACTCTTTATTCTCATGCCTATACAAGACAGTTACCATTCATCCTTTTACCACGCACAAACCAGAGAGAAATGAGAGTTAGAAAGAGGGACAGAGATTTCTAGAAAAGGAGAGATTCTGCCGTAGGAGAAGGACACCGGAACACCGCCATTCAACACCGTTTTTCACCGGAATTGCACACTAAGGTAGAAACACATACCTTGCAACCTTAGTTTTATGCAATTTGTAGGTATTACGTGAAATATTTTTAATCTGCACGTTCACTATTCATCTTCAACCTTAGATCGTTCAATTAGTAGTTGAATCGTGTTAATTTTATGTTTGGAAATCGTTGATCCGAAACCAAACAAATCACCATTTTGACCCCGTTACTTTGCCGGAATGCGAGGTAGGATTTCATAACTACAACCCATAGATCGAATAATTCGTAATTTAATCGCGTAATATTGTTTTTGTTTTTTCTCCTCTTTTGCTTTTTGTCTCGTTAACTCACTGGTTTTGCAAACTCAACAATTTAACTAGATGTTGGAGCGACAATTAACTAGATGTTGGAGCGACAATTAACTAATAATTACAAATAACAATTTATGATAGATTTAACATAAATATGTAATATTCAAAATTATTCTCAAATTGGTTCCATATTACGCGTAATCATAACAATACATCACAGCCTATATATTCCTGTGTTTCATGTTTTTGCACATCATTCATTTAAAGTTGATTATCTTTCAAACCAGACATCGGAATTGAGCAAGATCGGTGGCGTTGGATTCGTATCGTCCATATCCAGCTAAATTTTTTTACTTTCTAAATTTCTTATGCAAAAACTGTAATAACCTGATTTTTTTAAAATGTTATTCAATAATTCAGGTTAACATAATTATTTTGGCATTGCTTTAATTTTTTCAAATATATGACTATTTAGATTTTTTTTATATAATTAACTGCTAGTACAATTACTTAATTAGTATTTAACGTAATCTTTTACTATTCCTAAACTGTTTCTATCCACAAGCCTTGCTATTTGTTCTCCGTTTTTTATTCCTAAACTGTTTCTATCCACAAGCCTTGCTATTGGTTTTCCGTTTTTTATGCCTATTTGACTTCCAAAGCCAATTAAGCATTTTGATTTCCTTAAAATTCCCATTAAATACTCTTTATTCTCATGCCTATACAAGACAGTTACCATTCATCCTTTTACCACGCACAAACCAGAGAGAAATGAGAGTTAGAAAGAGGGACAGAGATTTCTAGAAAAGGAGAGATTCTGCCGTAGGAGAAGGACACCGGAACACCGCCATTCAACACCGTTTTTCACCGGAATTGCACACTAAGGTAGAAACACATACCTTGCAACCTTAGTTTTATGCAATTTGTAGATATTACGTGAAATATTTTTAATCTGCACGTTCACTATTCATCTTCAACCTTAGATCGTTCAATTAGTAGTTGAATCGTGTTAATTTTATGTTTGGAAATCGCTGATCCGAAACCAAACAAATCACCATTTTGACCCCGTTACTTTGCCGGAATGCGAGGTAGGATTTCATAACTACAACCCATAGATCGAATAATTCGTAATTTAATCGCGTAATATTGTTTTTGTTTTTTCTCCTCTTTTGCTTTTTGTCTCGTTAACTCACTGGTTTTGCAAACTCAACAATTTAACTAGATGTTGGAGCGACAATTAACTAGATGTTGGAGCGACAATTAACTAATAATTACAAATAACAATTTATGATAGATTTAACATAAATATGTAATATTCAAAATTATTCTCAAATTGGTTCCATATTACGCGTAATCATAACAATACATCACAGCCTATATATTCCTGTGTTTCATGTTTTTGCACATCATTCATTTAAAGTTGATTATCTTTCAAACCAGACATCGGAATTGAGCAAGATCGGTGGCGTTGGATTCGTATCGTCCATATCCAGCTAAATTTTTTTACTTTCTAAATTTCTTATGCAAGAACTGTAATAACCTGATTTTTTTAAAATGTTATTCAATAATTCAGGTTAACATAATTATTTTGGCATTGCTTTAATTTTTTCAAATATATGACTATTTAGATTTTTTTTATATAATTAACTGCTAGTACAATTACTTAATTAGTATTTAACGTAATCTTTTACTATTCCTAAACTGTTTCTATCCACAAGCCTTGCTATTTGTTCTCCGTTTTTTATTCCTTAACTGTTTCTATCCACAAGCCTTGCTATTGGTTTTCCGTTTTTTATGCCTATTTGACTTCCAAAGCCAATTAAGCATTTTGATTTCCTTAAAATTCCCATTAAATACTCTTTATTCTCATGCCTATACAAGACAGTTACCATTCATCCTTTTACCACGCACAAACCAGAGAGAAATGAGAGTTAGAAAGCGGGACAGAGATTTCTAGAAAAGGAGAGATTCTGCCGTAGGAGAAGGACACCGGAACACCGCCATTCAACACCGTTTTTCACCGGAATTGCACACTAAGGTAGAAACACATACCTTGCAACCTTAGTTTTATGCAATTTGTAGATATTACGTGAAATATTTTTAATCTGCACGTTCACTATTCATCTTCAACCTTAGATCGTTCAATTAGTAGTTGAATCGTGTTAATTTTATGTTTGGAAATCGCTGATCCGAAACCAAACAAATCACCATTTTGACCCCGTTACTTTGCCGGAATGCGAGGTAGGATTTCATAACTACAACCCATAGATCGAATAATTCGTAATTTAATCGCGTAATATTGTTTTTGTTTTTTCTCCTCTTTTGCTTTTTGTCTCGTTAACTCACTGGTTTTGCAAACTCAACAATTTAACTAGATGTTGGAGCGACAATTAACTAGATGTTGGAGCGACAATTAACTAATAATTACAAATAACAATTTATGATAGATTTAACATAAATATGTAATATTCAAAATTATTCTCAAATTGGTTCCATATTACGCGTAATCATAACAATACATCACAGCCTATATATTCCTGTGTTTCTTGTTTTTGCACATCATTCATTTAAAGTTGATTATCTTTCAAACCAGACATCGGAATTGAGCAAGATCGGTGGCGTTGGATTCGTATCGTCCATATCCAGCTAAATTTTTTTACTTTCTAAATTTCTTATGCAAGAACTGTAATAACCTGATTTTTTTAAAATGTTATTCAATAATTCAGGTTAACATAATTATTTTGGCATTGCTTTAATTTTTTCAAATATATGACTATTTAGATTTTTTTTATATAATTAACTGCTAGTACAATTACTTAATTAGTATTTAACGTAATCTTTTACTATTCCTAAACTGTTTCTATCCACAAGCCTTGCTATTTGTTCTCCGTTTTTTATTCCTAAACTGTTTCTATCCACAAGCCTTGCTATTGGTTTTCCGTTTTTTATGCCTATTTGACTTCCAAAGCCAATTAAGCATTTTGATTTCCTTAAAATTCCCATTAAATACTCTTTATTCTCATGCCTATACAAGACAGTTACCATTCATCCTTTTACCACGCACAAACCAGAGAGAAATGAGAGTTAGAAAGAGGGACAGAGATTTCTAGAAAAGGAGAGATTCTGCCGTAGGAGAAGGACACCGGAACACCGCCATTCAACACCGTTTTTCACCGGAATTGCACACTAAGGTAGAAACACATACCTTGCAACCTTAGTTTTATGCAATTTGTAGATATTACGTGAAATATTTTTAATCTGCACGTTCACTATTCATCTTCAACCTTAGATCGTTCAATTAGTAGTTGAATCGTGTTAATTTTATGTTTGGAACTCGCTGATCCGAAACCAAACAAATCACCATTTTGACCCCGTTACTTTGCCGGAATGCGAGGTAGGATTTCATAACTACAACCCATAGATCGAATAATTCGTAATTTAATCGCGTAATATTGTTTTTGTTTTTTCTCCTCTTTTGCTTTTTGTCTCGTTAACTCACTGGTTTTGCAAACTCAACAATTTGACTAGATGTTGGAGCGACAATTAACTAGATGTTGGAGCGACAATTAACTAATAATTACAAATAACAATTTATGATAGATTTAACATAAATATGTAATATTCAAAATTATTCTCAAATTGGTTCCATATTACGCGTAATCATAACAATACATCACAGCCTATATATTCCTGTGTTTCATGTTTTTGCACATCATTCATTTAAAGTTGATTATCTTTCAAACCAGACATCGGAATTGAGCAAGATCGGTGGCGTTGGATTCGTATCGTCCATATCCAGCTAAATTTTTTTACTTTCTAAATTTCTTATGCAAGAACTGTAATAACCTGATTTTTTTAAAATGTTATTCAATAATTCAGGTTAACATAATTATTTTGGCATTGCTTTAATTTTTTCAAATATATGACTATTTAGATTTTTTTTATATAATTAACTGCTAGTACAATTACTTAATTAGTATTTAACGTAATCTTTTACTATTCCTAAACTGTTTCTATCCACAAGCCTTGCTATTTGTTCTCCGTTTTTTATTCCTAAACTGTTTCTATCCACAAGCCTTGCTATTGGTTTTCCGTTTTTTATGCCTATTTGACTTCCAAAGCCAATTAAGCATTTTGATTTCCTTAAAATTCCCATTAAATACTCTTTATTCTCATGCCTATACAAGACAGTTACCATTCATCCTTTTACCACGCACAAACCAGAGAGAAATGAGAGTTAGAAAGAGGGACAGAGATTTCTAGAAAAGGAGAGATTCTGCCGTAGGAGAAGGACACCGGAACACCGCCATTCAACACCGTTTTTCACCGGAATTGCACACTAAGGTAGAAACACATACCTTGCAACCTTAGTTTTATGCAATTTGTAGATATTACGTGAAATATTTTTAATCTGCACGTTCACTATTCATCTTCAACCTTAGATCGTTCAATTAGTAGTTGAATCGTGTTAATTTTATGTTTGGAACTCGCTGATCCGAAACCAAACAAATCACCATTTTGACCCCGTTACTTTGCCGGAATGCGAGGTAGGATTTCATAACTACAACCCATAGATCGAATAATTCGTAATTTAATCGCGTAATATTGTTTTTGTTTTTTCTCCTCTTTTGCTTTTTGTCTCGTTAACTCACTGGTTTTGCAAACTCAACAATTTGACTAGATGTTGGAGCGACAATTAACTAGATGTTGGAGCGACAATTAACTAATAATTACAAATAACAATTTATGATAGATTTAACATAAATATGTAATATTCAAAATTATTCTCAAATTGGTTCCATATTACGCGTAATCATAACAATACATCACAGCCTATATATTCCTGTGTTTCATGTTTTTGCACATCATTCATTTAAAGTTGATTATCTTTCAAACCAGACATCGGAATTGAGCAAGATCGGTGGCGTTGGATTCGTATCGTCCATATCCAGCTAAATTTTTTTACTTTCTAAATTTCTTATGCAAGAACTGTAATAACCTGATTTTTTTAAAATGTTATTCAATAATTCAGGTTAACATAATTATTTTGGCATTGCTTTAATTTTTTCAAATATATGACTATTTAGATTTTTTTTATATAATTAACTGCTAGTACAATTACATAATTAGTATTTAACGTAATCTTTTACTATTCCTAAACTGTTTCTATCCACAAGCCTTGCTATTTGTTCTCCGTTTTTTATTCCTAAACTGTTTCTATCCACAAGCCTTGCTATTGGTTTTCCGTTTTTTATGCCTATTTGACTTCCAAAGCCAATTAAGCATTTTGATTTCCTTAAAATTCCCATTAAATACTCTTTATTCTCATGCCTATACAAGACAGTTACCATTCATCCTTTTACCACGCACAAACCAGAGAGAAATGAGAGTTAGAAAGCGGGACAGAGATTTCTAGAAAAGGAGAGATTCTGCCGTAGGAGAAGGACACCGGAACACCGCCATTCAACACCGTTTTTCACCGGAATTGCACACTAAGGTAGAAACACATACCTTGCAACCTTAGTTTTATGCAATTTGTAGATATTACGTGAAATATTTTTTGTCACGCCCCAAATTTCGGGGTATGATAAAATCATTTTAAAGAAATAGAATAAAATAAAACTTAAATACCAAGGAGCGTTCCTATTAAACAACCGACCAACACAACCTGTTTTATTACAACAATCTCTCTCAATGTACATCTGTTATTACATTACATCTCAAATTTAAAAGCTTTACGTTGAACTGTACTAAACTATACTGTAACAAAAGACTGAGATATACATGCTTGACAGAAGTTAAGAAAGCATAATCCAATAGCTCAACTCTTGATAGGATCCACAGCTTTACCTGAAAAAGGTTTTTACAACAAAACATAAGCCGAAGCTCGTATAGGATAACATGTTAAACAATTGATTTAAAAAAAATATGTTTAAAACCTGTTTCATATCAAAATATACAAGTTTTCCCTTCGTACAAAAAGTATACACTTCGCTGAAGTTTGTCCACACTAACTGACAAAAGAAAGACATGAGTGCTACGAGCTCCCCATGCAACTCACATCAAATTTCCACGTGACATCCCCCTATCCCACAAACCGGATACACGACACACCTTTCTATTCAACACACAGGACACACGTCACTGCAATCAACCGACACAACACATCACCAATAATACACAAATGTGGGTTGAAATGGTAATAGACATGAACAACTCAAGATAACGCAAGTAGAAACGTATGAGAGGCACAAGAGTGAGCACGACAACACATTCAATACTTTCAAAAACACAATTAATTGACCATTAGACCGTATAATCATTCCACAACTCGCGGGTTCCATCAACAAGTTACCTTTAAACATTAAATCATCACACAGAGAGATAGAATAAATGGGAGCAATATTTGAGCGAGGGACAGCATATATAATTTTATTGTGCACCAAGGTTTCTTAATCCATTCAATTCCAAGTCCACAAGTGTCATGTGTCACCAATTGTCCGTAATATGCATCAAAGTGTCATTCATGGCACTCCCGAAGGCATTCCAGTACATTGTTCACATATGTCATGTATCTCATAACGTTCGTGTCGTAAAAATGTGCACACAAGTCATAAAGTTCATCACTTTCACCTACTAGGCTCAAAATCCAAGTGTGTCATCATGCCAAAGAAAGGAAATATAGAAGGTTTTCCACACACACAAGTGTCCAAGTGTCCGAGTCATTTCACAAACCAAAACCCATGTCTTAAAAAAAAGAGACAAGTTTCGACAAAACCTAAAAGGGAAACCAAACCATTTCTTTCATAGAAGAACCACCATCATTTTTCTTATTCATTTGGTTATAGAGATTTAATCCCTCTGCCGGGTTCTATAGGCCCCGCGTGCCTCTGCCGGGTTCAATAGGCCCCGCGTGCCTCTGCCGGGTTCAATAGGCCCCGCGCGCCTCTGCCGGGTTCGATAGGCCCCGCGTGCCTTCACCAAAATAAATTTTCAAGTTGATGGTATCCGTGAAAACATATCTCATTATCCCCAAAACGTTTCATCAAAATTTTTCCCAATCAATGGTTTATGAAGGGATAGACGCTAGGGAACCAATTAAACGTCAAAGGGTGATAAAAGGGCCATCACAAAATTGGGAAATGGCCGGAATTTTACCAAAAAAAAAAATCTGCCATGAACAGTGAATATGCAGAATTTTGACATTTTTGGTGTAAAAATCCAACCCAATCACAATCTAGCTGGTTTAGGCTCAAATTTGAGATGCTACGCAACAATTAAGCATCAAGGGAGGCCAAGTTCACTCCCAATTTCATCAATCAACAAGAAATTTAAAGATCTAAAAAAATCAAATAATGGAACTATATCAAATTTGGGAAAACTTCGAAATTTAAGAATAACAACGCCCTAACCCGAATATATACCACACCTCATGAATATATAACTAGAAAGAGTAGAATTGGTTCACCTACACGCGCCTTAACCACAACACATGATCACGACTTAAGATATCCAACCATTCATGTATCACATTACAATGCCCCCGACTACTAGCACATTTTTATACCAAGACAATACTCAAAACCAAGTACAAACCCAACGGAAACACCACTATACCTAACTAAGGCAAACACAATGTCAACACGTACCTCCATGATTACATCAAGCTTGTTTCGAAGTCTAAAGGTATCCAATCCAAACCGAATACCAACTTAGAGTTACATGACCACACATATACCACTATCAAAACACATGACTACCCACACTTCCTCATCAAAACCCATGACCCCTAGAACCTCATATCACACCACACAACCCCACACATGTTCCATTTCGCAATCCACGAGTACAACACAATACCCCATATGTCTCCTCAAACGAGTCCACAACTATGACACAATACTCCACGTTCTATTGCACGGATTTAACAAGTATATAAGAAAGAATGGATAAATAAGCCGTAAATGCCCTTCACAATGTTCTTGATTTCCACTGGTCTATAAGTCCAACAAAAGGCACAACAACCCTTTCCCAAAATTCACAAGAATTTAACATAATCTCACTTCAAGCTATTATGAACAACTTTCATGCTAAACGCAAAATCTAAAACGTGTCTTAAATTGGATAAACACATTAAAGAGGATTATACATCTACTCTAACACAATTTACGAAAGTTGCAATATACAAAGATCTACTCGTCCGAATGTGTCCGTTCTTGTGCCTAAATTTAGCTAAGACCTTAGGCTACGTCACCTTAAAGATCTGGGGTTAATCTACGTTACCAAAAACTCTAGAAAGACCCAGGAACTGGTCTGCCCAAAACAGTCCAGAGGTCATTTCGTCCGGTCATGAACAGTTCTGGTATTTTGGCCATAACTTCTTATCCCGAACTCCGATTGAGACGTTTTATATATGAAACTTTAAGAGAATTTCGAGAGCTACAACTTTGTAGTTATACACTTTTCCCAATTCGGCCTCAAAATGCCTCAAAACGCGTGAGCAGTACAGAATCGGGTTTACATTTTCAGATTTTCTTTTTGGTTCATTGTGTTCTTGGTGTTCTTGGTAAAACCCATCCCAAATTTCTGAAAAACAGTCCAAATGACCTTTCACCCCCAAAATAAACATAGGATTCAAGCTAATAACAACATCACAATGTATCACACAACCTAAATCAAGAGTTTAACATGATTCCTACCTCAAAATCAAGCTTCCAATAAAATCTTCTAACCAAAAACTGATCTCCTCCATTACTCCACGAGAACCATCAACCCCGGGCTTGATACGAAGCCCTCATCGCGTAGTTCATCTTTCATTCTTTGTGTTTCTTGAGATTCGGAGTGGAAGGTCTTCGATTTTACAAATTAGAGAAGGGGGAGTTTGAAAGTTTGAGAGTTTGGGAGAGAGGAAACATACGGCTGAGATTGAGGAGAGAGAGAGAATTGGTAAAGTGTAAAAAATCTGATATTTATATTGAAAAAGGGGTAAATTACACTTTCTCCCCATACTATGCAACATGCCTAGATCAAGTACCAAAACTATATTACACACACACATAAGCCCCAACTCATATTACCCAAACCATGCATTGTCAATTTCATTCTCAAGTTCCGGATATTTAATTTAAAATAAATAATTTTCCGGGTCTTTACATCCTCCCCTCCTTAAAGAAATTTCGTCCCCGAAATTTAAAAGCAAGCGTGTCGACACGGACACCTCTGAACATAGTCAACAAGCGAGACACGGATACTCCGTCAAAATCCAATGCTATCAAGTAAGACACCGATACCTCTCATAATACTACCATCAAGATACGGATACACCGTCACAACTTCAATCTAGAAACAAAGCAATCCGTACTTGTACAAAGTTCAACGGATTCTAAACAACCAAATTTATAATTTTCAAATAAATCAACCAGATATATCAAAGTAACTCAAGCGTACACCACGCTCCATGAGTGTATAACCATCAATGCACAATCAAGTAATCAAAACTAATAGCTCATATCCACAATATCACTAAGCATAGAGCAATCCATAATCCAGAAATTTAAAAACATACTTCAGGTAAACACATACTTCATGTCTCAATAACACTCAATAAACACACAACCATGGTGGCAAACATGCCCCAAACCATCAATCCGATAATAAACACATAGCAGTCCAAGAGTAAACAAATGTAGGTATTTCTCCCGAACGTCGTCCTCATGTTCCTAAATGGCTTTCTCAATCCCACGATGGCACCACAAAACTTAAGTCAACGAAAGCATCCTTCCACATAGGACAAGATACTGAGCATTTAAAATATTCACCGATCATTCGTCATACGAATATCATCCTCCACCCACACTGGTCCAGGTACTTCTACAACTGCACAATTCTCATCTATAACACGTTGCAACAACGACTTGACGACATTCTTCTATAAGACAAGAGGACGACAACAAACTCAACAGCACCCGCTAACACATAGTCACATAACACGTAGGCATGAAACGAGAAGTCTCCACGAAAATATCAACCAAATTTCAATTTTGAATCTCAAGTTAAAAGACACAGAGATCACATGTCTCTTCCAACCCAATTTCACGACCAATCGTCTGGATGTCCAAAGACAAAGCACAGCACTTTAAAACACAATTCCACATAAGCACGTAATCACCTAGGACCCTATCCCACGGACTCTAGGTATTCTAACCATGCTCTGATACCAAGTTGTCACGCCCCAAATTTCGGGGTATGATAAAATCATTTTAAAGAAATAGAATAAAATAAAACTTAAATACCAAGGAGCATTCCCATTAAACAACCGACCAACACAACCTGTTTTATTACAACAATCTCTCTCAATGTACATCTGTTATTACATTACATCTCAAATTTAAAAGCTTTACGTTGAACTGTACTAAACTATACTGTAACAAAAGACTGAGATATACATGCTTGACAGAAGTTAAGAAAGCATAATCCAATAGCTCAACTCTTGATAGGATCCACAGCTTTACCTGAAAAAGGTTTTTACAACAAAACATAAGCCGAAGCTCGTATAGGATAACATGTTAAACAATTGATTTAAAAAAAATATGTTTAAAACCTGTTTCATATCAAAATATACAAGTTTTCCCTTCGTACAAAAAGTATACACTTCGCTGAAGTTTGTCCACACTAACTGACAAAAGAAAGACATGAGTGCTACGAGCTCCCCATGCAACTCACATCAAATTTCCACGTGACATCCCCCTATCCCACAAACCGGATACACGACACACCTTTCTATTCAACACACAGGACACACGTCACTGCAATCAACCGACACAACACATCACCAATAATACACAAATGTGGGTTGAAATGGTAATAGACATGAACAACTCAAGATAACGCAAGTAGAAACGTATGAGAGGCACAAGAGTGAGCACGACAACACATTCAATACTTTCAAAAACACAATTAATTGACCATTAGACCGTATAATCATTCCACAACTCGCGGGTTCCATCAACAAGTTACCTTTAAACATTAAATCATCACACAGAGAGATAGAATAAATGGGAGCAATATTTGAGCGAGGGACAGCATATATAATTTTATTGTGCACCAAGGTTTCTTAATCCATTCAATTCCAAGTCCACAAGTATCATGTGTCACCAATTGTCCGTAATATGCATCAAAGTGTCATTCATGGCACTCCCGAAGGCATTCCAGTACATTGTTCACATATGTCATGTGTCTCATAACGTTCGTGTCGTAAAAATGTGCACACAAGTCATAAAGTTCATCACTTTCACCTACTAGGCTCAAAATCCAAGTGTGTCATCATGCCAAAGAAAGGAAATATAGAAGGTTTTCCACACACACAAGTGTCCAAGTGTCCGAGTCATTTCACAAACCAAAACCCATGTCTTAAAAAAAAAAGACAAGTTTCGACAAAACCTAAAAGGGAAACCAAACCATTTCTTTCATAGAAGAACCACCATCATTTTTCTTATTCATTTGGTTATAGAGATTTAATCCCTCTGCCGGGTTCTATAGGCCCCGCGTGCCTCTGCCGGGTTCAATAGGCCCCGCGTGCCTCTGCCGGGTTCAATAGGCCCCGCGCGCCTCTGCCGGGTTCGATAGGCCCCGCGTGCCTTCACCAAAATAAATTTTCAAGTTGATGGTATCCGTGAAAACATATCTCATTATCCCCAAAACGTTTCATCAAAATTTTTCCCAATCAATGGTTTATGAAGGGATAGACGCCAGGGAACCAATTAAACGTCAAAGGGTGATAAAAGGGCCATCACAAAATCGGGAAATGGCCGGAATTTTACCAAAAAAAAAAATCTGCCATGAACAGTGAATATGCAGAATTTTGACATTTTTGGTGTAAAAATCCAACCCAATCACAATCTAGCTGGTTTAGGCTCAAATTTGAGATGCTACGCAACAATTAAGCATCAAGGGAGGCCAAGTTCACTCCCAATTTCATCAATCAACAAGAAATTTAAAGATCTAAAAAATTCAAATAATGGAACTATATCAAATTTGGGGAAACTTCGAAATTTAAGAATAACAACGCCCTAACCCGAATATATACCACACCTCATGAATATATAACTAGAAAGAGTAGAATTGGTTCACCTACACGCGCCTTAACCACAACACATGATCACGACTTAAGATATCCAACCATTCATGTATCACATTACAATGCCCCCGACTACTAGCACATTTTTATACCAAGACAATACTCAAAACCAAGTACAAACCCAACGGAAACACCACTATACCTAACTAAGGCAAACACAATGTCAACACGTACCTCCATGATTACATCAAGCTTGTTTCGAAGTCTAAAGGTATCCAATCCAAACCGAATACCAACTTAGAGTTACATGACCACACATATACCACTATCAAAACACATGACTACCCACACTTCCTCATCAAAACCCATGACCCCTAGAACCTCATATCACACCACACAACCCCACACATGTTCCATTTAGCAATCCACGAGTACAACACAATACCCCATATGTCTCCTCAAACGAGTCCACAACTATGACACAATACTCCACGTTCTATTGCACGGATTTAACAAGTATATAAGAAAGAATGGATAAATAAGCCGTAAATGCCCTTCACAATGTTCTTGATTTCCACTGGTCTATAAGTCCAACAAAAGGCACAACAACCCTTTCCCAAAATTCACAAGAATTTAACATAATCTCACTTCAAGCTATTATGAGCAACTTTCATGCTAAACGCAAAATCTAAAACGTGTCTTAAATTGGATAAACACATTAAAGAGGATTATACATCTACTCTAACACAATTTACGAAAGTTGCAATATACAAAGATCTACTCGTCCGAATGTGTCCGTTCTTGTGCCTAAATTTAGCTAAGACCTTAGGCTACGTCACCTTAAAGATCTGGGGTTAATCTATGTTACCAAAAACTCTAGAAAGACCCAGGAACTGGTCTGCCCAAAACAGTCCAGAGGTCATTTCGTCCGGTCATGAACAGTTCTGGTATTTTGGCCATAACTTCTTATCCCGAACTCCGATTGAGACGTTTTATATATGAAACTTTAAGAGAATTTCGAGAGCTACAACTTTGTAGTTATACACTTTTCCCAATTCGGCCTCAAAATGCCTCAAAACGCGTGAGCAGTACAGAATCGGGTTTACATTTTCAGATTTTCTTTTTGGTTCATTGTGTTCTTGGTGTTCTTGGTAAAACCCATCCCAAATTTCTGAAAAACAGTCCAAATGACCTTTCACCCCCAAAATAAACATAGGATTCAAGCTAATAACAACATCACAATGTATCACACAACCTAAATCAAGAGTTTAACATGATTCCTACCTCAAATTCAAGCTTCCAATAAAATCTTCTAGCCAAAAACTGATCTCCTCCATTACTCCACGAGAACCATCAACCCCGGGCTTGATACGAAGCCCTCATCGCGTAGTTCATCTTTCATTCTTTGTGTTTCTTGAGATTCGGAGTGGAAGGTCTTCGATTTTACAAATTAGAGAAGGGGGAGTTTGAAAGTTTGAGAGTTTGGGAGAGAGGAAACATACGGCTGAGATTGAGGAGAGAGAGAGAATTGGTAAAGTGTAAAAAATCTGATATTTATATTGAAAAAGGGGTAAATTACACTTTCTCCCCATACTATGCAACATGCCTAGATCAAGTACCAAAACTATATTACACACACACATGAGCCCCAACTCATATTACCCAAACCATGCATTGTCAATTTCATTCTCAAGTTCCGGATATTTAATTTAAAATAAATAATTTTCCGGGTCTTTACATTTTTAATCTGCACGTTCACTATTCATCTTCAACCTTAGATCGTTCAATTAGTAGTTGAATCGTGTTAATTTTATGTTTGGAACTCGCTGATCCGAAACCAAACAAATCACCATTTTGACCCCGTTACTTTGCCGGAATGCGAGGTAGGATTTCATAACTACAACCCATAGATCGAATAATTCGTAATTTAATCGCGTAATATTGTTTTTGTTTTTTCTCCTCTTTTGCTTTTTGTCTCGTTAACTCACTGGTTTTGCAAACTCAACAATTTGACTAGATGTTGGAGCGACAATTAACTAGATGTTGGAGCGACAATTAACTAATAATTACAAATAACAATTTATGATAGATTTAACATAAATATGTAATATTCAAAATTATTCTCAAATTGGTTCCATATTACGCGTAATCATAACAATACATCACAACCTATATATTCCTGTGTTTCATGTTTTTGCACATCATTCATTTAAAGTTGATTATCTTTCAAACCAGACATCGGAATTGAGCAAGATCGGTGGCGTTGGATTCGTATCGTCCATATCCAGCTAAATTTTTTTACTTTCTAAATTTCTTATGCAAGAACTGTAATAACCTGATTTTTTAAAAATGTTATTCAATAATTCAGGTTAACATAATTATTTTGGCATTGCTTTAATTTTTTCAAATATATGACTATTTAGATTTTTTTTATATAATTAACTGCTAGTACAATTACTTAATTAGTATTTAACGTAATCTTTTACTATTCCTAAACTGTTTCTATCCACAAGCCTTGCTATTTGTTCTCCGTTTTTTATTCCTAAACTGTTTCTATCCACAAGCCTTGCTATTGGTTTTCCGTTTTTTATGCCTATTTGACTTCCAAAGCCAATTAAGCATTTTGATTTCCTTAAAATTCCCATTAAATACTCTTTATTCTCATGCCTATGCAAGACAGTTACCATTCATCCTTTTACCACGCACAAACCGGAGAGAAATGAGAGTTAGAAAGAGGGACAGAGATTTCTAGAAAAGGAGAGATTCTGCCGTAGGAGAAGGACACCGGAACACCGCCATTCAACACCGTTTTTCACCGGAATTGCACACTAAGGTAGAAACACATACCTTGCAACCTTAGTTTTATGCAATTTGTAGATATTACGTGAAATATTTTTAATCTGCACGTTCACTATTCATCTTCAACCTTAGATCGTTCAATTAGTAGTTGAATCGTGTTAATTTTATGTTTGGAACTCGCTGATCCGAAACCAACCAAATCACCATTTTGACCCCGTTACTTTGCCGGAATGCGAGGTAGGATTTCATAACTACAACCCATAGATCGAATAATTCGTAATTTAATCGCGTAATATTGTTTTTGTTTTTTCTCCTCTTTTGCTTTTTGTCTCGTTAACTCACTGGTTTTGCAAACTCAACAATTTGACTAGATGTTGGAGCGACAATTAACTAGATGTTGGAGCGACAATTAACTAATAATTACAAATAACAATTTATGATAGATTTAACATAAATATGTAATATTCAAAATTATTCTCAAATTGGTTCCATATTACGCGTAATCATAACAATACATCACAGCCTATATATTCCTGTGTTTCATGTTTTTGCACATCATTCATTTAAAGTTGATTATCTTTCAAACCAGACATCGGAATTGAGCAAGATCGGTGGCGTTGGATTCGTATCGTCCATATCCAGCTAAATTTTTTTACTTTCTAAATTTCTTATGCAAGAACTGTAATAACCTGATTTTTTTAAAATGTTATTCAATAATTCAGGTTAACATAATTATTTTGGCATTGCTTTAATTTTTTCAAATATATGACTATTTAGATTTTTTTTATATAATTAACTGCTAGTACAATTACTTAATTAGTATTTAACGTAATCTTTTACTATTCCTAAACTGTTTCTATCCACAAGCCTTGCTATTTGTTCTCCGTTTTTTATTCCTAAACTGTTTCTATCCACAAGCCTTGCTATTGGTTTTCCGTTTTTTATGCCTATTTGACTTCCAAAGCCAATTAAGCATTTTGATTTCCTTAAAATTCCCATTAAATACTCTTTATTCTCATGCCTATGCAAGACAGTTACCATTCATCCTTTTACCACGCACAAACCGGAGAGAAATGAGAGTTAGAAAGAGGGACAGAGATTTCTAGAAAAGGAGAGATTCTGCCGTAGGAGAAGGACACCGGAACACCGCCATTCAACACCGTTTTTCACCGGAATTGCACACTAAGGTAGAAACACATACCTTGCAACCTTAGTTTTATGCAATTTGTAGATATTACGTGAAATATTTTTAATCTGCACATTCACTATTCATCTTCAACCTTAGATCGTTCAATTAGTAGTTGAATCGTGTTAATTTTATGTTTGGAACTCGCTGATCCGAAACCAAACAAATCACCATTTTGACCCCGTTACTTTGCCGGAATGCGAGGTAGGATTTCATAACTACAACCCATAGATCGAATAATTCGTAATTTAATCGCGTAATATTGTTTTTGTTTTTTCTCCTCTTTTGCTTTTTGTCTCGTTAACTCACTGGTTTTGCAAACTCAACAATTTGACTAGATGTTGGAGCGACAATTAACTAGATGTTGGAGCGACAATTAACTAATAATTACAAATAACAATTTATGATAGATTTAACATAAATATGTAATATTCAAAATTATTCTCAAATTGGTTCCATATTACGCGTAATCATAACAATACATCACAGCCTATATATTCCTGTGTTTCATGTTTTTGCACATCATTCATTTAAAGTTGATTATCTTTCAAACCAGACATCGGAATTGAGCAAGATCGGTGGCGTTGGATTCGTATCGTCCATATCCAGCTAAATTTTTTTACTTTCTAAATTTCTTATGCAAGAACTGTAATAACCTGATTTTTTTAAAATGTTATTCAATAATTCAGGTTAACATAATTATTTTGGCATTGCTTTAATTTTTTCAAATATATGACTATTTAGATTTTTTTATAATAATTAACTGCTAGTACAATTACTTAATTAGTATTTAACGTAATCTTTTACTATTCCTAAACTGTTTCTATCCACAAGCCTTGCTATTTGTTCTCCGTTTTTTATTCCTAAACTGTTTCTATCCACAACCCTTGCTATTGGTTTTCCGTTTTTTATGCCTATTTGACTTCCAAAGCCAATTAAGCATTTTGATTTCCTTAAAATTCCCATTAAATACTCTTTATTCTCATGCCTATACAAGACAGTTACCATTCGTCCTTTTACCACGCACAAACCAGAGAGAAATGAGAGTTAGAAAGAGGGACAGAGATTTCTAGAAAAGGAGAGATTCTGCCGTAGGAGAAGGACACCGGAACACCGCCATTCAACACCGTTTTTCACCGGAATTGCACACTAAGGTAGAAACACATACCTTGCAACCTTAGTTTTATGCAATTTGTAGATATTACGTGAAATATTTTTAATCTGCACGTTCACTATTCATCTTCAACCTTAGATCGTTCAATTAGTAGTTGAATCGTGTTAATTTTATGTTTGGAACTCGCTGATCCGAAACCAAACAAATCACCATTTTGACCCCGTTACTTTGCCGGAATGCGAGGTAGGATTTCATAACTACAACCCATATATCGAATAATTCGTAATTTAATCGCGTAATATTGTTTTTGTTTTTTCTCCTCTTTTGCTTTTTGTCTCGTTAACTCACTGGTTTTGCAAACTCAACAATTTAACTAGATGTTGGAGCGACAATTAACTAATAATTACAAATAACAATTTATGATAGATTTAACATAAATATGTAATATTCAAAATTATTCTCAAATTGGTTCCATATTACGCGTAATCATAACAATACATCACAGCCTATATATTCCTGTGTTTCATGTTTTTGCACATCATTCATTTAAAGTTGATTATCTTTCAAACCAGACATCGGAATTGAGCAAGATCGGTGGCGTTGGATTCGTATCGTCCATATCCAGCTAAATTTTTTTACTTTCTAAATTTCTTATGCAAGAACTGTAATAACCTGATTTTTTTAAAATGTTATTCAATAATTCAGGTTAACATAATTATTTTGGCATTGCTTTAATTTTTTCAAATATATGACTATTTAGATTTTTTTTATATAATTAACTGCTAGTACAATTACTTAATTAGTATTTAACGTAATCTTTTACTATTCCTAAACTGTTTCTATCCACAAGCCTTGCTATTTGTTCTCCGTTTTTTATTCCTAAACTGTTTCTATCCACAAGCCTTGCTATTGGTTTTCCGTTTTTTATGCCTATTTGACTTCCAAAGCCAATTAAGCATTTTGATTTCCTTAAAATTCCCATTAAATACTCTTTATTCTCATGCCTATACAAGACAGTTACCATTCATCCTTTTACCACGCACAAACCAGAGAGAAATGAGAGTTAGAAAGAGGGACAGAGATTTCTAGAAAAGGAGAGATTCTGCCGTAGGAGAAGGACACCGGAACACCGCCATTCAACACCGTTTTTCACCGGAATTGCACACTAAGGTAGAAACACATACCTTGCAACCTTAGTTTTATGCAATTTGTAGATATTACGTGAAATATTTTTAATCTGCACGTTCACTATTCATCTTCAACCTTAGATCGTTCAATTAGTAGTTGAATCGTGTTAATTTTATGTTTGGAACTCGCTGATCCGAAACCAAACAAATCACCATTTTGACCCCGTTACTTTGCCGGAATGCGAGGTAGGATTTCATAACTACAACCCATAGATCGAATAATTCGTAATTTAATCGCGTAATATTGTTTTTGTTTTTTCTCCTCTTTTGCTTTTTGTCTCGTTAACTCACTGGTTTTGCAAACTCAACAATTTAACTAGATGTTGGAGCGACAATTAACTAATAATTACAAATAACAATTTATGATAGATTTAACATAAATATGTAATATTCAAAATTATTCTCAAATTGGTTCCATATTACGCGTAATCATAACAATACATCACAGCCTATATATTCCTGTGTTTCATGTTTTTGCACATCATTCATTTAAAGTTGATTATCTTTCAAACCAGACATCGGAATTGAGCAAGATCGGTGGCGTTGGATTCGTATCGTCCATATCCAGCTAAATTTTTTTACTTTCTAAATTTCTTATATGCAAGAACTGTAATAACCTGATTTTTTTAAAATGTTATTCAATAATTCAGGTTAACATAATTATTTTGGCATTGCTTTAATTTTTTCAAATATATGACTATTTAGATTTTTTTTATATAATTAACTGCTAGTACAATTACTTAATTAGTATTTAACGTAATCTTTTACTATTCCTAAACTGTTTCTATCCACAAGCCTTGCTATTTGTTCTCCGTTTTTTATTCCTAAACTGTTTCTATCCACAAGCCTTGCTATTGGTTTTCCGTTTTTTATGCCTATTTGACTTCCAAAGCCAATTAAGCATTTTGATTTCCTTAAAATTCCCATTAAATACTCTTTATTCTCATGCCTATACAAGACAGTTACCATTCATCCTTTTACCACGCACAAACCAGAGAGAAATGAGAGTTAGAAAGAGGGACAGAGATTTCTAGAAAAGGAGAGATTCTGCCGTAGGAGAAGGACACCGGAACACCGCCATTCAATACCGTTTTTCACCGGAATTGCACACTAAGGTAGAAACACATACCTTGCAACCTTAGTTTTATGCAATTTGTAGATATTACGTGAAATATTTTTAATCTGCACGTTCACTATTCATCTTCAACCTTAGATCGTTCAATTAGTAGTTGAATCGTGTTAATTTTATGTTTGGAACTCGCTGATCCGAAACCAAACAAATCACCATTTTGACCCCGTTACTTTGCCGGAATGCGAGGTAGGATTTCATAACTACAACCCATAGATCGAATAATTCGTAATTTAATCGCGTAATATTGTTTTTGTTTTTTCTCCTCTTTTGCTTTTTGTCTCGTTAACTCACTGGTTTTGCAAACTCAACAATTTAACTAGATGTTGGAGCGACAATTAACTAGATGTTGGAGCGACAATTAACTAATAATTACAAATAACAATTTATGATAGATTTAACATAAATATGTAATATTCAAAATTATTCTCAAATTGGTTCCATATTACGCGTAATCATAACAATACATCACAGCCTATATATTCCTGTGTTTCATGTTTTTGCACATCATTCATTTAAAGTTGATTATCTTTCAAACCAGACATCGGAATTGAGCAAGATCGGTGGCGTTGGATTCGTATCGTCCATATCCAGCTAAATTTTTTTACTTTCTAAATTTCATATGCAAGAACTGTAATAACCTGATTTTTTTAAAATGTTATTCAATAATTCAGGTTAACATAATTATTTTGGCATTGCTTTAATTTTTTCAAATATATGACTATTTAGATTTTTTTTATATAATTAACTGCTAGTACAATTACTTAATTAGTATTTAACGTAATCTTTTACTATTCCTAAACTGTTTCTATCCACAAGCCTTGCTATTTGTTCTCCGTTTTTTATTCCTAAACTGTTTCTATCCACAAGCCTTGCTATTGGTTTTCCGTTTTTTATGCCTATTTGACTTCCAAAGCCAATTAAGCATTTTGATTTCCTTAAAATTCCCATTAAATACTCTTTATTCTCATGCCTATACAAGACAGTTACCATTCATCCTTTTACCACGCACAAACCAGAGAGAAATGAGAGTTAGAAAGAGGGACAGAGATTTCTAGAAAAGGAGAGATTCTGCCGTAGGAGAAGGACACCGGAACACCGCCATTCAACACCGTTTTTCACCGGAATTGCACACTAAGGTAGAAACACATACCTTGCAACCTTAGTTTTATGCAATTTGTAGATATTACGTGAAATATTTTTAATCTGCACGTTCACTATTCATCTTCAACCTTAGATCGTTCAATTAGTAGTTGAATCGTTTTAATTTTATGTTTGGACCTCGCTGATCCGAAACCAAACAAATCACCATTTTGACCCCGTTACTTTGCCGGAATGCGAGGTAGGATTTCATAACTACAACCCATAGATCGAATAATTCGTAATTTAATCGCGTAATATTGTTTTTTTTTTTTTCTCCTCTTTTGCTTTTTGTCTCGTTAACTCACTGGTTTTGCAAACTCAACAATTTAACTAGATGTTGGAGCGACAATTAACTAGATGTTGGAGCGACAATTAACTAATAATTACAAATAACAATTTATGATAGATTTAACATAAATATGTAATATTCAAAATTATTCTCAAATTGGTTCCATATTACGCGTAATCATAACAATACATCACAGCCTATATATTCCTGTGTTTCATGTTTTTGCACATCATTCATTTAAAGTTGATTATCTTTCAAACCAGACATCGGAATTGAGCAAGATCGGTGGCGTTGGATTCGTATCGTCCATATCCAGCTAAATTTTTTTACTTTCTAAATTTCTTATGCAAGAACTGTAATAACCTGATTTTTTTAAAATGTTATTCAATAATTCAGGTTAACATAATTATTTTGGCATTGCTTTAATTTTTTCAAATATATGACTATTTAGATTTTTTTTATATAATTAACTGCTAGTACAATTACTTAATTAGTATTTAACGTAATCTTTTACTATTCCTAAACTGTTTCTATCCACAAGCCTTGCTATTTGTTCTCCGTTTTTTATTCCTAAACTGTTTCTATCCACAAGCCTTGCTATTGGTTTTCCGTTTTTTATGCCTATTTGACTTCCAAAGCCAATTAAGCATTTTGATTTCCTTAAAATTCCCATTAAATACTCTTTATTCTCATGCCTATACAAGACAGTTACCATTCATCCTTTTACCACGCACAAACCAGAGAGAAATGAGAGTTAGAAAGAGGGACAGAGATTTCTAGAAAAGGAGAGATTCTGCCGTAGGAGAAGGACACCGGAACACCGCCATTCAACACCGTTTTTCACCGGAATTGCACACTAAGGTAGAAACACATACCTTGCAACCTTAGTTTTATGCAATTTGTAGATATTACGTGAAATATTTTTAATCTGCACGTTCACTATTCATCTTCAACCTTAGATCGTTCAATTAGTAGTTGAATCGTGTTAATTTTATGTTTGGAACTCGCTGATCCGAAACCAAACAAATCACCATTTTGACCCCGTTACTTTGCCGGAATGCGAGGTAGGATTTCATAACTACAACCCATAGATCGAATAATTCGTAATTTAATCGCGTAATATTGTTTTTGTTTTTTCTCCTCTTTTGCTTTTTGTCTCGTTAACTCACTGGTTTTGCAAACTCAACAATTTAACTAGATGTTGGAGCGACAATTAACTAATAATTACAAATAACAATTTATGATAGATTTAACATAAATATGTAATATTCAAAATTATTCTCAAATTGGTTCCATATTACGCGTAATCATAACAATACATCACAGCCTATATATTCCTGTGTTTCATGTTTTTGCACATCATTCATTTAAAGTTGATTATCTTTCAAACCAGACATCGGAATTGAGCAAGATCGGTGGCGTTGGATTCGTATCGTCCATATCCAGCTAAATTTTTTTACTTTCTAAATTTCTTATATGCAAGAACTGTAATAACCTGATTTTTTTAAAATGTTATTCAATAATTCAGGTTAACATAATTATTTTGGCATTGCTTTAATTTTTTCAAATATATGACTATTTAGATTTTTTTTATATAATTAACTGCTAGTACAATTACTTAATTAGTATTTAACGTAATCTTTTACTATTCCTAAACTGTTTCTATCCACAAGCCTTGCTATTTGTTCTCCGTTTTTTATTCCTAAACTGTTTCTATCCACAAGCCTTGCTATTAGTTTTCCGTTTTTTATGCCTATTTGACTTCCAAAGCCAATTAAGCATTTTGATTTCCTTAAAATTCCCATTAAATACTCTTTATTCTCATGCCTATACAAGACAGTTACCATTCATCCTTTTACCACGCACAAACCAGAGAGAAATGAGAGTTAGAAAGAGGGACAGAGATTTCTAGAAAAGGAGAGATTCTGCCGTAGGAGAAGGACACCGGAACACCGCCATTCAATACCGTTTTTCACCGGAATTGCACACTAAGGTAGAAACACATACCTTGCAACCTTAGTTTTATGCAATTTGTAGATATTACGTGAAATATTTTTAAGCTGCACGTTCACTATTCATCTTCAACCTTAGATCGTTCAATTAGTAGTTGAATCGTGTTAATTTTATGTTTGGAACTCGCTGATCCGAAACCAAACAAATCACCATTTTGACCCCGTTACTTTGCCGGAATGCGAGGTAGGATTTCATAACTACAACCCATAGATCGAATAATTCGTAATTTAATCGCGTAATATTGTTTTTGTTTTTTCTCCTCTTTTGCTTTTTGTCTCGTTAACTCACTGGTTTTGCAAACTCAACAATTTAACTAGATGTTGGAGCGACAATTAACTAGATGTTGGAGCGACAATTAACTAATAATTACAAATAACAATTTATGATAGATTTAACATAAATATGTAATATTCAAAATTATTCTCAAATTGGTTCCATATTACGCGTAATCATAACAATACATCACAGCCTATATATTCCTGTGTTTCATGTTTTTGCACATCATTCATTTAAAGTTGATTATCTTTCAAACCAGACATCGGAATTGAGCAAGATCGGTGGCGTTGGATTCGTATCGTCCATATCCAGCTAAATTTTTTTACTTTCTAAATTTCATATGCAAGAACTGTAATAACCTGATTTTTTTAAAATGTTATTCAATAATTCAGGTTAACATAATTATTTTGGCATTGCTTTAATTTTTTCAAATATATGACTATTTAGATTTTTTTTATATAATTAACTGCTAGTACAATTACTTAATTAGTATTTAACGTAATCTTTTACTATTCCTAAACTGTTTCTATCCACAAGCCTTGCTATTTGTTCTCCGTTTTTTATTCCTAAACTGTTTCTATCCACAAGCCTTGCTATTGGTTTTCCGTTTTTTATGCCTATTTGACTTCCAAAGCCAATTAAGCATTTTGATTTCCTTAAAATTCCCATTAAATACTCTTTATTCTCATGCCTATACAAGACAGTTACCATTCATCCTTTTACCACGCACAAACCAGAGAGAAATGAGAGTTAGAAAGAGGGACAGAGATTTCTAGAAAAGGAGAGATTCTGCCGTAGGAGAAGGACACCGGAACACCGCCATTCAACACCGTTTTTCACCGGAATTGCACACTAAGGTAGAAACACATACCTTGCAACCTTAGTTTTATGCAATTTGTAGATATTACGTGAAATATTTTTAATCTGCACGTTCACTATTCATCTTCAACCTTAGATCGTTCAATTAGTAGTTGAATCGTTTTAATTTTATGTTTGGACCTCGCTGATCCGAAACCAAACAAATCACCATTTTGACCCCGTTACTTTGCCGGAATGCGAGGTAGGATTTCATAACTACAACCCATAGATCGAATAATTCGTAATTTAATCGCGTAATATTGTTTTTTTTTTTCTCCTCTTTTGCTTTTTGTCTCGTTAACTCACTGGTTTTGCAAACTCAACAATTTAACTAGATGTTGGAGCGACAATTAACTAGATGTTGGAGCGACAATTAACTAATAATTACAAATAACAATTTATGATAGATTTAACATAAATATGTAATATTCAAAATTATTCTCAAATTGGTTCCATATTACGCGTAATCATAACAATACATCACAGCCTATATATTCCTGTGTTTCATGTTTTTGCACATCATTCATTTAAAGTTGATTATCTTTCAAACCAGACATCGGAATTGAGCAAGATCGGTGGCGTTGGATTCGTATCGTCCATATCCAGCTAAATTTTTTTACTTTCTAAATTTCTTATGCAAGAACTGTAATAACCTGATTTTTTTAAAATGTTATTCAATAATTCAGGTTAACATAATTATTTTGGCATTGCTTTAATTTTTTCAAATATATGACTATTTAGATTTTTTTTATATAATTAACTGCTAGTACAATTACTTAATTAGTATTTAACGTAATCTTTTACTATTCCTAAACTGTTTCTATCCACAAGCCTTGCTATTTGTTCTCCGTTTTTTATTCCTAAACTGTTTCTATCCACAAGCCTTGCTATTGGTTTTCCGTTTTTTATGCCTATTTGACTTCCAAAGCCAATTAAGCATTTTGATTTCCTTAAAATTCCCATTAAATACTCTTTATTCTCATGCCTATACAAGACAGTTACCATTCATCCTTTTACCACGCACAAACCAGAGAGAAATGAGAGTTAGAAAGAGGGACAGAGATTTCTAGAAAAGGAGAGATTCTGCCGTAGGAGAAGGACACCGGAACACCGCCATTCAACACCGTTTTTCACCGGAATTGCACACTAAGGTAGAAACACATACCTTGCAACCTTAGTTTTATGCAATTTGTAGATATTACGTGAAATATTTTTAATCTGCACGTTCACTATTCATCTTCAACCTTAGATCGTTCAATTAGTAGTTGAATCGTTTTAATTTTATGTTTGGACCTCGCTGATCCGAAACCAAACAAATCACCATTTTGAACCCGTTACTTTGCCGGAATGCGAGGTAGGATTTCATAACTACAACCCATAGATCGAATAATTCGTAATTTAATCGCGTAATATTGTTTTTGTTTTTTCTCCTCTTTTGCTTTTTGTCTCGTTAACTCACTGGTTTTGCAAACTCAACAATTTAACTAGATGTTGGAGCGATAATTAACTAGATGTTGGAGCGACAATTAACTAATAATTACAAATAACAATTTATGATAGATTTAACATAAATATGTAATATTCAAAATTATTCTCAAATTGGTTCCATATTACGCGTAATCATAACAATACATCACAGCCTATATATTCCTGTGTTTCATGTTTTTGCACATCATTCATTTAAAGTTGATTATCTTTCAAACCAGACATCGGAATTGAGCAAGATCGGTGGCGTTGGATTCGTATCGTCCATATCCAGCTAAATTTTTTTACTTTCTAAATTTCTTATGCAAGAACTGTAATAACCTGATTTTTTCAAAATGTTATTCAATAATTCAGGTTAACATAATTATTTTGGCATTGTTTTAATTTTTTCAAATATATGACTATTTAGATTTTTTTTATATAATTAACTGCTAGTACAATTACTTAATTAGTATTTAACGTAATCTTTTACTATTCCTAAACTGTTTCTATCCACAAGCCTTGCTATTTGTTCTCCGTTTTTTTATTCCTAAACTGTTTCTATCCACAAGCCTTGCTATTGGTTTTCCGTTTTTTATGCCTATTTGACTTCCAAAGCCAATTAAGCATTTTGATTTCCTTAAAATTCCCATTAAATACTCTTTATTCTCATGCCTATACAAGACAGTTACCATTCATCCTTTTACCACGCACAAACCAGAGAGAAATGAGAGTTAGAAAGAGGGACAGAGATTTCTAGAAAAGGAGAGATTCTGCCGTAGGAGAAGGACACCGGAACACCGCCATTCAACACCGTTTTTCACCGGAATTGCACACTAAGGTAGAAACACATACCTTGCAACCTTAGTTTTATGCAATTTGTAGATATTACGTGAAATATTTTTAATCTGCACGTTCACTATTCATCTTCAACCTTAGATCGTTCAATTAGTAGTTGAATCGTTTGAATTTTATGTTTGGACCTCGCTGATCCGAAACCAAACAAATCACCATTTTGACCCCGTTACTTTGCCGGAATGCGAGGTAGGATTTCATAACTACAACCCATAGATCGAATAATTCGTAATTTAATCGCGTAATATTGTTTTTGTTTTTTCTCCTCTTTTGCTTTTTGTCTCGTTAACTCACTGGTTTTGCAAACTCAACAATTTAACTAGATGTTGGAGCGACAATTAACTAGATGTTGGAGCGACAATTAACTAATAATTACAAATAACAATTTATGATAGATTTAACATAAATATGTAATATTCAAAATTATTCTCAAATTGGTTCCATATTACGCGTAATCATAACAATACATCACAGCCTATATATTCCTGTGTTTCATGTTTTTGCACATCATTCATTTAAAGTTGATTATCTTTCAAACCAGACATCGGAATTGAGCAAGATCGGTGGCGTTGGATTCGTATCGTTCATATCCAGCTAAATTTTTTTACTTTCTAAATTTCTTATGCAAGAACTGTAATAACCTGATTTTTTCAAAATGTTATTCAATAATTCAGGTTAACATAATTATTTTGGCATTGCTTTAATTTTTTCAAATATATGACTATTTAGATTTTTTTTATATAATTAACTGCTAGTACAATTACTTAATTAGTATTTAACGTAATCTTTTACTATTCCTAAACTGTTTCTATCCACAAGCCTTGCTATTTGTTCTCCGTTTTTTATTCCTAAACTGTTTCTATCCACAAGCCTTGCTATTGGTTTTCCGTTTTTTATGCCTATTTGACTTCCAAAGCCAATTAAGCATTTTGATTTCCTTAAAATTCCCATTAAATACTCTTTATTCTCATGCCTATACAAGACAGTTACACTACAAGAAAATTAAGATCTACCAACGGCCAAAACCGTAGCTAGAGAGTGCAAAAAACGTTACTAAAGCAAATACCAACGGTCAAACAACCGTCGGTCAAACCGTTGTGAGATCCCCGTCGCTGTAGGGGTATACCGACGGTTTTGCCAAGCGTTGGTACAGATAATGTTTCCGCAACGGTTCTTTTAGCAACGGTTTCAACCGTTTGTAAAGGTCAATTTTAATACTACCTTACAAACCGTCGGTATGTTGCACATAACCGTCGCCACAATCAATTCTCTAATAACACTTCAACCGTTGCTATTGTATAAAATAACCGTCACCATATTCCTTTATATAAAATACCCACCTATTTCTATCGATGCTTTGAAATGCACAAATATATACCAAATTGGTCTATATATACACTTATTTATCATTACACCTATTCTTAGGAAGACAAATTCATTTTTTTCATATAAAATAAAAATAACATCATAATCCTACATCTATTACAATAAACTTTTCCAAATAAAAATCCATCCACATTATTCATACTTAACATCTAAATATACTCTTCTTCTTTGCTGAAGTTTCCGTACTTAATGTCCGATCGCAAGTAATTTGTCCACCGAAGTCAGCAACTCTTTCCACATGTTAATAAACCTAATCAAAAGTCAAGAAAAAGTCGCAAATATCTTAATAAAAATGCTAAACTTAATTTCTTAATTATCATATCAAACTCAGATGGAATGCTGTGAATTATTAGTACCAGCTTGTTTGGGAAGTGCTCGAAACCTATAATAGGTTTCCAGGCCCAAGAGGTATCTTGAACATCACTCACGCCGTTGCCAATCAAACTTTTGTATATGTTCAGAGCTTGAGCCATAATACCAATTTTTGTACAATGTCAATTTTGTCGCTCAAACCAAACTTCTTGGTTTAGGAGCTGCAGTGAAACATTAAGAAAAATGTCAGGTGCAACTACATAAGACATGACCGTAAGCATGTCTTCAAGTACTAACACAGATTATAAGCTGAAAATAAACAAGAAGACCATAAGGGTCAAACAAAATGCATAAACAACATGGCAGAAAGCTTATTGTTTGAAGAAAAAATGCTTAATGTGTATGTCTCATGTATCGAATGGAATGTTTAACTGATCAAACCTTATTCCACCACTAAAGCTAAATTGGAGTTGCTCTAAATAATGAGATCGGACGGCAACAACCATATGGAAGACAACAGCTAAAATTGAAGTTAGTTTTTCAAACTAAGAGAAATTTTACTATCTAAACAAAACATTGGCCAGCTATTGCCCTGCTGGGCATCTTCTCAGTCTAATATGTAAACACCTATCCTAATACAGTTAAGTTGCAAGATATACATAACAGTTGGGTAAAAAGGAAGATTCAGACCTTTGGGGCACAAAACTCAGTTTTTATAGAGATACAAAATTAATAATGATAGACATCATACTAATGCAAATAGCACAACAAGGCAAGCTGGACCCATCAATATCATGCACAAGATGCAGTAGCAAATGGATGAATTCAGCAAATTAGAGTGAAAAGCATTAAGGCCTCCAAGGGTCTTTCCTGATGTAATATTAAGGAATTCACAAGCAACTAGAAAAACAAGTCTTGAAAGTGCTAGTTATAATCTCAGAAAACAAATACAGATCACCCCATTTTAATTTCCATACCATTGTTTATAAAAATTTTGGTACTCGACATAACTCAAAATTCTTTTCAAATAGACAACCAATTGGGGAATTTTTAGTTTTTCACAATAAAAAAATAAAAGAACATTATGCTGCACACCTTTTTAACCGACATCTATAGTTCAAAAACAACAGTCTTTTTCCTTGTAATGTGGTGTAGAAGGAACAACTAGAGGTGGCAGCAGAGAAGGTGTAGAAGAAAAACCTGTATATGCAGGAAAAATACAATTTGAACAATCACTGCTCGAAAAGCCAAGATGCACATCGCTGCAACCAAAGCAAATCTCTTCCATCTCAACATTGGCAACTGAAAATATAAGTTCCAGAAGACCAAGTCAGAAAATCCAATCTATTTCCTACCTTGCTTTAACTTAAACTAAGCATATTAAATTTGATCTCATGATTTTTTGAAAATAGAACTCAACTAATACTGGCAATTCCGTTGTATCCAATGATTTTTCGAATGAACTTATAATGTGTTTCACGTGAGTCTAAGTAGACGTGTGTTCCTCTCTCAAGTGTCTGCACAGTGTTCAATTCTTAAGAAGATAAATAAAGTCAGGTTTAGACAAGTTTCCGACGAGTGCCAAGGAGTGGTGGCATCCAACGTGGCCATACCAAGTCGTGATCGTATTTATTTGGTTGGGATGCTAAAGAAGCAGAAACCAATTCCTTTCAAACGCTGGTGTACCCAAATTTGCACTTCTACGCCATCAAACCAAATCCCTGCTTATTTCTTCTTTAAAAAAACTCATTTGCATTTCCAATCAGCATACTCTTACAAATTAATAATTACAAAAACAATTGGAACTTAAAAACTACATATTTAGATCTTCAGCATCACGTCATTTCCCCCATTTCACACTTTCATTGCATTATATAATCAAAAGAATCAAAATAATTGTATCATTAATGAGTTCAGAGCACAACACCTGAGGAATTTCGGCCACATACTGCTGAGGATTCACTTGCTTGACTGATAATTGACTATCTTGTCGTAAATAGCAACAAACAAATCAATAGGAGTTAAATAAATTGAATACCAGAAGCTAGACAAAATTTACTTTTGCTATACCCTAAACTGATTCTACACAGAGTCTTTGTGGTTGAGCGGAAACCAGATACTTGTACAGAGAGGAGAGAGGAGATACCTTGAGCAGATCTGCAGGCTTAAAATATAATAATGACGATTCCTCACATGAAAACTTATAATTTAAAGAAATTAGAAGAAGATTCTACCTCAAGATAAGAAAAATCCCAAATTGCTAGGAAATTCGAACTTGTGAAAATTCGAGTTTTGTTCGGATCAAAACGTAGTCCTTTCCGCGTAGATCACTTTTCCTCTTTGGCTCTTTGCGAAATTTTAAAGTCTAGGGCTTCAATTTTGGAGAAACATTATAAGGGTTTGTGAGTTAGGGGAAGATACAGAGCAGTGAGAGAGAGAAATGAGAGAAACAAACGAAGAACACGAAGAAGTGTTCTGGAAATTTCAACCCAAAACATAAAAATTACAGTCCTCCCCCTCCAAGTGTGTATATATTACTTATGTTGTTCTCATCTCTCTAGAATCGCAATAGTCTCGCCAATTAAAAAAAAAGGAAAAAAAAAATGGATGTACCAACGGTCGAAGGACAACCGTCGCTAAGTACCAACGGTTCAAGGACAACCGTCGCTAAGTACCAACGGTCCAAGGAAACCGTGGCAATAGAAAATAGATGTACCAACGGTTGAAAAAAAACCGTGGCTATGTACCCATTTATAGTAACGCTTATAAAAACGTTACTAGACCTAATTTCTCCTAACGGTTTTTTAGACCGTTGCTAGTGAAACCGTAGGGAGATCTCAAATTTCTTGTAGTGTTACCATTCATCCTTTTACCACGCACAAACCAGAGAGAAATGAGAGTTAGAAAGAGGGACAGAGATTTCTAGAAAAGGAGAGATTCTGCCGTAGGAGAAGGACACCGGAACACCGCCATTCAACACCGTTTTTCACCGGAATTGCACACTAAGGTAGAAACACATACCTTGCAACCTTAGTTTTATGCAATTTGTAGATATTACGTGAAATATTTTTAATCTGCACGTTCACTATTCATCTTCAACCTTAGATCGTTCAATTAGTAGTTGAATCGTGTTAATTTTATGTTTGGAACTCGCTGATCCGAAACCAAACAAATCACCATTTTGACCCCGTTACTTTGCCGGAATGCGAGGTAGGATTTCATAACTACAACCCATAGATCGAATAATTCGTAATTTAATCGCGTAATATTGTTTTTGTTTTTTCTCCTCTTTTGCTTTTTGTCTCGTTAACTCACTGGTTTTGCAAACTCAACAATTTAACTAGATGTTGGAGCGACAATTAACTAGATGTTGGAGCGACAATTAACTAATAATTACAAATAACAATTTATGATAGATTTAACATAAATATGTAATATTCAAAATTATTCTCAAATTGGTTCCATATTACGCGTAATCATAACAATACATCACAGCCTATATATTCCTGTGTTTCATGTTTTTGCACATCATTCATTTAAAGTTGATTATCTTTCAAACCAGACATCGGAATTGAGCAAGATCGGTGGCGTTGGATTCGTATCGTCCATATCCAGCTAAATTTTTTTACTTTCTAAATTTCTTATGCAAGAACTGTAATAACCTGATTTTTTTAAAATGTTATTCAATAATTCAGGTTAACATAATTATTTTGGCATTGCTTTAATTTTTTCAAATATATGACTATTTAGATTTTTTTTATATAATTAACTGCTAGTACAATTACTTAATTAGTATTTAACGTAATCTTTTAATATTCCTAAACTGTTTCTATCCACAAGCCTTGGTATTTGTTCTCCGTTTTTTATTCCTAAACTGTTTCTATCCACAAGCCTTGCTATTGGTTTTCCGTTTTTTATGCCTATTTGACTTCCAAAGCCAATTAAGCATTTTGATTTCCTTAAAATTCCCATTAAATACTCTTTATTCTCATGCCTATACAAGACAGTTACCATTCATCCTTTTACCACGCACAAACCAGAGAGAAATGAGAGTTAGAAAGAGGGACAGAGATTTCTAGAAAAGGAGAGATTCTGCCGTAGGAGAAGGACACCGGAACACCGCCATTCAACACCGTTTTTCACCGGAATTGCACACTAAGGTAGAAACACATACCTTGCAACCTTAGTTTTATGCAATTTGTAGATATTACGTGAAATATTTTTAATCGGCACGTTCACTATTCATCTTCAACCTTAGATCGTTCAATTAGTAGTTGAATCGTGTTAATTTTATGTTTGGAACTCGCTGATCCGAAGCCAAACAAATCACCATTTTGACCCCGTTACTTTGCCGGAATGCGAGGTAGGATTTCATAACTACAACCCATAGATCGAATAATTCGTAATTTAATCGCGTAATATTGTTTTTGTTTTTTCTCCTCTTTTGCTTTTTGTCTCGTTAACTCACTGGTTTTGCAAACTCAACAATTTAACTAGATGTTGGAGCGACAATTAACTAGATGTTGGAGCGACAATTAACTAATAATTACAAATAACAATTTATGATAGATTTAACATAAATATGTAATATTCAAAATTATTCTCAAATTGGTTCCATATTACGCGTAATCATAACAATACATCACAGCCTATATATTCCTGTGTTTCATGTTTTTGCACATCATTCATTTAAAGTTGATTATCTTTCAAACCAGACATCGGAATTGAGCAAGATCGGTGGCGTTGGATTCGTATCGTCCATATCCAGCTAAATTTTTTTACTTTCTAAATTTCTTATGCAAGAACTATAATAACCTGATTTTTTTAAAATGTTATTCAATAATTCAGGTTAACATAATTATTTTGGCATTGCTTTAATTTTTTCAAATATATGACTATTTAGATTTTTTTTATATAATTAACTGCTAGTACAATTACTTAATTAGTATTTAACGTAATCTTTTACTATTCCTAAACTGTTTCTATCCACAAGCCTTGCTATTTGTTCTCCGTTTTTTATTCCTAAACTGTTTCTATCCACAAGCCTTGCTATTGGTTTTCTGTTTTTTATGCCTATTTGACTTCCAAAGCCAATTAAGCATTTTGATTTCCTTAAAATTCCCATTAAATACTCTTTATTCTCATGCCTATACAAGACAGTTAACATTCATCCTTTTACCACGCACAAACCAGAGAGAAATGAGAGTTAGAAAGAGGGACAGAGATTTCTAGAAAAGGAGAGATTCTGCCGTAGGAGAAGGACACCGGAACACCGCCATTCAACACCGTTTTTCACCGGAATTGCACACTAAGGTAGAAACACATACCTTGCAACCTTAGTTTTATGCAATTTGTAGATATTACGTGAAATATTTTTAATCTGCACGTTCACTATTCATCTTCAACCTTAGATCGTTCAATTAGTAGTTGAATCGTGTTAATTTTATGTTTGGAACTCGCTGATCCGAAACCAAACAAATCACCATTTTGACCCCGTTACTTTGCCGGAATGCGAGGTAGGATTTCATAACTACAACCCATAGATCGAATAATTCGTAATTTAATCGCGTAATATTGTTTTTGTTTTTTCTCCTCTTTTGCTTTTTGTCTCGTTAACTCACTGGTTTTGCAAACTCAACAATTTAACTAGATGTTGGAGCGACAATTAACTAGATGTTGGAGCGACAATTAACTAATAATTACAAATAACAATTTATGATAGATTTAACATAAATATGTAATATTCAAAATTATTCTCAAATTGGTTCCATATTACGCGTAATCATAACAATACATCACAGCCTATATATTCCTGTGTTTCATGTTTTTGCACATCATTCATTTAAAGTTGATTATCTTTCAAACCAGACATCGGAATTGAGCAAGATCGGTGGCGTTGGATTCGTATCGTCCATATCCAGCTAAATTTTTTTACTTTCTAAATTTCTTATGCAAGAACTGTAATAACCTGATTTTTTTAAAATGTTATTCAATAATTCAGGTTAACATAATTATTTTGGCATTGCTTTAATTTTTTTGAAATATATGACTATTTAGATTTTTTTTATATAATTAACTGCTAGTACAATTACTTAATTAGTATTTAACGTAATCTTTTACTATTCCTAAACTGTTTCTATCCACAAGCCTTGCTATTTGTTCTCCGTTTTTTATTCCTAAACTGTTTCTATCCACAAGCCTTGCTATTGGTTTTCCGTTTTTTATGCCTATTTGACTTCCAAAGCCAATTAAGCATTTTGATTTCCTTAAAATTCCCATTAAATACTCTTTATTCTCATGCCTATACAAGACAGTTACCATTCATCCTTTTACCACGCACAAACCAGAGAGAAATGAGATTTAGAAAGAGGGACAGAGATTTCTAGAAAAGGAGAGATTCTGCCGTAGGAGAAGGACACCGGAACACCGCCATTCAACACCGTTTTTCACCGGAATTGCACACTAAGGTAGAAACACATACCTTGCAACCTTAGTTTTATGCAATTTGTAGATATTACGTGAAATATTTTTAATCTGCACGTTCACTATTCATCTTCAACCTTACATCGTTCAAT
Organism: Arctostaphylos glauca; assembly: GCA_019985065.2. Lineage (NCBI taxonomy): Eukaryota > Viridiplantae > Streptophyta > Magnoliopsida > Ericales > Ericaceae > Arctostaphylos > Arctostaphylos glauca. The sequence continues at coordinate 29,017,524 of JAHSPW020000010.1, read as the reverse complement.
TAGTAGTTGAATCGTGTTAATTTTATGTTTGGAACTCGCTGATCCGAAACCAAACAAATCACCATTTTGACCCCGTTACTTTGCCGGAATGCGAGGTAGGATTTCATAACTACAACCCATAGATCGAATAATTCGTAATTTAATCGCGTAATATTGTTTTTGTTTTTTCTCCTCTTTTGCTTTTTGTCTCGTTAACTCACTGGTTTTGCAACCTCAACAATTTAATTAGATGTTGGAGCGACAATTAACTAATAATTACAAATAACAATTTATGATAGATTTAACATAAATATGTAATATTCAAAATTATTCTCAAATTGGTTCCATATTACGCGTAATCATAACAATACATCACAGCCTATATATTCCTGTGTTTCATGTTTTTGCACATCATTCATTTAAAGTTGATTATCTTTCAAACCAGACATCGGAATTGAGCAAGATCGGTGGCGTTGGATTCGTATCGTCCATATCCAGCTAAATTTTTTTACTTTCTAAATTTCTTATGCAAGAACTGTAATAACCTGATTTTTTTAAAATGTTATTCAATAATTCAGGTTAACATAATTATTTTGGCATTGCTTTAATTTTTTCAAATATATGACTATTTAGATTTTTTTTATATAATTAACTGCTAGTACAATTACTTAATTAGTATTTAACGTAATCTTTTACTATTCCTAAACTGTTTCTATCCACAAGCCTTGCTATTTGTTCTCCGTTTTTTATTCCTAAACTGTTTCTATCCACAAGCCTTGCTACTGGTTTTCCGTTTTTTATGCCTATTTGACTTCCAAAGCCAATTAAGCATTTTGATTTCCTTAAAATTCCCATTAAATACTCTTTATTCTCATGCCTATACAAGACAGTTACCATTCATCCTTTTACCACGCACAAACCAGAGAGAAATGAGAGTTAGAAAGAGGGACAGAGATTTCTAGAAAAGGAGAGATTCTGCCGTAGGAGAAGGACACCGGAACACCGCCATTCAACACCGTTTTTCACCGGAATTGCACACTAAGGTAGAAACACATACCTTGCAACCTTAGTTTTATGCAATTTGTAGATATTACGTGAAATATTTTTAATCTGCACGTTCACTATTCATCTTCAACCTTACATCGTTCAATTAGTAGTTGAATCGTGTTAATTTTATGTTTGGAACTCGCTGATCCGAAACCAAACAAATCACCATTTTGACCCCGTTACTTTGCCGGAATGCGAGGTAGGATTTCATAACTACAACCCATAGATCGAATAATTCGTAATTTAATCGCGTAATATTGTTTTTGTTTTTTCTCCTCTTTTGCTTTTTGTCTCGTTAACTCACTGGTTTTGCAACCTCAACAATTTAATTAGATGTTGGAGCGACAATTAACTAATAATTACAAATAACAATTTATGATAGATTTAACATAAATATGTAATATTCAAAATTATTCTCAAATTGGTTCCATATTACGCGTAATCATAACAATACATCACAGCCTATATATTCCTGTGTTTCATGTTTTTGCACATCATTCATTTAAAGTTGATTATCTTTCAAACCAGACATCGGAATTGAGCAAGATCGGTGGCGTTGGATTCGTATCGTCCATATCCAGCTAAATTTTTTTACTTTCTAAATTTCTTATGCAAGAACTGTAATAACCTGATTTTTTTAAAATGTTATTCAATAATTCAGGTTAACATAATTATTTTGGCATTGCTTTAATTTTTTCAAATATATGACTATTTAGATTTTTTTTATATAATTAACTGCTAGTACAATTACTTAATTAGTATTTAACGTAATCTTTTACTATTCCTAAACTGTTTCTATCCACAAGCCTTGCTATTTGTTCTCCGTTTTTTATTCCTAAACTGTTTCTATCCACAAGCCTTGCTACTGGTTTTCCGTTTTTTATGCCTATTTGACTTCCAAAGCCAATTAAGCATTTTGATTTCCTTAAAATTCCCATTAAATACTCTTTATTCTCATGCCTATACAAGACAGTTACCATTCATCCTTTTACCACGCACAAACCAGAGAGAAATGAGAGTTAGAAAGAGGGACAGAGATTTCTAGAAAAGGAGAGATTCTGCCGTAGGAGAAGGACACCGGAACACCGCCATTCAACACCGTTTTTCACCGGAATTGCACACTAAGGTAGAAACACATACCTTGCAACCTTAGTTTTATGCAATTTGTAGATATTACGTGAAATATTTTTAATCTGCACGTTCACTATTCATCTTCAACCTTAGATCGTTCAATTAGTAGTTGAATCGTGTTAATTTTATGTTTGGAACTCGCTGATCCGAAACCAAACAAATCACCATTTTGACCCCGTTACTTTGCCGGAATGCGAGGTAGGATTTCATAACTACAACCCATAGATCGAATAATTCGTAATTTAATCGCGTAATATTGTTTTTGTTTTTTCTCCTCTTTTGCTTTTTGTCTCGTTAACTCACTGGTTTTGCAAACTCAACAATTTAACTAGATGTTGGAGCGACAATTAACTAGATGTTGGAGCGACAATTAACTAATAATTACAAATAACAATTTATGATAGATTTAACATAAATATGTAATATTCAAAATTATTCTCAAATTGGTTCCATATTACGCGTAATCATAACAATACATCACAGCCTATATATTCCTGTGTTTCATGTTTTTGCACATCATTCATTTAAAGTTGATTATCTTTCAAACCAGACATCGGAATTGAGCAAGATCGGTGGCGTTGGATTCGTATCGTCCATATCCAGCTAAATTTTTTTACTTTCTAAATTTCTTATGCAAGAACTGTAATAACCTGATTTTTTTAAAATGTTATTCAATAATTCAGGTTAACATAATTATTTTGGCATTGCTTTAATTTTTCAAATATATGACTATTTAGATTTTTTTTATATAATTAACTGCTAGTACAATTACTTAATTAGTATTTAACGTAATCTTTTACTATTCCTAAACTGTTTCTATCCACAAGCCTTGCTATTTGTTCTCCGTTTTTTATTCCTAAACTGTTTCTATCCACAAGCCTTGCTACTGGTTTTCCGTTTTTTATGCCTATTTGACTTCCAAAGCCAATTAAGCATTTTGATTTCCTTAAAATTCCCATTAAATACTCTTTATTCTCATGCCTATACAAGACAGTTACCATTCATCCTTTTACCACGCACAAACCAGAGAGAAATGAGAGTTAGAAAGAGGGACAGAGATTTCTAGAAAAGGAGAGATTCTGCCGTAGGAGAAGGACACCGGAACACCGCCATTCAACACCGTTTTTCACCGGAATTGCACACTAAGGTAGAAACACATACCTTGCAACCTTAGTTTTATGCAATTTGTAGATATTACGTGAAATATTTTTAATCTGCACGTTCACTATTCATCTTCAACCTTAGATCGTTCAATTAGTAGTTGAATCGTGTTAATTTTATGTTTGGAACTCGCTGATCCGAAACCAAACAAATCACCATTTTGACCCCGTTACTTTGCCGGAATGCGAGGTAGGATTTCATAACTACAACCCATAGATCGAATAATTCGTAATTTAATCGCGTAATATTGTTTTTGTTTTTTCTCCTCTTTTGCTTTTTGTCTCGTTAACTCACTGGTTTTGCAAACTCAACAATTTAACTAGATGTTGGAGCGACAATTAACTAGATGTTGGAGCGACAATTAACTAATAATTACAAATAACAATTTATGATAGATTTAACATAAATATGTAATATTCAAAATTATTCTCAAATTGGTTCCATATTACGCGTAATCATAACAATACATCACAGCCTATATATTCCCGTGTTTCATGTTTTTGCACATCATTCATTTAAAGTTGATTATCTTTCAAACCAGACATCGGAATTGAGCAAGATCGGTGGCGTTGGATTCGTATCGTCCATATCCAGCTAAATTTTTTTACTTTCTAAATTTCTTATGCAAGAACTGTAATAACCTGATTTTTTTAAAATGTTATTGAATAATTCAGGTTAACATAATTATTTTGGCATTGCTTTAATTTTTTCAAATATATGACTATTTAGATTTTTTTTATATAATTAACTGCTAGTACAATTACTTAATTAGTATTTAACGTAATCTTTTACTATTCCTAAACTGTTTCTATCCACAAGCCTTGCTATTTGTTCTCCGTTTTTTATTCCTAAACTGTTTCTATCCACAAGCCTTGCTATTGGTTTTCCGTTTTTTATGCCTATTTGACTTCCAAAGCCAATTAAGCATTTTGATTTCCTTAAAATTCCCATTAAATACTCTTTATTCTCATGCCTATACAAGACAGTTACCATTCATCCTTTTACCACGCACAAACCAGAGAGAAATGAGATTTAGAAAGAGGGACAGAGATTTCTAGAAAAGGAGAGATTCTGCCGTAGGAGAAGGACACCGGAACACCGCCATTCAACACCGTTTTTCACCAGAATTGCACACTAAGGTAGAAACACATACCTTGCAACCTTAGTTTTATGCAATTTGTAGATATTACGTGAAATATTTTTAATCTGCACGTTCACTATTCATCTTCAACCTCACATCCTTCAATTAGTAGTTGAATCGTGTTAATTTTATGTTTGGAACTCGCTGATCCGAAACCAAACAAATCACCATTTTGACCCCGTTACTTTGCCGGAATGCGAGGTAGGATTTCATAACTACAACCCATAGATCGAATAATTCGTAATTTAATCGCGTAATATTGTTTTTGTTTTTTCTCCTCTATTGCTTTTTGTCTCGTTAACTCACTGGTTTTGCAAACTCAACAATTTAACTAGATGTTGGAGCGACAATTAACTAATAATTACAAATAACAATTTATGATAGATTTAACATAAATATGTAATATTCAAAATTATTCTCAAATTGGTTCCATATTACGCGTAATCATAACAATACATCACAGCCTATATATTCCTGTGTTTCATGTTTTTGCACATCATTCATTTAAAGTTGATTATCTTTCAAACCAGACATCGGAATTGAGCAAGATCGGTGGCGTTGGATTCGTATCGTCCATATCCAGCTAAATTTTTTTACTTTCTAAATTTCTTATGCAAGAACTGTAATAACCTGATTTTTTTTAAAATGTTATTCAATAATTCAGGTTAACATAATTATTTTGGCATTGCTTTAATTTTTTCAAATATATGACTATTTAGATTTTTTTATATAATTAACTGCTAGTACAATTACTTAATTAGTATTTAACGTAATCTTTTACTATTCCTAAACTGTTTCTATCCACAAGCCTTGCTATTTGTTCTCCGTTTTTTATTCCTAAACTGTTTCTATCCACAAGCCTTGCTATTGGTTTTCCGTTTTTTATGCCTATTTGACTTCCAAAGCCAATTAAGCATTTTGATTTCCTTAAAATTCCCATTAAATACTCTTTATTCTCATGCCTATACAAGACAGTTACCATTCATCCTTTTACCACGCACAAACCAGAGAGAAATGAGAGTTAGAAAGAGGGACAGAGATTTCTAGAAAAGGAGAGATTCTGCCGTAGGAGAAGGACACCGGAACACCGCCATTCAACACCGTTTTTCACCGGAATTGCACACTAAGGTAGAAACACATACCTTGCAACCTTAGTTTTATGCAATTTGTAGATATTACGTGAAATATTTTTAATCTGCACGTTCACTATTCATCTTCAACATTAGATCGTTCAATTAGTAGTTGAATCGTGTTAATTTTATGTTTGGAACTCGCTGATCCGAAACCAAAAAAATCACCATTTTGACCCCGTTACTTTGCCGGAATGCGAGGTAGGATTTCATAACTACAACCCATAGATCGAATAATTCGTAATTTAATCGCGTAATATTGTTTTTGTTTTTTCTCCTCTTTTGCTTTTTGTCTCGTTAACTCACTGGTTTTGCAAACTCAACAATTTAACTAGATGTTGGAGCGACAATTAACTAGATGTTGGAGCGACAATTAACTAATAATTACAAATAACAATTTATGATAGATTTAACATAAATATGTAATATTCAAAATTATTCTCAAATTGGTTCCATATTACGCGTAATCATAACAATACATCACAGCCTATATATTCCTGTGTTTCATGTTTTTGCACATCATTCATTTAAAGTTGATTATCTTTCAAACCAGACATCGGAATTGAGCAAGATCGGTGGCGTTGGATTCGTATCGTCCACATCCAGCTAAATTTTTTTACTTTCTAAATTTCTTATGCAAGAACTGTAATAACCTGATTTTTTTAAAATGTTATTGAATAATTCAGGTTAACATAATTATTTTGGCATTGCTTTAATTTTTTCAAATATATGACTATTTAGATTTTTTTTATATAATTAACTGCTAGTACAATTACTTAATTAGTATTTAACGTAATCTTTTACTATTCCTAAACTGTTTCTATCCACAAGCCTTGCTATTTGTTCTCCGTTTTTTATTCCTAAACTGTTTCTATCCACAAGCCTTGCTATTGGTTTTCCGTTTTTTATGCCTATTTGACTTCCAAAGCCAATTAAGCATTTTGATTTCCTTAAAATTCCCATTAAATACTCTTTATTCTCATGCCTATACAAGACAGTTACCATTCATCCTTTTACCACGCACAAACCAGAGAGAAATGAGAGTTAGAAAGAGGGACAGAGATTTCTAGAAAAGGAGAGATTCTGCCGTAGGAGAAGGACACCGGAACACCGCCATTCAACACCGTTTTTCACCGGAATTGCACACTAAGGTAGAAACACATACCTTGCAACCTTAGTTTTATGCAATTTGTAGATATTACGTGAAATATTTTTAATCTGCACGTTCACTATTCATCTTCAACCTTAGATCGTTCAATTAGTAGTTGAATCGTGTTAATTTTATGTTTGGAACTCGCTGATCCGAAACCAAACAAATCACCATTTTGACCCCGTTACTTTGCCGGAATGCGAGGTAGGATTTCATAACTACAACCCATAGATCGAATAATTCGTAATTTAATCGCGTAATATTGTTTTTGTTTTTTCTCCTCTTTTGCTTTTTGTCTCGTTAACTCACTGGTTTTGCAAACTCAACAATTTAACTAGATGTTGGAGCGACAATTAACTAGATGTTGGAGCGACAATTAACTAATAATTACAAATAACAATTTATGATAGATTTAACATAAATATGTAATATTCAAAATTATTCTCAAATTGGTTCCATATTACGCGTAATCATAACAATACATCACAGCCTATATATTCCTGTGTTTCATGTTTTTGCACATCATTCATTTAAAGTTGATTATCTTTCAAACCAGACATCGGAATTGAGCAAGATCGGTGGCGTTGGATTCGTATCGTCCATATCCAGCTAAATTTTTTTACTTTCTAAATTTCTTATGCAAGAACTGTAATAACCTGATTTTTTTAAAATGTTATTCAATAATTCAGGTTAACATAATTATTTTGGCATTGCTTTAATTTTTTCAAATATATGACTATTTAGATTTTTTTTATATAATTAACTGCTAGTACAATTACTTAATTAGTATTTAACGTAATCTTTTACTATTCCTAAACTGTTTCTATCCACAAGCCTCGCTATTTGTTCTCCGTTTTTTATTCCTAAACTGTTTCTATCCACAAGCCTTGCTATTGGTTTTCCGTTTTTTATGCCTATTTGACTTCCAAAGCCAATTAAGCATTTTGATTTCCTTAAAATTCCCATTAAATACTCTTTATTCTCATGCCTATACAAGACAGTTACCATTCATCCTTTTACCACGCACAAACCAGAGAGAAATGAGAGTTAGAAAGAGGGACAGAGATTTCTAGAAAAGGAGAGATTCTGCCGTAGGAGAAGGACACCGGAACACCGCCATTCAACACTGTTTTTCACCGGAATTGCACACTAAGGTAGAAACACATACCTTGCAACCTTAGTTTTATGCAATTTGTAGATATTACGTGAAATATTTTTAATCTGCACGTTCACTATTCATCTTCAACCTTAGATCGTTCAATTAGTAGTTGAATCGTGTTAATTTTATGTTTGGAACTCGCTGATCCGAAACCAAACAAATCACCATTTTGACCCCGTTACTTTGCCGGAATGCGAGGTAGGATTTCATAACTACAACCCATAGATCGAATAATTCGTAATTTAATCGCGTAATATTGTTTTTGTTTTTTCTCCTCTTTTGCTTTTTGTCTCGTTAACTCACTGGTTTTGCAAACTCAACAATTTAACTAGATGTTGGAGCGACAATTAACTAATAATTACAAATAACAATTTATGATAGATTTAACATAAATATGTAATATTCAAAATTATTCTCAAATTGGTTCCATATTACGCGTAATCATAACAATACATCACAGCCTATATATTCCTGTGTTTCATGTTTTTGCACATCATTCATTTAAAGTTGATTATCTTTCAAACCAGACATCGGAATTGAGCAAGATCGGTGGCGTTGGATTCGTATTGTCCATATCCAGCTAAATTTTTTTACTTTCGAAATTTCTTATGCAAGAACTGTAATAACCTGATTTTTTTTAAAATGTTATTCAATAATTCAGGTTAACATAATTATTTTGGCATTGCTTTAATTTTTTCAAATATATGACTATTTAGATTTTTTTTATATAATTAACTGCTAGTACAATTACTTAATTAGTATTTAACGTAATCTTTTACTATTCCTAAACTGTTTCTATCCACAAGCCTTGCTATTTGTTCTCCGTTTTTTATTCCTAAACTGTTTCTATCCACAAGCCTTGCTATTGGTTTTCCGTTTTTTATGCCTATTTGACTTCCAAAGCCAATTAAGCATTTTGATTTCCTTAAAATTCCCATTAAATACTCTTTATTCTCATGCCTATACAAGACAGTTACCATTCATCCTTTTACCACGCACAAACCAGAGAGAAATGAGAGTTAGAAAGAGGGACAGAGATTTCTAGAAAAGGAGAGATTCTGCCGTAGGAGAAGGACACCGGAACACCGCCATTCAACACCGTTTTTCACCGGAATTGCACACTAAGGTAGAAACACATACCTTGCAACCTTAGTTTTATGCAATTTGTAGATATTACGTGAAATATTTTTAATCTGCACGTTCACTATTCATCTTCAACCTTAGATCGTTCAATTAGTAGTTGAATCGTGTTAATTTTATGTTTGGAACTCGCTGATCCGAAACCAAACAAATCACCATTTTGACCCCGTTACTTTGCCGGAATGCGAGGTAGGATTTCATAACTACAACCCATAGATCGAATAATTCGTAATTTAATCGCGTAATATTGTTTTTGTTTTTTCTCCTCTTTTCCTTTTTGTCTCGTTAACTCACTGGTTTTGCAAACTCAACAATTTAACTAGATGTTGGAGCGACAATTAACTAGATGTTGGAGCGACAATTAACTAATAATTACAAATAACAATTTATGATAGATTTAACATAAATATGTAATATTCAAAATTATTCTCAAATTGGTTCCATATTACGCGTAATCATAACAATACATCACAGCCTATATATTCCTGTGTTTCATGTTTTTGCACATCATTCATTTAAAGTTGATTATCTTTCAAACCAGACATCGGAATTGAGCAAGATCGGTGGCGTTGGATTCGTATCGTCCATATCCAGCTAAATTTTTTTACTTTCTAAATTTCTTATGCAAGAACTGTAATAACTTGATTTTTTTAAAATGTTATTCAATAATTCAGGTTAACATAATTATTTTGGCATTGCTTTAATTTTTTCAAATATATGACTATTTAGATTTTTTTTATATAATTAACTGCTAGTACAATTACTTAATTAGTATTTAACGTAATCTTTTACTATTCCTAAACTGTTTCTATCCACAAGCCTTGCTATTTGTTCTCCGTTTTTTATTCCTAAACTGTTTCTATCCACAAGCCTTGCTATTGGTTTTCCGTTTTTTATGCCTATTTGACTTCCAAAGCCAATTAAGCATTTTGATTTCCTTAAAATTCCCATTAAATACTCTTTATTCTCATGCCTATACAAGACAGTTACCATTCATCCTTTTACCACGCACAAACCAGAGAGAAATGAGAGTTAGAAAGAGGGACAGAGATTTCTAGAAAAGGAGAGATTCTGCCGTAGGAGAAGGACACCGGAACACCGCCATTCAACACCGTTTTTCACCGGAATTGCACACTAAGGTAGAAACACATACCTTGCAACCTTAGTTTTATGCAATTTGTAGATATTACGTGAAATATTTTTAATCTGCACGTTCACTATTCATCTTCAACCTTAGATCGTTCAATTAGTAGTTGAATCGTGTTAATTTTATGTTTGGAACTCGCTGATCCGAAACCAAACAAATCACCATTTTGACCCCGTTACTTTGCCGGAATGCGAGGTAGGATTTCATAACTACAACCCATAGATCGAATAATTCGTAATTTAATCGCGTAATATTGTTTTTGTTTTTTCTCCTCTTTTCCTTTTTGTCTCGTTAACTCACTGGTTTTGCAAACTCAACAATTTAACTAGATGTTGGAGCGACAATTAACTAGATGTTGGAGCGACAATTAACTAATAATTACAAATAACAATTTATGATAGATTTAACATAAATATGTAATATTCAAAATTATTCTCAAATTGGTTCCATATTACGCGTAATCATAACAATACATCACAGCCTATATATTCCTGTGTTTCATGTTTTTGCACATCATTCATTTAAAGTTGATTATCTTTCAAACCAGACATCGGAATTGAGCAAGATCGGTGGCGTTGGATTCGTATCGTCCATATCCAGCTAAATTTTTTTACTTTCTAAATTTCTTATGCAAGAACTGTAATAACTTGATTTTTTTAAAATGTTATTCAATAATTCAGGTTAACATAATTATTTTGGCATTGCTTTAATTTTTTCAAATATATGACTATTTAGATTTTTTTTATATAATTAACTGCTAGTACAATTACTTAATTAGTATTTAACGTAATCTTTTACTATTCCTAAACTGTTTCTATCCACAAGCCTTGCTATTTGTTCTCCGTTTTTTATTCCTAAACTGTTTCTATCCACAAGCCTTGCTATTGGTTTTCCGTTTTTTATGCCTATTTGACTTCCAAAGCCAATTAAGCATTTTGATTTCCTTAAAATTCCCATTAAATACTCTTTATTCTCATGCCTATACAAGACAGTTACCATTCATCCTTTTACCACGCACAAACCAGAGAGAAATGAGAGTTAGAAAGAGGGACAGAGATTTCTAGAAAAGGAGAGATTCTGCCGTAGGAGAAGGACACCGGAACACCGCCATTCAACACCGTTTTTCACCGGAATTGCACACTAAGGTAGAAACACATACCTTGTAACCTTAGTTTTATGCAATTTGTAGATATTACGTGAAATATTTTTAATCTGCACGTTCACTATTCATCTTCAACCTTAGATCGTTCAATTAGTAGTTGAATCGTGTTAATTTTATGTTTGGAACTCGCTGATCCGAAACCAAACAAATCACCATTTTGACCCCGTTACTTTGCCGGAATGCGAGGTAGGATTTCATAACTACAACCCATAGATCGAATAATTCGTAATTTAATTGCGTAATATTGTTTTTGTTTTTTCTCCTCTTTTGCTTTTTGTCTCGTTAACTCACTGGTTTTGCAAACTCAACAATTTAACTAGATGTTGGAGCGACTGTCACACCCTCAATTTCAAACATATAAATAATACGTATTCTTTAAGAAAATCTCACAATTCTCACCAATAAGCCCAAATATTTGCTCACAACCAACCATCCAATCAACATGAAGCCTATAGTGTACATAGATTTAAAGAAAATAGTATTTCAGACGAGTTTTACAAGATTCAACATGAAATCTATAGTGTAGCCCTCCAGAATGATGCAGCATCTCATGTACTTCAAGCACTCCATGTTAAACCCCGAGAAGGTACCTGAAAGGGATAGGGTGAGCTATACAGCCCAGTAGGAAATTCTACAACAATATTATTAATATATATAGTGAGTTGGCATGCAACACAACTACTGTATGATAACAAGTCTAATCTCAAGAAACTATACTAAATGACACGAACTCAATATATTCACCCATGACACTATCATCTATCCATAAGTCATATGTCTAGTTCTTAAATTCTTGTTTCCATTACCAACATGTCGCCATTCATTATCAAATCATTCATTTCTGGCATTCCTCTCGAATGGTGTCGCAATTTCAAGACACATCTTCTCATTCCATCTATAACACAAGTCAAGAATCTCGTTTATTCCCCTAGCATGGTCTTAAAGAATGCTAGGCCAAGTAGTACCACATAGGTATGATCATATGCATGACACAAAGGAGATAATGAAGTATTGTCATAATCATCCATTAACACAAGTCTTTCACTTGTCAAACACTTTATCACATCACATAGCTCACATGTCTCATCGAAACATCACACTGTCAAGTTTGTATATTCCTGGCATTTTCCCGAATGGGACCAGTACATTCCTAGCATTCCCGAAGGAGTCTAGTACATTCCTAGCATTCCCGAAGGAGTCTAGTACATTCCTAGCATTCCCGAAGGAGTCTAGTACATTGAACAACGTCTTGTCATCATTTCACGTGTCAACGTACATCAATGCATCACGTTCTAATTCTCATCAATACTTAACGTACCATACGCATGTCCCACATTCAATCAATTGAAACAAGTCTTAAGGTCCCATGCAGCTCATCAATTTAAAGAAAACAACACTCTACGATATCAACACAATTATCCATTCTAGCAAAAAGTAAATGAACGACAAAAGCATATAATAGCAACCGTGCACCACACGTCGTTTGCCGATAAACTAACATCACTTTCGAACCGAATCCTCATAATACCTTTCACAATCAAGTCGTTTCGTTAGAACTCATCATGAACTCACATACACGTGTCATCACTACAGACAAGGCATCTCAACATGCCGGGAAAATCAAACTGTACTCCACTCCAAACTATACTCCTCCTAAAGTCTCAAGGCAAGCCAAGGTTACCATCCCCTCAAGGATCGAAAGAGCTAGACAAACTATCTCACATGTAAGGGCCAATAACCCACACGCCAACCCAAACTCCCCGTGGCACAATGATTGCGTCACTCATTAGCCAAAGTCTATTATTCTTTCACGGGACCAAGGACCTTTTCACAACACTAGGACATAGTGGATCCCCTCTAGAAGTGATAACAAAGGGTATAACTCAAGGAAGAAGAATCTCTCTCATGAACATCTCACAACCCGCCTCAACCCACAGTCAACGGTATGGTACCTTGCAAGCAAAGCCTCAGCCCAAGGGTAGGTAAACAATTTTCATATGAGGGACACAAGGATGTTAGTAATCTCAACGCGGGTTCACCTCAATACAAGGGCATACTTGTCAACTCGTCAAAATGTGATTCATATCCAGTTTTGGCGTTATTCAACAACTTCACAAATGTGAGATTTTCTCTCGATAAAACACCATTGCTTCTCGTTTTAAACTCTAAAATATCTTCCATCTCGTAGGTCAAACATTATCCTAACCCGATTCCCGACTCAACCAAACCATCCTCAAGATGCAGAATTCTTCCAATCTCTCAAAGTCCATTATATCATCTCCTCAAATCATGAGTTATACCGAACCAACGTCATACGACACTCTCTAATCATGCACAACTAACCCATACTCATAAACTTGACGTGACATACAAGCGATGGCCCAAAACCATGAACATATAACCCTAAGGTCCAACGAAACGTGTCACATACTTATCCCCACTTCCTCACACCCACTCCTACACGATAGATTCAAAGGTAACGATGACCGTATAACCATTAAAGGAGGGTCCAAGACTACATATAAGATAACCCAAACCACCAGAAGAATGTTTCACCACTTCTGTCCGGACATGCCTTGTCCCGTCCGGACGCCAGGCCATTCCGTCCGGACGCCCAACCCTCCCGTCCGGACGCCCCATGCAACGCACTCTCTGTCCAAATCTCTGGGCCAGCCGTCCGGACGCCCAGAGTCCCCGTCCGGACGCCCCTACGCGATCTGCAGAAAACAGCGCGATCTCCATTTTCGCAAACTCGCCAAATCACTCCCAAACATCAAAATATACTCGAAACTAAGACCAAAACACATCATATACACATAATAGAAGGTAGAAATCCCTACCTCAAGCTTCCGATCGATGGATTTGGCGAAATTTCCGAAACCCTTGCTTCTAAATCCTCTTGAGCTTCGAATCCGCTCCTCCAAGCTTCGAATCAACGATCAAGCCTCGGATACTTGTCAAGCACTATGCCATCCCGCACCATCTTGAAAGAATTTGAAAGCGGAGCAAAATCCCATGAGATGTGGTAGAGAGAGGTGAGAGCAATGCTAGAGAGAGAAGGAGAAATGGAGCAAAATGAGGGGGTGTCCTCCCCTCCCATCTCCAAAATCTGATATTAAACCCCCAAATTGGGTCCCTCAAGTAAAGCTCAATGGTTTCATGTACGTGTGCATCTCAAATAAAAGTCTCGGGTCTAAGCCCCACCACTAAAAGTTTCGTATTGCATAAAATAAATTAAACACATATTCCGATAATAATTAATTAAAATGCGAAAAATTTTCGGGTCCTTACAGCGACAATTAACTAGATGTTGGAGCGACAATTAACTAATAATTACAAATAACAATTTATGATAGATTTAACATAAATATGTAATATTCAAAATTATTCTCAAATTGGTTCCATATTACGCGTAATCATAACAATACATCACAGCCTATATATTCCTGTGTTTCATGTTTTTGCACATCATTCATTTAAAGTTGATTATCTTTCAAACCAGACATCGGAATTGAGCAAGATCGGTGGCGTTGGATTCGTATCGTCCATATCCAGCTAAATTTTTTTACTTTCTAAATTTCTTATGCAAGAACTGTAATAACCTGATTTTTTTTAAAATGTTATTCAATAATTCAGGTTAACATAATTATTTTGGCATTGCTTTAATTTTTTCAAATATATGACTATTTAGATTTTTTTTATATAATTAACTGCTAGTACAATTACTTAATTAGTATTTAACGTAATCTTTTACTATTCCTAAACTGTTTCTATCCACAAGCCTTGCTATTTGTTCTCCGTTTTTTATTCCTAAACTGTTTCTATCCACAAGCCTTGCTATTGGTTTTCCGTTTTTTATGCCTATTTGACTTCCAAAGCCAATTAAGCATTTTGATTTCCTTAAAATTCCCATTAAATACTCTTTATTCTCATGCCTATACAAGACAGTTACCATTCATCCTTTTACCACGCACAAACCAGAGAGAAATGAGAGTTAGAAAGAGGGACAGAGATTTCTAGAAAAGGAGAGATTCTGCCGTAGGAGAAGGACACCGGAACACCGCCATTCAACACCGTTTTTCACCGGAATTGCACACTAAGGTAGAAACACATACCTTGAAACCTTAGTTTTATGCAATTTGTAGATATTACGTGAAATATTTTTAATCTGCACGTTCACTATTCATCTTCAACCTTAGATCGTTCAATTAGTAGTTGAATCGTGTTAATTTTATGTTTGGAACTCGCTGATCCGAAACCAAACAAATCACCATTTTGACCCCGTTACTTTGCCGGAATGCGAGGTAGGATTTCATAACTACAACCCATAGATCGAATAATTCGTAATTTAATCACGTAATATTGTTTTTGTTTTTTCTCCTCTTTTGCTTTTTGTCTCGTTAACTCACTGGTTTTGCAAACTCAACAATTTAACTAGATGTTGGAGCGACAATT
Organism: Arctostaphylos glauca; assembly: GCA_019985065.2. NCBI lineage: Eukaryota > Viridiplantae > Streptophyta > Magnoliopsida > Ericales > Ericaceae > Arctostaphylos > Arctostaphylos glauca. The sequence goes on along the minus strand of JAHSPW020000010.1, from coordinate 29,001,722 downwards.
AACTAGATGTTGGAGCGACAATTAACTAATAATTACAAATAACAATTTATGATAGATTTAACATAAATATGTAATATTCAAAATTATTCCCAAATTGGTTCCATATTACGCGTAATCATAACAATACATCACAGCCTATATATTCCTGTGTTTCATGTTTTTGCACATCATTCATTTAAAGTTGATTATCTTTCAAACCAGACATCGGAATTGAGCAAGATCGGTGGCGTTGGATTCGTATCGTCCATATCCAGCTAAATTTTTTTACTTTCTAAATTTCTTATGCAAGAACTGTAATAACCTGATTTTTTTTAAAATGTTATTAAATAATTCAGGTTAACATAATTATTTTGGCATTGCTTTAATTTTTTCAAATATATGACTATTTAGATTTTTTTTATATAATTAACTGCTAGTACAATTACTTAATTAGTATTTAACGTAATCTTTTACTATTCCTAAACTGTTTCTATCCACAAGCCTTGCTATTTGTTCTCCGTTTTTTATTCCTAAACTGTTTCTATCCACAAGCCTTGCTATTGGTTTTCCGTTTTTTATGCCTATTTGACTTCCAAAGCCAATTAAGCATTTTGATTTCCTTAAAATTCCCATTAAATACTCTTTATTCTCATGCCTATACAAGACAGTTACCATTCATCCTTTTACCACGCACAAACCAGAGAGAAATGAGAGTTAGAAAGAGGGACAGAGATTTCTAGAAAAGGAGAGATTCTGCCGTAGGAGAAGGACACCGGAACACCGCCATTCAACACCGTTTTTCACCGGAATTGCACACTAAGGTAGAAACACATACCTTGAAACCTTAGTTTTATGCAATTTGTAGATATTACGTGAAATATTTTTAATCTGCACGTTCACTATTCATCTTCAACCTTAGATCGTTCAATTAGTAGTTGAATCGTGTTAATTTTATGTTTGGAACTCGCTGATCCGAAACCAAACAAATCACCATTTTGACCCCGTTACTTTGCCGGAATGCGAGGCAGGATTTCATAACTACAACCCATAGATCGAATAATTCGTAATTTAATCGCGTAATATTGTTTTTGTTTTTTCTCCTCTTTTGCTTTTTGTCTCGTTAACTCACTGGTTTTGCAAACTCAACAATTTAACTAGATGTTGGAGCGACAATTAACTAGATGTTGGAGCGACAATTAACTAATAATTACAAATAACAATTTATGATAGATTTAACATAAATATGTAATATTCAAAATTATTCTCAAATTGGTTCCATATTACGCGTAATCATAACAATACATCACAGCCTATATATTCCTGTGTTTCATGTTTTTGCACATCATTCATTTAAAGTTGATTATCTTTCAAACCAGACATCGGAATTGAGCAAGATCGGTGGCGTTGGATTCGTATCGTCCATATCCAGCTAAATTTTTTTACTTTCTAAATTTCTTATGCAAGAACTGTAATAACCTGATTTTATGTTATTCAATAATTCAGGTTAACATAATTATTTTGGCATTGCTTTAATTTTTTCAAATATATGACTATTTAGATTTTTTTTATATAATTAACTGCTAGTACAATTACTTAATTAGTATTTAACGTAATCTTTTACTATTCCTAAACTGTTTCTATCCACAAGCCTTGCTATTTGTTCTCCGTTTTTTATTCCTAAACTGTTTCTATCCACAAGCCTTGCTATTGGTTTTCCGTTTTTTATGCCTATTTGACTTCCAAAGCCAATTAAGCATTTTGATTTCCTTAAAATTCCCATTAAATACTCTTTATTCTCATGCCTATACAAGACAGTTACCATTCATCCTTTTACCACGCACAAACCAGAGAGAAATGAGAGTTAGAAAGAGGGACAGAGATTTCTAGAAAAGGAGAGATTCTGCCGTAGGAGAAGGACACCGGAACACCGCCATTCAACACCGTTTTTCACCGGAATTGCACACTAAGGTAGAAACACATACCTTGAAACCTTAGTTTTATGCAATTTGTAGATATTACGTGAAATATTTTTAATCTGCACGTTCACTATTCATCTTCAACCTTAGATCGTTCAATTAGTAGTTGAATCGTGTTAATTTTATGTTTGGAACTCGCTGATCCGAAACCAAACAAATCACCATTTTGACCCCGTTACTTTGCCGGAATGCGAGGTAGGATTTCATAACTACAACCCATAGATCGAATAATTCGTAATTTAATCGCGTAATATTGTTTTTGTTTTTTCTCCTCTTTTGCTTTTTGTCTCGTTAACTCACTGGTTTTGCAAACTCAACAATTTAACTAGATGTTGGAGCGACAATTAACTAGATGTTGGAGCGACAATTAACTAATAATTACAAATAACAATTTATGATAGATTTAACATAAATATGTAATATTCAAAATTATTCCCAAATTGGTTCCATATTACGCGTAATCATAACAATACATCACAGCCTATATATTCCTGTGTTTCATGTTTTTGCACATCATTCATTTAAAGTTGATTATCTTTCAAACCAGACATCGGAATTGAGCAAGATCGGTGGCGTTGGATTCGTATCGTCCATATCCAGCTAAATTTTTTTACTTTCTAAATTTCTTATGCAAGAACTGTAATAACCTGATTTTATGTTATTCAATAATTCAGGTTAACATAATTATTTTGGCATTGCTTTAATTTTTTCAAATATATGACTATTTAGATTTTTTTTATATAATTAACTGCTAGTACAATTACTTAATTAGTATTTAACGTAATCTTTTACTATTCCTAAACTGTTTCTATCCACAAGCCTTGCTATTTGTTCTCCGTTTTTTATTCCTAAACTGTTTCTATCCACAAGCCTTGCTATTGGTTTTCCGTTTTTTATGCCTATTTGACTTCCAAAGCCAATTAAGCATTTTGATTTCCTTAAAATTCCCATTAAATACTCTTTATTCTCATGCCTATACAAGACAGTTACCATTCATCCTTTTACCACGCACAAACCAGAGAGAAATGAGAGTTAGAAAGAGGGACAGAGATTTCTAGAAAAGGAGAGATTCTGCCGTAGGAGAAGGACACCGGAACACCGCCATTCAACACCGTTTTTCACCGGAATTGCACACTAAGGTAGAAACACATACCTTGCAACCTTAGTTTTATGCAATTTGTAGATATTACGTGAAATATTTTTAATCTGCACGTTCACTATTCATCTTCAACCTTAGATCGTTCAATTAGTAGTTGAATCGTGTTAATTTTATGTTTGGAACTCGCTGATCCGAAACCAAACAAATCACCATTTTGACCCCGTTACTTTGCCGGAATGCGAGGTAGGATTTCATAACTACAACCCATAGATCGAATAATTCGTAATTTAATCGCGTAATATTGTTTTTGTTTTTTCTCCTCTTTTGCTTTTTGTCTCGTTAACTCACTGGTTTTGCAAACTCAACAATTTAACTAGATGTTGGAGCGACAATTAACTAGATGTTGGAGCGACAATTAACTAATAATTACAAATAACAATTTATGATAGATTTAACATAAATATGTAATATTCAAAATTATTCTCAAATTGGTTCCATATTACGCGTAATCATAACAATACATCACAGCCTATATATTCCTGTGTTTCATGTTTTTGCACATCATTCATTTAAAGTTGATTATCTTTCAAACTAGACATCGGAATTGAGCAAGATCGGTGGCGTTGGATTCGTATCGTCCATATCCAGCTAAATTTTTTTACTTTCTAAATTTCTTATGCAAGAACTGTAATAACCTGATTTTTTTAAAAATGTTATTCAATAATTCAGGTTAACATAATTATTTTGGCATTGCTTTAATTTTTTCAAATATATGACTATTTAGATTTTTTTTATATAATTAACTGCTAGTACAATTACTTAATTAGTATTTAACGTAATCTTTTACTATTCCTAAACTGTTTCTATCCACAAGCCTTGCTATTTGTTCTCCGTTTTTTATTCCTAAACTGTTTCTATCCACAAGCCTTGCTATTGGTTTTCCGTTTTTTATGCCTATTTGACTTCCAAAGCCAATTAAGCATTTTGATTTCCTTAAAATTCCCATTAAATACTCTTTATTCTCATGCCTATACAAGACAGTTACCATTCATCCTTTTACCACGCACAAACCAGAGAGAAATGAGAGTTAGAAAGAGGGACAGAGATTTCTAGAAAAGGAGAGATTCTGCCGTAGGAGAAGGACACCGGAACACCGCCATTCAACACCGTTTTTCACCGGAATTGCACACTAAGGTAGAAACACATACCTTGAAACCTTAGTTTTATGCAATTTGTAGATATTACGTGAAATATTTTTAATCTGCACGTTCACTATTCATCTTCAACCTTAGATCGTTCAATTAGTAGTTGAATCGTGTTAATTTTATGTTTGGAACTCGCTGATCCGAAACCAAACAAATCACCATTTTGACCCCGTTACTTTGCCGGAATGCGAGGTAGGATTTCATAACTACAACCCATAGATCGAATAATTCGTAATTTAATCGCGTAATATTGTTTTTGTTTTTTCTCCTCTTTTGCTTTTTGTCTCGTTAACTCACTGGTTTTGCAAACTCAACAATTTAACTAGATGTTGGAGCGACAATTAACTAATAATTACAACTAACAATTTATGATAGATTTAACATAAATATGTAATATTCAAAATTATTCTCAAATTGGTTCCATATTACGCGTAATCATAACAATACATCACAGCCTATATATTCCTGTGTTTCATGTTTTTGCACATCATTCATTTAAAGTTGATTATCTTTCAAACCAGACATCGGAATTGAGCAAGATCGGTGGCGTTGGATTCGTATCGTCCATATCCAGCTAAATTTTTTTACTTTCTAAATTTCTTATGCAAGAACTGTAATAACCTGATTTTTTTTAAAATGTTATTCAATAATTCAGGTTAACATAATTATTTTGGCATTGCTTTAATTTTTTCAAATATATGACTATTTAGATTTTTTTTATATAATTAACTGCTAGTACAATTACTTAATTAGTATTTAACGTAATCTTTTACTATTCCTAAACTGTTTCTATCCACAAGCCTTGCTATTTGTTCTCCGTTTTTTATTCCTAAACTGTTTCTATCCACAAGCCTTGCTATTGGTTTTCCGTTTTTTATGCCTATTTGACTTCCAAAGCCAATTAAGCATTTTGATTTCCTTAAAATTCCCATTAAATACTCTTTATTCTCATGCCTATACAAGACAGTTACCATTCATCCTTTTACCACGCACAAACCAGAGAGAAATGAGAGTTAGAAAGAGGGACAGAGATTTCTAGAAAAGGAGAGATTCTGCCGTAGGAGAAGGACACCGGAACACCGCCATTCAACACCGTTTTTCACCGGAATTGCACACTAAGGTAGAAACACATACCTTGCAACCTTAGTTTTATGCAATTTGTAGATATTACGTGAAATATTTTTAATCTGCACGTTCACTGTTCATCTTCAACCTTAGATCGTTCAATTAGTAGTTGAATCGTGTTAATTTTATGTTTGGAACTCGCTGATCCGAAACCAAACAAATCACCATTTTGACCCCGTTACTTTGCCGGAATGCGAGGTAGGATTTCATAACTACAACCCATAGATCAAATAATTCGTAATTTAATCGCGTAATATTGTTTTTGTTTTTTCTCCTCTTTTGCTTTTTGTCTCGTTAACTCACTGGTTTTGCAAACTCAACAATTTAACTAGATGTTGGAGCGACAATTAACTAGATGTTGGAGCGACAATTAACTAATAATTACAAATAACAATTTATGATAGATTTAACATAAATATGTAATATTCAAAATTATTCTCAAATTGGTTCCATATTATGCGTAATCATAACAATACATCACAGCCTATATATTCCTGTGTTTCATGTTTTTGCACATCATTCATTTAAAGTTGATTATCTTTCAAACCAGACATCGGAATTGAGCAAGATCGGTGGCGTTGGATTCGTATCGTCCATATCCAGCTAAATTTTTTTACTTTCTAAATTTCTTATGCAAGAACTGTAATAACCTGATTTTTTTTAAAATGTTATTCAATAATTCAGGTTAACATAATTATTTTGGCATTGCTTTAATTTTTTCAAATATATGACTATTTAGATTTTTTTTATATAATTAACTGCTAGTACAATTACTTAATTAGTATTTAACGTAATCTTTTACTATTCCTAAACTGTTTCTATCCACAAGCCTTGCTATTTGTTCTCCGTTTTTTATTCCTAAACTGTTTCTATCCACAAGCCTTGCTATTGGTTTTCCGTTTTTTATGCCTATTTGACTTCCAAAGCCAATTAAGCATTTTGATTTCCTTAAAATTCCCATTAAATACTCTTTATTCTCATGCCTATACAAGACAGTTACCATTCATCCTTTTACCACGCACAAACCAGAGAGAAATGAGAGTTAGAAAGAGGGACAGAGATTTCTAGAAAAGGAGAGATTCTGCCGTAGGAGAAGGACACCGGAACACCGCCATTCAACACCGTTTTTCACCGGAATTGCACACTAAGGTAGAAACACATACCTTGCAACCTTAGTTTTATGCAATTTGTAGATATTACGTGAAATATTTTTAATCTGCACGTTCACTGTTCATCTTCAACCTTAGATCGTTCAATTAGTAGTTGAATCGTGTTAATTTTATGTTTGGAACTCGCTGATCCGAAACCAAACAAATCACCATTTTGACCCCGTTACTTTGCCGGAATGCGAGGTAGGATTTCATAACTACAACCCATAGATCGAATAATTCGTAATTTAATCGCGTAATATTGTTTTTGTTTTTTCTCCTCTTTTGCTTTTTGTCTCGTTAACTCACTGGTTTTGCAAACTCAACAATTTAACTAGATGTTGGAGCGACAATTAACTAGATGTTGGAGCGACAATTAACTAATAATTACAAATAACAATTTATGATAGATTTAACATAAATATGTAATATTCAAAATTATTCTCAAATTGGTTCCATATTACGCGTAATCATAACAATACATCACAGCCTATATATTCCTGTGTTTCATGTTTTTGCACATCATTCATTTAAAGTTGATTATCTTTCAAACCAGACATCGGAATTGAGCAAGATCGGTGGCGTTGGATTCGTATCGTCCATATCCAGCTAAATTTTTTTACTTTCTAAATTTCTTATGCAAGAACTGTAATAACCTGATTTTTTTAAAATGTTATTCAATAATTCAGGTTAACATAATTATTTTGGCATTGCTTTAATTTTTTCAAATATATGACTATTTAGATTTTTTTTATATAATTAACTGCTAGTACAATTACTTAATTAGTATTTAACGTAATCTTTTACTATTCCTAAACTGTTTCTATCCACAAGCCTTGCTATTTGTTCTCCGTTTTTTATTCCTAAACTGTTTCTATCCACAAGCCTTGCTATTGGTTTTCCGTTTTTTATGCCTATTTGACTTCCAAAGCCAATTAAGCATTTTGATTTCCTTAAAATTCCCATTAAATACTCTTTATTCTCATGCCTATACAAGACAGTTACCATTCATCCTTTTACCACGCACAAACCAGAGAGAAATGAGAGTTAGAAAGAGGGACAGAGATTTCTAGAAAAGGAGAGATTCTGCCGTAGGAGAAGGACACCGGAACACCGCCATTCAACACCGTTTTTCACCGGAATTGCACACTAAGGTAGAAACACATACCTTGCAACCTTAGTTTTATGCAATTTGTAGATATTACGTGAAATATTTTTAATCTGCACGTTCACTATTCATCTTCAACCTTAGATCGTTCAATTAGTAGTTGAATCGTGTTAATTTTATGTTTGGAACTCGCTGATCCGAAACCAAACAAATCACCATTTTGACCCCGTTACTTTGCCGGAATGCGAGGTAGGATTTCATAACTACAACCCATAGATCGAATAATTCGTAATTTAATCGCGTAATATTGTTTTTGTTTTTTCTCCTCTTTTGCTTTTTGTCTCGTTAACTCACTGGTTTTGCAAACTCAACAATTTAACTAGATGTTGGAGCGACAATTAACTAATAATTACAAATAACAATTTATGATAGATTTAACATAAATATGTAATATTCAAAATTATTCTCAAATTGGTTCCATATTACGCGTAATCATAACAATACATCACAGCCTATATATTCCTGTGTTTCATGTTTTTGCACATCATTCATTTAAAGTTGATTATCTTTCAAACCAGACATCGGAATTGAGCAAGATCGGTGGCGTTGGATTCGTATCGTCCATATCCAGCTAAATTTTTTTACTTTCTAAATTTCTTATGCAAGAACTGTAATAACCTGATTTTTTTAAAATGTTATTCAATAATTCAGGTTAACATAATTATTTTGGCATTGCTTTAATTTTTTCAAATATATGACTATTTAGATTTTTTTTATATAATTAACTGCTAGTACAATTACTTAATTAGTATTTAACGTAATCTTTTACTATTCCTAAACTGTTTCTATCCACAAGCCTTGCTATTTGTTCTCCGTTTTTTATTCCTAAACTGTTTCTATCCACAAGCCTTGCTATTGGTTTTCCGTTTTTTATGCCTATTTGACTTCCAAAGCCAATTAAGCATTTTGATTTCCTTAAAATTCCCATTAAATACTCTTTATTCTCATGCCTATACAAGACAGTTACCATTCATCCTTTTACCACGCACAAACCAGAGATAAATGAGAGTTAGAAAGAGGGACAGAGATTTCTAGAAAAGGAGAGATTCTGCCGTAGGAGAAGGACACCGGAACACCGCCATTCAACACCGTTTTTCACCGGAATTGCACACTAAGGTAGAAACACATACCTTGCAACCTTAGTTTTATGCAATTTGTAGATATTACGTGAAATATTTTTAATCTGCACGTTCACTGTTCATCTTCAACCTTAGATCGTTCAATTAGTAGTTGAATCGTGTTAATTTTATGTTTGGAACTCGCTGATCCGAAACCAAACAAATCACCATTTTGACCCCGTTACTTTGCCGGAATGCGAGGTAGGATTTCATAACTACAACCCATAGATCGAATAATTCGTAATTTAATCGCGTAATATTGTTTTTGTTTTTTCTCCTCTTTTGCTTTTTGTCTCGTTAACTCACTGGTTTTGCAAACTCAACAATTTAACTAGATGTTGGAGCGACAATTAACTAGATGTTGGAGCGACAATTAACTAATAATTACAAATAACAATTTATGATAGATTTAACATAAATATGTAATATTCAAAATTATTCTCAAATTGGTTCCATATTACGCGTAATCATAACAATACATCACAGCCTATATATTCCTGTGTTTCATGTTTTTGCACATCATTCATTTAAAGTTGATTATCTTTCAAACCAGACATCGGAATTGAGCAAGATCGGTGGCGTTGGATTCGTATCGTCCATATCCAGCTAAATTTTTTTACTTTCTAAATTTCTTATGCAAGAACTGTAATAACCTGATTTTTTTAAAATGTTATTCAATAATTCAGGTTAACATAATTATTTTGGCATTGCTTTAATTTTTTCAAATATATGACTATTTAGATTTTTTTTATATAATTAACTGCTAGTACAATTACTTAATTAGTATTTAACGTAATCTTTTACTATTCCTAAACTGTTTCTATCCACAAGCCTTGCTATTTGTTCTCCGTTTTTTATTCCTAAACTGTTTCTATCCACAAGCCTTGCTATTGGTTTTCCGTTTTTTATGCCTATTTGACTTCCAAAGCCAATTAAGCATTTTGATTTCCTTAAAATTCCCATTAAATACTCTTTATTCTCATGCCTATACAAGACAGTTACCATTCATCCTTTTACCACGCACAAACCAGAGAGAAATGAGAGTTAGAAAGAGGGACAGAGATTTCTAGAAAAGGAGAGATTCTGCCGTAGGAGAAGGACACCGGAACACCGCCATTCAACACCGTTTTTCACCGGAATTGCACACTAAGGTAGAAACACATACCTTGCAACCTTAGTTTTATGCAATTTGTAGATATTACGTGAAATATTTTTAATCTGCACGTTCACTATTCATCTTCAACCTTAGATCGTTCAATTAGTAGTTGAATCGTGTTAATTTTATGTTTGGAACTCGCTGATCTGAAACCAAACAAATCACCATTTTGACCCCGTTACTTTGCCGGAATGCGAGGTAGGATTTCATAACTACAACCCATAGATCGAATAATTCGTAATTTAATCGCGTAGTATTGTTTTTGTTTTTTCTCCTCTTTTGCTTTTTGTCTCGTTAACTCACTGGTTTTGCAAACTCAACAATTTAACTAGATGTTGGAGCGACAATTAACTAGATGTTGGAGCGACAATTAACTAATAATTACAAATAACAATTTATGATAGATTTAACATAAATATGTAATATTCAAAATTATTCTCAAATTGGTTCCATATTACGCGTAATCATAACAATACATCACAGCCTATATATTCCTGTGTTTCATGTTTTTGCACATCATTCATTTAAAGTTGATTATCTTTCAAACCAGACATCGGAATTGAGAAAGATCGGTGGCGTTGGATTCGTATCGTCCATATCCAGCTAAATTTTTTTACTTTCTAAATTTCTTATGCAAGAACTGTAATAACCTGATTTTTTTAAAATGTTATTCAATAATTCAGGTTAACATAATTATTTTGGCATTGCTTTAATTTTTTCAAATATATGACTATTTAGATTTTTTTTATATAATTAACTGCTAGTACAATTACTTAATTAGTATTTAACGTAATCTTTTACTATTCCTAAACTATTTCTATCCACAAGCCTTGCTATTTGTTCTCCGTTTTTTATTCCTAAACTGTTTCTATCCACAAGCCTTGCTATTGGTTTTCCGTTTTTTATGCCTATTTGACTTCCAAAGCCAATTAAGCATTTTGATTTCCTTAAAATTCCCATTAAATACTCTTTATTCTCATGCCTATACAAGACAGTTACCATTCATCCTTTTACCACGCACAAACCAGAGAGAAATGAGAGTTAGAAAGAGGGACAGAGATTTCTAGAAAAGGAGAGATTCTGCCGTAGGAGAAGGACACCGGAACACCGCCATTCAACACCGTTTTTCACCGGAATTGCACACTAAGGTAGAAACACATACCTTGCAACCTTAGTTTTATGCAATTTGTAGATATTACGTGAAATATTTTTAATCTGCACGTTCACTATTCATCTTCAACCTTAGATCGTTCAATTAGTAGTTGAATCGTGTTAATTTTATGTTTGGAACTCGCTGATCCGAAACCAAACAAATCACCATTTTGACCCCGTTACTTTGCCGGAATGCGAGGTAGGATTTCATAACTACAACCCATAGATCGAATAATTCGTAATTTAATCGCGTAATATTGTTTTTGTTTTTTCTCCTCTTTTGCTTTTTGTCTCGTTAACTCACTGGTTTTGCAAACTCAACAATTTAACTAGATGTTGGAGCGACAATTAACTAGATGTTGGAGCGACAATTAACTAATAATTACAAATAACAATTTATGATAGATTTAACATAAATATGTAATATTCAAAATTATTCTCAAATTGGTTCCATATTACGCGTAATCATAACAATACATCACAGCCTATATATTCCTGTGTTTCATGTTTTTGCACATCATTCATTTAAAGTTGATTATCTTTCAAACCAGACATCGGAATTGAGCAAGATCGGTGGCGTTGGATTCGTATCGTCCATATCCAGCTAAAGTTTTTTACTTTCTAAATTTCTTATGCAAGAACTGTAATAACCTGATTTTTTTAAAATGTTATTCAACAATTCAGGTTAACATAATTATTTTGGCATTGCTTTAATTTTTTCAAATATATGACTATTTAGATTTTTTTTATATAATTAACTGCTAGTACAATTACTTAATTAGTATTTAACGTAATCTTTTACTATTCCTAAACTGTTTCTATCCACAAGCCTTGCTATTTGTTCTCCGTTTTTTATTCCTAAACTGTTTCTATCCACAAGCCTTGCTATTGGTTTTCCGTTTTTTATGCCTATTTGACTTCCAAAACCAATTAAGCATTTTGATTTCCTTAAAATTCCCATTAAATACTCTTTATTCTCATGCCTATACAAGACAGTTACCATTCATCCTTTTACCACGCACAAACCAGAGAGAAATGAGAGTTAGAAAGAGGGACAGAGATTTCTAGAAAAGGAGAGATTCTGCCGTAGGAGAAGGACACCGGAACACCGCCATTCAACACCGTTTTTCACCGGAATTGCACACTAAGGTAGAAACACATACCTTGCAACCTTAGTTTTATGCAATTTGTAGATATTACGTGAAATATTTTTAATCTGCACGTTCACTATTCATCTTCAACCTTAGATCGTTCAATTAGTAGTTGAATCGTGTTAATTTTATGCTTGGAACTCGCTGATCCGAAACCAAACAAATCACCATTTTGACCCCGTTACTTTGCCGGAATGCGAGGTAGGATTTCATAACTACAACCCATAGATCGAATAATTCGTAATTTAATCGCGTAATATTGTTTTTGTTTTTTCTCCTCTTTTGCTTTTTGTCTCATTAACTCACTGGTTTTGCAAACTCAACAATTTAACTAGATGTTGGAGCGACAATTAACTAGATGTTGGAGCGACAATTAACTAATAATTACAAATAACAATTTATGATAGATTTAACATAAATATGTAATATTCAAAATTATTCTCAAATTGGTTCCATATTACGCGTAATCATAACAATACATCACAGCCTATATATTCCTGTGTTTCATGTTTTTGCACATCATTCATTTAAAGTTGATTATCTTTCAAACCAGACATCGGAATTGAGCAAGATCGGTGGCGTTGGATTCGTATCGTCCATATCCAGCTAAATTTTTTTACTTTCTAAATTTCTTATGCAAGAACTGTAATAACCTGATTTTTTTAAAATGTTATTCAACAATTCAGGTTAACATAATTATTTTGGCATTGCTTTAATTTTTTCAAATATATGACTATTTAGATTTTTTTTATATAATTAACTGCTAGTACAATTACTTAATTAGTATTTAACGTAATCTTTTACTATTCCTAAACTGTTTCTATCCACAAGCCTTGCTATTTGTTCTCCGTTTTTTATTCCTAAACTGTTTCTATCCACAAGCCTTGCTATTGGTTTTCCGTTTTTTATGCCTATTTGACTTCCAAAGCCAATTAAGCATTTTGATTTGCTTAAAATTCCCATTAAATACTCTTTATTCTCATGCCTATACAAGACAGTTACCATTCATCCTTTTACCACGCACAAACCAGAGAGAAATGAGAGTTAGAAAGAGGGACAGAGATTTCTAGAAAAGGAGAGATTCTGCCGTAGGAGAAGGACACCGGAACACCGCCATTCAACACCGTTTTTCACCGGAATTGCACACTAAGGTAGAAACACATACCTTGCAACCTTAGTTTTATGCAATTTGTAGATATTACGTGAAATATTTTTAATCTGCACGTTCACTATTCATCTTCAACCTTAGATCGTTCAATTAGTAGTTGAATCGTGTTAATTTTATGTTTGGAACTCGCTGATCCGAAACCAAACAAATCACCATTTTGACCCCGTTACTTTGCCGGAATGCGAGGTAGGATTTCATAACTACAACCCATAGATCGAATAATTCGTAATTTAATCGCGTAATATTGTTTTTGTTTTTTCTCCTCTTTTGCTTTTTGTCTCGTTAACTCACTGGTTTTGCAAACTCAACAATTTAACTAGATGTTGGAGCGACAATTAACTAGATGTTGGAGCGACAATTAACTAATAATTACAAATAACAATTTATGATAGATTTAACATAAATATGTAATATTCAAAATTATTCTCAAATTGGTTCCATATTACGCGTAATCATAACAATACATCACAGCCTATATATTCCTGTGTTTCATGTTTTTGCACATCATTCATTTAAAGTTGATTATCTTTCAAACCAGACATCGGAATTGAGCAAGATCGGTGGCGTTGGATTCGTATCGTCCATATCCAGCTAAATTTTTTTACTTTCTAAATTTCTTATGCAAGAACTGTAATAACCTGATTTTTTTAAAATGTTATTCAACAATTCAGGTTAACATAATTATTTTGGCATTGCTTTAATTTTTTCAAATATATGACTATTTAGATTTTTTTTATATAATTAACTGCTAGTACAATTACTTAATTAGTATTTAACGTAATCTTTTACTATTCCTAAACTGTTTCTATCCACAAGCCTTGCTATTTGTTCTCCGTTTTTTATTCCTAAACTGTTTCTATCCACAAGCCTTGCTATTGGTTTTCCGTTTTTTATGCCTATTTGACTTCCAAAACCAATTAAGCATTTTGATTTCCTTAAAATTCCCATTAAATACTCTTTATTCTCATGCCTATACAAGACAGTTACCATTCATCCTTTTACCACGCACAAACCAGAGAGAAATGAGAGTTAGAAAGAGGGACAGAGATTTCTAGAAAAGGAGAGATTCTGCCGTAGGAGAAGGACACCGGAACACCGCCATTCAACACCGTTTTTCACCGGAATTGCACACTAAGGTAGAAACACATACCTTGCAACCTTAGTTTTATGCAATTTGTAGATATTACGTGAAATATTTTTAATCTGCACGTTCACTATTCATCTTCAACCTTAGATCGTTCAATTAGTAGTTGAATCGTGTTAATTTTATGCTTGGAACTCGCTGATCCGAAACCAAACAAATCACCATTTTGACCCCGTTACTTTGCCGGAATGCGAGGTAGGATTTCATAACTACAACCCATAGATCGAATAATTCGTAATTTAATCGCGTAATATTGTTTTTGTTTTTTCTCCTCTTTTGCTTTTTGTCTCATTAACTCACTGGTTTTGCAAACTCAACAATTTAACTAGATGTTGGAGCGACAATTAACTAGATGTTGGAGCGACAATTAACTAATAATTACAAATAACAATTTATGATAGATTTAACATAAATATGTAATATTCAAAATTATTCTCAAATTGGTTCCATATTACGCGTAATCATAACAATACATCACAGCCTATATATTCCTGTGTTTCATGTTTTTGCACATCATTCATTTAAAGTTGATTATCTTTCAAACCAGACATCGGAATTGAGCAAGATCGGTGGCGTTGGATTCGTATCGTCCATATCCAGCTAAATTTTTTTACTTTCTAAATTTCTTATGCAAGAACTGTAATAACCTGATTTTTTTAAAATGTTATTCAACAATTCAGGTTAACATAATTATTTTGGCATTGCTTTAATTTTTTCAAATATATGACTATTTAGATTTTTTTTATATAATTAACTGCTAGTACAATTACTTAATTAGTATTTAACGTAATCTTTTACTATTCCTAAACTGTTTCTATCCACAAGCCTTGCTATTTGTTCTCCGTTTTTTATTCCTAAACTGTTTCTATCCACAAGCCTTGCTATTGGTTTTCCGTTTTTTATGCCTATTTGACTTCCAAAGCCAATTAAGCATTTTGATTTCCTTAAAATTCCCATTAAATACTCTTTATTCTCATGCCTATACAAGACAGTTACCATTCATCCTTTTACCACGCACAAACCAGAGAGAAATGAGAGTTAGAAAGAGGGACAGAGATTTCTAGAAAAGGAGAGATTCTGCCGTAGGAGAAGGACACCGGAACACCGCCATTCAACACCGTTTTTCACCGGAATTGCACACTAAGGTAGAAACACATACCTTGCAACCTTAGTTTTATGCAATTTGTAGATATTACGTGAAATATTTTTAATCTGCACGTTCACTATTCATCTTCAACCTTAGATCGTTCAATTAGTAGTTGAATCGTGTTAATTTTATGCTTGGAACTCGCTGATCCGAAACCAAACAAATCACCATTTTGACCCCGTTACTTTGCCGGAATGCGAGGTAGGATTTCATAACTACAACCCATAGATCGAATAATTCGTAATTTAATCGCGTAATATTGTTTTTGTTTTTTCTCCTCTTTTGCTTTTTGTCTCGTTAACTCACTGGTTTTGCAAACTCAACAATTTAACTAGATGTTGGAGCGACAATTAACTAGATGTTGGAGCGACAATTAACTAATAATTACAAATAACAATTTATGATAGATTTAACATAAATATGTAATATTCAAAATTATTCTCAAATTGGTTCCATATTACGCGTAATCATAACAATACATCACAGCCTATATATTCCTGTGTTTCATGTTTTTGCACATCATTCATTTAAAGTTGATTATCTTTCAAACCAGACATCGGAATTGAGCAAGATCGGTGGCGTTGGATTCGTATCGTCCATATCCAGCTAAATTTTTTTACTTTCTAAATTTCTTATGCAAGAACTGTAATAACCTGATTTTTTTAAAATGTTATTCAACAATTCAGGTTAACATAATTATTTTGGCATTGCTTTAATTTTTTCAAATATATGACTATTTAGATTTTTTTTATATAATTAACTGCTAGTACAATTACTTAATTAGTATTTAACGTAATCTTTTACTATTCCTAAACTGTTTCTATCCACAAGCCTTGCTATTTGTTCTCCGTTTTTTATTCCTAAACTGTTTCTATCCACAAGCCTTGCTATTGGTTTTCCGTTTTTTATGCCTATTTGACTTCCAAAGCCAATTAAGCATTTTGATTTCCTTAAAATTCCCATTAAATACTCTTTATTCTCATGCCTATACAAGACAGTTACCATTCATCCTTTTACCACGCACAAACCAGAGAGAAATGAGAGTTAGAAAGAGGGACATAGATTTCTAGAAAAGGAGAGATTCTGCCGTAGGAGAAGGACACCGGAACACCGCCATTCAACACCGTTTTTCACCGGAATTGCACACTAAGGTAGAAACACATACCTTGCAACCTTAGTTTTATGCAATTTATAGATATTACGTGAAATATTTTTAATCTGCACGTTCACTATTCATCTTCAACCTTAGATCGTTCAATTAGTAGTTGAATCGTGTTAATTTTATGTTTGGAACTCGCTGATCCGAAACCAAACAAATCACCATTTTGACCCCGTTACTTTGCCGGAATGCGAGGTAGGATTTCATAACTACAACCCATAGATCGAATAATTCGTAATTTAATCGCGTAATATTGTTTTTGTTTTTTCTCCTCTTTTGCTTTTTGTCTCGTTAACTCACTGGTTTTGCAAACTCAACAATTTAACTAGATGTTGGAGCGACAATTAACTAGATGTTGGAGCGACAATTAACTAATAATTACAAATAACAATTTATGATAGATTTAACATAAATATGTAATATTCAAAATTATTCTCAAATTGGTTCCATATTACGCGTAATCATAACAATACATCACAGCCTATATATTCCTGTGTTTCATGTTTTTGCACATCATTCATTTAAAGTTGATTATCTTTCAAACCAGACATCGGAATTGAGCAAGATCGGTGGCGTTGGATTCGTATCGTCCATATCCAGCTAAATTTTTTTACTTTCTAAATTTCTTATGCAAGAACTGTAATAACCTGATTTTTTTAAAATGTTATTCAACAATTCAGGTTAACATAATTATTTTGGCATTGCTTTAATTTTTTCAAATATATGACTATTTAGATTTTTTTTATATAATTAACTGCTAGTACAATTACTTAATTAGTATTTAACGTAATCTTTTACTATTCCTAAACTGTTTCTATCCACAAGCCTTGCTATTTGTTCTCCGTTTTTTATTCCTAAACTGTTTCTATCCACAAGCCTTGCTATTGGTTTTCCGTTTTTTATGCCTATTTGACTTCCAAAGCCAATTAAGCATTTTGATTTCCTTAAAATTCCCATTAAATACTCTTTATTCTCATGCCTATACAAGACAGTTACCATTCATCCTTTTACCACGCACAAACCAGAGAGAAATGAGAGTTAGAAAGAGGGACATAGATTTCTAGAAAAGGAGAGATTCTGCCGTAGGAGAAGGACACCGGAACACCGCCATTCAACACCGTTTTTCACCGGAATTGCACACTAAGGTAGAAACACATACCTTGCAACCTTAGTTTTATGCAATTTATAGATATTACGTGAAATATTTTTAATCTGCACGTTCACTATTCATCTTCAACCTTAGATCGTTCAATTAGTAGTTGAATCGTGTTAATTTTATGTTTGGAACTCGCTGATCCGAAACCAAACAAATCACCATTTTGACCCCGTTACTTTGCCGGAATGCGAGGTAGGATTTCATAACTACAACCCATAGATCGAATAATTCGTAATTTAATCGCGTAATATTGTTTTTGTTTTTTCTCCTCTTTTGCTTTTTGTCTCGTTAACTCACTGGTTTTGCAAACTCAACAATTTAACTAGATGTTGGAGCGACAATTAACTAGATGTTGGAGCGACAATTAACTAATAATTACAAATAACAATTTATGATAGATTTAACATAAAAATGTAATATTCAAAATTATTCTCAAATTGGTTCCATATTACGCGTAATCATAACAATACATCACAGCCTATATATTCCTGTGTTTCATGTTTTTGCACATCATTCATTTAAAGTTGATTATCTTTCAAACCAGACATCGGAATTGAGCAAGATCGGTGGCGTTGGATTCGTATCGTCCATATCCAGCTAAATTTTTTTACTTTCTAAATTTCTTATGCAAGAACTGTAATAACCTGATTTTTTTAAAATGTTATTCAAGAATTCAGGTTAACATAATTATTTTGGCATTGCTTTAATTTTTTCAAATATATGACTATTTAGATTTTTTTTATATAATTAACTGCTAGTACAATTACTTAATTAGTATTTAACGTAATCTTTTACTATTCCTAAACTGTTTCTATCCACAAGCCTTGTTATTTGTTCTCCGTTTTTTATTCCTAAACTGTTTCTATCCACAAGCCTTGCTATTGGTTTTCCGTTTTTTATGCCTATTTGACTTCCAAAGCCAATTAAGCATTTTGATTTCCTTAAAATTCCCATTAAATACTCTTTATTCTCATGCCTATACAAGACAGTTACCATTCATCCTTTTACCACGCACAAACCAGAGAGAAATGAGAGTTAGAAAGAGGGACAGAGATTTCTAGAAAAGGAGAGATTCTGCCGTAGGAGAAGGACACCGGAACACCGCCATTCAACACCGTTTTTCACCGGAATTGCACACTAAGGTAGAAACACGTACCTTGCAACCTTAGTTTTATGCAATTTGTAGATATTACGTGAAATATTTTTAATCTGCACGTTCACTATTCATCTTCAACCTTAGATCGTTCAATTAGTAGTTGAATCGTGTTAATTTTATGTTTGGAACTCGCTGATCCGAAACCAAACAAATCACCATTTTGACCCCGTTACTTTGCCGGAATGCGAGGTAGGATTTCATAACTACAACCCATAGATCGAATAATTCGTAATTTAATCGCGTAATATTGTTTTTGTTTTTTCTCCTCTTTTGCTTTTTGTCTCGTTAACTCACTGGTTTTGCAAACTCAACAATTTAACTAGATGTTGGAGCGACAATTAACTAGATGTTGGAGCGACAATTAACTAATAATTACAAATAACAATTTATGATAGATTTAACATAAAAATGTAATATTCAAAATTATTCTCAAATTGGTTCCATATTACGCGTAATCATAACAATACATCACAGCCTATATATTCATGTGTTTCATGTTTTTGCACATCATTCATTTAAAGTTGATTATCTTTCAAACCAGACATCGGAATTGAGCAAGATCGGTGGCGTTGGATTCGTATCGTCCATATCCAGCTAAATTTTTTTACTTTCTAAATTTCTTATGCAAGAACTGTAATAACCTGATTTTTTTAAAATGTTATTCAAGAATTCAGGTTAACATAATTATTTTGGCATTGCTTTAATTTTTTCAAATATATGACTATTTAGATTTTTTTTTACATAATTAACTGCTAGTACAATTACTTAATTAGTATTTAACGTAATCTTTTACTATTCCTAAACTGTTTCTATCCACAAGCCTTGCTATTTGTTCTCCGTTTTTTATTCCTAAACTGTTTCTATCCACAAGCCTTGCTATTGGTTTTCCGTTTTTTAAGCCTATTTGACTTCCAAAGCCAATTAAGCATTTTGATTTCCTTAAAATTCCCATTAAATACTCTTTATTCTCATGCCTATACAAGACAGTTACCATTCATCCTTTTACCACGCACAACCCAGAGAGAAATGAGAGTTAGAAAGAGGGACAGAGATTTCTAGAAAAGGAGAGATTCTGCCGTAGGAGAAGGACACCGGAACACCGCCATTCAACACCGTTTTTCACCGGAATTGCACACTAAGGCAGAAACACGTACCTTGCAACCTTAGTTTTATGCAATTTGTAGATATTACGTGAAATATTTTTAATCTGCACGTTCACTATTCATCTTCAACCTTAGATCGTTCAATTAGTAGTTGAATCGTGTTAATTTTATGTTTGGAACTCGCTGATCCGAAACCAAACAAATCACCATTTTGACCCCGTTACTTTGCCGGAATGCGAGGTAGGATTTCATAACTACAACCCATAGATCGAATAATTCGTAATTTAATCGCGTAATATTGTTTTTGTTTTTTCTCCTCTTTTGCTTTTTGTCTCGTTAACTCACTGGTTTTGCAAACTCAACAATTTAACTAGATGTTGGAGCGACAATTAACTAGATGTTGGAGCGACAATTAACTAATAATTACAAATAACAATTTATGATAGATTTAACATAAATATGTAATATTCAAAATTATTCTCAAATTGGTTCCATATTACGCGTAATCATAACAATACATCACAGCCTATATATTCATGTGTTTCATGTTTTTGCACATCATTCATTTAAAGTTGATTATCTTTCAAACCAGACATCGGAATTGAGCAAGATCGGTGGCGTTGGATTCGTATCGTCCATATCCAGCTAAATTTTTTTACTTTCTAAATTTCTTATGCAAGAACTGTAATAACCTGATTTTTTTAAAATGTTATTCAATAATTCAGGTTAACATAATTATTTTGGCATTGCTTTAATTTTTTCAAATATATGACTATTTAGATTTTTTTTTACATAATTAACTGCTAGTACAATTACTTAATTAGTATTTAACGTAATCTTTTACTATTCCTAAACTGTTTCTATCCACAAGCCTTGCTATTTGTTCTCCGTTTTTTATTCCTAAACTGTTTCTATCCACAAGCCTTGCTATTGGTTTTCCGTTTTTTATGCCTATTTGACTTCCAAAGCCAATTAAGCATTTTGATTTCCTTAAAATTCCCATTAAATACTCTTTATTCTCATGCCTATACAAGACAGTTACCATTCATCCTTTTACCACGCACAACCCAGAGAGAAATGAGAGTTAGAAAGAGGGACAGAGATTTATAGAAAAGGAGAGATTCTGCCGTAGGAGAAGGACACCGGAACACCGCCATTCAACACCGTTTTTCACCGGAATTGCACACTAAGGCAGAAACACGTACCTTGCAACCTTAGTTTTATGCAATTTGTAGATATTACGTGAAATATTTTTAATCTGCACGTTCACTATTCATCTTCAACCTTAGATCGTTCAATTAGTAGTTGAATCGTGTTAATTTTATGTTTGGAACTCGCTGATCCGAAACCAAACAAATCACCATTTTGACCCCGTTACTTTGCCGGAATGCGAGGTAGGATTTCATAACTACAACCCATAGATCGAATAATTCGTAATTTAATCGCGTAATATTGTTTTTGTTTTTTCTCCTCTTTTGCTTTTTGTCTCGTTAACTCACTGGTTTTGCAAACTCAACAATTTAACTAGATGTTGGAGCGACAATTAACTAGATGTTGGAGCGACAATTAACTAATAATTACAAATAACAATTTATGATAGATTTAACATAAATATGTAATATTCAAAATTATTCTCAAATTGGTTCCATATTACGCGTAATCATAACAATACATCACAGCCTATATATTCCTGTGTTTCATGTTTTTGCACATCATTCATTTAAAGTTGATTATCTTTCAAACCAGACATCGGAATTGAGCAAGATCGGTGGCGTTGGATTCGTATCGTCCATATCCAGCTAAATTTTTTTACTTTCTAAATTTCTTATGCAAGAACTGTAATAACCTGATTTTTTTAAAATGTTATTCAACAATTCAGGTTAACATAATTATTTTGGCATTGCTTTAATTTTTTCAAATATATGACTATTTAGATTTTTTTTTTACATAATTAACTGCTAGTACAATTACTTAATTAGTATTTAACGTAATCTTTTACTATTCCTAAACTGTTTCTATCCACAAGCCTTGCTATTTGTTCTCCGTTTTTTATTCCTAAACTGTTTCTATCCACAAGCCTTGCTATTGGTTTTCCGTTTTTTATGCCTATTTGACTTCCAAAGCCAATTAAGCATTTTGATTTCCTTAAAATTCCCATTAAATACTCTTTATTCTCATGCCTATACAAGACAGTTACCATTCATCCTTTTACCACGCACAACCCAGAGAGAAATGAGAGTTAGAAAGAGGGACAGAGATTTATAGAAAAGGAGAGATTCTGCCGTAGGAGAAGGACACCGGAACACCGCCATTCAACACCGTTTTTCACCGGAATTGCACACTAAGGCAGAAACACGTACCTTGCAACCTTAGTTTTATGCAATTTGTAGATATTACGTGAAATATTTTTAATCTGCACGTTCACTATTCATCTTCAACCTTAGATCGTTCAATTAGTAGTTGAATCGTGTTAATTTTATGTTTGGAACTCGCTGATCCGAAACCAAACAAATCACCATTTTGACCCCGTTACTTTGCCGGAATGCGAGGTAGGATTTCATAACTACAACCCATAGATCGAATAATTCGTAATTTAATCGCGTAATATTGTTTTTGTTTTTTCTCCTCTTTTGCTTTTTGTCTCGTTAACTCACTGGTTTTGCAAACTCAACAATTTAACTAGATGTTGGAGCGACAATTAACTAGATGTTGGAGCGACAATTAACTAATAATTACAAATAACAATTTATGATAGATTTAACATAAATATGTAATATTCAAAATTATTCTCAAATTGGTTCCATATTACGCGTAATCATAACAATACATCACAGCCTATATATTCCTGTGTTTCATGTTTTTGCACATCATTCATTTAAAGTTGATTATCTTTCAAACCAGACATCGGAATTGAGCAAGATCGGTGGCGTTGGATTCGTATCGTCCATATCCAGCTAAATTTTTTTACTTTCTAAATTTCTTATGCAAGAACTGTAATAACCTGATTTTTTTAAAATGTTATTCAACAATTCAGGTTAACATAATTATTTTGGCATTGCTTTAATTTTTTCAAATATATGACTATTTAGATTTTTTTTTACATAATTAACTGCTAGTACAATTACTTAATTAGTATTTAACGTAATCTTTTACTATTCCTAAACTGTTTCTATCCACAAGCCTTGCTATTTGTTCTCCGTTTTTTATTCCTAAACTGTTTCTATCCACAAGCCTTGCTATTGGTTTTCCGTTTTTTATGCCTATTTGACTTCCAAAGCCAATTAAGCATTTTGATTTCCTTAAAATTCCCATTAAATACTCTTTATTCTCATGCCTATACAAGACAGTTACCATTCATCCTTTTACCACGCACAACCCAGAGAGAAATGAGAGTTAGAAAGAGGGACAGAGATTTATAGAAAAGGAGAGATTCTGCCGTAGGAGAAGGACACCGGAACACCGCCATTCAACACCGTTTTTCACCGGAATTGCACACTAAGGCAGAAACACATACCTTGCAACCTTAGTTTTATGCAATTTGTAGATATTACGTGAAATATTTTTAATCTGCACGTTCACTATTCATCTTCAACCTTAGATCGTTCAATTAGTAGTTGAATCGTGTTAATTTTATGTTTGGAACTCGCTGATCCGAAACCAAACAAATCACCATTTTGACCCCGTTACTTTGCCGGAATGCGAGGTAGGATTTCATAACTACAACCCATAGATCGAATAATTCGTAATTTAATCGCGTAATATTGTTTTTGTTTTTTCTCCTCTTTTGCTTTTTGTCTCGTTAACTCACTGGTTTTGCAAACTCAACAATTTAACTAGATGTTGGAGCGACAATTAACTAGATGTTGGAGCGACAATTAACTAATAATTACAAATAACAATTTATGATAGATTTAACATAAATATGTAATATTCAAAATTATTCTCAAATTGGTTCCATATTACGCGTAATCATAACAATACATCACAGCCTATATATTCCTGTGTTTCATGTTTTTGCACATCATTCATTTAAAGTTGATTATCTTTCAAACCAGACATCGGAATTGAGCAAGATCGGTGGCGTTGGATTCGTATCGTCCATATCCAGCTAAATTTTTTTACTTTCTAAATTTCTTATGCAAGAACTGTAATAACCTGATTTTTTTAAAATGTTATTCAACAATTCAGGTTAACATAATTATTTTGGCATTGCTTTAATTTTTTCAAATATATGACTATTTAGATTTTTTTTTTACATAATTAACTGCTAGTACAATTACTTAATTAGTATTTAACGTAATCTTTTACTATTCCTAAACTGTTTCTATCCACAAGCCTTGCTATTTGTTCTCCGTTTTTTATTCCTAAACTGTTTCTATCCACAAGCCTTGCTATTGGTTTTCCGTTTTTTATGCCTATTTGACTTCCAAAGCCAATTAAGCATTTTGATTTCCTTAAAATTCCCATTAAATACTCTTTATTCTCATGCCTATACAAGACAGTTACCATTCATCCTTTTACCACGCACAACCCAGAGAGAAATGAGAGTTAGAAAGAGGGACAGAGATTTATAGAAAAGGAGAGATTCTGCCGTAGGAGAAGGACACCGGAACACCGCCATTCAACACCGTTTTTCACCGGAATTGCACACTAAGGCAGAAACACATACCTTGCAACCTTAGTTTTATGCAATTTGTAGATATTACGTGAAATATTTTTAATCTGCACGTTCACTATTCATCTTCAACCTTAGATCGTTCAATTAGTAGTTGAATCGTGTTAATTTTATGTTTGGAACTCGCTGATCCGAAACCAAACAAATCACCATTTTGACCCCGTTACTTTGCCGGAATGCGAGGTAGGATTTCATAACTACAACCCATAGATCGAATAATTCGTAATTTAATCGCGTAATATTGTTTTTGTTTTTTCTCCTCTTTTGCTTTTTGTCTCGTTAACTCACTGGTTTTGCAAACTCAACAATTTAACTAGATGTTGGAGCGACAATTAACTAGATGTTGGAGCGACAATTAACTAATAATTACAAATAACAATTTATGATAGATTTAACATAAATATGTAATATTCAAAATTATTCTCAAATTGGTTCCATATTACGCGTAATCATAACAATACATCACAGCCTATATATTCCTGTGTTTCATGTTTTTGCACATCATTCATTTAAAGTTGATTATCTTTCAAACCAGACATCGGAATTGAGCAAGATCGGTGGCGTTGGATTCGTATCGTCCATATCCAGCTAAATTTTTTTACTTTCTAAATTTCTTATGCAAGAACTGTAATAACCTGATTTTTTTAAAATGTTATTCAATAATTCAGGTTAACATAATTATTTTGGCATTGCTTTAATTTTTTCAAATATATGACTATTTAGATTTTTTTTTACATAATTAACTGCTAGTACAATTACTTAATTAGTATTTAACGTAATCTTTTACTATTCCTAAACTGTTTCTATCCACAAGCCTTGCTATTTGTTCTCCGTTTTTTATTCCTAAACTGTTTCTATCCACAAGCCTTGCTATTGGTTTTCCGTTTTTTATGCCTATTTGACTTCCAAAGCCAATTAAGCATTTTGATTTCCTTAAAATTCCCATTAAATACTCTTTATTCTCATGCCTATACAAGACAGTTACCATTCATCCTTTTACCACGCACAACCCAGAGAGAAATGAGAGTTAGAAAGAGGGACAGAGATTTATAGAAAAGGAGAGATTCTGCCGTAGGAGAAGGACACCGGAACACCGCCATTCAACACCGTTTTTCACCGGAATTGCACACTAAGGCAGAAACACATACCTTGCAACCTTAGTTTTATGCAATTTGTAGATATTACGTGAAATATTTTTAATCTGCACGTTCACTATTCATCTTCAACCTTAGATCGTTCAATTAGTAGTTGAATCGTGTTAATTTTATGTTTGGAACTCGCTGATCCGAAACCAAACAAATCACCATTTTGACCCCGTTACTTTGCCGGAATGCGAGGTAGGATTTCATAACTACAACCCATAGATCGAATAATTCGTAATTTAATCGCGTAATATTGTTTTTGTTTTTTCTCCTCTTTTGCTTTTTGTCTCGTTAACTCACTGGTTTTGCAAACTCAACAATTTAACTAGATGTTGGAGCGACAATTAACTAGATGTTGGAGCGACAATTAACTAATAATTACAAATAACAATTTATGATAGATTTAACATAAATATGTAATATTCAAAATTATTCTCAAATTGGTTCCATATTACGCGTAATCATAACAATACATCACAGCCTATATATTCCTGTGTTTCATGTTTTTGCACATCATTCATTTAAAGTTGATTATCTTTCAAACCAGACATCGGAATTGAGCAAGATCGGTGGCGTTGGATTCGTATCGTCCATATCCAGCTAAATTTTTTTACTTTCTAAATTTCTTATGCAAGAACTGTAATAACCTGATTTTTTTAAAATGTTATTCAATAATTCAGGTTAACATAATTATTTTGGCATTGCTTTAATTTTTTCAAATATATGACTATTTAGATTTTTTTTTACATAATTAACTGCTAGTACAATTACTTAATTAGTATTTAACGTAATCTTTTACTATTCCTAAACTGTTTCTATCCACAAGCCTTGCTATTTGTTCTCCGTTTTTTATTCCTAAACTGTTTCTATCCACAAGCCTTGCTATTGGTTTTCCGTTTTTTATGCCTATTTGACTTCCAAAGCCAATTAAGCATTTTGATTTCCTTAAAATTCCCATTAAATACTCTTTATTCTCATGCCTATACAAGACAGTTACCATTCATCCTTTTACCACGCACAACCCAGAGAGAAATGAGAGTTAGAAAGAGGGACAGAGATTTATAGAAAAGGAGAGATTCTGCCGTAGGAGAAGGACACCGGAACACCGCCATTCAACACCGTTTTTCACCGGAATTGCACACTAAGGCAGAAACACATACCTTGCAACCTTAGTTTTATGCAATTTGTAGATATTACGTGAAATATTTTTAATCTGCACGTTCACTATTCATCTTCAACCTTAGATCGTTCAATTAGTAGTTGAATCGTGTTAATTTTATGTTTGGAACTCGCTGATCCGAAACCAAACAAATCACCATTTTGACCCCGTTACTTTGCCGGAATGCGAGGTAGGATTTCATAACTACAACCCATAGATCGAATAATTCGTAATTTAATCGCGTAATATTGTTTTTGTTTTTTCTCCTCTTTTGCTTTTTGTCTCGTTAACTCACTGGTTTTGCAAACTCAACAATTTAACTAGATGTTGGAGCGACAATTAACTAGATGTTGGAGCGACAATTAACTAATAATTACAAATAACAATTTATGATAGATTTAACATAAATATGTAATATTCAAAATTATTCTCAAATTGGTTCCATAATCATAACAATACATCACAGCCTATATATTCCTGTGTTTCATGTTTTTGCACATCATTCATTTAAAGTTGATTATCTTTCAAACCAGACATCGGAATTGAGCAAGATCGGTGGCGTTGGATTCGTATCGTCCATATCCAGCTAAATTTTTTTTACTTTCTAAATTTCTTATGCAAGAACTGTAATAACCTGATTTTTTTAAAATGTTATTCAACAATTCAGGTTAACATAATTATTTTGGCATTGCTTTAATTTTTTCAAATATATGACTATTTAGATTTTTTTTATATAATTAACTGCTAGTACAATTACTTAATTAGTATTTAACGTAATCTTTTACTATTCCTAAACTGTTTCTATCCACAAGCCTTGCTATTTGTTCTCCGTTTTTTATTCCTAAACTGTTTCTATCCACAAGCCTTGCTATTGGTTTTCCGTTTTTTATGCCTATTTGACTTCCAAAGCCAATTAAGCATTTTGATTTCCTTAAAATTCCCATTAAATACTCTTTATTCTCATGCCTATACAAGACAGTTACCATTCATCCTTTTACCACGCACAAACCAGAGAGAAATGAGAGTTAGAAAGAGGGACAGAGATTTCTAGAAAAGGAGAGATTCTGCCGTAGGAGAAGGACACCGGAACACCGCCATTCAACACCGTTTTTCACCGGAATTGCACACTAAGGTAGAAACACATACCTTGCAACCTTAGTTTTATGCAATTTGTAGATATTACGTGAAATATTTTTAATCTGCACGTTCACTATTCATCTTCAACCTTAGATCGTTCAATTAGTAGTTGAATCGTGTTAATTTTATGTTTGGAACTCGCTGATCCGAAACCAAACAAATCACCATTTTGACCCCGTTACTTTGCCGGAATGCGAGGTAGGATTTCATAACTACAACCCATAGATCGAATAATTCGTAATTTAATCGCGTAATATTGTTTTTGTTTTTTCTCCTCTTTTGCTTTTTGTCTCGTTAACTCACTGGTTTTGCAAACTCAACAATTTAACTAGATGTTGGAGCGACAATTAACTAGATGTTGGAGCGACAATTAACTAATAATTACAAATAACAATTTACGATAGATTTAACATAAATATGTAATATTCAAAATTATTCTCAAATTGGTTCCATATTACGCGTAATCATAACAATACATCACAGCCTATATATTCCTGTGTTTCATGTTTTTGCACATCATTCATTTAAAGTTGATTATCTTTCAAACCAGACATCGGAATTGAGCAAGATCGGTGGCGTTGGATTCGTATCGTCCATATCCAGCTAAATTTTTTTACTTTCTAAATTTCTTATGCAAGAACTGTAATAACCTGATTTTTTTAAAATGTTATTCAATAATTCAGGTTAACATAATTATTTTGGCATTGCTTTAATTTTTTCAAATATATGACTATTTAGATTTTTTTTTACATAATTAACTGCTAGTACAATTACTTAATTAGTATTTAACGTAATCTTTTACTATTCCTAAACTGTTTCTATCCACAAGCCTTGCTATTTGTTCTCCGTTTTTTATTCCTAAACTGTTTCTATCCACAAGCCTTGCTATTGGTTTTCCGTTTTTTATGCCTATTTGACTTCCAAAGCCAATTAAGCATTTTGATTTCCTTAAAATTCCCATTAAATACTCTTTATTCTCATGCCTATACAAGACAGTTACCATTCATCCTTTTACCACGCACAACCCAGAGAGAAATGAGAGTTAGAAAGAGGGACAGAGATTTCTAGAAAAGGAGAGATTCTGCCGTAGGAGAAGGACACCGGAACACCGCCATTCAACACCGTTTTTCACCGGAATTGCACACTAAGGTAGAAACACATACCTTGCAACCTTAGTTTTATGCAATTTGTAGATATTACGTGAAATATTTTTAATCTGCACGTTCACTATTCATCTTCAACCTTAGATCGTTCAATTAGTAGTTGAATCGTGTTAATTTTATGTTTGGAACTCGCTGATCCGAAACCAAACAAATCACCATTTTGACCCCGTTACTTTGCCGGAATGCGAGGTAGGATTTCATAACTACAACCCATAGATCGAATAATTCGTAATTTAATCGCGTAATATTGTTTTTGTTTTTTCTCCTCTTTTGCTTTTTGTCTCGTTAACTCACTGGTTTTGCAAACTCAACAATTTAACTAGATGTTGGAGCGACAATTAACTAGATGTTGGAGCGACAATTAACTAATAATTACAAATAACAATTTATGATAGATTTAACATAAATATGTAATATTCAAAATTATTCTCAAATTGGTTCCATAATCATAACAATACATCACAGCCTATATATTCCTGTGTTTCATGTTTTTGCACATCATTCATTTAAAGTTGATTATCTTTCAAACCAGACATCGGAATTGAGCAAGATCGGTGGCGTTGGATTCGTATCGTCCATATCCAGCTAAATTTTTTTACTTTCTAAATTTCTTATGCAAGAACTGTAATAACCTGATTTTTTTAAAATGTTATTCAACAATTCAGGTTAACATAATTATTTTGGCATTGCTTTAATTTTTTCAAATATATGACTATTTAGATTTTTTTTTACATAATTAACTGCTAGTACAATTACTTAATTAGTATTTAACGTAATCTTTTACTATTCCTAAACTGTTTCTATCCACAAGCCTTGCTATTTGTTCTCCGTTTTTTATTCCTAAACTGTTTCTATCCACAAGCCTTGCTATTGGTTTTCCGTTTTTTATGCCTATTTGACTTCCAAAGCCAATTAAGCATTTTGATTTCCTTAAAATTCCCATTAAATACTCTTTATTCTCATGCCTATACAAGACAGTTACCATTCATCCTTTTACCACGCACAACCCAGAGAGAAATGAGAGTTAGAAAGAGGGACAGAGATTTCTAGAAAAGGAGAGATTCTGCCGTAGGAGAAGGACACCGGAACACCGCCATTCAACACCGTTTTTCACCGGAATTGCACACTAAGGCAGAAACACATACCTTGCAACCTTAGTTTTATGCAATTTGTAGATATTACGTGAAATATTTTTAATCTGCACGTTCACTATTCATCTTCAACCTTAGATCGTTCAATTAGTAGTTGAATCGTGTTAATTTTATGTTTGGAACTCGCTGATCCGAAACCAAACAAATCACCATTTTGACCCCGTTACTTTGCCGGAATGCGAGGTAGGATTTCATAACTACAACCCATAGATCGAATAATTCGTAATTTAATCGCGTAATATTGTTTTTGTTTTTTCTCCTCTTTTGCTTTTTGTCTCGTTAACTCACTGGTTTTGCAAACTCAACAATTTAACTAGATGTTGGAGCGACAATTAACTAGATGTTGGAGCGACAATTAACTAATAATTACAAATAACAATTTATGATAGATTTAACATAAATATGTAATATTCAAAATTATTCTCAAATTGGTTCCATATTACGCGTAATCATAACAATACATCACAGCCTATATATTCCTGTGTTTCATGTTTTTGCACATCATTCATTTAAAGTTGATTATCTTTCAAACCAGACATCGGAATTGAGCAAGATCGGTGGCGTTGGATTCGTATCGTCCATATCCAGCTAAATTTTTTTACTTTCTAAATTTCTTATGCAAGAACTGTAATAACCTGATTTTTTTAAAATGTTATTCAATAATTCAGGTTAACATAATTATTTTGGCATTGCTTTAATTTTTTCAAATATATGACTATTTAGATTTTTTTTTACATAATTAACTGCTAGTACAATTACTTAATTAGTATTTAACGTAATCTTTTACTATTCCTAAACTGTTTCTATCCACAAGCCTTGCTATTTGTTCTCCGTTTTTTATTCCTAAACTGTTTCTATCCACAAGCCTTGCTATTGGTTTTCCGTTTTTTATGCCTATTTGACTTCCAAAGCCAATTAAGCATTTTGATTTCCTTAAAATTCCCATTAAATACTCTTTATTCTCATGCCTATACAAGACAGTTACCATTCATCCTTTTACCACGCACAACCCAGAGAGAAATGAGAGTTAGAAAGAGGGACAGAGATTTATAGAAAAGGAGAGATTCTGCCGTAGGAGAAGGACACCGGAACACCGCCATTCAACACCGTTTTTCACCGGAATTGCACACTAAGGCAGAAACACATACCTTGCAACCTTAGTTTTATGCAATTTGTAGATATTACGTGAAATATTTTTAATCTGCACGTTCACTATTCATCTTCAACCTTAGATCGTTCAATTAGTAGTTGAATCGTGTTAATTTTATGTTTGGAACTCGCTGATCCGAAACCAAACAAATCACCATTTTGACCCCGTTACTTTGCCGGAATGCGAGGTAGGATTTCATAACTACAACCCATAGATCGAATAATTCGTAATTTAATCGCGTAATATTGTTTTTGTTTTTTCTCCTCTTTTGCTTTTTGTCTCGTTAACTCACTGGTTTTGCAAACTCAACAATTTAACTAGATGTTGGAGCGACAATTAACTAGATGTTGGAGCGACAATTAACTAATAATTACAAATAACAATTTATGATAGATTTAACATAAATATGTAATATTCAAAATTATTCTCAAATTGGTTCCATATTACGCGTAATCATAACAATACATCACAGCCTATATATTCCTGTGTTTCATGTTTTTGCACATCATTCATTTAAAGTTGATTATCTTTCAAACCAGACATCGGAATTGAGCAAGATCGGTGGCGTTGGATTCGTATCGTCCATATCCAGCTAAATTTTTTTACTTTCTAAATTTCTTATGCAAGAACTGTAATAACCTGATTTTTTTAAAATGTTATTCAATAATTCAGGTTAACATAATTATTTTGGCATTGCTTTAATTTTTTCAAATATATGACTATTTAGATTTTTTTTTACATAATTAACTGCTAGTACAATTACTTAATTAGTATTTAACGTAATCTTTTACTATTCCTAAACTGTTTCTATCCACAAGCCTTGCTATTTGTTCTCCGTTTTTTATTCCTAAACTGTTTCTATCCACAAGCCTTGCTATTGGTTTTCCGTTTTTTATGCCTATTTGACTTCCAAAGCCAATTAAGCATTTTGATTTCCTTAAAATTCCCATTAAATACTCTTTATTCTCATGCCTATACAAGACAGTTACCATTCATCCTTTTACCACGCACAACCCAGAGAGAAATGAGAGTTAGAAAGAGGGACAGAGATTTATAGAAAAGGAGAGATTCTGCCGTAGGAGAAGGACACCGGAACACCGCCATTCAACACCGTTTTTCACCGGAATTGCACACTAAGGCAGAAACACATACCTTGCAACCTTAGTTTTATGCAATTTGTAGATATTACGTGAAATATTTTTAATCTGCACGTTCACTATTCATCTTCAACCTTAGATCGTTCAATTAGTAGTTGAATCGTGTTAATTTTATGTTTGGAACTCGCTGATCCG
The DNA here is from genome assembly GCA_019985065.2 of Arctostaphylos glauca. Lineage (NCBI taxonomy): Eukaryota > Viridiplantae > Streptophyta > Magnoliopsida > Ericales > Ericaceae > Arctostaphylos > Arctostaphylos glauca. The sequence goes on along the minus strand of JAHSPW020000010.1, from coordinate 28,968,543 downwards.
AAACCAAACAAATCACCATTTTGACCCCGTTACTTTGCCGGAATGCGAGGTAGGATTTCATAACTACAACCCATAGATCGAATAATTCGTAATTTAATCGCGTAATATTGTTTTTGTTTTTTCTCCTCTTTTGCTTTTTGTCTCGTTAACTCACTGGTTTTGCAAACTCAACAATTTAACTAGATGTTGGAGCGACAATTAACTAGATGTTGGAGCGACAATTAACTAATAATTACAAATAACAATTTATGATAGATTTAACATAAATATGTAATATTCAAAATTATTCTCAAATTGGTTCCATATTACGCGTAATCATAACAATACATCACAGCCTATATATTCCTGTGTTTCATGTTTTTGCACATCATTCATTTAAAGTTGATTATCTTTCAAACCAGACATCGGAATTGAGCAAGATCGGTGGCGTTGGATTCGTATCGTCCATATCCAGCTAAATTTTTTTACTTTCTAAATTTCTTATGCAAGAACTGTAATAACCTGATTTTTTTAAAATGTTATTCAACAATTCAGGTTAACATAATTATTTTGGCATTGCTTTAATTTTTTCAAATATATGACTATTTAGATTTTTTTTATATAATTAACTGCTAGTACAATTACTTAATTAGTATTTAACGTAATCTTTTACTATTCCTAAACTGTTTCTATCCACAAGCCTTGCTATTTGTTCTCCGTTTTTTATTCCTAAACTGTTTCTATCCACAAGCCTTGCTATTGGTTTTCCGTTTTTTATGCCTATTTGACTTCCAAAGCCAATTAAGCATTTTGATTTCCTTAAAATTCCCATTAAATACTCTTTATTCTCATGCCTATACAAGACAGTTACCATTCATCCTTTTACCACGCACAAACCAGAGAGAAATGAGAGTTAGAAAGAGGGACAGAGATTTCTAGAAAAGGAGAGATTCTGCCGTAGGAGAAGGACACCGGAACACCGCCATTCAACACCGTTTTTCACCGGAATTGCACACTAAGGTAGAAACACATACCTTGCAACCTTAGTTTTATGCAATTTGTAGATATTACGTGAAATATTTTTAATCTGCACGTTCACTATTCATCTTCAACCTTAGATCGTTCAATTAGTAGTTGAATCGTGTTAATTTTATGTTTGGAACTCGCTGATCCGAAACCAAACAAATCACCATTTTGACCCCGTTACTTTGCCGGAATGCGAGGTAGGATTTCATAACTACAACCCATAGATCGAATAATTCGTAATTTAATCGCGTAATATTGTTTTTGTTTTTTCTCCTCTTTTGCTTTTTGTCTCGTTAACTCACTGGTTTTGCAAACTCAACAATTTAACTAGATGTTGGAGCGACAATTAACTAGATGTTGGAGCGACAATTAACTAATAATTACAAATAACAATTTATGATAGATTTAACATAAATATGTAATATTCAAAATTATTCTCAAATTGGTTCCATATTACGCGTAATCATAACAATACATCACAGCCTATATATTCCTGTGTTTCATGTTTTTGCACATCATTCATTTAAAGTTGATTATCTTTCAAACCAGACATCGGAATTGAGCAAGATCGGTGGCGTTGGATTCGTATCGTCCATATCCAGCTAAATTTTTTTACTTTCTAAATTTCTTATGCAAGAACTGTAATAACCTGATTTTTTTAAAATGTTATTCAATAATTCAGGTTAACATAATTATTTTGGCATTGCTTTAATTTTTTCAAATATATGACTATTTAGATTTTTTTTTACATAATTAACTGCTAGTACAATTACTTAATTAGTATTTAACGTAATCTTTTACTATTCCTAAACTGTTTCTATCCACAAGCCTTGCTATTTGTTCTCCGTTTTTTATTCCTAAACTGTTTCTATCCACAAGCCTTGCTATTGGTTTTCCGTTTTTTATGCCTATTTGACTTCCAAAGCCAATTAAGCATTTTGATTTCCTTAAAATTCCCATTAAATACTCTTTATTCTCATGCCTATACAAGACAGTTACCATTCATCCTTTTACCACGCACAACCCAGAGAGAAATGAGAGTTAGAAAGAGGGACAGAGATTTCTAGAAAAGGAGAGATTCTGCCGTAGGAGAAGGACACCGGAACACCGCCATTCAACACCGTTTTTCACCGGAATTGCACACTAAGGTAGAAACACATACCTTGCAACCTTAGTTTTATGCAATTTGTAGATATTACGTGAAATATATTTAATCTCCACGTTCACTATTCATCTTCAACCTTAGATCGTTCAATTAGTAGTTGAATCGTGTTAATTTTATGTTTGGAACTCGCTGATCCGAAACCAAACAAATCACCATTTTGACCCCGTTACTTTGCCGGAATGCGAGGTAGGATTTCATAACTACAACCCATAGATCGAATAATTCGTAATTTAATCGCGTAATATTGTTTTTGTTTTTTCTCCTCTTTTGCTTTTTGTCTCGTTAACTCACTGGTTTTGCAAACTCAACAATTTAACTAGATGTTGGAGCGACAATTAACTAGATGTTGGAGCGACAATTAACTAATAATTACAAATAACAATTTATGATAGATTTAACATAAATATGTAATATTCAAAATTATTCTCAAATTGGTTCCATAATCATAACAATACATCACAGCCTATATATTCCTGTGTTTCATGTTTTTGCACATCATTCATTTAAAGTTGATTATCTTTCAAACCAGACATCGGAATTGAGCAAGATCGGTGGCGTTGGATTCGTATCGTCCATATCCAGCTAAATTTTTTTTACTTTCTAAATTTCTTATGCAAGAACTGTAATAACCTGATTTTTTTAAAATGTTATTCAACAATTCAGGTTAACATAATTATTTTGGCATTGCTTTAATTTTTTCAAATATATGACTATTTAGATTTTTTTTATATAATTAACTGCTAGTACAATTACTTAATTAGTATTTAACGTAATCTTTTACTATTCCTAAACTGTTTCTATCCACAAGCCTTGCTATTTGTTCTCCGTTTTTTATTCCTAAACTGTTTCTATCCACAAGCCTTGCTATTGGTTTTCCGTTTTTTATGCCTATTTGACTTCCAAAGCCAATTAAGCATTTTGATTTCCTTAAAATTCCCATTAAATACTCTTTATTCTCATGCCTATACAAGACAGTTACCATTCATCCTTTTACCACGCACAAACCAGAGAGAAATGAGAGTTAGAAAGAGGGACAGAGATTTCTAGAAAAGGAGAGATTCTGCCGTAGGAGAAGGACACCGGAACACCGCCATTCAACACCGTTTTTCACCGGAATTGCACACTAAGGTAGAAACACATACCTTGCAACCTTAGTTTTATGCAATTTGTAGATATTACGTGAAATATTTTTAATCTGCACGTTCACTATTCATCTTCAACCTTAGATCGTTCAATTAGTAGTTGAATCGTGTTAATTTTATGTTTGGAACTCGCTGATCCGAAACCAAACAAATCACCATTTTGACCCCGTTACTTTGCCGGAATGCGAGGTAGGATTTCATAACTACAACCCATAGATCGAATAATTCGTAATTTAATCGCGTAATATTGTTTTTGTTTTTTCTCCTCTTTTGCTTTTTGTCTCGTTAACTCACTGGTTTTGCAAACTCAACAATTTAACTAGATGTTGGAGCGACAATTAACTAGATGTTGGAGCGACAATTAACTAATAATTACAAATAACAATTTATGATAGATTTAACATAAATATGTAATATTCAAAATTATTCTCAAATTGGTTCCATAATCATAACAATACATCACAGCCTATATATTCCTGTGTTTCATGTTTTTGCACATCATTCATTTAAAGTTGATTATCTTTCAAACCAGACATCGGAATTGAGCAAGATCGGTGGCGTTGGATTCGTATCGTCCATATCCAGCTAAATTTTTTTTACTTTCTAAATTTCTTATGCAAGAACTGTAATAACCTGATTTTTTTAAAATGTTATTCAACAATTCAGGTTAACATAATTATTTTGGCATTGCTTTAATTTTTTCAAATATATGACTATTTAGATTTTTTTTATATAATTAACTGCTAGTACAATTACTTAATTAGTATTTAACGTAATCTTTTACTATTCCTAAACTGTTTCTATCCACAAGCCTTGCTATTTGTTCTCCGTTTTTTATTCCTAAACTGTTTCTATCCACAAGCCTTGCTATTGGTTTTCCGTTTTTTATGCCTATTTGACTTCCAAAGCCAATTAAGCATTTTGATTTCCTTAAAATTCCCATTAAATACTCTTTATTCTCATGCCTATACAAGACAGTTACCATTCATCCTTTTACCACGCACAAACCAGAGAGAAATGAGAGTTAGAAAGAGGGACAGAGATTTCTAGAAAAGGAGAGATTCTGCCGTAGGAGAAGGACACCGGAACACCGCCATTCAACACCGTTTTTCACCGGAATTGCACACTAAGGTAGAAACACATACCTTGCAACCTTAGTTTTATGCAATTTGTAGATATTACGTGAAATATTTTTAATCTGCACGTTCACTATTCATCTTCAACCTTAGATCGTTCAATTAGTAGTTGAATCGTGTTAATTTTATGTTTGGAACTCGCTGATCCGAAACCAAACAAATCACCATTTTGACCCCGTTACTTTGCCGGAATGCGAGGTAGGATTTCATAACTACAACCCATAGATCGAATAATTCGTAATTTAATCGCGTAATATTGTTTTTGTTTTTTCTCCTCTTTTGCTTTTTGTCTCGTTAACTCACTGGTTTTGCAAACTCAACAATTTAACTAGATGTTGGAGCGACAATTAACTAGATGTTGGAGCGACAATTAACTAATAATTACAAATAACAATTTATGATAGATTTAACATAAATATGTAATATTCAAAATTATTCTCAAATTGGTTCCATATTACGCGTAATCATAACAATACATCACAGCCTATATATTCCTGTGTTTCATGTTTTTGCACATCATTCATTTAAAGTTGATTATCTTTCAAACCAGACATCGGAATTGAGCAAGATCGGTGGCGTTGGATTCGTATCGTCCATATCCAGCTAAATTTTTTTACTTTCTAAATTTCTTATGCAAGAACTGTAATAACCTGATTTTTTTAAAATGTTATTCAATAATTCAGGTTAACATAATTATTTTGGCATTGCTTTAATTTTTTCAAATATATGACTATTTAGATTTTTTTTATATAATTAACTGCTAGTACAATTACTTAATTAGTATTTAACGTAATCTTTTACTATTCCTAAACTGTTTCTATCCACAAGCCTTGCTATTGGTTTTCCGTTTTTTATGCCTATTTGACTTCCAAAGCCAATTAAGCATTTTGATTTCCTTAAAATTCCCATTAAATACTCTTTATTCTCATGCCTATACAAGACAGTTACCATTCATCCTTTTACCACGCACAAACCAGAGAGAAATGAGAGTTAGAAAGAGGGACACAGATTTCTAGAAAAGGAGATATTCTGCCGTAGGAGAAGGACACCGGAACACCGCCATTCAACACCGTTTTTCACCGGAATTGCACACTAAGGTAGAAACACATACCTTGCAACCTTAGTTTTATGCAATTTGTAGATATTACGTGAAATATATTTAATCTCCACGTTCACTATTCATCTTCAACCTTAGATCGTTCAATTAGTAGTTGAATCGTGTTAATTTTATGTTTGGAACTCGCTGATCCGAAACCAAACAAATCACCATTTTGACCCCGTTACTTTGCCGGAATGCGAGGTAGGATTTCATAACTACAACCCATAGATCGAATAATTCGTAATTTAATCGCGTAATATTGTTTTTGTTTTTTCTCCTCTTTTGCTTTTTGTCTCGTTAACTCACTGGTTTTGCAAACTCAACAATTTAACTAGATGTTGGAGCGACAATTAACTAGATGTTGGAGCGACAATTAACTAATAATTACAAATAACAATTTATGATAGATTTAACATAAATATGTAATATTCAAAATTATTCTCAAATTGGTTCCATAATCATAACAATACATCACAGCCTATATATTCCTGTGTTTCATGTTTTTGCACATCATTCATTTAAAGTTGATTATCTTTCAAACCAGACATCGGAATTGAGCAAGATCGGTGGCGTTGGATTCGTATCGTCCATATCCAGCTAAATTTTTTTTACTTTCTAAATTTCTTATGCAAGAACTGTAATAACCTGATTTTTTTAAAATGTTATTCAACAATTCAGGTTAACATAATTATTTTGGCATTGCTTTAATTTTTTCAAATATATGACTATTTAGATTTTTTTTATATAATTAACTGCTAGTACAATTACTTAATTAGTATTTAACGTAATCTTTTACTATTCCTAAACTGTTTCTATCCACAAGCCTTGCTATTTGTTCTCCGTTTTTTATTCCTAAACTGTTTCTATCCACAAGCCTTGCTATTGGTTTTCCGTTTTTTATGCCTATTTGACTTCCAAAGCCAATTAAGCATTTTGATTTCCTTAAAATTCCCATTAAATACTCTTTATTCTCATGCCTATACAAGACAGTTACCATTCATCCTTTTACCACGCACAAACCAGAGAGAAATGAGAGTTAGAAAGAGGGACAGAGATTTCTAGAAAAGGAGAGATTCTGCCGTAGGAGAAGGACACCGGAACACCGCCATTCAACACCGTTTTTCACCGGAATTGCACACTAAGGTAGAAACACATACCTTGCAACCTTAGTTTTATGCAATTTGTAGATATTACGTGAAATATTTTTAATCTGCACGTTCACTATTCATCTTCAACCTTAGATCGTTCAATTAGTAGTTGAATCGTGTTAATTTTATGTTTGGAACTCGCTGATCCGAAACCAAACAAATCACCATTTTGACCCCGTTACTTTGCCGGAATGCGAGGTAGGATTTCATAACTACAACCCATAGATCGAATAATTCGTAATTTAATCGCGTAATATTGTTTTTGTTTTTTCTCCTCTTTTGCTTTTTGTCTCGTTAACTCACTGGTTTTGCAAACTCAACAATTTAACTAGATGTTGGAGCGACAATTAACTAGATGTTGGAGCGACAATTAACTAATAATTACAAATAACAATTTATGATAGATTTAACATAAATATGTAATATTCAAAATTATTCTCAAATTGGTTCCATATTACGCGTAATCATAACAATATATCACAGCCTATATATTCCTGTGTTTCATGTTTTTGCACATCATTCATTTAAAGTTGATTATCTTTCAAACCAGACATCGGAATTGAGCAAGATCGGTGGCGTTGGATTCGTATCGTCCATATCCAGCTAAATTTTTTTACTTTCTAAATTTCTTATGCAAGAACTGTAATAACCTGATTTTTTTAAAATGTTATTCAATAATTCAGGTTAACATAATTATTTTGGCATTGCTTTAATTTTTTCAAATATATGACTATTTAGATTTTTTTTATATAATTAACTGCTAGTACAATTACTTAATTAGTATTTAACGTAATCTTTTACTATTCCTAAACTGTTTCTATCCACAAGCCTTGCTATTGGTTTTCCGTTTTTTATGCCTATTTGACTTCCAAAGCCAATTAAGCATTTTGATTTCCTTAAAATTCCCATTAAATACTCTTTATTCTCATGCCTATACAAGACAGTTACCATTCATCCTTTTACCACGCACAAACCAGAGAGAAATGAGAGTTAGAAAGAGGGACAGAGATTTCTAGAAAAGGAGAGATTCTGCCGTAGGAGAAGGACACCGGAACACCGCCATTCAACACCGTTTTTCACCGGAATTGCACACTAAGGTAGAAACACATACCTTGCAACCTTAGTTTTATGCAATTTGTAGATATTACGTGAAATATATTTAATCTCCACGTTCACTATTCATCTTCAACCTTAGATCGTTCAATTAGTAGTTGAATCGTGTTAATTTTATGTTTGGAACTCGCTGATCCGAAACCAAACAAATCACCATTTTGACCCCGTTACTTTGCCGGAATGCGAGGTAGGATTTCATAACTACAACCCATAGATCGAATAATTCGTAATTTAATCGCGTAATATTGTTTTTGTTTTTTCTCCTCTTTTGCTTTTTGTCTCGTTAACTCACTGGTTTTGCAAACTCAACAATTTAACTAGATGTTGGAGCGACAATTAACTAGATGTTGGAGCGACAATTAACTAATAATTACAAATAACAATTTATGATAGATTTAACATAAATATGTAATATTCAAAATTATTCTCAAATTGGTTCCATAATCATAACAATACATCACAGCCTATATATTCCTGTGTTTCATGTTTTTGCACATCATTCATTTAAAGTTGATTATCTTTCAAACCAGACATCGGAATTGAGCAAGATCGGTGGCGTTGGATTCGTATCGTCCATATCCAGCTAAATTTTTTTTACTTTCTAAATTTCTTATGCAAGAACTGTAATAACCTGATTTTTTTAAAATGTTATTCAACAATTCAGGTTAACATAATTATTTTGGCATTGCTTTAATTTTTTCAAATATATGACTATTTAGATTTTTTTTATATAATTAACTGCTAGTACAATTACTTAATTAGTATTTAACGTAATCTTTTACTATTCCTAAACTGTTTCTATCCACAAGCCTTGCTATTTGTTCTCCGTTTTTTATTCCTAAACTGTTTCTATCCACAAGCCTTGCTATTGGTTTTCCGTTTTTTATGCCTATTTGACTTCCAAAGCCAATTAAGCATTTTGATTTCCTTAAAATTCCCATTAAATACTCTTTATTCTCATGCCTATACAAGACAGTTACCATTCATCCTTTTACCACGCACAAACCAGAGAGAAATGAGAGTTAGAAAGAGGGACAGAGATTTCTAGAAAAGGAGAGATTCTGCCGTAGGAGAAGGACACCGGAACACCGCCATTCAACACCGTTTTTCACCGGAATTGCACACTAAGGTAGAAACACATACCTTGCAACCTTAGTTTTATGCAATTTGTAGATATTACGTGAAATATTTTTAATCTGCACGTTCACTATTCATCTTCAACCTTAGATCGTTCAATTAGTAGTTGAATCGTGTTAATTTTATGTTTGGAACTCGCTGATCCGAAACCAAACAAATCACCATTTTGACCCCGTTACTTTGCCGGAATGCGAGGTAGGATTTCATAACTACAACCCATAGATCGAATAATTCGTAATTTAATCGCGTAATATTGTTTTTGTTTTTTCTCCTCTTTTGCTTTTTGTCTCGTTAACTCACTGGTTTTGCAAACTCAACAATTTAACTAGATGTTGGAGCGACAATTAACTAGATGTTGGAGCGACAATTAACTAATAATTACAAATAACAATTTATGATAGATTTAACATAAATATGTAATATTCAAAATTATTCTCAAATTGGTTCCATAATCATAACAATACATCACAGCCTATATATTCCTGTGTTTCATGTTTTTGCACATCATTCATTTAAAGTTGATTATCTTTCAAACCAGACATCGGAATTGAGCAAGATCGGTGGCGTTGGATTCGTATCGTCCATATCCAGCTAAATTTTTTTACTTTCTAAATTTCTTATGCAAGAACTGTAATAACCTGATTTTTTTAAAATGTTATTCAATAATTCAGGTTAACATAATTATTTTGGCATTGCTTTAATTTTTTCAAATATATGACTATTTAGATTTTTTTTATATAATTAACTGCTAGTACAATTACTTAATTAGTATTTAACGTAATCTTTTACTATTCCTAAACTGTTTCTATCCACAAGCCTTGCTATTTGTTCTCCGTTTTTTATTCCTAAACTGTTTCTATCCACAAGCCTTGCTATTGGTTTTCCGTTTTTTATGCCTATTTGACTTCCAAAGCCAATTAAGCATTTTGATTTCCTTAAAATTCCCATTAAATACTCTTTATTCTCATGCCTATACAAGACAGTTACCATTCATCCTTTTACCACGCACAAACCAGAGAGAAATGAGAGTTAGAAAGAGGGACAGAGATTTCTAGAAAAGGAGAGATTCTGCCGTAGGAGAAGGACACCGGAACACCGCCATTCAACACCGTTTTTCACCGGAATTGCACACTAAGGTAGAAACACATACCTTGCAACCTTAGTTTTATGCAATTTGTAGATATTACGTGAAATATTTTTAATCTGCACGTTCACTATTCATCTTCAACCTTAGATCGTTCAATTAGTAGTTGAATCGTGTTAATTTTATGTTTGGAACTCGCTGATCCGAAACCAAACAAATCACCATTTTGACCCCGTTACTTTGCCGGAATGCGAGGTAGGATTTCATAACTACAACCCATAGATCGAATAATTCGTAATTTAATCGCGTAATATTGTTTTTGTTTTTTCTCCTCTTTTGCTTTTTGTCTCGTTAACTCACTGGTTTTGCAAACTCAACAATTTAACTAGATGTTGGAGCGACAATTAACTAGATGTTGGAGCGACAATTAACTAATAATTACAAATAACAATTTATGATAGATTTAACATAAATATGTAATATTCAAAATTATTCTCAAATTGGTTCCATATTACGCGTAATCATAACAATACATCACAGCCTATATATTCCTGTGTTTCATGTTTTTGCACATCATTCATTTAAAGTTGATTATCTTTCAAACCAGACATCGGAATTGAGCAAGATCGGTGGCGTTGGATTCGTATCGTCCATATCCAGCTAAATTTTTTTACTTTCTAAATTTCTTATGCAAGAACTGTAATAACCTGATTTTTTTAAAATGTTATTCAATAATTCAGGTTAACATAATTATTTTGGCATTGCTTTAATTTTTTCAAATATATGACTATTTAGATTTTTTTTATATAATTAACTGCTAGTACAATTACTTAATTAGTATTTAACGTAATCTTTTACTATTCCTAAACTGTTTCTATCCACAAGCCTTGCTATTTGTTCTCCGTTTTTTATTCCTAAACTGTTTCTATCCACAAGCCTTGCTATTGGTTTTCCGTTTTTTATGCCTATTTGACTTCCAAAGCCAATTAAGCATTTTGATTTCCTTAAAATTCCCATTAAATACTCTTTATTCTCATGCCTATACAAGACAGTTACCATTCATCCTTTTACCACGCACAAACCAGAGAGAAATGAGAGTTAGAAAGAGGGACAGAGATTTCTAGAAAAGGAGAGATTCTGCCGTAGGAGAAGGACACCGGAACACCGCCATTCAACACCGTTTTTCACCGGAATTGCACACTAAGGTAGAAACACATACCTTGCAACCTTAGTTTTATGCAATTTGTAGATATTACGTGAAATATTTTTAATCTGCACGTTCACTATTCATCTTCAACCTTAGATCGTTCAATTAGTAGTTGAATCGTGTTAATTTTATGTTTGGAACTCGCTGATCCGAAACCAAACAAATCACCATTTTGACCCCGTTACTTTGCCGGAATGCGAGGTAGGATTTCATAACTACAACCCATAGATCGAATAATTCGTAATTTAATCGCGTAATATTGTTTTTGTTTTTTCTCCTCTTTTGCTTTTTGTCTCGTTAACTCACTGGTTTTGCAAACTCAACAATTTAACTAGATGTTGGAGCGACAATTAACTAGATGTTGGAGCGACAATTAACTAATAATTACAAATAACAATTTATGATAGATTTAACATAAATATGTAATATTCAAAATTATTCTCAAATTGGTTCCATAATCATAACAATACATCACAGCCTATATATTCCTGTGTTTCATGTTTTTGCACATCATTCATTTAAAGTTGATTATCTTTCAAACCAGACATCGGAATTGAGCAAGATCGGTGGCGTTGGATTCGTATCGTCCATATCCAGCTAAATTTTTTTTACTTTCTAAATTTCTTATGCAAGAACTGTAATAACCTGATTTTTTTAAAATGTTATTCAACAATTCAGGTTAACATAATTATTTTGGCATTGCTTTAATTTTTTCAAATATATGACTATTTAGATTTTTTTTATATAATTAACTGCTAGTACAATTACTTAATTAGTATTTAACGTAATCTTTTACTATTCCTAAACTGTTTCTATCCACAAGCCTTGCTATTTGTTCTCCGTTTTTTATTCCTAAACTGTTTCTATCCACAAGCCTTGCTATTGGTTTTCCGTTTTTTATGCCTATTTGACTTCCAAAGCCAATTAAGCATTTTGATTTCCTTAAAATTCCCATTAAATACTCTTTATTCTCATGCCTATACAAGACAGTTACCATTCATCCTTTTACCACGCACAAACCAGAGAGAAATGAGAGTTAGAAAGAGGGACAGAGATTTCTAGAAAAGGAGAGATTCTGCCGTAGGAGAAGGACACCGGAACACCGCCATTCAACACCGTTTTTCACCGGAATTGCACACTAAGGTAGAAACACATACCTTGCAACCTTAGTTTTATGCAATTTGTAGATATTACGTGAAATATTTTTAATCTGCACGTTCACTATTCATCTTCAACCTTAGATCGTTCAATTAGTAGTTGAATCGTGTTAATTTTATGTTTGGAACTCGCTGATCCGAAACCAAACAAATCACCATTTTGACCCCGTTACTTTGCCGGAATGCGAGGTAGGATTTCATAACTACAACCCATAGATCGAATAATTCGTAATTTAATCGCGTAATATTGTTTTTGTTTTTTCTCCTCTTTTGCTTTTTGTCTCGTTAACTCACTGGTTTTGCAAACTCAACAATTTAACTAGATGTTGGAGCGACAATTAACTAGATGTTGGAGCGACAATTAACTAATAATTACAAATAACAATTTACGATAGATTTAACATAAATATGTAATATTCAAAATTATTCTCAAATTGGTTCCATATTACGCGTAATCATAACAATACATCACAGCCTATATATTCCTGTGTTTCATGTTTTTGCACATCATTCATTTAAAGTTGATTATCTTTCAAACCAGACATCGGAATTGAGCAAGATCGGTGGCGTTGGATTCGTATCGTCCATATCCAGCTAAATTTTTTTACTTTCTAAATTTCTTATGCAAGAACTGTAATAACCTGATTTTTTTAAAATGTTATTCAATAATTCAGGTTAACATAATTATTTTGGCATTGCTTTAATTTTTTCAAATATATGACTATTTAGATTTTTTTTATATAATTAACTGCTAGTACAATTACTTAATTAGTATTTAACATAATCTTTTACTATTCCTAAACTGTTTCTATCCACAAGCCTTGCTATTTGTTCTCCGTTTTTTATTCCTAAACTGTTTCTATCCACAAGCCTTGCTATTGGTTTTCCGTTTTTTATGCCTATTTGACTTCCAAAGCCAATTAAGCATTTTGATTTCCTTAAAATTCCCATTAAATACTCTTTATTCTCATGCCTATACAAGACAGTTACCATTCATCCTTTTACCACGCACAAACCAGAGAGAAATGAGAGTTAGAAAGAGGGACAGAGATTTCTAGAAAAGGAGAGATTCTGCCGTAGGAGAAGGACACCGGAACACCGCCATTCAACACCGTTTTTCACCGGAATTGCACACTAAGGTAGAAACACATACCTTGCAACCTTAGTTTTATGCAATTTGTAGATATTACGTGAAATATTTTTAATCTGCACGTTCACTATTCATCTTCAACCTTAGATCGTTCAATTAGTAGTTGAATCGTGTTAATTTTATGTTTGGAACTCGCTGATCCGAAACCAAACAAATCACCATTTTGACCCCGTTACTTTGCCGGAATGCGAGGTAGGATTTCATAACTACAACCCATAGATCGAATAATTCGTAATTTAATCGCGTAATATTGTTTTTGTTTTTTCTCCTCTTTTGCTTTTTGTCTCGTTAACTCACTGGTTTTGCAAACTCAACAATTTAACTAGATGTTGGAGCGACAATTAACTAGATGTTGGAGCGACAATTAACTAATAATTACAAATAACAATTTATGATAGATTTAACATAAATATGTAATATTCAAAATTATTCTCAAATTGGTTCCATATTACGCGTAATCATAACAATACATCACAGCCTATATATTCCTGTGTTTCATGTTTTTGCACATCATTCATTTAAAGTTGATTATCTTTCAAACCAGACATCGGAATTGAGCAAGATCGGTGGCGTTGGATTCGTATCGTCCATATCCAGCTAAATTTTTTTACTTTCTAAATTTCTTATGCAAGAACTGTAATAACCTGATTTTTTTAAAATGTTATTCAATAATTCAGGTTAACATAATTATTTTGGCATTGCTTTAATTTTTTCAAATATATGACTATTTAGATTTTTTTTATATAATTAACTGCTAGTACAATTACTTAATTAGTATTTAACGTAATCTTTTACTATTCCTAAACTGTTTCTATCCACAAGCCTTGCTATTTGTTCTCCGTTTTTTATTCCTAAACTGTTTCTATCCACAAGCCTTGCTATTGGTTTTCCATTTTTTATGCCTATTTGACTTCCAAAGCCAATTAAGCATTTTGATTTCCTTAAAATTCCCATTAAATACTCTTTATTCTCATGCCTATACAAGACAGTTACCATTCATCCTTTTACCACGCACAAACCAGAGAGAAATGAGAGTTAGAAAGAGGGACAGAGATTTCTAGAAAAGGAGAGATTCTGCCGTAGGAGAAGGACACCGGAACACCGCCATTCAACACCGTTTTTCACCGGAATTGCACACTAAGGTAGAAACACATACCTTGCAACCTTAGTTTTATGCAATTTGTAGATATTACGTGAAATATTTTTAATCTGCACGTTCACTATTCATCTTCAACCTTAGATCGTTCAATTAGTAGTTGAATCGTGTTAATTTTATGTTTGGAACTCGCTGATCCGAAACCAAACAAATCACCATTTTGACCCCGTTACTTTGCCGGAATGCGAGGTAGGATTTCATAACTACAACCCATAGATCGAATAATTCGTAATTTAATCGCGTAATATTGTTTTTGTTTTTTCTCCTCTTTTGCTTTTTGTCTCGTTAACTCACTGGTTTTGCAAACTCAACAATTTAACTAGATGTTGGAGCGACAATTAACTAGATGTTGGAGCGACAATTAACTAATAATTACAAATAACAATTTATGATAGATTTAACATAAATATGTAATATTCAAAATTATTCTCAAATTGGTTCCATATTACGCGTAATCATAACAATACATCACAGCCTATATATTCCTGTGTTTCATGTTTTTGCACATCATTCATTTAAAGTTGATTATCTTTCAAACCAGACATCGGAATTGAGCAAGATCGGTGGCGTTGGATTCGTATCGTCCATATCCAGCTAAATTTTTTTACTTTCTAAATTTCTTATGCAAGAACTGTAATAACCTGATTTTTTTAAAATGTTATTCAATAATTCAGGTTAACATAATTATTTTGGCATTGCTTTAATTTTTTCAAATATATGACTATTTAGATTTTTTTTATATAATTAACTGCTAGTACAATTACTTAATTAGTATTTAACGTAATCTTTTACTATTCCTAAACTGTTTCTATCCACAAGCCTTGCTATTTGTTCTCCGTTTTTTATTCCTAAACTGTTTCTATCCACAAGCCTTGCTATTGGTTTTCCGTTTTTTATGCCTATTTGACTTCCAAAGCCAATTAAGCATTTTGATTTCCTTAAAATTCCCATTAAATACTCTTTATTCTCATGCCTATACAAGACAGTTACCATTCATCCTTTTACCACGCACAAACCAGAGAGAAATGAGAGTTAGAAAGAGGGACAGAGATTTCTAGAAAAGGAGAGATTCTGCCGTAGGAGAAGGACACCGGAACACCGCCATTCAACACCGTTTTTCACCGGAATTGCACACTAAGGTAGAAACACATACCTTGCAACCTTAGTTTTATGCAATTTGTAGATATTACGTGAAATATTTTTAATCTGCACGTTCACTATTCATCTTCAACCTTAGATCGTTCAATTAGTAGTTGAATCGTGTTAATTTTATGTTTGGAACTCGCTGATCCGAAACCAAACAAATCACCATTTTGACCCCGTTACTTTGCCGGAATGCGAGGTAGGATTTCATAACTACAACCCATAGATCGAATAATTCGTAATTTAATCGCGTAATATTGTTTTTGTTTTTTCTCCTCTTTTGCTTTTTGTCTCGTTAACTCACTGGTTTTGCAAACTCAACAATTTAACTAGATGTTGGAGCGACAATTAACTAGATGTTGGAGCGACAATTAACTAATAATTACAAATAACAATTTATGATAGATTTAACATAAATATGTAATATTCAAAATTATTCTCAAATTGGTTCCATATTACGCGTAATCATAACAATACATCACAGCCTATATATTCCTGTGTTTCATGTTTTTGCACATCATTCATTTAAAGTTGATTATCTTTCAAACCAGACATCGGAATTGAGCAAGATCGGTGGCGTTGGATTCGTATCGTCCATATCCAGCTAAATTTTTTTACTTTCTAAATTTCTTATGCAAGAACTGTAATAACCTGATTTTTTTAAAATGTTATTCAATAATTCAGGTTAACATAATTATTTTGGCATTGCTTTAATTTTTTCAAATATATGACTATTTAGATTTTTTTTATATAATTAACTGCTAGTACAATTACTTAATTAGTATTTAACGTAATCTTTTACTATTCCTAAACTGTTTCTATCCACAAGCCTTGCTATTTGTTCTCCGTTTTTTATTCCTAAACTGTTTCTATCCACAAGCCTTGCTATTGGTTTTCCGTTTTTTATGCCTATTTGACTTCCAAAGCCAATTAAGCATTTTGATTTCCTTAAAATTCCCATTAAATACTCTTTATTCTCATGCCTATACAAGACAGTTACCATTCATCCTTTTACCACGCACAAACCAGAGAGAAATGAGAGTTAGAAAGAGGGACAGAGATTTCTAGAAAAGGAGAGATTCTGCCGTAGGAGAAGGACACCGGAACACCGCCATTCAACACCGTTTTTCACCGGAATTGCACACTAAGGTAGAAACACATACCTTGCAACCTTAGTTTTATGCAATTTGTAGATATTACGTGAAATATTTTTAATCTGCACGTTCACTATTCATCTTCAACCTTAGATCGTTCAATTAGTAGTTGAATCGTGTTAATTTTATGTTTGGAACTCGCTGATCCGAAACCAAACAAATCACCATTTTGACCCCGTTACTTTGCCGGAATGCGAGGTAGGATTTCATAACTACAACCCATAGATCGAATAATTCGTAATTTAATCGCGTAATATTGTTTTTGTTTTTTCTCCTCTTTTGCTTTTTGTCTCGTTAACTCACTGGTTTTGCAAACTCAACAATTTAACTAGATGTTGGAGCGACAATTAACTAGATGTTGGAGCGACAATTAACTAATAATTACAAATAACAATTTATGATAGATTTAACATAAATATGTAATATTCAAAATTATTCTCAAATTGGTTCCATATTACGCGTAATCATAACAATACATCACAGCCTATATATTCCTGTGTTTCATGTTTTTGCACATCATTCATTTAAAGTTGATTATCTTTCAAACCAGACATCGGAATTGAGCAAGATCGGTGGCGTTGGATTCGTATCGTCCATATCCAGCTAAATTTTTTTACTTTCTAAATTTCTTATGCAAGAACTGTAATAACCTGATTTTTTTAAAATGTTATTCAATAATTCAGGTTAACATAATTATTTTGGCATTGCTTTAATTTTTTCAAATATATGACTATTTAGATTTTTTTTATATAATTAACTGCTAGTACAATTACTTAATTAGTATTTAACGTAATCTTTTACTATTCCTAAACTGTTTCTATCCACAAGCCTTGCTATTTGTTCTCCGTTTTTTATTCCTAAACTGTTTCTATCCACAAGCCTTGCTATTGGTTTTCCGTTTTTTATGCCTATTTGACTTCCAAAGCCAATTAAGCATTTTGATTTCCTTAAAATTCCCATTAAATACTCTTTATTCTCATGCCTATACAAGACAGTTACCATTCATCCTTTTACCACGCACAAACCAGAGAGAAATGAGAGTTAGAAAGAGGGACAGAGATTTCTAGAAAAGGAGAGATTCTGCCGTAGGAGAAGGACACCGGAACACCGCCATTCAACACCGTTTTTCACCGGAATTGCACACTAAGGTAGAAACACATACCTTGCAACCTTAGTTTTATGCAATTTGTAGATATTACGTGAAATATTTTTAATCTGCACGTTCACTATTCATCTTCAACCTTAGATCGTTCAATTAGTAGTTGAATCGTGTTAATTTTATGTTTGGAACTCGCTGATCCGAAACCAAACAAATCACCATTTTGACCCCGTTACTTTGCCGGAATGCGAGGTAGGATTTCATAACTACAACCCATAGATCGAATAATTCGTAATTTAATCGCGTAATATTGTTTTTGTTTTTTCTCCTCTTTTGCTTTTTGTCTCGTTAACTCACTGGTTTTGCAAACTCAACAATTTAACTAGATGTTGGAGCGACAATTAACTAGATGTTGGAGCGACAATTAACTAATAATTACAAATAACAATTTATGATAGATTTAACATAAATATGTAATATTCAAAATTATTCTCAAATTGGTTCCATATTACGCGTAATCATAACAATACATCACAGCCTATATATTCCTGTGTTTCATGTTTTTGCACATCATTCATTTAAAGTTGATTATCTTTCAAACCAGACATCGGAATTGAGCAAGATCGGTGGCGTTGGATTCGTATCGTCCATATCCAGCTAAATTTTTTTACTTTCTAAATTTCTTATGCAAGAACTGTAATAACCTGATTTTTTTAAAATGTTATTCAATAATTCAGGTTAACATAATTATTTTGGCATTGCTTTAATTTTTTCAAATATATGACTATTTAGATTTTTTTTATATAATTAACTGCTAGTACAATTACTTAATTAGTATTTAACGTAATCTTTTACTATTCCTAAACTGTTTCTATCCACAAGCCTTGCTATTTGTTCTCCGTTTTTTATTCCTAAACTGTTTCTATCCACAAGCCTTGCTATTGGTTTTCCGTTTTTTATGCCTATTTGACTTCCAAAGCCAATTAAGCATTTTGATTTCCTTAAAATTCCCATTAAATACTCTTTATTCTCATGCCTATACAAGACAGTTACCATTCATCCTTTTACCACGCACAAACCAGAGAGAAATGAGAGTTAGAAAGAGGGACAGAGATTTCTAGAAAAGGAGAGATTCTGCCGTAGGAGAAGGACACCGGAACACCGCCATTCAACACCGTTTTTCACCGGAATTGCACACTAAGGTAGAAACACATACCTTGCAACCTTAGTTTTATGCAATTTGTAGATATTACGTGAAATATTTTTAATCTGCACGTTCACTATTCATCTTCAACCTTAGATCGTTCAATTAGTAGTTGAATCGTGTTAATTTTATGTTTGGAACTCGCTGATCCGAAACCAAACAAATCACCATTTTGACCCCGTTACTTTGCCGGAATGCGAGGTAGGATTTCATAACTACAACCCATAGATCGAATAATTCGTAATTTAATCGCGTAATATTGTTTTTGTTTTTTCTCCTCTTTTGCTTTTTGTCTCGTTAACTCACTGGTTTTGCAAACTCAACAATTTAACTAGATGTTGGAGCGACAATTAACTAGATGTTGGAGCGACAATTAACTAATAATTACAAATAACAATTTACGATAGATTTAACATAAATATGTAATATTCAAAATTATTCTCAAATTGGTTCCATATTACGCGTAATCATAACAATACATCACAGCCTATATATTCCTGTGTTTCATGTTTTTGCACATCATTCATTTAAAGTTGATTATCTTTCAAACCAGACATCGGAATTGAGCAAGATCGGTGGCGTTGGATTCGTATCGTCCATATCCAGCTAAATTTTTTTACTTTCTAAATTTCTTATGCAAGAACTGTAATAACCTGATTTTTTTAAAATGTTATTCAATAATTCAGGTTAACATAATTATTTTGGCATTGCTTTAATTTTTTCAAATATATGACTATTTAGATTTTTTTTTATATAATTAACTGCTAGTACAATTACTTAATTAGTATTTAACGTAATCTTTTACTATTCCTAAACTGTTTCTATCCACAAGCCTTGCTATTTGTTCTCCGTTTTTTATTCCTAAACTGTTTCTATCCACAAGCCTTGCTATTGGTTTTCCGTTTTTTATGCCTATTTGACTTCCAAAGCCAATTAAGCATTTTGATTTCCTTAAAATTCCCATTAAATACTCTTTATTCTCATGCCTATACAAGACAGTTACCATTCATCCTTTTACCACGCACAAACCAGAGAGAAATGAGAGTTAGAAAGAGGGACAGAGATTTCTAGAAAAGGAGAGATTCTGCCGTAGGAGAAGGACACCGGAACACCGCCATTCAACACCGTTTTTCACCGGAATTGCACACTAAGGTAGAAACACATACCTTGCAACCTTAGTTTTATGCAATTTGTAGATATTACGTGAAATATATTTAATCTGCACGTTCACTATTCATCTTCAACCTTAGATCGTTCAATTAGTAGTTGAATCGTGTTAATTTTATGTTTGGAACTCGCTGATCCGAAACCAAACAAATCACCATTTTGACCCCGTTACTTTGCCGGAATGCGAGGTAGGATTTCATAACTACAACCCATAGATCGAATAATTCGTAATTTAATCGCGTAATATTGTTTTTGTTTTTTCTCCTCTTTTGCTTTTTGTCTCGTTAACTCACTGGTTTTGCAAACTCAACAATTTAACTAGATGTTGGAGCGACAATTAACTAATAATTACAAATAACAATTTATGATAGATTTAACATAAATATGTAATATTCAAAATTATTCTCAAATTGGTTCCATATTACGCGTAATCATAACAATACATCACAGCCTATATATTCCTGTGTTTCATGTTTTTGCACATCATTCATTTAAAGTTGATTATCTTTCAAACCAGACATCGGAATTGAGCAAGATCGGTGGCGTTGGATTCGTATCGTCCATATCCAGCTAAATTTTTTTACTTTCTAAATTTCTTATGAAAGAACTGTAATAACCTGATTTTTTAAAATGTTATTCAATAATTCAGGTTAACATAATTATTTTGGCATTGCTTTAATTTTTTCAAATATATGACTATTTAGATTTTTTTTATATAATTAACTGCTAGTACAATTACTTAATTAGTATTTAACGTAATCTTTTACTATTCCTAAACTGTTTCTATCCACAAGCCTTGCTATTGGTTTTCCGTTTTTTATGCCTATTTGACTTCCAAAGCCAATTAAGCATTTTGATTTCCTTAAAATTCCCATTAAATACTCTTTATTCTCATGCCTATACAAGACAGTTACCATTCATCCTTTTACCACGCACAAACCAGAGAGAAATGAGAGTTAGAAAGAGGGACAGAGATTTCTAGAAAAGGAGAGATTCTGCCGTAGGAGAAGGACACCGGAACACCGCCATTCAACACCGTTTTTCACCGGAATTGCACACTAAGGTAGAAACACATACCTTGCAACCTTAGTTTTATGCAATTTGTAGATATTACGTGAAATATTTTTAATCTGCACGTTCACTATTCATCTTCAACCTTAGATCGTTCAATTAGTAGTTGAATCGTGTTAATTTTATGTTTGGAACTCGCTGATCCGAAACCAAACAAATCACCATTTTGACCCCGTTACTTTGCCGGAATGCGAGGTAGGATTTCATAACTACAACCCATAGATCGAATAATTCGTAATTTAATCGCGTAATATTGTTTTTGTTTTTTCTCCTCTTTTGCTTTTTGTCTCGTTAACTCACTGGTTTTGCAAACTCAACAATTTAACTAGATGTTGGAGCGACAATTAACTAATAATTACAAATAACAATTTATGATAGATTTAACATAAATATGTAATATTCAAAATTATTCTCAAATTGGTTCCATATTACGCGTAATCATAACAATACATCACAGCCTATATATTCCTGTGTTTCATGTTTTTGCACATCATTCATTTAAAGTTGATTATCTTTCAAACCAGACATCGGAATTGAGCAAGATCGGTGGCGTTGGATTCGTATCGTCCATATCCAGCTAAATTTTTTTACTTTCTAAATTTCTTATGCAAGAACTGTAATAACCTGATTTTTTTAAAATGTTATTCAATAATTCAGGTTAACATAATTATTTTGGCATTGCTTTAATTTTTTCAAATATATGACTATTTAGATTTTTTTTATATAATTAACTGCTAGTACAATTACTTAATTAGTATTTAACGTAATCTTTTACTATTCCTAAACTGTTTCTATCCACAAGCCTTGCTATTTGTTCTCCGTTTTTTATTCCTAAACTGTTTCTATCCACAAGCCTTGCTATTGGTTTTCCGTTTTTTATGCCTATTTGACTTCCAAAGCCAATTAAGCATTTTGATTTCCTTAAAATTCCCATTAAATACTCTTTATTCTCATGCCTATACAAGACAGTTACCATTCATCCTTTTACCACGCACAAACCAGAGAGAAATGAGAGTTAGAAAGAGGGACAGAGATTTCTAGAAAAGGAGAGATTCTGCCGTAGGAGAAGGACACCGGAACACCGCCATTCAACACCGTTTTTCACCGGAATTGCACACTAAGGTAGAAACACATACCTTGCAACCTTAGTTTTATGCAATTTGTAGATATTACGTGAAATATTTTTAATCTGCACGTTCACTATTCATCTTCAACCTTAGATCGTTCAATTAGTAGTTGAATCGTGTTAATTTTATGTTTGGAACTCGCTGATCCGAAACCAAACAAATCACCATTTTGACCCCGTTACTTTGCCGGAATGCGAGGTAGGATTTCATAACTACAACCCATAGATCGAATAATTCGTAATTTAATCGCGTAATATTGTTTTTGTTTTTTCTCCTCTTTTGCTTTTTGTCTCGTTAACTCACTGGTTTTGCAAACTCAACAATTTAACTAGATGTTGGAGCGACAATTAACTAGATGTTGGAGCGACAATTAACTAATAATTACAAATAACAATTTACGATAGATTTAACATAAATATGTAATATTCAAAATTATTCTCAAATTGGTTCCATATTACGCGTAATCATAACAATACATCACAGCCTATATATTCCTGTGTTTCATGTTTTTGCACATCATTCATTTAAAGTTGATTATCTTTCAAACCAGACATCGGAATTGAGCAAGATCGGTGGCGTTGGATTCGTATCGTCCATATCCAGCTAAATTTTTTTACTTTCTAAATTTCTTATGCAAGAACTGTAATAACCTGATTTTTTTAAAATGTTATTCAATAATTCAGGTTAACATAATTATTTTGGCATTGCTTTAATTTTTTCAAATATATGACTATTTAGATTTTTTTTATATAATTAACTGCTAGTACAATTACTTAATTAGTATTTAACGTAATCTTTTACTATTCCTAAACTGTTTCTATCCACAAGCCTTGCTATTTGTTCTCCGTTTTTTATTCCTAAACTGTTTCTATCCACAAGCCTTGCTATTGGTTTTCCGTTTTTTATGCCTATTTGACTTCCAAAGCCAATTAAGCATTTTGATTTCCTTAAAATTCCCATTAAATACTCTTTATTCTCATGCCTATACAAGACAGTTACCATTCATCCTTTTACCACGCACAAACCAGAGAGAAATGAGAGTTAGAAAGAGGGACAGAGATTTCTAGAAAAGGAGAGATTCTGCCGTAGGAGAAGGACACCGGAACACCGCCATTCAACACCGTTTTTCACCGGAATTGCACACTAAGGTAGAAACACATACCTTGCAACCTTAGTTTTATGCAATTTGTAGATATTACGTGAAATATATTTAATCTGCACGTTCACTATTCATCTTCAACCTTAGATCGTTCAATTAGTAGTTGAATCGTGTTAATTTTATGTTTGGAACTCGCTGATCCGAAACCAAACAAATCACCATTTTGACCCCGTTACTTTGCCGGAATGCGAGGTAGGATTTCATAACTACAACCCATAGATCGAATAATTCGTAATTTAATCGCGTAATATTGTTTTTGTTTTTTCTCCTCTTTTGCTTTTTGTCTCGTTAACTCACTGGTTTTGCAAACTCAACAATTTAACTAGATGTTGGAGCGACAATTAACTAATAATTACAAATAACAATTTATGATAGATTTAACATAAATATGTAATATTCAAAATTATTCTCAAATTGGTTCCATATTACGCGTAATCATAACAATACATCACAGCCTATATATTCCTGTGTTTCATGTTTTTGCACATCATTCATTTAAAGTTGATTATCTTTCAAACCAGACATCGGAATTGAGCAAGATCGGTGGCGTTGGATTCGTATCGTCCATATCCAGCTAAATTTTTTTACTTTCTAAATTTCTTATGCAAGAACTGTAATAACCTGATTTTTTTAAAATGTTATTCAATAATTCAGGTTAACATAATTATTTTGGCATTGCTTTAATTTTTTCAAATATATGACTATTTAGATTTTTTTTATATAATTAACTGCTAGTACAATTACTTAATTAGTATTTAACGTAATCTTTTACTATTCCTAAACTGTTTCTATCCACAAGCCTTGCTATTTGTTCTCCGTTTTTTATTCCTAAACTGTTTCTATCCACAAGCCTTGCTATTGGTTTTCCGTTTTTTATGCCTATTTGACTTCCAAAGCCAATTAAGCATTTTGATTTCCTTAAAATTCCCATTAAATACTCTTTATTCTCATGCCTATACAAGACAGTTACCATTCATCCTTTTACCACGCACAAACCAGAGAGAAATGAGAGTTAGAAAGAGGGACAGAGATTTCTAGAAAAGGAGAGATTCTGCCGTAGGAGAAGGACACCGGAACACCGCCATTCAACACCGTTTTTCACCGGAATTGCACACTAAGGTAGAAACACATACCTTGCAACCTTAGTTTTATGCAATTTGTAGATATTACGTGAAATATTTTTAATCTGCACGTTCACTATTCATCTTCAACCTTAGATCGTTCAATTAGTAGTTGAATCGTGTTAATTTTATGTTTGGAACTCGCTGATCCGAAACCAAACAAATCACCATTTTGACCCCGTTACTTTGCCGGAATGCGAGGTAGGATTTCATAACTACAACCCATAGATCGAATAATTCGTAATTTAATCGCGTAATATTGTTTTTGTTTTTTCTCCTCTTTTGCTTTTTGTCTCGTTAACTCACTGGTTTTGCAAACTCAACAATTTAACTAGATGTTGGAGCGACAATTAACTAGATGTTGGAGCGACAATTAACTAATAATTACAAATAACAATTTACGATAGATTTAACATAAATATGTAATATTCAAAATTATTCTCAAATTGGTTCCATATTACGCGTAATCATAACAATACATCACAGCCTATATATTCCTGTGTTTCATGTTTTTGCACATCATTCATTTAAAGTTGATTATCTTTCAAACCAGACATCGGAATTGAGCAAGATCGGTGGCGTTGGATTCGTATCGTCCATATCCAGCTAAATTTTTTTACTTTCTAAATTTCTTATGCAAGAACTGTAATAACCTGATTTTTTTAAAATGTTATTCAATAATTCAGGTTAACATAATTATTTTGGCATTGCTTTAATTTTTTCAAATATATGACTATTTAGATTTTTTTTATATAATTAACTGCTAGTACAATTACTTAATTAGTATTTAACGTAATCTTTTACTATTCCTAAACTGTTTCTATCCACAAGCCTTGCTATTTGTTCTCCGTTTTTTATTCCTAAACTGTTTCTATCCACAAGCCTTGCTATTGGTTTTCCGTTTTTTATGCCTATTTGACTTCCAAAGCCAATTAAGCATTTTGATTTCCTTAAAATTCCCATTAAATACTCTTTATTCTCATGCCTATACAAGACAGTTACCATTCATCCTTTTACCACGCACAAACCAGAGAGAAATGAGAGTTAGAAAGAGGGACAGAGATTTCTAGAAAAGGAGAGATTCTGCCGTAGGAGAAGGACACCGGAACACCGCCATTCAACACCGTTTTTCACCGGAATTGCACACTAAGGTAGAAACACATACCTTGCAACCTTAGTTTTATGCAATTTGTAGATATTACGTGAAATATATTTAATCTGCACGTTCACTATTCATCTTCAACCTTAGATCGTTCAATTAGTAGTTGAATCGTGTTAATTTTATGTTTGGAACTCGCTGATCCGAAACCAAACAAATCACCATTTTGACCCCGTTACTTTGCCGGAATGCGAGGTAGGATTTCATAACTACAACCCATAGATCGAATAATTCGTAATTTAATCGCGTAATATTGTTTTTGTTTTTTCTCCTCTTTTGCTTTTTGTCTCGTTAACTCACTGGTTTTGCAAACTCAACAATTTAACTAGATGTTGGAGCGACAATTAACTAATAATTACAAATAACAATTTATGATAGATTTAACATAAATATGTAATATTCAAAATTATTCTCAAATTGGTTCCATATTACGCGTAATCATAACAATACATCACAGCCTATATATTCCTGTGTTTCATGTTTTTGCACATCATTCATTTAAAGTTGATTATCTTTCAAACCAGACATCGGAATTGAGCAAGATCGGTGGCGTTGGATTCGTATCGTCCATATCCAGCTAAATTTTTTTACTTTCTAAATTTCTTATGAAAGAACTGTAATAACCTGATTTTTTAAAATGTTATTCAATAATTCAGGTTAACATAATTATTTTGGCATTGCTTTAATTTTTTCAAATATATGACTATTTAGATTTTTTTTATATAATTAACTGCTAGTACAATTACTTAATTAGTATTTAACGTAATCTTTTACTATTCCTAAACTGTTTCTATCCACAAGCCTTGCTATTGGTTTTCCGTTTTTTATGCCTATTTGACTTCCAAAGCCAATTAAGCATTTTGATTTCCTTAAAATTCCCATTAAATACTCTTTATTCTCATGCCTATACAAGACAGTTACCATTCATCCTTTTACCACGCACAAACCAGAGAGAAATGAGAGTTAGAAAGAGGGACAGAGATTTCTAGAAAAGGAGAGATTCTGCCGTAGGAGAAGGACACCGGAACACCGCCATTCAACACCGTTTTTCACCGGAATTGCACACTAAGGTAGAAACACATACCTTGCAACCTTAGTTTTATGCAATTTGTAGATATTACGTGAAATATTTTTAATCTGCACGTTCACTATTCATCTTCAACCTTAGATCGTTCAATTAGTAGTTGAATCGTGTTAATTTTATGTTTGGAACTCGCTGATCCGAAACCAAACAAATCACCATTTTGACCCCGTTACTTTGCCGGAATGCGAGGTAGGATTTCATAACTACAACCCATAGATCGAATAATTCGTAATTTAATCGCGTAATATTGTTTTTGTTTTTTCTCCTCTTTTGCTTTTTGTCTCGTTAACTCACTGGTTTTGCAAACTCAACAATTTAACTAGATGTTGGAGCGACAATTAACTAGATGTTGGAGCGACAATTAACTAATAATTACAAATAACAATTTATGATAGATTTAACATAAATATGTAATATTCAAAATTATTCTCAAATTGGTTCCATATTACGCGTAATCATAACAATACATCACAGCCTATATATTCCTGTGTTTCATGTTTTTGCACATCATTCATTTAAAGTTGATTATCTTTCAAACCAGACATCGGAATTGAGCAAGATCGGTGGCGTTGGATTCGTATCGTCCATATCCAGCTAAATTTTTTTACTTTCTAAATTTCTTATGAAAGAACTGTAATAACCTGATTTTTTTAAAATGTTATTCAATAATTCAGGTTAACATAATTATTTTGGCATTGCTTTAATTTTTTCAAATATATGACTATTTAGATTTTTTTATATAATTAACTGCTAGTACAATTACTTAATTAGTATTTAACGTAATCTTTTACTATTCCTAAACTGTTTCTATCCACAAGCCTTGCTATTTGTTCTCCGTTTTTTATTCCTAAACTGTTTCTATCCACAAGCCTTGCTATTGGTTTTCCGTTTTTTATGCCTATTTGACTTCCAAAGCCAATTAAGCATTTTGATTTCCTTAAAATTCCCATTAAATACTCTTTATTCTCATGCCTATACAAGACAGTTACCATTCATCCTTTTACCACGCACAAACCAGAGAGAAATGAGAGTTAGAAAGAGGGACAGAGATTTCTAGAAAAGGAGAGATTCTGCCGTAGGAGAAGGACACCGGAACACCGCCATTCAACACCGTTTTTCACCGGAATTGCACACTAAGGTAGAAACACATACCTTGCAACCTTAGTTTTATGCAATTTGTAGATATTACGTGAAATATTTTTAATCTGCACGTTCACTATTCATCTTCAACCTTAGATCGTTCAATTAGTAGTTGAATCGTGTTAATTTTATGTTTGGAACTCGCTGATCCGAAACCAAACAAATCACCATTTTGACCCCGTTACTTTGCCGGAATGCGAGGTAGGATTTCATAACTACAACCCATAGATCGAATAATTCGTAATTTAATCGCGTAATATTGTTTTTGTTTTTTCTCCTCTTTTGCTTTTTGTCTCGTTAACTCACTGGTTTTGCAAACTCAACAATTTAACTAGATGTTGGAGCGACAATTAACTAATAATTACAAATAACAATTTATGATAGATTTAACATAAATATGTAATATTCAAAATTATTCTCAAATTGGTTCCATATTACGCGTAATCATAACAATACATCACAGCCTATATATTCCTGTGTTTCATGTTTTTGCACATCATTCATTTAAAGTTGATTATCTTTCAAACCAGACATCGGAATTGAGCAAGATCGGTGGCGTTGGATTCGTATCGTCCATATCCAGCTAAATTTTTTTACTTTCTAAATTTCTTATGAAAGAACTGTAATAACCTGATTTTTTAAAATGTTATTCAATAATTCAGGTTAACATAATTATTTTGGCATTGCTTTAATTTTTTCAAATATATGACTATTTAGATTTTTTTTATATAATTAACTGCTAGTACAATTACTTAATTAGTATTTAACGTAATCTTTTACTATTCCTAAACTGTTTCTATCCACAAGCCTTGCTATTGGTTTTCCGTTTTTTATGCCTATTTGACTTCCAAAGCCAATTAAGCATTTTGATTTCCTTAAAATTCCCATTAAATACTCTTTATTCTCATGCCTATACAAGACAGTTACCATTCATCCTTTTACCACGCACAAACCAGAGAGAAATGAGAGTTAGAAAGAGGGACAGAGATTTCTAGAAAAGGAGAGATTCTGCCGTAGGAGAAGGACACCGGAACACCGCCATTCAACACCGTTTTTCACCGGAATTGCACACTAAGGTAGAAACACATACCTTGCAACCTTAGTTTTATGCAATTTGTAGATATTACGTGAAATATTTTTAATCTGCACGTTCACTATTCATCTTCAACCTTAGATCGTTCAATTAGTAGTTGAATCGTGTTAATTTTATGTTTGGAACTCGCTGATCCGAAACCAAACAAATCACCATTTTGACCCCGTTACTTTGCCGGAATGCGAGGTAGGATTTCATAACTACAACCCATAGATCGAATAATTCGTAATTTAATCGCGTAATATTGTTTTTGTTTTTTCTCCTCTTTTGCTTTTTGTCTCGTTAACTCACTGGTTTTGCAAACTCAACAATTTAACTAGATGTTGGAGCGACAATTAACTAGATGTTGGAGCGACAATTAACTAATAATTACAAATAACAATTTATGATAGATTTAACATAAATATGTAATATTCAAAATTATTCTCAAATTGGTTCCATATTACGCGTAATCATAACAATACATCACAGCCTATATATTCCTGTGTTTCATGTTTTTGCACATCATTCATTTAAAGTTGATTATCTTTCAAACCAGACATCGGAATTGAGCAAGATCGGTGGCGTTGGATTCGTATCGTCCATATCCAGCTAAATTTTTTTACTTTCTAAATTTCTTATGAAAGAACTGTAATAACCTGATTTTTTTAAAATGTTATTCAATAATTCAGGTTAACATAATTATTTTGGCATTGCTTTAATTTTTTCAAATATATGACTATTTAGATTTTTTTATATAATTAACTGCTAGTACAATTACTTAATTAGTATTTAACGTAATCTTTTACTATTCCTAAACTGTTTCTATCCACAAGCCTTGCTATTTGTTCTCCGTTTTTTATTCCTAAACTGTTTCTATCCACAAGCCTTGCTATTGGTTTTCCGTTTTTTATGCCTATTTCACTTCCAAAGCCAATTAAGCATTTTGATTTCCTTAAAATTCCCATTAAATACTCTTTATTCTCATGCCTATACAAGACAGTTACCATTCATCCTTTTACCACGCACAAACCAGAGAGAAATGAGAGTTAGAAAGAGGGACAGAGATTTCTAGAAAAGGAGAGATTCTGCCGTAGGAGAAGGACACCGGAACACCGCCATTCAACACCGTTTTTCACCGGAATTGCACACTAAGGTAGAAACACATACCTTGCAACCTTAGTTTTATGCAATTTGTAGATATTACGTGAAATATTTTTAATCTGCACGTTCACTATTCATCTTCAACCTTAGATCGTTCAATTAGTAGTTGAATCGTGTTAATTTTATGTTTGGAACTCGCTGATCCGAAACCAAACAAATCACCATTTTGACCCCGTTACTTTGCCGGAATGCGAGGTAGGATTTCATAACTACAACCCATAGATCGAATAATTCGTAATTTAATCGCGTAATATTGTTTTTGTTTTTTCTCCTCTTTTGCTTTTTGTCTCGTTAACTCACTGGTTTTGCAAACTCAACAATTTAACTAGATGTTGGAGCGACAATTAACTAGATGTTGGAGCGACAATTAACTAATAATTACAAATAACAATTTATGATAGATTTAACATAAATATGTAATATTCAAAATTATTCTCAAATTGGTTCCATATTACGCGTAATCATAACAATACATCACAGCCTATATATTCCTGTGTTTCATGTTTTTGCACATCATTCATTTAAAGTTGATTATCTTTCAAACCAGACATCGGAATTGAGCAAGATCGGTGGCGTTGGATTCGTATCGTCCATATCCAGCTAAATTTTTTTACTTTCTAAATTTCTTATGCAAGAACTGTAATAACCTGATTTTTTTAAAATGTTATTCAATAATTCAGGTTAACATAATTATTTTGGCATTGCTTTAATTTTTTCAAATATATGACTATTTAGATTTTTTTTATATAATTAACTGCTAGTACAATTACTTAATTAGTATTTAACGTAATCTTTTACTATTCCTAAACTGTTTCTATCCACAAGCCTTGCTATTTGTTCTCCGTTTTTTATTCCTAAACTGTTTCTATCCACAAGCCTTGCTATTGGTTTTCCGTTTTTTATGCCTATTTGACTTCCAAAGCCAATTAAGCATTTTGATTTCCTTAAAATTCCCATTAAATACTCTTTATTCTCATGCCTATACAAGACAGTTACCATTCATCCTTTTACCACGCACAAACCAGAGAGAAATGAGAGTTAGAAAGAGGGACAGAGATTTCTAGAAAAGGAGAGATTCTGCCGTAGGAGAAGGACACCGGAACACCGCCATTCAACACCGTTTTTCACCGGAATTGCACACTAAGGTAGAAACACATACCTTGCAACCTTAGTTTTATGCAATTTGTAGATATTACGTGAAATATTTTTAATCTGCACGTTCACTATTCATCTTCAACCTTAGATCGTTCAATTAGTAGTTGAATCGTGTTAATTTTATGTTTGGAACTCGCTGATCCGAAACCAAACAAATCACCATTTTGACCCCGTTACTTTGCCGGAATGCGAGGTAGGATTTCATAACTACAACCCATAGATCGAATAATTCGTAATTTAATCGCGTAATATTGTTTTTGTTTTTTCTCCTCTTTTGCTTTTTGTCTCGTTAACTCACTGGTTTTGCAAACTCAACAATTTAACTAGATGTTGGAGCGACAATTAACTAGATGTTGGAGCGACAATTAACTAATAATTACAAATAACAATTTATGATAGATTTAACATAAATATGTAATATTCAAAATTATTCTCAAATTGGTTCCATATTACGCGTAATCATAACAATACATCACAGCCTATATATTCCTGTGTTTCATGTTTTTGCACATCATTCATTTAAAGTTGATTATCTTTCAAACCAGACATCGGAATTGAGCAAGATCGGTGGCGTTGGATTCGTATCGTCCATATCCAGCTAAATTTTTTTACTTTCTAAATTTCTTATGCAAGAACTGTAATAACCTGATTTTTTTAAAATGTTATTCAATAATTCAGGTTAACATAATTATTTTGGCATTGCTTTAATTTTTTCAAATATATGACTATTTAGATTTTTTTTATATAATTAACTGCTAGTACAATTACTTAATTAGTATTTAACGTAATCTTTTACTATTCCTAAACTGTTTCTATCCACAAGCCTTGCTATTTGTTCTCCGTTTTTTATTCCTAAACTGTTTCTATCCACAAGCCTTGCTATTGGTTTTCCGTTTTTTATGCCTATTTGACTTCCAAAGCCAATTAAGCATTTTGATTTCCTTAAAATTCCCATTAAATACTCTTTATTCTCATGCCTATACAAGACAGTTACCATTCATCCTTTTACCACGCACAAACCAGAGAGAAATGAGAGTTAGAAAGAGGGACAGAGATTTCTAGAAAAGGAGAGATTCTGCCGTAGGAGAAGGACACCGGAACACCGCCATTCAACACCGTTTTTCACCGGAATTGCACACTAAGGTAGAAACACATACCTTGCAACCTTAGTTTTATGCAATTTGTAGATATTACGTGAAATATTTTTAATCTGCACGTTCACTATTCATCTTCAACCTTAGATCGTTCAATTAGTAGTTGAATCGTGTTAATTTTATGTTTGGAACTCGCTGATCCGAAACCAAACAAATCACCATTTTGACCCCGTTACTTTGCCGGAATGCGAGGTAGGATTTCATAACTACAACCCATAGATCGAATAATTCGTAATTTAATCGCGTAATATTGTTTTTGTTTTTTCTCCTCTTTTGCTTTTTGTCTCGTTAACTCACTGGTTTTGCAAACTCAACAATTTAACTAGATGTTGGAGCGACAATTAACTAGATGTTGGAGCGACAATTAACTAATAATTACAAATAACAATTTATGATAGATTTAACATAAATATGTAATATTCAAAATTATTCTCAAATTGGTTCCATATTACGCGTAATCATAACAATACATCACAGCCTATATATTCCTGTGTTTCATGTTTTTGCACATCATTCATTTAAAGTTGATTATCTTTCAAACCAGACATCGGAATTGAGCAAGATCGGTGGCGTTGGATTCGTATCGTCCATATCCAGCTAAATTTTTTTACTTTCTAAATTTCTTATGCAAGAACTGTAATAACCTGATTTTTTTAAAATGTTATTCAATAATTCAGGTTAACATAATTATTTTGGCATTGCTTTAATTTTTTCAAATATATGACTATTTAGATTTTTTTTATATAATTAACTGCTAGTACAATTACTTAATTAGTATTTAACGTAATCTTTTACTATTCCTAAACTGTTTCTATCCACAAGCCTTGCTATTTGTTCTCCGTTTTTTATTCCTAAACTGTTTCTATCCACAAGCCTTGCTATTGGTTTTCCGTTTTTTATGCCTATTTGACTTCCAAAGCCAATTAAGCATTTTGATTTCCTTAAAATTCCCATTAAATACTCTTTATTCTCATGCCTATACAAGACAGTTACCATTCATCCTTTTACCACGCACAAACCAGAGAGAAATGAGAGTTAGAAAGAGGGACAGAGATTTCTAGAAAAGGAGAGATTCTGCCGTAGGAGAAGGACACCGGAACACCGCCATTCAACACCGTTTTTCACCGGAATTGCACACTAAGGTAGAAACACATACCTTGCAACCTTAGTTTTATGCAATTTGTAGATATTACGTGAAATATTTTTAATCTGCACGTTCACTATTCATCTTCAACCTTAGATCGTTCAATTAGTAGTTGAATCGTGTTAATTTTATGTTTGGAACTCGCTGATCCGAAACCAAACAAATCACCATTTTGACCCCGTTACTTTGCCGGAATGCGAGGTAGGATTTCATAACTACAACCCATAGATCGAATAATTCGTAATTTAATCGCGTAATATTGTTTTTGTTTTTTCTCCTCTTTTGCTTTTTGTCTCGTTAACTCACTGGTTTTGCAAACTCAACAATTTAACTAGATGTTGGAGCGACAATTAACTAGATGTTGGAGCGACAATTAACTAATAATTACAAATAACAATTTATGATAGATTTAACATAAATATGTAATATTCAAAATTATTCTCAAATTGGTTCCATATTACGCGTAATCATAACAATACATCACAGCCTATATATTCCTGTGTTTCATGTTTTTGCACATCATTCATTTAAAGTTGATTATCTTTCAAACCAGACATCGGAATTGAGCAAGATCGGTGGCGTTGGATTCGTATCGTCCATATCCAGCTAAATTTTTTTACTTTCTAAATTTCTTATGCAAGAACTGTAATAACCTGATTTTTTTAAAATGTTATTCAATAATTCAGGTTAACATAATTATTTTGGCATTGCTTTAATTTTTTCAAATATATGACTATTTAGATTTTTTTTATATAATTAACTGCTAGTACAATTACTTAATTAGTATTTAACGTAATCTTTTACTATTCCTAAACTGTTTCTATCCACAAGCCTTGCTATTTGTTCTCCGTTTTTTATTCCTAAACTGTTTCTATCCACAAGCCTTGCTATTGGTTTTCCGTTTTTTATGCCTATTTGACTTCCAAAGCCAATTAAGCATTTTGATTTCCTTAAAATTCCCATTAAATACTCTTTATTCTCATGCCTATACAAGACAGTTACCATTCATCCTTTTACCACGCACAAACCAGAGAGAAATGAGAGTTAGAAAGAGGGACAGAGATTTCTAGAAAAGGAGAGATTCTGCCGTAGGAGAAGGACACCGGAACACCGCCATTCAACACCGTTTTTCACCGGAATTGCACACTAAGGTAGAAACACATACCTTGCAACCTTAGTTTTATGCAATTTGTAGATATTACGTGAAATATTTTTAATCTGCACGTTCACTATTCATCTTCAACCTTAGATCGTTCAATTAGTAGTTGAATCGTGTTAATTTTATGTTTGGAACTCGCTGATCCGAAACCAAACAAATCACCATTTTGACCCCGTTACTTTGCCGGAATGCGAGGTAGGATTTCATAACTACAACCCATAGATCGAATAATTCGTAATTTAATCGCGTAATATTGTTTTTGTTTTTTCTCCTCTTTTGCTTTTTGTCTCGTTAACTCACTGGTTTTGCAAACTCAACAATTTAACTAGATGTTGGAGCGACAATTAACTAGATGTTGGAGCGACAATTAACTAATAATTACAAATAACAATTTATGATAGATTTAACATAAATATGTAATATTCAAAATTATTCTCAAATTGGTTCCATATTACGCGTAATCATAACAATACATCACAGCCTATATATTCCTGTGTTTCATGTTTTTGCACATCATTCATTTAAAGTTGATTATCTTTCAAACCAGACATCGGAATTGAGCAAGATCGGTGGCGTTGGATTCGTATCGTCCATATCCAGCTAAATTTTTTTACTTTCTAAATTTCTTATGCAAGAACTGTAATAACCTGATTTTTTTAAAATGTTATTCAATAATTCAGGTTAACATAATTATTTTGGCATTGCTTTAATTTTTTCAAATATATGACTATTTAGATTTTTTTTATATAATTAACTGCTAGTACAATTACTTAATTAGTATTTAACGTAATCTTTTACTATTCCTAAACTGTTTCTATCCACAAGCCTTGCTATTTGTTCTCCGTTTTTTATTCCTAAACTGTTTCTATCCACAAGCCTTGCTATTGGTTTTCCGTTTTTTATGCCTATTTGACTTCCAAAGCCAATTAAGCATTTTGATTTCCTTAAAATTCCCATTAAATACTCTTTATTCTCATGCCTATACAAGACAGTTACCATTCATCCTTTTACCACGCACAAACCAGAGAGAAATGAGAGTTAGAAAGAGGGACAGAGATTTCTAGAAAAGGAGAGATTCTGCCGTAGGAGAAGGACACCGGAACACCGCCATTCAACACCGTTTTTCACCGGAATTGCACACTAAGGTAGAAACACATACCTTGCAACCTTAGTTTTATGCAATTTGTAGATATTACGTGAAATATTTTTAATCTGCACGTTCACTATTCATCTTCAACCTTAGATCGTTCAATTAGTAGTTGAATCGTGTTAATTTTATGTTTGGAACTCGCTGATCCGAAACCAAACAAATCACCATTTTGACCCCGTTACTTTGCCGGAATGCGAGGTAGGATTTCATAACTACAACCCATAGATCGAATAATTCGTAATTTAATCGCGTAATATTGTTTTTGTTTTTTCTCCTCTTTTGCTTTTTGTCTCGTTAACTCACTGGTTTTGCAAACTCAACAATTTAACTAGATGTTGGAGCGACAATTAACTAGATGTTGGAGCGACAATTAACTAATAATTACAAATAACAATTTACGATAGATTTAACATAAATATGTAATATTCAAAATTATTCTCAAATTGGTTCCATATTACGCGTAATCATAACAATACATCACAGCCTATATATTCCTGTGTTTCATGTTTTTGCACATCATTCATTTAAAGTTGATTATCTTTCAAACCAGACATCGGAATTGAGCAAGATCGGTGGCGTTGGATTCGTATCGTCCATATCCAGCTAAATTTTTTTACTTTCTAAATTTCTTATGCAAGAACTGTAATAACCTGATTTTTTTAAAATGTTATTCAATAATTCAGGTTAACATAATTATTTTGGCATTGCTTTAATTTTTTCAAATATATGACTATTTAGATTTTTTTTTATATAATTAACTGCTAGTACAATTACTTAATTAGTATTTAACGTAATCTTTTACTATTCCTAAACTGTTTCTATCCACAAGCCTTGCTATTTGTTCTCCGTTTTTTATTCCTAAACTGTTTCTATCCACAAGCCTTGCTATTGGTTTTCCGTTTTTTATGCCTATTTGACTTCCAAAGCCAATTAAGCATTTTGATTTCCTTAAAATTCCCATTAAATACTCTTTATTCTCATGCCTATACAAGACAGTTACCATTCATCCTTTTACCACGCACAAACCAGAGAGAAATGAGAGTTAGAAAGAGGGACAGAGATTTCTAGAAAAGGAGAGATTCTGCCGTAGGAGAAGGACACCGGAACACCGCCATTCAACACCGTTTTTCACCGGAATTGCACACTAAGGTAGAAACACATACCTTGCAACCTTAGTTTTATGCAATTTGTAGATATTACGTGAAATATATTTAATCTGCACGTTCACTATTCATCTTCAACCTTAGATCGTTCAATTAGTAGTTGAATCGTGTTAATTTTATGTTTGGAACTCGCTGATCCGAAACCAAACAAATCACCATTTTGACCCCGTTACTTTGCCGGAATGCGAGGTAGGATTTCATAACTACAACCCATAGATCGAATAATTCGTAATTTAATCGCGTAATATTGTTTTTGTTTTTTCTCCTCTTTTGCTTTTTGTCTCGTTAACTCACTGGTTTTGCAAACTCAACAATTTAACTAGATGTTGGAGCGACAATTAACTAATAATTACAAATAACAATTTATGATAGATTTAACATAAATATGTAATATTCAAAATTATTCTCAAATTGGTTCCATATTACGCGTAATCATAACAATACATCACAGCCTATATATTCCTGTGTTTCATGTTTTTGCACATCATTCATTTAAAGTTGATTATCTTTCAAACCAGACATCGGAATTGAGCAAGATCGGTGGCGTTGGATTCGTATCGTCCATATCCAGCTAAATTTTTTTACTTTCTAAATTTCTTATGAAAGAACTGTAATAACCTGATTTTTTAAAATGTTATTCAATAATTCAGGTTAACATAATTATTTTGGCATTGCTTTAATTTTTTCAAATATATGACTATTTAGATTTTTTTTATATAATTAACTGCTAGTACAATTACTTAATTAGTATTTAACGTAATCTTTTACTATTCCTAAACTGTTTCTATCCACAAGCCTTGCTATTTGTTCTCCGTTTTTTATTCCTAAACTGTTTCTATCCACAAGCCTTGCTATTGGTTTTCCGTTTTTTATGCCTATTTGACTTCCAAAGCCAATTAAGCATTTTGATTTCCTTAAAATTCCCATTAAATACTCTTTATTCTCATGCCTATACAAGACAGTTACCATTCATCCTTTTACCACGCACAAACCAGAGAGAAATGAGAGTTAGAAAGAGGGACAGAGATTTCTAGAAAAGGAGAGATTCTGCCGTAGGAGAAGGACACCGGAACACCGCCATTCAACACCGTTTTTCACCGGAATTGCACACTAAGGTAGAAACACATACCTTGCAACCTTAGTTTTATGCAATTTGTAGATATTACGTGAAATATTTTTAATCTGCACGTTCACTATTCATCTTCAACCTTAGATCGTTCAATTAGTAGTTGAATCGTGTTAATTTTATGTTTGGAACTCGCTGATCCGAAACCAAACAAATCACCATTTTGACCCCGTTACTTTGCCGGAATGCGAGGTAGGATTTCATAACTACAACCCATAGATCGAATAATTCGTAATTTAATCGCGTAATATTGTTTTTGTTTTTTCTCCTCTTTTGCTTTTTGTCTCGTTAACTCACTGGTTTTGCAAACTCAACAATTTAACTAGATGTTGGAGCGACAATTAACTAGATGTTGGAGCGACAATTAACTAATAATTACAAATAACAATTTATGATAGATTTAACATAAATATGTAATATTCAAAATTATTCTCAAATTGGTTCCATATTACGCGTAATCATAACAATACATCACAGCCTATATATTCCTGTGTTTCATGTTTTTGCACATCATTCATTTAAAGTTGATTATCTTTCAAACCAGACATCGGAATTGAGCAAGATCGGTGGCGTTGGATTCGTATCGTCCATATCCAGCTAAATTTTTTTACTTTCTAAATTTCTTATGAAAGAACTGTAATAACCTGATTTTTTTAAAATGTTATTCAATAATTCAGGTTAACATAATTATTTTGGCATTGCTTTAATTTTTTCAAATATATGACTATTTAGATTTTTTTATATAATTAACTGCTAGTACAATTACTTAATTAGTATTTAACGTAATCTTTTACTATTCCTAAACTGTTTCTATCCACAAGCCTTGCTATTTGTTCTCCGTTTTTTATTCCTAAACTGTTTCTATCCACAAGCCTTGCTATTGGTTTTCCGTTTTTTATGCCTATTTGACTTCCAAAGCCAATTAAGCATTTTGATTTCCTTAAAATTCCCATTAAATACTCTTTATTCTCATGCCTATACAAGACAGTTACCATTCATCCTTTTACCACGCACAAACCAGAGAGAAATGAGAGTTAGAAAGAGGGACAGAGATTTCTAGAAAAGGAGAGATTCTGCCGTAGGAGAAGGACACCGGAACACCGCCATTCAACACCGTTTTTCACCGGAATTGCACACTAAGGTAGAAACACATACCTTGCAACCTTAGTTTTATGCAATTTGTAGATATTACGTGAAATATTTTTAATCTGCACGTTCACTATTCATCTTCAACCTTAGATCGTTCAATTAGTAGTTGAATCGTGTTAATTTTATGTTTGGAACTCGCTGATCCGAAACCAAACAAATCACCATTTTGACCCCGTTACTTTGCCGGAATGCGAGGTAGGATTTCATAACTACAACCCATAGATCGAATAATTCGTAATTTAATCGCGTAATATTGTTTTTGTTTTTTCTCCTCTTTTGCTTTTTGTCTCGTTAACTCACTGGTTTTGCAAACTCAACAATTTAACTAGATGTTGGAGCGACAATTAACTAGATGTTGGAGCGACAATTAACTAATAATTACAAATAACAATTTATGATAGATTTAACATAAATATGTAATATTCAAAATTATTCTCAAATTGGTTCCATATTACGCGTAATCATAACAATACATCACAGCCTATATATTCCTGTGTTTCATGTTTTTGCACATCATTCATTTAAAGTTGATTATCTTTCAAACCAGACATCGGAATTGAGCAAGATCGGTGGCGTTGGATTCGTATCGTCCATATCCAGCTAAATTTTTTTACTTTCTAAATTTCTTATGAAAGAACTGTAATAACCTGATTTTTTAAAATGTTATTCAATAATTCAGGTTAACATAATTATTTTGGCATTGCTTTAATTTTTTCAAATATATGACTATTTAGATTTTTTTTATATAATTAACTGCTAGTACAATTACTTAATTAGTATTTAACGTAATCTTTTACTATTCCTAAACTGTTTCTATCCACAAGCCTTGCTATTTGTTCTCCGTTTTTTATTCCTAAACTGTTTCTATCCACAAGCCTTGCTATTGGTTTTCCGTTTTTTATGCCTATTTGACTTCCAAAGCCAATTAAGCATTTTGATTTCCTTAAAATTCCCATTAAATACTCTTTATTCTCATGCCTATACAAGACAGTTACCATTCATCCTTTTACCACGCACAAACCAGAGAGAAATGAGAGTTAGAAAGAGGGACAGAGATTTCTAGAAAAGGCGAGATTCTGCCGTAGGAGAAGGACACCGGAACACCGCCATTCAACACCGTTTTTCACCGGAATTGCACACTAAGGTAGAAACACATACCTTGCAACCTTAGTTTTATGCAATTTGTAGATATTACGTGAAATATTTTTAATCTGCACGTTCACTATTCATCTTCAACCTTAGATCGTTCAATTAGTAGTTGAATCGTGTTAATTTTATGTTTGGAACTCGCTGATCCGAAACCAAACAAATCACCATTTTGACCCCGTTACTTTGCCGGAATGCGAGGTAGGATTTCATAACTACAACCCATAGATCGAATAATTCGTAATTTAATCGCGTAATATTGTTTTTGTTTTTTCTCCTCTTTTGCTTTTTGTCTCGTTAACTCACTGGTTTTGCAAACTCAACAATTTAACTAGATGTTGGAGCGACAATTAACTAATAATTACAAATAACAATTTATGATAGATTTAACATAAATATGTAATATTCAAAATTATTCTCAAATTGGTTCCATATTACGCGTAATCATAACAATACATCACAGCCTATATATTCCTGTGTTTCATGTTTTTGCACATCATTCATTTAAAGTTGATTATCTTTCAAACCAGACATCGGAATTGAGCAAGATCGGTGGCGTTGGATTCGTATCGTCCATATCCAGCTAAATTTTTTTACTTTCTAAATTTCTTATGCAAGAACTGTAATAACCTGATTTTTTTAAAATGTTATTCAATAATTCAGGTTAACATAATTATTTTGGCATTGCTTTAATTTTTTCAAATATATGACTATTTAGATTTTTTTTATATAATTAACTGCTAGTACAATTACTTAATTAGTATTTAACGTAATCTTTTACTATTCCTAAACTGTTTCTATCCACAAGCCTTGCTATTTGTTCTCCGTTTTTTATTCCTAAACTGTTTCTATCCACAAGCCTTGCTATTGGTTTTCCGTTTTTTATGCCTATTTGACTTCCAAAGCCAATTAAGCATTTTGATTTCCTTAAAATTCCCATTAAATACTCTTTATTCTCATGCCTATACAAGACAGTTACCATTCATCCTTTTACCACGCACAAACCAGAGAGAAATGAGAGTTAGAAAGAGGGACAGGGATTTCTAGAAAAGGAGAGATTCTGCCGTAGGAGAAGGACACCGGAACACCGCCATTCAACACCGTTTTTCACCGGAATTGCACACTAAGGTAGAAACACATACCTTGCAACCTTAGTTTTATGCAATTTGTAGATATTACGTGAAATATTTTTAATCTGCACGTTCACTATTCATCTTCAACCTTAGATCGTTCAATTAGTAGTTGAATCGTGTTAATTTTATGTTTGGAACTCGCTGATCCGAAACCAAACAAATCACCATTTTGACCCCGTTACTTTGCCGGAATGCGAGGTAGGATTTCATAACTACAACCCATAGATCGAATAATTCGTAATTTAATCGCGTAATATTGTTTTTGTTTTTTCTCCTCTTTTGCTTTTTGTCTCGTTAACTCACTGGTTTTGCAAACTCAACAATTTAACTAGATGTTGGAGCGACAATTAACTAATAATTACAAATAACAATTTATGATAGATTTAACATAAATATGTAATATTCAAAATTATTCTCAAATTGGTTCCATATTACGCGTAATCATAACAATACATCACAGCCTATATATTCCTGTGTTTCATGTTTTTGCACATCATTCATTTAAAGTTGATTATCTGTCAAACCAGACATCGGAATTGAGCAAGATCGGTGGCGTTGGATTCGTATCGTCCATATCCAGCTAAATTTATTTACTTTCTAAATTTCTTATGCAAGAACTGTAATAACCTGATTTTTTTAAAATGTTATTCAATAATTCAGGTTAACATAATTATTTTGGCATTGCTTTAATTTTTTCAAATATATGACTATTTAGATTTTTTTTATATAATTAACTGCTAGTACAATTACTTAATTAGTATTTAACGTAATCTTTTACTATTCCTAAACTGTTTCTATCCACAAGCCTTGCTATTTGTTCTCCGTTTTTTATTCCTAAACTGTTTCTATCCACAAGCCTTGCTATTGGTTTTCCGTTTTTTATGCCTATTTGACTTCCAAAGCCAATTAAGCATTTTGATTTCCTTAAAATTCCCATTAAATACTCTTTATTCTCATGCCTATACAAGACAGTTACCATTCATCCTTTTACCACGCACAAACCAGAGAGAAATGAGAGTTAGAAAGAGGGACAGAGATTTCTAGAAAAGGAGAGATTCTGCCGTAGGAGAAGGACACCGGAACACCGCCATTCAACACCGTTTTTCACCGGAATTGCACACTAAGGTAGAAACACATACCTTGCAACCTTAGTTTTATGCAATTTGTAGATATTACGTGAAATATTTTTAATCTGCACGTTCACTATTCATCTTCAACCTTAGATCGTTCAATTAGTAGTTGAATCGTGTTAATTTTATGTTTGGAACTCGCTGATCCGAAACCAAACAAATCACCATTTTGACCCCGTTACTTTGCCGGAATGCGAGGTAGGATTTCATAACTACAACCCATAGATCGAATAATTCGTAATTTAATCGCGTAATATTGTTTTTGTTTTTTCTCCTCTTTTGCTTTTTGTCTCGTTAACTCACTGGTTTTGCAAACTCAACAATTTAACTAGATGTTGGAGCGACAATTAACTAGATGTTGGAGCGACAATTAACTAATAATTACAAATAACAATTTATGATAGATTTAACATAAATATGTAATATTCAAAATTATTCTCAAATTGGTTCCATATTACGCGTAATCATAACAATACATCACAGCCTATATATTCCTGTGTTTCATGTTTTTGCACATCATTCATTTAAAGTTGATTATCTTTCAAACCAGACATCGGAATTGAGCAAGATCGGTGGCGTTGGATTCGTATCGTCCATATCCAGCTAAATTTATTTACTTTCTAAATTTCTTATGCAAGAACTGTAATAACCTGATTTTTTTAAAATGTTATTCAATAATTCAGGTTAACATAATTATTTTGGCATTGCTTTAATTTTTTCAAATATATGACTATTTAGATTTTTTTTATATAATTAACTGCTAGTACAATTACTTAATTAGTATTTAACGTAATCTTTTACTATTCCTAAACTGTTTCTATCCACAAGCCTTGCTATTTGTTCTCCGTTTTTTATTCCTAAACTGTTTCTATCCACAAGCCTTGCTATTGGTTTTCCGTTTTTTATGCCTATTTGACTTCCAAAGCCAATTAAGCATTTTGATTTCCTTAAAATTCCCATTAAATACTCTTTATTCTCATGCCTATACAAGACAGTTACCATTCATCCTTTTACCACGCACAAACCAGAGAGAAATGAGAGTTAGAAAGAGGGACAGAGATTTCTAGAAAAGGAGAGATTCTGCCGTAGGAGAAGGACACCGGAACACCGCCATTCAACACCGTTTTTCACCGGAATTGCACACTAAGGTAGAAACACATACCTTGCAACCTTAGTTTTATGCAATTTGTAGATATTACGTGAAATATTTTTAATCTGCACGTTCACTATTCATCTTCAACCTTAGATCGTTCAATTAGTAGTTGAATCGTGTTAATTTTATGTTTGGAACTCGCTGATCCGAAACCAAACAAATCACCATTTTGACCCCGTTACTTTGCCGGAATGCGAGGTAGGA
Organism: Arctostaphylos glauca; assembly: GCA_019985065.2. NCBI lineage: Eukaryota > Viridiplantae > Streptophyta > Magnoliopsida > Ericales > Ericaceae > Arctostaphylos > Arctostaphylos glauca. The sequence goes on along the minus strand of JAHSPW020000010.1, from coordinate 28,924,014 downwards.
TTTCATAACTACAACCCATAGATCGAATAATTCGTAATTTAATCGCGTAATATTGTTTTTGTTTTTTCTCCTCTTTTGCTTTTTGTCTCGTTAACTCACTGGTTTTGCAAACTCAACAATTTAACTAGATGTTGGAGCGACAATTAACTAGATGTTGGAGCGACAATTAACTAATAATTACAAATAACAATTTATGATAGATTTAACATAAATATGTAATATTCAAAATTATTCTCAAATTGGTTCCATATTACGCGTAATCATAACAATACATCACAGCCTATATATTCCTGTGTTTCATGTTTTTGCACATCATTCATTTAAAGTTGATTATCTTTCAAACCAGACATCGGAATTGAGCAAGATCGGTGGCGTTGGATTCGTATCGTCCATATCCAGCTAAATTTTTTTACTTTCTAAATTTCTTATGCAAGAACTGTAATAACCTGATTTTTTTAAAATGTTATTCAATAATTCAGGTTAACATAATTATTTTGGCATTGCTTTAATTTTTTCAAATATATGACTATTTAGATTTTTTTTATATAATTAACTGCTAGTACAATTACTTAATTAGTATTTAACGTAATCTTTTACTATTCCTAAACTGTTTCTATCCACAAGCCTTGCTATTTGTTCTCCGTTTTTTATTCCTAAACTGTTTCTATCCACAAGCCTTGCTATTGGTTTTCCGTTTTTTATGCCTATTTGACTTCCAAAGCCAATTAAGCATTTTGATTTCCTTAAAATTCCCATTAAATACTCTTTATTCTCATGCCTATACAAGACAGTTACCATTCATCCTTTTACCACGCACAAACCAGAGAGAAATGAGAGTTAGAAAGAGGGACAGAGATTTCTAGAAAAGGAGAGATTCTGCCGTAGGAGAAGGACACCGGAACACCGCCATTCAACACCGTTTTTCACCGGAATTGCACACTAAGGTAGAAACACATACCTTGCAACCTTAGTTTTATGCAATTTGTAGATATTACGTGAAATATTTTTAATCTGCACGTTCACTATTCATCTTCAACCTTAGATCGTTCAATTAGTAGTTGAATCGTGTTAATTTTATGTTTGGAACTCGCTGATCCGAAACCAAACAAATCACCATTTTGACCCTGTTACTTTGCCGGAATGCGAGGTAGGATTTCATAACTACAACCCATAGATCGAATAATTCGTAATTTAATCGCGTAATATTGTTTTTGTTTTTTCTCCTCTTTTGCTTTTTGTCTCGTTAACTCACTGGTTTTGCAAACTCAACAATTTAACTAGATGTTGGAGCGACAATTAACTAATAATTACAAATAACAATTTATGATAGATTTAACATAAATATGTAATATTCAAAATTATTCTCAAATTGGTTCCATATTACGCGTAATCATAACAATACATCACAGCCTATATATTCCTGTGTTTCATGTTTTTGCACATCATTCATTTAAAGTTGATTATCTTTCAAACCAGACATCGGAATTGAGCAAGATCGGTGGCGTTGGATTCGTATCGTCCATATCCAGCTAAATTTTTTTACTTTCTAAATTTCTTATGCAAGAACTGTAATAACCTGATTTTTTTAAAATGTTATTCAATAATTCAGGTTAACATAATTATTTTGGCATTGCTTTAATTTTTTCAAATATATGACTATTTAGATTTTTTTTATATAATTAACTGCTAGTACAATTACTTAATTAGTATTTAACGTAATCTTTTACTATTCCTAAACTGTTTCTATCCACAAGCCTTGCTATTTGTTCTCCGTTTTTTATTCCTAAACTGTTTCTATCCACAAGCCTTGCTATTGGTTTTCCGTTTTTTATGCCTATTTGACTTCCAAAGCCAATTAAGCATTTTGATTTCCTTAAAATTCCCATTAAATACTCTTTATTCTCATGCCTATACAAGACAGTTACCATTCATCCTTTTACCACGCACAAACCAGAGAGAAATGAGAGTTAGAAAGAGGGACAGAGATTTCTAGAAAAGGAGAGATTCTGCCGTAGGAGAAGGACACCGGAACACCGCCATTCAACACCGTTTTTCACCGGAATTGCACACTAAGGTAGAAACACATACCTTGCAACCTTAGTTTTATGCAATTTGTAGATATTACGTGAAATATTTTTAATCTGCACGTTCACTATTCATCTTCAACCTTAGATCGTTCAATTAGTAGTTGAATCGTGTTAATTTTATGTTTGGAACTCGCTGATCCGAAACCAAACAAATCACCATTTTGACCCCGTTACTTTGCCGGAATGCGAGGTAGGATTTCATAACTACAACCCATAGATCGAATAATTCGTAATTTAATCGCGTAATATTGTTTTTGTTTTTTCTCCTCTTTTGCTTTTTGTCTCGTTAACTCACTGGTTTTGCAAACTCAACAATTTAACTAGATGTTGGAGCGACAATTAACTAGATGTTGGAGCGACAATTAACTAATAATTACAAATAACAATTTATGATAGATTTAACATAAATATGTAATATTCAAAATTATTCTCAAATTGGTTCCATATTACGCGTAATCATAACAATACATCACAGCCTATATATTCTTGTGTTTCATGTTTTTGCACATCATTCATTTAAAGTTGATTATCTTTCAAACCAGACATCGGAATTGAGCAAGATCGGTGGCGTTGGATTCGTATCGTCCATATCCAGCTAAATTTTTTTACTTTCTAAATTTCTTATGCAAGAACTGTAATAACCTGATTTTTTTAAAATGTTATTCAATAATTCAGGTTAACATAATTATTTTGGCATTGCTTTAATTTTTTCAAATATATGAATATTTATATTTTTTTTATATAATTAACTGCTAGTACAATTACTTAATTAGTATTTAACGTAATCTTTTACTATTCCTAAACTGTTTCTATCCACAAGCCTTGCTATTTGTTCTCCGTTTTTTATTCCTAAACTGTTTCTATCCACAAGCCTTGCTATTGGTTTTCCGTTTTTTATGCCTATTTGACTTCCAAAGCCAATTAAGCATTTTGATTTCCTCAAAATTCCCATTAAATACTCTTTATTCTCATGCCTATACAAGACAGTTACCATTCATCCTTTTACCACGCACAAACCAGAGAGAAATGAGAGTTAGAAAGAGGGACAGAGATTTCTAGAAAAGGAGAGATTCTGCCGTAGGAGAAGGACACCGGAACACCGCCATTCAACACCGTTTTTCACCGGAATTGCACACTAAGGTAGAAACACATACCTTGCAACCTTAGTTTTATGCAATTTGTAGATATTACGTGAAATATTTTTAATCTGCACGTTCACTATTCATCTTCAACCTTAGATCGTTCAATTAGTAGTTGAATCGTGTTAATTTTATGTTTGGAACTCGCTGATCCGAAACCAAACAAATCACCATTTTGACCCCGTTACTTTGCCGGAATGCGAGGTAGGATTTCATAACTACAACCCATAGATCGAATAATTCGTAATTTAATCGCGTAATATTGTTTTTGTTTTTTCTCCTCTTTTGCTTTTTGTCTCGTTAACTCACTGGTTTTGCAAACTCAACAATTTAACTAGATGTTGGAGCGACAATTAACTAGATGTTGGAGCGACAATTAACTAATAATTACAAATAACAATTTATGATAGATTTAACATAAATATGTAATATTCAAAATTATTCTCAAATTGGTTCCATATTACGCGTAATCATAACAATACATCACAGCCTATATATTCCTGTGTTTCATGTTTTTGCACATCATTCATTTAAAGTTGATTATCTTTCAAACCAGACATCGGAATTGAGCAAGATCGGTGGCGTTGGATTCGTATCGTCCATATCCAGCTAAATTTTTTTACTTTCTAAATTTCTTATGCAAGAACTGTAATAACCTGATTTTTTTAAAATGTTATTCAATAATTCAGGTTAACATAATTATTTTGGCATTGCTTTAATTTTTTCAAATATATGACTATTTAGATTTTTTTTATATAATTAACTGCTAGTACAATTACTTAATTAGTATTTAACGTAATCTTTTACTATTCCTAAACTGTTTCTATCCACAAGCCTTGCTATTTGTTCTCCGTTTTTTATTCCTAAACTGTTTCTATCCACAAGCCTTGCTATTGGTTTTCCGTTTTTTATGCCTATTTGACTTCCAAAGCCAATTAAGCATTTTGATTTCCTTAAAATTCCCATTAAATACTCTTTATTCTCATGCCTATACAAGACAGTTACCATTCATCCTTTTACCACGCACAAACCAGAGAGAAATGAGAGTTAGAAAGAGATTTCAAGAAAAGGAGAGATTCTGCCGTAGGAGAAGGACACCGGAACACCGCCATTCAACACCGTTTTTCACCGGAATTGCACACTAAGGTAGAAACACATACCTTGCAACCTTAGTTTTATGCAATTTGTAGATATTACGTGAAATATTTTTAATCTGCACGTTCACTATTCATCTTCAACCTTAGATCGTTCAATTAGTAGTTGAATCGTGTTAATTTTATGTTTGGAACTCGCTGATCCGAAACCAAACAAATCACCATTTTGACCCCGTTACTTTGCCGGAATGCGAGGTAGGATTACATAACTACAACCCATAGATCGAATAATTCGTAATTTAATCGCGTAATATTGTTTTTGTTTTTTCTCCTCTTTTGCTTTTTGTCTCGTTAACTCACTGGTTTTGCAAACTCAACAATTTAACTAGATGTTGGAGCGACAATTAACTAGATGTTGGAGCGACAATTAACTAATAATTACAAATAACAATTTATGATAGATTTAACATAAATATGTAATATTCAAAATTATTCTCAAATTGGTTCCATATTACGCGTAATCATAACAATACATCACAGCCTATATATTCCTGTGTTTCATGTTTTTGCACATCATTCATTTAAAGCTGATTATCTTTCAAACCAGACATCGGAATTGAGCAAGATCGGTGGCGTTGGATTCGTATCGTCCATATCCAGCTAAATTTTTTTACTTTCTAAATTTCTTATGCAAGAACTGTAATAACCTGATTTTTTTAAAATGTTATTCAATAATTCAGGTTAACATAATTATTTTGGCATTGCTTTAATTTTTTCAAATATATGACTATTTAGATTTTTTTTTATATAATTAACTGCTAGTACAATTACTTAATTAGTATTTAACGGAATCTTTTACTATTCCTAAACTGTTTCTATCCACAAGCCTTGCTATTTGTTCTCCGTTTTTTATTCCTAAACTGTTTCTATCCACAAGCCTTGCTATTGGTTTTCCGTTTTTTATGCCTATTTGACTTCCAAAGCCAATTAAGCATTTTGATTTCCTTAAAATTCCCATTAAATACTCTTTATTCTCATGCCTATACAAGACAGTTACCATTCATCCTTTTACCACGCACAAACCAGAGAGAAATGAGAGTTAGAAAGAGGGACAGTGATTTCTAGAAAAGGAGAGATTCTGCCGTAGGAGAAGGACACCGGAACACCGCCATTCAACACCGTTTTTCACCGGAATTGCACACTAAGGTAGAAACACATACCTTGCAACCTTAGTTTTATGCAATTTGTAGATATTACGTGAAATATTTTTAATCTGCACGTTCACTATTCATCTTCAACCTTAGATCGTTCAATTAGTAGTTGAATCGTGTTAATTTTATGTTTGGAACTCGCTGATCCGAAACCAAACAAATCACCATTTTGACCCCGTTACTTTGCCGGAATGCGAGGTAGGATTTCATAACTACAACCCATAGATCGAATAATTCGTAATTTAATCGCGTAATATTGTTTTTGTTTTTTCTCCTCTTTTGCTTTTTGTCTCGTTAACTCACTGGTTTTGCAAACTCAACAATTTAACTAGATGTTGGAGCGACAATTAACTAGATGTTGGAGCGACAATTAACTAATAATTACAAATAACAATTTATGATAGATTTAACATAAATATGTAATATTCAAAATTATTCTCAAATTGGTTCCATATTACGCGTAATCATAACAATACATCACAGCCTATATATTCCTGTGTTTCATGTTTTTGCACATCATTCATTTAAAGTTGATTATCTTTCAAACCAGACATCGGAATTGAGCAAGATCGGTGGCGTTGGATTCGTATCGTCCATATCCAGCTAAATTTTTTTACTTTCTAAATTTCTTATGCAAGAACTGTAATAACCTGATTTTTTTAAAATGTTATTCAATAATTCAGGTTAACATAATTATTTTGGCATTGCTTTAATTTTTTCAAATATATGACTATTTAGATTTTTTTTTATATAATTAACTGCTAGTACAATTACTTAATTAGTATTTAACGGAATCTTTTAGTATTCCTAAACTGTTTCTATCCACAAGCCTTGCTATTTGTTCTCCGTTTTTTATTCCTAAACTGTTTCTATCCACAAGCCTTGCTATTGGTTTTCCGTTTTTTATGCCTATTTGACTTCCAAAGCCAATTAAGCATTTTGATTTCCTTAAAATTCCCATTAAATACTCTTTATTCTCATGCCTATACAAGACAGTTACCATTCATCCTTTTACCACGCACAAACCAGAGAGAAATGAGAGTTAGAAAGAGGGACAGAGATTTCTAGAAAAGGAGAGATTCTGCCGTAGGAGAAGGACACCGGAACACCGCCATTCAACACCGTTTTTCACCGGAATTGCACACTAAGGTAGAAACACATACCTTGCAACCTTAGTTTTATGCAATTTGTAGATATTACGTGAAATATTTTTAATCTGCACGTTCACTATTCATCTTCAACCTTAGATCGTTCAATTAGTAGTTGAATCGTGTTAATTTTATGTTTGGAACTCGCTGATCCGAAACCAAACAAATCACCATTTTGACCCCGTTACTTTGCCGGAATGCGAGGTAGGATTTCATAACTACAACCCATAGATCGAATAATTCGTAATTTAATCGCGTAATATTGTTTTTGTTTTTTCTCCTCTTTTGCTTTTTGTCTCGTTAACTCACTGGTTTTGCAAACTCAACAATTTAACTAGATGTTGGAGCGACAATTAACTAGATGTTGGAGCGACAATTAACTAATAATTACAAATAACAATTTATGATAGATTTAACATAAATATGTAATATTCAAAATTATTCTCAAATTGGTTCCATATTACGCGTAATCATAACAATACATCACAGCCTATATATTCCTGTGTTTCATGTTTTTGCACATCATTCATTTAAAGTTGATTATCTTTCAAACCAGACATCGGAATTGAGCAAGATCGGTGGCGTTGGATTCGTATCGTCCATATCCAGCTAAATTTTTTTACTTTCTAAATTTCTTATGCAAGAACTGTAATAACCTGATTTTTTTAAAATGTTATTCAATAATTCAGGTTAACATAATTATTTTGGCATTGCTTTAATTTTTTCAAATATATGACTATTTAGATTTTTTTTTATATAATTAACTGCTAGTACAATTACTTAATTAGTATTTAACGTAATCTTTTAGTATTCCTAAACTGTTTCTATCCACAAGCCTTGCTATTTGTTCTCCGTTTTTTATTCCTAAACTGTTTCTATCCACAAGCCTTGCTATTGGTTTTCCGTTTTTTATGCCTATTTGACTTCCAAAGCCAATTAAGCATTTTGATTTCCTTAAAATTCCCATTAAATACTCTTTATTCTCATGCCTATACAAGACAGTTACCATTCATCCTTTTACCACGCACAAACCAGAGAGAAATGAGAGTTAGAAAGAGGGACAGAGATTTCTAGAAAAGGAGAGATTCTGCCGTAGGAGAAGGACACCGGAACACCGCCATTCAACACCGTTTTTCACCGGAATTGCACACTAAGGTAGAAACACATACCTTGCAACCTTAGTTTTATGCAATTTGTAGATATTACGTGAAATATTTTTAATCTGCACGTTCACTATTCATCTTCAACCTTAGATCGTTCAATTAGTAGTTGAATCGTGTTAATTTTATGTTTGGAACTCGCTGATCCGAAACCAAACAAATCACCATTTTGACCCCGTTACTTTGCCGGAATGCGAGGTAGGATTTCATAACTACAACCCATAGATCGAATAATTCGTAATTTAATCGCGTAATATTGTTTTTGTTTTTTCTCCTCTTTTGCTTTTTGTCTCGTTAACTCACTGGTTTTGCAAACTCAACAATTTAACTAGATGTTGGAGCGACAATTAACTAGATGTTGGAGCGACAATTAACTAATAATTACAAATAACAATTTATGATAGATTTAACATAAATATGTAATATTCAAAATTATTCTCAAATTGGTTCCATATTACGCGTAATCATAACAATACATCACAGCCTATATATTCCTGTGTTTCATGTTTTTGCACATCATTCATTTAAAGTTGATTATCTTTCAAACCAGACATCGGAATTGAGCAAGATCGGTGGCGTTGGATTCGTATCGTCCATATCCAGCTAAATTTTTTTACTTTCTAAATTTCTTATGCAAGAACTGTAATAACCTGATTTTTTTAAAATGTTATTCAATAATTCAGGTTAACATAATTATTTTGGCATTGCTTTAATTTTTTCAAATATATGACTATTTAGATTTTTTTTTATATAATTAACTGCTAGTACAATTACTTAATTAGTATTTAACGTAATCTTTTACTATTCCTAAACTGTTTCTATCCACAAGCCTTGCTATTTGTTCTCCGTTTTTTATTCCTAAACTGTTTCTATCCACAAGCCTTGCTATTGGTTTTCCGTTTTTTATGCCTATTTGACTTCCAAAGCCAATTAAGCATTTTGATTTCCTTAAAATTCCCATTAAATACTCTTTATTCTCATGCCTATACAAGACAGTTACCATTCATCCTTTTACCACGCACAAACCAGAGAGAAATGAGAGTTAGAAAGAGGGACAGAGATTTCTAGAAAAGGAGAGATTCTGCCGTAGGAGAAGGACACCGGAACACCGCCATTCAACACCGTTTTTCACCGGAATTGCACACTAAGGTAGAAACACATACCTTGCAACCTTAGTTTTATGCAATTTGTAGATATTACGTGAAATATTTTTAATCTGCACGTTCACTATTCATCTTCAACCTTAGATCGTTCAATTAGTAGTTGAATCGTGTTAATTTTATGTTTGGAACTCGCTGATCCGAAACCAAACAAATCACCATTTTGACCCCGTTACTTTGCCGGAATGCGAGGTAGGATTTCATAACTACAACCCATAGATCGAATAATTCGTAATTTAATCGCGTAATATTGTTTTTGTTTTTTCTCCTCTTTTGCTTTTTGTCTCGTTAACTCACTGGTTTTGCAAACTCAACAATTTAACTAGATGTTGGAGCGACAATTAACTAGATGTTGGAGCGACAATTAACTAATAATTACAAATAACAATTTATGATAGATTTAACATAAATATGTAATATTCAAAATTATTCTCAAATTGGTTCCATATTACGCGTAATCATAACAATACATCACAGCCTATATATTCCTGTGTTTCATGTTTTTGCACATCATTCATTTAAAGTTGATTATCTTTCAAACCAGACATCGGAATTGAGCAAGATCGGTGGCGTTGGATTCGTATCGTCCATATCCAGCTAAATTTTTTTACTTTCTAAATTTCTTATGCAAGAACTGTAATAACCTGATTTTTTTAAAATGTTATTCAATAATTCAGGTTAACATAATTATTTTGGCATTGCTTTAATTTTTTCAAATATATGACTATTTAGATTTTTTTTATATAATTAACTGCTAGTACAATTACTTAATTAGTATTTAACGTAATCTTTTACTATTCCTAAACTGTTTCTATCCACAAGCCTTGCTATTTGTTCTCCGTTTTTTATTCCTAAACTGTTTCTATCCACAAGCCTTGCTATTGGTTTTCCGTTTTTTATGCCTATTTGACTTCCAAAGCCAATTAAGCATTTTGATTTCCTTAAAATTCCCATTAAATACTCTTTATTCTCATGCCTATACAAGACAGTTACCATTCATCCTTTTACCACGCACAAACCAGAGAGAAATGAGAGTTAGAAAGAGGGACAGAGATTTCTAGAAAAGGAGAGATTCTGCCGTAGGAGAAGGACACCGGAACACCGCCATTCAACACCGTTTTTCACCGGAATTGCACACTAAGGTAGAAACACATACCTTGCAACCTTAGTTTTATGCAATTTGTAGATATTACGTGAAATATTTTTAATCTGCACGTTCACTATTCATCTTCAACCTTAGATCGTTCAATTAGTAGTTGAATCGTGTTAATTTTATGTTTGGAACTCGCTGATCCGAAACCAAACAAATCACCATTTTGACCCCGTTACTTTGCCGGAATGCGAGGTAGGATTTCATAACTACAACCCATAGATCGAATAATTCGTAATTTAATCGCGTAATATTGTTTTTGTTTTTTCTCCTCTTTTGCTTTTTGTCTCGTTAACTCACTGGTTTTGCAAACTCAACAATTTAACTAGATGTTGGAGCGACAATTAACTAGATGTTGGAGCGACAATTAACTAGATGTTGGAGCGACAATTAACTAATAATTACAAATAACAATTTATGATAGATTTAACATAAATATGTAATATTCAAAATTATTCTCAAATTGGTTCCATATTACGCGTAATCATAACAATACATCACAGCCTATATATTCCTGTGTTTCATGTTTTTGCACATCATTCATTTAAAGTTGATTATCTTTCAAACCAGACATCGGAATTGAGCAAGATCGGTGGCGTTGGATTCGTATCGTCCATATCCAGCTAAATTTTTTTACTTTCTAAATTTCTTATGCAAGAACTGTAATAACCTGATTTTTTTAAAATGTTATTCAATAATTCAGGTTAACATAATTATTTTGGCATTGCTTTAATTTTTTCAAATATATGACTATTTAGATTTTTTTTATATAATTAACTGCTAGTACAATTACTTAATTAGTATTTAACGTAATCTTTTACTATTCCTAAACTGTTTCTATCCACAAGCCTTGCTATTTGTTCTCCGTTTTTTATTCCTAAACTGTTTCTATCCACAAGCCTTGCTATTGGTTTTCCGTTTTTTATGCCTATTTGACTTCCAAAGCCAATTAAGCATTTTGATTTCCTTAAAATTCCCATTAAATACTCTTTATTCTCATGCCTATACAAGACAGTTACCATTCATCCTTTTACCACGCACAAACCAGAGAGAAATGAGAGTTAGAAAGAGGGACAGGGATTTCAAGAAAAGGAGAGATTCTGCCGTAGGAGAAGGACACCGGAACACCGCCATTCAACACCGTTTTTCACCGGAATTGCACACTAAGGTAGAAACACATACCTTGCAACCTTAGTTTTATGCAATTTGTAGATATTACGTGAAATATTTTTAATCTGCACGTTCACTATTCATCTTCAACCTTAGATCGTTCAATTAGTAGTTGAATCGTGTTAATTTTATGTTTGGAACTCGCTGATCCGAAACCAAACAAATCACCATTTTGACCCCGTTACTTTGCCGGAATGCGAGGTAGGATTTCATAACTACAACCCATAGATCGAATAATTCGTAATTTAATCGCGTAATATTGTTTTTGTTTTTTCTCCTCTTTTGCTTTTTGTCTCGTTAACTCACTGGTTTTGCAAACTCAACAATTTAACTAGATGTTGGAGCGACAATTAACTAATAATTACAAATAACAATTTATGATAGATTTAACATAAATATGTAATATTCAAAATTATTCTCAAATTGGTTCCATATTACGCGTAATCATAACAATACATCACAGCCTATATATTCCTGTGTTTCATGTTTTTGCACATCATTCATTTAAAGTTGATTATCTTTCAAACCAGACATCGGAATTGAGCAAGATCGGTGGCGTTGGATTCGTATCGTCCATATCCAGCTAAATTTTTTTACTTTCTAAATTTCTTATGCAAGAACTGTAATAACCTGATTTTTTTAAAATGTTATTCAATAATTCAGGTTAACATAATTATTTTGGCATTGCTTTAATTTTTTCAAATATATGACTATTTAGATTTTTTTTATATAATTAACTGCTAGTACAATTACTTAATTAGTATTTAACGTAATCTTTTACTATTCCTAAACTGTTTCTATCCACAAGCCTTGCTATTTGTTCTCCGTTTTTTATTCCTAAACTGTTTCTATCCACAAGCCTTGCTATTGGTTTTCCGTTTTTTATGCCTATTTGACTTCCAAAGCCAATTAAGCATTTTGATTTCCTTAAAATTCCCATTAAATACTCTTTATTCTCATGCCTATACAAGACAGTTACCATTCATCCTTTTACCACGCACAAACCAGAGAGAAATGAGAGTTAGAAAGAGGGACAGAGATTTCTAGAAAAGAAGAGATTCTGCCGTAGGAGAAGGACACCGGAACACCGCCATTCAACACCGTTTTTCACCGGAATTGCACACTAAGGTAGAAACACATACCTTGCAACCTTAGTTTTATGCAATTTGTAGATATTACGTGAAATATTTTTAATCTGCACGTTCACTATTCATCTTCAACCTTAGATCGTTCAATTAGTAGTTGAATCGTGTTAATTTTATGTGTGGAACTCGCTGATCCGAAACCAAACAAATCACCATTTTGACCCCGTTACTTTGCCGGAATGCGAGGTAGGATTTCATAACTACAACCCATAGATCGAATAATTCGTAATTTAATCGCGTAATATTGTTTTTGTTTTGTCTCCTCTTTTGCTTTTTGTCTCGTTAACTCACTGGTTTTGCAAACTCAACAATTTAACTAGATGTTGGAGCGACAATTAACTAGATGTTGGAGCGACAATTAACTAATAATTACAAATAACAATTTATGATAGATTTAACATAAATATGTAATATTCAAAATTATTCTCAAATTGGTTCCATATTACGCGTAATCATAACAATACATCACAGCCTATATATTCCTGTGTTTCATGTTTTTGCACATCATTCATTTAAAGTTGATTATCTTTCAAACCAGACATCGGACTTGAGCAAGATCGGTGGCGTTGGATTCGTATCGTCCATATCCAGCTAAATTTTTTTACTTTCTAAATTTCTTATGCAAGAACTGTAATAACCTGATTTTTTTAAAATGTTATTCAATAATTCAGGTTAACATAATTATTTTGGCATTGCTTTAATTTTTTCAAATATATGACTATTTAGATTTTTTTTATATAATTAACTGCTAGTACAATTACTTAATTAGTATCTAACGTAATCTTTTACTATTCCTAAACTGTTTCTATCCACAAGCCTTGCTATTTGTTCTCCGTTTTTTATTCCTAAACTGTTTCTATCCACAAGCCTTGCTATTGGTTTTCCGTTTTTTATGCCTATTTGACTTCCAAAGCCAATTAAGCATTTTGATTTCCTTAAAATTCCCATTAAATACTCTTTATTCTCATGCCTATACAAGACAGTTACCATTCATCATTTTACCACGCACAAACCAGAGAGAAATGAGAGTTAGAAAGAGGGACAGAGATTTCTAGAAAAGGAGAGATTCTGCCGTAGGAGAAGGACACCGGAACACCGCCATTCAACACCGTTTTTCACCGGAATTGCACACTAAGGTAGAAACACATACCTTGCAACCTTAGTTTTATGCAATTTGTAGATATTACGTGAAATATTTTTAATCTGCACGTTCACTATTCATCTTCAACCTTAGATCGTTTAATTAGTAGTTGAATCGTGTTAATTTTATGTTTGGAACTCGCTGATCCGAAACCAAACAAATCACCATTTTGACCCCGTTACTTTGCCGGAATGCGAGGTAGGATTTCATAACTACAACCCATAGATCGAATAATTCGTAATTTAATCGCGTAATATTGTTTTTGTTTTTTCTCCTCTTTTGCTTTTTGTCTCGTTAACTCACTGGTTTTGCAAACTCAACAATTTAACTAGATGTTGGAGCGACAATTAACTAGATGTTGGAGCGACAATTAACTAATAATTACAAATAACAATTTATGATAGATTTAACATCAATATGTAATATTCAAAATTATTCTCAAATTGGTTCCATATTACGCGTAATCATAACAATACATCACAGCCTATATATTCCTGTGTTTCATGTTTTTGCACATCATTCATTTAAAGTTGATTATCTTTCAAACCAGACATCGGAATTGAGCAAGATCGGTGGCGTTGGATTCGTATCGTCCATATCCAGCTAAATTTTTTTACTTTCTAAATTTCTTATGCAAGAACTGTAATAACCTGATTTTTTTAAAATGTTATTCAATAATTCAGGTTAACATAATTATTTTGGCATTGCTTTAACTTTTTCAAATATATGACTATTTAGATTTTTTTTATATAATTAACTGCTAGTACAATTACTTAATTAGTATTTAACGTAATCTTTTACTATTCCTAAACTGTTTCTATCCACAAGCCTTGCTATTTGTTCTCCGTTTTTTATTCCTAAACTGTTTCTATCCACAAGCCTTGCTATTGGTTTTCCGTTTTTTATGCCTATTTGACTTCCAAAGCCAATTAAGCATTTTGATTTCCTTAAAATTCCCATTAAATACTCTTTATTCTCATGCCTATACAAGACAGTTACCATTCATCCTTTTACCACGCACAAACCAGAGAGAAACGAGAGTTAGAAAGAGGGACAGAGATTTCTAGAAAAGGAGAGATTCTGCCGTAGGAGAAGGACACCGGAACACCGCCATTCAACACCGTTTTTCATCGGAATTGCACACTAAGGTAGAAACACATACCTTGCAACCTTAGTTTTATGCAATTTGTAGATATTACGTGAAATATTTTTAATCTGCACGTTCACTATTCATCTTCAACCTTAGATCGTTCAATTAGTAGTTGAATCGTGTCAATTTTATGTTTGGAACTCGCTGATCCGAAACCAAACAAATCACCATTTTGACCCCGTTACTTTGCCGGAATGCGAGGTAGGATTTCATAACTACAACCCATAGATCGAATAATTCGTAATTTAATCGCGTAATATTGTTTTTGTTTTTTCTCCTCTTTTGCTTTTTGTCTCGTTAACTCACTGGTTTTGCAAACTCAACAATTTAACTAGATGTTGGAGCGACAATTAACTAGATGTTGGAGCGACAATTAACTAATAATTACAAATAACAATTTATGATAGATTTAACATAAATATGTAATATTCAAAATTATTCTCAAATTGGTTCCATATTACGCGTAATCATAACAATACATCACAGCCTATATATTCCTGTGTTTCATGTTTTTGCACATCATTCATTTAAAGTTGATTATCTTTCAAACCAGACATCGGAATTGAGCAAGATCGGTGGCGTTGGATTCGTATCGTCCATATCCAGCTAAATTTTTTTACTTTCTAAATTTCTTATGCAAGAACTGTAATAACCTGATTTTTTTAAAATGTTATTCAATAATTCAGGTTAACATAATTATTTTGGCATTGCTTTAATTTTTTCAAATATATGACTATTTAGATTTTTTTTATATAATTAACTGCTAGTACAATTACTTAATTAGTATTTAACGTAATCTTTTACTATTCCTAAACTGTTTCTATCCACAAGCCTTGCTATTTGTTCTCCGTTTTTTATTCCTAAACTGTTTCTATCCACAAGCCTTGCTATTGGTTTTCCGTTTTTTATGCCTATTTGACTTCCAAAGCCAATTAAGCATGTTGATTTCCTTAAAATTCCCATTTTTTATGCCTATTTGACTTCCAAAGCCAATTAAGCATTTTGATTTCCTTAAAATTCCCATTAAATACTCTTTATTCTCATGCCTATACAAGACAGTTACCATTCATCCTTTTACCACGCACAAACCAGAGAGAAATGAGAGTTAGAAAGAGGGACAGAGATTTCTAGAAAAGGAGAGATTCTGCCGTAGGAGAAGGACACCGGAACACCGCCATTCAACACCGTTTTTCATCGGAATTGCACACTAAGGTAGAAACACATACCTTGCAACCTTAGTTTTATGCAATTTGTAGATATTACGTGAAATATTTTTAATCTGCACGTTCACTATTCATCTTCAACCTTAGATCGTTCAATTAGTAGTTGAATCGTGTTAATTTTATGTTTGGAACTCGCTGATCCGAAACCAAACAAATCACCATTTTGACCCCGTTACTTTGCCGGAATGCGAGGTAGGATTTCATAACTACAACCCATAGATCGAATAATTCGTAATTTAATGGCGTAATATTGTTTTTGTTTTTTCTCCTCTTTTGCTTTTTGTCTCTTTAACTCACTGGTTTTGCAAACTCAACAATTTAACTAGATGTTGGAGCGACAATTAACTAGATGTTGGAGCGACAATTAACTAATAATTACAAATAACAATTTGTGATAGATTTAACATAAATATGTAATATTCAAAATTATTCTCAAATTGGTTCCATATTACGCGTAATCATAACAATACATCACAGCCTATATATTCCTGTGTTTCATGTTTTTGCACATCATTCATTTAAAGTTGATTATCTTTCAAACCATACATCGGAATTGAGCAAGATCGGTGGCGTTGGATTCGTATCGTCCATATCCAGCTAAATTTTTTTACTTTCTAAATTTCTTATGCAAGAACTGTAATAACCTGATTTTTTTAAAATGTTATTCAATAATTCAGGTTAACATAATTATTTTGGCATTGCTTTAATTTTTTCAAATATATGACTATTTAGATTTTTTTTATATAATTAACTGCTAGTACAATTACTTAATTAGTATTTAACGTAATCTTTTACTATTCCTAAACTGTTTCTATCCACAAGCCTTGCTATTTGTTCTCCGTTTTTTATTCCTAAACTGTTTCTATCCACAAGCCTTGCTATTGGTTTTCCGTTTTTTATGCCTATTTGACTTCCAAAGCCAATTAAGCATTTTGATTTCCTTAAAATTCCCATTAAATACTCTTTATTCTCATGCCTATACAAGACAGTTACCATTCATCCTTTTACCACGCACAAACCAGAGAGAAACGAGAGTTAGAAAGAGGGACAGAGATTTCTAGAAAAGGAGAGATTCTGCCGTAGGAGAAGGACACCGGAACACCGCCATTCAACACCGTTTTTCATCGGAATTGCACACTAAGGTAGAAACACATACCTTGCAACCTTAGTTTTATGCAATTTGTAGATATTACGTGAAATATTTTTAATCTGCACGTTCACTATTCATCTTCAACCTTAGATCGTTCAATTAGTAGTTGAATCGTGTCAATTTTATGTTTGGAACTCGCTGATCCGAAACCAAACAAATCACCATTTTGACCCCGTTACTTTGCCGGAATGCGAGGTAGGATTTCATAACTACAACCCATAGATCGAATAATTCGTAATTTAATCGCGTAATATTGTTTTTGTTTTTTCTCCTCTTTTGCTTTTTGTCTCGTTAACTCACTGGTTTTGCAAACTCAACAATTTAACTAGATGTTGGAGCGACAATTAACTAGATGTTGGAGCGACAATTAACTAATAATTACAAATAACAATTTATGATAGATTTAACATAAATATGTAATATTCAAAATTATTCTCAAATTGGTTCCATATTACGCGTAATCATAACAATACATCACAGCCTATATATTCCTGTGTTTCATGTTTTTGCACATCATTCATTTAAAGTTGATTATCTTTCAAACCAGACATCGGAATTGAGCAAGATCGGTGGCGTTGGATTCGTATCGTCCATATCCAGCTAAATTTTTTTACTTTCTAAATTTCTTATGCAAGAACTGTAATAACCTGATTTTTTTAAAATGTTATTCAATAATTCAGGTTAACATAATTATTTTGGCATTGCTTTAATTTTTTCAAATATATGACTATTTAGATTTTTTTTATATAATTAACTGCTAGTACAATTACTTAATTAGTATTTAACGTAATCTTTTACTATTCCTAAACTGTTTCTATCCACAAGCCTTGCTATTTGTTCTCCGTTTTTTATTCCTAAACTGTTTCTATCCACAAGCCTTGCTATTGGTTTTCCGTTTTTTATGCCTATTTGACTTCCAAAGCCAATTAAGCATGTTGATTTCCTTAAAATTCCCATTTTTTATGCCTATTTGACTTCCAAAGCCAATTAAGCATTTTGATTTCCTTAAAATTCCCATTAAATACTCTTTATTCTCATGCCTATACAAGACAGTTACCATTCATCCTTTTACCACGCACAAACCAGAGAGAAATGAGAGTTAGAAAGAGGGACAGAGATTTCTAGAAAAGGAGAGATTCTGCCGTAGGAGAAGGACACCGGAACACCGCCATTCAACACCGTTTTTCATCGGAATTGCACACTAAGGTAGAAACACATACCTTGCAACCTTAGTTTTATGCAATTTGTAGATATTACGTGAAATATTTTTAATCTGCACGTTCACTATTCATCTTCAACCTTAGATCGTTCAATTAGTAGTTGAATCGTGTTAATTTTATGTTTGGAACTCGCTGATCCGAAACCAAACAAATCACCATTTTGACCCCGTTACTTTGCCGGAATGCGAGGTAGGATTTCATAACTACAACCCATAGATCGAATAATTCGTAATTTAATGGCGTAATATTGTTTTTGTTTTTTCTCCTCTTTTGCTTTTTGTCTCTTTAACTCACTGGTTTTGCAAACTCAACAATTTAACTAGATGTTGGAGCGACAATTAACTAGATGTTGGAGCGACAATTAACTAATAATTACAAATAACAATTTGTGATAGATTTAACATAAATATGTAATATTCAAAATTATTCTCAAATTGGTTCCATATTACGCGTAATCATAACAATACATCACAGCCTATATATTCCTGTGTTTCATGTTTTTGCACATCATTCATTTAAAGTTGATTATCTTTCAAACCATACATCGGAATTGAGCAAGATCGGTGGCGTTGGATTCGTATCGTCCATATCCAGCTAAATTTTTTTACTTTCTAAATTTCTTATGCAAGAACTGTAATAACCTGATTTTTTTAAAATGTTATTCAATAATTCAGGTTAACATAATTATTTTGGCATTGCTTTAATTTTTTCAAATATATGACTATTTAGATTTTTTTTATATAATTAACTGCTAGTACAATTACTTAATTAGTATTTAACGTAATCTTTTACTATTCCTAAACTGTTTCTATCCACAAGCCTTGCTATTTGTTCTCCGTTTTTTATTCCTAAACTGTTTCTATCCACAAGCCTTGCTATTGGTTTTCCGTTTTTTATGCCTATTTGACTTCCAAAGCCAATTAAGCATTTTGATTTCCTTAAAATTCCCATTTTTTATGCCTATTTGACTTCCAAAGCCAATTAAGCATTTTGATTTCCTTAAAATTCCCATTAAATACTCTTTATTCTCATGCCTATACAAGACAGTTACCATTCATCCTTTTACCACGCACAAACCAGAGAGAAATGAGAGTTAGAAAGAGGGACAGAGATTTCTAGAAAAGGAGAGATTCTGCCGTAGGAGAAGGACACCGGAACACCGCCATTCAACACCGTTTTTCATCGGAATTGCACACTAAGGTAGAAACACATACCTTGCAACCTTAGTTTTATGCAATTTGTAGATATTACGTGAAATATTTTTAATCTGCACGTTCACTATTCATCTTCAACCTTAGATCGTTCAATTAGTAGTTGAATCGTGTCAATTTTATGTTTGGAACTCGCTGATCCGAAACCAAACAAATCACCATTTTGACCCCGTTACTTTGCCGGAATGCGAGGTAGGATTTCATAACTACAACCCATAGATCGAATAATTCGTAATTTAATCGCGTAATATTGTTTTTGTTTTTTCTCCTCTTTTGCTTTTTGTCTCGTTAACTCACTGGTTTTGCAAACTCAACAATTTAACTAGATGTTGGAGCGACAATTAACTAGATGTTGGAGCGACAATTAACTAATAATTACAAATAACAATTTATGATAGATTTAACATAAATATGTAATATTCAAAATTATTCTCAAATTGGTTCCATATTACGCGTAATCATTACAATACATCACAGCCTATATATTCCTGTGTTTCATGTTTTTGCACGTCATTCATTTAAAGTTGATTATCTTTCAAACCAGACATCGGAATTGAGCAAGATCGGTGGCGTTGGATTCGTATCGTCCATATCCAGCTAAATTTTTTTACTTTCTAAATTTCTTATGCAAGAACTGTAATAACCTGATTTTTTTAAAATGTTATTCAATAATTCAGGTTAACATAATTATTTTGGCATTGCTTTAATTTTTTCAAATATATGACTATTTAGATTTTTTTTATATAATTAACTGCTAGTACAATTACTTAATTAGTATTTAACGTAATCTTTTACTATTCCTAAACTGTTTCTATCCACAAGCCTTGCTAT
The DNA here is from genome assembly GCA_019985065.2 of Arctostaphylos glauca. NCBI lineage: Eukaryota > Viridiplantae > Streptophyta > Magnoliopsida > Ericales > Ericaceae > Arctostaphylos > Arctostaphylos glauca. Next base: position 28,903,624 of record JAHSPW020000010.1, on the reverse strand, counting down.
TTGTTCTCCGTTTTTTATTCCTAAACTGTTTCTATCCACAAGCCTTGCTATTGGTTTTCCGTTTTTTATGCCTATTTGACTTCCAAAGCCAATTAAGCATTTTGATTTCCTTAAAATTCCCATTAAATACTCTTTATTCTCATGCCTATACAAGACAGTTACCATTCATCCTTTTACCACGCACAAACCAGAGAGAAACGAGAGTTAGAAAGAGGGACAGAGATTTCTAGAAAAGGAGAGATTCTGCCGTAGGAGAAGGACACCGGAACACCGCCATTCAACACCGTTTTTCATCGGAATTGCACACTAAGGTAGAAACACATACCTTGCAACCTTAGTTTTATGCAATTTGTAGATATTACGTGAAATATTTTTAATCTGCACGTTCACTATTCATCTTCAACCTTAGATCGTTCAATTAGTAGTTGAATCGTGTCAATTTTATGTTTGGAACTCGCTGATCCGAAACCAAACAAATCACCATTTTGACCCCGTTACTTTGCCGGAATGCGAGGTAGGATTTCATAACTACAACCCATAGATCGAATAATTCGTAATTTAATCGCGTAATATTGTTTTTGTTTTTTCTCCTCTTTTGCTTTTTGTCTCGTTAACTCACTGGTTTTGCAAACTCAACAATTTAACTAGATGTTGGAGCGACAATTAACTAGATGTTGGAGCGACAATTAACTAATAATTACAAATAACAATTTATGATAGATTTAACATAAATATGTAATATTCAAAATTATTCTCAAATTGGTTCCATATTACGCGTAATCATAACAATACATCACAGCCTATATATTCCTGTGTTTCATGTTTTTGCACATCATTCATTTAAAGTTGATTATCTTTCAAACCAGACATCGGAATTGAGCAAGATCGGTGGCGTTGGATTCGTATCGTCCATATCCAGCTAAATTTTTTTACTTTCTAAATTTCTTATGCAAGAACTGTAATAACCTGATTTTTTTAAAATGTTATTCAATAATTCAGGTTAACATAATTATTTTGGCATTGCTTTAATTTTTTCAAATATATGACTATTTAGATTTTTTTTATATAATTAACTGCTAGTACAATTACTTAATTAGTATTTAACGTAATCTTTTACTATTCCTAAACTGTTTCTATCCACAAGCCTTGCTATTTGTTCTCCGTTTTTTATTCCTAAACTGTTTCTATCCACAAGCCTTGCTATTGGTTTTCCGTTTTTTATGCCTATTTCACTTCCAAAGCCAATTAAGCATGTTGATTTCCTTAAAATTCCCATTTTTTATGCCTATTTGACTTCCAAAGCCAATTAAGCATTTTGATTTCCTTAAAATTCCCATTAAATACTCTTTATTCTCATGCCTATACAAGACAGTTACCATTCATCCTTTTACCACGCACAAACCAGAGAGAAATGAGAGTTAGAAAGAGGGACAGAGATTTCTAGAAAAGGAGAGATTCTGCCGTAGGAGAAGGACACCGGAACACCGCCATTCAACACCGTTTTTCATCGGAATTGCACACTAAGGTAGAAACACATACCTTGCAACCTTAGTTTTATGCAATTTGTAGATATTACGTGAAATATTTTTAATCTGCACGTTCACTATTCATCTTCAACCTTAGATCGTTCAATTAGTAGTTGAATCGTGTTAATTTTATGTTTGGAACTCGCTGATCCGAAACCAAACAAATCACCATTTTGACCCCGTTACTTTGCCGGAATGCGAGGTAGGATTTCATAACTACAACCCATAGATCGAATAATTCGTAATTTAATGGCGTAATATTGTTTTTGTTTTTTCTCCTCTTTTGCTTTTTGTCTCTTTAACTCACTGGTTTTGCAAACTCAACAATTTAACTAGATGTTGGAGCGACAATTAACTAGATGTTGGAGCGACAATTAACTAATAATTACAAATAACAATTTGTGATAGATTTAACATAAATATGTAATATTCAAAATTATTCTCAAATTGGTTCCATATTACGCGTAATCATAACAATACATCACAGCCTATATATTCCTGTGTTTCATGTTTTTGCACATCATTCATTTAAAGTTGATTATCTTTCAAACCATACATCGGAATTGAGCAAGATCGGTGGCGTTGGATTCGTATCGTCCATATCCAGCTAAATTTTTTTACTTTCTAAATTTCTTATGCAAGAACTGTAATAACCTGATTTTTTTAAAATGTTATTCAATAATTCAGGTTAACATAATTATTTTGGCATTGCTTTAATTTTTTCAAATATATGACTATTTAGATTTTTTTTATATAATTAACTGCTAGTACAATTACTTAATTAGTATTTAACGTAATCTTTTACTATTCCTAAACTGTTTCTATCCACAAGCCTTGCTATTTGTTCTCCGTTTTTTATTCCTAAACTGTTTCTATCCACAAGCCTTGCTATTGGTTTTCCGTTTTTTATGCCTATTTGACTTCCAAAGCCAATTAAGCATTTTGATTTCCTTAAAATTCCCATTTTTTATGCCTATTTGACTTCCAAAGCCAATTAAGCATTTTGATTTCCTTAAAATTCCCATTAAATACTCTTTATTCTCATGCCTATACAAGACAGTTACCATTCATCCTTTTACCACGCACAAACCAGAGAGAAATGAGAGTTAGAAAGAGGGACAGAGATTTCTAGAAAAGGAGAGATTCTGCCGTAGGAGAAGGACACCGGAACACCGCCATTCAACACCTTTTTTCATCGGAATTGCACACTAAGGTAGAAACACATACCTTGCAACCTTAGTTTTATGCAATTTGTAGATATTACGTGAAATATTTTTAATCTGCACGTTCACTATTCATCTTCAACCTTAGATCGTTCAATTAGTAGTTGAATCGTGTCAATTTTATGTTTGGAACTCGCTGATCCGAAACCAAACAAATCACCATTTTGACCCCGTTACTTTGCCGGAATGCGAGGTAGGATTTCATAACTACAACCCATAGATCGAATAATTCGTAATTTAATCGCGTAATATTGTTTTTGTTTTTTCTCCTCTTTTGCTTTTTGTCTCGTTAACTCACTGGTTTTGCAAACTCAACAATTTAACTAGATGTTGGAGCGACAATTAACTAGATGTTGGAGCGACAATTAACTAATAATTACAAATAACAATTTATGATAGATTTAACATAAATATGTAATATTCAAAATTATTCTCAAATTGGTTCCATATTACGCGTAATCATTACAATACATCACAGCCTATATATTCCTGTGTTTCATGTTTTTGCACGTCATTCATTTAAAGTTGATTATCTTTCAAACCAGACATCGGAATTGAGCAAGATCGGTGGCGTTGGATTCGTATCGTCCATATCCAGCTAAATTTTTTTACTTTCTAAATTTCTTATGCAAGAACTGTAATAACCTGATTTTTTTAAAATGTTATTCAATAATTCAGGTTAACATAATTATTTTGGCATTGCTTTAATTTTTTCAAATATATGACTATTTAGATTTTTTTTATATAATTAACTGCTAGTACAATTACTTAATTAGTATTTAACGTAATCTTTTACTATTCCTAAACTGTTTCTATCCACAAGCCTTGCTATTTGTTCTCCGTTTTTTATTCCTAAACTGTTTCTATCCACAAGCCTTGCTATTGGTTTTCCGTTTTTTATGCCTATTTGACTTCCAAAGCCAATTAAGCATTTTGATTTCCTTAAAATTCCCTTTAAATACTCTTTATTCTCATGCCTATACAAGACAGTTACCATTCATCCTTTTACCACGCACAAACCAGAGAGAAATGAGAGTTAGAAAGAGGGACAGAGATTTCTAGAAAAGGAGAGATTCTGCCGTAGGAGAAGGACACCGGAACACCGCCATTCAACACCGTTTTTCACCGGAATTGCACACTAAGGTAGAAACACATACCTTGCAACCTTAGTTTTATGCAATTTGTAGATATTACGTGAAATATTTTTAATCTGCACGTTCACTATTCATCTTCAACCTTAGATCGTTCAATTAGTAGTTGAATCGTGTTAATTTTATGTTTGGAACTCGCTGATCCGAAACCAAACAAATCACCATTTTGACCCCGTTACTTTGCCGGAATGCGAGGTAGGATTTCATAACTACAACCCATAGATCGAATAATTCGTAATTTAATCGCGTAATATTGTTTTTGTTTTTTCTCCTCTTTTGCTTTTTGTCTCGTTAACTCACTGGTTTTGCAAACTCAACAATTTAACTAGATGTTGGAGCGACAATTAACTAGATGTTGGAGCGACAATTAACTAATAATTACAAATAACAATTTATGATAGATTTAACATAAATATGTAATATTCAAAATTATTCTCAAATTGGTTCCATATTACGCGTAATCATAACAATACATCACAGCCTATATATTCCTGTGTTTCATGTTTTTGCACATCATTCATTTAAAGTTGATTATCTTTCAAACCAGACATCGGAATTGAGCAAGATCGGTGGCGTTGGATTCGTATCGTCCATATCCAGCTAAATTTTTTTACTTTCTAAATTTCTTATGCAAGAACTGTAATAACCTGATTTTTTTAAAATGTTATTCAATAATTCAGGTTAACATAATTATTTTGGCATTGCTTTAATTTTTTCAAATATATGACTATTTAGATTTTTTTTATATAATTAACTGCTAGTACAATTACTTAATTAGTATTTAACGTAATCTTTTACTATTCCTAAACTGTTTCTATCCACAAGCCTTGCTATTTGTTCTCCGTTTTTTATTCCTAAACTGTTTCTATCCACAAGCCTTGCTATTGGTTTTCCGTTTTTTATGCCTATTTGACTTCCAAAGCCAATTAAGCATTTTGATTTCCTTAAAATTCCCTTTAAATACTCTTTATTCTCATGCCTATACAAGACAGTTACCATTCATCCTTTTACCACGCACAAACCAGAGAGAAATGAGAGTTAGAAAGAGGGACAGAGATTTCTAGAAAAGGAGAGATTCTGCCGTAGGAGAAGGACACCGGAACACCGCCATTCAACACCGTTTTTCACCGGAATTGCACACTAAGGTAGAAACACATACCTTGCAACCTTAGTTTTATGCAATTTGTAGATATTACGTGAAATATTTTTAATCTGCACGTTCACTATTCATCTTCAACCTTAGATCGTTCAATTAGTAGTTGAATCGTGTTAATTTTATGTTTGGAACTCGCTGATCCGAAACCAAACAAATCACCATTTTGACCCCGTTACTTTGCCGGAATGCGAGGTAGGATTTCATAACTACAACCCATAGATCGAATAATTCGTAATTTAATCGCGTAATATTGTTTTTGTTTTTTCTCCTCTTTTGCTTTTTGTCTCGTTAACTCACTGGTTTTGCAAACTCAACAATTTAACTAGATGTTGGAGCGACAATTAACTAGATGTTGGAGCGACAATTAACTAATAATTACAAATAACAATTTATGATAGATTTAACATAAATATGTAATATTCAAAATTATTCTCAAATTGGTTCCATATTATGCGTAATCATAACAATACATCACAGCCTATATATTCCTGTGTTTCATGTTTTTGCACATCATTCATTTAAAGTTGATTATCTTTCAAACCAGACATCGGAATTGAGCAAGATCGGTGGCGTTGGATTCGTATCGTCCATATCCAGCTAAATTTTTTTACTTTCTAAATTTCTTATGCAAGAACTGTAATAACCTGATTTTTTTAAAATGTTATTCAATAATTCAGGTTAACATAATTATTTTGGCATTGCTTTAATTTTTTCAAATATATGACTATTTAGATTTTTTTTATATAATTAACTGCTAGTACAATTACTTAATTAGTATTTAACGTAATCTTTTACTATTCCTAAACTGTTTCTATCCACAAGCCTTGCTATTTGTTCTCCGTTTTTTATTCCTAAACTGTTTCTATCCACAAGCCTTGCTATTGGTTTTCGGGCTATATTTGACACCGTCTTGGGGCTTAAAATTGATTTCAAAGTTTGTTGCAATTAATCAATGGGTGGAGAATTTAATTTTAATCCTTCTACAAGGCTTTCTTCTGTTCCGCTTAATGGACTAAACTATGTTTCATGTTCTCGTGTCGTATCGTTGTCGCTAGGTGGAAAATCATGACGTCAAAGCTTAATTGATGATGGAAAGAATCTGGATGAATTCACGAAGGATGAGTTGAATGAATGCATCGCCAAAAATCGGATCACTAAAGGAAAAGCTGGTGCTTTCAAGGTTAGTTTTCTGACTCCCATTTTGCCTTCAACATCAATTCTCTTGATCTTAGCCTCTTTATCTGTAAAATGATTTGTCTATTCCTTCTGGGGTATACTTGGGCACGGTTCGATTGCACACTTTAGACATTCTTATACGTAACAAAAAAGGCATACTTCTTTGCTGATTCAATAGTCAATGAAAGGATGCTTAGGTTGATGCAAGTTTAAAACCTGGAATTCTTATTTAGACTATGGAGTTTCTGTGTTTTTTCTCTTCTGTAGATAACGAGATTCATCAAGAACCGAAAGAAGTTTTTTAAGAGAAGATATAAACATGATGCTATATGTCACAGCCCCATACTAAACAATATAGAAGGAAACAGTTGGGACCCCTGTGAAGCACCATTCAAAGATTCACCAATGACCCAATTCATACAAAATAGATGCAGAATTTCTATCCCATTTATCCTTTCTAGTGCATAGTCACATCAATAATATACACTCATTGAGTGGAAAGCTTATTAGTTTAACCTTGAGAATTGTTTAATGAGGCATTTTACACTGGAATTGTTTTCATTAGTTATCTCACGAGTTTCAAACGCACCTTAAATCCAAAAAAGTTCCTAGAGGTTTAGGTGCTTGACACGCCTAGAGCATAGTCACATTCATCGTACCATTCATTGGTTATCTCCCAAGTTCATTAACATGACTTAGGATGCACTTCCCCTGCATACCTCAACTGTCTACTTAGATTGATTTCGCAACTCTGTCGATGTTTTTTTTTTTTTGCTAAGCAAAAGGATAAATTTATTACCTGATTGGATGCTGATCTGTTGTTGTTCTCCAGGTCATCATCTTCCCTGGCCTTTCCTCCTTCCATGGATGGCCCTGCTTTCTTCATAGCATCTCCTGCCTCAATAGGTCTGGACTGTTTGCATCTGTATGGTTGAGGATTATCCTTAGATTCCACGATTTTAACTCTATGTTCAATCCCCTGGATTATAATTGTAACCCATTCTTCAATGTTATGAAATAAGGTAGAGGAAATAAGCATCATCCCTTTCTCAAATGACTTCAGCCTTGTAGTGTTCTCATCTGTGGCTATGAACTCTCCAAACATGTCTCCTATTTTGCAAAAACTATCTATCCTCCAAGAATTCAGTGGCATTCCCCAGCATTCCAACCATACCCATCTCTCAATGCTAGGTTTCTCTCCCTTCCATGGTCCAATTTGTGAAAACCAATTTTGGAGCTCTCCATTGTTGATTGCTTTTTCCCTGCCATCTTGGTCTAGAAAGGTTAAGATTACTCTTCTACCTCCCAGGTACTTGCACTCCACTTTTTTGCCATCCCCCTGAGGTATGTCCTCCTTTATCTCTAACCACGAGACATGTTCCTTCATATTTGCCACTGTACTTCTATATAGCCATTCATTGCCTTGAGATACTAGATTGATGCGCTTGGAAGGCATTCGTTGTGGTTCCTTCATATCTCCTTTTCAGGCCTGGATGAATGTTTTACCCCTTGCCTCATTAATGGTGTTCATAACTTTTGGCATTTTTCTTGTCTAGTCATTCACTCCCCTGCTGACTGATAGCCCTCGCTTGGCTTGGGGATATTGTCCTTCACTCTCCTTTCCTCCCCTGTTAGTAAAATTAGCCATCTTAACCAGTAGTCTTTTGTGATCGATCCATACTCCATTTGCTCTATAGATGGCTATGTCTGCAGCTACTGAGTTCTGGTACCTCACAAAAGCAAATTTACTCCTAGTATTTTTGCTTCTCTTCGGTGGTATGTAGATGTCCTTCACTTCTCCGTACTTATTGAACAGCTGCTCCAACCAAGTCTTGTTTGCCGTGTCTGGTAGATTATCCACGTAGAGTGTTGTAGTTTGAGTTTGGATCCCTCTCTTGTATGCCTCAATCGTCCTGTTAGATCTGTGTTTGTTTAGCACCGGTATCCATCCTCCACCACTACCTGGTTGGTGATTGATGCCTCCTGTGATCCTGTTGGATCCTTCTTCCTGCTTCCTTCTGTTGTCTTTTTCCCTCATCTCCTTTATTCATTTATTATCTTAGACCACAAGTTTTCACAGGGACCACAAAATTAGGAGGGAGAGAGAGAGAGAGAGAGAGAGAGAGAGAGAGAGAGAGAGAGAGAGAGAGAGAGAGAGAGAGAGGGAGGGAGAGGGAGAGAGAGAGAGAGGGAGAGAGAGAGAACTCTGTCGATGTTATGCAGTTCTTTGTTGTCTGAATTGTGGAACTCCAAGCAATAAATCAATTGGGTAACAAAATCATGGATGAACATTGTGTTACGTGATTTCTCACTAGCAAATTGTATGTTTGACACCGATATTTTACTAATTATTTGCTTGTTCATTGAATCTTTTTGTTTTACAGAACCTTGATTGACATAACTCTCACACTTGATCGGATCAGTGAAACCTGCTTAAGGTATGTTCTCTAATTTTTATTGTAAAAATTAGACAAACTTGCTCTTTCTACGCAGTACTCCATCTCCCCTTTCTCCTCATTAAACTTATTGTTTGGCTTAACAAGTCTTCTGTTTGGAAAACCTAGAGAAACCGGTCTATGGATCCTAATCAATAGAATATTGGATTGGAGCTTTTTTAGTCCAAAAGCCATACGATTCTATTTTTGGTTGTATGAAATCAAGATAAATCTTATTTTGTTTAACATATATCGTTACATGGAAAATCTAAATTGGCACATGTGATGAACGTAACTTTTATGAGCTCTACTTAATACCCAAGAAAATGGATCAGCTTTATTTCTAGTTGGAATGCAGCCACAATTTTTTGCTTTATTTTCCTCTCTTCTCAAACCATCAATTTCTTCATTGTATATATAACATACACAACATACTTTTAAACTAGAAAATGTGCAAAAATATATATTAGTAATACATCCACTAAGATAAGTGGGAATAAAAAAAGAAAGAACGTTCGATGGTGGATGTGAATCCATTTTACGCTAACCTTAGAAGCTGATGGTAGATGTGAATTTACTTGTAGCTCAACAAATGGACAAGAGTTGGATGAAGAAAAGTAGATTGTCAAGAGACTACTTGCAAGGAGTTAAAAAATTTTTGAACTTTGCTTCTGTCAATGCATCTAAGGATGGTACAATTTCATGCCCATGTGTGAAATGTGTAAATTCCTATATTTTGAACATAGACGTTGTACATGATCATTTGGTCTCATTCGGAATTAGTCAAGGTTACGATTGTTGGTATAATCATGGAGAAACTCTTCCGGCAGCAACTCTTGCAAATACTTCTGAGGATCATGTTGAAGACATGCAACTCGATCATGATGGTATACGTGACATGTTACACGACGTGTTTCCCATGCATACCCGGTCAATAGATGAAATTGGAGATGAAGTACATGTATCAGAACCATGTAATGATGCTCCAAGTGGGCAACAATGTACACAAGCTCCAAATAGAAATGCAAAAAAATTTTACGAAGGAACAATGAGATACTGAATTCTTTTGGGATACCAAGTATTGCTACTTCTTTGTGGGGTTCGGTTCAGTACAACTGTGCAAATGAGAATGGAAAGCGTAATAGGGGTGAGTTGGATGATGTTGACTATATACCTTCAGATGATGAGAATGACAATGACGATGACAATGACGATGCTTGTGATCTCTCTCCCCCAAATCGACCCAAAAGTGAGTCAAGTCCTAATATACTTGTCTTTTCCACCTATGCACTATCACTAAGTGAATTATCCTCATTTTACTTTTGGAAAGCCCTTGTTATTACATTCATTGTCTGCCTATTATTCTAATGTCTCAATTCTTTGTCCTTGCAGACATGACAAAGAAAAGGTATCGTACTTGGAACATGGATGTTGATTCTCAGCCTAAATCACATAATGTTGCACGAGATACACAATTACAAAGTGCTTCACATGCTTCCCAACAACATAGTGTATCACACCTTTCGCGATCACGTGAATTTTCCCAACCTGCACATCATGTTAGTGATTCCCAGCCTTCACAGTTACGTGGTTCTTCCCAGCCTACCCAGTCCCCTAGTATTTCACGTCCTCAGCCACAACTCTCTCAACCACAGTCCGTTCAGCCACACTGCGTTGAACATGAACCCATTCAGCCACACTGTGCTGAACATGAACCCATTCAGCCACACCCTATTCAGTTACACTGCGCTGAACAAGAACCCATTCAGCCACAACCCAATCAGCCACCTCGCATTCAGCCACAAGAAGAGGACAACTTTGACTTGGGAGATAATTTAGATGATGATTTATCTGACGCATTTGAAGTTGGAATAAGAGGTATGCTGCAAATTGTTGTTTCGCCAAAAACTTGATATTATATTTTATGTTTATTTAACATTTAGCAACTTTTTAATTAATAGATGCATCAAATGCTCAAACCAAAAGAGGGGTCACACGGTTGTCAGACATTTGGAATCTACCTCCTGGAAAGAAAATTGTTGTCGACTTTAATGCATCTTGTCTACCTGTTGGAGATGAAGGTGGTGTGTTCAATCGTTTTATAGGAACGGTTGCGCGAAAGCCACACTTGTGCCCAATTAATTACAATAGTTGGCATCAAGTGCCAAATCACTACAAAGAATCTTGTTGGAATATCATTGAGGTATTAAGTTTTCAATAATTAGTATTTTCGTATACTTTCAGTTGAAAGTGTCTTAGGTGTTCTCAATTATTTTGATGTAGTCCAAGTTCTTAATTCCGGAGTACGAGGGAGTAAGAGGCCAAATCAAGCGCAACACATTTAAGTCAATTGGGGATAAATTGCGTGCATGGAGATGTAGCTTAAAAGGCAAATATTATGACGAATCAAAGACAGTTGCACAAGTTGTTGCTACAGCACCTCCGACAGTTAATCGGGAACAATATGCTGATCTTGTTAATTATTGGTTTTTAAAGGAAGGTCAGGTATGTAAAATATAGTAATTGTGTGATCCTTATCTTTTTTTTCTACGTGACGATGTTTTCTGTTTGCTATGGTTGAAAAAAGGAACGAAGCATCACTAATAGGAATTGTAGGAAGGAGCAAAACAATCCTCATACAGCTGGATCAAAAACTTATGCACAACATGCTCATGAACTGGTAGTACTCCATATTTATTGCTTATCTAATTTTTTGCACTTGTTTAATTGTTTGGATTATGATCTTGTCAATGAAATGGTCGTAATATAGGAGAAAAAAGATAAAGTTGGAGTTAGTAGAACAATGTTATATGGGCCAACTCATACAAAGAAAGACGGGACACCCGTAAGTGAAAAGGCAGCTGAAAATATGGTAAGATATCATTTTTTTTGCATTCAAATTGCATTACAAATGTAGAGAGGAATATATTTATAGCCAAATGGTACTTGTAATAACATGATTGAATTGCAGAGAAAAATGAAGGAGTTGAAGGAGTCTCAACAAAGTATCCCTGAAGACAACAGAAAGGGGAAAATAAATTGGTCAACCAATGACATATATTCTCAAGTGATAGACAAGAAAGAGCATAATGGCCGTGTTCGTGGTATGGGATTTGGGCACACTCCTAAAAGTTGCGGCTCAACTTTTAATGGTGATGTAAGGTTGAGACTGGATGAAGAAAGAATGAGAGAAAAGGACGCTTACATACGTGATCTAGAAGACAAGGTGCAATCTCAAGAACAAAAGTTGAATTCCACAGTCAGTGAACTGGACGCTGTAAAATCACTTGTTCACTTATTGGTTAAGCAATCTGGTTTGCAGGTTATGACTATAACTTTATGCCTAGTTGTGAATTAAATACACGTTTTATTTGTGCTTCGATGGTTTACATGCTCATAACTATTCTTCCTTGAATGCCATAGGTTCACGATGTTGTTACTAGTGGCATCCTAAATCAAGCTTCTTCTTGAGCAAATCAAGGATCGTCTTTTGCAAGGTCATGAAGTACCACCTTCTTTTTTAGGTATGCAATTTTTATTTCTTGATTTTGGGCAAATCAAGGATCACCCTAAATATGCATTTTTTTTTTTCATGTTTGAAGTTTGTTTGAAGTGTTTTCTGCAATCTAAATGAGTTTTGGTTGGTTGGTTGGTACTACCTTTGGTTAAGTAGGTTAGTGCTAGTCCAGTTTTTTTGTTTGGTTGGTTGGTACTACCTTTGAAGTGTTTTCTGCAATCTAAATGAGTTTTTTTGTTTAAGTAGGTTTCTCCAATATACAGTGACCCTCTGGTGCCTATGGCCACATGTTACACCCACCCATTGACAAAACTGGGTGGATTCATTCCATGAGTCCAGATTCCGGAAGGGATCAATGGTTATTGCAGCCTTAAATGAAAGCAAGGCTAGATGGTCTGTCTCGTTCCCTCCTCGCAGAAAGCTGCTGGCTATGTGGGGAAAGCCAGAATGCAAGCACAGTAGAAAAACTACATGCATTAAAAGGAACAGTGGCTATGAGATTGCGAATACCATTTGGTGATAGGAAAATTAAGTTCACACTAAACTTTTGGATTGCTGGAGTGGTCTTAAATAGAGTATCCTCTCACACATGGTCTAGCATTATCATGTAGTAGCTGCTGCTCTAATACCGGTTGAAGAAGGTAGAATTCATCCTCTCAGATCAGACATTAAAAAGAGTTGAATTGTGTTGTGTCCGTTCATTTGTGTGGTTGAAATGGCTCTAGATGGTCTCCCAAACATTGAATAATAATATAATTGGTACGTGATTCTAGAAGCATGAATACTCATGAGTCATGACAAACTCTTATTTATGGGTTCACAAGGCCTAATTCCATTACTTCCTGTAATTACTTAGTACATAAGAGATGGAGAGCGATTGCATGTACCCAAGAATTTTTCATGGCCTAATTCCATTGGTTCCCGTAATCATAGTGGGTTGGGTAGCAGCATGTGGGCTGGGGTTCACAAGGCCTAATTCCATTACTTCCTGTAATTGTTTTATATGCGGCCATATGTTTAGGTGTTCATATGTATCTACTTGTTTTGTTTTGTGAATGTTGTTCATCATGAGGATTAGTGTGGTGCATGGGGTGTGTTTATTGTTTAACAGACAAGTTGAAGTTTGGAGGACCAACCATGTTCTCAAAGGGTGGATGATGTGACACCCAAAAATGAGTTTCTAATCGCAATGTAAATCAGGCGAACCAAGGTCACATCTCTTTTTATATGAGTTATGTTTGTGCTTTTAGTTTAAGAATAAATGAATAATTAAGCAGGTGCACTTTTGTACGGTCTGTGGTGGCCTTTGCCAGCCATGTGGCTACTGCCCAGTCGCTGATTTTGGTTTTGCAAAGGGTCAGAGTCCGGGACATCAATATACGTTTGTTTGTGTTTTTATTTGTGCACATATTTGTGTCTGTATTCTTATTTATTCATATAAGTGCCTTTTTGGTGACAACATCTTCAATTTGCCGTTTATTGCAAATTCCAATCTCAATTTCAGCTTTATATGCACTGCATTTATCTGTTACTGCACCTCCACAAAGTAAACCTATAACTTTGCACTCTCCATCTTCTTGTCAAGTCAATTTTTACCCAAACTTCTTCTTCTTACTCTATACCCATTTTTTTTTTGAATAGTCGGGCAACGAATCATGTCACCAATGACCTTACATGTTTGTTACTACCGCAACCCAACGTTACATCTGATGATGTCTTGGTAGGGAATGGCTTTTCCCTGACCATTACTCTCTCTGGTAAAGCAATTGTTATTGTGTTTGCCGTCAATGTCCCATAACTTTGTAACCATCAATTTCTTAAAGATAATGACTGCAAATTAACCTTTGGCTGTCAGAGGTCTGTATCCCATCCCGGTATGTTTTAAAGAGCAATGACCAGCTGTTTTTTTTTTTTACACAGTCCTTAGCTTTTCTGTGGCATGGAAGACTTGGTTAGCCAAGTTCTCTTCTATTTTATTCCATAAATAAGTTACCAGTTTTGAGGTCTCTTCATTTTGATTGCTACTCTTGTAATACATCAAAGATACATAAACTACCTTCTAGATCTCGAATGTCCCAGGGTTTCCTCTCTCTCCTCTCTCCATCGCGGTTCTATTGTTGGTATCACTATTTGTTTTAGAGAAGTGGGCATGGCTTGCTTTTGGGATAGAGGGTGAGGGGGATGAGGGAGGAGGATAATGAGTCATGAATACCGATACACACCCGATACGTATCGGATACACCTAATTAAGCAATATCCAGTATTACAATTAATTTTTTTGAGTTTCGGATCATGAATACCGACACGCACCCGATACGGCCCGATACGTATCGGATACACCCAATTAAGCAATATCCAATATTACAATTAATTCATTTTAGTTTCGGATATGCGATAGATATGTTTCAGATACTTCTGGAAACGTCTTCTTTTTTTTTTTTGCTCCAGCCCCATGTTCTAGTTCGTTGGTAATTGTTCAATGTAATCCATACATTTCACATTTTTTGGTTTTCGTATGTAAGTCATTTACCTTGTGCAGTTTTCTAATTCAAAATTGCCTATTAATTGAAAATCATATTTATTCTCTTTCTTTTTCATGTTTGTTGCAGGTTAGAAGCATTGAATGTTGACCGGCCTTTTCATGAAGGTTTTATATAAGGATGACAACCTATCCTATTTTTGTGATTTTTGGTTCGACGTGTGTAGGTATTGATATTGTGGATTGTTTTTGGTATTATGTTAATTAAGTACGATGGGAGATATATATGCTAAGCAGATGTGAATATTATGGATGAATTTTTATTTGGACAAGTTAACTTATGTACTAGAGGTGGGCTTGTTATGTTATTTTTGTTCTAAAATTGATTTGTCTTCCTCAGAACAGGTGTCATGACAAAAAAGTATATATATTAAGACCAATTTAACATATATTTGCATTCCAATTAAAGTTAGCATTGCTAGAAATTATTGATGGGTATTTTAGAAAAAGGATTACGGCGACGGTTATTTCATATAACAGCGACGGTTGTAGTGTTACTAGAGGATTGACTGTAGCAACGGTCGACACAACACATATACCAACGGTTTTGCAGGACTGTACTAGAATTGACCTTCACCAACGGTTAAAGCCGTTACCAAAACAGCCGTTGCTAAAATAACAATTGTACCAACGCTCGACAAAACCGTTGGTATAGACCTACTGCGACGCATATCTCGCAACGGTTTCTGTAACGGTTGTTTAACCGTTGGTATCTCTTTGCCAACGCTTTTTCCAATCTCTTGCAACGTTTTTGACCATTGGTGGATCTCAAATTTCTTGTAGTGTGCTATGCGACTGCACACAGCAGGGCCCCTTGATCCTGCAAGAACCCAAAACAATCTCCTATTACAATGTCTGAGGTCATAAAATGGTGGGATTTTTAACTTAGGGTTAGTCCACCAGACAATTGGCAATTTTTTGATTTAGCAAAAAAATCAAGAGGTCGGAAAAATTTACCTATGATTTGAGTAGAGCAAATATCTTTATAAGCTGTCTTTGTTTTGCACCGACACTTTGAGTTTATCTAACAATAAACTTTATCTATGTAATAGAAATAAGCAGTATGATATCTCACCAATTTTCACGAAAAATAAACTAATAAAAATCCTTTTTTGGTCAATTCTCATCTTTTATCACCATTTTTACTTCTATTAGTTATTCAAAATTGATATAATTCTCACTTCTCTTATTTGCATACTATTTTGCAATTTAATGGGGCTCGGAAGGAAAGAGAAAAAGAAATTCTCTTCCCATATTTGATTGCCTTTTAGGAGTAACTATCCATTGGCTTCAACACTCCTCACCATAAATTCATGCCAGATCTACATAGTATTGGATCCTACATAAATTCATCCAGGATATATAACTAAGATACGCATAAGCTTTCTCATATGGTGTCAAGTTGCTCAAAGAATGTGAATGATATTGGCTGAACTTGTAAAATTTATAAAACTAGTTGGACTTACAGGTCTTGCTGGTGGTGTAAAGGGCAATGGCTGGCCTTGGAAGGAGTACAATCTCTCTCCCTTCTCAATTCTCTGCTGCTTTCAGCTTCCCCAGAAAGTTTGCTATTTGTTTGAGCTCTTCAACAAGGTCTAACGGTGTAATATTCTTTGGTGATGGACCATATATGTTGCTTCTTAATACAAATGCCTCAACCTCCCTCATTTACACCTCACTCATCCTCAACCCCGTCAGCACCGCCTTATCTTATTTCCAAGGCGACGCTTCCTCTGACTACTTGATAGGAGTAAAATCGATCAAGATAAATGAAAAAACAGTACCCGTTAACACCACTTTGTTATCCATAGATAGAGAAGGAAATGGTGGAACCAAAATCAGCACGGTTAATCCCTACATAGTTTTGGAAATTTCTATTTACAATGCTGTGACGGTTTTTTTTTATAAACGAGCTCTCTGGGGTCCCTAGAGTACCGGCAGTGGCGCCTTTTGGGTTGTGCTTTAACTCGACAAATATTGGTAGCACCCGAGTTGGACCAGCTGTTCCACCAATTGATCTTGTGTTGCAGAGTGAGAGTGTGTATTGGAGGACTTTTGGGGCGAATTCGATGGTGCAAGTTAGTGATGAGGCTTTATGCTTAGGATTTGTGGATGGAGGTGTGAATCCAAGGACGTCAATTGTGATTGGGGGGCATCAGATTGAGGATAATTTACTGCAGTTTGATCTTGCTGCGTCAAGGCTGGGGTTCAGCTCATCACTCTGCTTCAGACAAACCACATGTGCCAACTCAACTTCACATCCAATGCTTAAAGAGTTTCAATCCATCAGTTACTTTTACCATAAAATTCAAAGAAAATCTAAAAATGTAACGACCAGCTCCCGCCCTGTACAATATTGTCCGTTTTTGTCGCCCAAACCCCATGGACTTTCCAGTAGGTCACCCATCCCAAGATTACTCCAGGGTGAGCACGCTTAACTGTGAAGTTCCATTTGGTGTTGGCGCCATCACGGCTTTAAAAGGCCTTGTACAAGGAAGGTTCATGATCTTATAAATACCACTGAACTTACATCCACCAAGCAATGTGGGACCCTTGATCACCCATCCGGACGTCCCACTGAGACTCCATCTCCGGGACGCCGGCCTCACAACCAGCATTATAGCCTGGCTGGGGTGTCACAATCTCCCCCACTTAGGAACACACGTCCTCGTGTAGGGCCGAGATATCCCACATTTCCGGTTGGTGCAGGCTCTGATACCATTTGTAATGACCCGCTCCCGCCCTGTACAATATTGTCCGCTTTTGTCGCCCAAACCCCATGGACTTCCCAGTAGGTCACCCATTCCAAGATTACTCCAGGGTGAGCACGCTTAACTGTGAAGTTCCATTTGGTGTTGGCGCCATCACGGCTTTAAAAGGCCTTGTACAAGGAAGGTTCATGATCTTATAAATACCACCGAACTTACATCCACCAAACGATGTGGGACCCTTGACCACCCATCCGGACGTCCTACTGAGACTCCATCTCCGGGACGCCGGCCTCACAATCAGCATTATAGCCTGGCTGGGGTGTCACAAAAAAGTACAACCGTGACTGGAACACGACCAAAATAGAATAGGCACATGTATAATTTTACAATTCCTAGTTGTTATTAAGACAAAAATTATTGATAATACAAGCTTAAAATTTTAAATTATTGGTGGTTAATAATCTAATATAATATCAAAACAAGCAATAAATTCTGTGTTCAAAACTCCCAGTCTACTTTGTGATTAGAACTATTTGCACATGTTTATCTTGCTTATAAACGAGAGCTTAGCCAAAAATTACCTCTCTCTCTAACAGTTTAAACTTTTAGATGAGTTTGTGGTTCACAATCGAATATAATTATGTGTAATAGCTGTGAAAATTGTATTTTAGTTCTTCATTGGGTACAAAAATGATCCAATTGTAAATTCTTTCTCAAGACCTGTTTAGATATAAAGTCACCACTATGAATTGGGACTAATTATTAAATTAGCTGCTTATATTTATTGAGTACTGTAACACCCCAAATATTTTCTTTAAATTGATTGAACGTGTTATGTTATTTTCTATAAAAAAAAATTATTCAGTATACTTTTATTTATTTGTATCATAAGTTTTGAGACATTTTTCATCCACATCGGCTATATAATATATATTGTTTTATATTATAAGCTATATATTTTTGGGCTGCCAATTTTTGGTGTGGGTTGGGCTTATTATTTTTTTTTTAAGAGAGTGGGCTATTTCATCCTGTTGACTATGTAAATAGTAGACATATAATTAGGAGCCTATTTAAGGATTCAGTTAGAGATAAATTAGGGATAATAGAGCCTATTTAGGGATTCAGTTAGAGATAAATTAGGGATTTACTCTTTCAGTTAGAGATAAATTCGGAATTCACTCTGTATATTGTTCTATATATATTGTGCCTCCTCTTAGTAGAAGAATACACAGAAAATATGTTCCTCGACACATCCCAATATATATAGAAACAAGGGTACGTTCTTATTTTTATGTATACTGCCAAAGAGGAAATAACTAAACCCTAGATTCATTGTGGCTGCGGCTTCTAGAGACAGAGAAACTAGTGGCTTGAGAGAGAGAGAGAGAGAGAGAGAGAGAGAGAGAGAGATTCACCCGAGAGGAGGTGCATCAGTTCTGTAGATATTCAAGCTTTATGAATTCCTTAAGCTGAATAGCGGGTTACTTCATATTGCGTTCGTTGAGATCCAGGTGAGTGGTTTAACATGTGATCCAATTCTTTGAACTCCTCTTGTGCCTATCTATCCTTTTCATTTAGTAATTTAATTCGTTGACTTCGTGTTTTATTGGAATTGACGTACCCTTTGGCATACAAGGTTCTATGGATTTATTCTCATTATGTATCGTTGTTAATTGTCATGTTATCTATTCGTTAACCGACCTTTTGTTGAGAACTGTACAGCGGCACGAGGAATAGACCTGGTGCAGGTGACTCCGGTTGACCGTTGTTCTTTATTTGTCAGGACCATGTTTATGTTTGTTAAAAAGTCCAAGGGAAAGACCCGTGAAATATCGTGGTGACTTTGGCCTCTAGGGAAAAGACCCGTGAAATATCGTGGTGACTCTAGTGCTCAACGGATTAGGGAAAAGACCCGTGAAATACCGTGGTGACTCTATCCGGATCGGCTTAGGGAAAAGACTTGGGCGCCATCCCTTGTGACTCTAAGTACGGTGTTGGATCCAACAGGCTAAGTCCTGAGAAAACATTTGGTATTTGGTACTTGGTGATTATGGTTCCCACTTGGTTGTGATTCTTGGATTATTGTTGATTTGGTACAAATCCGACTTATTGGAATTTAGTAATTTATTCAGAAGTTCGTTAATCAGTTGTTTACTTTGTTGATCCTATTATTCTTGAACCCTTGACTTCGACAGTTTGAAACCATTACGTGAACCCTCAGTTATTGCTCTTTAATATGTATGCCACTTTTTATCCTTTACCCTTAGCATGCTATATTAATCACTGAGCTTTCAGCTGACGGATTTATTCCACCTCATTTTCAGGCGATATAGGAAGTTAGACAAGGACTCTGGTGGAATTGTGGAATTTATTTTATTGACCTCCATAGGACATTACATTTAGTGTTAGGATTTTATTTAATTGCTTCCGCATATTATTTTTGAACTCTTCGTAACCAGATTTTGTTATTCTATTTATTGTTTGGAGGTATATTTTTATTGGATGGTTCGTGAGATGGTTATGCTGTCACACCCCAAAACGGAGGATATGACCGGCTGTGACCCGCAAGACCTCAACTTGCGAAACACGCAGCCTCAAAATAATAAAAATAATTAAATTATTAAATAATATCGCTTACCAAAAGACCAAGTTTTCATTTCAGAACATTCCAACCAAATGTTCCAAACCAATCGTGAGGCATAACCATCTCACGAACCATCCAATAAAAATATACCTCCAAACAATAAATAGAATAACAAAATCTGGTTACGAAGAGTTCAAAAATAATATGCGGAAGCAATTAAATAAAATCCTAACACTAAATGTAATGTCCTATGGAGGTCAATAAAATAAATCCCACAATTCCACCAGAGTCCCTGTCTAACTTCCTGTATCGCCTGAAAATGAGGTGGAATAAATCCGTCAGCTGAAAGCTCAGTGAATGACAAAGCATGTATATTACAATAAGTTTCTAAAAGGGGATTAAAATAATTTAAGTTATCTGCATAAAATAAGGCATAAGAGTGTACCACAACCAAATAAAATAAACAATGTTCTATTTAACCAATAATAAATCTCAATGGTGATCACAACCCGATATCCAACCAAACAACAAGGGGAACCACAAATACCAAATATTACCAAATGCCAGTGAAATAAATAACTCAAAAATTGGATCCAATATCGAACTTAGAGTCACCACGAGTAGGCAGCCCGTGGAACTTTTCCCTAAGACGATCCGGTTAAGGTCACCAGGACGCACCAGGAACTTTTCCTTCAACCGTTGAGCATTAGGGTCACCCGGCCTAACCCGAGAATCTTCCCAAATGGCCAGAGTCACCCGCACACAGAGGATTAATTTCCCTGGACTTCCAAAATACGTTCCCAATTATAATATCCACAAAGTATTCACCAAAAAGACCATTAAGAAAATTAAATGATTCAAAGAACACTAACTATATGCCGTTTAATTAACGAGATACCAAATATACTTTC
Source organism: Arctostaphylos glauca (assembly GCA_019985065.2). Classification (NCBI taxonomy): domain Eukaryota; kingdom Viridiplantae; phylum Streptophyta; class Magnoliopsida; order Ericales; family Ericaceae; genus Arctostaphylos; species Arctostaphylos glauca. The sequence goes on along the minus strand of JAHSPW020000010.1, from coordinate 28,882,695 downwards.
CAATTTTATAAGAAATAAATACAACTTTTAAAGAGATATTTTTAGGGGAACAGATAGATTTCAAAAATACGTAACATGTTTAACCACTCACCTGAATTCGAGAGATATAATCCGATTGTGCGGAAATGAGACTAACCAACTAAGAGACTTTCCAGAGAGCTCTCGGCCGAAAGGTGTAGTCCAAGCTTTCTTGAAACACTGTGAAGCCCTAATAGTAGAAATCCTAATATTATATACTAAACTCTAATACCCAAAAGCCCATTATCTAGGTATCTGGGCCTTAAAAGCGAAAACCCTAACAGTCCTATATTAAACTTGTCGAGGAATATATTTTCTATGTATTCTTCTCCTAAGAGGAGGCACAATATATATAGAACAATGTACGGAGTGAATCCCTAATTTATCTCTAACTGAATCCCTAAATAGGCTCTATTATTCTATATCCCTAATTTATCTCTAACCGAATCCCTAAATAGGCTCCTAATTATATGCCTACTATTTACATAGTCTACAAAACTATTACTCCAATAATATATAATGAACCCAATATAATTATTTTGTCAAAATAGAACTTGTATTCTCAAAATTATAATCATCATGCTATTGGTGAAAATAATTTAAATAAAGCATTCAATTGGGATTTCAGATTATAAAATTTATCATTAGCCCAATACAAAATAATTTTCCAAATAATTTCATACTATAAAATGATAATCATGTCTCTGGTGCTTTTAATATACACAAAATAATTAATTAAGATCCAGACTACAAAATTTTAAAATTCTAAAATCTAAATTAAATATTAGAAAAAAGTTGGGATGTAACATATGCCTCATGATTGGTTTGGAACATTTGGTTGGAATTTTGTGAAATGAAAACTTGGTCTTTTGGTAAGCGATATTATTTAATAATTTAATTACTTTTATTATTTTGAGGCTGCGTGTTTCGCAAGTTGAGGTCTTGCGGGTCACGGCCGGTCATATCCTCCGTTTTGGGGTGTGACAAAAGTGGTATCAGAGCTTAAGTTTTCACAAGATATTTTATTTTCATCCAGTTATTGCATCATGTTCATTTAGTGGAGGTCTGAGTCCCAGAGTCCTTTAGGCGTTTGTTAGTAGATTAGTTTTGTATTGGTATTCACTTAGCACTAGAGAGACTCTAATCACTCGACAATGTAATTTACGGAACATAATTATTGTGTTTGCTTGGAGATTTCATTAGAAGTATTGGTTTGAGAAGGTACTATAATATCGTAAGTAATTTTGCCATGTTGGCATAATAAAGCTCGTGTATCGATTTCTTAGTGATAAAATTTAATTAGGCTGCGATGTTATCGAATCTTGGAAAAAAAATGTTGATGGTGTTTATGTATATGTTTGGAGAGAAATCTAGGAATGAGGATAAGAAGACTATTTTAGCTAATTATAGAAGTTGAGTTTTGTTTACTTGAGTGAATATATGGTTGGATACCCTTACTTTATGAATTTTTTCAGATCATGGGCTAGCTAATATTTATTTAGAGATAGATAGGAGTACATATATTTGATAGGACTCACACATTCAGGAAATTATGTGACAGGTGTAATTATATAGTTGAATTTGGAGGACTTTCTTGCGAGTATGTCGAATTGACTTTTTAAAAACTTGTCAACAAGGTTATATGTTTCGGTTTGATTAAGGTGTGGAGTGTTTGGGTGGTAACGACATTCTATGGTTGCAATAGGATGGAAATGGATGAGTTGTTATGGGTTTATAGAGGTGGATTATGAGGATGTGTTTTGAGAAATTCGGTAAGATGAAGGCATGAAGCTTAATGGTTGTAATTTGAAATTAGTATAAGTATCTTGCGGTTGTGGGAGTTTTTAAATGTAGAATATTGTGTGTAAATGTTCAGTGGTGAAATGTATAGTCATTGACTGGCGGTAGAGGAGGTATATATGAAGGGTACGACAATTTGGAATATGAATAATGTCATCTTTTATATATGATGAAGTAGTTTGGTAGAACATATAGAGCATGGATTTTGTTGAGGAATTTGTTTTAGATGTTTAATTATGGTTAGTTAAATACTTAGTTGACTAAAGTTATCGAGATTTAAAATTTCGTAGAGGACTTGATACCATTGGTTATGGTTATCTTGGTCAATGCGTTGTTCAATGACGAGTTGTGGCCTACTAGAAGCTAGATTTGATGCATTTGGATGTAATATTGTGGGATACAATGAGGCCTTTAGTAAAGTCAAGATTATGGAATGGTTACAGAGTTTTGGAAGTTGTGAATAATTGACATGTCCAATGTAGTTGGAGATAGTGATTTCATTTGAAACCTTGACGATGGTAAAATGTGTGAGATCTCAACTTGGGTGTCAATATAGTAATGTTAGAATTTAGGTTTCAATTTTGATTTTTTGCATTTGGCATTACATCATGTTTTAGTGAAGGTCCATGTCCCCATTGTCCTATAGGTATGTGAGTTGCTATTTTGTTTATTTATTTTTGCATCTTTTTAAATCTTGCTGTATTTTCAACTTATGTTTTTCAAATTTCGAGGACGAAATTCTTTTAAGAGGGGAATGATGTAACACCCCAAATATTTTCTTTAAATTGATTGAACGTGTTATGTTATTTTCTATTAAAAAAATTATTCAGTATACTTTTATTTATTTGTATCATAAGTTTTGAGACATTTTTCATCCACATCGGCTATATAATATATATTGTTTTATATCATAAGCTATATATTTTTGGGCTGCCAATTTTTGGTGTGGGTTGGGCTTATTATTTTTTTTTTAAGAGAGTGGGCTATTTCATCCTGTTGACTATGTAAATAGTAGACATATAATTAGGAGTCTATTTAAGGATTCAGTTAGAGATAAATTAGGGATAATAGAGCCTATTTAGGGATTCAGTTAGAGATAAATTAGGGATTTACTCTTTCAGTTAGAGATAAATTAGGGATTCACTCTGTATATTGTTCTATATATATTGTGCCTCCTCTTAGGAGAAGTGTCACGCCCCAAATTTCATATAATAAAACCACCAAATAATACTCATAAATCCTTAAAATCTCCATGATAAAGTCAAGAGGCACTATCGGCCCAAGTTACATAATTCATAAATTCCAAAAGTCAGAAGTCCCACTTGGGTAACAAAGTACATATGAAGTTCTAGTGCATCTACCCCAAAAGATTTTCATGCAGATGCTAAGTAACTTCTTCATCATTCCTTTCAAAAACATGTCACGCCAAGCAATCCATGCTACTCCTCCGCAACGGTACCTGAAATGGAGGGGTTGAGCTACTAGCCCAGTAGGAAAATCTATGCCAAGATTATGCATATGTGAAATGCATGATGTGCACTATAACATGGAATAACTATGCAACACTTTCATAACAACAAATACCCACACACACTACACTCCATCCATCAATCACGACCATTTGTCCTCCTAGCACATTCCCATCCGGGTACTAGTCTCATTATCCGCCTAGCACATTCCCATTCCGGGTACTATTCTCGTTGTCCGCCTAGCACATTTCCATTCCGGGTACTAGTCTCATTGTCCGCCTAGCACATTCCCATTCCGGGTACTAGTCTCATTATCCGCCTAGCACATTTCCATTCCGGGTACTAGTCTCATTGTCCTTTCATTCCCAAAAACATATGACAAGTCAAGAATCCATATCACGTTCAATAATTTCATTCATACACAACCAATTCCAAATAACCTATATTCGTATCAAAACACCAAATAACGGCATTCCACGGTATAATACGTAACAAAAATGAACTCAGCACGCAAAACAACCGGCCGCCCGGTCCCGTCCGGACGCCGGGCCGGCTTCGTCCGGACGCCGGGCCGGCTCCGTCCGGACGCTGGGCTTCCCCGTCCGGACGCCCATTCTACCACCTCTCTGTCCAAAATCCTGGGCCATCCGTCCGGACGCCCCTGGGTCCCGTCCGGACGCCCGAGCGCGATCTGCAGAAAACTGCGCGATCGCAGATTTCGCATTTGGGCCAAAACCTTCGAATACATCAAAACTATCACGAAATAGACATCAATGCACGTCATATATACATAATACAAGGTAGAAATCCCTACCTCAAGCCTTGAAGAGGAAGTTCTAGCTCAAGGAAAGAAGCCCTAGCTTTGGTGAAGTTCCTAAGCTCGAATCCGCACTCTTCGAGCTTCCAACCACGATCCGGCCTTGGTTCCTTGCTAAGCACGATGCACGGCCCCTATATCTCCAAGGGATTGGGCAAAGGTGGAGGGAGGAGGTGAGATTTGTAGAGAGAAGGAGAGAGAGCAAAGGGGAATGGGGAGGAGCTAAGGGGAAATGAGGGCTTTCTCTTCCCCCCCCCCCCTTAGTAAAAATCTGATTTTTAACCCCACAAGGAGCCCCCCACTCACTTAGCCAAATAAAGTTACGCGCACAAAATAACACAAAAGACTCCGGGTCCGGTTCCTAAAATCATAATCCGATAATTACCACATTAAATTCATTTTATTTATTCAAAATACACCTTCAAATAAATATTTTAAAAACTCAAATTTTCCGGGTCCTTACATCCTCCCCTCCTTAAGAAATTTCGTCCTCGAAATTTTAAAACAACATGTCGATACCGATACCTCTACACACAATCCATAAGTCAAACACAGATACTTCCAGATATGGACACACCGCTATTTCTCAATCTTTATCATAAGCCAATCCGGACTTTCACAAAGCTCAACGGATGTCAACTATCAAGTTTTCATGTTCAGGTAACACCAACCAAGCATATATAACAAGCATGCACGCACCGTGCTCATCGAGTACATAACAACTAACGCATAGTCAAATTTTCAATTTCCATAGCCCATATCTTAAACCAGCACATAACTCATGTTTAAATCACATTCAATAAACACAAAACATGGTGGCAAACACGCCCCAACCCAATAATCAAATGATAAGTGCATAGAAGTCACGGGTTAAACAAATGCAGGTATTTCTCCCGAACCTCATCCTCACGCTCCCACGTGGACTCCTCCTTACCTTGGTTACCCCATAGTACCCGAACCAAAGGTATCGTCTTACCTCTCAACACTTGCTCTCGGGCATCTAGAATACGAATTGGTTGCTCTCCATAAGATGCGTCAGCCTCTAGCTCCAACTCGGACCACTCCAAAACATGAGAAGGATCCGGCTCGTATTTCCTCAACATCGAAACATGAAACACGTCATGCACACCCGATAACTTTGGGGGCAAAGCCAAACGGTAAGCAACTTCTCCAATTCTCTCAATGATATCAAACGGCCCGATATATCTCGGTGATAGCTTTCCTCTCCGCCCAAAACGTGACAAACCCCGTCGTGGCGATACTTTCAAGAACACATGGTCTCCCACCTCAAATGATAATGGACGACGGCGTCGATCGGCATAACTTTTCTGTCTACTTTGAGCGGTAAGTAATCGTTGGCGGATTGTCTTGACTAACTTCGTAGTCCTCTCTTGCGCCCTCGCAAGTTGCTTGCGAATCAACCTCATACTCTCGGAAGTCTCCCCAATCAAATCCGGTCCCACCAGCGTTGCCTCACCCAACTCGGTCCAACACACGGGTGATCTACATGGCCTACCATACAAAGCCTCAAACGGTGCCATCTCAATACTCGATTGATAGCTATTGTTGTAGGCAAACTCGACAAGAGGCAAGTGATCCTCCCAATTTCCCCGAAAGTCCAAAACGCATGCCCGAAGCATATCCTCCAGAATCTGAATTGTACGCTCAGATTGCCCATCGGTCTGGGGATGGTAAGCAGTGCTAAACAATAGGGTCGTGCCAAGCGCCGCTTGCAAACTCTGCCAAAACCGTGCCGTAAATCTAGGGTCTCGGTCGGACACAATAGAAACGGGAATCCCATGCAAACGGATAATCTCACGAACGTATAGTCTACTGAGCTTCCCCACTGAATCAGTAACTCGAATTGGTAAGAAGTGAGCGGTCTTGGTCAAACGGTCCACCACTACCCATATCGCGTCATGCCCTCTCGGCGATCTTGGTAGACCCGTAACAAAGTCCATCGTCACATGCTCCCACTTCCACTCTGCTACTGGCAGGGGTTGCAACTCTCCCGCGGGTCGTTGGTGTTCGGCCTTTACCTGTTGGCACGTCAAACATCTCGCCACGAAACTTGCCACATCCCGCTTCATTCCAAACCACCAAAATTGCCGACGCAAATCATGGTACATCTTTGTCCCACCTGGATGAACAGCTAAAGGAGAATGGTGAAACTCCCTCAAAATCTCCTCCCGACAAGAGATGGGTACAAACAATTTTCCTTGGAAGCGAAGGCCTCGGTCCGCATAGATCATCCATCCATCACGGGCATTTCCACTTAAGAATTTCCGGCGCAACTCTTCCGTCTCCTCATCGTGTTGTTGAGCCTCCACTACCCGGGTGGATAAGGTGGACTTAATCGTCATATTGCACAACATCGTCCCATCACCGGCTTCCTCAAAACACGTCGCATAACTTCCCAACTCCTCTACCATCTTCCATTCCCGAATGGCCAAACTTGCCAGTTGAATTGGTTTTCTACTCAAGGCGTCCGCTACTACATTTGCCTTTCCGGGATGATATTGCAACTCAAAGTCATAATCTTCAATATGCTCCATCCAACGGCGTTGTCTCAAATTCAGCTCCTTCTGAGAGAACAAGTATTTCAAACTCTTGTGGTCGGAGAAGACTTCAAACTTCTCACCATAGAGGTAATGTCGCCAAATCTTCAAAGCAAACACCACTGCGGCCAGCTCCAAGTCATGAGTTGGATAGTTCCGTTCGTGTATCTTCAGTTGCCTTGATCCATAGGCCACGACTCGTCCCTTCTGCATTAAGACACACCCAAGTCCCTCTCTCGATGCATCACAATACACCGAGTACCCAACTCCCCTCTCGGGTACTATCAAGACTGGTGCGCTAGTCAAACGCCGCTTCAACTCTCCAAACGCAGCCTCGCATGCGTCATCCCAAACAAAACGCGTCCCTTTTCGAGTCAATCGGGTCATAGGTGCCGCCAAGCAAGAGAAGTCAAGTACGAAACGACGGTAATATCCGGCCAAACCCAAAAAGCTCCGAATCTCAAAAACGTTCTTCGGTCGTTGCCAACTCATTACCGATTCTATCTTCCCCGGATCAACAGACACCCCTCCTTGCGAAACAACATGCCCCAAAAACTTGACTTCGGAAAGCCAAAACTCACATTTACTCAACTTAGCATACAACCGGTGTTCCCTCAAAAGCCCAAGAACTATAGCCAAGTGCGAGTTATGATCTTCTTCCGTACTCGAGTATATCAAAATATCATCGACAAACACCACCACAAATTGGTCAAGATACATACGGAAGATACGGTTCATAAGATCCATAAACGTGGCCGGAGCATTAGTCAACCCAAATGGCATCACCACAAACTCATAGTGCCCGTAACGCGTCCGAAAGGCAGTCTTTGGGATGTCCTCACTCCGGACTCTCAACTGATGATATCCCGACCTCAAGTCAATCTTTGAGAAACACCTAGCTCCTCGGAGTTGATCAAATAAGTCGTCAATTCTTGGCATTGGGTATTTATTCTTCACGGTCACACGGTTTAGCTTCCGGTAATCAATACACAACCGTAAAGATCCATCCTTTTTCCGCGCAAACAAAGCCGGAGCTCCCCACGGTGACGTACTCGGACGTATGAAACCCAAATCTTGTAACTCCTGCAATTGAATTTTCAACTCCTTCAATTCGGCCGGAGCAAACCGATACGGACGCATGGAAATTGGTGTCGTACCCGGAATTAAGTCTATTGTAAACTCAATTTCTCTCTTGGGAGGTAAACCGGGTAACTCCTCCGGAAACACATCCGGGAATTCTCGAACCACTAACGGCAACTCACCCCGTTCAAGCACATTCTCATCAAGAGTCAAACTAGCCAACAAAGCATAAATGGAGTCTCGCTCCTGGGGTTCATAAAGATAAGGTTCTAGTGGTTCTCGGCGTTCTCCAAAGAACTCAAAACAACCATCAACCGGCGAACAAATGCGAACTCTGCGCTTAAAACAATCTATCATAGCACGGTGGGTAGACAACCAGTCCATACCCAAAATGACATCAAACCCAGTCATGCCCAATACAATAAAGTCATACGTAAAGCGACGGTCAAGGATTATAAGTTCGCAGTCTCTACACACCCGGTCAAGTAATGATTTTCTCCAAATAGGCGTCTCTACATACAACGGTGGGTCTAACAATGTAGTCTCCAAACCCAAATCACAAGCAAATGATGCAGCAATAAACGAATGTGATGCTCCAGAATCAAATAAAACCCTTGCAAAAGAGTTGAATACGAGAAATGTACCCCTTACAACCGACGGGTCTGGACTCTGAGAAGTCGAAGGTGCCACTGCAGTATTGATGTTGTAGGCCCTAGCAGGAACCTGATGCCCTTGCATATACCCGCCTCCCCGTCGAACAAAATTCGTTGGTGCCGATGAACTAGCCCCTTTCTCAGCCTGTGAACCCTGCACCGAAGTAGTTTGGCGAAAGTGGGGTTGTTGCTGTCGTTGTGGAGCCCCATGGGATTGCTGCCCCTGTCCTTGCCTCGGTTGCTGCATCGAGCCAACCTCACTACGGGTCCCTCCCCCTTGAGGACAAAACTTCGAGATGTGATCCTCCTTTCCACAAGTATAACAAACTTTAGGAGGTACCGGGCACTGAGCACGGATATGACCAGGTTGATTACATCGAAAACATACACTCGGAGGCCTCGAAGTAGTGCTCCGCGAGCCCGATGAAACAGCAGGCCTAAGGTTTGAATGGCTTCGTTGGGATTGAAACTGCTCCCTCTGGCACTTACGCCCTTGACTTCCCGAACTCCCCGAAGATGAAGAGTAATTTGGCACCGTACTCGGCTGCCTTGGTTCCCACACTCTGGAACCCCGTTGTGCCTCTCTGGGCAACTCAACACTTCTAGCACACTCCACCACGTCCACAAAATTCATATTCCGTTGGCTCACCACGAGCCTCTTAACTGAGGAGTGAAGACCCCTCTCAAAACGCCTGCATTTACGACTCTCCGAAGCCACGAGCTCCGGTGCAAAACGGGACAAGGTTTGGAACCTTGCAGCATACTCGGACACAGTCATATTTCCCTGCTCCAACGTCTCAAACTGTTCACGCAACTGGTCACGATAAGATTCCGGGAAGTACTGGTTCTCAAAGAGAACCTCAAAATCCGCCCAAGTCAAAGTCTCCCTGTCCGGCTCATTAGTCCCAGCTGCTCGCCTTGCAGCCCTCCTTGCATCTTTCCGTGATTCTAAAACCGACTTCCACCACTCATTAGCTTCCCCCGTCAATTGGCACGCCATAATCTTGACCTTAATGTTATCCTCCACAATATCCAAAGCATCAAACAATTTGTTGATCTCGGACAACCAATAATCAGCAGCTAGAAAATCACCACATTCCCCGCCAAACAGTGGTGGGTTCAAACGTCGAAACTCCCTCATGGCATCCATTGCCCTAGTTCCAGCTTCGGCCCTCGCATTGGTCCTCAACATGTTGGCCTCGGCGAGAGCCGCCACAAACTCCCGAGCAAACATCCCCAGAGCAGCCGGTGGTTCCTCGTTTTGCTCAACTTCTTCATTTGCCCTCTCCACACGAGGAGCCTCCCTTTGTTGACTTACGACATCCTCCAATGGAATCTCACGATAACGACCACCGCTTTGGCTTCGGCCTCGCGGTCCACCCAATCTTACATCACGCCTAGGAGGCATATCTCTACAATGTGTAAACATTAACAAGATCAACAACCACACAATACGAGGCCAATGCCCAACACGGAAATCCAACTTACTTTATCAATTCAATGCTTACTCATAAGAAACAAATTGTATGATGCATATGAATGTCATGCACACAAGCACACACATGTCCTTTCAAAATGCAAGTTTGAACCCATGAGACTCTAAGTCTCCCCACGGTCTCAAGGTGTTCCAACTCTCGCTCTGATACCAAGTTGTCACGCCCCAAATTTCATATAATAAAACCACCAAATAATACTCATAAATCCTTAAAATCTCCATGATAAAGTCAAGAGGCACTATCGGCCCAAGTTACATAATTCATAAATTCCAAAAGTCAGAAGTCCCACTTGGGTAACAAAGTACATATGAAGTTCTAGTGCATCTACCCCAAAAGATTTTCATGCAGATGCTAAGTAACTTCTTCATCATTCCTTTCAAAAACATGTCACGCCAAGCAATCCATGCTACTCCTCCGCAACGGTACCTGAAATGGAGGGGTTGAGCTACTAGCCCAGTAGGAAAATCTATGCCAAGATTATGCATATGTGAAATGCATGATGTGCACTATAACATGGAATAACTATGCAACACTTTCATAACAACAAATACCCACACACACTACACTCCATCCATCAATCACGACCATTTGTCCTCCTAGCACATTCCCATCCGGGTACTAGTCTCATTATCCGCCTAGCACATTCCCATTCCGGGTACTATTCTCGTTGTCCGCCTAGCACATTTCCATTCCGGGTACTAGTCTCATTGTCCGCCTAGCACATTCCCATTCCGGGTACTAGTCTCATTATCCGCCTAGCACATTCCCATTCCGGGTACTAGTCTCATTGTCCTTTCATTCCCAACAACATATGACAAGTCAAGAATCCATATCACGTTCAATAATTTCATTCATACACAACCAATTCCAAATAACCTATATTCGTATCAAAACACCAAATAACGGCATTCCACGGTATAATACGTAACAAAAATGAACTCAGCACGCAAAACAACCGGCCGCCCGGTCACCGTCCGGTCCCGTCCGGACGCCGGGCTTCCCCGTCCGGACGCCCATTCTGCCACCTCTCTGTCCAAAATCCTGGGCCATCCGTCCGGACGCCCCTGGGTCCCGTCCGGACGCCCGAGCGCAATCGCAGATTTCGCATTTGGGCCAAAACCTTCGAATACATCAAAACTACCACGAAATAGACATCAATGCACGTCATATATACATAATACAAGGTAGAAATCCCTACCTCAAGCCTTGAAGAGGAAGTTCTAGCTCAAGGAAAGAAGCCCTAGCTTTGGTGAAGTTCCTAAGCTCGAATCCGCACTCTTCGAGCTTCCAACCACGATCCGGCCTTGGTTCCTTGCTAAGCACGATGCACGGCCCCTATATCTCCAAGGGATTGGGCAAAGGTGGAGGGAGGAGGTGAGATTTGTAGAGAGAAGGAGAGAGAGCAAAGGGGAATGGGGAGGAGCTAAGGGGAAATGAGGGCTTTCTCTTCCCCCCCCCCCCCCCCCCCCTCTTAGTAAAAATCTGATTTTTAACCCCACAAGGAGCCCCCCACTCACTTAGCCAAATAAAGTTACGCGCACAAAATAACACAAAAGACTCCGGGTCCGGTTCCTAAAATCATAATCCGATAATTACCACATTAAATTCATTTTATTTAGTCAAAATACATCTTCAAATAAATATTTTAAAAACTCAAATTTTCCGGGTCCTTACAAGAAGAATACACAGAAAATATATTCCTCGACACATCCCAATATATATAGAAACAAGGGTACGTTCTTATTTTTATGTATACTGCCAAAGAGGAAATAACTAAACCCTAGATTCATTGTGGCTGCGGCTTCTTGAGACAGAGAAAGTGGTGGCTTGAGAGAGAGAGAGAGATTCACCCGAGAGGAGGTGCATCAGTTCTGTAGATATCCAAGCTTTATGAATTCCTTAAGCTGAATAGCGGGTTACTTCATATTGCGTTCGTTGAGATCCAGGTGAGTGGTTTAACATGTGATCCAATTCTTTGAACTCCTCTTGTGCCTATCTATCCTTTTCATTTAGTAATTTAATTCGTTGACTTCGTGTTTTATTGGAATTGACGTACCCTTTGGCATACAAGGTTCTATGGATTTATTCTCATTATGTATCGTTGTTAATTGTCATGTTATCTATTCGTTAACTGACCTTTTGTTGAGAACTGTACAGCGGCACGGGGAATAGACCTGGTGCAGGTGACTCCGGTTGACCGTTGTTCTTTATTTGTCAGGACCATGTTTATGTTTGTTAAAAAGTCCAAGGGAAAGACCCGTGAAATATCGTGGTGACTTTGGCCTCTAGGGAAAAGACCCGTGAAATATCGTGGTGACTCTAGTGCTCAACGGATTAGGGAAAAGACCCGTGAAATACCGTGGTGACTCTATCCGAATCGGCTTAGGGAAAAGACTTGGGCGCCATCCCTTGTGACTCTAAGTACGGTGTTGGATCCAACAGGCTAAGTCCTGAGAAAACATTTAGCATTTGGTACTTGGTGATTATGGTTCCCACTTGGTTGTGATTCTTGGATTATTGTTGATTTGGTACAAATCCGACTTATTGGAATTTAGTAGTTTATTCAGAAGTTCGTTAATCAGTTGTTTACTTCGTTGATCCTATTATTCTTGAACCCTTGACTTCGACAGTTTGAAACCATTGCTTGAACCCTCAGTTATTGCTCTTTAATATGTATGCCACTTTTTATCCTTTACCCTTAGCATGCTATATTAATCACTGAGCTTTCAGCTGACGGATTTATTCCACCTCATTTTCAGGCGATATAGGAAGTTAGACAAGGACTCTGGTGGAATTGTGAAATTTGATTTCTGGGCAAATATATTTGCTCTGTTCTTCTCTGTTTTGTAGAATTTCTACAATTTCGGGCTACCTCTAGCTTGGATACCCCTTGTTGGTGGGCCTCAAACAATTTTGGAATCAAGTTATGATGATTCACACATCAAATTGCAAGCAGAAACAGTGATTTTATATCAAATTCACTCACAAATACAAAACGAAAATTTCTCTAAATCTTAGTGGGTTTCTATCTGATTTCTCTTTCAACAATACTTCACTGCATAATTGCCTATGCCATTCTTATGATTGATATAAATGGTGACTGCGTTTAATGCAGCCATGTTAACGAACTCTATTTCCTTTTGCATGGCTACTTGTGTTATTGCTTGCATCCTATTTTTCATTTATTTTCTTGAACTCGAAAACAGTTTTTCACGAAGCAGCAGAAAGAAATTGTGAGTTTTTTATTTGTAGGAGAAATTGTCAAATATTTCTCAAATATTTTTGTCCACCACCACCACCACCATCGTCATTCTCACTTCAATTTGGATTCACATTTTGTTTCCCTGAGACTTGAAAGTATTAGGTAAAATTTATTCACTTCTAGTAGTCAACTACTCCCCCTATGAATATTGTTTGCAAGGAGCCATTTAAATGGAGTAGGTTGTGCTCTAAATATTCAACAGGGAACGATTAAACACACAAGCAGGGGTGGAACTACGTACTACGGAGGGCTCTCGAAAAAAATTCAAAAAATTTAAGATCTAAGAAGAAGAGGAGATTGTCTAATCTCCTTTCAAGTATAAATTTTGAAAATTGTAAAAAAAAAAAAAATCAAATCAACAAAAATATATTATTTAAAAAAATTATTAACTTTTAAACTTGTCTTAGAAAGATTTAAAATTTTTCTAGCACTAGAAGACTTTATTATCATAACAGATAATAAGGTTGTAAAAGATTTTTTGGTTAATAAGAAATCTATATATCAAGGCCGACGATTAAGTTGGTATAATAAGATTGCAGAATATACTTTTGAGGTAGACATCTTAAAGGTGCTAATAATTTTCTTTTTGATTTACTAAGCAGCCCTATTAATGTTTGCAGGTAACATAGATAAAAAAAAACTATGGCAGACAAAGATAAGGATCCATTTGGCATGGCTGAATTATTGGATTATTCACTGTTTAGTTTTTTGTCCTTATTTGAAATTTTTCTTTAATTTTTTGTTTTTCATCATTTTTTTGATGATTGTTGGTTCGTCTCGACAAGAGCTTTCAGAAAAATTCTCAATCATCGGCTAAATTTAAAAAAAGTTCAGAAAAGGCAAAAAATAAGCCAAAAATAGCGTCCGTGTTGGCTTATTTTTCGTTTTTAGTGATTTTTTTTTAACTTTTGGACATAATTTTATACTTTTTAAATTCCTTTCGTCGATACGAACCAATAATCCACGAAAAAATGACATAAAAATAACAAATACAAAAAAAATTTGAATAAAGACAAAAAAAACCCGAATAATCTAGCCTGAATTAATCCAGGCCAAATAGACCTACAACCAGTGTAATTTCCCTTCAGCAATTTAGTAATTTCACCGCAATTTCCCTTTTGTCCTTTTCTTCTTTTGTCTGTTTGGACTTTGGAGAAGTTGCCAGGAAAGTGGTATGGAGAAGACTTGAGAGAAATTAGTTGTGCCTTTTTGACAGTTGTTATCCAATTTCTTTGCGCTGGCTGTTTGCCTTTGTCCGAGTTCGTATATAATCTTAGAATATTTTTTCGAGTCACCAGTAATTTTTTTGTATTTTTTTGAAAATGAAATCTGGACAGTGTCACTAAATGGGGCTCGATTTCGCGGAATCAGTATCAATAATATTTTGCCCTTACTGTGAGCGTTTTACTGTGAGTAACAAAAGGGAAATTGCTGAGAAATTAGTAGACAAAAGAAGAGAAGTTGTTATAGGAAGGTGGTATGGAGAAGACTTGAGAGAAATTAGTCGTGCTTTTCTGGCAAAGTCTCCCACATTTGTTCTCACGTTGACAGAACTTAGCCTCCGAGTCCAACTCCCTCGTATGTTTCTCTCTCTCGCTCTCAGTCTTTGTACATACTTGTTCCGATTTGTAGGTGATACATATTCAGAGGTCGATCCGAACTCCGAAGGTCTCTAACTATCAACAAATCAATAGAGCACAGGTTTGTAAAATTGTATTCCTCTTTTGGTATTTAGGGCTCGAAGCTCTGTCACTGATATTTGAACTTCTTTCGATTTCTGAATGTATGATCTGAACTTCTTCTGATTTCTTTGTGTATGATCAATAGAACTTGTTCCGTTTTCTTGTATTTCTTCCCTTTTTTTTGGTATTTCGGCCATTTTCTGGTATTTAGTTCTCATAGTATGTTGATCTGAAACAATCAGTGATTTAGGCATATGAAACAGTTGATCTGAAACAATTTGCTTTTTTTTCCTATTTGGGCCTTATAAGTGATTCTTGATGTTTTGTTGTGAGGAGAAGACAAAGAACAATCTATATTCTTTTTCCTATCCACCACCCATCAGATATTAATCCAACAATAGGGTTATGTTGGCTAAAGCAAATGCTTTTCTTACTTGTACTCTTTTCCTCTCATTTCTCTCTATATCCTTTACTTTCCTACCTAAAAGCACGGCCCAAGAATTTCAGCACTTGTGCACCGTGCGGTTCTTATGTAAATCACTCATTTGATGCCCAAGTTAGACTTTCCCAACCAGCCAACCTACCCAGCCCATCCAAGTGAGACACACTTACACTCTCAAGACAAGAGATTGGGATAAAAGTGTTTGTGTGATAATACACAAAATAGATATGATAGGGGAATAGTACGTGAATTTGTATAGAGAATCTAAAAAACTCATCCAGAAGTGAACTATGTATTCTCCCGTTCATTTTTTTAATCCTTGACCAAATACTCAAAATGAAAACCGGAGAATGCAAAATGAAAAAACATAGCTTCCGCACACCTTTTTAAACTTTGGATTATTTTTTTCTCAACAAAATTTATTAATCTTTAGAGAAGTTACAAAAGATAAAAAGAACGATCAGCAAAGAGGCATCACTAAAGACCAAACAAAATCCAACGACGTTAGCTCCCGAGAGGCTTATAATCACTTGTCGCGGGCCGCCCAAAGTTAAACGATGATTAGGCACCAACTAGACTAAACTTAAACTTGAGGGCAACTTGGACAGGCCCAACTAAACAGGATGAAGCCTAAACCATAAGACACCAAGATAACCCAAATACTCAATTTTGATGCTATGATTACACTCCAATTTCCTGCTTCCAACTTTCTGATACCATGAATGCATCTTTTGAAGTCCTCTATTCTGTATTCCTTGACCTTGCATCAAGCTTTGACCCAAAAGGCCGTTCCAGTCTTCATGATTTCTCCCACTTCTGATGGAAGATAGGATATGCCTCTGAAAAACATTTCATTCCTAACATGCCAAATTGACCATAGTGTAACATAGCACAAATTAGTTCCCCAATAGAATTTCTCTAAATTAGAACATGACACAAATGAGGACCAGAACTGACTGAGGGCACACCTATATTCCAGATGACCTTATTCTGTTAGAACGTCATGACACAAATGAGGGAATTGATTCCAGTGATTTGGAAGAATTTAGCAATTCAAAGTACAATTTTAGTGAGGATGAGAGGGAGTTTGAAATACATGTAGATAGCAATGTTGAATGGGGAGATGTGCAAAGGATAAGGGGAAAGGGAAGGACCAAGGGCAAGAAATCCCTAAAAAAACAAATTTGAAGGATGACATTAATTCGGACCAATTATTAGGTCTTGATGGGTCTACATCTTCTGATAGTGACACCACAACCAAGAAAAAACCAACATATTCCGAATTTAATAGTAAGTCTTACATGGAGGACCCAATCTTTAGGCTTGAAATGGTTTTCAGAATTAGTAAAATTTTAAAGGTGCTGTCAGGGAACCTGCCATTAAAACTAGTAGGTCCATTAAATTTGTAAGAAATGATAAGTTGAGGGTTATGGCTATTGTCGCGCCCGGAAATTTCCTCGGCCCCCCTCGCGAATATGTGAATTGTTTGAACGGGGCTGAATAATTCCTTGCTTTTAAATGCGACGTTTAATGAAAATTGTTTAACAGCTGGGACTTATTTAAAAACTCAGAGTCGCCACTTGACATGAATTTTAGGTGTGTCAAGTCACCCTCTAAGGCCATTTTCAAAGAAGATGTTCTTAGAAAAGTAATTTAATTTTAACTCAGAAATACGATTCTGTTTTACAAAAATGACTCCTTTAAAAGAAAACTGGTCTTGAAAACAGAGATGGGTTCGGGGATTTACTGTTACGAGTTGGGAAGGTGTTAGGCACCCAACATCGCCCTTTCAGTACTTTATTTTCCCAATTAATTTTATTTTATTATCCTTGGCCAAATTTAAATAATATGTAGTGATTGCTATACAATTGGATTAAAAAAATAAAACAGGTGCGGGGACAGGACCCCGGCTTACGTAATTTAGCTTTTGGTGGCAAAAAAAGTTGGAACGGATGTATGTTAAACTTTGACCGAAACATGGTATGCAAACTGGTATCTGCACGTCATGTTTCTATTCCCGTAGTGCCAGGTACCTTAAATCCCTGGCAGGAATTTTCAAGTTTAACAATGACCCGATTCCGTTTTATTAATGGATTATCATGTTATCCTTTTTTGGTTTTATTTATCTGCAATTCTTCATCCCGACAGCTACACAATCACTGGCGGTCCGAATTGCAGAATTTAATAAATGTTACTTCCTTTAACTGGTTTTATTTATCTGCAATTCTTCATCCCGACAGCTACACAATCACTGGCGGTCCAAATTGTAGAACTTAATAAATGTTACTTCAATCACGATATTCTGTCGTGAAAAGATAACGTGCATTGCCCGTTAAATTTTCATCCCAAAAACACTAACATGGGCTACCTATGTCACCCGCGTGTTTATGGAATTCCGAGATTATCGAGATCTTTAACCAAGTGATATGGATAGTGTGTCAGCGTGAACCAACAGCACTATTCATATAACTTAGCTATGAAGTAACGAGTTTTTTTTATTGATTTTACGTGAAATAAAAGTAAAAAGAAAAGGAAAATTGCAGTAGGTTAAATAACGAATTTTTTCTTTTATTGATTTTTCGTGAAATAAAATAAAAAGAAAATAGCAGTAACTGTTACGGGGAACGGGAAAGGGATAAAAAAAAGAAAAAGTTACGGGATCTGGGAAAGGAAAAAAGTTAGAAGTTAGTTCCGACAGGGGCCGACGCAATCGAGCGATATGCCGGGGTATTATTTTTATTTAAAGTGATTTTTGCTTAAATCAAGAAAAGTACGTTGACAGAGCCAAACATTGACTTTCGTGATTTAGCGGGCTAAATCCTGACATTCTAGAAGTGCAGACTAAAAATTTCTAGAACTGCGGACTAGAGATGCGGATACCCAATTAGTATTGACATAAAAAAAAAGACAGAAAGAATAGATAAAAATGTCCTGACATTCTAGAAGTGTGGACTGAAAATTTCAGGAAAATGACTAGAAATTTCAGAACCATGGACTAGAGATGCGAACATGGCTTAATAAGCCTAATCTTAATAAAATCAAGAAAAGTAGTTGGCAGAGCCAAACATCGACTTTCGTGATTTAGCGGGCTAAATCCTGACATTCTAGAACTGCGGACTAGAGATGCGGATATCAGCTCTTAAGCGTAGTATTTACATTAAATAAATAAAAAAAAGAAATTAAAAATAAAAAAAAATTAAATAAACAGAGCAGAAATTAAATAAATAAAAATGACAGATATTGAAATAAAATAAATTGTTGCAATTATACCTCTGTATTGATATTTGAATCAACTGGTTACATGAAAATAAGAAAGACACGCGAACGGCTAAGTAAAACCATAAACCGACATAACACTGGGTTTTAAAGCCATGTTATCTCGAGCTATGCTAATATAATAGCACGTTCGGATCTTTCTAAATCTAAAAATAATTGGGCAGAACCTCCTCTTGTTTTTGGGCTAAAAGTCCTATTTAAAAATCCTAACTCTAATTTATTCCAAGTATCGAATGTTCTACGACTACAGAGTCGAAAAACATTTGACAACAGAATAATTTTTCTCTTTTTGGCTCTCGGGAAAAAGTATGGGCGGTAAAAACTTCTCTGTTTAGCTTCCTAAAGAAGAATCTTCTATCTCTCTGTATCTCCCTCTGTATCTCCCTCTGGTTTCCTCTGTCTAAAAAAAAAATCGTCTCAAAAGTTCCTCCTGGTTTCTCTCCCTAAGAATTCTCTCTAAAAATTTTCCGTCCTCCAAAAATTGTTGCGCGCGTTTGCTTTTATAGAGAAAAGAGGCGGTTGAGGGAAGACAGAGGAGAAAATCAGCTAAGAGAGAGAGGAGAGAGAGAGGGAGAGGGAGAGGGGAGAGAGAGAGAGCCCACGTGGGCTGTGAGAGGAGAGAGAGAGAGAGAGAGAGGAGAGAGAGAGACAACCGCGTGAGAGAGGACGAGAGAGAAAGGGCCGGCTGACACGTGTCAGCGCCTGAGTGGACTGCTGAGGTGGAAGTGAGAGAGAAAAAGGGTCGGGTGATTCAGTGCGGGTGAGATGTGAGAGGCCGACACACGTGGCAGAGCAAGAGAGGGCCACGCGGGAGGAGAGAGAGGCTCTAATAACAGGAACCAATCAGGGGAAGCCACGTCCTCAACTGTAGCAGCGCGCGTCGCACTGGATCTCCCCGCCGGCCACGGCATTTGCGCCAGGCACGGCGCCCAAGCCGGGCACGGCTTTCTAGCCGGCGCGTGCTTTCCACGCGCGCGTGGTGGCACGTCAAATCTGCTGAGTCAGCTCCCTTCTTTAATATTTACGAAAATGCCACTGCTTTATAAAATGCCTTCGCGCGCTATTTTTAATCTTCGGACGTCCAAACGAACTCGAATTTGACCACGGATACAGCCAATGGACTCGTATCGTCGAGAGGATCATTTTGAGTCTAATATTTGATTTATAGGCATGTCGGCTCGCAAACCTAATTCCCAAACAACCACCGGTATACTGCTACCATTCTTTAAAATGCCATTTCTTGAGCTACCAAACTCAGATTTGACCATGGATACAGCCGATGGACTCGTATTTCTGTGCTGATCAATAACATGTGCCTCTCGATGTCTGAACATATCAGCTCATAAATTGTGCCTCCGAGACCCCATTCTGAGCAATCAAAAATCGTCGGCGTTGTCCGATTTCACCCCAATCACTGTCACTGGACTCGTGTCGTCGTACTGATCAATATTATGAGGGTCTCATGACTTGATCAAGTGGTCTCGTGAACAGTATTCCCGAACCCCGGACTGTGCAAGGGCAAAATAGCCTTTTTGTGCACAAATTCTTTTAAACCGATTTCGATGGCATTTTTCATAATAATTGAGCGGTGGGGCCAAAATCTGGTATCAACAGCTATACGCAAAACTTCACGTGGTTATAAAATCCAAGCATTCAAATGCAGGGACTCCTATTTTTTCAAGTTAGGACATTTGATGACAACCACAGTTGTGGTACGATTTTCCACAATAAGAATGTAAGCTCAACCTAACTGTCAAAGAAATACTTAGAAACCTTGACGTCCAACCCAACCATTCCGGTCCAAAGCTTTTAAATAACTCTATTATTTATATTATCAATAACTATTTTCTTGATAACAACTAAGAATTGTAAAAGTATACGTGTACCTATTCTATTTTGGCTGTGTCCCAGTCATGGTCGTACTGATTTTCTTGAGTATATGCAAAACATATTTAGAGAATAGAAGTCAGCGTTGTTGAATGATGGATTGTTTTTTTCTCAACATATGTACCAATGTCTTTCCACTAAAATCATAAGTGAAAGTGAGAAAATACATGTTTACTCCAAGTGTAATGGGTTCAATTGGTCCACATAGATCTGTATATATGTACCAGCTGCAAGAGTTGCATAGCTTTTCTTGATGTTCTGCTACCAAAGCTTCTTCGTTTGTTGTTTACCGGTGACATACTTTTTGCATTTCTTCATTGGATTCCCTTCACCACATCTTCTTTTCTTTACGTTCTGCTACCAAAAGTTCTTCTGTGTTGTTTACTGATGACACACTTTTTGCATTTCTTCATTGGATTCTTAATCCAAGGGATTCCTTTCACCACATCTTCTTTTGACAGGACCTATAGTCCATGAAAATTCAAATGACCAACGTTTTTCTGACCATTAAACCTTTGAGGCTCCTTTTGGTGCGATGGGTGAACGCCAATGTCAACGTTTTGGAATGAATGGTTAAATTTAATACTTGTACACTCAATTACAACATCAAAGTACATGTTTTATTTAAAAAAAACTCTATTGTTAATTTTGAAATATTTTTTACGTTAAGGATGAATTTTTCTAAACAAAATTGAAAAATAAAATCTGGACAATACGATCGAAAGGGACTCAAATGAGCAGTATCCGTCATTTTTTTAATAGAACGGTTGCAAAAGTAAAAACAAAACCAAAACAGATGTCTATTCAGCCACCATCCCACTAAAAAAAATGACCGACATTGCTTATTTAAATCTCTTTTTGTCAAAATATTTTTTCTTTTGAATTTCGACCAAGAGAGGTTCAAATAAACGATGTCGAACACTTTTTGTAGTGCGGCGACGGCTGAGTGAGCATTTTTTTTTGTTTTTGTTTTTAGTTTTGTCACTGTCCTATTAAAAAAAAAAACCGATATTGTTTATCTAAACTTCTTTTTATTGTGTTGTTCAGATTTTATTTTCAAATTTTTTTTAAAAAATTCATCACTAACTTAAAAACATATTTCTAAATTAACCACGAATTTGAAATTTTGAAATAAGACATACATTTCAATGTTGTAATTGAGTGTACATGTATTCAATTTGACAAATTGTCTCCAAATTTAGGAGATTACCTCTTCGGCGGTTTAAACTATTGAAATTAAAAAAATGTTGAAATATTAATAAGTCCGAAGAAAATGAGTTATGCATTTTAGAAAGAGAAAATATTAATAAGTCCGGAGATTTTTTAATTCCAGGCGCCAGAATTTGTGTAAAGGAGGACTTTTTTTCTCATTAACAAACGTCCATAGTGCCGAGGAGGGAGTTAAAAATTTCAATACATAGGTGCGAATATATATATATTTTTTAAAATATATATCAAAATATTTAACAGGAACAACCTTTTATATATTTTATACATTTTTCTATAACTAAAGAAACACACCCACCACCTTAACTACTAAAAATCCCTAAACCACCCTGAAGCTCCAAAAATTGAGATCAAAGATTAAAACAAAAAATAAAAAATAAGTCAAAAAATAATTAAGGTATCGAAAATATCATGTGTTGGTCTTTATACAAGAGTATTTTTAGAATTGTGTGTCAAAATGACTTCCGGACGTAGTTAGTTTTGGATGGACTAATTGTATTAAAAATTCCTTGTTATGGATTTTTGACCGAGTATCTTTTTTTTTTTTTAAGGGTTGGCTTGGATTGAGGTGAGTGGAGGTGAAGGAAAGTTTAAAAAGAGACGAGAGGGGAGGGAACGTGAAGTGAGATATTTTTTACTTGTTTAGTTTATCCAAAGGAAAATAAGGTTTTAAAATATTTTTTATATGTGGTCAAGGAAGGAAAGTGAAGGTTATTAAATATTTTATTTTTTAAACCTTTTTTTAGTGTTAGAATATGTGTAGATAACAACTAAATTATCTCGTTAATATTTATTTTTTAAAGAGTTATAATCGATATTATAAATTTAAGTCATAACATCATCTCACTTTCTTTATATTTCCTCCTAATTTTGGAGGTGAAGTCATGCGCTTAAAAGACTTGTACACTTTTCCTCTCATTTCCTCCACATCCCTTACTTTCTTTCCTAAAATACAAACCAAATACAAAAATAACATCTAAACCTCTCACCCCACCCTCCAAATCCGTGAATTCAAGCTAGCTGTAAGACAAAATCATTGTGAATACCTTTTCTTTGTCTGTCCTTTTAACTTTTATAAAGTAAAGTTAACTTTTGAAAATAGGCTTGCTTTAGTTTCTTTCAAAGCAAACAATTTATAAGTTTCATCTCCAACTCTTATTCTTCTCATTTTCATGCGTCTTCCTTGTAGAGCTTCTGAGTAAACTTTTAATCTACGATTAGCGCACTATGAATCCTATCTTGTACAAAGCTGTGATGGAAGGACAAGTAGATGTCCTAAGGCAACACATTGACCAACTTGACGGCCTACTCACTCCCAATCACAACACTCTTCTCCACGTCGCGGTCCAGTTCGGCCAATTGGAATGCACAGAGGTGATTTTTGATGGGTGTCGATCTCTGGCACGTCGAGTGAATATCAAAGGCGAAACCCCACTTCATATAGCGGCCAGGGAAGGATACGCTGACATAGTCAAAACACTCATAGAGTGTGCAAAGAAACTAGAGCAAGAACTTGAAGGCGGCTGGGGTGGAGCAACTAAGAAGATGTTGAGGGCGACAAACGTGGACGGAGACACGGCCTTGCACATGGCAGTGAGAAACTACCACTTTTCTCACTGCCACTTTATTAAAAAGGAATACTTGAAAGTGGTTGAACTGTTAACTACAGAAGATCCAGAGTTTCAACATCCAGCCAATAATGCCGAGGAAACTCCGTTGTACCTGGCCGCTGAGATAGGAAGTAGGGTCGTGGTGGATGTGCTCTTGAAAGCTTGCAAATCGCCAAGTTACAGCGGCCCTAGTGGTAGAACAGCATTGCATGCAGCAGCATTTAATAAATACAAAGGTTTGTTGACACTTGGTTTCTTAACCAACTTCCACCTAACTAAGAAATTGTAACAACATAAGGCTCCAACCATTAATGTTCCATTACTTGTAGCGATTGTATGCATAACAATCTTACCATAAAACTCTGCAATGGAATTGTCACCAAATTTCCTAAGAATTCGAAGGATTTTACTGTTACTAATCATGGTTTTTTTTTTTTTTTTTTAAGGTCAACAAACCGTAAAAAGATTATCGGAATGGAAGCGAGATCTAATCAAAGAAGCAGATGTATATGGTTGGATACCGATTCACTATGCTTCTTACGCTGGGAACACAGAAGGAGTTAAACAACTACTAGAGACAGATATATCAATAGCGTCCACAACGACCGCAAATGAGGATGGTTCGAGCACAGCTCTTCACATTGCTGCAACACATGGACATGTAGATGTAATGTGGGTCCTTTTGTCATACCGTCCAGATTGTTGGGAGGCAATCAACAGCAGAGGGCAGAATATTCTTCACATTGCCATAGATATGGAGAGACCAGATGTGATAAAATTGATCTTAGATAAGTCTTGGTTAAGGCATCTTATAAATCAAAAAGACAATGAAGGCAACACACCTAACATGACCCCAAGAGAACTCGTAGCGTCCAATATAGACGAGGTTAGTACATACTCTATGACTTCTTTTGGCCTCGAAAATTTTAATCGCATGATTAGTCAATGTTTGTTTTTTTTAAAAGTCACAGTCTAAGTTCACAAACAATGATAATTAGGATGAATCACAGGACATCTCCAACACAATTTGTGTACTCAATAAATATAAGCTGATTTGATAACTAGTCTTAATTCATAGTAGTGACTTTATATCTAAACAAGTCTTGAGGAAGAACTACAATGGAATCATATTTGTACTCAATGAAGAAGTAGAATACAATTTTCACAGCTCTTACACATAATTTTAATAGATTGTGAACCACCAACTCATCTAAAAGTTTAAATTGTTAGAGAGAGTGGTAATTTTTAGCTAGGATCTCGTTTATAAGCAAGATAAACATGTGCAAATAGTTCTAATCACAAAGTAGACTATGAGTTTTGAACACAGAATTTATTGCTTGTTTTGATATTATATTAGATTATTAATCACTAATAATTTAAAATTTTAAGCTGTTAGAGAGAGAGAGAGAGAGAGATAACTCTACTAGTTATATTATCAATAATTTTTTTCTTAATAACAACTAGGAATTGTAAAATTATACATGTGCCTATTCTATTTTGGTCGTGTTTCAGTCATGGTCGTATATTTTAGATTTTCTTGAGCATATGCAAAACATATTAAGAGAATGGAAGTCAGCGTTGTTGAATGGTGTTTTTTTATTTTTTATTTTTATTTTTTGGAGGGGTGGAAGAGATCTAGAAATGTATTTATAATATTGTAGATGCTTGGCTTTTAAAACATGTGACATAAAAAAATGTAGGATGCCATCTTCTCTTCGAGTATGGGTGGCTGCAGAAATATAACCCGCAATGCTCAAGACGACTTAGCAAAATTGAAGAGAGCTTACAGAAAGAAAAAGGAAGCTCGAGAGAAAACCACAAAAGAAAACAAGGAAGCTAATATACCAACCATAAGAGAACGACATGAAGCTAAAAAAAAAGAGGCGGAGAAGATGGCTAAAACCCACATTATAGTAGCTACACTTATAACCACCATCACCTTTGCAGCCGCTTTTGCAATCCCAGGTGGGTATGACGGCAACAAAGATCCAAAGCAAGGAATGGCAGTCCTATCAAGAACCATGGCTTTCAAAGCATTCCTCGTAACCAACACCATAGCCATGGCATGCTCCGTTTCCTCTGTATTTCTCTACCTCTTCGGTTCGTTCTATATTGACGTTGAAGACACAATAAAGATGGTGAGACGCTATAATGCAGCAGTGTATTTTATTTTTGTTGCCATGATTTCCATGATGCTTGCGTTCATCACAGCCACTTTTGCTGTGTTAGCACATTCTTTAGCCCTTCCCATTGCCACTTGTATTATTGCCTGCATTACCTTTGTCGTTTTTTTTGTCGAATTTCGACAGGTTCGTTCCGAAATTCCATTTGTTTTTTCGGTCTGGTAAAGATAATGTTAAGAATGAACAAAAAGAGAAGAGTATAGTAAGAGACCACCCGAAGAAAGGAAAAAGCTAGGAAGTTTGAGGCAATTGGAAAAAGAAAATCTGTGGACGGTGTTATCATATATAAATGAATAACTTGTTTTTGTTTTATGAATAATTTTTTTGTGTATATATGCCTCATTTAGTACCTCTACAATTCTAATGGCTGTAATTTTTAGGTTTATTTATTTAAGTGTGGTAAGCTATGTAATCACTGGGGCTATGTTTAAGAAAAGCAGGATCTGCTTAACCCATTACAAAAACAAATTTGTATAATTATTCTATGCACAATTTTTAGAGAATAAATCTTCTCTCTCTGAATACAAAGTCCTTGATAGTTGTCATTCCTCAATAGAAGGGAAGATTAATGGTTATATGATCACTAGGCGACATATATATATTGAGAATGAAGTGATTGACACAACCATGTTGAGATTCGTTTTTTATCGTAGTGATTTCGAATGTTTGTTTTCTTTTTAATTTTTGTTCGTTGCGTACAAATTTCGTTCTCCGAATTTTTTTTAAAATCTAACATAATCTAATTTAAAAATATGGGTCATCATGGTGTGGTCCATTTTTTAAGGAATAATTCCACTACGAGAGATCTGGACAGCATATCAAATGTTACTCAGTGTCTATTTAGACGGTGCTAATTATTGTTTTATTGGTTTTTTTCGTCCTTATTTGAAATATTTTTGTAATTTTTTATTTTACGTCAATTTTTTATGGTTGTTGGCTCGTCTCGACAAGAGATTTTAAAAAAGTATAAAATTATTTTCAAAAATTAAAAAAATTCAGAAAAGACAAAAAATTAGCCAACACAAGGATTATTTTGACATATTTTTCGTCTTTAGTCAACGTTTTTTAGTTTTTTGACACAATTTTATACTTTTTAGATTTTTTTCATCGAAACGAATAAAAAATTATCAAAAAATTGATGAAAAAATAACAACTACAAATTTTTTTTGAATAAAAACAAAAAATAATTAATATAAATAAGTTAAGACAAATAAAGCTTTAAAGAAGTACAAGAATTTGCTCCCGGTCTTAAATTCAAGCCTCGTGATTATTTTCAAATGTCAGGATTTTACATATAGCCTCAGCCTTTCGTATTGTGCTCATGGGATGCCTTTTTTTTTTTTTTTTTTTTTTTTTTTTACGTTTGGTTAATTGAAAGTCCTCTTTCAAATTAGCTAATTATATTTTAGATTTTAGATGGTAAATTATAAATTATAAATTATAAATTATAAATTTTTGAATTACAATGAGAATTTATAAAACTGTTTGTGTGATAATATACAAAATAGATATCGTAGGGGAATAGTATGTCAATTTGTACAGAGAATCTAAAAAACTCATCCAGAAGTGATTCTGGAACTATGTATTCTCCCGTTCATTTTTTTAATCCTTGACCAAATACTCAAAATGAAAACCGGACAATGCAAAATGAAAAAACATAGCTTCCGCACACCCTTTTAAACTTTGGGTTATTTTTTTCTCAACAAAATTAATTAATCTTTAGAGAAGTTACAAAAGATTAAAAGAACGATCAGCAAAGAGGCATCACTAAAGACCTAGCAAAATCCAACAAGGTTAGCTCCCGAGAGACTTACAATCACTTGTCACGGGCCACCCAAAGGTAAACGATGATTAGGCACCAACTAAACTAAACTAAACTTAAACTTAAGGGCAACTTGGACAGGCCCAACTAAAAAGGATGAAGCCTAAACCGTAAGACACCAAAATAACCCAAATACTCAATTTTGATGCTATGATTACGCTCCAATTTCCTGCTTCCAACTTTCTGATACCATGAATGCATCTTTTGAAGTCCTTTACACTGCATTCCTTGACCTTGCATCAAGCTTTGACCCAAAAGGCCATTCTAGTCTTCATGATTTCTGCCACTTCTGATGGAAGATAGGACATGCCTCTGAAAAACATTTCATTCCTAACATGTCAAATTGACCATAGTGTAGCATAGCACAAATTAGTTCCCCAATAGAATTTCTCTAAATTAGAACACGACACAAATGAGGACCAGAACTGACTAAGGGCACACCTATATTCCAGATGACCTAATTCTGTTAGAACATGACACAAATGAGGAAACTGAGTCCAGTGATTTGGAAAAATTTAGCAATTCAGATTATGATTTTAGTGAGAATGAGAGGGAGTTTGAGATACATGTAGATAGCAATGTTGAATGGGGTGATGTGCATAGGGATAAGGGGAAAGGGAAGGACCAAGGGCAAGAAATCTCTAAAAAAAAAAATTTGGGAGGATGACATTAATTCAGACCAATTATTAAGTCTTAATGGGTCTACATATTCTGATAGTGACACCACAACAAGAAAAAGCCAACATGTTCCCAATTTAATAGTAAGTCTCAGATGGAGGACCCAAACTTTAGGCTTGGAATAGTTTTCAGAATTAGTAAAATTTTCAAAGATGCTGTCAGAAACATGCCATTAAAACTAGTTGATGGTTCGGGCCATATGCAAACCTCCATGTGGTTATAAAATCCAAGCATTCAAATACAGGGACTCCTATTTTTTCAAGTTAAGACATTTGATGACAACCACAGTTGTGGTAGGATTTTCCACAATAAGAATGTGAACTCAACTTGACTGTCAAAGAAATACTTAGAAACCTTGACGTCCAACCCAATCATTCCGGTCCAAAGCTTTTAAATAACTCTATTATTTATATTATCAATAACTATTTTCTTAATAACAACTAGGAATTGTAAAAGTATACGTGTACCTATTCTATTTTGGGTGTGTCCCAGTCGTGGTCGTACTTATTAGATTTTCTTGAGTATATGCAAAACATATTAAGAGTATAGAAGTCAGCGTTGTTGAATGATGGATTTTTTTTTCTCAACACATATACCCATGTCTTTCCACTAAAATCATAAGTGAAAGTGAGAAAATACATGTTTACTCCAAGTGTGATGGGTTCAATTGGTCCACATATATCTATATATATGTACCAGATGCATTGCATAGCTTTTCTTGACGTTCCGCCACGCAAGCTTCTTCGGTGTTGTTTACCGACGACACACTTTTTTGCATTTCTTCATTCGATTCTTAATCCAAGGGATTCCTTTCACCACATCTTCTTTTGACAGGACCTATAGTCCATGAAAATTCAAATGAGCAATGTTTCTTTGACCTTTGAGGCTCCTTTGGTGCGATGGGTGAACGCCAATGCTAACGCCAACGTTTTGGATTGAATGGTTAAATTGAATACTTGTACACTCAATTACAACGTCAAAATACATGTTTTATTTTAAAAAACTATGTTGTTAATTTTGAAATATTTTTTACGTTAATGTTGGATTTTTTAAAACAAAATTGAAAAATAAAATCTAGACAATACGACCAAGAGGGACTCAAATAAGCAGTGTCTGTTATTTTTTTAATAGAACGGTGGCAAATATAAAAAGAAAAAAAATATATATATGCCTATTCAGCCATCATCCCACTAAAAAAAAAAATAACCGACACTGCTCATTTAAATTTTTTTTTTTTCGAAATATTTTTTCTTTTGAATTTCGACCGAGAGGGGTTCAAATAAACGATGTCAATCACTTTTTATAGTGCGGCGTTGGCTGAGTGAGCAGTTTTTTTAATTTTTGTTTTTACTTTTACTTTTACCACAATCTTATTAAAAAATGACCGACATCGCTCATTTGAATTTTTTTAATTGTACTAGCCAAATTTTATTTCCAAATTTAAAAAAAAAATCATCACTAACTTAATTAAAACATATTTTTAAATTACCTACGAATTTGAAATTTTGAAATAAAGCATATATTTCAATGTTGTAATTGAGTGCACATGTATTCAATTTGAGAAATTGTCTGCAAATTACGGGCGCCAGAATTTGTGTCAGAAAGGAGGACTGTTTTGGTCCTTAACAATTAGACGGACCCATGTTGTTTAAGCCACACCACACCTGCTGAGAAGTACAAAACAGTGCACCTAACTTTCTCAAAAATTAAAGAAACACACCCACCGCCTTAACTACTGCAAATCCCTAAACCACCACGAAGCTGCAAAAATTGAGATCAAAGATTAAAACAAAAAACAAAAAATAAGTTAAAAAATAATTTATTTAGGTATCAGATAATATTATGTATTAGTTTATATATAAGGACATTATACGATAATATTATCAGATAATGTTATTATCTAATAACATTATCTGATACCTAATAATGTTATTCGATAATATTATGTGTTGATTTATGTACAAATGTATTTTTAGAATCGTGTGTCAAATGAACTTTTGGACATAATTTAATTTTAAAAGGACTAATTGCATTAAAAATTACTTCTTGTGGACTTTTGATCGAATCTTTTTTTTTTAAGGGTTAGTTTGGATTGAGGTGAGTGGAGGTGAAAGAAAGTTTAAAAATGGAGGAGAGGAAAGGAAACGTGAAGTGAGATATTTTTTACTTTAGCGTTAGAATTTGTGTAGATAACAACTAAATTATCTTGTTAATATTTATTTTTTAAAGAGTTATAATTGACATTATAAATTTAAGTCATAACATCATCTCACTTTCTTTATATTTCCTCCCAATTTTGGAGATGGAATCATGTGCTTAAAAAAATTGTACACTTTTCCTCTCATTTCCTCCACATCCCTTATTTTCTTTCCAAAAATACAAACCAAATACAAAAATAACATTTAAATCTCTCACCCCCTCCAGATCCCTGAATTCAAACTAGCTGTGAGACAAATCATTGTACGTGAGTACCTTTTCTTTGTCTGTCCTTTTAACTTTTATAAAGTAAAGTTGACTTTTGAAAATTTTGAAAGGAGGCTTGCTTTACTTTCTTTCAAAGCAAACAATTTATAAGTTTCATCTCCAACGCTTCTTCTTCTCACTTTCATGCGTCTTCCTTGAGCTTCTGGGTAAACTTTTAATCCACGATTAGAGCACTATGAATTCTATTTTGTACAAAGCTGCGATGAAAGGACAAGTAGATGTCCTAAGGCAACACATTGGCCAACTTGACGGCCCAATCACTCCCAATCACAACACTCTTCTCCACCTCGCGGTCCAATTCGGCCAATTGGAATGCACGGAACTGATTCTTCAAGAACATCCATCTCTGGCACCTCGAGTGAATATCAAAGGCGAAAACCCACTTCATATAGCGGCCAGGGAAGGGTACGCTGACATAGTCAAAAAACTCATAGAGTGTGCAAATAAACTAGAGCAAGAACCTGAAGGCGGCTCGGCTGGAGCAACTAAGGAGATGTTGAGGGCGACAAATGTGGACGGAGACATGGCCTTGCACATGGCAGTGAGGAACTGCCACTTTAATGTAAAGGAATACTTTGAAGTAAAGGAATACTTGGAAGTGGTTCGACTGTTAACTAGAGAAGATTCAGAGTTTCAATATCCAGCCAACAGTGCCGAGAAAACTCCATTGTACCTAGCCGTTGAGCTAGGATATCAGGCCGTGAAGGTGGTGGATGTGCTCTTGATAGCTTGCAAATCGTTAAGTTATAAAGGCCCTAGTGGTAGAACAGCATTGCATGTAGCAGCACTTAAAGATGTCACAGGTTTGTTGACAGTTGGTTTCTTAACCAACTTCCACCTAACTAAGAAATTTTAATAACATAATGCTCCAACCATTGTTCCATTAGTTGCAATGGTTGTATGCATAATAGTCCTAGGAATGGAAATTTAGTCCGATCAGTCCCGTTCCTCGCCCCTTTTGGATTAAAATTTCAGGATTTTTTTCAAAGATTGGGTTGGATTTAGAGGTAAAATTTGAAAAACAAACGGGGAACAGGAGGAGGCGGGCCTGAGTACTTCCGTTCCATTTCCCGGTCTGTTTTTAAAATAATTATTGAATATAGTATTTTGTTTTATTTTTAGGTCTATTTGTCTGATTAGCTATTCTTCATTTTTGTTTCGGGCCGGCCCTCTCTTGGTTTTTCGTTATTTGTTTCATATAACTTGGTTAACAATTTCGGTGGGTCCTTATGAGCACTATATAACACGTAATTGATTCTTTTATTAAAAGGGGGAGGGGGGATCCTCGTTCCCCATTTATGGGGGGGGGGGGGGGGGGGGGAATGGAGCGTTAAATTCATTCCCGTTTGGAAAAAGGGGTTTGGATGGAGCAAATTCTGAATTCAAAAATTGGAGGCAAGGATGAGCAAATCCGGCCCCGACCGCCCCATTGCCATCTCTAAGTCTTACCCATAAAACTTTGAAATGGAATTGTCACCAAATTTCCTAAGAATTTGAAGGATTTTACTGTTACTAATCATGGTTGTTTTTTTTTAAGGTCTAACGATACAAAGATTATCGGAATGGAAGCAAGATCTAATCAAGGAAGCAGATGTATATGGTTGGATACCGATTCACTATGCTTCTTACGCTGGGAACAAAAAAGGAGTTGAACAACTACTAAAGATGGATATTTCAAATGATATAGCGTCCGCAACAACAGCAAACGAGGATGGCTTGTACACAGCTCTTCACATTGCCGCAACAAATGGACATGTAGATGTAATGGAGATGCTTTTGTCAAACAGTCCAGGTTGTTGGGAGTTGGTCAACAGTAGAGGGCAAAATATTTTTCACATTGCCATAGATATGGAGAGAGAAGATGTGTTGAACTTTATCTTTAAGAAGTCTTGGTTAAGGCATCTTACAAATCAAAAAGACCATAAAGGCAACACACCTTTCGATATGATTTTAGATTCCGAGTACTGGACAACTAGTCTTTGGAGACACGCAAGATTAGCAAAAGGGTACGCTTCAGATGAGGTTAGTACATACTCTAAGACTTCTTTTGGCCTCAAACATTTTGATCACGTTATTGGACAATGTTTGTTTTTTAGAAGTCACAGTCTAAGTTCACAAGCAATGATAATTAGGATGAATCACAAGACATTTCCAACATAAATTGTGTACTCAATAAACATAAGCTGATTTAATAATTAGTCTTAATTCATAGTAGTGACTTCATATCTAAACAAGTCTTGAGGAATAACTTACAATGGAATCATTTTTGTACTCAATGAAGAACTAAAATACAATTTTGACAACTCTTACACATAATTTTATTAGATTATGAACCACCAACTCATCTAGAAGTTTAAATTGTTAGAGAGAGTGGTAATTTTTAGCTAGGCTCTCGTTTATAAGCAAGATAAACATGTGCAAATAGTTCGAATCACAAAGTAGAATGTGAGTTTTGAACACATGATTTATTGCTTGTTTTGATATTATATTAAATTATTAACCACCAATAACTTAAAATTTTAAACTGTTAGAGAGAGAGAGAGATAACTCTACTAGTTATATTATCAATAATTTTTCTTAATAACAACTAGAAATTGTAAAATTATACATGTGCCTATTCTATTTTGGTCGTGTTCTAGTCATGGTCATACTTTTTAGATTTTCTTGAGCATATGCAAAACATATTAAGAGAATGGAAGTCAGCGTTGTTGACTGGTCTTTTTTTAATTTTTAATTTTTAAATTTTGGAGGGGTGGAAGAGATTAATTTAGAAATGTATTTATACTATTGTAGATGCTTGGCTTTTAAAACATGTGACATAAAAAAATGTAGGATGCCATCTTCTTTTCGAGTCTGGATGGCCGCGGAAATATAATCGGTAATGCTCTGGGCAACGTAGCAAAAATGAAGGGAGCTTACAAAAAGAAAAAGGAAGCTCAAGAGCAACGAGAACAAGCTCGCAAAAAAGAGGTTGAGAAGATGGCTAAAACCCACATGATAGTAGCTACACTTACAACCACCATCACCTTTGCAGCCGCTTTTGCAATCCCAGGTGGGTATGACGGCAACAAAGATCCAGAGCAAGGAATGGCAGTCCTATCAAGAACCACAGCTTTCAAAGCATTCCTTGTAACCAACACCATAGCCATGGCATGCTCTGTTTCCTCTGTATTTCTCTACCTCATTGCTTCATTATATATTGACGTCGAAGACAGAGTAAAGAAGGAGAAACGCTATGAGGTAGCATTGTGTCTTATTTTGGTTGGCATGATTTCCATGATGCTTGCGTTCATCACAGCCACTTTTGCTGTGTTAGCACATTCTTTAGCCCTTCCCATTGCCACTTGTATTATTGCCTGCATTACCTTGGTCGTTTTTTTTGTCAAATTTTGCAAGGCTGTTTCCGTAGCAGAGCAAAAAAAAAAAAGAGGCTACTTCCGTAATTGAATATTTTTTTACGGTCTATCATCGGATAATGTTTGTCATGAGCGGAACGTGTAGAGTGTGGCGCACCGGAAGAAACGAAAGGGCTAGGAAGTAGAAGGAAGGGGAAAAAGAAAATCTGTGGACGGTGTTATCATAAATGAATAACTTGTTTTTGTTTTATGAATAATTTTGTTGTGTATATATGGCTCATTTAGTACCTCTACAATTCTAATGGCTGTAATTTTTAGGTTCATTTATTTAAGTGTGGTAAGCTATATAATCACTGGGGCTACGTTTAAGAAAAGCAGGATCTGCTTAACCCATTACAAAAACAAATTTGTATAATTATTCTATTCACAATTTTTTGAGAATAAATCTTCTCTCTCTGACAACAAAGTCCTTGATAGTTGTCATTCCTCAATAGAGGGGAAGACTAATGGTTATATGATCGCTTAGTGACATATATACATTGAGAATGAAGTGCTTCACACAATCTTGTTGAGATTCGTGTTTTATCGTAGTGATATCAAATGTTTGTCTTCTTTTTAATTTTTGTCCGTCGCATACAAATTCCGTTCTCTGAAAAATTCTGAAAATCTAACATAAGCTAATTTAAATGTGGGTCAGCATGGTGTGGTCCATTTTCCAAGAAAAAATCCCACTCCGAGAGATCCAGACAGCATATCAGATATTACTGAGAGTCTATTTGGACTGTAGTAATTATTAAATTATTGTCTTATTGGTTTTTTGTTGTCCTTATTTGAAATATTTTTGTAATTTTTTGTTTTACGTCAATATTTATGGTTGTTGGCCGTCTCGACGAGAGATTTCAGAAAAGTATAAAATTATTTTCAAAAATTTAGAAAAGAGAAAAAGTAAGCCAACACAAGGATTATTTTGACATATTTTTCGTCTTTAGTGAACGTTTTTTATTTTTTGGAAATAATTTTATATTTTTTAGATTATTTTCGTCGAGACGAATCAAAAATTAACAAAAAATTGATGAAAAAATAACCACTACAAATTTTTTTGAATAAAAACAAAAAATGTCACGCCCCAAATTCCAGGGTATGATTAAATCATTAAAAGAAATAAAATAAAATAAAATAAAACGTAAATACCAAGGAACATTCCCATTAAATAATCAACCAATACATCTTGTTTTATTACAACAATCTCTCTCAATTACATTGGTTATTACATCAAATCTCAAATTTCAAAGTTTTACATTAGACTGTACTAGGCTAAGCTGTAACAAAGACTGAATTACACATGCTTGATTGAAGTTAATAAAGCATGATCCAAAGGCTCAACTCTTGACAAGATCCACGGCCTTACCTAAAAAGGTTTTTACAACAAAACATAAGCCGAAGCTCGTATAGGATAATATGTTAAACAATTGATTTTTTTTTTTTTTTTAAAATATATGTTTAAAACTTATCTCGTATCAAAGTATATATAAGTCTTTCCCTTCGTACAAAGTATACAGTTTACTAAGATTCGTTCACACTAACTGACAAAGAAAGACATATGCGAAACAAACTCCCCATGCAACTCACATCAAATTCGACATCACATCCTTCTATTCAACACACAAGACACCTGTCACCGCGGACAACCGGCACAACACATCAACAACACTACATGAAGGTGACATGAATTCGTATGAAACATAAATTACTTGAGATAACGCAAGTGGAAACATAAAAGAGCACGAGAAGGAGCACAACGACATGTCCAATAATTCCAAAGCACATCTAATTAACCATTGGACCATATAGTCATTTCACAACTCGCGGGCTCCATCAACAAGTTACCATTTAACATTAAATCATCACACACAGAGGTAGAATAACTGAAAGCAATATTTGAGGGAAATATAGCATAGACAACTTTATTATGCACCAAGGTTTCTTAATTCGTTCAATTCCAACTCCACAAATGTCATGTGTCACCAATTATCCGTATTATGCATCAAAGTGTCATTCCTGGCACTCCCGGAGGCATTCCAGTACCTTGTTCACATGTGTCATGTGTCTCATAACGTTCGTGTCGTAAAATATGCACACAAGTCATAAAGTTCATCACTTTCACCCACTAGGTTCGATATCAAGTGTGTCACCATGCCATTCCTAGCATACCCGAAGGTGTCTAGTTCATTTCCTAGCATGCCCGATAGGGGATCTAGTACATCTCCTAGCATACCCGAAAGAGAATCTAGTTCTCTTCCTAGCATACCCGAAAGGGAATCTAGTTCTCTTCCTAGCATACCCGAAAGGGAATCTAGTTCATGGAATTATCTCGTTCATATGATCACTTTGACCAACTTTAAATATTCATCTCAATTAGCTCGTGAAGGGCATCACGTCACTCTAACATCCGATACGAAGATCATGGAAGATGCGTATCGAAGAACCACATTAATCACAACACGTGCGACGGAGACTTAATGTTACAAAGGATATTCGTATTAGAGTAGGAATGGATCAGAAACCACGCATGAACATCTATTGGTGAAGTAAAGAAACTAACACCCAATGTAGAAAATGCTGAAAAGGGCGGTTTAAGCCCTAGGTATCGATACCTCTCTAAAGGGTATCGCTACAATTTACTTATGGAGTGTACAATTCGTTCCAGACTGCTTAGTATCGATACCTCTGATAGGGGTATCGATACAATTCGCTTATGGAGTGCACAATTCATTCCAGACTGTTTAATATCGATACCTCTGATAGGGGTATCGATACAATTCCCTTATGGCGTCGCGAACCCAGAAATTCTCAGAAATTGCCTCTTACTTCCAAATGCCCAAAATCAACCACAAACTCAAATGTATGTCTAAAACATGTTATATACTCATCTAACAATAATTGCGACTCCAATGCATAACCACACACACATGCCACCACCACGGCACATAATCACATACACGTGCTTTAACCACAACACATGATCACGAGTTAAGCTATCCAACCATTCATGTATCACATTTCAATGCCCCCGACTACTAACATATTTTTACACCAAGACAATACTCAAAACCAAGTACAAACTCAAAGGAAACACCACTATACCTAACTAAGACAAACACAATGTCAACACATACCCCCCCATGATTACATCAAGCTTGTTTCGAAGTCTAAAGGTATCCAATCCAAACCGAATACCAACTTAGAGTTACACGACCACACATATACCACTATCTAAACACATGACTACCCACACTTCCTCATCAAAACCCATGACCCCTAGAACCTCATATCACCCCACACAACCCCACACATGTTCCATTTCGCAATCCACGAGTATACCCCATATGTCTCCTCAAACGAGTCCACAACTATGACACAATACTCCACGTTCTATTGTACGGATTTAACAAGTATATAAGAAAGAACGGATAAATAAACCGTAATTGC
Source organism: Arctostaphylos glauca (assembly GCA_019985065.2). Taxonomy (NCBI): domain Eukaryota; kingdom Viridiplantae; phylum Streptophyta; class Magnoliopsida; order Ericales; family Ericaceae; genus Arctostaphylos; species Arctostaphylos glauca. Next base: position 28,845,406 of record JAHSPW020000010.1, on the reverse strand, counting down.
CCATCACAAAGTTCTTGGTTCCACTAGCCTATGAGTTCAACAAAAGGCACAACAAACCTTTCCCAAAATTCACAAGAATTTAACATAATCTCACTTCAAGCTATTATGAACAACTTTCATGCTAAACGCAAAATCTAAAAATGTGTCTTAAATTGGATAAACACGCTAAAGAGGATTATACATTCACTCTACCACAATTTACAAAAGTCGCAATATACGAAGATCTAACCGTCCGAATGTGTCCGTTCTTGTGTCTAAACTTAGCTAAGACAATAGGCTACATCACCGTAAAGGTCTGGGGTTAATCTAAGCTGCCAAAAACTCTAGAAAGACCCGGGAACTGGTCTGCCCGAAAACAGTCCAGAAACCATTTCGTCCAACAGTGAATAGTTCTGGTATTTTGGCCATAACTTCTTACTCCGAACTCCGATTGAGACGATTTACATATGAAACTTTAAGAGAATTCCGAGAGCTACAACTTTGTAGTTATACACTTTTCCCAATTCGGCCTCTAAGTGCCTCAAAACGCATGAACAGTACAGGTTCGGGTTTTACATTTCCAGATTTTCTTTTTGTTCATTGTGTTCTTGGTGTTCTTGGTAAAACCCATCCCCAAATTTCTGGAAAACAGCCCAAATAAAATTTCACCCCAAAAGCAATATAGGATTTAAAACTAAAAACAACATCACCATGTATTATACAACTTAAATCAAAGGTTTAACATAAATCCTACCTCAAAAATCAAGCTCCATGAAATCTTCTTGCCAAAAACCGATCTCCTCCATTACTCCGCGAGAACCATCAACCCCGGGCTTGATACGAAGCCATCGTTGCATAGATCATCGTTCATTCTTTGTGTTTCTTGAGATTCGGAGTGGAAGGTCTTCGATTTTAGACATTTGGGAAGGGGGAGTTTGGGAGTTTGAGAGTTAGGGGAGAGAGAGATGGACGGGGAAGAAGATGGAGGAGAGAGAGTGTGGTTTGGTTAAAAAAAATCTGATTTTTATAGTACATATTGGGTAAATTACACTTTCTCCCTAGATTATGCCACATGCCAAGATCAAGTACCAAAACTATATTACACACACACATGGGTCCCAACTCATATTACCCAAGTCATGAATTATCAAATACCTTGTCAAGTCCCGAATATTTAAATTAAAATAAATCATTTTCCGGGTCTTTACAAAAAATAATTAATATAAATAAGTTAAGACAAATAAAGCTTTAAAGAAGTACACAGAATTTGCTCCCGGTCTTAAATTCAAGCCTCGTGATTATTTTCAAAGGTCAGGATTTTACATATAGCCTCAGCCTTTCGTATTGTGCTCATGGGATGCATTTTTTTTTTTTTTTAAACTTTTGGTGAATTGAAAGTCCTCTTTCAAATTAGGTTTTCTCGATTAAAAAAAAAGAGTTGTATTACGGGTGTTTGAGAGCTAATTATATTGTAGATTTTAGATTGTGAATTATAAATTATAAATTTTTGAATTACAATGACAATTCAAAAGTGTTTCAATTTGTATAGAGACTCTAAAAAACTCATCCAGAAGTGATTCTGGAACTATGTATTCTCCCGTTCACTTTTTTAATCCTTGACCAAATACTCAAAATGAAAACCGGACAATGCAAAATGAAAAAACAAAGCTTCCGCACACCCTTTTAAACTTTGCGTTATTTGTTTCTCAACAAAATTTATTAATCTTAATTTAGAGAAGTTACAAAAGATAAAAAGAACGATCAGCAAAGAGGCATCACTGAAGACCTAACAAAATCCAACAAGGTTAGCTCCCGAAAGACTTACAATCACTTGTCACGGGCCACCCAAAGGTAAATGATGATTACGCACCAACTAGACTAAACTTAAACTTAAGGGCAACTTGGACAGGCCCAACTAAACAGGATGAAGCCTATTCCATAAGACACCAAAATAACCCAAATAATCAATTTTGATGCTATGATTACACTCCAATTTCCTGCTTCCAACTTTCTGATACCATGAATGCATCTTTTGAAGTCCTCTACACTGTTTTCCTTGACCTTGCATCAACCTTTGACCCAAAAGGCCATTCTAGTCTTCATGATTTCTGCCACTTCTGATGGCAGATAGGATATGCCTCTGAAAAACATTTCACTCCTAACATGCCAAATTGACCATAGTGTAGCATAGCACAAATTAGTTCCCCAATAGAATTTCTCTAAATTAGAACATGACACAAATGAGGACCAGAACTGACTGAGGGCACACCTATATTCCAGATAACCTTATTCTGTCAGATTATGATTTTAGTGAGAGTGAGAGGGAGTTTGAGATACATGTAGATAGCAATGTTGAACGGGAAGATGTGCAGAGGGAGGGGAAAGAGAAGAACCAAGGGCAAGAAATCCCTAAAAAAATAAATTGGGAGGATGACATTAATTCAGACCAATTATTAAGTTTTGATGAGTCTACATCTTCTGATAGTGACACCACAACCAAGAAAAAACCAACATATTCCCAATGTAATAGTAAGTCTCACATGGAGGACCCAAACTTTAGGCTTGGAATAGTTTTCAGAATTAATAAAATCTTCAAAGATGCTGTCAGGGAACATACCATTAAAACTAGTAGGTCCATTAAATTTGTAAAAAATGATAAGTAGAGGGTTAGGGTTCTACGCAAACCTCCATGTGGTTATTAAATCCAAGCATTCAAATGCAGGTACACCTATCTTTTCAACTTAGGACATTTAATGACAACCACAGTTGTGGAAGACTGTTCACATTAAGAATGTGAACTCAACCTGACTATCAAAGAAATACTTAGAAACCTTGACGTCCAACCCAACCATTCTGGTCCAAAGCTTTTAAATAACTCTATTATTTATATTATCAATAACTATTTTGTTAATAACAACTAGGAATTGTAAAAGTATACGTGTACCTATTCTATTTTGGGTGTGTCCTAGTCGTGCTCGTACTTATTAAATTTTCTTGAGTATATGCAAAACATATTAAGAATATAGAAGTCAGCGTTGTTGAATGATGGATTTTTTTTTCTCAACACATATACCCATGTCTTTCCACTAAAATCATAAGTGAAAATGAGAAAATACATGTTTACTCCAAGTGTGATGGGTTCAATTGGTCCACATATATCTGTATATATGTACCAGCTGCATTGCATAGCTTTTCTTGAGGTTCCACTACTAAAGCATATATTTCAATGTTGTAATTGAATGCACATGTATTCAATTTGAGAAATTGTCTCCAAATTACGGGCGCCAGAATATGTGTCAGAAAGGAGGACTGTTTTGGTCCTTAACAATTACACGGACCCATATAAAATAAAGAGAGGAATAGACACGTGGTTTAAGCCACACCACACCTGGTGAGAAGTACAAAACAGTGCACCTAACTTTCTCAAAAACTAAAGAAACACACCCACCCGCCTTAACTACTGCAAATCCCTAACCACCCCGAGGCTGCAAAAATTGAGATCAAAGATTAAAACAAAAAACAAAAAATAAGTTAAAAATAATTTATTTAGGTATCAGATAATATTATGTGTTAGTTTATATATATAAGGACATTATACATAATATTATCAGATAATGTTATTATCCAATAACATTATCTGATACCTAATAATGTTATTCGATAATATTATGTGTTGATTTATGTACAAGTGTATTTTTAGAATCGTTCAAAAGAACTTTTGGACATAATTTAATTTTAAAAGGACTAATTGCATTAAAAATTACTTCTTGTGGACTTTTGTTCGAATCTTTTTTTTTTAAGGATTAGTTTGGATTGAGGTGAGTGGAGGTGAAAGAAAGTTTAAAAAGGGAGGAGAGGAAAGGAAACGTGAAGTGAGATATTTTTTACTTTAGCGTTAGAATTTGTGTAGATAACAACTAAATTATCTTGTTAATTTTTATTTTTTAAAGAGTTATAATTGACATTATAAATTTAAGTCATAACAGCATCTCACTTTCTTTATATTTTCTCCCAATTTTGTAGATGAAATCATGCGCTTAAAAAGCTTGTACACTTTTCTTCTCATTTCCTCCATATCCCTTATTTTCTTTCCAAAAATACAAACCAAATACAAAAATGACATTTAAATCTCTCATCCCCTCCAGAATCCCTGAATTCAAACTAGCTGTGAGACAAATCATTGTACGTGAGTACCTTTTCTTTGTCTGTCCTTTTAACTTTTATAAAGTAAAGTTGACTTTTGAAAATTTTGAAAGGAGGCTTGCTTTACTTTCTTTCAAAGCAAACAATTTATAAGTTTCATCTCCAACGTTTCTTCTTCTCACTTTCATGCGTCTTCCTTGCAGAGCTTCTGGGTAAACTTTTAATCCACGATTAGAGCACTATGAATCCTATCTTGTACAAAGTTGTGATGAAAGGACAAGTAGATGTCCTAAGGCAACACATTGGCCAACTTGACGGCCCAATCACTCCCAATCACAACACTCTTCTCCACCTCGCGGTCCAATTCGGCCAATTGGAATGCACGGAACTGATTCTTCATGAACATCCATCTCTGGCACATCGAGTGAATATCAAAGGCGAAAACCCACTTCATATAGCGGCCAGGGAAGGGTACGCTGACATAGTCAAAAAACTCATAGAGTGTGCAAATAAACTAGAGCAAGAACCTGAAGGCGGCTCGGCTGGAGCAACTAAGGAGATGTTGAGGGCGACAAATGTGGACGGAGACACGGCCTTGCACATGGCAGTGAGAAACTACCACTTCAATGTAAAGAAATGCTTGGAAGTGGTTCGACTGTTAACTAGAGAAGATTCAGAGTTTCAACATCCAGCCAACAGTGCCGAGAAAACTCCATTGTACCTAGCCGTTGAGCTAGGATATTGGGCCGTGGACGTGGTGGATGTGCTCTTGAATGTTTGCAAATCGCCAAGTTACAGAGGCCTTAGTGGTAGAACAGCATTGCATGCAGCAGCACTTAAAGACTTCAGAGGTTTGTTGACAGTTGGTTTCTTAACCAACTTCCACCTAACTGAGAAATTTTGATAACATAAGGCTCCAACCATTGTTCCATTAGTTGCAATGGTTGTATGCATAATAGTCATAGGAATGGCAATTTCGTCCGATCAGTCCCGTTCCTCACCCCATTTGGATTAGAATTTCAGGAATTTTTTCAAAGATTGGGTTGGATTTAGAGGTAAAATTTGAAAAACAAACGGGGAACAGGAGGAGGCAGGCCTGAGTACTTCCGTTCCATTCCCCAGTCTGTTTTTAAAATAATTATTGAATATAGTATTTTGTTTTATTTTTAGGTTTATTTGTCTAATTAGCTATTCTTCATTTTTGTTTCGGGCCGGCCCTCTCTTGGTTTTTCGTTATTTGTTTCATATAACTTGGTTAACAATTTCGGTGGGTCCTTTTGAGCACTATATAACACGTAATTGATTCTTTTATTAAAAGGGGGAGGGGGGATCCCCGTTCCCCGTTTAGGGGGGGAATGGAGCGTTAAATTCATTCCCGTTCGGGGAAAGGGGCAGGGATGAAGCAAATTTTGAATTCGAAAATTGGAGGCAAGGATGAGCAAATCCGGCCCCGACCGCCCCATTGCCATCTCTAAGTCTTACCCATAAAACTTTGAAATGGAATTGTCACCAAATTTCTTAAGAATTCGAAGGATTTTACTGTTACTAATCATGGCTGTTTTTTTTAAGGTCAAACAATAAAAGAATTATTGGAATGGAAGCAAGATCTAATCAAGGAAGCAGATGTATATGGTTGGATACCGATTCACTATGCTTCTTACGCTGGGAACACAAAAGGAGTTGAACAACTACTAAAGATGGATATTTCAAATGATATAGCGTCCACAACAACAGCAAACGAGGATGGCTTGTACACAGCTCTTCACATTGCCGCAACAAATGGACATGTATATGTAATGAAGACGCTTTTGTCAAACCGTCCAGGTTGTTGGGAGGCGGTCAACAGTAGAGGGCAAAATATTGTTCACATTGCCGTTGATATGGAGAGAGAAGATGTGTTAAAATTTATCTTAAATAAGTCTTGGTTAAGGCATCTTACAAATCAAAAAGACAATGAAGGCAACACACCTCTCGATATGATTTATGATTCCGAGTACTGGACACCTATGAGAGTAGCAAAATTGGAGGTTAGTACATACTCTATGACTTCTTTTGGCCTCGAAAATTTTGATCGCATGATTAGTCAATGTTTGTTTTTTTAGAAGTCGCAATCTAAGTTCACAAACAATGATAATTAGGATGAATCATAGGACATCTCCAACATAAATTGTGTACTCAATAAACATAAGCTGATTTAATAATTAATCTTAATTCATAGTAGTGACTTCATATCTAAACAAGTCTTGAGGAATAACTTACAATGGAATCATATTTGTACTCAATGAAGAACTAAAATACAATTTTCACAACTCTTACACATAATTTTATTAGATTATGAACCACCAACTCATCTAAAAGTTTAAGCTGTTAGAGAGAGTGGTAATTTTTAGCTAGGCTCTCATTTATAAGCAAGATAAACATGTGCAAATAGTTCGAATCACAAAGTAGAATGTGAGTTTTGAACACAGGATTTATTGCTTGTTTTGATATTATATTAAATTATTAACCACCAATAATTTAAAATTTTAAACTGTTAGAGAGAGAGAGAGAGAGATAACTCTACTAGTTATATTATCAATAATTTTTTTCTTAATAACAACTAGGAATTGTAAAATTATACATGTGCCTATTCTATTTTGGTCGTGTTCTAGTCATGGTCGTACTTTTTAGATTTTCTTAAGCATATGCAAAACATATTAAGAGAATGGTGTTTTTTAATTTTTGGAGGGGTGGAAGAGATTTAGAAATGCATTTATAATATTGTAGATGCTTGGCTTTTAAAACACGTGATATAAAAAAATGTAGGATCGCATCTTGTATTCGAGTATAAGTGGCTGCAGAAACATAACGCGTAATGCTCTGGACGACTTAGCAAAATTGAAGAAAGCTTACAGAAAGGAAAAGGAAGCTCAAGAGCAACAACTACAAGCTCAACAAAAAAGGGTTGGGAAGTTGGCTAAAACCCACATGATAGTAGCTACACTTATAACCACCATCACCTTTGCAGCCGCTTTTGCAATCCCAGGTGGGTATGACGGCAACAAAGATCCAGAGCAAGGAATGGCAGTCCTATCAAGAACCATGGCTTTCAAAGCATTCCTCGTAACCAACACCATAGCCATGGCATGCTCCGTTTCCTCTGTATTTCTCTACCTCTTCGGTTCGTTCTATATTGAACTTGAAGACACAATAAAGATGGTGAGACGCTCTGTGGCAGCATTTTATCTTATTTTTGTTGCCGTGATTTCCATGATGCTTGCGTTCATCACAGCCACTTTTGCTGTGTTAGCACATTCTTTAGCCCTTCCCATCGCCACTTGTATTATTGCCTGCATTACCTTAGTCATTTATTTTGTCGAACTTGCCAATTTTCATTTATATCTAAATGAATAACTTGTTTTTGTTTTATGAATAATTTTGTTGTGTATATATGGCTCATTTAGTACCTCTACAATTCTAATGGCTGTAATTTTTAGTTTCATTTATTTAAGTGTGGTAAGCTATATAATCACTGGGGCTACGTTTAAGAAAAGCAGGATCTGCTTAACCCATTATAAAAACAAATTTGTATAATTATTCTATGCACAATTTTTTGAGAATAAATCTTCTCTCTCTGACTACAAAGTCCTTGATAGTTGTCATTTCTCAATAGAAGGGAAGATTAATGGTTATATGATCACTTGGCGACATATATATATTGAGAATGAAGTGCTTTGACACAACCTTGTTGAGATTCGTGTATTATCGTAGTGATTTCGAATGTTTGTCTTCTTTTTAATTTTTGTTCGTCGCGTTCAGATTTCGTTCTCCGAATTTTTTTTTAAATCTAACATAATCTAATTTAAAAATGTGGGTCATCATGGTGTGGTCCATTTTCCAAGGAATAATCCCACTACGAGAGATCTGGACAGCATATCAAATGTTACTCAGGGTCCAAATAATTATTGAATTATTGTTTTATTGGTTTTTTATCGTCCTTATTTGAAATATTTTTGTAATTTTTGTTTTACGTTAATTTTTTTTATGGTTGTTGGCTCGTCTCGACAAGAGATTTTAAAAAAGTATAAAATTATTTTTAAAAATTAAAAAAATTCAGAAAAGACAAAAAGTTAGCCAACACAATGATTATTTTGACATATTTTTCATCTTTAGTCAACGTTTTTCAGTTTTTGGACATAATTTTATAATTTTTATATTCTTTCATTGGGGCGAATAAAAAATTGATGAAAAAATAACGAATACAATTTTTTTTGAATAAAAACAAAAAATATTAATATAAATAAGTTAAGACAACTAAAGCTTTAAAGAAGTACACAGAATTTGCTCCCGGTCTTAAATTCAAGCCTCGTGATTATTTTCAAAGGTCAGGATTTTACATATAGCCTCAGCCTTTCGTATTGTGCTCATGGGATGTTTTTTTTTTTTTTTTTACTTTTGGTTAATTGAAAGTCCTCTTCCAAATTGGGTTTTCTCGATTAAAAAAAAAGAGTTGTATTACGGGTGTTTCAGAGCTAATTATATTTTAGATTTTAGATGGTAAATTATAATGGTAAATTATAAATTATAAATTTTTGAATTACAATGATAATTTATAAAAGTGTTTGTGTGATATATATTACACAAAATAGAAATTGTAGGGGAATACTATGTGAATTTGTACAGAGAATCTAAAAAACTCATTCAGAAGTGATTCTGGAACTATGTATTCTCTCGTTCATTTTTTTAATCCTTGACCAAATACTCAAAATGAAAACCGGACAATGCAAAATGAAAAAACATAGCTTCCGCACACCCTTTTACACTTTGGGTTATTTTTTTCTCAACAAAATTTATGAATCTTTAGAGAAGTTACAAAAGATTAAAAGAACGATCAGCAAAGGGGCATCGCTAAATACCTAAATCCAACAAGGTTAGCTCCCGAGAGGCTTACAATCAGTTGTCGTGGGCCACCCAAAAGTAAACGATGATTAGGCACCAACTAGACTAAACTTAAACTTAAGGGCAACTTGGACAGGCCCAACTAAACAGGATGAAGCCTAAACCATAAGACAACAAAATAACCCAAATACTCAATTTTGATGCTATGATTACACTCCAATTTCCTGCTTCCAACCTTCTGATATCATGAATGCATCTTTTGAAGTCCTCTACACTGTATTCCTTGACCTTGCATCAACCTTTGACCCAAAAGGCCATTCTAGTCGTCATGATTTCTGCCACTTCTGATGGCAGATAGGATATGCCTCTGAAAAACATTTCATTCCTAACATGCCAAATTGACCATAGTGTAGCATAGCACAAATTAGTTCCCCAATAGAATTTCTCTAAATTAGAACATGACACAAATGAGGACGAGAACTGACTGAGGGTACACCTATATCTTTTTTTACCTGCTTTTACTACAGTTTTTTAAAAAATCGTAATTAATATTGACAACTATTTTTTATCATGCTTATAATAAAGTGTGATTAAACTAATCTATGACTTTTTATCACGCGTACAAATAAAGCGTGGTTAGAATAACTACTTATAATCACAGTTCTATTGAAAGCGTAGTTAAAAAACAACAATCATTACGGTTTTATAAAAAAGTATAATTAAAAATGCATCTCTCATTTTTTTTATCACGTTTTTATAAAAAACGTGATCTTTTTAATTTATGAAGCGTGGTCTTTATCTATTATTCTAGTAGTGTTAATTATAGTTTCAGTGTTGGGAGTATTAGGATTAGGAACTTTTTGTGACAAGTATGTGTCCCTCGAACGACGTAGTTTTACTTTACAAATTTTTTAGTGACACCTCCAAAATCTTTTAGTGACATTCTCAAAAAAATTGGATGTCCGCCATTTTTTTTCCCCTCCAACACCAAAATTTAAACTCTTTGGTGACACCTATAGACTTGTCACGCACATTTTTAATATTTGGTGACACAAAACGTGCCACCAAAACAAAATTGTTGTCACCGTAAATCACTTCCATTTGGCGCCAAAATCCCAACACTTTCGGTGACAGATGTAGAAGTCCTTGTCACCGTTGATTACATTTAGTGACACGGTGTCCTAGAGGGTGTCACCATTGGTGTTTTTTCTTGTAGTGATTCCAGATGACCTTATTCTGTTAGAACATGACACAAATGAGGAAACTGATTCCAGTGATTTGGAAAAATTTAGCAATTCAGAGTATGATTTTAGTGAGGATGAGAGGGAGTTTGAGATACATGTAGATAGCAATGTTGAATGGGGAGATGTGCAGAGGATAAGGGGAAAAGGAAGGACCAAGGGCAAGAAATTCCTAAAAAAATAAATTTGGGAGGATGACATTAATTCAGACCAATTATTAAGTCTTGATGGGTCTACATCTTCTGATAGTGACACCACAACTAAGAAAAAGCCAACATATTCCTAATTTAATAGTAGTGCCTTTCTGGCAATTGTTAGGAAGTTGGTATGGAGAAGACAAAAACATGAGATATGAGAGACGTTGTTAGGAAGGTGGTATGGAGAAGACTTGAGAGAAATTAGTCGTGCCTTTCTAATTCTGGCAATTGTTACCTTAATCTTCTTGCACTAGCTGTTTGCCATTGTCTGAGTTCATAAATAATCTTAGAATATTTTTTCGAGTCAACGGTAATATATTTTTTATATTTTTCTAAAAACAAAATCTGGGACAGTGTGACTGAATGCGTCTCGATCGTGGTATCTGGTAAAATTTTCCCCTTACTGGGGGCGGTTTACTGTGATAAACAAAAGGGAAATTATTTTGTTCACCCTCCTAATAAGGGGTGAACATTATCTCCTATTCTATTGGTCAACCTTAACTTGTAGGACCCACCAACCAAACCATAACCAAAATTTTCCCCATAGATGTGGTTATGGAGGAAGCAAGTCAATATCCGATCGGATACGGTTTGGATACAGTTATTGTTAAATATCCGTAAATAACCGAATGGATATCCAAACCGAACCGAAACGAACATATATATATATATATATAAAACTAAAACTCTTAATATATAATATATAATATAATATATACATAATATAAAATCTTAACAAACCATTTTTTGTTAGCCCAGTAGCATAAAGCATAAGCAGCTAAGTGCAGTAGTCCACTGACCACTAACCGAGTACCATTTCTATTATTTTATGCCCCAAGTTTTTAACTCTTAAGCCTTAACAGGTAAGTGGTAACCCTTATTTTATGAGTTTTATTTGTTGTAAAATATGAATAGGAATTTATTTATTTTTAAATCGCATTCGGATCGGATTGGGATGAAATCTGAGCGAATTCGAAAAAAATTACGGATATCTATTAGGTTTGGAGATTAACCGATATCCATTGGATATGGTTACGGTGCACCAATTTTAATTTCCAACGGATATCGGAGCGGATATGGTTATCGGCTAACATTCGGATACCGGACACGGATATCCTAATATCCGCTCCGATCCGCTTCATTGCCACTCCTAGACTTCTTCTCCCCTCCCAATGTCCAGAATTAATTTTTTAAACCAGAAATTATTTTCCCAAACCCGGAATTATTTTGTTCTCTATTCATCAAAAAATAGTTCTCTTCCAGATTTCTTTCAAATAATTTCTAAAAACAGGATAAATTTTGTATAGGAATTTCTTGCCCCAAATTAACATTTCTTTTCTCTTTTTCTTTTTTTTTTTCCCCTGTTTGCTCAACCCACCAAGCATTCTTTTAATTGCTGAATTTTCAAAGATGATTGCACCACTGTAATGTGAAGATTTCCATGAGAAGTTTTAAAACAATAAGATTGATTAGTAAAAATGAATGAAAATCTAACCCGAGTAATTAGAAAAGATGAGTGTCAAGTATGTATTAAAATCAATGCAGCCTTAGCAATCTACTTGCTAATCGAATGATGCAAATACCGAGCCGTAATACATTATAGCAAAAACAGTTTCCAAAAATATTCAACAATATGTTTACCCAAGACATATAAAAATACGTATGGTCATATAAATTAATCTTCTCCCGATTGAGAGAATTTAGCTTTGAGTTTAATTCGAATTCCTGAAAATCCGATTCTACAAGGTTTTTGACACTGATGTTGTCCATCATACTTATTACTGAATGCTATCCGTTTCGATTTATGCTTACTAAACCCACTTTAAAAAAACAGAAGAAAAATTAGAACTCGCTAATAAGTTGTAGAATCTTTCAAAAATGAGTATTTGGCTGAAAAGAAAAAAAAGTCGTGTGATGGAAGATATAAAAACCCTGATTTGACTTTTGGATCATAAACTAACATATAAAAAAACTTCTTACTGAGTTTATGTTCCTTCACATGAAAACCCAGATTCGAATCTAGATTCCCGATTATCGCAATTTGTTAGTTTACTGAGTCTGTTTTTTTCTTCACATGAGTTTATGTTTTGGGCATATTGTAAAAACAAATATTGTCCCGAATTTTAGAAATGACTAAAAAAATCCAAATGCTGTTTTTGGGTCATAAACTCAGGATTCAACAAAATGAGCCTTATAAAGAAAAAAAAATACCCAAGAGTCTAGATATTTAAAAACAAACATTTTTTCAAATAAAAAACACCTAATAAACATGCAAACAATCTTCAAACTCAAAAATCAGGACAATCTGAGGCTCAAAATCAAAGTTTATCCAAAGCTTTTGGATCACGTCAATAGGCTTTTACATACCTTAGTTCCAATAACTTTTTCAAGCTCCTGTGATTTAAGTTCAGATTTGGAAAAAATAATGAGATTCGGATGAGTTTCTAAGATTGGAAAACTTGTTAGTGATCTTCATTGAAAGAAGTATGGAATAACTTGCAACTGATGTTTTAATGGTGAGAGATAGAGAGAGAGAGAGAGAGAGGAGCAGAGAACAGAGCCAATTTTTTTCCTGAAGAGAGGCTCGAGAAAGACAGAGCGGGAGGGGAACAGAACTCTTAGAGAGAGAGGGAGTTAATTTGTTTGGCCCAAAACCCTGTTTTTTGGTTGTGCAATACATGGCATAATTCTCCAATTAAGGGTGTGTTCGTTTTGAGTGTTTCTGAAATAATTTTTAGAAACAAAACTCTGAGACGTTGTTTGGTTATAAGTGTCTCAGAAACTTGTCTGGGAAAAAAGTGTTTCAGGGACACTTTTTATAGAGAGAAAAAGTTGTCTAAGAAAAAAATAAAAATGTTTGAAAAACTTGTTTCAGAAACTTGGTTTAGAAAAAATCTCTCAAACACCTAACCAAACATAGCCTTAAGTCTTCCCACGTCTTTTTTAGTTTTGCTGTTTTAAAAGTAATCATGGTTTGGTTGGTGAGTCCTACAAATTTAAGATTGACCAATAGAATGGAAGGGTAATATTCACCCCTCTTTAGGAGCGTGAAGAAAATAGCTCTCGGAAAGTGGTATGGAGATTTGTGCTGACTGCCACTTCTCCCTATAAATTTGGGCCTTCTCTCACTTTCTCTAGCAAGAATTCACTCTCCCTTTTTCTTTTCTATACAATACAAAACCCTAAGTCTCCCACTTTTGTTCTCACGTTGACAGAACTTAGCCTCCGAGTCCAACTCCCTCGTATGTTTCTCTCTCTCGCTATCACTCTCTCGCTCTCAGTCTTTGTACATACTTGTTCCAATTTGTAGGTGATACATATTCAGAGGTCGATCCGAACTCCGAAGGTCTCTAACTATCAACAAATCAATAGAGCACAGGTTTGTAAATTGTATTCCTCTTTTGGTATTTAGGGCTCGAAGCCCTGTCACTGATATTTGAACTTCTTTCGATTTCTGAATGTATGATCTGAACTTCTTCTTATTTCTATGTGTATGATCAATAGAACTTGTTCCGTTTTCTTGTATTTCTTCTGTTTTTGGGTATTTCGGCCATTTTCTGGTATTTAGGTGTCATAGTATGTTGATCTGAAACAATCAGTGATTTAGGAATATGAAACGGTTGATCTGAAACAATTTGCTTTTTTTTCCTATTTGGGCCTTATAAGTGATTTTTGATGTTCTGTTGTGAGAAGAAGACAAAGAACAATCTATTTTCTTTTTCCTATCCACCACCCTTCAGATATTAATCCAACAATAGGGTTATGTTGGCTAAAGCAAATGCTTTTCTTACTTGTACTATTTTCCTCTCATTTCTCTCTATATCATTTACTTTATACCTAAAAGCACGGCCCAAAAATTTTAGCACTTGTGCACCGTGCGGTTCTTAGACAAATCACTCATTTGATGCCCAAGTTAGACTTTCCCAACCAGCCAACCTATCCAACCCATCCAAGTGAGACACACTTACACTCTCAAGACAAGAGATTGAGGTAAAGAAAATTCTTTCACTATAACGAATCTCTATACAAGACAAGTTATGAAAGACTCTTTCTCTTTAGCTCACAAGCTCTCACTCTTGGATGCCTTTCTCAAGCTCTCTCTAAGTTGTCTCGCAAATGAGCCATTCCACCCTTTTATAGGCTTCAAAAAACTCTTAGAAAAGATCTAGAGTACTCTCATTCCACTAAGTCCTAGAACATTTTACACAACTCTAAGAACAAAGTAGAATACTCCTTACAACTCTACAATATTCCCTATCCTTCTAGCATCCTCTTAAACTTTCAAGCAGCTTCTAGCATATTTCAGACCTCTCTAGAATTTTCTAGCTGCATTCAACATCTTCCGCAACATTCTGAATCTATGCAGAATTCTCTAGCTTCCTCAACCTTCCGAACCTTTTCGAAATTCTTCAGGTTTGACTAGGACATTTCGGATATTTTTGAACTCTTCTCGAGCATCCTAGAATCTCCTTGAAGCTTCTACCAATTTTTAACGGTTTCGAATGTCACAAAAGGTGGCGATCCGTGACATTAGTCACCATATAAGGTTTCATTCTCAGAAGAATTCACTGTAAATTCCTAGTAAAGTTTACACACCAAGACATATGGGCCCCCACTATAGCTATTAAAATAATTGAGCTACTTTGCCAATTATATGGTTTGTGTCTAACTTAAACATGTACGAAAATTAGATCCAACTGAATTACTATTTTATTGAGTTTTTGTCGTCCTTATTTGAAATATTTTTATAATTTTTTGTTTTACGTCAATTTTTTTATGGTTGTTGGCTCGTCTCGACAAGAGATTTTAGAAAAGTATAAAATTATTTTCAAAAATTAAAAAACATTCAAAAAAGACAAAAAAATAGCCAACACAAGGATTATTTTGACATATTTTTCGTCTTTAGTGAATGTTTTTTAGTTTTTAAACATAATTTTATACTTTTATATTCCTTTCGTCGAGACGAGTAAAAAATTAACAAAAAAATTGATGAAAAAATAACGAATTCAAATTTTTTTGAATAAAAACAAAAAATAATTAATATAAATAAGTTAAGAAAAATAAAGCTTTAAAGAAGTACACAGAATTTGATCCCGGTCTTAAATTCAAGCCTCGTGATTATTTTCAAAGGTCAGGATTTTACATATAGCCTCAGCCTTTCGTATTGTGCTCATGGGATGCAATTTTCTTTTACTTATGGTTATTTGAAAGTCCTCTTTCAAATTAGGTTTTCTTGATTAAAAAAAAAGAGTTGTATTACGGGTGTTTGAGAGCTAATTATATTTAAATTTTAGATGGTAAATTATAAATTATAAATTTTTGAATTACAATGAGAATTTATAAAAGTGTTTGTGTGATAATACACAGAATAGATACCGTAAGGGAATAGTATGTGAATTTGTACAGAGAATCTAAAAAACTCCTCCAGAAGTGATTCTGGAACTATGTATTTTCCCGTTCATTTTTTTAATCCTTGACCAAATACTCAAAATGAAAACCGGACAATGCAAAATGAAAAAACATAGCTTCCGCACACCCTTTTAAACTTTGGGTTATTTTTTTCTCAACAAAATTTATTAATCTTTAGAGAAGTTACAAAAGATTAAAAGAACGATCAGCAAAGAGGCATCACTATATAAAGACCTAGCAAAATCCAACAAGGTTAGCTCCCGAGAGGCTTACAACAATCACTTGTCGCGGGCCACCATTAGGCACCAACTAGACTAAACTTAAACTTAAGGGCAACTTGGACAGGCCCAACTAAACAGGATGAAGCCTAAACCATAAGACACCAAAATAACCCAAATACTCAATTTTGATGCTATGATTACACTCCAATTTCCTGCTTCCAACTCTCTGATACCATGAATGCATCTTTTGAAGTCCTCTGCACTGTATTCCTTGACCTTGCATCAACTTTCACACAAAAGGCCATTCTAGTCTTCATGATTTCTGCCACTTCTGATGGAAGATAGGACATGCCTCTGAAAAACATTTCATTCCTTACATGACAAATTTACCATAGTGTAGCATAGCACAAATTAGTTCCCCAATAGAATTTCTCTAAATTAGAACATGACACAAATGAGGACCAGAATTGACTGAGGGCACACCTATATTCCAGATGACCTTATTCTGTTAGAACATGACACAAATGGGGAAACAGATTCTAGTGATTTGGAAAAATTTAGCAATTCAGAGTATGATTTTAGTGAGGATGAGAGGGAGTTTGAGATACATGTAGATAGCAATGTTGAATGGGGAGCTGTGCATAGGGATAAGGGGAAAGGGAAGGACCAAGGGCAAGAAATCCCAAAAAAAAATAAATTTGGGAGGATGACATTAATTCAGACCAATTATTAAGTCTTGATGAGTCTACATCTTCTGATAGTGACACCACAACCAAGAAAAAGCCAACATATTTCCAATTTAATAGTAAGTCTCACATGGAGGACCCAAACTTTAGGCTTGGAATAGTTTTCAGAATTAGTAAAATTTTCAAAGATGCTGTCAGGGAACATGCAATTTGAAAAAAATGATATGTTGAGGGTCAGGGTTATATGCAAACCTCCATGTGGTTACAAAATCCAAGCATTCAAATGCAGGGACTCCTATCTTTTCAAGTTAGGACATTTGATGACAACCACAGTTGTGGTGGATTTTCCACAATAAGAATGTGAGCTCAACATAACTGTCAAAGAAATACTTAGAAACCTTGACGTCCAACCCAACCATTCCAGTCCAAAGCTTTTAAATAACTCTATTATTTATATTATCAATAACTATTTTCTTAATAACAACTAAGAATTGTACAAGTATACGTGTACCTATTCTATCTTGGCTGTGTCCCAGTCATGGTCGTACTGATTTTCTTGAGTATATGCAAAACATATTTAGAGAATAGAAGTCAGCGTTGTTGAATGATGGATTGTTTTTTTCTCAACATATGTACCAATGTCTTTCCACTAAAATCATAAGCGAAAGTGAGAAAATACATGTTTACTCCAAGTGTGATGGGTTCAATTGGTCCACATAGATTTGTATATATGTACCAGCTGGAAGAGTTGCATAGCTTTTCTTGATGTTCCGCTACCAAAGCTTCTTCGTTTGTTGTTTACCGGTGACATACTTTTTGCATTTCTTCATTGGATTCTTAATCCAAGGGATTCCCTTCACCACATCTTCTTTTCTTTACGTTCTGCTACCAAAGCTTCTTCTGTGTTGTTTACCGATGACACACTTTTTGCATTTCTTCATTGGATTCTTAATCCAAGGGATTCCTTTCACCACATCTTCTTTTGACAGGACCTATAGTCCATGAAAATTCAAATGACCAACGTTTTTCTGACCATTAAACCTTTGAGGCTCCTTTTGGTGCGATGGGTGAACGCCAACGCCAACGTTTTGGAATGAATGGTTAAATTGAATACTTGTACACTCAATTACAACATCAAAATACATGTTTTATTTTAAAAAACTCTATTGTTAATTTTGAAATATTTTTTACGTTAATGATGAATTTTTCTAAACAAAATTGAAAAATAAAATCTGGACAATACGACCGAAAGAGACTCAAATGAGTAGTATCCATTATTTTTTTAATTGAACGGTGGCAAAAGTAAAAACAAAAAAAAAAAAAAAACATATGTCTATTCAGCCACCATCCCACTAAAAAAAAAGACTAATACTGCTCATTTGAATCTCTTTCTGTCAAAATATTTTTTCTTTTGAATTTTGACCAAGAGAGGTTCAAATAAACGATGTTGATCACTTTTTATAATGCGGCAGTGGCTGAGTGAGCAGATTTTTTTTTATTTTTGTTTTTAGTTTTTCCATTGCCCTATTAAAAAAAATAGCCGATATTGTTTATTTAAACTTCTTTTGATCGTGTTGCTTAGATTTTATTTGTAAAACTTTTTTAAAAATTCATCACTAACTTAAAAACATATTTCTAAATTAACCACGAATTTGAAATTTTGAAATAAGACATATATTTCAATGTTGTAATTGAGTGTACATGTATTCAATTTGACAAATTGTCTCCAAATTTAGGAGATTACCTCTTCGGCGGTTTAAAGTGTTGAAATTAAAAAAAGTTGAAATATTAATAAATCCGAAGAAAATGAGTTATGCATTTTAGAAAGAGAAAGGGTGGGGAGATTTTTTAATTCCAGGCGCTAGAATTTGTGTAAAGGAGGACTTTTTTTCTCCTTAACAAACGTAGAACGCTTTATAAGTTTCATCTCCAACGCTTCTTCTTCTCAACTTTCATGCGTCTTCCTTGCAGAGCTTCTGGGTAAACTTTTAATCCACGATTAGAGCACTATGAATCCTATCTTGTACAAAGCTGTGATGGAAGGACAAGTAGATGTCCTAAGGCAACACATTGACCAACTTGACGGCCTACTCACTCCCAATCACAACACTCTTCTCCACGTCGCGGTCCAGTTCGGCCAATTAGAATGCACGGAAGTGATTTTTGATGGGTGTCAATTTCTGGCACGTCAAGTGAATATCAAAGGCGAAACCCCACTTCATATAGCGGCCAGGGAAGGATACGCTGACATAGTCAAAACACTCATAGAGTGTGCAAAGAAACTAGAGCAAGAACTTGAAGGCGGCTGGGGTGGAGCAACTAAGAAGATGTTGAGGGCGACAAATGTGGACGGAGACACGGCCTTGCACATGGCAGTGAGAAACTGCCACTTTTCTCACTGCCACTTTAATAAAAAGGAATACTTGAAAGTGGTTGAACTGTTAACTACAGAAGATCCAGAGTTTCAACATCCAACCAATAGTGTCGAGGAAACTCCATTGTACCTGGCCGCTGAGATAGGAATTTGGGCCGTGGACGTGGTGGATGTGCTCTTGAAAGCTTGCAAATCACCAAGTTATAGCGGCCCTAGTGGTAGGACAGCATTGCATGCAGCAGCACGTAAAGACTCCACAGGTTTGTTGACAGTGGGTTTCTTAACCAACTTCCACCTAACTAAGTTATTATAATAACATAAGGCTCCAACCGTTGTTCCATTAGTTGCAATGATTGTATGCATAATAGTCCTAGGAATGGCAATTTAGTCTGATCCATCTTGTTCCTGGCCCTATTTGGATTAGAATTTCAAGAATTTTTTCGAGGATTGGATTGGATTTGGAGCTAAAATTTGAAAAATAAACGAGGAACAGGGAGGAGGCGGGTCTCAGTACCTCCGTTCTGTTCTCCGGTCCGTTTTTAAAATTATTATTAAATATAGTATTTTATTTTATTTTTAGGTTTATTTGTCTAATTAGCTATTTTTTATTCTTGCTTCCGGCCGGCCCTCTCTTGGTTTTTCTTATTTGTTTCATATAACTTGGTCAACAATTTTGGTGG
This sequence comes from Arctostaphylos glauca, assembly GCA_019985065.2. Lineage (NCBI taxonomy): Eukaryota > Viridiplantae > Streptophyta > Magnoliopsida > Ericales > Ericaceae > Arctostaphylos > Arctostaphylos glauca. The sequence goes on along the minus strand of JAHSPW020000010.1, from coordinate 28,825,598 downwards.
ATCTTTTTGAGCACTATATAACAGGTAATTGATTCTTTTATTAAAAAAAGGGGGCGGGGTGGGATCTGCGATCCCTGTTTGGGACAGGAATGGAGCATCAAATTCATTCCCGTTCGGGAAAAGGGGTAGGGATGGAGCAAATTTTTAATTTGAGAATTGGAGTCAGGGATGGGAAAATTCGGTCCCGACCGCCCCATTGCCATCCCTAAGTTTTACCCATAAAACTTTGAAATCGAATTGTCACCAAATTTCCTAAGAATTCGAAGGATTTTACTGTTACTAATCATGGCTGTTTTTTTTAAGGTCGAACAATAAAAGGATTATCGGAATGGAAGCGAGATCTAATCAAGGAAGCAGATGTATATGGTTGGATACCGATTCACTATGCTTCTTACGCTGGGAACACAGAAGGAGTTAAACAACTACTAGAGATGGATATATCAATAGCGTCCACGACAACCGCAAACAACGATGGCTTGTACACAGCTCTTCACATTGCCGCAACACATGGACATGTAGATGTAATGGAGATGCTTTTGTCATACCGTCCAGATTGTTGGGAGGCAGTCAACAGTAGGGGGCATAATGTTCTTCACATTGCCGTAGATATGGAGAGAGAAGATGTGGTGGATCTTATCTTAGATAAGTCTTGGTTAAGGCATCTTATAAATCAAAAAGACAATGAAGGCAACACACCTCTCCATATGTTTCATGGTTCCTCCATAGAATATTACAAGCTTTGGTACCACGAAAGAGCAGCAACAACTAAGGTTTTCAACAACAAAAACATGACCCCAGAAGAACACGTAGCATCCAATTTAGACGAGGTTAGTACATACTCTATGACTTCTTTTGGCGTCAAAAATTTTGATCGCATGATTAGTCAATGTTTGTTTTTTTAGAAGTCACAATCTAACTTCACAAACAATGATAATTAGGATGAATCATAGGACATCTCCAACACAATTTGTGTACTCAATAAATGTAAGCTGATTTGATAACTAGTCTTACTTCATAGTGGTGACTTTATATCTAAACAAGTCTTGAGGAAGAACTACAATTGAATCATATTTGTACTCAATGAAGAACTAAAATGCAATTTTCACAGCTCTTACACATAATTTTATTAGACTGTGAACCGCCAACTCATCTAAAAGTTTAAACTGTTAGAGAGAGTGGTAATTTTTAGCTAGGCTCTTGTTTATAAGCAAGATAAACATGTGCAAATAGTTCTAATCACAAAGTAGACTATGAGTTTTGAACACAGAATTTATTGCTTGTTTTGATATTATATTAGATTATTAACCACCAATAATTTAAAATTTTAAGCTATTAGAGAGAGAGAGAGAGAGAGAGAGAGAGATAACTCTACTAGTTATATTATCAATAATTTTTTTCTTAATAACAACTAGGAATTGTAAAATTATACATGTGCCTATTCTGTTTTGGTCGTGTTCCAGTCATGGTCATGCTTTTAGATTTTCTTGAGCATTTGCAAAACATATTAAGAGAATGGAAGTCAGCCTTGTTGAATTGTGTTTTTTAATTTTAATTTTTTATTTTTTGGAGGGGTGGAAGAGATCTAGAAATGTATTTATAATATTGTAGATGCTTGGCTTTTAAAACATGTGACATAAAAAAATGTAGGATGCCATCTTCTCTTCGAATATGGGTGACTGCAGAAATATAACCCGTAATGCTAAGGATGACTTAGCAAAAATGAAGAGAACTTACAAAAGGAAAAAGGAAGCTCAAGAAGCCAGAGAGCGAATCATCAAAGAAGTACGAGAAGCTAACAAAAAAAGGGTTGAGAAGATGGGTAAAACCCACATGATAGTAGCTACACTTATAACCACCATCACCTTTGCAGCCGCTTTTGCAATCCCAGGTGGGTATGACGGCAACAAAAATCCAGAGCAAGGAATGGCAGTCCTATCAAGAACCGCAGCTTTCAAAGCATTCCTCGTAACCAACACCATAGCCATGGCATGCTCCGTTTCCTCTGTATTTCTCTACCTATTCGCTTCGTTCTATATTGACTTCCGAAAAAGAGGAAAGATGCTGAAACACTATGAGGCAGCAGTGTATCTTATTTTTGTTGCCATGATTTCCATGATGCTTGCGTTCATCACAGCCACTTTTGCTGTGTTAGCACATTCTTTAGCCCTTCCCATTGCCACTTGTATTATTGCCAGCATTACCTTTGTCGTTTTTTTTGTCGAATTTGGCAAGGTTCGTTCCTCAATTTCATATCTTTTTTGGTCTTGGAAATGGTAATATTAAGAATGAACAGAAAGAGCAGAGTGTAGTAAGATTTTTTGGGAATAAATCTTCTCTCTCTGACTACAAAGTCCTTGATAGTTGTCATTCCTCAATAGAAGGGAAGACTAATGGTTATATCATCACTTTTTTTTTGCTCGGCAAAAAAGGATCTTTATTAATCTTCATAAAGAGGTTACAAAGATTACAAAGAAATAAAGGAGCTCAAGTGAGAACGCATCACACCGAACAAGAACGCATCCCAAACAACGTTGGCACCCGATTTGTCGACGATCATATGCCACAAGAGCCCCAAAGAACAAGGAAAAATGTTGGCAAGATGTCAACCAAAGTAATACACCAACAGCATAGCTACACCCCAGCTAAGAAGGAAGTAGAAAGAAGTTAAAACCACATCAGTGCTAAAACCAGCTAACCCACCAGCATATCTACCCCATCAGCTGAAAACCCACCAGCAGAGCTAACACATCAGCAGAGCTAACACAAATCCACCATCAGAGCTAACACATCAGTAGAGCTAACCCACGAGCACCCCTTCAACCAATATCTAGCCTTCTCACCCCGTCTAAATTGCCTTTAATATCCTCCATATCCACCCCGGGTAAACAAATTTTATTCTTTATCCATATAGCAATCCTTGTTTTGATCTTCTCCTCAATCTCCTCTGGTTTGCTGTTTTTGTTGTTAAAGATGGTCTCATTTCTTTCCTTCCAAATAGACCACAATGTTGCAAAAAATGTCATTTCCCAAAGTTTCTTTTCCAGAGAGAGAGATGGAGAGAGAGAGAGAGAGAGAGAGAGAGAGAGAGAGAGAGAGAGAGAGAGAGAGAGAGAGAGAGAGATACTGTGGGAGATTGGATCCCAGTGATTAACAAACACAAAAGAAAGCAGGATGATGAGAAGGAATCTATATACACCCTGTTTGTTGACAATCTTCCAGAGGAAGCTGACCAAACATGGATGAAGAAGATGTTCAACAACTACGGGGTAGTTAGAGATGTTTATTTGCCGCAAAAACGCAGTAGAAAGGGGAGCAAGTTTGGTTTTGTCAGATACAACTGCAGTGTATCTGCAGGGATGGCGATTTATAGAGCAAACGGAATATGGGTGGGAAAATATAAGCTGTTGGTGAAGAATGCAGATTATACAAAACAGATTTTCCAGCAACAATCACTTGTTAAAAACGTGCAGCATCAACCTCCACAACAAGAAGGCCAAGAAGGGTGTGATGGAAGCAGAGGAACAAAGAAGTACCAACATTTGTCTTATGCTCAAGTAACCAAATTGGGAACAAGTCAGAAAGGTGGGGCTGGTACGGAAAAGGTGGGACAAAGGGAACAAAGAAGTATTAAGTTAAAGCCTGTGGGAAATGCTTGGCTTGATAGGAGTGTTGTGGCTAGTCTTAATAGGATGTTATCATTGGGAGAAATTGAAGAATACTGCAAACAAGTGGGGTTGGCATCTACCCAAATAAGATCAATGGGGGGGAGATTCATCCTACTCACTTTTGGGTCCAAAGAAGAAAGAGACGCAGTGCTCTTGGAATCTTGGCACCAGAGATTCTTTGACTCGTTCAAACCATGGAGGGGAGAATCTGCTAGCAAAGAAAGATTTGTGTGGCTGAAATGCTGCGGCTGGCCACTTGATGGGTGGTGCCTCCATTCATTCAGGAAGTTGGGTGAACTTTTTGGTCAGTTCGTGTCAATCAATGAGGAAACAGCATTGGCTAGCAATCTATCAGAGGCAAGAATTCTGGTAGCTACATCTGATTGTAACAAAATCGAATGCAATGTGGAGGTTATAATAAATGGAAGAACCCATATGATTCGGGTGGTAGAAGAATTCTCATCCTCAAAACCTATGGCAATGGAAGAAATCAACCTGGCAATAGAAATCAGTAAGGGAGGAGAACCAAAGTATAGGGGGATTCTATTAAAGTCCAAATTCATCCAAAATTCAGAAGATGAGCGGAACATTGGTGAAGAGGTTGAAGATGATGAAGATGACAGTGAGGATGATGACTTGGACAGGGGAGCTGATGTGGAACATGATGTGGAAGTGCTGACCAATCAGAATAGGAAAGGAATGCATGTCCAGCCACCAATAGCTCAGCCATTTCGGGGACAAGTTGACATTGAAGATTGTGGAGAACAACTTGGGGAAACCAACAGTCCAGCCAAAAGGTATCATTTGGCACACAACCCAGAGAAGGAGCAGAGTAGAAGCAGGGAAGATAACGAGATTTCCAATATGGGTGATGACTCTTCACATACCCCTCAGTCCGGATTTCTGGAATCAGGTGGGCCAGATCTAGTAATGGACCAAAACAATGAGAAGGTTAATGATTGGGTGGGAGAGGATCAAGATCATGCTGCCCAACCCAACTTGGTGATAAGTATATTTACCCAGGGTGAGGCCCAAGAAGATGAGGCCCAGTCCAACAAGGTGTTAAGAAACTCTGATATAAGCCATGGTTTGCTAGACCCAGATTTGGACGTGCAAGAACCAATTGAAGACAGAGGAATAACCTTAGTGGTTGACCTGGGGAACGATAATTTGGTGGCAGACAACAGGGCTGAATCTGAGACGGATAAACCCTTGATGCAAGAGCAACAAACTGGGGTTGGTATAGCAGCGAAATCTGCACCAAACAAAATGGACAGCCACAAAGAAGCAAAGGAGACAGTAGCTATGGGGAAGAAGCTGGGGATTAAATTTTCAAAAAAGGAACACAAGACACTAAAGAAGATGATTGACAATGAATCACAAGAGTATAAAAGAACTCTCAGGAGGAAGGGCAGCCAAATCTGCTGAATAGAGGTAACTGATGTGTGATACTGTGTTTTCAATGAAGCTACTATCTTGGAATATAAGGGGGCTTGGAAGTGTACATAAGAGGAGATGTGTGTCTAGTTTAATTCGATCTAAAAATCCAACAGCTGTGTTTATCCAAGAGACAAAATTGGAGAGGATGGAAATTAAGGAAATTCAGAGGCTATGGGGAAATTCGGATGTGGATTATGCCATATCTCCTTCGGAAGGCTCATCGGGTGGTCTTCTAAGTATGTGGGATACAAAGACTCTTAATGTTCAAGACATCCAAATTACGAAATCTTTCATCCTATTATCTGGTACCATGCAACAACAGTTTCAGTGCACGATAGTAAATGTATATGCTCCCAATGATAGGAATCAGAGGAGTGATCTTTGGAGAAGCCTCGTTAATATCAAAGAGTTATCTCAAGTTCCATGGTGTCTGGGCGGAGATTTCAATGAAATCATGGCAGAAGAAGAGAGAACAGGGTGCAGGGGATTTAACAGGGGAATGAGAGAATTCGTGGAGTTCATTAATAATATGGAGGTCAGGGATATTCATATGGAAGGAAGGAAATACACATGGACAAACCAACAAAGCAGGAGTATTCTGAGTAGACTTGATAGATTCTTAATATCTCAACAATGGTTGGACTCCTTCAAGCTAAAGCAATCTGGCCTTACAAGGATTACTTCAGACCATTGCCCAATTATCCTTATGGACGACTTTAGAGATTGGGGGCCAAAACCATTCAGATTCCAGGACGTGTGGTTATCAAAATCCTCCTGTATGAAATTGGTCAAGGAAACTTGGGAAGCTGAGGAGAGTGGGGGTTGGGCTGGACTCAAAATTATCAAGAAACTACAAGCAGTCAAGGTAAAATTGAAAACATGGAACAAGGAAGTTTTTGGTGATATGAACCTAAAAAGAAAGGAGGCAGAAGTAAAGCTACACGGGTTTGACATCATTGAAGAAGCCAGAAATCTGTCCACAGAAGAAATCCTTGAGAGGAAGCTGGCAAGGCAGAAGTTCTGGAAGATCTCAACACTTCTTGAAAGATTTTGGAAGCAGAAAGCTAGGAATAATTGGCTTAATCTTGGCGATAAGAATACCAAATTTTTCCAAACCTTAGCCAATAATAGATATGCACGAAATCAGATGGGAGCTATTCAAGTGGAAGGAAGAGTTTTAGAAGAACCCAATCAGATAAAACAGGCGGTGGTGGAACATTTCATTAAGGCTTATAAGGAGGATAGGGCATCAAGACCACAGCTGGGGGGGGGAATTTCACAGATTCATCTCAGTAGCAGAAGCAAATAGCCTGGAAATCCAATTTTCAGCAGCTGAGGTCGAAGCAGCAGTGAAGGATTGTTGCGGTTTCAAAGCCCCAGGCCCTGATGGATTCAATTTCACTTTTGTCAAGGAAGCATGGCCGTTCATCAAGCAAGATGTGATGCAATTCTTCTCACAATTCCATTCCAATTGCAGATTACATGGAGGTATCAACTCTACCTTTCTATGCATGATTCCTAAAGTGAGAAATCCTTCCAATTTCAATGAATTCAGACCTATAAGCATGGTAGGATGGGTTTATAAAATCCTAGCAAAAGTAATGGCTAACAGGATGAGAGGCTTGATGCCGAAAATTATTGGAGAATCTCAATCAGCCTTCATTGGGGGAAAACAAATATTGGACGGTGTGCTAATTGCAAATGAGATTTTACATGAATGGAAATTGACCAATCAAAGGGGAATAATTCTAAAAATAGATTTTGAGAAAGCATATGATAATGTCAATTGGAATTTTTTAATAAATATGCTATACAGTCTTGGTTTTGGAAACAAATGGTGCAAATGGGTTAAAGAATGCATTTCAACCCCAATGCTATCTGTTCTTGTGAATGGTTCCCCCACGGAACAATTCAAAATACAGAAGGGCCTAAGACAGGGAGATCCATTATCCCCATTCCTATTTAATATAGTGGTTGAAGCGCTAAATATTCTATTGGAGAGAGCCAGACAAACCGGATTGATTGAAGGAATTCCAATTGGAGAAGAGGGAATCAGAATTTCTCACCTGCAGTTTGCAGATGATACAATTCTGTTCTGCAGATATGATGTGGAGGAACTATTGTCTATTAAAAGAATATTGAGGTGCTTCCAAGTACTCTCAGGTCTCAGAATGAACATGGCAAAAAGCATGATGTATGGAGCTGGCATGAGTGATCAAGAAAAACAGTTTGTGGCAAACATATTGGGGTGCAATGCTGTGGACTTGCCTATATCATATCTGGGGCTTCCTTTGGGTGGAAATCCAAGAAGGCTTAAGTTCTGGCAACCAATAATTGAGAGGGCCAAGAAGAGATTGGCAAACTGGAAAAAGAGGTTGCTATCCACTGCGGGCAGAATAACATTGTTGAGATCCACCCTCGGTAATCTCCCAATTTATTATATGTCATTGTACAAAATGCGAAAGGTGGTAATAAACACTTTGGAAAAGATGGAAAGACAATTTCTATGGGGGGACATCTATGGCAAAAGGAAAGTTCATTTGGTGGGGTGGAAGAGCATCACAAAAGGAAAAAGATATGGTGGGTTGGGAGTCAAAAGATTAAAGGAATTCAATCAAGCTTTACTATCCAAGTGGAGTTGGAGATTCAATAAAGAAAAGGATTCTCTATGGGCTAAAGTGGTTAGAAACAAGTATGGAATCAATAGAGATTGCTGGTTACCACAATTACCTCAAAATGGGAAGAAGCCTTCTACCATATGGAAAGAATTATGTAGTCTGGAGGATCAGAACAGTAGTTTAGCTGTGGTTTTGCAGGAGGGATTTAAATATGAGGTGCAAAATGGGAAGTACATCAAGTTTTGGAAAGAGGCCTGGATTACTCAGCAACCTTTAATGGTTTTATACCCAAGATTATTCCAATTATCAACTCAAAAGGAAGCATTGGTGAATGAATTTCTATCTGGCCGAATTACCTGGCAATGGAACCTTCATTTCAGAAGAAATCTGTTTCACTGGGAGGAACAATCAGTTAAAGATTTAATGCAAAGGTTAAGTGAGGCAGTGCTGGATATGACAAGAGATGACAACTTGGTATGGAATTGGAGATCAGACAAGATATTTTCTGTCAAATCGGTGTACACAAAATGGGAGGAGTTAAACTTTGAAGAAGAAAAAACCTTATCAATGGTATGGAGGAATGTTTGCCCACCAAAAGTGGAGGTGTTTGTATGGCAAGCAATACAAGGCAGAATCAGCGCTAAGGCTGAATTGGTAAGAAGAAACATAGTGACAACAGCTGATTCATACTGCCCCCTATGCCCGAACCTGATAGAAACTAGTGATCATATATTGCTTCACTGCCCCAGATCATGGTTGGTATGGTCTAGCATGTTGGCTTGGTGGAAAATGGAATGGGTTTGCCCTGGAAACTTAAGAATCCTGAGTGTTTTTTGGCTTTCATCAAGGTATGGTTATATCATCACTTGGCGACATATATATATTGAGAATGAAGTGCTTCACACAACCTTGTTGAGATTCGTGTTTTATCGTAGTGATTACGAATGTTTGTCTTCTTTTTAATTTTTGTTCGTAGCGTACAGATTTCATTCTCGAATTTTTTTAAAAATCTAATTTAAAAATATGGGTCATCATGGTGTGGTCCATTTTCCAAGGAATAATTCCACTATGAGAGATCTGGACAGCGTATCAAATGTTACTCAGGGTCTATTTGCACTGTGCTAATTATTGAATTATTATTTTATTGGTTTTTTCTCGTTCTTATTTGAAATTTTTTTGTAATTTTTTGTTCTATGTTAATTTTTTTTATGGTTGTTGGCTCGTCTCGAAAAGAAACTTCAAAAAAGTATAAAATTATTTTCAAAAACTAAAAAAAATTCAGAAAAGATAAAAAATTAGCCAACACAAGGATTATTTTGACATATTTTTCGTCTTTAGTCAACATTTTTTAGTTTTTGAACATAATTTTATACTTTTTATATTCTTTCGTTGAGACGAATCAAAAGTTAACAAAAAATTGATGAAAAAATAACAAATACAAATTTTTTTGAATAAAAACAAAAAATAATTAATATAAATAAGTTTTTTTTGATGAGCAAAGAAAATATATTAAACTCTCGAAAAAGAAGACACAGGATAACAGGAGAAACAGCAACAGACACTATACAACAAAAATCCCAACTAGGGCGGCACCCAAGATGACGACCCCGAACAAGCTTGCAAGGAGCAAACTAACAAAAGACACAAACTAACACAATTTGACAAATCCTAACAACAGAGGGCAGGAAAACCACAACCAAACACACAAAAACCAAAAAAAAAAACCAAAACTTAAGCTCCAAAAAGCTACGATCAGAAAGGCGCAAAATAACAAATAAAGCTTTAAAGAAGTACACAGAATTTGATCCCGGTCTTAAATTCAAGCCTCGTGATTATTTTCGAAGGTCAGGATTTTACATATAGCCTCAGCCTTTCGTATTGTGCTCATAGGATGCTTTTTTTTTTTTTTTACTTTTGGTTAATTGAAAGTCCTCTTTCAAATTAGGTTTTCTCGATTAAAAAAAAAAAGTTGTATTACGGGTGTTTGAGAGCTAATTATATTTTAGATTTTAGATGGTAAATTATAAATTATAAATTATAAATTATAAATTTTTGAATTACAATGAGAATTTATAAAAGTGTTCGTGTGATAATACACAAAATAGATATCGTAGGGGACTAGTATGTGAATTTGTACAGAGAATCTAGAAAACTCATCCAGAAGTGATTCTGGAACTATGTATTCTCCCGTTCATTTTTTTAGTCCTTGACCAAATACTCAAAATGAAAACCGGACAATGCAAAATGAAAAAACATAGCTTCCGCACACCTTTTTAAACTTTGGGTTATTTTTTTTTCAACAAAATTTATTAATCTTTAGAGAAGTTACAAAAGATAAAAAGAACGATCAGCAAAGAGGCATCACTAAAGACCAAACAAAATCCAACGACGTTAGCTCCCGAGAGGCTTATAATCACTTGTCGCGGGCCGCCCAAAGTTAAACGATGATTAGGCACCAACTAGACTAAACTTAAACTTGAGGGCAACTTGGACAGGCCCAACTAAACAGGATGAAGCCTAAACCATAAGACACCAAGATAACCCAAATACTCAATTTTGATGCTATGATTACACTCCAATTTCCTGCTTCCAACTTTCTGATACCATGAATGCATCTTTTGAAGTCCTCTACACTGTATTCCTTGACCTTATATAATATCAAGCTTTGACCCAAAAGGCCATTCTAGTCTTCATGATTTCTGCCACTTCGGATGGAAGATAGGATATTCCTCTGAAAAAAATTTCATTCCTAAGAAGCCATATTGACTATAGTGTAGCCTAGCACAAATTAGTTAATTCCGCAATAGAATTTCTCTAAATTAGAGTATCAATGGTTACACCATATCGATAGTAGGGTCAAAACTGACTGAGCGCACACCCACTCTTGAGGACCTTATTCTGTCAGAATATGACATGAATGACGAGACTGATTCCAGTGATTTGGAGGAAATTAGCAATTTATATTGTGATCTTAGTGAGGATGAGAGGGAGTTTGAGGGAATTAGCAATTTATATTGTGATTTTAGTGAGGATGCGAGGGAGTTTGAGGTACATGTAGGTAGGAATGCTAAATGGGGAGGTGCGCAGAGGGAGAAGGAGAAGGGGAAGGAGAAGGAGAAAGGGAATGTAAAGGCCCGGAAATTTTCGTTAATTTATCCGATAAAAAGGTCATATATTGATCCATATTGAAGGGTATGATGTTAATTGAGTGATTATATATGTTTTAAGTGAAGTGGGGAGTGAAAATCGGGTGAAAATCGATCGGGTCAGATTTCTGGACCATCGGGTCAGATTCTGGACCATTAGGTCAGATTCTGGAATCCATCAGGTCAGATCCGAAAATCTGAGTTTTTGGCCGGATCTGACCGGTCAGATCCTTGGACCATCCGGTCAGATCTGGAAAATAAGCCTGAAAATTTTGGAAATTTTGGTCAGTGAGGAGATCTGACCGGTCAGATCCTGGACGCGCGTTTTAAAGGCAAAAATCTAATTTTTTTTGACAGATTTTCTAACTTTTCAAAGAGGGCTTTCTCTCTCTCTCTCTCTCTCTCTCTCTCTCTCTCTCTCTAAGGGGTCTTCTTCCCCAACCAAACCCTCTCTCCAAACTCTTGATCCTCTTGATTATACTCAAATTCCTTCAAGATCTATCACTAAAACCTCAAGATTAGTGGATATCTCAAGCTTTGGAGTACCATTTTCACTAGAAGCAAGATCTTGGGAGATCTCCACCTCCATTGTTGCTCAAGCTTGGAAGCTCAACCCTTGTGAACCAAACTTTGAGGTAGGGTTCTATTTATGGGTTTTCAACTTGTTTTGATCCATATCTCCGCGTTTTAAATACTTTGTGGGGCTTTGTTCTATACCCCCCTTCATGTTTATGGGTTTGGATTTTCTTAGATTTGTAAGTCCATTGTTCGATTCCGGTGCTAATCACCATCTTTCCGCCTTTGGTTGGGTTATCTTTTCCTTGAATGGGGTTGGTCTCGGTGATTGGGTTGAATCATACTTTGTGCATGTCAATGGAGAGTCGGAAATGGCTTAGGACGCTATGGGTGATATTTTGTCTTAGATAGATGTGTACGTCGTATATGACGAGTATTTGTGAGAGATACGTGTTATTGTGAATCGTGAAATACCCATATCGTAGGTTTGTGATTTTTTATGCGTTTGACATAAGGCGTAATAGTCTAGCCTCCTTATGAGGGTGGTGCTAGTGAAAATGTGAAATGTGCCTAGCCTCCTTATGGGAGTGGTGCTAGTTGTGAAATTGACTAGCTTCTCGAGGGAATTGTGCTAGTAGGTGTTTTATCAGGTTGGGCCACCCTCGGGTGAGGTGCCGTTATTGACCCACTTCTGATGGAAGATAGGATATGCCTCTGAAAAACATTTCATTCCTAACATGCCAAATTGACCATAGTGTAGCATAGCACAAATTAGTTCCCCAATAGAATTTCTCTAAATTAGAACATGACACAAATGAGGACCAGAACTGACTGAGGGCACACCTATATTCTAGATGACCTTATTCTGTTAGAACATGACACAAATAAGGAAACTGAGTCCAGAGATTTGGAAAAATTTAGCAATTCAGATTATGATTTTAGTGGGAATGAGAGGGAGTTTGAGATACATGTAGATAGCAATGTTGAATGGGGAGATGTGCATAGGGATAAGGGGAAAAGGAAGGACCGAGGACAAGAAATCCTTAAAAAAACAAATTTGGGAGGATGACATTAATTCAGACAAATCATTAAGTCTTGATGGGTCTACATTTTCTAATAGTGACACCACAACCAAGAAAAAGCCAACATATTCCCAATGTAATAGTAAGTCTCACATGGAGGACCCAAACTTTAGGCTTGGAATAGTTTTCAGAATTAATAAAATCTTCAAAGATGTTGTCAGGGAACATACCATTAAAACTAGTAGGTCCATTAAATTTGTAAAAAATGATAAGTAGAGGGTTAGGGTTCTACGCAAACCTCCATGTGGTTATTAAATCCAAGCATTCAAATGCAGGTACACCTATCTTTTCAACTTAAGACATTTAATGACAACCACAGTTGTTGTAAGACTTTTCACAATAAGAATGTGAACTCAACCTGACTATCAAAGAAATACTTAGAAACCTTGACGTCCAACCCAACCATTTCGGTCCAAAGCTTTTAAATAACTCTATTATTTATATTATCAATTACTATTTTCTTAATAACAACTAGGAATTGTAAAAGTATACGCGTGCCTATTCTATTTTGGTTGTGTCCCAGTCGTGGTCGTACTTCTTAGATTTTCTTGAGTATATGCAAAACATATTAAGAGTATAGAAGTCAGCGTTGTTGAATGATGAATTTTTTTTTCTCAACACAATACCCATGTCTTTCTACTAAAATCATAAGTGAAAGTGAGAAAATACATGTTTACTCCAAGTGTGATGGGTTCAATTGGTCCACATATATCTTTATATATGTACCGGCTGCATTGCATAGCTTTTCTTGAGGTTCCGCCACTCAAGCTTCTTCGGTGTTGTTTACCGACAACACACTTTTTGCATTTCTTCATTCGATTCTTAATCCAAGGGATTCCTTTCACCACATCTTCTTTTGACAGGACCTATAGTCCATGAAAATTCAAATGAGCAACGTTTCTTTGACCTTTGAGGCTCCTTTGGTGCGATGGGTGAACGCCAATGCTAACGCCAACGTTTTGGATTGAATGGTTAAATTGAATACTTGTACACTCAATTACAACGTCAAAATACATGTTTTATTTTAAAAAACTATACTGTTAATTTTGAAATATTTTTTACGTTAATGTTGAATTTTTTAAAACAAAATTGAAAAATAAAATCTAGACAATACGACCAAAAGTGACTCAAATAAGCAGTGTCTGTTATTTTTTTAATAGAACGGTGGCAAATATAAAAAGAAAAACAAATATATATGCCTATTCAGCCATCATCCCACTAAAAAAAAATGACTGACACTGTTCATTTAAATCTCTTTTTTGTCAAAATATTTTTTCTTTTGAATTTCGACCGAGAGGGGTTCAAATAAACGATGTCGATCACTTTTTATAGTGTGGCGTTGGCTGAGTGAGCAGTTTTTTTTATTTTTGTTTTTACTTTTACTTTTACCACAATCCTATTAAAAAAAATGACCGACATCGCTCATTTGAACTTTTTTTAATCGTACTGTCCAAATTTTTTTTTCAATTTTTTTTTAAAAATTCGTCACTAGCTTAAAAACATATTTCTAAGTTAATGACGAATTTGAAATTTTGAAATAAAGCGTATATTTCAATGTTGTAATTGAGTGCACATGTATTTCAATTTGAGAAATTGTCTCCAAATTACATGCGCCAGAATTTGTGTCAGAAAGGAGGACTGTTTTGGTCCTTAATAATTTAGACGGACCCATATAAAATAAAGAGAGGAATAGACATGTGACACCCTAGCCAGGCCGTGGTGCTAGTTATGAGGCTGGCGTCCATGAGATAGAGTCTCAGTGGGACGTCCGGATGGGTGGTCAAGGGTCCCACATCGCTTGGTGGATGTAAGTTCGATAGTATTTATAAGATTATGAACCTTCCTTGTACAAGGCCTTTTAAAGCCGTGATGACGCCAAAACCAAATGGAACTTCACAGTTAAGCGTGCTCACCCTGGAGCAATTCAGGAATGGGTGACTTACTGGGAAGTCCATGAGATTTGGGCGACAAAAGCGGACAGTATTGTACAGGCGGGAGCGGATCGTTACAAGACACGTGGTTTAAGCCACACCACACCTGGTGAGAAGTACAAAACAGTGCACCTAACTTTCTCAAAAACTAAAGAAACACACCCACCGCCTTAACTACTACAAATCCCTAAACCACCCCGAAGCTGCAAAAATTGAGATCAAAGATTAAAACTAACAAAAAAATGTGTTAAAAATAATTTATTTAGGTATCAGATAATACTATGTGTTAGTTTATATATTATAAGGATATTATACGATAATATTATCAGATAATGTTATTATCCGATAACATTATCTGATATCTAATAATGTTATTCGATAATATTATGTGTTGGTTTATGTACAAGTGTATTTTTAGAATCGTGTGTCAAAAGAACTTTCGGACGTAGTTTAATTTTAAAAGGACTAATTGCATTATAAATTATATCTTGTGGACTTTTGATCGAATCTTTTTTTTTTTTTTTTTTAAGGGTTAGTTTGGATTGAGGTGAGTGGAGGTGAAAGAAAGTTTAAAAAGGGAGGAGAGGAAAGGAAACGTGAAGTGAGATATTTTTTACTTTAGCATTAGAGTTTGTGTAGATAACAACTAAATTATCTCGTTAATATTTATTTTTTAAAGAGTTATAATTGACATTATAAATTTAAGTCATAATATCATCTCACTTTCTTTATATTTCATCTCAATTTTGGAGGTGAAATCATGCGCTTAAAATACTTGTACACTTTTCCTCTCATTTCCTCCATATCTCTTATTTTCTTTTCTAAAATACAAACCAAATACAAATAACATTTAAATCTCCAGATTCCTAAATTCAAAATAGTTGTGAAACAAAATCATTGTACGTGAGTACCTTTTCTTTTTCTTTGCTTTAACTTTTATAAAGTAAAGTAAACTTTTGAAAAATTTGAAAGTAGGCTGGCTTTATTTTCTTTCAAATCAAACAATCAAGTTTCATCTCCAAGGCTTCTTCTTCTCACATTCATGCATCTTCCTTACAGAGCTTCTGGGTAAACTTTTGATCGACAATTGGAGCACTTAAATAATATCTTGTACAAAGCTGTGATGGAAGGACAAGTAGATGTCCTAAGGCAACACATTGACCAACTTGACGGCTTATTCACTGCCAATCACAACACTCTTCTCCATGTCGAGTGTTAGAAGGTTAAGACCCCCCACTGGATAGTTATCATTCCTCAATAGAAGGGAAGACTAATGGTTATATGATCGATTGGCGACATATATATATTGGGAATGAAGTGCTTGACACAACCTTATTGAGATTCGTATTTTATGCAGTGATGTCGAATGTTTGCCTTTTTTTTAAAAAAATTTTGTTCGTCCCGTACAAATTCCGTTCTCTGAAAAATCCTAAAAATCTAACATAAGCTAATTTAGATATGTGGGTCATCATCGTGTGGTCCATTGGCTGGTGTTTTTTTATTGGCTGGTTTCCCCTTTGGTTTCGTCAAGAGTTGGGAGCTTCCTTTTGCTACTAGTTCTTTATGTTGGTGTAGTTTGTCTTGCTGCTAGCTTTTTTCAAGATATGATCTTTGGAGCTTCTGAGCTTGGATCGATGTTCAGTTTGCGATTTTCAAAACGTAGCTTTTTGGAGCTTAGGTTTTGGCTCTTGTTTTGGTATTATTGAGTTTGGTTGTGGAATTCCTACCCTTAGGAGTTAGGATATGTCTTTTTTTTTCTTTTCTTTTTGGTTAGTTTGCTCCTTGCAAGCCTGTTCGGGGTTCTATTAACATATTATCGTCGTCATCTTAGATGCCATCCTAGTTAGAATTTATGTTTTGTGTTGTCTTTTGCTGGTCCTCTTTTTAATCTTTGTAATCTTTTTCAAGATTTTATATATATTTTTTCTTTGCTCATAAAAAAAAAGGAATAATGTCACGCCCTCAATTTTCCATAAAATAAATATATATACATTCGGATATTAATTAAACCTCACAAACATGCACCATTCCCAAAAATAGTTATGCATAAAATGTCAATAAGGTTGATGAACATCCATGTTTCCCAAAAATAGGCCATTACAAACCCAAAAGGCCATATTAAGTATCTTGACATATAGGTGAGTTACATTACATCTTTCTCAAAAATAGTTGGACTAAAGATGTTAAGTAACTCTAATTAAACTTTTCTTCAAAAGATGCAACACGCCATGCATGCCATGCTCTACCAGCTAGGTCTCCGGAAGGGTACCTGAAAAGAAAGACGGGGTGAGCCAAAAGCCCAGTAGGAAAGTTTTCAAAAATGCTATATGAACGCTAAACGTAATGGTACACACTCCATTTCCGGGTCACAACATAACTACGGTGTACAAGGTGCGACAAGTAAGTAACAAGAGAGAGAAGAACCTTAAGATCCACTTCATTTATATACATAAGATACTCCATGAAGAGGAGTCGCTAACCTCATCCAGAGTCATTACGTTACCTCGAACGTACCATCATGCCATTTCTAGCATACCCGAAGGTGTCTAGTTCACTTCCTAGCATTCCCGGTAGGGAGTCTAGTACATTTCCTAGCATACCCGAAAGGGAATCTAGTTCTCTTCCTAGCATAACCAAAAAGGGAATCTAGTTCTCTTCCTAGCATACCCGAGCGGGAATCTAGTTCGGATGGGTGCCTCATTTGCGTGAATTACTCGGATCTACTTTCAGGACCTATCATAGGTAGATCATTGTATAACCATGTGTCATTCAAACATTCAATACGAGGGTCACAGGAATGCAAATTGGGAGGTTTACCTCAACCTTAGCATGTGTAATTGAGACCCAACATCGCGTGAAACGTTCATAAACAATACGATTGAACGAGAAATCACGAATAAACGTCTAGATGCGAGACAACAACACTAGCACACAAAGAGAAATGCATAGGTAAGGTTTCTGGAATTTCCGTTCAGAAGCCCCAGGAGCGCTACACCGTATCACATGGAGCGCTACCTTTCATCTTAGAAGCCTCGGTATCGCTACACCTTAGAACATGTTGCGCTACCTTTCATCTCAGAAGCCTCGGTATCGCTACACCTTAAAACCTGTAGCGCTACTCCTCGTTCGGACGCAGGTCGCGACACAGTAGAAAACGCAGAAATCCGATTTGTACCCAAAATGCTCCAAAATGAATCACACACCCACATGTATGTTTAGAACAAGCCATATACATATAGAATAGGTGAAAACCCCCTACCTCAAGCTTGAAATGGTTGTGAACAAAGCTTCCAAAGAGGAGCTCCAAGTCTTCAATGGTGGAAGCTTCAAAGTTGATCTCCGGGAGCTTCCACGTGCTCTAGCTTCGGATATCACGCGAGGATGGCGAAATGGTGGAGATTCTAGACCTATTTTGGGTGGTTTGGGTGTTGGATCATGGAACCCCAAAGCTAGGGCTAAGAGAGAAGGAAGAGGGGTTTTAGAGAGAAGAAGCCATTTGTGTGCTTTCTCTCCAAAATGGGCTCCCTTAAGCCTAAAAATCTGATGGAAAGGGGATGAGGCATAAAATGCCCCTCATTGCAAAAGCTCAAAACAAGTCTTAAAGGTCAAACCTCAACTCACCCGAACCTAAATTTGACATTCTATTGCAATGAGACTTACTAACTTATGTTCCGAGCATAAGTCCAAAATAAAATCAAATAAAACAAATTACAATAAATTCCGGGTCGTCACATCCTCCCCCCCCTTAAAGGAATTTCGTCCTCGAAATTTAAAACAACACTTCGATACCGATAATTCTAAACACTATACACAAGTCAGACACAGATACTCCCAGATACAGACACACCGCCGTTTTCTCAATCGTTACTATGGACCAATCCGTGCTTTCACAAAGCTCAACGGATACCCAACGCACAATCAAATTTCTAAATTATACAGTTCATACTCCAGAACATACTATAAGTAAGTACACAACATGATGGCAACACGCCTAACCTATCAACCCAATAATAAGCACCTAGCGATCAAGGGTTGAACAAATGCGGGTATTTCTCCCGGACCTCGTCCTCACGCTCCCACGTAGATTCCTCCTTACCTTGGTTGTTCCATAGGACCCGAACCAAGGAGATCGTTTTACCTCTAAGCATCTGCTCTCGAGAGTCTAAGATGCTTACCGGTTTCTCTTCATAAGATACGTCGGCTTCCAACTCCAAATTAGACCATTCTAGCACATGTGAAGGATCAGGTTCATACTTTCTTAACATCGACACGTGGAATACATCGTGGATACCCGACAATCGTGGCGGTAAGGCCAAACGGTACGCGACCCCTCCAATCCTGTCAATGATGTCAAAAGGCCCAATATAACGAGGTGAAAGTTTCCCTTTTCGCCCGAAACGGGTCAAACCTCTTCGCGGTGACACTTTTAAGAATACATGATCACCTATTTCGAATGATAGTGGTCGACGACGACGATCCGCATAGCTCTTTTGGCGGCTCTGAGCGGTAAGTAATCTTTCACGAATCACCTTGATTAGTTCCGTTGTCCTCTCTTGGGCGGCCAAGAGTCTTTGGCGAATTAATCTTATACTGTCGGTAGTTTCCCCGATCAAATCTGGCCCCACAAGGGTCGCCTCTCCCAATTCCGTCCAACACACGGGTGATCTACACGGGCGCCCATACAAGGCTTCATATGACGCCATCTCAATACTGGATTGGTAACTATTATTGTATGCGAATTCGGCTAATGGTAGATGGTCTTCCCAATTCCCTTGAAAGTCCAAAGTGCACGCTCGAAGCATATCCTACAATATCTGTATCGTCCGCTCGGATTGCCCATCTGTCTGAGGGTGATAAGCTGTGCTAAACAAAAGGTTTGTACCAAGTGCTGCTTGTAAACTCTGCCAAAAGCGTGCAGTAAATCGCAGATCTCGGTCAGATACGATAGACACGGGAACGCCATGAAGTCGAACAATCTCTCGAATGTACAAACGGCTAAGCTTCTCAACAGAATCCTTCACTCGAATCGGTAAAAAGTGAGCCGTTTTAGTCAAACGATCCACAATCACCCATATAGCATCATGTCCTTTCGGTGATCTTGGCAATCCCGAAACAAAATCCATCGTGACATTCTCCCATTTCCATTCGGCCACAGGCAATGGTTGCAACTCCCCAGCAGGTCGTTGATGTTCGGCCTTCACTTGTTGACATGTAAGGCACTTGGACACAAAAGTCACGACATCCTGCTTCATCCCCGGCCACCAATATTGTCGACGGAGGTCATGGTACATCTTTGTTCCTCCCGGATGAATGGCTAATGGTGAGTGATGAAACTCTCTCAAGATCTCTTCTCGACATGAAACGGGTACAAATAATTTTCCTTGAAAACGTAGGCTTCGGTCGGCATGGACCATCCATCCATCTCTAACGTTGCCACCAAAGAATTTCTTGCGTATCTCATCGGTCTCCTTGTCATGGAGTTGGGTATCTACCACTCGAGTTGACATAGTCGATTGAATCATCAAGTTGCACAAAATCACCCCTTCTCGAACTTCCTCAAAGTATGGCGCATAAATCCCCAAATCCTGAGCAACCTTCCACCTATGGATTGTCAGGCTTGCCAACTGTGTCGGCTTTCTACTTAAAGCATCTGCGACCACATTGGCCTTTCCGGGATGGTATTGTAAATCAAAATCGTAATCCTCGATATGCTCCATCCACCGACGTTGTCGCAAATTCAACTCTTTTTGGGTGAACAAGTACTTCAGGCTCTTATGATCGGAGAAAACTTCAAATTTCTCACCATACAAATAATGTCGCCAACTCTTCAAGGCAAAGACTATAGCTGCAAGTTCTAAATCATGAGTCGGATAATTTCGTTCGTGGGTCTTCAATTGTCGTGACCCATATGCCACCACTTTACCCCCTTGCATTAGCACGCACCCCAGCCCTTCCTTTAAAGCGTCAGAATACACCGCATAACCAGCTCCCCTTTCTGGTACAATCAGTACTGGTGCACTGGTAAGACGTTTCTTTAATTCCTCGAAAGCTGTTTCACACGCCTCATCCCAAACGAAGCGTGTCCCCTTACGGGTCAACCGAGTCATTGGGGCTGCTAAACGAGAAAAGTCAAGAACAAAGCGTCGATAATACCCAGCTAAGCCCAAAAAGCTGCGAATCTCAAACACATTCTTCGGTCGCTGCCAACTCACAACAGATTCAATTTTCCCAGGGTCAACAGATACACCTCCTCTACAAACGACATGTCCCAAAAATTTCACCTCCGATAACCAAAACTCACACTTACTAAGTTTGGCATACAATTGATGTTCCCTCAAAAGTTCCAACACGATGGTCAGATGAGTTTTGTGCTCCTCCTCTGAGGATGAATAAATCAGAATGTCATCAACAAAGACCACAACAAATCGATCAAGGTACTCGCGAAAGATGCGATTCATGAGGTCCATGAACGTTGCAGGCGCATTTGTCAATCCAAAAGGCATGACCACAAACTCGTAGTGTCTGTAACGCGTTCGAAAAGCAGTTTTTGGAATATCCTCGTTTCGAACTCTCAATTGGTGATAACCCGACCTCAAATCAATCTTCGAAAAGCATGTTGCGCCTCGCATCTGATCAAACAAGTCATCAATCCTCGGCATCGGGTACTTGTTCTTCACGGTGACCCGATTTAGCTTTCGATAATCAATACACAAGCGCAAAGAACCATCCTTCTTTTGTGCAAACAGGGGTGGCGCTCCCCACGGAGACGTACTAGGGCGGATGAAACCCAAGTCTTGCAATTCTTGCAATTGTGTCTTCAATTCTTTCAACTCAGCGGGTGCAAAACGGTAAGGTGGCATAGAAATAGGAGTGGTACCGGGATGCAATTCTATCGTGAACTCAATCTCTCTCTGTGGAGGTAAGCCCGGTAACTCATCTGGAAACACATCTGGAAATTTGCTCACCACCTCTGGCAATTCCCCACGTGCAGATGAGTCCTCATCAAGAGTCAAACCTGCTAATAACGCATAGATCGAATCCCGCTCTCGGGATGCACATAGGTAGGGTTCGAAAGGTTCTTGGCGCTCTCCCAAGAACTCGAAACAACCGTCGATGGGTGAACACATACGGACCTTACGCTTGTAACAGTCAATGGTGGCATGAAAAGTCGACAACCAATCCATACCCAAGATAATATCAAACCCCCGCATGTCTAGCACGATGAAGTCAAAAGTAAAGCAACGATCAAGGATGGTAAGTTCGCAACCTCTACAAATATGGCACAGTAAAGATCTCCCTCCAAGAGGTGTTTCAACGAATAGTGGAGGATCAAGCGAGTCAGTTTCTAATTCCAAGACACGTGCAAAGGATGCAGCAATAAAAGAATGAGATGCTCCAGAATCAAATAAAACTTTCGCAAATGAATTAAACAAGAGGAATGTACCCCTCACAACTGAAGTCTCTGGAGTCTGTGAAGAAGATGGTACAACGGTGGATGTAATGTTGAAAGCCCTCCCTTGGGTATGTTGAGCCGACGTATATCCCCCTCGTTGTCCTGAACCCAGCGTAGGTGCCGACGAACTTGCACCCCTATCAACCTGAGAACCCTGAACTACAGTAGTCTGACGGAAATGAGGTTGATGTTGCCGTTGAGCACCCCTAAATTGCTGTTGTCCACGGCCTTGTCCTGACTGCTGAACAGAACCCGCCTCACTACGCCCACTCGTCCCCTGGGGACAACTCCTAGCCAAGTGACCCGGTTGGCCACAAGAATAACAAGCCTTAGATTGTACAGTACACTGATTACGGACATGGCCGGGTTGGTTGCACCGATGGCACACAACAGGTGGTCTCGGAGTGTTGTTCCTCGAATCCAAAAAAGTTGGTGGCCTAAGATTTGAGTGGTTAGATGGAGACTGAAATTGCTCCCTTTGTCGCTTGCGCCCCTGGCTCCCGGAGCTCCCTGAAGATGACAGAGTTTGCACAACGTTTGATTGCCTTGGTTCCCAAGCTCGAGAACCCCGCGGTGCTTCCCTAGGCAATTCCACACTCCTGGCGCACTCAATGATTTCTGCAAAATCCATCTTGTGTTGGCTCACAACAAGTCTCCTAATAGAAGAATGGAGACCCCTCTCAAAACGACGACATTTTTGATCTTCAGTAGTCACAAGCTCCGGTGCAAAGCGAGATAAGTTCTGAAACTTTGCTGCTGAGACTGTCATATCCCCTTGCTCCAACCTCTCAAATTGTATACGCAACTGCTCACGGTAGGATTCCGGAAAATATCGATTTTCAAAAAGAACTTCAAAATCAGCCCAAGCTATATCCTCAACATCCGGTTCATCACTCCCTACCGCTCGCCTAGCGGTCCTCCGTGCATCTTTCCTTGCTTCAAGGATTGACTCCCACCACTCATTTGCTTCTCCTGTCAATTGACATGCCATAATAGAGACCCGAAGGTCATCCTCCACTATCCTCAAGGCCTTAAACAACTTGCGAATCTCGGTAAGCCAGTGATTTGCTGCAAGAAAGTCACCACCCTCTCCGCTAAATTGAGGAGGATTAAGACGCCGAAATTCTCTCATAGCATCGATAGCCCGATCACTAGCCTGGGCCCTAGCGGCCTGACTTTGCCTGTTGGCCTCAGCAGCTTGATTTAGCCTATTGGCCTCAGCGAGCACAACCATAAACTCCCTAGCGAAGGCACTCGGGTCGATTTGTGGTTCGACATTCTGTTCTACCTCTTCATGTGCTTCCCCAGTCCGCAGAACCTCCCTCTGTTGGCTTACAACATCTTCCAATGGTCTTTCTCGATAACGACCTTGGCCCCGACCTCTTGGCCCACCTAATCTCACTCCACGTCTTGGAGGCATAACTCTACAACGATAGACACTACACTATCAAATTTAAATAGTTATAGTCATAACAAAACCAATGTCAATCTGGAACTTCTAACAAGGATCAACAATCACATATAGTCCCACTTACATGCTATGCAATACCAATGCATGTCATGCGCACAAGCACACGCAAATCATGTCTAAATGCAACAAGTTTGAACCCATCGAGACTAGATGCCTCCCCACGGTCTCAAGGTATTCTAACCTAAGCTCTGATACCAAGTTGTCACGCCCTCAATTATCCATAAAATAAATATACATTCGGATATTAATTAAACCTCACAAACATGCACCATTCCCAAAAATAGTTATGCATAAAATGTCAATAAGGTTGATGAACATCCATGTTTCCCAAAAATAGGCCATTACAAACCCAAAAGGCCATATTAAGTATCTTGACATATATGTGAGTTACATTACATCTTTCTCAAA
The DNA here is from genome assembly GCA_019985065.2 of Arctostaphylos glauca. Taxonomy (NCBI): domain Eukaryota; kingdom Viridiplantae; phylum Streptophyta; class Magnoliopsida; order Ericales; family Ericaceae; genus Arctostaphylos; species Arctostaphylos glauca. Next base: position 28,801,868 of record JAHSPW020000010.1, on the reverse strand, counting down.
AATAGTTGGACTAAAGATGTTAAGTAACTCTAATTAAACTTTTCTTCAAAAGATGCAACACGCCATGCATGCCATGCTCTACCAGCTAGGTCTCCGGAAGGGTACCTGAAAAGAAAGACGGGGTGAGCCAAAAGCCCAGTAGGAAAGTTTTCACAAATGCTATATGAACGCTAAAAGTAATGGTACACACTCCATTTCCGGGTCACAACATAACTACGGTGTACAAGGTGCGACAAGTAAGTAACAAGAGAGAGAAGAACCTTAAGATCCACTTCATTTATATACATAAGATACTCCATGAAGAGGAGTCGCTAACCTCATCCAGAGTCATTACGTTACCTCGAACGTACCATCATGCCATTTCTAGCATACCCGAAGGTGTCTAGTTCACTTCCTAGCATTCCCGGTAGGGAGTCTAGTACATTTCCTAGCATACCCGAAAGGGAATCTAGTTCTCTTCCTAGCATAACCAAAAAGGGAATCTAGTTCTCTTCCTAGCATACCCGAGCGGGAATCTAGTTCGGATGGGTGCCTCATTTGCATGAATTACTCGGATCTACTTTCAGGACCTATCATAGGTAGATCATTGTATAACCATGCGTCATTCAAACATTCAATACGAGGGTCACAAGAATGCAAATTGGGAGGTTTACCTCAACCTTAGCATGTGTAATTGAGACCCAACATCGCGTGAAATGTTCATAAACAATACGATTGAACGAGAAATCACGAATAAACGTCTAGATGCGAGACAACAACACTAGCACACAAAGAGAAATGCATAGGTAAGGTTTCTGGAATTTCCGTTCAGAAGCCCCAGGAGCGCTACACCGTATCACATGGAGCGCTACCTTTCATCTCAGAAGCACTCGGTATCGCTACACCTTAGAACATGTAGCGCTACCTTTCATCTCAGAAGCCTCGGTATCGCTACACCTTAAAACCTGTAGCGCTACCCCTCGTTCGGACGCAGGTCGCGACACAGCAGAAAACGCAGAAATCCGATTTGTACCCAAAATGCTCCAAAATGAATCACACACCCACATGTATGTTTAGAACAAGCCATATACATATAGAATAGGTGAAAACCCCCTACCTCAAGCTTGAAATGGTTGTGAACAAAGCTTCCAAAGAGGAGCTCCAAGTCTTCAATGGTGGAAGCTTCAAAGTTGATCTCCGGGAGCTTCCACGTGCTCTAGCTTCGGATATCACGCGAGGATGGCGAAATGGTGGAGATTCTAGACCTATTTTGGGTGGTTTGGGTGTTGGATCATGGAACCCCAAAGCTAGGGCTAAGAGAGAAGGAAGAGGGGTTTTAGAGAGAAGAAGCCATTTGTGTGCTTTCTCTCCAAAATGGGCTCCCTTAAGCCTAAAAATCTGATGGAAAGGGGATGAGGCATAAAAGACTTCAATGCCCCTCATTGCAAAAGCTCAAAACAAGTCTTAAAGGTCAAACCTCAACTCTGTGGAAGCATCCAATTCAAAACCAATTGGCAATGAATGGAGTGGCTTCTCATGTATATAAGGTTACCCATATTTTAATATCTTAGCGATGTGGGATTGATTCCTTCACACGCCCCCTCACGTGCAGCCCGTATTTCGGTCTATCACGTGCGCCTCTTTTTGGGTCGTCTTCGTGCAGCCTTTCTACTTGGGTCTGTCATCGTGGGCTTTGTTCGGCCGTTGGGCCTTTTTGGGCTCTGATACCATGTGGAAGCATCCAATTCAAAACCAATTGGCAATGAATGGAGTGGCCTCTCATGTATATAAGGTTACCCATATTTTAATATCTTAGCGGTGTGAGATTGATTCCTTCACAAACTCACCCGAACCTAAATTTGACATTCTATTGCAATGAGACTTACTAACTTATGTTCCGAGCATAAGTCCAAAATAAAATCAAATAAAACAAATTACAATAAATTCCGGGTCGTCACAAATAATCCCACTACGAGAGATCTGGACAGCATATCAAATGTTACTCAGGGTCTATTTGGACTGTGCTAATTACTGAATTATTATTTTATTGGGTTTTTGTCGTCCTTATTTGAAATATTTTTGTAATTTTTTGTTTTATGTCAATTTTTTTATGGTTGCTGGCTCATCTCGACAAGAGATTTCAGAAAAGTATGAAATTATTTTCAAAAATTAAAAAAAAAATCAGAAAAGACAAAAAATTAGCCAACACAAGGATTATTTTTCGTCTTTAGTGAACGTTTTTTAGTTCTTGAACATAATTTTATATTTTTTAAATTCCTTTCGTCGAGACGAATAAAAAATTAACAAAAAATTGATGAAAAAATAACGACTACAAATTTTTTTGAATAAAAACAAAAAATAATTAATATAAATAAGTTAAGACAAATAAAGCTTTAAAGAAGTAAACAGAATTTGCTCCCGGTCTTAAATTCAAGCCTCATGATTATTTTCAAAGGTCAGGATTTTATATATAGCCTCATCCTTTCGTATTGTGCTCATGGGATGCAATTATTTTTTTTACTTTTGGTTAATTGAAAGTCCTTTTTCAAATTAGGTTTTCTCGATTAAAAAAAAAAGAGTTGTATTACCGGTGTTTGAGAGCTAATTATATTTAGATTTTAGATGGTAAATTATAAATTATAAATTATTGAATTACAATGAGAATTTATAAAAGTGTTTGAATTTTTATAGAGAATTTAAAAAACTCATCCAGAAGTGATTCTGGAACTATGTATTCTCCCGTTCATTTTTTTAATCCTTGACCAAATACTCAAAATGAAAACCGGACAATGCAAAATGAAAAAACATAGCTTCCGCACACCCTTTTAAACTTTGGATTATTTTTTTCTCAACAAAATTTATTAATCTTTAGAGAAGTTACAAAAGATTAAAAGAACAATCAGCAAAGAGGCATCACTAAAGACCTAGCAAAGTCCAACAAGGTTAGCTCCCGAGAGGCTTACAATCACTTGTCGCGGGCCACCCAAAAGTAAACGATGATTAGGCACCAACTAGACTAAACTTAAACTTAAGGGCAACTTGGACAGGCCCAACTAAACAGGATGAAGCCTAAACCATAAGACACCAAAATAACCCAAATACTCTATTTCGATGCTATGATTACACTCCAATTTCCTGCTTCCAACTTTCTGATACCATGAATGCATCTTTTGAAGTCCTCTACTGTCACACCCCAAAATGGGAGATGTGACCGGCCGTAAACTATAAGGTTTTAACTTGCAGAATACGTAGCCTCAAAATAATAAAAATAATTAAGAATAATTATTTTATTAAAGAATGTCGATTTCCAAAAGACCAAGTTTCCATTTCACAAAATTCCTACCAAATGTTTCAAACCAACCGTGAGGCATATCTATTTCACGAACTATCCAATAAAAATGTACCTCTAAACAATAAATAGAATAACAAAATCTGGTCACCAAGAGTTCAAAAAATAATATGCGGAAGCAAATAAATAAAATCCTAACACTAAATGTAATGTCCTATGGAGGTCAATAAAACAAATCCCACGATGCCGCCAGAGTCCTTTCCTAACGTCCTGACTCGCCTAAAAAATAATGTGGAATAAATCCGTCAGCTGAAAGCTCAGTGAATGACAAAGCATGTATATTACAATAAATTTCTAAAAGAGGAATTAAAATAGTTTAATTTATCAGCATAAAATAAGGCATAAGAGTGTACCACAACCAAATAAAATAAACAATGTTCCATTTAACCAATAATAAATCTCAATGGTGATCACAGTCAGATATTCAACCAAACAACAAGGGGAACCACAATTACCAAATAGTACCAAATGCCAGTGAAATAAACAACTCAAAAATTGGATCCAATATCGAACTTAGAGTCACCACGAGTAGGCAGCCCGTGGAACTTTTCCCTAAGACGATCCGGTTAAGGTCACCAGGACGCACCAGGAACTTTTCCTTCAACCGTTGAGCATTAGGGTCACCCGGCCTAACCCGAGAATCTTCCCAAATGGCAAGAGTCACCCGCACACAGAAGATTAATTTTCCTGGACTTCCAAAATACGTTCCCAATTATAATATCCACAAAGTATTCACAAAAAGACTATTGAGAGAATTAAACAATTCATTGAACATTAACCATCTGCCTTTTGAACAACCAAACACCAAATATGATTTCCAATTCATAAAAAAAAGTATAGCTTTTAAAAGAATAATTTTTCAGGGAACGGATAGATTTCGAAAGTACGTAACATACTTAACCACTCACCTGAGTCGGAAGGCAACGCAATCCAAATACAAAAAATGGGACTAACCTGTTGCAAAATCATATCACATAGATTCACTTGCTAATACAACTATAAAACCCAAATATACTGTAAAAACAAATACTAACCCAACCTCTACAAAATAATATAATAATAATAGACCCACCATCTGTCCATAACATCTAAAACTATTATATTATGACAACTAATATTATACAGCTAAACAATGAATGCCACCAATTCTTAATTAGCCATGCACCCCTTGTCTCTCGTGCTCCCTGTTTCTCTATTTGTTAAAACGCCATAATCCTCCCAGAAACTTCACTAATGCCAACCCACTTCCATTATATGCTTCGGTTCTCTTTCTTCGTCTAAGAAATCTCCGGAAAGAAGAGAGGGGAAAAAGACAAAAGAAATTGAGAAGGTTTAGTTCATAAACTTACCAGCAGATGGCTCAAGAAAAGTCTACGGCTATTACTCCCCTTTCAGAAAACCCTAACCTAAATAAAACCTAGCCTAAATAAAACCTAGCCTATCAGTCTTTTTATAATGGATGGCTAACTAATAGGAATAATTATTTATATAATAAAAAAATACTATTAGACCGAAAAATATATAATGAACCCAATATTATTATTTTACCAAAGTAAAACTTGTACTCCCAAAATTATAATCATGCCCTTAATGAAAATAATATAAATAAAATATTCAATTCGGATTCCAAACTATAAAAATTTATATATATAATTAGCCAATACAAAGTAGTTTTGTGCCATAAAATGATAACCATATCTCTAGCACTTCTAATATACACAAAATAATTATCAAATATCCGGACCGGATAATTTTAAATTTTAAATTTTAAATTAAATGTTAAGCAAAAGTTGGGGTGTAACATCTACACTGTATTCCTTGACCTTGCATCAAGCTTTGACCCAAAAGGCCATTCTAGTCTTCATGATTTCTGCCACTTCTGATGGAAGATAGGATATGCCTCTGAAAAACATTTCATTCCTAACATGCCAAATTGACCATAGTGTAGCATAGCACAAATTAGTTCCCCAATAGAATTCTCTAAATTAGAACATGACACAAATGAGGACCAGAACTGACTGAGGGTACTACACCTATATTCAAGATGACCTTATTCTGTTAGAACATGACACAAATGAGGAAACTGATTCCAGTGATTGGGAAAAATTTAGCAATTCGGAGTATGATTTTAGTGAGGATGAGAGGGATTTTGAGATACATGTAGATAGCAATGTTGAATGGGGAGATGTGCAGAGAATAAGGGGAAACGGAAGGACCAAGGGCAAGAAATTCCTAAAAAAAATAAATTTGGGAGGATGACATTAATTCAGACCAATTATTAAGTCTTGATGGGTCTACATCTTCTGATAGTGACGCCACAACTAAGAAAAAGCCAACATATACCTAATTTAATAGTAAGTCTCACATGGAGGACCCAAACTTTAGGCTTGGAATGGTTTTCAGAATTAGTAAAATTTTCTTAATAACAACAAAAAAACATGTTGGTCCACATATATCTGTATATATATACCAGCTGCAATAGTTGCATAGCTTTTCTAGATGTTCCACTACTAAAGCTTTTTCGGTGTTGTTTACCGATGACAAATTTTTTGCATTTCTTCATCGGATTTTTAATCCAAGGGATTCCTTTCACCACATCTTCTTTTGACAGGACCTATAGTCCATGAAAATTCAAATGACCAACGTTTTTTTTTTACCTTTAAACCTTTGAGGCTCCTTTTGGTGCGATGGGTGAACGCCAACGCCAACGTTTTGGAATGAATGGTTAAATTGAATACGTGTACACTCAATTACAACATCAAAATACATGTTTTATTTTAAAAAACTCTGCTTTTAATTTTGAAATATTTTTTACGTTAATAGTGAATTTTTCTAAATAAAATCTGGACAATACGACCGAAAGGGACTCAAATGAGCAGTATCCGTTATTTTTTTAACAGAACGGTGGCAAAAGTAAAAACAAAAACAAAAACAGATGTCTATTCAGCCACCATCCCACTAAAAAAAATGACGGATACTGCTTATTTGAATCTCTTTTTTTCAAAATATTTTTTCTTTTGAATTTCGACCAAGAGAGATTCAAATAAACGATGTCGATCACTTTTTATAGTGCGGCAGTGCCTGAGTGAGCTTTTTTTTTGTTTTTGTTTTTAGTTTTGCCACTGTCCTATTGAAAAAAAATAACCGATATTATTTATTTAAACTTCTTTTGATCGTGTTGTTCAGATTTTATTTTCAAAATGTTTTTAAAAATTCATCACCAACTTAAAAACATATTTCTAAATTAACCACGAATTTGAAATTTTGAAATAAGACATATATTTCAATGTTGTAATTGAGTGTACATGTATTCAATTTGACAAATTGTCTCCAACTCTTCTTCTTCTCACTTTCATGCGTCTTCCTTGTAGAGCTTCTGAGTAAACTTTTAATCTACGATTAGCGCACTATGAATCCTATCTTGTACAAAGCTGTGATGGAAGGACAAGTAGATGTCCTAAGGCAACACATTGACCAACTTGACGGCCTACTCACTCCCAATCACAACACTCTTCTCCACGTCGCGGTCCAGTTCAGCCAATTGGAATGCACAGAGGTGATTTTTGATGGGTGTCGATCTCTGGCACGTCGAGTGAATATCAAAGGCGAAACCCCACTTCATATAACGGCCAGGGAAGGATACGCTGACATAGTCAAAACACTCATAGAGTGTGCAAAGAAACTAGAGCAAGAACTTGAAGGCGGCTGGGGTGGAGCAACGTGGACGGAGACACGGCCTTGCACATGGCAGTGAGAAACTGCCACTTTTCTCACTGCCACTTTATTAAAAAGGAATACTTGAAAGTGGTTGAACTGTTAACTACAGAAGATCCAGAGTTTCAACATCCAGCCAATAATGCCGAGGAAACTCCGTTGTACCTGGCCGCTGAGATAGGAAGTAGGGTCGTGGTGGATGTGCTCTTGAAAGCTTGCAAATCGCCAAGTTACAGCGGCCCTAGTGGTAGAACAGCATTGCATGCAGCAGCATTTAATAAATACAAAGGTTTGTTGACACTTGGTTTCTTAACCAACTTCCACCTAACTAAGAAATTGTAACAACATAAGGCTCCAACCATTGTTCCATTAATTGTAGCGATTGTATGCATAACAATCTTACCATAAAACTCTGAAATGGAATTGTCACCAAATTTCCTAAGAATTCGAAGGATTTTACTGTTACTAATCATGGTTGTTTTTTTTAAGGTCAACAAACCGTAAATAGATTATCGGAATGGAAGCGAGATCTAATCAAAGAAGCAGATGTATATGGTTGGATACCGATTCACTATGCTTCTTACGCTGGGAACACAGAAGGAGTTAAACAACTACTAGAGACAGATATATCAATAGCGTCCACAACGACCGCAAATGAGGATGGTTCGAGCACAGCTCTTCACATTGCTGCAACACATGGACATGTAGATGTAATGTGGGTCCTTTTGTCATACCGTCCAGATTGTTGGGAGGCAATCAACAGCAGAGGGCAGAATATTCTTCACATTGCCATAGATATGGAGAGACCAGATGTGATAAAATTGATCTTAGATAAGTCTTGGTTAAGGCATCTTATAAATCAAAAAGACAATGAAGGCAACACACCTAACATGACCCCAAGAGAACTCGTAGCGTCCAATATAGACGAGGTTAGTACATACTCTATGACTTCTTTTGGCCTCGAAAATTTTAATCGCATGATTAGTCAATGTTTGTTTTTTTTAAAAGTCACAGTCTAAGTTCACAAACAATGATAATTAGGATGAATCACAGGACATCTCCAACACAATTTGTGTACTCAATAAATATAAGCTGATTTGATAACTAGTCTTAATTCATAGTAGTGACTTTATATCTAAACAAGTCTTGAGGAAGAACTACAATGGAATCATATTTGTACTCAATGAAGAAGTAGAATACAATTTTCACAGCTCTTACACATAATTTTATTAGATTGTGAACCACCAACTCATCTAAAAGTTTAAATTGTTAGAGAGAGTGGTAATTTTTAGCTAGGATCTCGTTTATAAGCAAGATAAACATGTGCAAATAGTTCTAATCACAAAGTAGACTATGAGTTTTGAACACAGAATTTATTGCTTGTTTTGATATTATATTAGATTATTAATCACTAATAATTTAAAATTTTAAGCTGTTAGAGAGAGAGAGAGAGAGAGAGAGAGAGAGAGAGAGAGAGAGAGAGAGAGAGAGAGAGAGAGAGAGAGAGAGAGAGATAACTCTACTAGTTATATTATCAATAATTTTTTTCTTAATAACAACTAGGAATTGTAAAATTATACATGTGCCTATTCTATTTTGGTCGTGTTTCAGTCATGGTCGTATATTTTAGATTTTCTTGAGCATATGCAAAACATATTAAGAGAATGGAAGTCAGCGTTGTTAAATGGTGTTTTTTTATTTTTTATTTTTATTTTTTGGAGGGGTGGAAGAGATCTAGAAATGTATTTATAATATTGTAGATGCTTGGCTTTTAAAACATGTGACATAAAAAAATGTAGGATGCCATCTTCTCTTCGAGTATGGGTGGCTGCAGAAATATAACCCGCAATGCTCAAGACGACTTAGCAAAATTGAAGAGAGCTTACAGAAAGAAAAAGGAAGCTCGAGAGAAAACCACAAAAGAAAACAAGGAAGCTAATATACCAACCATAAGAGAACGACATGAAGCTAAAAAAAGAGAGGCGGAGAAGATGGCTAAAACCCACATTATAGTAGCTACACTTATAACCACCATCACCTTTGCAGCCGCTTTTGCAATCCCAGGTGGGTATGACGGCAATAAAGATCCAAAGCAAGGAATGGCAGTCCTATCAAGAACCATGGCTTTCAAAGCATTCCTCGTAACCAACACCATAGCCATGGCATGCTCCGTTTCCTCTGTATTTCTCTACCTCTTCGGTTCGTTCTATATTGACGTTGAAGACACAATAAAGATGGTGAGACGCTATAATGCAGCAGTGTATTTTATTTTTGTTGCCATGATTTCCATGATGCTTGCGTTCATCACAGCCACTTTTGCTGTGTTAGCACATTCTTTAGCCCTTCCCATTGCCACTTGTATTATTGCCTGCATTACGTTTGTCGTTTTTTTTGTCGAATTTCGACAGGTTCGTTCCGAAATTCCATTTGTTTTTTCGGTCTGGTAAAGATAATGTTAAGAATGAACAAAAAGAGCAGAGTATAGTAAGAGACCACCCGAAGAAAGGAAAAAGCTAGGAAGTTTGAGGCAATTGGAAAAAGAAAATCTGTGGACGGTGTTATCATATATAAATGAATAACTTGTTTTTGTTTTATGAATAATTTTTTTGTGTATATATGGCTCATTAATTAGTACCTCTACAATTCTAATGGCTGTAATTTTTAGGTTCATTTATTTAAGTGTGGCAAGCTATATAATCACTGGGGCTACGTTTAAGAAAAGCAGGATCTGCTTAACCCATTATAAAAACAAATTTGTATAATTATTCTATGCACAATTTTTTGAGAATAAATCTTCTCTCTCTATGACTACAAAGTCCTTGATAGTTGTAATTCCTCAATAGAAGGGAAGACTAATGGTTATATGATCGCTTGGCACAACCTTGTTGAGGATGAAGTGCTTGACACAACTTGTTGAGATTCGTGTTTTATCATAGTGATGTCGAATGTTTGTCTTCTTTTTAATTTTTGTTCGTCGCGTACAGATTTCGTTCTCCGAATTTTTTTCAAAATCTAACATAATCTAATTTAAAAATATGGGTCATCATGGTGTGGTCCATTTTCCAAGGAATAATTCCACTACGAGAGATCTGGACAGCATATCAAATGTTACTCAGTGTCTATTTGGACTGTGCTAATTATTGTTTTATTAGTTTTTTGTTGTCCTTATTTGAAATATTTTTGTAATTTTTTATTCGACGTCAATTTTTTTATGGTTGTTGGCTCGTCTCGACAATAGATTTTAGAAAAGTATAAAATTATTTTCAAAAATTAAAAAAAAATTAGAAAAGACAAAAAATTAGCCAACAGAAGGATTATTTTGACATATTTTTCATCTTTAGTGAACGTATTTTAGTTTTTTGACATAATTTTATACTTTTTAGATTTTTTTCATCGAGACGAATCACAAATTAACAAAAAATTGATGAAAAAATAACGACTACAAATTTTTTTGAATAAAAACAAAAAATAATTAATATAAATAAATTAAGACAAATAAAGCTTTAAAGAAGTACACAGAATTTGATCCCGGTCTTAAATTCAAGCCTCGTGATTATTTTCAAAGGTCAGGATTTTACATATAGCCTCAGCCTTTCGTATTGTGCTAATGGGATGCATTTTTTTTTTTTTTAAACTTTTGGTTAATTGAAAGTCCTCTTTCAAATTAGGTTTTCTCGATTAAAAAAAAAAAAAAGAGTTGTATTGTAGATTTTAGATTGTGAATTATAAATTATAAATTTTTGAATTACAATGAGAATTTATAAGTGTTTGAATTTGTATAGAGAATCTAAAAAATTCATCCAGAAGTGATTCTGGAACTATGTATTCTCCCGTTCATTTTTTTAATCCTTGACCAAATACTCAAAATGAAAACCGAACAATGCAAATTGAAAAAACATAGCTTCCGCACACCTTTTTAAACTTTGGGTTATTTTTTTCTCAACAAAATTTATTAATCTTTAGAAAAGTTACAAAAGATTAAAAGAACGATCAGCAAAGACGCATCACTAAAGACCAAACAAAATCCAACAAGGTTAGCTCCCGAGAGGCTTACAATCACTTGTCGCGGGCCACCCAAAAGTAAACGATGATTAGGCACCAACTAGACTAAACTTAAACTTAAGGGCAACTTGGACAGGCCCAACTAAACAGGATGAAGCCTAAACCATAAGACACCAAAATAACCCAAATACTCAATTTTGATGCTATGATTACACTCCAATTTTCTGCTTCCAACTTTCTGATACCATGAATGCATCTTCTGAAGTCCTCTACACTGTATTCCTTGACCTTGCATCAACCTTTGACCCAAAAGGCCATTCTAGTCTTCATGATTTCTGCCACTTCTGATGGAAGATAGGACATGCCTCTGAAAAACATTTCATTCCTAACATGTCAAATTGACCATAGTGTAGCAAAGCACAAATTAGTTCCCCAATAGAATTTCTCTAAATTAGAACATGACACAAATGAGGACCAAAACTGATTGAGGGCACACCTATATTCCAGATGACCTTATTCTGTTAGAACATCATGACACAAATGAGGGAATTGATTCCAATGATTTGGAAGAATTTTGCAATTCAGAGTATGATTTTAGTGAGGATGAGAGAGAGTTTGAGATGCATGTAAATAGCAATGTTGAATGGGGAGATGTGCAGCGGATTAGGGGAAAGGGAAGGACCAAGGGCAAGAAATCCCTAAAAAAACAAATTTGGGAGGATGACATTAATTTAGACCAATCATTAAGTCTTGATGGGTCTACATCTGTAAAGACTCTAAATTTTTAAATGAAAATAATAATAAAAAATTAAATTTTAATGTATAAAATCATTAATTGATTTAATTAGTTTTGCGTGCTTTTAATTTTAGCCATACATTATATTCATGGATTTTGTGCATGTGCGTGTTTAGGACTCAACCCATTGGACTAATCCATGAGCCCAAACCTTAGCCCATCAAAAATTTATGAAGCCTTGACCTAAGCCCAACTTGGTTTTATCTGGCCCACGATCCAAATTCTTTTGGTTTGACCCAAAACCCATTGCATTAGCCATTTCCCATGGAACATGTCACATGGGATCATTTTCCTTTAGTCATCATTCATCCACATGCCTCTTCTCCAAAAATATACGTTTACCTCTGCTACCGTCTTCCTCCATTGAGCACCTGATCCTTGGAGGCCACTCCTTTTTCCACAGTCAAACCTCCTTACACCCCTGGTTTTGTCACAAACCACTCTTCTAATTTTCATTATGGCTGAGCAATGCAACTACTTCACTCCATCAAAAACCTGCAACAATTTTTCTTCTCCAATGAAAATCCATGCAAAAGGCACTCCCACACTCAAGCTCCCTTTATTTCTATATTTCCATCCTTACCATTCCATCTACGAGATTTTAGTTCTTCAGAGAGTGGAGGGAGTGCCATGGTTGTGGTTTAGAGGTGAAAATTAAAAAAACAATAGAGAGAGAGAGAGAGAGAGAGAGAGAGAGAGAGAGAAGGTAGAACTTCCTTTGAAATTCAATCGTTCAAATCCAAGCCGTAACCTTTCAATTCAACCTTTGATTATTCGATACCAATGTGAATAAATATATCCCTAACTTTTAATTTATGCCATTGATCTACATTGAGCTCCACGGAGCTCGGAGAAAACAAAACCCAGTACTGTATTTTCGTAGAAGATGAAGTTAGCACCGATGCCTTTGCTTTCTGTGGTTTACAATATTCTGGATTTTCATACTTACACCGGTGCCTCAGTTTTGGTTACACCGGTGCCTTTCCCTTGCAGTACTTCTATTTTGCATGTAAATTTGACCTTACACCGGTGCCTCCTTTTTTGTTACACCGGTGTCTTACCTCTCTGTATCTTATTAGTACACTACAGAACTGACCTTACACCGATGCCTTTAAAAATCATACACCGGTGCCTCTGTTGTGAAATCTTGACACTTACTTTCTGACTTAGGCTTGTTAAGCCAGAACATGTTCTATGACAGTGCACTGATTTTCTATAAATAAATTTAAGTAAATACATTATTCTTTATTTTAATTTTATTTAAGTACCCCCCATTTGGAAATAATGGCATTTATAGAAAATTAAAATTTCATTTAAATCAAAATGTCGTCCTCCCTATTTTAGTACAAAATCAAAAAAATCACCTGTTTTCTTCCTATATTTTGGCCCGAAACTTACCCTTAACTTATGTGTTTGAGGCATATGAATATACCATTGTGCTTAGAAAAAATCAATGAATGATTTCCGGGACTTTTTATCCTCTAAAACGAAACTTGAAAATTTTAACTTTTTCTATACTTAGAAAAATTTTCAAACAGTAAAAATTTTCAGAAAATTTGAACATTACCCTAATTCTTATGTAATGACTACTACACCTATAATCAAGTTCAGATTATCGTTTTGAAACGTTAGGTATCATATATCATTATGAGATGACGTCTTATTCAAAAATTAGCGTGTTAGAAGCTTTCTTGCGAAATGAAAGCATGCGATTATTGTTTACGTGTCATAGCTAATTTATTTGTATTATCTTGTACGTTTGATTAAGCTTGCATTTCCAACGTATCATCATGCTACCACGAGTCTATTCGTTTGAACGAAACTTAGATGGAATCAATGAGAAACATTGAGGTTAGTGGAGATGACATCCGAGGTTTTGACACGAGTCATAAAAAGTTACGAGCGTTGAAACGAAAATCAAGAATTTGATAAACTCTTATGTTTGGTGACTCGAGGGTTGACTTACTCCTTGAGGAGACGTGTTAGGATCTCTTTAACCGAGACATGGATTTTAGCTGAACTACGTCTGTTACCATCGGGCTATGTCTTGGAGCCGAGTCGGTCACGTCTCATGTATTTAGTCAAGTTATGTTGTGAGCCGGTTATGTTCGTAAGCCATGTCGTGTCTTTTCAAAAATAAAACATAATTGAAAGGGAGGAGTTAGATATTTTCTAAGTCAAGGCACGACATATGGGAGACATAATGCTGGGAGCATAACGGTTGGGAGCATGGGATACGGGAGCCGATGTTTGGGTACACTAGCACCAGATACGAGGTCAGCGTAGGGGTCGGGACCATATTGGTCGGGAACATCATAACACCACTTTGAAAAATGAAAGTTTGATGATGGGCAACGCTTGTATCGACCTGAACTTTGTATTTTGAAATAAATTTTCGACACTTGTTAACAATGGTGAACACTTATGGATATGGGTCGGTTGCGTGTGTCAGAAATTTAGAAATAAGTCATAGGGTTTGACTTAAGGTTATATTGTCGATATTTTATTTGTTTACTGCACTTACTTGTTTAATACTTCCGCTGACTGTTTAATCTAATTATGTCAATTCTGATTATTTTGTTCTGTTTATAATACTTGATTAACTGCTCATGCTCTCTTCATGATCATACATCATAAGATCCATTGCATAGATTTGAGATTTATGGTAGTTTTATTTGATGAGCGTTAATCGCTCATCTGGTGTAATTTTTCTACCTCTGGCCTTTCATGTCAGGTGTTGAAGATGACGTTGCTTAGCCCGTTTATCCAGATACCAACGGCGGTACTTTCGAGGAGGATGTCGTAGCCCCGTGGTTCACTTAAATTTATTTGAGCTCTTCATTTCAAATCTTTAATGTAATTTCTTTAAAGTCGGATGATTGTAATCAAACTTTATTTTGACTAAGAAATAAAAATGTGGTTGACTTTTGATAAATTATTTTAAATTAACGTCTCCGATATTCGGAGCGTTACAACATCTTCTGATAGTGACACTACAACCAAGAAAAACCAACATATTCCCAATTTAATAGTAAGCCTCACATGGAGGATCCAAACTTTAGGCTTGGAATAGTTTTTAGAATTAGTAAAATTTTCAAAGATGCTGTCAGGGAACATGCCATTAAAATTTAAAACTAGTAGGTCCATTAAATTTGTAAAAAATGATAAGTTAAGGGTTAGGGCTATATGCAAACCTTCGCATGGTTAGAAAATCCAAGCATTAAAATGCAGAGACTCCTATCTTTTCAAGTTAGGACATTTGATGACAACCACTGGTAGGATTTTCCAAAATAAGAATGTGAACTCAACTTGACTGTCAAAGAAATACTTATAAACCTTGACATCCAACCCAACCATTCCGGTCCAAAGCTTTTAAATAACTCTATTATTTATATTATCAATAACTATATTCTTAATAACAACTAGGAATTGTAAAAGTATACGTGTACCTATTCTATTTTGGCTCTGTCCCAGTCGTGGTCGTACTTATTAGATTTTCTTGAGTATATGCAAAACATATTAAGAGAATAGAAGTCAGCATTGTTGAATGATGGATTTTTTTTTCCTCAACATATATACCCATGTCTTTCCACTAAAATCATAAGTGAAAGTGAGAAAATACATGTCTAATCCAAGTGTGATGGGTTCAATTGGTCCACATATCTCGCTATATATGTACCAGCTGCAATAGTTGCATAGCTTTTCTTGACGTTCCGCTATTCAAGCTTCTTCGGTGTTGTTTACTGATAACACACTTTTTGCATTTCTTCATTGGATTCTTAATCCAAGAGATTCCTTTCACCACATTTTCTTTTGACAGGACCTATAGTCCATGAAAATTCAAGTGACCAACGTTTTCTTTTTTGACCTTTTAACCTTTGAGGCTCCTTTCGGTGGGATGGGTGAACGCCAACGTGCGTTTTGAAATGAATGGTTAAATTGAATACTTGTACACTCAATTACAACGTCAAAATACATGTTTTATTTTAAAAAACTTTGCTGTTAATTTTGAAATATTTTTTAGGATAATGGTGAATTTTTTAAAACAAAATTGAAAAATAAAATCTGGACAATACGACAGAAAGGACTCAAATAAGCGGTGTCAGTTATTTTTTTAACAGGACGGTGGCAAATATAAATAGAAAAACAAAAATATATGCCTATCCAGCCATCGTCCCACTAAAAAAAAAAGACTTGACACATTAAATCTGTTTTTGTCAAAATATTTTTTCTTTTGAATTTCGACCAAGAGGGGTTCAAATAAACGATGTCGATCACTTTTTATGGTGCGGCGGTGGCTGAGTGAGCAGATTTTTTTTATTTTTGTTTTTAATTTTGCCACTGTCCTATTAAAAAAATAACTGATATTGTTTATTTAAACTTCTTTTGATCGTGTTGTTCAGATTTTACTTGAAGAAAAGTTTAAAAAGAGAGGAGAGGGGAGGGAATGTGAAGTGAGATATTTTTTACTTGTTTGGTTTATCCAAAGGAAAATAAGATTTTAAAATATTTTTCATATGTGGTCAAGGAAGGAAAGTGAAGGTTATTAAATATTTTATTTTTTAAACCTTTCTTTAGTGTTAGAGTTTGTGTAGATAACAACTAAATTATCTCGTTAATATTTATTTTTTAAAGAATTATAATAGACATTATAAATTTAAGTCATAACATCATCTCACTTTCTTTATATTTCCTCCTAATTTTGGAGGTGAAATCATGCCCTTAAAAGACTTGTACACTTTTCCTCTCATTTCCTCTACATCCCTTACTTCCTTTCCTAAAATACAAACCAAATATAAAAATAACATTTAAATCTCTCACCCTCCTCCAGATCCCTGAATTCAAGCTAGCTGTAAGACAAAATCATTGTGAATACCTTTTCTTTGTATGTCCTTTTAACTTTTATAAAGTAAAGTTAACTTTTGAAAATTTTGAAAGTAGGCTTGCTTTACTTTCTTTCAAAGCAAACAATTTATAAGTTTCATCTCCAACGCTTCTTCTTCTCACTTTCATGCGTCTTCCTTGCAGAGCTTCTGGGTAAACTTTTAATCCACGATTAGAGCACTATGAATCCTATCTTGTACAAAGCTGTGATGGAAGGACAAGTAGATGTCCTAAGGCAACACATTGACCAACTTGACGGCCTACTCACTCCCAATCACAACACTCTTCTCCACGTTGCGGTCCAGTTCGGCCAATTGGAATGCACAGAGGTGATTTTTGATGGGTGTCGATCTCTGGCACGTCGAGAGAATATCAAAGGCGAAACCCCACTTCATATAGCGGCCAGGGAAGGATACGCTGACATAGTCAAAACACTCATAGAGTGTGCAAAGAAACTAGAGCAAGAACTTGAAAGCGGCTGGGGTGGAGCAACTAAGGAGATGTTGAGGGCGACAAATGTGGACGGAGACACGGCCTTGCACATGGCAGTGAGAAACTGCCACTTTGATGAAGAGGAATACTTCAGAGTGGTTGAACTATTAACTACAGAAGATCCAGAGTTTCAACATCCAGCCAATAGTGTCGAGGAAACTCCGTTGTACCTGGCCGCTGAGCTAGGATATCAGGCCATGGACGTGGTGGATGTGCTCTTGAAAGCTTGCAAATCGCCAAGTTACAGCGGCCCTAGTGGTAGAACAGCATTGCATGCAGCAGCACTTGAAAAATACTCAGGTTTGTTGACCGTTGGTTTCTTAACCAACTTCCACCTAACTGAGAAATTTTAATAACACAAGGCTCCAACTGTTGTTCCATTAGTTGCAATGGTTGTATGCATAAGAGTCCTAGGAATGGCAATTTAGTCTGATCCATCCCATTCCTGGCCCTGTTTGGATTAGAATTTCAAGAATTTTTTCGAGGATTGGATTGGATTTGGAGCTAAAATTTGAAAAATAAACGAGGAACAGGGAGGAGGCGGGTTTGAGTACCTCCGTTCTGATCTCCGATCCGTTTTTAAAATAATTATTAAATATAGTATTTTATTTTATTTTTAGGTTTATTTGTCTAATTAGCTATTTTTTATTCTCCTTTCCGGCCGGCCCTCTCTTGGTTTTTCTTATTTGTTTCATATAACTTGGTCAACAATTTTGGTGGATCCTTTTGAGCACTATATAACAGGTAATTAATTTTTTTATTAAAAAAAGAGGGCGGGGTGGGATCCCCGATCCCTATTTGGGACAGGATGGAGCATCAAATTCATTCCCGTTCGGGAAAAGGGTTAGGGATGGAGCAAATTTTTAATTTGAGAATTGGAGGTAGGGATGGGCAAATCCGGCCCCGACCACCCCATTGCCATCCCTAAGTCTTACCCATAAAATTTTGAAATGGAATTGTCACCAAATTTCCTAAGAATTCGAAGGATTTTACTGTTACTAATCATGGTTGTTTTTTTTTTAAGGTCAAACAATAAAAGGATTATCGGAATGGAAGCGAGATCTAATCAAGGAAGCAGATGTATATGGTTGGATACCGATTCACTATGCTTCTTACGCTGGGAACAGAGAAGGGGTTAAACAACTACTAGAGATGGATATATCAATAGCGTCCACAACAACCGCAAACAAGGATGACTTGTACACAGCTCTTCACATTGCCGCAACACATGGACATGTAGATGTAATGGAGATGCTTTTGTCATACCGTCCAGATTGTTGGGAGGCAGTCAACAGTAGGGGGCAGAATGTTCTTCACATTGCCGTAGATATGGAGAGAAAAGATGTGATGAAATTTATCTTAGATAAGTATTGGTTAAGGCATCTTATAAATCAAAAAGACAGTGAAGGCAACACACCTCTTCATATGTTTCATGGTTCCTCCATAGAATATGACAAGCTTTGGAAACACAAAAGAGCAGCAACAATGGAGGTTTTCAACAACAAAAACATGACCCCAAAAGAACACGTAGCATCCAATTTAGACGAGGTTAGTACATACTCTATGACTTCTTTTGGCCTCAAAAATTTTGATCGCATGATTAGTCAATGTTTGTTTTTTTAGAAGTCACAATCTAAGTTCACAAACAATGATAATTAGGATGAATCATAGGACATCTCCAACACAATTTGTGTACTCAATAAATGTAAGCTGATTTGATAACTAGTCTTACTTCATAGTGGTGACTTTATATCTAAACAAGTCTTGAGGAAGAACTACAATGGAATCATATTTGTACTTAATGAAGAACTAAAATGCAATTTTCACAGCTCTTACACATAATTTTATTAGACTGTGAACCGCCAACTCATCCAAAAGTTTAAACTGTTAGAGAGTAGTAATTTTTAGCTAGGCTCTTGTTTATAAGCAAGATAAACATGTGCAAATAGTTCTAATCACAAAGTAGACTGAGTTTTGAACACAGAATTTATTGCTTGTTTTGATATTATATTAGATTATTAACTACCAATAATTTAAAATTTTAAGCTATTAGAGAGAGAGAGAGAGAGAGAGAGAGAGAGAGAGAGAGAGAGAGAGAGAGAGAGAACTCTACTAGTTATATTATCAATAATTTTTTTCTTAATAACAACTAGGAATTGTAAAATTATACATGTGCCTATTCTGTTTTGGTCGTGTTCCAGTCATGGTCTTGCTTTTAGATTTTTTTGAGCATATGCAAAACATATTAAGAGAATGGAAGTCAGCGTTGTTGAATGGTGTTTTTTTATTTTTTATTTTTATTTTTTGGAGGGGTGGAAGAGATCTAGAAATGTATTTATAATATTGTAGATGCTTGGCTTTTAAAACATGTGACATAAAAAAATGTAGGATGCCATCATCTGCTGCAGAAATATAACCCGTAATGCTCAGGACGACTTAGCAAAAATGAAGAGAACTTACAAAAAAATAAAGGAAGCTCAAGAGCAAGAACAAGAAGCTAACAAAAAAGAGGCAGAGAAGATGGCTAAAACAACCCATCTGATAGTAGCTACACTTATAACCACCATCACCTTTGCAGCCGCTTTTGCAATCCCAGGTGGGTATGACGGCAACAAAGATCCAGAGCAAGGAATGGCAGTCCTATCAAGAACCGCAGCTTTCAAAGCATTCCTCGTAACCAACACCATAGCCATGGCATGCTCCGTTTCCTCTGTATTTCTCTACCTCTTCGCTTCGTTTTATATTGACGTCGAAGAAACAGGAAAGATCATGAAACGTTTTGAGGCAGCAGTGTATCTTATTTTGGTTGGCATGATTTCCATGATGCTTGCATTCATCACAGCCACTTTTGCTGTGTTAGCACATTCTTTAGCCCTTCCCATTGCCACTTGTATTATTGCCAGCATTACCTTTGTCGTTTTTTTTGTCCAATTTGGCAAGGTTCATTCCAAATTTCCATATGTTTTTGGGCGTCCATCATTCCGAAAGTTCATGAGGGGGATCATGAGGATGATCATGATCTTGACGCGTATGTTGTGGCGAGTGATCACCGCCTAGGAAGTAGAAGGAAGTGGAAAAAGAAAATCTGTGGACGGTGTTATCATATATAAATGAATAACTTGTTTTTGTTTTATGAATAATTTTGTTGTGTATATATGGCTCATTTAGTACCTCTACAATTCTAATGGCTGTAATTTTTAGGTTCATTTATTTAAGTGTCTGGGGCTACGTTTAAGAAAAGCAAGATCTACTTAACCCATTACAAAAACAAATTTGTATAATTATTCTATGCACAAGTTTTTGAGAATAAATCTTCTCTCTCTTACTACGAAGTCCTTGATAGTTGTCATTCCTCAATAGAAGGGAAGGTTAATGGTTATATGATCACTTGGCGACACATATATATTGAGAATGAAGTGCTTGACACAACCTTGTTGAGATTCGTGTTTTATCGTAGTGATGTCGAATGTTTGTCTTCTTTTTAATTTTTGTTCGTCGCGTACAGATTTCGTTCTCCAAATTTTTATTAAAATCTAACATAATCTAATTTAAAAATATGGGTCATCATGGTGTGGTCCATTTTCCAAGGAAAAATCCCACTCCGAGAGATCCGGAGAGCATATCAAATGTTACACAGGGTCGATTGAGACTATACTAATTATTGAATTATTGTTTTATTAGTTTTTTGTCGTCCTTATTTGAAATATTTTTGTAATTTTTTGTTCTACGTCAATCTTTTTATGGTTGTTGGCTCATCTAGACAAGAGATTTCAAAAAAGAATAAAATTATTTTTAAAAATTAAAAAAATTCAGAAAAGATAAAAAATTAGCCAACACAAGGATTATTTTGACATATTTTTCGTTTTTAGTGAACATTTTTTAGTTTTTCAAAATGATTTTATATTTTTTAGATTCTTTTCGTCGAGACGTATTAAAAATTAACAAAAAATTGATGAAAAAATAACGACTACAAATTGTTTTGAATAAAAATAAAAAATAATTAATATAAATAAGTTAAGACAAATAAAGCTTTAAAGAAGTACACAGAATTTGCTCCCGGTCTTAAATTCAAGCCTCGTGATTATTTTCAAAGCTCAGGATTTTACATATAGCCTCAGCCTTTCGTATTGTGCTCATGGGATGCATTTTTCTTTTTTTACTTTTGGTTAATTGAAAGTCCTCTTTCAAATTAGGTTTTCTCGATTAACAAAAAAAAAGAGTTGTATTGTAGATTTTAGATTGTGAATTATAAATTATAAATTTTTGAATTAAAATGAGAATTTATAAAAGTGTTTGAATTTGCATCTAAAAAACTCATCCAAAAGTGATTCTGGAACTATGTATTCTTCCGTTCATTTTTTTAATCCTTGACCAAATACTCAAAATGAAAACCGGACAATGCAAAATGAAAAAACATAGCTTCCGCACACCCTTTTAAACTTTGGGTTATTTTTTCTCAACAAAATTTATTAATCTTTAGAGAAGTTACAAAAGATTAAAAGAACAATCAGCAAAGAGGCATCACTAAAGACCTAGCAAAATCCAATGAGGTTAGCTCCCGAGAGGCTTACAATCACTTGTCGTGGGCCACCCAAAGGTAAACGATGATTAGGCACCAACTAAACTAAACTTAAACTTAAGGGCAACTTGGACAGGCCCAACTAAACAGGATGAAGCCTAAACCATAAGACACCAAAATAACCCAAATACTCAATTTTGATGCTATGATTACACTCCATTTTCCTGCTTCCAACTTTCTGATACCATGAATGCATCTTTTGAAGTCCTCTACACTGTTTTCCTTGACCTTGCATCAACCTTTGACCCAAAAGGCCATTCTAGTCTTCATGATTTCTGCCACTTCTGATGGAAGATAGGATATGCCTCTGAAAAACATTTCATTCCTAACATGCCAAATTGACCACAGTGTAGCATAGCACAAATTAGTTCCCCATTAGAATTTCTCTAAATTAGAACATGACACAAATGAGGATCAGAATTGACTGAGGGCACACCTATATTCCAGATGACCTTATTTTGTTAGAACGTCATGACACAATTAAGGGAATTAATTCCAGTGATTTGGAAGAATTTAGCAATTCAGAGTACGATTTTAGTGAGGATGAGAGGGAGTTTGAGATACATGTAAATAGCAAAGTTGAATGGGGAGATGTGCAGAGGATAAGGGGAAAGGGAAGGACCAATTGTTAAGTCCTGATGGGTCTATATCCTCTGATAGTGACACCACAACCAAGAAAAAGCCAACGTATTCCCATTTTAACAGTAAGTCTCACATGGAGGACCCAAACTTTAGGCTTGGAATGGTTTTCAGAATTAGCAAAATTTTCAAAGATGCTGTCAGGGAACATGTCATTGAAACTAGTAGGGAACATGTCACATGGAGTACCTATTCTATTTTGGCTGTGTCCCGGACGTGGTCGTACTTATTAGATTTTCTTGAGTATATGCAAAACATATTAAGAGAATAGAAGTCAGCGTTGTTGAATGATGGATTTTTTTTCTCAACATATATACCCATGTCTTTGCACTAAAATCATCAGTGAAAGTGAGAAAATACATGTTTACTCCAAGTGTGATGGGTTCAATATTAAAGCTTCTTGGTGTTGTTTACCGATGACACACTTTTTGCATTTCTTCATTGGATTCTTAATCCAAGGGATTCGTTTCACCACATCTTCTTTTGACAGGACCTACAGTCCATGAAAATTCAAATGACCAACGTTTTTCTGACCTTGGAGGCTCCTTTACGTTAACGGTGAATTCTTTTAAACAAAATTGAAAAATAAAATCTGGACAATACGACCGAAAGGGACTCAAATAAGCAGTGTCAGTTATTTTTTTAATAGAACGGTGGCAAATATAAAAAGAAAAACAAAAATATATGCCTATTCAGCCATCATCCCACTAAAAAAAAAAAGACTAACACTACTCATTTAAATCTCTTTTTGTCGAAATATTTTTTCTTTTGAATTTCGACCGAGAGGAGTTCAAATAAACGATATCGATCACTTTTTATAGTGCGGCGGTGGCCGAGTGAGCAGATTTCTTTTATTTTTTTTTTTTACTTTTACTTTCACCGCAATCCTATTAAAAAAATGACCGACTTCGCTCATTTGAACTTTTTTTAATTGTACTATCCAAATTTTATTTTTAAATTTTTTAAAAAAATTCATGACTAACTTAAAAACATATTTTTAAATTAACCACGAATTTGAAATTTTGAAATAAAGCATATATTTCAATGTTGTAATTGAGTGCACATGTATTCAATTTGAGAAATTGTCTCCAAATTACGGATCCGGGGGAGGTGCTGTGCACCTGTGCACCTGTGCACAGCATGGGTGCTGTGCACCAAATCGGCACAGTTTTGTGCCTCAATCAAATTTTTTTTGTGTATTTTGTGTACGTAACCTGTTAACAAAATTTTATTTTAAAATTTCGAGTTCACGGTTAATTTCAAAATATTCGTTTAAGTCAACGGTGAATTTTTCAAATTTAAAAAAAAATAAAATTCAAAAAACACGACCTAAAGGGATTCAAATGAGCGGTATCGGTTAACTTTTTTAATGCGGCGGTGACAATAGTAAAAAAAAAACTACAAAAATATGTCTATTTTGCTACCGCCGCATAAAAAAAAATAACCGATACCGCTCATTTGAATCCCTTTAGGTTATGTTTTTAAAATTTTATTTTTTAAAAAATTTGAAAAATTCACCGTCGACTTAAACGAATATTTTGAAATTAACCGTGAACTCAAAATTTTAATATAAAATTTTGTTAACAGGTTACGTACACAAAACACAAAAAAAAAAATTTGGTTGGACACAAAACTGTGCCGTTTTAGTGCACAACACCTCCCCCATTCCCCAAATTACATGCGCCAGAATTTGTGTCAGAAAGGAGGACTATTTTGGTCCTTAATAATTAGACGGACCCATATAAAATAAAGAGATACCTAACAGTGCACCTAACTTTCTGACACAACAGTGCACCTAACTTTCTCAAAAACTAAAGAAACACACCCACCGCTTTAACTAACTGCAAAAATTGAGATCAAAGATTAAAACAAAAAACAAAAAATAAGTTAAAAATAATTGTACGTGAGTACCTGTTCTTTGTCTTTCCTTTAACTTTTACAAAGTAAAGTTAACGTTTGAAAGTAGGCTTGCTTTACTTTCTTTCAAAGCAAACAATTTATAAGTTTCATCTCCAACGCTTCTTCTTCTCACATTCATGCGTCTTCCTTGCAGAGCTTCTGGGTAAACTTTTAATCCACGATTAGAGCACTATGGATCCTATCTTGTACAATGCTGTGATGGCTGGACAAGTAGATGTCCTAAGGCAACACATTGGCCAACTTGATGGCCTGCTCACTCCCAATCACAACACTCTTCTCCACGTCGCAGTCCAGTTTGAACAATTAGAATGCACGAAGGTGATTTTTGAAGGGTGTCAATCTCTAGCACGTCGAGTGAATATCAAAGGCGAAATCCCACTTCATATAGCGGCCAGGGAAGGGTACGTTTACATAGTCCACACACTCATAGAGGGTGCAAAGAAACTAGAGCAAGAACTTGAAGGCGGCTTGGGTGGAGCAACTAAGGAGATGTTGAGGGCGACAAATGTTGACGGAGACACGGCCGTGCACATGGCAGTGAGGAACTGCCAATTCTATGAAAGCCTATACATGAAAGTGGTTGAACTGTTAACTAGAGAAGATCTAGAGTTTCAACATCCAGCCAACAATGCCGAGGAAACTCCGTTGTACCTGGCCGCTGAGCTAGGGGATCGGGCCGTGAACATGGTGGATGTGCTCTTGCAAGCTTGCGAATCGCCAAGTTACAGCGGCCCTAGTGGTAGAACAGCATTGCAGGCAGCAGCACTTAAAGATTTCACAGGTTTGTTGACAGTTAATTTCTTTACCAACTTCCACCTAACTGAGAAATTGTAATAACATAAGGCTCCTACCATTGTTCCATTAGTTGCAATCGTTGTATGCATAACAATCTTACCATGAAACTCTGGAGCGAAATTGTCACCAAATTTCCTATGAATTCGAAGGATTTTACGGTTACTAATCATGGCTGTTTTTTTTTTAAGGTCAAACCGTAAAATGATTATCGGAATGGAAGCGAGATCTAATCAAGGAAGCAGATGTATATGGTTGGATACCAATTCACTATGCTTCTTACGCTGGTAACAAAGAAGGAGTTAAACAACTACTAGAGATGGATATATCAATAGCATCCACAACGACCGCAGACGAGGATGGTTCGAACACAGCTCTTCACATCGCTGCAACACATGGACATGTAGTTGTAATGGAGGTGCTTTTGTCTTACCATCCAGATTGTTGGGAGGCGGTCAATAGTAGAGGGCAAAATATTCTTCACGTTGCCGTTGATATGGAGAGAGAAAATGTGATGAAATTTATCTTAGATAAATCTTGGTCAAGGCATCTCATAAATCAAAAAGACAATGAAGGCAACACACCTCTCCATGTGTTTCGTGGTTCCGATTACTATTGCTGGGGAACTATGCTTTGGGCACACGAAAGAGCAGCAACATGGTGGGTTTTCAACAACAAAAACATGACCCCAAAAGAACTCCTAGAGTCCAATTTAGAGGAGGTTAGTACATACTCTATGACCTCTTTCGGCCTCGAAAATTTTGATCGCATGATTAGTCAGTGTTTGTTTTTTTAAAAGTCACATTCTAAGTTCACAAACAATGATAATTAGGATGAATCATAGGACATCTCCAACACAATTTGTGTACTCAATAAACGTAAGCTGACTTGATAACTAGTCTTAATTCATAGTAGTGACTTTATATCTAAACAAGTCTTGAGGAAGAACTACGCTGGAATCTTATTTGCACTCAACGAAGAACTAAAATACAATTTTCACAGCTCTTACACATAATTTTATTAGATTGTGAATGATAAACTCATCTAAAAATTTAAACTGTTAGAGAGTGGTAATTTTTAGCTAGGCCCTCGTTTATAATTAGCAAGGTAAGCATGTGCAAATAGTTCTAATCACAAGGTAGGCGGTGAGATTTGAACACATAATTTATTGCTTGTTTTGATAAGGGTAAAAGATCTAGAGATGCATTTATAATATTGTAGATGCTTGGCTTTTAAAACATGTGACATAAAAAAATGTAGGATGCCATCATCTCTTCGAGTAGAAGTGGCTACAGAAGCATAACCCGTAATGGTCAAGACGACTTAGCAAAAATGAAGAGAACTTACAAAAAGGAAAAGGAAGCTCGAAAAGCTAGAGAGCGAACGGGATATGAAGTAGAAGGTGCTAACAAAAAAATGGCTGAGAAGATGGCTAAAACCCACATGATAGTAGCTACACTTATAACCACCATCACCTTTGCAGCCGCTTTTGCAATCCCAGGTGGTTATAATGGCAACAAAGATCCAGAGCAAGGAATGGCAGTCCTATCAAGAACCATGGCTTTCAAAGCATTCCTCGTAACCAACACCATAGCCATGGCATGCTCCGTTTCCTCTGTATTTCTCTACATCTTCACTTCGTTCCATATTGGTTTGAAAGAAAAAGAAAGAGGACAGATGGTGAAACGCTATGAGGCAGCAGTGTATCTTATTTTTGTTGCCATGTTTTCCATGATGCTTGCGTTCATCACAGCCACTTTTGCTGTGTTAGCACATTCTTTAGCCCTTGCCATTGTCACTTGTACTATTGCCTGCATTACCTTTGTTGTTTTTTTTTGTCGAATTTCCCAAGGTTTGGCCCTCAATTTCATTTTTTTTTTTTGGTTCTTGCAATGATAATGTTAAGAATGAATAGAAAGAGCAGAATGTAGACGGCATAGTAAGAGACCACCCGAAGGAAGAAAAAAGGAAGGAGAAGGCAATTGGAAAAAGAAAATCTGTGGACGGTGTTATTATATATAAATGAATAAATTGTTTTTGTTTTATTAATAATATTGTTGTGTATATATGGCTCATTTAGTACCTCTACAATTCTAATGGCTGTAATTTTTAGGTTCATCTATTTAAGTGTGGTAAGCTACATAATCACTGGGGCTACGATTAAGAAAAGCAGGATCTGCTTAACCCATTACAAAAACAAATTTATATAATTATTCTATGCACAATTTTTTGAGAATAAATCTTCTCTTTCTCTGGCTACAAAGTCCTTGGTAGTTGTCATTCCTCAATAGAAGGGAAGACTAATGGTTATGTGATCGCTTGGTGACACATATTGAGAATTAACCAACGATTGGTACTTGACACAACCTCGTTGAGATTTGTGCTTTGTCTTAGCGATGCCGAATGTTTGTCTTCTTTTTAATTTTGTAATTTTCTAAAAAAGTTAATAAAATATTTTTTGCTTCGCCAAAAAAAAAAAAAAACAATGAAGTTGTTATGCATTGACTCCACAACATGAAACGTTTGAATGCAATTATAATATTGCATGTATCTACGTACTTATTGTGAAACAATAATATACTTTTTTTGAAAAGAAAAAGGAATCTATTAATTATGAATGGATTAGTTACTGAAAAATCGAACTAATCTAACATGCAACAACCACACAGTATAAGCTAAAACGCAAGACACATAGATTATGTGGAAAACCCCTAAATGGTAAAAACCCACAAGAAGATTGTGTGATTACAAATCAATTTATATGTACAATTACGACTCTTCACAATTTACCCAAGATTGATTGTCAAATTTTCGTTCATGACCAAACCAAGTGATTGACCATTACGCCTTGAATCCTCAAGCTGTCCAAGAAACATTATTTTGGAATGAGATAGGAAAACCCTTAATGATGATCATTATGCATCAATAACCATCTTGATCTGAATTAGCATCAAGGTATACATCAAACACACGCGGAGAGCATATGAATATGAAGGAACTGATATCCAAACATGTGTCTCAAAAGTGACTCCCAGCACAACCCTACCACCTGACATTAATTCAAATTAAAGGGCTCATGATCGGCCTATTGGGGATACAAGAGATCAAATGTCAGATAGCTTTCATTGACGTTTCTTTGACCATTTTTTAATATTGAGAATAAAGTGCTTAACCTCGTTATGATTCGTGCTTTATCGTAGTGATGCCGAATGCTTGTTTTCTTTATGATTTTTGTAATTTTCTCAAAAATTGATTAAAAAATTTGCTTAGCAAATAATTAAAAAAAACAATGAGGTTGTTATGCATCAACTCCACCACATGAAACGTTGTTGAATGCAATTATAATAATATACTTTTTTTGAAAAGAAAAAGGAATATGTTGATTGTGAATAGATTAGTTACTGAAAAACCAGACTATTCTAACACTCAACAATCACATAGTATATAAAAGAACTAAGCTAAAACGCAAGACACACAGATTATGTGAATAATTCCAAAATGGGTAAAACCCAAGGGAAGGTTGTGCTCGCAAATCAATTTATAGTACTTACAACTATGACTTCTCGCAGTTGATCCAAGATTGATTGTTGAATTCTCGTTCACTAGACCTAGTGATTGACCTCCTACGCCTTGAATCATCAAACCTTTCAAGAAACGTTATTTTAGAATGAGATAGAGAAACTCTTAATGACGATGATTATGCGTCAAGAACCATCTTGATCCGATCTAGTCATCAAGGTATATATCAAACACACTCGGAGAGCATATGTATATGAAGGAAGTGATCTCCAAACGTGTGTCTCAAAAGTGACTCTTGGCGCAACCCTACCAGCTGATATTTAAGGTGTACAAACCAATCGCTCGAGTGACTACACATCTTTCTCAAATTATTGGAGCAACAATTAACTAATAATTACAAATAACGATTGATGATAGATTTAACATAAATATGTAATATTCAAAATTATTCTATGATAATTTTTTCATAAACTAGTTGTATGGATGCGAGTTTCACCAAAATTTGATATTATTTAACTTTACTCTTAAAAATTTGCTAATAAGAGCGTTTTAAATCAATGAGCTTTGAGTAGCATTCACATTCTTGTCGAAAAATTAAAAAGTCGATACATAAAGATTTGGTTCAAGAGTATTGTTGAATTATTTTCAAGATATAAAGATAAAATATAAGTTACTTACCTTAATTATTGTATTAGGTTTCTATATTTAAAAATAAAAATGATGCTCGAAACCTAAAACAAGTTCACTAAAGATGAAAAATAATGTAAATTGAGTAATTAAGGATCATGAGTTTAATGTAAGATCAACCTATCAGGCATGGGAAGATCAGAATATCAATAACCCCAAGGGGTTGATTAAGTAGAAAAAGAGAGGATGACTAAGAGAATTGCCCTCCAATTAAGGTCACGAGTTCGAATCTCACCAGAATTATTCATTTGGTGCCACTAAGGATTATTTTCGATCGTTACCTTCAGAACCCCCAAAACTAGTCAGTATTAAGTTGAGAGTAATTTCAAATCTGAACGGATACCTCAATTATAAAAAAAAACCAAAAAAAAATTAAAATTTCAATGACGGCCATAAAAAGGTTTGGTACCCCCAAATAAAAATTTTTGCCTGACAAGTCCTACTGCACAAAATCCCTAATAGAGTACAATGCTACAAAAGAGGAATTTGGGAGGCTACTGTGCATTGCGCACAACAGCGTGTGTTGCTTCCCAAGACGATATCATTTTGGCGCGTAAAACACTAACTGAAAATTGTTCGATCAGTATTTCATTGTTTGGGCAATGTTTTGTGCTCCAAAATAATGTTTACTATTCGGATAGTATTTTACCCACCAAAATGACATTATTTTGTCATGCAATAAACCCTAATGTGCATTGCGCAGACCCCTGGTCCTGCAAAAGAACACTCAACAATCTCCCATTACAATGTCTGAGGCCATAAAATGGTGGGATTTTTAAATTGGGGTTAGTCCATCAGACAATTGGAAATTTTTTGATTTAGCAAAAAATTCAAGAGGTCGGAAAAATTTACCTATGATTTGAGTAGAGCCAAATCTCTTTATAAGCTCTTTATGTTTTGCACCGACACTACAAGTTTATTTAACTATAAACCTTATCTATCTAGTAGAAATAAATTTCAATTGACCTTGTGTCTAGCAAAGATCATGCTCTGCGTTCAATCTTACCTCATTTTGGCTCTGCTAAGTTGTCGACCTTGTGTTTGCAGCTTAAATGATTCCTTATGAAACCTCTGTCGTAATACAAGTAAAACAAATTTAAAATGTCAACTAACATTATCCACTAAATAAGGGAAAAAAGTCAACCAAATTGAGAGTAAAAAAAACTAACTAAATAAAAATTCCAACAAACATTATCCAATTAAATAAAATAGGATAAAAAGTCGACCAAATTGAGGGTCAAACTTCAACATCTCCTGAGTTCTTCGATCCGCCGAGTAGCCGCCATTTTTTACCTCTGCCAGCACCATTTTTGACAGCTGCTAGCACTCAACCCCTCCACCCATCAAACTGCTCTATATAAATGGGCAAATCTTCTACAGAAATCAACATCAACTCTCTCTGTCGTTTCTTGAAACACTTCTCTCTCGCATATGGCTTCTTCCTTCCATTTCCCTCTCCTCATCTTCTCTCTCCTCTTTCTCTCACCCGCCATAGCCCAGACCTCTTTCCGACCAAAAGCCCTCGTTCTTCCCGTTCAAAAAGACGCATCTACACTCCAATACATTACCCATATCAACCAGAAGACTCCTCTATTACCAGTAAACTTAACTGTCGACATTGGCGGCCAATTCTTGTGGGTAGATTGTGAATCAGGATACTCCTCCACCACCTACCGCCCTGCGCGGTGTCGCTCCGCCCAATGCAACCTCGCCAGGTCTAAAAGCTGTGCGGAGTGCAACTCCGCCGCTAAGCCAGGCTGCAACAATAATACGTACCAGCACCAGCGGCGACCTTGGCTCCAATGTCGTGTCGGTTCAGTCCACCGACGGGAAGAATCCCGGAAGGAAATTGGAAGAAGTTTATAAAAGGTTTTTCTTTCTAACAGGTCTTCCTGGCTGTGTAAAGGGCATGGCTGGCCTTGGAAGGAGTACAATCTCTCTCCCTTCTCAATTCTCTGCTGCTTTCAGCTTCCCCAGAAAATTTGCTATTTGTTTGAGCTCTTCAACATGGTCTAACGGTGTAATATTCTTTGGTGCTGGACCATATATGTTGCTTCTTAATACAGATGCCTCAACCTCCCTCATTTACACCCCACTCATCCTCGACCCCGTGAGCACCGCCTTATCTTATTTCCAAGGCGACACTTCCTCTGACTACTTCATAGGAGTAAAATCGATCAAGATAAACGAAAAAACTGTACCCATTAACACCACTTTGTTATCCATAGATGGAGAAGGAAATGGCGGCACCAAAATCAGCATGGTTAATCCCTACACAGTTTTGGAAACTTCAATTTACAATGCTGTGACGGATTTTTTTACGAAAGAGCTCTCTGGGGTCCCTAGAGTACCGGCAGTGGCGCCTTTTGGGTTGTGCTTTAACTCGACGAATATTGGCAGCATCCGAGTGGGACCTGCTGTACCACAAATTGATCTTGTGTTGCAGAGTGAGAGTGTGTATTGGAGGATTTTTGGGGCGAATTCGATGGTGCAAGTTAGTGATGACACTTTGTGCTTAGGATTTGTGGATGGAGGTGTGAATCCAAGACGTCAATTGTGATTGGGGGGCATCAGATTGAGGATAATTTACTGCAGTTTGATCTTGCTACGTCAAGGCTGGGGTTCAGCTCATCACTCTTCTTCCGACAAACCACATGTGCCAACTTCAACTTCACATCCAATGCTTAAAGAGTTTTAATCCATCGGTTACTTTGTACCATAAAATTCAAAGAAAAGTGTCTACGGTGTAATGTGGCGGCACTGCATTGGTCCAAGTGGAGTGTGGCATCCGTTACACCGCGATATTCTGAAGACTTTTTTGGGTAAATTATTGGCTGTGTTCTGTTTCTCTGCTTGTTTTTACTACATAATCATATAATGCATAAATAATGGCCATGATTGTGTGAGATCACCTCACAGATGCCTCACAGATGTATTCTTTTTGTCTCGTGCAACTTGTAATGAGTTTTGGTGAACAAAATTCTGTAAGTTTCTTTTGCTTATGGGGTGCTTTACTGAGTGTAGTTTTGGGTAATTGAACTTTCTTGTGTAATTGAACTTTGTTGTATGGATGATTATCCAGTTTGATGCAATCTTTACGATGCTTTTATGAACATTGCCTCTTTAGTAGTAAGATTTGTCATCTTCGCCAGTGGTGGCATTGCATTGGTCCAGGTGGAGTGTGGCCTCTATTACACCCGCGGCTATTCTCAAGACTTTTTTGTGTTTTGTTTCTCTGTGTGATGTCAGCAAAATTTAAATTATCGTCTCGTGTTAAAGAGGAGATTAATAAAGTATAATTGTATGTATGCATTGCTCTTAGTAAAATTAAAGTTACAGTCTCGTGAGGAAGAGAGATTAGTAAAGTATAATTGTGAGCAAGCATTAATCTTTGTAAAATTTAAATTGCGGTCTCCTGCGGAAGAGAGATTAGTAAAGTATAATTGTATGCATGTATTGATGTCACCAAATTAGTATAATTGTACGCATGTATTGATGTCACCAAATTTTTAAGGGTAATTTACATACAACTCCTTTTATTTATCACTTGGTTTTATTTAACTCTTTTTATCTTTTAATTGTCCCAATATACCTTATGTTTTTTTTCCAAATATAACAATCGATTCTTTTTGGGTTGACGTATTTAGAGGAGAATACGGTAAGTAGTCATGTGTGCGTCAATTTAAGAGGGATCAATTATTACATTTGGAAAGATCAAAAGGTACGTTGGGATAATTGAAAAATAAAGAGGATTAAATGAAATCGAGTCATAGATGAACTTTTTTTTTTATGTAAATTAGCCACTTTTTAATTGTCTCATGAGGTCTTCAAAGCTTCTAAGAGAAAGTCTAGAAACACAATCTTTCGTGCACAAATTAATTCAGCCATAGATGTACACGTGAGATTCTTCAAAATAATTTTAGCCCTACGTGTTTGACAGCACTGAACACATCTGCGTTAAGATTTATGCACGAAGGATGTATACGTAGACTTGTCTATATATTATATATGCCTTATTTACATTCAGGTAATTAATGCCAAGAATACAAATGATCCGAATACAAAGTGTAATTAACCAAAAGATTGGTATAAAAATCAAATTTTTATTATAACTATCTAGTACTTTCTCCATTTCTCTCTCTCTCTCCCGATCAAAATTTTGCTCCAAGTTTTTCCTCTTCTTTAACTTGCCGATTTGGAGTTCTTCCAACGAGAATTGGCCAAAACACAAAACATACAACGTTGTTCTACGCGTCGAGGGCTTTGAGTCAAGTCCGGAATTGAGGGTGCTTGTGTTCAACCATTTTTTTCCAGAAATTTCTTGGAAGTTCGATTTGGAGGTAGGGTTTTGCTAAAATCTTGATTTTTAGATGTTTAATGCCCTTATGTATCGTCCTTCCTTTGTTTTACGTTTATACATACATGATATTGAGGTTTGGGGATTGTATAGTTGAGTTGTTGGGGATATTTTTCCAGAAACTTTGGGTAAATTTTATGAAGAACACGAAGAACGCAAAACGAGAAAAAGAAAGAAACAGAATCTGAAAATTTTATGTACAAATCGGCATTGTTCACAGTTTTCTAGCCACGCCGAGGCTGAATTAGGAAAAAATAAAACTGTAGAGTTGTAGCTCGCGGAATTCTATTAAATTTTCATATATAAAACGCCTTAATTGGAGTTCGGAGTAGAAAGTTATGGCCGAAATACTAAAACTGTACAAACCGAGTAAAAGCCTTCGGGACTGTTTTCTGGCAGTTTTACTCCCGAGTTTGTCCAGAATGTTTGAGAAGTTAGATTGACTCCAAATTTTACAGTGACGTAGCTTAAGGTCTTAGCTAAATTTGGACACTTGAACGAACAAATTCTAACGGTTAGATCTTCGTACATCGCAAGTTTAGTATCTGTGACAGATTCGTTACCTTATTTTATTTGGCGTTTTTATCCTAATTACGGGTTGCTTTAGACTTTATATTAAACATGAAAGTCGTTCTTAATAACTTGAAGTAAGATTCTGTTAAATTTCATGAATTTTGGGTAGATGTTGGTATGTCTTTTTGTTAGACTTGTAAACAGATAAAAATCGACAACATTATAATGAACATGTGTAGTAATTCTTTACCCGTTAAGTTTTATACTTGTTAAATATGCATGAGACATATATGTGATTAAGGTTTGTTACTTTGGAGAGAATTTGTGAATACTATTTTGGCCATATTTGGGGACAAGGAGTTCATCTTGGTCAGTTAGGTGACTTGTATAGAAATCAAGAATTTTCATTATTAAACCGGTACCTTTAATGGATGGTTAGATCGATTGTGTACATGTTCGGGTCTAGAATCGGTGGTTTAGTGGTCATGTGGTTCTAGGTTGATTGGTGTTCGGTTTGGTCTTGCATACTTTTTGGGTCAGAAACAGGTTTTGAGTCATTCTTGGAGACGTGTCAATGTCGTGTTTGTCGGTGTGGTGGTGAATCTTTTGGATTTCGGTCCAGATTATGAGTGTTGTCTTGGTATAGAAACATGTTAGTAGTCGTTGATTGTGTAATGAGACAGTTGTGAGGTATGCGTCATAGTTGTGGACCGTGTCGTTGTAGTGATATGTGTCACAGTGGTGACGTATGAGAGGTCATGTGTCGAGATAGTGACATGTGTGGAGTCTTGTGTTGAGACGGTGACATGTGTCTAGTCATGTGTCGTGGCAGTGATATAAGTTTGGTTAGTTTCGATTACTCATTTGCATCTTATATGACTTGTGTTAATAAGGTCTGCGTCCACTTCAGATATGAATTATTTTGCTTACAATTATCAATTGTGTACTTTTTTTATGAGTTGTGGTTTGATTGATTGGAAGGATTATGGATTAAGAATATTTGTGAAATGTGTTTGAGATTCGTATTACAATAGCCTTGTAAGCCCTGCTCCTGGGCTAATGTGGGAGTGTTGCCCTTACTCTGGGTTTATTATATGTTGCTCACATATGGGGTACGTGGGTGTATTTATTTATATCATTAGAAGTCTATGATATTGGGTAAAATCTTGGTTGGTTGTTATATTCATGTTTGGCTTGGAGCCATTTTCATGTATTGATGATCTTAGCGATGATATGCTTATTGCCTTAGTGGCGTAATGGAATTGGCCTTAGTGGCGCTTTTATGGGTATTGCCTTAGTGGCGTTATAGCTACTGTCTTAGTGACGTTATGTGATTTAGCTCGGGGCCGATATATATGCAAATTTGTAATAATGGATTATTGATGAGAAGGGTGTATCGTGTCATATGTATTGGATGGGAGATGTGTCGTGTATTCGATGTGTCGGAAAGGAAGGTGTGTTACGTGTCCTATGTAGTGGTTAGCAGGATGTGTCATGTGTCATATGTGTTGGATAGGAAGATGTGACGTGGAACTTGGTGTGAGTCGTGTAGGGTGTATGTATTGTGTAAGTCAGAGTATCAATATGAATAAATCTTTTGCGAACTGTATACTTTTGTATCAAAGGAAAACCCATTTATTTGGATATAATACAGGGTTTAAACTTCTTTAAATAATTGTTTAGCATGTTATCCTATACGAGCTTCGGCTTATGTTATGTTGTTAAATCTATTTCAGGTTACGCTGTGGAATCAATGGAACAGGAGCTCTAGATATGTGTTTAAATACTCATTTCAGTTGTAAGGAGTTGTATATCAGTTTTTATAAGGCGTTGTGATGGCCTATGTACAGTTTATCAGTTTTTTTAAAATTGGGATTAATATAATAATTTATTTACGCTAGTTTGTATTTGAGTTGTATGATTTTATTTATTGGGATCATATGTATGGTTTATGTTTATGCTCAATTCATACCTCGGAGAGTGGGGTGTGACACTAAAGACGAGGAATAAGCGCAAAAAAATTCTGTTTTGGATTATTTTTGTCTTTTCTAAACTTTTTCAAATTTGGTCCAGTATTTATAACTTTTCTGAAACCTCTCGTCGAGACGAACCAATAATCCACAAAAAATTGACAAAAAACAAAAAAATACAAAAAAATTTCAAATAAAGACGAAACATTAATTAAATAATCAAGTCAGTTCAAACCTAGTCATGACTTTTTCTTCTTCCTTTCTGTTGTTTCCCATATCTGTTCGGAATCGCATTTGAGTATTTTAAAATAATACGAATTTTACGTGTATTAAACGATTTCAAACACATCTGTATTCTTACTCTTTAACGGTGAAATTAATCTTGAAAAAATAGAATTGAACGGAAAAACCGAGATTCGATCAATTTAAAGTAGGGTTCAAACGGTTTCGGTTTGATAATGTAATTTCTTTAGATTTCTCAGTCCGATTACGGATCTTTGAAATTTTTTCCTCAACCGAGTCCAACAGATTATAAATAAATATAAGATATCAGTTTATCATTAGAATGGTAGCTTTTGACTTTTTTTTTTTGTTTATACAATTTTTTATTTTTTTATTCTGTCTTTTTCTGTTAATGTCCGTATTCTTAATCAGGCATCTAACTCTTTAATATTCAATACTCCAAAATTATTTTTTACATTTTTACTCGCATGTGGTTTGATTAGACCTATTTTTAGTCAATCCAAAAACTCCATAAATCAAGACCAAATAAACCACACTTGATATGGTATTTCTCCTTTAGCAATTTTGATCGTGATTGATTTATAAAATATTCACCCCAAACCGATCAGTTTCGGGATTACGTACTCCAAAATTGACAGAAGACGAATTGATTTAACTCCTACTTATGAATAGTAATGGTATTTTTACGATTTCATTATTTTAGTATATTACAAAACTAAGTTACTTTTTATACAATTCTAAATAGTTAAATAGTTCTAAAAAAATTCGAAAATTTTGGTATCCAAATATGCTTTGTTTTTTCATTACTTAAAAAAAAAACACGACTTTAAATTTTGAACTATGATAATAGAACGGAGGAAAATATATTCAAAATCATCCAGTATACGTGAAATCTATTAAATGATGAAGAATTTTACATGCACTGGACATATTAAACTGCAAAAATCATGATGTTATGCCTACATTATTTCTCTGAATTTATTTAATCTTCATTTTATCTTATACCACTTTACTAAATTTTTTTTAAAGACAAAAAAATGTATATATTAGGAGAAAAATTGATTTATTATGGTGTACGGGGTCAACCTTTGGACAAAAAGTTTGAAGGAAAACCGGTTTGCTTCCCAAAACCCTCACTTAACCCGGAACAAAATTCAATAGACGTTTTTTTTTTATAGTCGAAATATCTAATCAGTTTTAGAATTAGTTCCAACCTAATACCAATTAGTTTTCGAAAGACTAATAGACTTCTCATTAACTTCACTCATTTTAATTTGCTCTTATAATTTAAAAAATTTAATGTGAATTTGACAAAAAATCTAAAAAAAATAATTGAAATTTAGTAAGATTAATACTACTTAAGTTAGGAAAAAAAGGGTGAAGAGAAAGTTTGTGCATATAACCTTACGTGCACAAATCCGACACAGATGTGTCCGAAACCGTTTAATGTATGTGAAACTCAAAAATAATAAGAGCCTCATATATATCGGACTGTTCTTAACACATTTGTGTCTGAATATAAAGCCTATGCACACAACTTTATGTGTACAAATCTAGACACAAATGAGTTCAGAATCATTGGATTCACGCGAAACCTACAAGATAATGAGAATCTCACGTGCATCAAATGATTATAAACATAAATGCATCCAGATTTATGGACCAGGGATGCACAACAGCACCTGCTGCGAGCCAAAACGATGTTGTTTTGACGTACAAAATACTTTCCGAACAGTCAAATGCTGACCGAACAAAAATCGATCAGTGTTTTCCGTCAAAACAACATCGTTTTGGCTTGGCGTGCAGCAGAGGTTGCTGTGCACAATGCACAATGCACATAAACCTCCCCAATTTCCAGATTTATACATAACAAATTACATGTGTCTGAATCTGTACACGTAGGGCATGTTAGGATTTGAAAGGGCCCAAATCTCGGCCCTCCCCTGTTCTCTTCTTTGTTGAGGTTCAACAACACATTCGCCATTTGTCTCGGCTCTTTCACTAGTTCAACCAGCGTCGTATTCATCGGAGGCAACGGACCCTACGGTCTCCTTCCCAACACCGATGCCTCAACCGGCCTTATCTGCACCCCTCTCCTCTTTAACCCGGTGAGCACCGCTGCAGTTTTCTCCAAAGGCGACGCCTCCTCCGACTACTTCATCGGCGTAACAGCCATTGACATCAATCAAAAACCAGTACCGATCAAAATGTTTCTGTTATCCATAAATTGGAAAGGATATGGCGGAACCAAAATCAGCACCGTGGCTCCTTACACGATTCTAGAAGCTTCGATTTACAGAGCCAGGACGAAGTTTTTCATCAAACAACTCTCTCTTGTGCCCAGAGTGGCGGCGGTGCCGCCATTCACGGCGTGTTTTAACTCGACGAGTCTTGGCAGCACCCAGGCGGGACCCGGTTTGCCGCAGATTGATCTCGTGTTGCAGAACGGGAAGATCTGGACGATTTTTGGGGTGAATTCCATTGTGCAAGTTGGTGATTAGGCTCTGTGCTTGGGGTTTGTGGATGGAGGTGTGAATCTGAGGACTTAGATTGTGATTGGGGGCATCAGATTGAGGATAATTTGCTGCAGTTTGATCTTGACGCACTAAGGCTAGGGTTCAGCTCCTCTCTCCTGTTTAGACGAACAACTTGTACTAACTTCAACTTCACATCCACTGCTTAGACAATTTTCAATACCTACTGGCTCGGGACAGTGTTGCACGTTAAATCGGTATTGTCTAAACGATTCGATAGTATTCGGAAACATTTTGATGGTCGAAACGCTATTGTTTTAGTGCGCAATATACTCTCTTGTACGGACCTTGAAAATCTTTATAAAAAAGGCTCTCTGACCCATATTTTCTCGTCTTTTGCAAAAGTCGTGTTATTTTTCAAACAAAATAAATATTACTTTTGAGTTATACCCGATTATATTTTAGTATTTATTTTAACGTAAGAATAAAACTGACATAAAGAGTACGTAGAAAAGTATGAAAAACGTTATGCACAATATCCTTCCATTGTTGCATCATGACCAGTATGTGAAGAAGTTTTTCTCATAGAGCTAGCTTTTGTATGTGACTAAGTTGAATCTCCATATTAAGTTCTTTTTCTACATTACGTAACTAGCCAATGATGATGGAATTAATTAACGTGGTATACTAAAACTTGTCTCATAAAGTGGTTTCTTCTATTACAGATATTGTTTGAAAAATTTCCAAGTTTATATTATTGTTTCGAATAAATTTTCCGAATTTCGAATAATTGGCCTTGATTGTGTGAGGTGGGTATAGAGATGTACTATTTCTTTTGGTTGAATGTGACTTGCATTCCTAAAATTTTTGCACCAAGGTATATATCAAACACAGGCTGAGACCAGATGTATCTCAAGGAACTAATCTCAAAACATCTATCTCGTGATTCGTATAGCCACAAACCCTAACTATTGATATTTAATGTTACCGAACCAGTCGCTGAAACAACTTCATGGTCGGTAGAGCGACTCCATAAACAATCTCAATAGTGATATGAAGATTACAAGAAGAATTCCTTCCATTTCGTAAAACAGACGCTCTAGAAAAAAAAACTCGATAAATAAGAAAATACATCGTTCGAGCACGATTTTGAACCGGAATTGTCAACCAAGACAGGGCAAAGCCTATGGAGCCTACAATCTCCCCCTTTGGCTCTTTCGGGGCAAAACAGTTACTTTCCAAGTTCTCTCAAAACAGGTAGAGCAATTCCTTCAGGAACATTATCAGCATTTTGTTCTTCAACTATGGTGGCTTAGACCATAAATCAAATGTAGCCCCTGTAGCTCAGCATGTAGCGAAGCAAAACTTCTACAGCTCGACCTAGCCCACTATGTACATCAAGGCCTTTGTACTCAAGAACTCGCCTTAGATCGGCAGCATGGGTAGCAGTTTCAACTCTTTCCTTGTTGAAGTTGGCAGCTAGAAACACACAAATAACAAACAAAGCAATCATAATATTAGCAGAGATGGGAAATCAAAATGCAATAGAGTAAGTAAAATACTAACAGGGTTGCCCAAACCTTATAAGGACACCGAATCTTTGGTTCTCCAGTTCGTCTGGAGCGAACTCCCTGTTACCTACTACTACTAAGAAATCATCGTCGTTGCCACAATTTGAGCCATGGAGGTTGGTACCAATATTATGGCGTTTTGATCAGGACTTAAATGTAATGCATATCGGAGTGAGGAAGAAAAGGAAATGAAGGATAGAATGAACTTACATAGAAGAGATGGCTGCTTTGAGCTAACGGTCGAGAAGATTGGGGATTTAGAAAGATGAAGGAACAAAGAATAGTAAATGAGAATTGGAAGATGAAGAAGAACAGTGATGAAATAGTGAGAGTTAAAAGGAAAGGGCAAAACTAAGTTTACAATTTAGAGAAAAGGGTTTATAACGTTTGAAATTCATAAGCGTGAGACATATTGGTTTTCGAAAGGTTGCAATAGATGTTAATCGCATTAAATGCAATTGTACGGATTTCAAGTGACGGTTTGAGATGTTTATCTAAGAAGAAAATATTTATTATATGGATTTAGATAGTTTTGTCTACTCTAGTAGCTCAGCAAGGAGAAAACAAAGCTGGAGAGAAATTGAAGGAGATAAAACTTAAATAAAATTTATTGTGTTTTTTCTTATTAATTAAATCCGAGAATTTTGAGCTCGGTGTAAGGATGCTCTTGTTCACGTGCATGTTGCCGAGAACATTATGGTTTTACTGACCTGACAAAGACAGTTGGTAGTTTAGCCAACTTGAGAGAGACGGTTAACAGATAGGATAGAACACTAATTATGTTCCATCTGACTTAAAAATCGGAGTGTGGTGGGTTCTTTAACGGTGTATTATCTTGCAGATCACATGAATCAAAAGTGAGAAAGAGGAAATCAAGTGTTGCCATATATAACTGAGGTGATTATCTTAAAATATTTTTCAAACTTTGCAGCCACTTTTGCAAACTTAGGCTGCTCTATGGCAAATAAGGACCATAACAAGGATTGACAGTACAAGCAATATCAGCAATTTTCATGTAACGTCTCATGTAAACCACTGACTCAACAACTTGTTCAAGCCCAACCACGTGGCCCAAAATGTTTAAGCCCAAGTTATTAGTGGTAGTATACATGGTTCATTATATACCCAAGATCACCCATGTAGACTTTCGATGTGGGATGAGATGTCATAATCTTCCCACCTTTAAGACCCTTGCGCCCTCGCAACAGGTTGGACACTAGAGTCACCACGGCCTAACCCAGGATCTGTTCCCTAGTGACCGAACAAAGTCTCGATTCCACACTCGATCGTGTACACAGGTCGCTCTGATACTATTTGAATGCCCCATGTAAACCACTGACCCAACAACTTGTTCGAGCCCAACCACATGGTCCAAAATGCTTAAGGGCAAGTTATTGGTAGTAGTATACATGGTTCATTATATACCCAAGATCACCCATGTAGACTTTCGATGTGAGATGAGATGTCACATTTCAAAGCATTCCTGTAATAATCCCATAAGCATGGTATCCTTTGTATTTCTATCCATCAATATCTCACTTTTTTTCTTTTGATCGAAACAGAGATATATATTAGGTAAGGGAAAAGGGTTACAGATGGCCTACACATAGGCTTGAAATCTTCAAGCTGTGAATCACATCCAGTCTGCAGTTGAAATTCGCAATCAATATTAATTGTAGATCGAATTTGGCTTTGATCCATTTTCCAACATTCCGTTTGATCAATGTCTCACTTTACAATGATGATGATAAGGACAAGCAGATGCAAGAGCCTCTGTCATTCATTTTTTTTAATGGCAAAATTTTTTTTATTTATCATGAGATAAAAACATAAAATTCTTGCAAATAAGTAGAGCACCGCATAGAGTGAGCGTCGAGGAATAAACATCGATCATTCTAGTGCTGCAATTTGCAAGAAACTCAACCTACTTTCTGCCTCTACCATTCTTATGCTTGCCATATATGATGATTGTGTTTAACGCAGCCATGTTAGCAAACTCTTTCCTTTAATTTGCATGGCTACTTGTGCTATTGCTGGCATCACATTTTTCATTTATTTTCTTGAACTCGAAAACCGTTTTTCACCAAGCAAGAGAAAAAACTCTTGAGAATCTTCAAAGTGTTTCATTCGATTGTCTTAATAAGTCATTAATACGGCACGTAGATGTGCATTATAGAAAAAGCTCCTGAGACTCCTTAAAGTACCTCATTCCAATGCCTTAATAAGTTATCTACGCGGCACCTCAAAGTGCAACATAGAAGAGCTCTAGAGGCTCCATAAAGTGTCTCATACCAAGTGCCGCGTTACCTCTATAACTGCATCGATACACCCGGCACTATGACCTAGTGCTCCAATAGGTCTCTTATTGAGACAGTTATGAATGCCCTAATAAGTTTTTTTTTTGTTTGTATGACTAGTTGAAAAGTGAAGTAAAGAAAAAGAAATGTATATTATTTCATGTTCGTTTCATTAAAAAAATTATGCAAAAGCAAAAAATCAATAGTTTAAATGTGGAATCAATTAATGTAAAAACAAAATTTCGGTAAAATTTTGTGGTTTTTGTTGAGCGTGAGATTTCAAAATCAAGTGTGCTGATTTATTTGGATAATTATGACTATAGTGGTATTATCCGCATCAAATCACCTCCGTCAAAGTAAGATGTATCACTATTATTTGGAAAAGAAATAGATATAGATTTTATAAATTTTTTTCTTTTATCTTTGGTGAACTTTTAATAATTTTTGTCATATTTTTTTACTTTCTAAATTTCTTATGCAAGAACTGTAATAACCTGATTTTTTTAAAATGTTATTCAATAATTCAGGTTAACATAATTATTTTGGCATTGCTTTAATTTTTTCAAATATATGACCATTTAGATTTTTTTTATAATTAACTGCTAGTACAATTACTTAATTAGTATTTAACGTAATCTTTTACTATTCCTAAACTGTTTCTATCCACAAGCCTTGCTATTTGTTCTCCGTTTTTTATTCCTAAACTGTTTCTATCCACAAGCCTTACTATTGGTTTTCCGTTTTTTATGCCTATTTGACTTCCAAAGCCAATTAAGCATTTTGATTTCCTTAAAATTCCCATTAAATACTCTTTATTCTCATGCCTATACAAGACAGTTACCATTCATCCTTTTACCACGCACAAACCAGAGAGAAATGAGAGTTAGAAAGAGGGACAGAGATTTCTAGAAAAGGAGAGATTCTGCCGTAGGAGAAGGACACCGGAACACCGCCATTCGACACCGTTTTTCACCGGAATTGCACACTAAGGTAGAAACACATACCTTGCCACCTTAGTTTTATGCAATTTGTAGATATTACGTGAAATATTTTTAATTTGCACGTTCACTATTCATCTTCAACCTTAGATCGTTCAATTAGTAGTTGAATCGTGTTAATTTTATGTTTGGAACTCGCTGATCCGAAACCAAACAAATCACCATTTTGACCCCGTTACTTTGCCGGAATGCGAGGTAGGATTTCATAACTACAACCCATAGATCGAATAATTCGTAATTTAATCGCGTAATATTGTTTTTGTTTTTTCTCCTCTTTTGCTTTTTGTCTCGTTAACTCACTGGTTTTGCAAACTCAACAGGCATTTTGTGTAGATGAAAATAACCTTTAGTGATCATAACTTGAGTGGGCTTATTTGGGTGCATTAAGAATACATAAATTTTTTATCTACACGAGTGAGGTAGAAGGATGTTTAGTTTTTATTATTTTTAGTTTCAAAATTTCTAAAATGGCCAACCATTTTCGTGAAAATTTCAATGCCACTTTGTTTATTTTTATATGAACCTGGAAGGGAATTTGGGAAACCATTACATGATAAGTCAACTTCAAGTGAAAATATATTATTAGAGGTTTTTTTTTTTAAAACCCACGACAGTTCTAATAATATTTTTTTTTTGAAACATATACAGGCACTAACTATAATTGAACCCACGAGTCGTTAGTTGTTTGAATCATGACTTTGTACCCAAAAGAAAATCATGGGAATTAACTCTATAATTATTTACACTAGCACATGCATACACTCTTAAAGCGTTGTTATGTTCATGAAGTTTCGTGTGATTTTGCGAGAGCATGATTGCTAATTTGAATATAACTGGTTATGAGAACATTTTTATGTTTCTTAGATCATGTTATCGTATTTGTTGGGATTTTGAATGGAGATTGATGATAGCGTAATAATGCTATTTATTAGATCAATTTATAGCCGTTGTACTACTCATGAAATTCCTGGAACTTAATGTACTTGTATGTGGGGAAAACATAGAGTCATACGTTAGGGACACTGAATCGGATGACGTTTGTGACACGACAACGGAGGATGTCAGAGTGTGCATTGTATTCGGATAATATGTAGAGACACTAAGGAACGTTAAAGGAAAGAGTAAAACCGGTTTGGTCCGTGATGATAGTTTGATTCGAATTTTGACCCAAGTGGTTATGGCGTAATTATGCCAAGTTGATTATGATTTG
This sequence comes from Arctostaphylos glauca, assembly GCA_019985065.2. Lineage (NCBI taxonomy): Eukaryota > Viridiplantae > Streptophyta > Magnoliopsida > Ericales > Ericaceae > Arctostaphylos > Arctostaphylos glauca. The sequence goes on along the minus strand of JAHSPW020000010.1, from coordinate 28,756,883 downwards.
ATAATAAGGACCCCAACTAGGAGGAGTTGGAGATAGTTTGAGGTGACTTCGGGACGTCTGCGATGGCAGCTTCGGACCCGAGGGAGTGGCGACCTGTGTCTTGGGCGTCCTTGAGCCAGTAAAAGGGAAACGGCTAAGGTTCATTGGTACCTGACCTGGTGAAGCCATGTTGCAAAGGATCTAGATAGGGTGAAGTAGGTATTGACCTGAGTAGACAGTAGAAGATCTCTGCCTTGTCGGGTCGGTACTCGATCGGGTATATCACCTTAGACCATGGGCCCATGATAAGCAAGGACTGGTCAATATCAACCGATTGCCTATGCTAGTATTTAAGAGGGTAGGATCGGATTCCCAAGATGGTGAATATATCATGGCTATGGTGTTGGTTACAAGGAATGCTTTGAAAGCTGTGGTTCTTGACAGGACTGTCATTCCTTGCTCTGGACCTTTGTTGCCGTTATAGCCACCTCGGATTGCAAAAGCAGCTGCAACAGTGATGATGGTTATAAGTGTAGCTACTATCACGTTGGTTTTAACCATCTCATTGAACTTGTTTTTGTCAAGTTCGTGTAGTTGCGTGCCAGCTTCCATTTGCTTTCTGTAAGCTCTCTTCAATTTTGCTAAGTCGTCCAGAGTGTTACGGATTATGTTTCTCCAGCCACGTATGCTCGGAAACAACATGGCCTCCTATATTTTTAGATGTCATGTGTTTTAAAAGCCAATCATCTAAAATACAATAATTAACTTCATATTAAGATCTCTACAACCCCCCCACCCCCGCGAAAAAAAAACCCACCATTCAACAACGCCAACTTTCATTCTCTTAATACGTTCTACATATACTCAAGAAAATCTAAAGAGTACGACCACGACTGGGACATGACCAAAATAGAATAGGTACATATATACTTTTACAATTCCAAGTTGTTATTAAGAAAATAGTTATTGATAATATAAATAATAGAGTTCTCTCTCTCTAACAACTTAAGTTTTTAAATTATTAATTGGCGGTTAACAATCTAATATATTATCAAAACAAGCAATAGATTATTTGTTTAAACTTCACTGCCTACCTTGTGATTAGAACTATTAGCACGTGTTTAACTTGCTTATAAACGAGAGCCTAGCTAAAAATTACCACTCTCTAACAATTTAAACTTTTAGATGAGTTGGTGGTTCACAATCTAATAAAATTATGTATAATAGCTGTGAAAATTGTATTTTACTTCTTCATTGAGTACAAAAATGATTCCAATATTGTAAGTTCTTCCTCAAGATTTGTTTACATATAAAGTCACTACTATGAATTAAGACTAATTATTAAATCAACTTACATTTATTGATTACACAAATTGAGCTGTCCAATGATTCATCCTACTTATCATTGTTTGTGAACTTAGAATGTGACTTTTAAAAACAAACACTGACTAATCATGCGATCAAAATTTTTGAAGCCAAAAGAAGTCATAGTATGTACTTACCTCCTCTACGAGTTCATCCGGGGTCATGTTTTTGTTGTTGAAAACATCCCTTGTTGCTGCTCCCTCGTGGTTCCAAAGCATTTTATAATTATATTGTCTAGGGAAACCATGCAACACATGGAGAGGTACGTTGCCTTCATTGTCTTTTTTATTTATAAGATGCCATGACCAAGACTTATCTAAGATAAATTCCATCACATCTTTTCTCTCCATATCTACGGCAATGTGAAGAACATTCTGCCCTCTACTATTGACCGCCTACCAACAATCTGGATGGTATGACAAAAGCATCTTCATTACACCTACATTTCCATGTGTTGCAGCAATGTGAAGAGCTGTGTTCAAACCATCCTCGTCTGCGGTCCTTGTGGACACTATTGATATATCCGTCTCTAGTAGTTGTTTAACTCCTTTTTCGTTCCCAGCGTAAGAACCATAGTGAATCGGTATCCATCCATATAAATCTGCTTCTTTGATTAGATCTCGCTTCCATACCGATAATCTTTTTATGGTTTGACCTAAAAAAAAAACCACGATTAGTAAAAGTAAAATTCTATGAATTCGTAGGAAATTTGGTGATAATTTCATTTCAGAGTTACAAACCTGTGTTGTCTTCAAGCGCTGCTGCATGCAGTGCTGTTCTGCCACTAGGGCCCCTGTAACTTGGGGATTTGCAAGCTTCCAAGAGCACATCCACCATGGCCAAGGCTGTATTTCTTCCCTCAGCAGCCAGGTACAACGGAGTTTCCTCGGCACTGTTGGCTGGATGTTGAAACTCTGGATCTTCTGTAGTTAACACTTCAACCACTTTCAAGTATTCGCCTACATCAAAGAAGCAGTTCCTCACTGCCACATGCAAGGCCATGTCTCCGTCTACATTTGTCGCCCTCAACATCTCCTTAGTTGCTCCACCCCAGCTGTTTTCAATTTCTAGCTCTAGTTTCTTCGCACACTCTATGAGTGTTTTGACTATGTCAGCGCACCCTGACCTGGCCGCTATATGAAGTGGGGTTTCTTCGTTGATATTCACTCGACGTGCCAGAGATGGACACTCTTGAAGAATCACCTTCGTACATTCCAATTGGCCGAACTGGACCGCGACGTGGAGAAGAGTGTTGTGATTGGTAGTGAGTAGGCCGTCAAGTTGGTCAATGTGTCGCCTTAGGACATCTACTTGTCCTTTCTTAACAGCCTCGTACAAGATATGATTCATAGTGCTCGGATCGTCCATCACAAGTTTACCCAGAAGCTCTGCAGGGAAGACGCATGAATGTGAGAAGAAGAAGCATTGGAGATGAAACTTAATTGTTTGCTTTGAAGGAAAGTAAAGCAGGCCTACTTTCAAATTTTTCAAAAGTTAACTTTACTTTATAAAAGGAAGTTAAAGGAAAAACAAGAAAAGGTATTCACGTGATTTTGTCTTACAGATAGTTTGAATTTGGGTTGGGGGGGATTTGAAGGTTATTTTTGTATTGTGGTTAGGAAAGTAAGGGATATGGAGGGAAATGAGAGGAAAAGTGTACAAGTAAAAAAAGCAATTGCTTAAGCCAACATAACCCTACTGTTGGATTGCTATCTGATGGGTGGTGGATAGGAAAAAGAATCATTGATTGTTCTTTGTTTTCTCCCCACAACAAAACATCAAGAATCACTTATAAGGCTGAAATAGGAAACACAAGAAAACTGTTTCAGATCAACCGTTTCATATGCCCAAATCACTGATTGTTTCAGACCAACATACTACGAGACATAAATACCAGAAAATGGCCGAAATACCAAAAAACGGAAGAAATACAAGAAAACGGAACAAGTTCTATTGATCATACACAAAGAAATCAGAAGAAGTTCAGATCATACACTCATAAATCGGAAGAAATTCAGATATCAGTGACAGAGCTTCGAGCCATAAATACCAGAAGACGAAAACAATTTACAAACCTGTGCTCTGTTGATTCGTTTATAGTTAGAGACCTTCGGAGTTCGGATCACCTTCGAATATGTATCGCCTACAAATCGGAACAAGTATTACAAAGACTGAGAGCGAGAGAGAGAAACATACGAGGGAGTTCGACTAAACATACGAGGGCGAAACATATTCGAAGGTGATCCGAACTCCGAAGGTCTCTAACTATAAACGAATCAACAGAGCACAGGTTTGTAAATTGTTTTCGTCTTCTGGTATTTATGGCTCGAAGCTCTGTCACTGATATCTGAATTTCTTCCGATTTATGAGTGTATGATCTGAACTTCTTCTGATTTCTTTGTGTATGATCAATAGAACTTGTTCCGTTTTCTTGTATTTCTTCCGTTTTTTGGTATTTCAGCCATTTTCTGGTATTTATGTCTCGTAGTATGTTGGTCTGACACAATCAATGATTTGGGCATATGAAACGGTTGATCTGAAACAGTTTTCTTGTGTTTCCTATTTCAGCCTTATAAGTGATTCTTGATGTTTTGTTGTGGGGAGAAAACAAAGAACAATCAATGATTCTTTTTCCTATCCACCACCCATCAGATAGCAATCCAACAGTAGGGTTATGTTGGCTTAAGCAATTGCTTTTTTTACTTGTACACTTTTCCTCTCATTTCCCTCCATATCCCTTACTTTCCTAACCACAATACAAAAATAACCTTCAAATCCCCCCCAACCCGAATTCAAACTATCTGTAAGACAAAATCACGTGAATACCTTTTCTTGTTTTTCCTTTAACTTCCTTTTATAAAGTAAAGTTAACTTTTGAAAAATTTGAAAGTAGGCCTGCTTTACTTTCCTTCAAAGCAAACAATTAAGTTTCATCTCCAATGCTTCTTCTTCTCACATTCATGCGTCTTCCCTGCAGAGCTTCTGGGTAAACTTATGATGGACGATCCGAGCACTATGAATCATATCTTGTACGAGGCTGTTAAGAAAGGACAAGTAGATGTCCTAAGGCGACACATTGACCAACTTGACGGCCTACTCACTACCAATCACAACACTCTTCTCCACGTCGCGGTCCAGTTCGGCCAATTGGAATGTACGAAGGTGATTCTTCAAGAGTGTCCATCTCTGGCACGTCGAGTGAATATCAACGAAGAAACCCCACTTCATATAGCGGCCAGGTCAGGGTGCGCTGACATAGTCAAAACACTCATAGAGTGTGCGAAGAAACTAGAGCTAGAACTTGAAAACAGCTGGGGTGGAGCAACTAAGGAGATGTTGAGGGCGACAAATGTAGACGGAGACATGGCCTTGCATGTGGCAGTGAGGAACTGCTTCTTTGATGTAGGCGAATACTTGAAAGTGGTTGAAGTGTTAACTACAGAAGATCCAGAGTTTCAACATCCAGCCAACAGTGCCGAGGAAACTCCGTTGTACCTGGCTGCTGAGGGAAGAAATACAGCCTTGGCCATGGTGGATGTGCTCTTGGAAGCTTGCAAATCCCCAAGTTACAGGGGCCCTAGTGGCAGAACAGCACTGCATGCAGCAGCGCTTGAAGACAACACAGGTTTGTAACTCTGAAATGAAATTATCACCAAATTTCCGACGAATTCATAGAATTTTACTTTTACTAATCGTGGTTTTTTTTTTAGGTCAAACCATAAAAAGATAATCGGTATGGAAGCGAGATCTAATCAAAGAAGCAGATTTATATGGATGGATACCGATTCACTATGGTTCTTACGCTGGGAACGAAAAAGGAGTTAAACAACTACTAGAGACGGATATATCAATAGTGTCCACAAGGACCGCAGACGAGGATGGTTTGAACACAGCTCTTCACATTGCTGCAACACATGGAAATGTAGGTGTAATGAAGATGCTTTTGTCATACCATCCAGATTATTGGGAGGCGGTCAATAGTAGAGTGCAGAATGTTCTTCACATTGCCGTAGATATGGAGAGAAAAGATGTGATGGAATTTATCTTAGATAAGTCTTGGTCATGGCATCTTATAAATAAAAAAGACAATGAAGGCAACGTACCTCTCCATGTGTTGCATGGTTTCCCTAGACAATATAATTATAAAATGCTTTGGAACCACGAGGGAGCAGCAACAAGGGATGTTTTCAACAACAAAAACATGACCCCGGATGAACTCGTAGAGGAGGTAAGTACATACTATGACTTCTTTTGGCTTCAAAAATTTTGATCGCATGATTAGTCAGTGTTTGTTTTTAAAAGTCACATTCTAAGTTCACAAACAATGATAAGTAGGATGAATCATTGGACAGCTCAATTTGTGTAATCAATAAATGTAAGTTGATTTAATAATTAGTCTTAATTCATAGTAGTGACTTTATATGTAAACAAATCTTGAGGAAGAACTTACAATGGAATCATTTTTGTACTCAATGAAGAAGTAAAATACAATTTTCACAGCTATTATACATAATTTTATTAGATTGTGAACCACCAACTCATCTAAAAGTTTAAATTGTTAGAGAGTGGTAATTTTTAGCTAGGCTCTCGTTTCTAAGCAAGTTAAACACGTGCTAATAGTTCTAATCACAAGGTAGGCAGTGAAGTTTAAACAAATAATCTATTGCTTGTTTTGATAATATATTAGATTGTTAACCACCAATTAATAATTTAAAAACTTAAGTTGTTAGAGAGAGAGAACTCTATTATTTATATTATCAATAACTATTTTCTTAATAACAACTTGGAATTGTAAAAGTATATATGTACCTATTCTATTTTGGTCATGTCCCAGTCGTGGTCGTACTCTTTAGATTTTCTTGAGTATATGTAGAACGTATTAAGAGAATGAAAGTTGGCGTTGTTGAATGGTGGGTTTTTTTTTCGCGGGGGTGGGGGGGTTGTAGAGATCTAGATATGAAGTTAATTATTGTATTTTAGATGATTGGCTTTTAAAACACATGACATCTAAAAATATAGGAGGCCATGTTGTTTCCGGGCATACGTGGCTGGAGAAACATAATCCGTAACACTCCGGACGACTTAGCAAAATTGAAGAGAGCTTACAGAAAGCAAATGGAAGCTGGCACGCAACTACACAAACTTGACAAAAACAAGTTCAATGAGATGGTTAAAACCAACGTGATAGTAGCTACACTTATAACCATCATCACTGTTGCAGCTGCTTTTGCAATCCGAGGTGGCTATAACGGCAACAAAGGTCCAGAGCAAGGAATGACAGTCCTGTCAAGAACCACAGCTTTCAAAGCATTCCTTGTAACCAACACCATAGCCATGATAAGCTCCGTTTCCTCTGTACTTGTACTTCTCTACCTCTTCGCTTCGACTTATGCTCATAACAAAGGAAGTAGAAAGATGGTGAGATGCTATGAGGCAGCAATGTATCTTATTATGGTTGCCATGATTTCCATGATGCTTGCGTACATCACAGCCGTTTTTGCTATGTTAGAACATTCTTTAGCCCTTGTCTTTGCCCTTGCCCTTGTCCTTGCCCTTGCCCTTACCATTTGTATTGTTGCCTCCGTTACCTTTGTCATTTTTTGTTGTTGAATTTCCCAAGGTTTTTTCCTTAATTCATACTTTTTTTTTGGTTCTGGCGAGGACAATAAATAGAAAGAGTAGAATGTACGCGGTCTCTTACTCTTGATTTTGCCAACAGCAATATCTGTGGGCGGTGTTATCATATATAAATGGACAACTTGTTTTTGTTTTATGAATGGCTCATTTACTTCTGCAATTCTAATGGCTAGAATTTTTGGGTTCATTTAGTTGTCATAAGCTATATAATCACTGACGCTACGATTAAGAAAAGCAGGGCCAGCTTATCCCATTACGAAAACAAATTTATATAATTATTCTATGCACATTTTTTTGAGAATCAATCTTCTCTCTCTCTCCAATGGACCAATAATTATACAAGACTACAAAGTCTTTGATAGTTGTTATTCTTTTGAAAATCAGGGAGATGAATGGTTATATGATCGCTTGGCAACATATACTGCGAATGAACCAACAAAGAGTGCTTAACAATTTATGATTGATTTAACATAAATATGTAATATTCAAAATTATTCTATGATAGTTTGTTCGTAAACTAATTGTATCGATGAGAGTTTCACCAGAATTTGATATTATTTAACTTTACTCTTAAAAATTTGCAGATAAGAGCGTTTTAAATCAACGAGCTTTGAGTAGCATTCACATTCTTGTCGAAAAATTAAAAAAGTTGATATATGATTTTGTTCAAGAGTATTGTTGAATTATTTTCAAGATATAAAGATAAAATATAAGTTACTTACCTTAATTATTGTATTAGATTTTTATCTTTAAAAATAAAAATGTTGCCCGAAACCTAAAACAAGTTCACTAAAGGTGAAAATAATATAAATTGAGTAATTAGATGATGAGTTTAATGCAAGATCAACCTATCTGCAGGCATGGGAAGATCAGAATATCAATAACCCCTATGAGTTGATTCAGTGAAGAAGAGAGTATGATTAAGGAACTTGTCCTCTAAGATTATGAGTTCAAATCTCACCAGAATTACTTATTTGGTGCCACTAAGGATTATATTCGGTCGTTATCTTCGGGGCCCCGGAAACTAATTACTATTAAGTTGGGGGTAATTTCAAATATGGCCGGATACCTTAATTATAAAAAAAAAAAAAATTCAGAAATTTCAATGAGGGCCATATACTGCATGCAGTATGAAAAGGTTTGGTACCCACAAAATAGAAATTTTTGCTTCACAAGTCCTATTATTATGATTTAGCCAAAAATTCAAGAGGTTGGAAAAATTTACCTATGATTTGAGTAGAGCCAAATCTCCTTATAAGCGATTGGGGGGACTTGCTGTGCACTTGTTGTGCCGTGCAATGAAACGGTGCAGTTTGGTGCTTCAACCAAACTTCTTTTTATGTATTTTGTGCACAAAACCTATTAACAAAATTTTATTTTAAAATTTCGAATTCACGGTTAATTTCAAAATATTCGTTCAAGTCGACGGTGAATATTTCAAATTTTTTTGAAAATAAAATTTAAAAAACACAACCTAAACGGATTCAAATAAGCGGTATCGGTTATTTTTTTTAATGCGGCGGTGGCAAAATAGACATATTTTGTAGTTTTCTTTTTACTGTTGTCACCGCTGCATTAAAAAAAATAACCGATACCGCTCATTTGAATCTTATTTTTGGAGCTGAAAATTATGCATTTGAACCCGCCATGATGGATTTCTGTAAATCTAACATTTTTCAGTAACGAAAATTTGCAAATTCTGATCGCAGAGATGAGTCCAGAATGATCCAAGTAGCTGAAAATGACAATTGGATTCTTGAAATTTGACTCCAGATGGCTTAGATGAAACCAAATTAAATCGGCGGCTTCAATCAATTGACTGTAAAATTTCGTAGAGAATGACTGCAATATTATTTTTTTAATAGAAAATTAGTTTAAAGGATAAATTTGGATTGATTTGACCTTTTAAGAATGGACTAATTTAATTTATAAATTAGAATCTATTATTTTAAAAGTGTTAATGACCTAGTTCCATGATTTTTTTTTTAAACGCGATAGGAAGGATATATAAAATGTGTTATTATAACAAGCGCCCAAGGGACGCAGGATAAGCTGGGCCACATTGGGGTCACGTCCGCACATTCAGCTTAATTACAAAATTAACCCTTCTATGTCTTGGGAATAACAATATTGACCATAACCAAAAGTGACCCTTTTTTTTTCTTTTTTTTTACCTTTAACCTTTGAGGCTCCCTTTGGTGCGATGGGTGAACGCCAACGTTTTGGAATGAATGGTTAAATTGAATATCTGTACAACATCAAAATACATGTTTTATTTTTAAAAAGTTCGCGGTTAATTTTAAAATATTTTTTAAGTTAACGGTAAACTTTTAAAAAAATTTAAAAAATAAAATTTGGATAATACGACTAAAAGAGACTCAAATGAGCGGTGTCAATCATTTTTTTAATAGAACGGTGGCAAATGTAAAAAGAAAAACAAAAATATATGCCTATTCAGTCATCATCCCACTAAAAAAAATGACTGACACCGCTCATTTAAATCTTTTTTTATCGAATATTTTTTCTTTTGAATTTCGACTGCAAGGGGTGTTGGAAAATGGAATTTCCAGGGGAAAGATTTTTTGGGTTTTTCGAATCAAAAATCAAGTGGGACGCAGACAACTTATAAAGTGGGTCTGAGTGGGTTTAGATACACCTATGCCAAGGGTATGAACCGAAACAAAAATGGGCAAATTCCATTGAGGAATAAATGTTTAATTGACATTCGAAGTGGGGTTAGTTGGAAGGTGAAAAGTCACTTCACGCATACCCAAAAATGTCCGATCCCACATCGATTTGTTCAAGAACAATTGGTGTGGATATAAGTTCCAAGTTTTACATAAAGACTTGGCCTTTTGGGTCATCCAAATTTTGCGAGTGGGCGAGCGCCTACCCAAAGACCAATTTAATAATCACGCGCGCGCGCCGCCTGCCCGGCCCGGGGCCCGGGGCCCGTGGTGTGGTGTGGTGTGGTCCATTTTTCGGGGAAAAATCCCACTCTAGAGATCCAGATAGCATATCAAATGTTAATTGTCACCTAACGTTCTTCTTTTTTTATAAAAAGAAAAGTACACAGAATTTTTTCTCCCGGTCTTAAATTCAAGCCTCGTGATTCATGTAATGCTGGGAACACAGACACACCAGAATACGCATCTAGACATAAATGTGTTCAGAGCTGTTAGATGCACGTGAAACCCTTAATAATTTAGGAGCTCCATGTGCATCCAAAGGCTCCGGACACATCTGTGTCCGGATGTGTCTGTGTACTTAGAATTTTTCTATTTTCAAAGTTCGGTTACATATAGCCTCAGGCTTTCGTACGTGAATCTCTTATGGAAATAGATGGTAGAACATGTATTATGCTCATGGGATGCATTTTTTTTTTTTACTTTTGGTTATTTAAAATTCATCTTTCAAATGAGGTTTTCTAGATAAAAATAAAATAAAATAAAGTTGCATTAAGGGGTGTTTGGGAGTTAATTATATTTTAGATTCTAGATTGTAAATTATAAATTTTTGAATTACAATGAGAATCTATGAAAGTGTTTGTGTGATAATTCACAAAATAGATATTTTAGGGGAATAAAATGTGCATTTGTATAGAGAATCTAAAAAACTCATCTAGAAGTGATTCTGAACTATATATGTATCCTCCCGTTCATTTTTTATAATCCTTGACCAAACACTCAAAATGAAAACGGACAATGCAAAACGAAAAAACATGGCTCCCGCACACCCCTTTAAACTTTGGGTTGTTTTTTAGATTAAACTGGGGCATTTAAAAAAATGACACCTACGCATTGCACAGTTGACGTTTCTTAGTTGTTTATGACATCAATACATCAACAATTTGACTTTTTTTTTTTTTGCTCAACAAAATTTATTAATCTTTAGAGAAGTTACAAAAAATTAAAAGGACGACCAATAAAGAGGCATCACTAATTAAAGACCTAGCGAAATCCAACGAGATTGGCTACCGGGAGACTTACAATCACTGGCCGCAGGCCACCCAAAAGTAGGATGGGTGAGGCACCAACCAAACTAAACTTAAACTTAAGGGCAACTTAACAGGCCCAAAGCCCACCTAAACAGGATGAAGCCTAAACCATTAAAAGACACCAAAATAACCCCAAATACCCAATTTTGATGTTATGATTACACTCCAATTTTCTGCTTCCAAGTTGACCTGACGTATTGATTCCGGTCAAGGTTATCAATATCATACTGTACTATATTGGTCGGTACTTATCGTTTTGGCGTAAAACGGTACCGATATCTCTAATACCGTATCGTTCTAAATACCGGCCCATACCGGTCGGGTACCGACTAAGACCGGCAATATCGACCAGTACCTCAATGCATACATAAATACATACATACATATATATATTTATTGATAGTTGTAGTAAATCCGATACGGTACTCGGTATATGATCGGTACCAGTACGTATCGTACTAATAAAAAAATCGATATTCAAGTCGATACGGTATTCAGAACCTTGTTCCCGGTAGCAATGTACTATGCCATTTCCTATCCACATCCCACTCTCCTTTTAAATCTCCAACTTTTTGACACCATGAATGCATCTTTTGAAGTCCTCTATGCTGTATTCCTTGACCTTATATCGAGCTTTGACCCAAAAGGCCATTCTAGTCTTCATGATTTCTGCCACTTCTGATGGAAGATAGGATATTACTCTGAAAAAAATTCCATTCCTAACAAGCCAAATTGACCATAGTGTAGCATAGCACAAAATTTCTCAACCGAATTTCTCTAAATTAGAGTATCAGTGGTTAAACCATATCGATAGCAGGGCCAGAACTTATTGAGAGCACACCCATTCCTGAGGAACTTATTCTGTCAGAACATGACACAAATGAGGAAACTGATTCCATTGATTAGGAGGAATTTAACAATTCAGAGTATGACTTTAGTGAGGATGAGAGGGAGTTTGAGGAACATGTAGATGAGAATGCTGAATGGCGAGATGTGCCGAAGGAGAAGGAGAAGGAGAAGGGGAAGGACCAAGGGCAAGAAATTCTTGGAAAACAAGTTTGGGAGGATGACATTGGTAAGTCTGGATGAGTTTACATCCTTTGATAGTGACACCACAACCAAGAAAAGGCCAACATTTTCCCAATTTAATAGTAAGGTTGAAATGGAGGACCCAACGTTTACGCTTGGAATGATTTTTGGAACTGGTAAAATTTTCAAAGATGTTGTCAAGGAACATGCCATTAAAACTGGTAGGTCCATTAAATTTATAAAAATAATAAGTTACGAGTTAGGGCTATATGCAAACCTCCATTTGGTTAGAAAATCCAAGCATCCAAATGCAAGGACTCCCATCTTTTCAAGTTGGGACATTTGATGACAACCATAGTTATGGGAGGATTTCCACAATAAAAATGTGAAGTCAACCTAACTGTAAAATAAATACTTAAAAACTGTGACACCCCAACTTTTTGGTCTAATAGTTCAAATGTCTATTTATTAATTGGAATTTTATGAGTTGGGAAATAATTAAATCTTTTATGTATATTGTTTCCATCAATGGCATGATTGTAATTTCAGAAGTATGAGTCTGATTTTTGGTAAATTTATTATATTCATGGGATTAATTATTTAACTTTGTATTAGATACGATTCTCTATTATTTGTATTCCTTTTATTTATATGCATGAATTATTAGTATTACTAATTAACTGGTATTTAAGGACGTTAGGGTTAGAGTTTTTACATTCCATATACGCTTAGGGTCTCTTTTTCTTTTCCAAACGTTAGAGAGAGATTAGTAGCCGCAAATGCAAAAGGAATCAGCTTGTTTGGTGTGTGGGTAAGATCTAGACCTCTTTCGTTTTTCTTGGTTTCTGTTACACCCCAACATTTGCCTAATACCTTTAACTTAAAATTTTTAGAATTTAAAATTATTTAGTCTGGACCTTAATTAATTATTTTGTGTATACTAGAAGTACAAGGACAAGATTGACTTTTTATGGTACAAATTATTTTGTATTTGCTATTTATTTAGACTTGTATATATAGTTTGGGCTCCTTATTGAATATTTTATTCATATTATTTTCATTAATGGCATGAATGTAATTTTGGGAGTCTTAAGTTTTATTCTAGTAAAATAGTATTATTGGGTTCATTATATATTTTTTGGTGTTAGAGTTTAATATAAACTATTAGGATTTCTGCTATTAAGGCCCGATAAATCGATTAAGGGATAATGGGCTTTTGGGTATTAGAGTTTAGTATATAATATTAGGATTTTTGTTATTAGGGTTATCTTGGCTTCTCGACGTTTTGGGAGATAAATAGAGGGTTAGCAGCCGCAGTAAAGGTTCTCGTCTTAGTCTTCTTGATAATGACTATTTGTGGGTTCGTCTCCTTCAAGTGTATTGGCATTAACTTAGGCTGGTGTTGCATCAGGTATTCATTCAATTGTGGACATTATTAATTATTATCTGTGTAGATGTGGGTTCACAAGTGTAGGGTACGAGTTGTATTTGGGTCTAAGACCTGCTTCTTTGTGAAATTGATAGTTAGTGCTTAAGCCGAAATCATTGCCGAGAAATTGTGTATGAAGCATAGTGCTAGTGGGTTATCCATAATAAAAAAAAATAAAGCTTGTGTATTACCTGCATGTATGGCTATTGGCTGCAATTAAATTAGTGAAAGTAGGGATCGGTGGTTTATGGCATTGTGCTGGTTGTACCATTGTTATGCTACGTGGAGCACATGTGGTTTGGAGTATTGATGGTCTTTGGTTAGTGCTTAGTGACTTAAGATTTGGGCCTAGGTTTAGGTTCTAATCAGTAGTGGGTAAACTTAAATTATTTTGTTATAATTATCGATCTATTAGTAATCATTGTAATTTATTTTGTGGTACAGGTTAATCTCGTGTTGTGTTTGTTCGATTACATTATCTTCAAACTCAGGTGAGTGGTTAAACATGTTATGTACTTTCGAAATCTATATGTCCCCTTAAAAATATCCTTTTAAAAGTTGTATTTATTTCTTATAAAATTGGATGGTATATTTGGTATCTTGTTAATCAAACGGCATATGGTTGGTGTTCGATGAATCATTTAATTCTCTCAATGGATTTTTTGGTGAAAACTTTGTGGATATTAATTGGGAACATATCTTGAAAGTCTAGAGAAATTAATCCTATGTGTGCAGGTGACTCTGGCCATTAGGAAAGATTCTCGGGTTAGACTGGGTGACCCTAATGCTCAACGGTTGAAGGAAAAGTTCCTGATGCGTCATAGTAACCTTAACCGGATCGTCTTAGGAAAAAAGTTCCACGGGCTGCCTACTCATGGTGACTCTAAGTTCGATATTGGATCTAATTTTTGAGTTATTTATTTCACTAACATTTGGTAATATTTGGTATTTGTAGTTCCCCTTGTTGTTTAGTTGGATATGGTGTTGTGATCACCATTGAAATTCATTATTGGTTAAATGGAACATTGGTTATTTTATCTAGTTGTGGTACACTTTTATACCTTATTTTATGTTGATAGCTTAAATTATTTTAATCCCTGTTTTAGAAACCTATTGTAATACACATGTTTTACCATTCACTGAGCTTTCAGTTGACGGATTTATTTCACATCATTTTTCAGGCGAGTCAGGACGTTAGATAAGAACTTTAGTTGCATCGTGAGATTTGTTTTGTTGACCTCCATAGGACTTGCATTTAGTTTTATAATTTTATCATTTTGCTTCCGCATTTCCTTTTTAAAAAAATTTTGGTAATTAGATTCCATTAATTTATTTATTCTTTGGAAGTACATTTTTTATTGGATGGTTCATAGGATAGTTATGCCTCACAGTTGGTTTGGAACATTTGGTTTGAATTTTGTTATTCGAAAATTGGGTTATTTAGTATTAGACATTATCTACTTATTTTTATTATTTTCAGGCTGCGTATTTTTCAAGTTAAAACCTTGTAATTCACGGCCGGTCACATTTTTCATTTTGGGGTGTGACAATTTCTTCCTTATACTTTCTATTCCTCAATTTCTGACGGGAATCAGCGTAAAGAAAAACAAGCTGGTTTTACCTAGAGGAGAAAGGGCTTACCGGGTTGTTTACCTCTTGGTCCCATGATTAGCATTTTTGTATTGGGTTGGGTTCTCAAGGTTTCGGTGGAATTGGAAAAAGACAGAACATTCTTGATTTCAACCATGCATGTATATTGGTAGGTTGCTAATTAGACAGAGAATGGAGTAGTAGGTAACATGCCATGATGATGTGAATAGGGAAAAAGAAAACTATCGTTCAGTTAGAGAAATCAATTTAATGAATTGTTATAGTTTTGATGGCTTAAGATAAATTAAGTTTTAGGATTAGTCAGACCTTATTGTAATACAGTACCATACTAACGTAGGTTATGTTATACTCGAAATAGTGAGTGATTTCATATAATTTATTTTATACAGGTTAGACTCATTTTTGCAAAGTCAAATTATGTGATATTCGAACTCAAGTGAATGATTTAGCATGTGATTCAGTTCATTGAATTCCCCTTGTGCCTATCTTTTCTTCAAATAAAGAAATACCATTTTATTCCTTTTGAATTGTTATTCAATAATGTAATTCATTGACTTCACTTTTATTTGGAATTGATATACCTTTTGGCATACAATGTTTTATGAGATTATTCTCACGATATTTTCACCAGCTCCCGAGTAGAAGAGGCTCTTAATATGGAACTAGGATTATTTTTATATATTTTTCGGTGTTAAGTTATAGGCTTGTTGTTGGCAACGATCGGAACTTGATGTTGTCTTTTCATTGGCCTTTAATTCTGTTGAGATTGTACAGGTGACTTCAGTTGCCATTGTTCTTTATTAATTGGGGCTATGTGCATATTTTTAAAAGTCTAAGAGAAAGACCCGGGCAAAGCTGTGGTGACCCTAGCTACTAGGGAAAAGACTCGAGTAAGGCCACGGTGACTCTATTCTGGATCAACTTAGAGAAAAGACCCGGGTTAGGTTGTGGTGACTCTAAGTACGATGTTTGATCTAACGGGCTGTAAGCCCTGAGAAAAGACTTGACATTTGGCACTTGGTGGTTGTGGTTCCTACTTTATTTGTGATTATCGTACTATTGTTGTTCGTTGATTAGTGTCTACTTCTTAATACGATTTTGAACCCTTGACTTTGTTTGTTTGAAACCATTCTTGGAAGTCTCAATTATCGATCCTTTATATGTATGTCGTATTTAATTCTCTACCCCTGGCATGCTACATTACTCACTAAGTTTTCAACTGACGGATTTATTCCAAATTATTTTTCAGGCGAGACATGATATTGGGCAAGGACTTAGGCAGTGTCGTGGGATTTATTTTGTTAACCTCCATAGGACATTGCATTTAGTGTTAGAATTTTATTTATTGCTTTCGCATCTTCTTTATAAAAATTTGGTACGTAATTGAATTTTGTTATTTTATTTCATATTTGGAGGTACATTTTTATTTGATGATTCGTGAGATGGTAATGTCTCACGGTTAGTTTGGAATATTTGGTTTAAATTTTGTGAAATAGAAACTTGAACGTTTGGTATTCGACATTATTCATTTATTTAATTATTTTTATTTTTGAGGCTGCGTATTTCGCAAGTTGAGACTTTGCGGTTCACAGCCGGTCATATCTTCTATTTTGATGTGTGACAAAAACCTTGAAGTCCAACCCAACTATTCTAGTTCAAAGCTTTAAAGAAACTATGCAGAGAGACCACAAGGTGGGGATATCAAGGAGTCAAATATATAGGACCAAGAGAAAGACCTCTATACTAATTGATGATAACCATGTCGACCAATATGTCAAGCTCTGGAATTACTGTGATGAGATTATGAGGACCAACCCTAATTCAACAATATTGATGAAAGTAGAGGAAGATTGAGGTAGTGGTAAGCATGCCAAATTTGAAAGAATCTATGTATGTTGAGGGCATTGAAGAATGGACTCAAAGTAAGTTGCAGACCACCACTGCTAGGAGTTGATGAATGTCATCAAAAAGGAACATTCAAAGGCATGTTGCATGCTATTGGTGTAGAAAGAAACAACAACAGCTATCCAGTGGCATATGCAATTGCAGAAGGAGAGACAAAGTAGATATTCATGGAGGTGATTCTTTGAATTGTTAAGTGAGAATTTGGACATAAATTCTAATTTTACATTCATATCTGACAAAAGGTTTGTGCTTACATTTACAAATTTTATCAAGTCAGGTGTTTAAGTGTTGGTCAGTATGTGATGGAACTTAAGCAAGGATCATGTAGACAACTGTCTGCAATGGTTACCACACTCGTAGACAACTATATGCAAATTTTTCAAGAGAGGAACATTTTCAAGTTTAAAATCAAAGGGTAACAAACTAACCATATTCAGGAAGATCTTCATCCACTCTAAACATAGCCTTGTTTGGTTCATCCATTTATTACGCCTAATGCTTACCTTCCTTCTCGATCTCGGTGATCTCTTTGCAAGCTTCACAATTGATTTCTTTAAGGACCAAAGTGTAAATGCAATAGAGCTCAACTGATTAGAGAAACTATTTGAATAATTTACCCAAAAATAATTTAGAAAAAAGTTACCCGAAATCGAGACTAATTAAAATAGAGTAAAACAAGATAAAAAGTAATAATTAAAAATTCCAACTAACATTATCCATTAAATAAGGACCAAAAGTCAACCAAATTGAGGATCAAACTTCATCATCTCCAGAGTTCTTCGATCCGCCGAGTAGCTGCCATTGTTGACCTCCGCCAGCACTCAAACCCTCCACCCCATCCCTGCACTATATATGTAAATGGGCAATCCTCTGCAGAAATCAACATCAATTCTCTCTGTCATTTCTTCAAACACTTCTCTCACATATGGCTTCTTCCCTCCATTTCCCTCTTCTCATTTTCTCTCTCCTCTTTCTCTCACCCGCCATAGCTCAGACCTCTTTCCGACCAAAAGCCCTCGTTCTTCCAGTTCAAAAAGACGCATCAACACTCCAATACATTACCCATATCAACCAGAAGACTCCTCTACTACCAGTAAACTTAACTCTCGACCTTGGCGGCCAATTCTTATGGGTAGATTGTGAATTAGGATACTCCTCCGCCACTACCGCCCTGCGCGTTGTCGCTCCGCCCAATGCAACCTCGCCGGATCTAAAAGCTGCACGATGGAGTGCTTCTCCGCCGCTAAGCCAGGCTGCAACAACAACACGTGTGGGCTCCTACCCGGTAATCCCTTCATCCGTACCAGCACCGGTGGCGACCTTGGCTCGGATGTCGCGGCGGTTCAGTCTACCGACGGGAAGAATCCCGGAAGGGTCGTCTCTGTTCCTCATCTACTCTTTGTCTGGGCTCCTCATTACTCTTGGAAGGTGTACTCAGTTGTTATGTCCGCAGAACATTATGAAACCTATTCAGTGAATATTTATGTGAGATTTCTTCAAATGTTTCATCTTAAAATTAATTGTTAATAGGTGAAGTAGTTTATAGATTATATTTATCAAGTTTGGGTGGGTTAGTTAAGTGATGTGATATAAAGTCTAATACTGTCCTCCACGTAACGCGCAACCACGTAATGTGTGGTTGCACGTTGTAGGTGTTGAAGTGACCTGGACTTAGGTTCGATCACGAGTGATAAAACCATTCAAGACCTAGATCTGATACTACGTGAGATTTATTAGAGGGTTCCAAGTTTTCAACCTAAAAACAATGGACAACACGTGGAATAGCCTCTAGATCATATTTATCAAGTTTGGATGACTTAGCTAACCAATGTGGACAGTTCATGTCCTTTGAGACAAGCGATAAAATGAAAGGTTTTTGGTATGATATCTCACCAACTTACACAAAAATAAACCAATAAAAGTCTGTTGTTGTCACTTTTCATCTTTTATTACCTTTCTTACTTCTATTATTTATTCGAAATGATATAATATAATTCTCATTTCTCTTGTTTGCATACCATTTTGCAATTTAAAAGGGATTGGAAGGAAAGAGAAAAAGATCTCTTTCCATATTTGATTGCCTTTTTAGAAGTAACTATCCAATGGCTTCAACACTCCTCACCACAAATTCATGCCAGATCTATGTATTTAGTACTGGGTCCTACATAAATTCATCAGGATATAACTAAGATACACATAAACTTTCTCATATGGTGTCAAGTTGTTCAAAGAATATGAATGATATTGGGTGAACTTGTAAAATTTGTAAAATTAATTAGACTTAATCCGTACAGAATGTTATCAAAGACCAGTGTTGCTCAAAGGGAAGAGCAGTTTCAGTTTATGTGCCAACATATATATCGCCAAAATAAAGGATTGAATTAGCATAACAACATAAATCTAAGAAAATTGGAAGATGTTTATAAAAGGTTTTTTTTCTTTCTAACAGGTCTTGCTGGTGGTGTAAAGGGCATGGCTGGCCTTGGAAGGAGTACAATCTCTCTCCCTTCTCAATTCTCTGCTGCATTCAGCTTCCACAGAAAATTTGCTATTTGTTTGAGCTCTTCAACAAGGTCTAACGGTGTAATATTCTTTGGTGATGGACCATATATGTTGCTTCTTAATACAGATGCCTCAACCTCCCTCATTTACACCCCACTCATCCTCAACCCGGTGAGCACCGCCTTATCTTATTTCCAAGGCGACACTTCCTCTGACTACTTCATAGGAGTAAAATCGATTAAGATAAACGAAAAAACAGTACCCATTAACACCACTTTGTTATCCATAGATAGAGAAGGAAATGGTGGAACCAAAATCTGCACGGTTAATCCCTACACAGTTTTGGAAACTTCAATTTAATGCTGTGACGGATTTTTTTACGAAAGAGCTCTCTGGGGTCCCTAGAGTACGGCAGTGGCACCTTTTGGGTTGTGCTTTAACTCGACGAATATTGGCAGCACCCGAGTGGGACCTGCTGTGCCACACATTGATCTTGTGTTGCAGATTAAGAGTGTGTATTGGAGGATTTTTGGGGCGAATTCGATGGTGCAAGTTAGTGATGACACTTTGTGCTTAGGATTTGTGGATGGAGGTGTGAATCCAAGGACGTCAATTGTGATTGGGGGGCATCAGATTGAGGATAATTTACTGCAGTTGATCTTGCTGCGTCCATGCTGGGGTTCAGCTCATCACTCTTCTTCAGACAAACGACATGTGCCAACTTCAACTTCACATCCAATGCTTAAAGAGTTTCAATCCATCAGTTACTTTGTGCCATAAAATTCAAAGAAAAGTGTCTACAGTGTAATGTGGCGGCACTGCATTGGTCCAGGTGGAGTGTGGCCTTTGTTACCCCACGGTATTCTGAAGACTTTTTTTGGTAAATTATTGGTTGTGTTCTGTTTCTCTGCTTGTTTTTACTACATTGTCATATAATGCATAAATAATGGCCATGATTGTGTGAGATCACCTCACAGATGCCTCACAGACGTATTCTTTTTGTCTCGTGCAACTTGTAATGAGTTTTGGTGAATAAAATTCTGTAAGTTTCTTTTGCTTATGGGGTGCTTTACGGAGTGTGATTGTGGTTGTGCTGTTTTGGGCTTATTTAAATGGTGGACTCGATGTGTGATTGTACTTTCTTGTATATATGATTATCCAGTTTGATGCGATCTTTACGATGTTCTTATAAATCTTTCCTCTTTCATAGCAAGATTTATCATCTTCGCCAATGGACGTAGACTTTAAGCTGAACTACATAAATTCTTGTGTACTTGTATGACTGCTTTGTCTTCTATCAAGTTTAACGAAACCCATGCTAAGATTAGTTTACGAAGCGGTTACGAAGATGATAAAAGAAAGCGACCTCTTTCTTTCAAGCCTTCCTTCAATACAAATTTCCCCTTTCCTCTTCGAGTCAAGCACTTCTTGTCCCTTTTTCATCTTCGTGTTTTACGTGTCATAACAAGCTCATGTAAGCAAGCGATGGGTAACATAAGAGGGGTGGTTCAGATATAAGTCTAACTAATTCAGAAACTGTTTAAATATGGTTAGCCTCTTATATGGAACACTAAAGAAGCATGAGTTAACACTTCTCCTCTTTTCTCACTTCTGGGAGCAGCACAAGTTTTGTGTTGAAGCAACACCCCACCTTAATTACCTCTAACATTTCTGTCCTTCATTGAGGAACCAAAACAGTGTGAAATAACAAACACATCTCCAAACATAGCCTCTTCTTTGCTATGTACATGTATAAATATATGCATATCTCCCCTCGTATGCAAGAAAATGGTACATCCCTTTTTTTTTCTATTATGCATGTTCTTTGCATCAATTTTGCCTCTCTACAAGATCTTTAGAACCAGACTCTTTGTCACGCCCCAAACTTCGGGGTATGATTAAACCATTAAAAGAAATAAAATACAATAAAACTTAAGTCCCAAGGAGCGTTCCCATTTAAATACCAATCAACACATCCTGTTTTATTACAACAACCTCTCTCAATGTGCATTTGTTATTACATTGAATCTCAAACTAAAAGCTTTACATTAAACTGTATAGACTACACTGTAACAAAGACTGAGATATACATGCTTGACTGGAGTTAAGAAGCCCAATCCAATGACTCAACTCTTGATGGGATCCACAGCCTTACCTGAAAAAGGTTTTTACAACAAAACATAAGCCGAAGCTCGTATAGGATAACATGTTAAACCATTGATTTAATAAAAATATGTTTAAAACCTGTCTCATATCAAAAGATATATGTTTTTCCTTCGTACAAAAGCATACAGTTCGCTGAGATTCGTCCACACTAACTGACAAAGGAAGACATATGTGTTACGAGCTCCCCATGCAGCTCACATCAAATTCGACATCACAATCCCCTATCCCAACACCGGATATATGACACACCTTTCCCTTGGTCACACATGACACACGTCACTACGGACAACCGACACAACTCATCACCAATCATGCAATGAATGTGGGACGAAATGGTATAAAACATGAATCACTTGAGATAACGCAAGTAGACACGTATGAGAGGTACAAGAGTGAGCACAACTACACGTTCAATGATTCTAAAACACAATTAATTGCTCATTAGACCGTAGAGTCATTTCACGACTCGCGGGTTCCATTAACTAGTTATCATTAAATGTTAAACCATCATTCCCTTACCACCTTGCCCGTCGAAGCTAGTCTCATAGTGTTCATTTTCTTAGTACGTCTCCCAAAGGAGTTTAGCCAAGTAATTTCCCATATCGTTCAAGTGGTCAACGCCTATCACATAACTCAATCAATCCTCGTCTTTTATTCGCAACATGTCTCATAGAGTATCATCAATCTACATAGTAACTGAGTGAACAAACATTCAAATATCACATTCCAACTAGCGTATCGCCCATCGATAGCTAGATCACATTGAAATATATTAACACATCTCCTGTCGGAGGCCAAACGTCAATGTTTAAGTCCACCTAGCATATCTCCCACCGGAGGCTAGACCATTTGTTGTTATACATTTCCCATTTACAGTTCATAATAACACATGTATGACAGGTAATCCATTAGTCCATAACCAACATTGCATGTCAACCACTTTGATCAATTCACCGTTTCCAAACCAATTCGGTTATCATATTCCAACTAACACATCACCCGCTAGTGGCTAAACAACATTGAAACATACTAGTACATCTCCCGTCGGAGGCTAGAAATCATTTGACTAGCATCACTCCCGTCGGAGGCTAGGAATCATTTGACTAGCATCACTCCCGTCGGAGGCTAGGAATCATTTGACTAGCATCACTCCCGTCGGAGGCTAGGAATCATTTGACTAGCATCACTCCCGTCGGAGGCTAGGAATCATTTGACTAGCATCACTCCCGTCGGAGGCTAAACAATACATCATGTCAATGCAAGACAACCACCATGATACAATGATTTCCAAGTCAATGTTCATCAAACTAAGGTAACAATGTACAATGTACAACTATCAAAGGAAATCCCGAAATCATGTATTCATCATTTACGTATAACCGAGAATAAGTGCAAATATTGCCCTTAGAGGCCAACAATCCGAGTATTCAATAATTACTCAATAAAAGAATGATATCCCAACGTTGGTAAAAGCTGGCCCTACTGCCGGTAATACAGTCGCTACTACCAGTAGTAAAACACACCGCCAGAAATGTACAAAAGGGTGAAACCCAACACTACCGGTAATACCAATCCTACTACCGGGAATAACACAGACTGACGACTTTTCTGCAGATTTCTCCAACTTCAAATATCAAGCTCCCAACCGACACCCAATCTCATAGACCACCAAAATAAGTCATACCCACATAACAGATGTAGGAGGCCCCTAACTCACAACTCATACACAAACTTTCAGAGTTTTGTAAGTCATTTTCTCGCATCACGGACTCCCGCCGACATCATCACAAGAATATCCATTCTTCAATAATTGCGAATCCAACGCACAAAGGCACATACGTATCCCCACCACGACACCTAACCATATACGTGGGCCTTAACCACAACTCATGACCACGATTGAAGATGCCTAACCACACTCGTGTCACCCTTCACAACCCACAGTTACTAGCATGCTTTCATACCAAAACAGTACTCAAACCAAGTACAAACCAACGGAAACACCACTATACCTAACTAAGGCAAACACAGTGTCAACATGTACCTCAATGATTACATCAAACTTGTTTCGAAGCCTAAAGGTATCCCATCCAAACCGAATACCAACTTAGAGTTACATGACCACACATACACCACTATCATAACAGAGGACTCCCCACACGTCATCATCAAAATCCGTGACCTCTCGAACCTCATATCACACAACACATGTTCCATTCCGCAAATCCATGTGTACAACACAATACCTCATATGTCTCCTCAAACGAGCCCACAACTATGACACATTACTCCACGCTCTATTGCACGGACTTAACAAGTATATAAAAGGACGGATAAATCAACCGTGAATGCCCATCACAATGTCCTTGGTTTCTATTAGTCCATGAGTCCCACAAAAGGCACGAATAGTCAGTACAAGTCGCCCGACAAGTCGCTCGAGCGACTAGAAAGTCGCTGGATGGGCCAAAATCAGTAAAGGTCGCTGGAAAGTCGCTAGATGGTCGCTCGATGGTCGCTCGAGCGACCCCCAAGTCGCTCAAGCGACTTGGTCGATCTCAGGTTCGCACAGTTCTGGTATTTTGGCCATAACTTCTTATCCCGAACTCCGATTGAGACGATTTATATATGAAACTTCAAGAGAATTCCGAGATCTACAACTTTGTAGTTATACTCTTTTCCTAATTCGGCCTCTAAATGCCTCGAAATGTTTAAACGGTACGGGTCGTGTTCTAATCTTCTAGATTTTCGTTTTGCTCATTGTGTTCTTGGCGTTCTTGGTAAAACCCATCTCAAAATTCTGGAAAACAGCCCCAATGGCCTTTCACCCCAAAGAAAACATAGGATTCAAAACTAATAACCACATCACAAAGTATTACACAACTTAAATCAAAAGTTTAACATGATTCCTACCTCAAAATCAAGCTTCCAAGAAAATCTCTAGCCAAGAGCCGATCTCCTCCATTACTCCGCGAGAACCATCAATCCCGGGCTTGATACGAAGCCCTCGTCGCGTAGATCATCGTTCATTCTTCGTGTTTCTTGAAATTCGGAGTGCAAGGCTTCCGATTTTGTAAGTTTGAGAAGAGGGGGTTTTGAGAGTTTGAGAGTTAGGGAGAGAGTGACATTCGGCTGATTGGAGGAGAGAGAGAGTGTGAATTGGTAAAGTGGTAAAATCTAATTTTTTATAGTACCAAATGGGTAAATTACACTTTCTCCCTAGATTATGCAACATGCCAAGATCAAGTACCAAAACTATATTACACACACACATGGGTCCCAACTCATATTACCCAATTCATGTATTATCAAATACTCCGTCAAGTCCCGAATATTTAAATTAAAATAAATAATTTTCCGGGTCTTTACATCTTCCCCTCCTTATAGAAATTTCGTCCCCGAAATTTAAAAGCGAACGTGTCGACACGGACACCTCTGAACACAATCAACAAACGAGACACGGATACTCCGTCAAAGTCTCATGCTATCAAGTAAGACACCGATACCTCTCATAATACTACTATCAAGATACGGATACACCGTCACAACTTCAATCCAGAAACAAACCAATCTGTACTTTTACGAAGCTCAACGGATTCTAAACAACCAAATTTATCATTTTCAAATAAATCAACCGGATATATCAAGTAACCCATGCGTACACCACGCTCCATGAGTGTATAACCATCAATGCACAATCAAGTCATTAAAACTAATAGCTCATATCCACAATATCACTAAGCATAGAGCTATTCATAGTCCAAAAATTTGAGAACAGACTTCAAGTAAACACATATTTCACGTCTCAATAACACCCAATAAACACATAACCATGGTGGCAAACACGCCCCAAACTATCAATCCAATAGTAAACACATAGCAGTCAAGGAGTAAACAAATGCAGATATTTCTTCCGAACTTCGTCCTCACTTCCCAAATAGCTTTCTCAATCCCACGACAACACCACAGAACTTAAGTCAATGAAAGTATCCCTCCACATAGGACAAGATACTGAGCACTCAAAATATTCACCGATCATTCGTTGTACGAATATCATCATCCCTACACTGGTCCAAGTATTTCTATAATTGCACAATTCTCGTCTATAACCCGTTGTAACAACGACTTGGCGACATTCCTCTATAAGACATGAGGATGACAACAAACTCAACAGTACCCACTGACACCTAGTCACATAACATGTAGGCATGAAACGAGAAGTCTCCACAAAAATATCAACCAAATTTCAATTTAACTTTCTTCTCAAACTAAAAAGCATAGAGACCACATGTCTCTTCCAACCCAATTTCACGACCAATCATCTGAATGTCCAAAGACAAAGCACAATATTTTAGAACACAATTCCACGTAAGCACGTAGTCACCTAGGACCCTATCCCACGGACTCTAGGTATTCTAACCATGCTCTGATACCAAATTGTCACGCCCCAAACTTCGGGGTATGATTAAACCATTAAAAGAAATAAAATACAATAAAACTTAAGTCCCAAGGAGCGTTCCCATTTAAATACCAATCAACACATCCTGTTTTATTACAACAACCTCTCTCAATGTGCATTTGTTATTACATTGAATCTCAAACTAAAAGCTTTACATTAAACTGTATAGACTACACTGTAACAAAGACTGAGATATACATGCTTGACTGGAGTTAAGAAGCCCAATCCAATGACTCAACTCTTGATGGGATCCACAGCCTTACCTGAAAAAGGTTTTTACAACAAAACATAAGCCGAAGCTCGTATAGGATAACATGTTAAACCATTGATTTAATAAAAATATGTTTAAAACCTGTCTCATATCAAAAGATATATGTTTTTCCTTCGTACAAAAGCATACAGTTCGCTGAGATTCGTCCACACTAACTGACAAAGGAAGACATATGTGTTACGAGCTCCCCATGCAGCTCACATCAAATTCGACATCACAATCCCCTATCCCAACACCGGATATATGACACACCTTTCCCTTGGTCACACATGACACACGTCACTACGGACAACCGACACAACTCATCACCAATCATGCAATGAATGTGGGACGAAATGGTATAAAACATGAATCACTTGAGATAACGCAAGTAGACACGTATGAGAGGTACAAGAGTGAGCACAACTACACGTTCAATGATTCTAAAACACAATTAATTGCTCATTAGACCGTAGAGTCATTTCACGACTCGCGGGTTCCATTAACTAGTTATCATTAAATGTTAAACCATCATTCCCTTACCACCTTGCCCGTCGAAGCTAGTCTCATAGTGTTCATTTTCTTAGTACGTCTCCCAAAGGAGTTTAGCCAAGTAATTTCCCATATCGTTCAAGTGGTCAACGCCTATCACATAACTCAATCAATCCTCGTCTTTTATTCGCAACATGTCTCATAGAGTATCATCAATCTACATAGTAACTGAGTGAACAAACATTCAAATATCACATTCCAACTAGCGTATCGCCCATCGATAGCTAGATCACATTGAAATATATTAACACATCTCCTGTCGGAGGCCAAACGTCAATGTTTAAGTCCACCTAGCATATCTCCCACCGGAGGCTAGACCATTTGTTGTTATACATTTCCCATTTACAGTTCATAATAACACATGTATGACAGGTAATCCATTAGTCCATAACCAACATTGCATGTCAACCACTTTGATCAATTCACCGTTTCCAAACCAATTCGGTTATCATATTCCAACTAACACATCACCCGCTAGTGGCTAAACAACATTGAAACATACTAGTACATCTCCCGTCGGAGGCTAGAAATCATTTGACTAGCATCACT
This sequence comes from Arctostaphylos glauca, assembly GCA_019985065.2. Classification (NCBI taxonomy): domain Eukaryota; kingdom Viridiplantae; phylum Streptophyta; class Magnoliopsida; order Ericales; family Ericaceae; genus Arctostaphylos; species Arctostaphylos glauca. The sequence continues at coordinate 28,729,456 of JAHSPW020000010.1, read as the reverse complement.
CCCGTCGGAGGCTAGGAATCATTTGACTAGCATCACTCCCGTCGGAGGCTAGGAATCATTTGACTAGCATCACTCCCGTCGGAGGCTAGGAATCATTTGACTAGCATCACTCCCGTCGGAGGCTAGGAATCATTTGACTAGCATCACTCCCGTCAGAGGCTAAACAATACATCATGTCAATGCAAGACAACCACCATGATACAATGATTTCCAAGTCAATGTTCATCAAACTAAGGTAACAATGTACAATGTACAACTATCAAAGGAAATCCCGAAATCATGTATTCATCATTTACGTATAACCGAGAATAAGTGCAAATATTGCCCTTAGAGGCCAACAATCCGAGTATTCAATAATTACTCAATAAAAGAATGATATCCCAACGTTGGTAAAAGCTGGCCCTACTGCCGGTAATACAGTCGCTACTACCAGTAGTAAAACACACCGCCAGAAATGTACAAAAGGGTGAAACCCAACACTACCGGTAATACCAATCCTACTACCGGGAATAACACAGACTGACGACTTTTCTGCAGATTTCTCCAACTTCAAATATCAAGCTCCCAACCGACACCCAATCTCATAGACCACCAAAATAAGTCATACCCACATAACAGATGTAGGAGGCCCCTAACTCACAACTCATACACAAACTTTCAGAGTTTTGTAAGTCATTTTCTCGCATCACGGACTCCCGCCGACATCATCACAAGAATATCCATTCTTCAATAATTGCGAATCCAACGCACAAAGGCACATACGTATCCCCACCACGACACCTAACCATATACGTGGGCCTTAACCACAACTCATGACCACGATTGAAGATGCCTAACCACACTCGTGTCACCCTTCACAACCCACAGTTACTAGCATGCTTTCATACCAAAACAGTACTCAAACCAAGTACAAACCAACGGAAACACCACTATACCTAACTAAGGCAAACACAGTGTCAACATGTACCTCAATGATTACATCAAACTTGTTTCGAAGCCTAAAGGTATCCCATCCAAACCGAATACCAACTTAGAGTTACATGACCACACATACACCACTATCATAACAGAGGACTCCCCACACGTCATCATCAAAATCCGTGACCTCTCGAACCTCATATCACACAACACATGTTCCATTCCGCAAATCCATGTGTACAACACAATACCTCATATGTCTCCTCAAACGAGCCCACAACTATGACACATTACTCCACGCTCTATTGCACGGACTTAACAAGTATATAAAAGGACGGATAAATCAACCGTGAATGCCCATCACAATGTCCTTGGTTTCTATTAGTCCATGAGTCCCACAAAAGGCACGAATAGTCAGTACAAGTCGCCCGACAAGTCGCTCGAGCGACTAGAAAGTCGCTGGATGGGCCAAAATCAGTAAAGGTCGCTGGAAAGTCGCTAGATGGTCGCTCGATGGTCGCTCGAGCGACCCCCAAGTCGCTCAAGCGACTTGGTCGATCTCAGGTTCGCACAGTTATGGTATTTTGGCCATAACTTCTTATCCCGAACTCCGATTGAGACGATTTATATATGAAACTTCAAGAGAATTCCGAGATCTACAACTTTGTAGTTATACTCTTTTCCTAATTCGGCCTCTAAATGCCTCGAAATGTTTAAACGGTACGGGTCGTGTTCTAATCTTCTAGATTTTCGTTTTGCTCATTGTGTTCTTGGCGTTCTTGGTAAAACCCATCTCAAAATTCTGGAAAACAGCCCCAATGGCCTTTCACCCCAAAGAAAACATAGGATTCAAAACTAATAACCACATCACAAAGTATTACACAACTTAAATCAAAAGTTTAACATGATTCCTACCTCAAAATCAAGCTTCCAAGAAAATCTCTAGCCAAGAGCCGATCTCCTCCATTACTCCGCGAGAACCATCAATCCCGGGCTTGATACGAAGCCCTCGTCGCGTAGATCATCGTTCATTCTTCGTGTTTCTTGAAATTCGGAGTGCAAGGCTTCCGATTTTGTAAGTTTGAGAAGAGGGGGTTTTGAGAGTTTGAGAGTTAGGGAGAGAGTGACATTCGGCTGATTGGAGGAGAGAGAGAGTGTGAATTGGTAAAGTGGTAAAATCTAATTTTTTATAGTACCAAATGGGTAAATTACACTTTCTCCCTAGATTATGCAACATGCCAAGATCAAGTACCAAAACTATATTACACACACACATGGGTCCCAACTCATATTACCCAATTCATGTATTATCAAATACTCCGTCAAGTCCCGAATATTTAAATTAAAATAAATAATTTTCCGGGTCTTTACATCTTCCCCTCCTTATAGAAATTTCGTCCCCGAAATTTAAAAGCGAACGTGTCGACACGGACACCTCTGAACACAATCAACAAACGAGACACGGATACTCCGTCAAAGTCTCATGCTATCAAGTAAGACACCGATACCTCTCATAATACTACTATCAAGATACGGATACACCGTCACAACTTCAATCCAGAAACAAACCAATCTGTACTTTTACGAAGCTCAACGGATTCTAAACAACCAAATTTATCATTTTCAAATAAATCAACCGGATATATCAAGTAACCCATGCGTACACCACGCTCCATGAGTGTATAACCATCAATGCACAATCAAGTCATTAAAACTAATAGCTCATATCCACAATATCACTAAGCATAGAGCTATTCATAGTCCAAAAATTTGAGAACAGACTTCAAGTAAACACATATTTCACGTCTCAATAACACCCAATAAACACATAACCATGGTGGCAAACACGCCCCAAACTATCAATCCAATAGTAAACACATAGCAGTCAAGGAGTAAACAAATGCAGATATTTCTTCCGAACTTCGTCCTCACTTCCCAAATAGCTTTCTCAATCCCACGACAACACCACAGAACTTAAGTCAATGAAAGTATCCCTCCACATAGGACAAGATACTGAGCACTCAAAATATTCACCGATCATTCGTTGTACGAATATCATCATCCCTACACTGGTCCAAGTATTTCTATAATTGCACAATTCTCGTCTATAACCCGTTGTAACAACGACTTGGCGACATTCCTCTATAAGACATGAGGATGACAACAAACTCAACAGTACCCACTGACACCTAGTCACATAACATGTAGGCATGAAACGAGAAGTCTCCACAAAAATATCAACCAAATTTCAATTTAACTTTCTTCTCAAACTAAAAAGCATAGAGACCACATGTCTCTTCCAACCCAATTTCACGACCAATCATCTGAATGTCCAAAGACAAAGCACAATATTTTAGAACACAATTCCACGTAAGCACGTAGTCACCTAGGACCCTATCCCACGGACTCTAGGTATTCTAACCATGCTCTGATACCAAATTGTCACGCCCCAAACTTCGGGGTATGATTAAACCATTAAAAGAAATAAAATACAATAAAACTTAAGTCCCAAGGAGCGTTCCCATTTAAATACCAATCAACACATCCTGTTTTATTACAACAACCTCTCTCAATGTGCATTTGTTATTACATTGAATCTCAAACTAAAAGCTTTACATTAAACTGTATAGACTACACTGTAACAAAGACTGAGATATACATGCTTGACTGGAGTTAAGAAGCCCAATCCAATGACTCAACTCTTGATGGGATCCACAGCCTTACCTGAAAAAGGTTTTTACAACAAAACATAAGCCGAAGCTCGTATAGGATAACATGTTAAACCATTGATTTAATAAAAATATGTTTAAAAGCTGTCTCATATCAAAAGATATATGTTTTTCCTTCGTACAAAAGCATACAGTTCGCTGAGATTCGTCCACACTAACTGACAAAGGAAGACATATGTGTTACGAGCTCCCCATGCAGCTCACATCAAATTCGACATCACAATCCCCTATCCCAACACCGGATATATGACACACCTTTCCCTTGGTCACACATGACACACGTCACTACGGACAACCGACACAACTCATCACCAATCATGCAATGAATGTGGGACGAAATGGTATAAAACATGAATCACTTGAGATAACGCAAGTAGACACGTATGAGAGGTACAAGAGTGAGCACAACTACACGTTCAATGATTCTAAAACACAATTAATTGCTCATTAGACCGTAGAGTCATTTCACGACTCGCGGGTTCCATTAACTAGTTATCATTAAATGTTAAACCATCATTCCCTTACCACCTTGCCCGTCGAAGCTAGTCTCATAGTGTTCATTTTCTTAGTACGTCTCCCAAAGGAGTTTAGCCAAGTAATTTCCCATATCGTTCAAGTGGTCAACGCCTATCACATAACTCAATCAATCCTCGTCTTTTATTCGCAACATGTCTCATAGAGTATCATCAATCTACATAGTAACTGAGTGAACAAACATTCAAATATCACATTCCAACTAGCGTATCGCCCATCGATAGCTAGATCACATTGAAATATATTAACACATCTCCTGTCGGAGGCCAAACGTCAATGTTTAAGTCCACCTAGCATATCTCCCACCGGAGGCTAGACCATTTGTTGTTATACATTTCCCATTTACAGTTCATAATAACACATGTATGACAGGTAATCCATTAGTCCATAACCAACATTGCATGTCAACCACTTTGATCAATTCACCGTTTCCAAACCAATTCGGTTATCATATTCCAACTAACACATCACCCGCTAGTGGCTAAACAACATTGAAACATACTAGTACATCTCCCGTCGGAGGCTAGAAATCATTTGACTAGCATCACTCCCGTCGGAGGCTAGGAATCATTTGACTAGCATCACTCCCGTCGGAGGCTAGGAATCATTTGACTAGCATCACTCCCGTCGGAGGCTAGGAATCATTTGACTAGCATCACTCCCGTCGGAGGCTAGGAATCATTTGACTAGCATCACTCCCGTCGGAGGCTAGGAATCATTTGACTAGCATCACTCCCGTCGGAGGCTAAACAATACATCATGTCAATGCAAGACAACCACCATGATACAATGATTTCCAAGTCAATGTTCATCAAACTAAGGTAACAATGTACAATGTACAACTATCAAAGGAAATCCCGAAATCATGTATTCATCATTTACGTATAACCGAGAATAAGTGCAAATATTGCCCTTAGAGGCCAACAATCCGAGTATTCAATAATTACTCAATAAAAGAATGATATCCCAACGTTGGTAAAAGCTGGCCCTACTGCCGGTAATACAGTCGCTACTACCAGTAGTAAAACACACCGCCAGAAATGTACAAAAGGGTGAAACCCAACACTACCGGTAATACCAATCCTACTACCGGGAATAACACAGACTGACGACTTTTCTGCAGATTTCTCCAACTTCAAATATCAAGCTCCCAACCGACACCCAATCTCATAGACCACCAAAATAAGTGATACCCACATAACAGATGTAGGAGGCCCCTAACTCACAACTCATACACAAACTTTCAGAGTTTTGTAAGTCATTTTCTCGCATCACGGACTCCCGCCGACATCATCACAAGAATATCCATTCTTCAATAATTGCGAATCCAACGCACAAAGGCACATACGTATCCCCACCACGACACCTAACCATATACGTGGGCCTTAACCACAACTCATGACCACGATTGAAGATGCCTAACCACACTCGTGTCACCCTTCACAACCCACAGTTACTAGCATGCTTTCATACCAAAACAGTACTCAAACCAAGTACAAACCAACGGAAACACCACTATACCTAACTAAGGCAAACACAGTGTCAACATGTACCTCAATGATTACATCAAACTTGTTTCGAAGCCTAAAGGTATCCCATCCAAACCGAATACCAACTTAGAGTTACATGACCACACATACACCACTATCATAACAGAGGACTCCCCACACGTCATCATCAAAATCCGTGACCTCTCGAACCTCATATCACACAACACATGTTCCATTCCGCAAATCCATGTGTACAACACAATACCTCATATGTCTCCTCAAACGAGCCCACAACTATGACACATTACTCCACGCTCTATTGCACGGACTTAACAAGTATATAAAAGGACGGATAAATCAACCGTGAATGCCCATCACAATGTCCTTGGTTTCTATTAGTCCATGAGTCCCACAAAAGGCACGAATAGTCAGTACAAGTCGCCCGACAAGTCGCTCGAGCGACTAGAAAGTCGCTGGATGGGCCAAAATCAGTAAAGGTCGCTGGAAAGTCGCTAGATGGTCGCTCGATGGTCGCTCGAGCGACCCCCAAGTCGCTCAAGCGACTTGGTCGATCTCAGGTTCGCACAGTTCTGGTATTTTGGCCATAACTTCTTATCCCGAACTCCGATTGAGACGATTTATATATGAAACTTCAAGAGAATTCCGAGATCTACAACTTTGTAGTTATACTCTTTTCCTAATTCGGCCTCTAAATGCCTCGAAATGTTTAAACGGTACGGGTCGTGTTCTAATCTTCTAGATTTTCGTTTTGCTCATTGTGTTCTTGGCGTTCTTGGTAAAACCCATCTCAAAATTCTGGAAAACAGCCCCAATGGCCTTTCACCCCAAAGAAAACATAGGATTCAAAACTAATAACCACATCACAAAGTATTACACAACTTAAATCAAAAGTTTAACATGATTCCTACCTCAAAATCAAGCTTCCAAGAAAATCTCTAGCCAAGAGCCGATCTCCTCCATTACTCCGCGAGAACCATCAATCCCGGGCTTGATACGAAGCCCTCGTCGCGTAGATCATCGTTCATTCTTCGTGTTTCTTGAAATTCGGAGTGCAAGGCTTCCGATTTTGTAAGTTTGAGAAGAGGGGGTTTTGAGAGTTTGAGAGTTAGGGAGAGAGTGACATTCGGCTGATTGGAGGAGAGAGAGAGTGTGAATTGGTAAAGTGGTAAAATCTAATTTTTTATAGTACCAAATGGGTAAATTACACTTTCTCCCTAGATTATGCAACATGCCAAGATCAAGTACCAAAACTATATTACACACACACATGGGTCCCAACTCATATTACCCAATTCATGTATTATCAAATACTCCGTCAAGTCCCGAATATTTAAATTAAAATAAATAATTTTCCGGGTCTTTACATCTTCCCCTCCTTATAGAAATTTCGTCCCCGAAATTTAAAAGCGAACGTGTCGACACGGACACCTCTGAACACAATCAACAAACGAGACACGGATACTCCGTCAAAGTCTCATGCTATCAAGTAAGACACCGATACCTCTCATAATACTACTATCAAGATACGGATACACCGTCACAACTTCAATCCAGAAACAAACCAATCTGTACTTTTACGAAGCTCAACGGATTCTAAACAACCAAATTTATCATTTTCAAATAAATCAACCGGATATATCAAGTAACCCATGCGTACACCACGCTCCATGAGTGTATAACCATCAATGCACAATCAAGTCATTAAAACTAATAGCTCATATCCACAATATCACTAAGCATAGAGCTATTCATAGTCCAAAAATTTGAGAACAGACTTCAAGTAAACACATATTTCACGTCTCAATAACACCCAATAAACACATAACCATGGTGGCAAACACGCCCCAAACTATCAATCCAATAGTAAACACATAGCAGTCAAGGAGTAAACAAATGCAGATATTTCTTCCGAACTTCGTCCTCACTTCCCAAATAGCTTTCTCAATCCCACGACAACACCACAGAACTTAAGTCAATGAAAGTATCCCTCCACATAGGACAAGATACTGAGCACTCAAAATATTCACCGATCATTCGTTGTACGAATATCATCATCCCTACACTGGTCCAAGTATTTCTATAATTGCACAATTCTCGTCTATAACCCGTTGTAACAACGACTTGGCGACATTCCTCTATAAGACATGAGGATGACAACAAACTCAACAGTACCCACTGACACCTAGTCACATAACATGTAGGCATGAAACGAGAAGTCTCCACAAAAATATCAACCAAATTTCAATTTAACTTTCTTCTCAAACTAAAAAGCATAGAGACCACATGTCTCTTCCAACCCAATTTCACGACCAATCATCTGAATGTCCAAAGACAAAGCACAATATTTTAGAACACAATTCCACGTAAGCACGTAGTCACCTAGGACCCTATCCCACGGACTCTAGGTATTCTAACCATGCTCTGATACCAAATTGTCACGCCCCAAACTTCGGGGTATGATTAAACCATTAAAAGAAATAAAATACAATAAAACTTAAGTCCCAAGGAGCGTTCCCATTTAAATACCAATCAACACATCCTGTTTTATTACAACAACCTCTCTCAATGTGCATTTGTTATTACATTGAATCTCAAACTAAAAGCTTTACATTAAACTGTATAGACTACACTGTAACAAAGACTGAGATATACATGCTTGACTGGAGTTAAGAAGCCCAATCCAATGACTCAACTCTTGATGGGATCCACAGCCTTACCTGAAAAAGGTTTTTACAACAAAACATAAGCCGAAGCTCGTATAGGATAACATGTTAAACCATTGATTTAATAAAAATATGTTTAAAACCTGTCTCATATCAAAAGATATATGTTTTTCCTTCGTACAAAAGCATACAGTTCGCTGAGATTCGTCCACACTAACTGACAAAGGAAGACATATGTGTTACGAGCTCCCCATGCAGCTCACATCAAATTCGACATCACAATCCCCTATCCCAACACCGGATATATGACACACCTTTCCCTTGGTCACACATGACACACGTCACTACGGACAACCGACACAACTCATCACCAATCATGCAATGAATGTGGGACGAAATGGTATAAAACATGAATCACTTGAGATAACGCAAGTAGACACGTATGAGAGGTACAAGAGTGAGCACAACTACACGTTCAATGATTCTAAAACACAATTAATTGCTCATTAGACCGTAGAGTCATTTCACGACTCGCGGGTTCCATTAACTAGTTATCATTAAATGTTAAACCATCATTCCCTTACCACCTTGCCCGTCGAAGCTAGTCTCATAGTGTTCATTTTCTTAGTACGTCTCCCAAAGGAGTTTAGCCAAGTAATTTCCCATATCGTTCAAGTGGTCAACGCCTATCACATAACTCAATCAATCCTCGTCTTTTATTCGCAACATGTCTCATAGAGTATCATCAATCTACATAGTAACTGAGTGAACAAACATTCAAATATCACATTCCAACTAGCGTATCGCCCATCGATAGCTAGATCACATTGAAATATATTAACACATCTCCTGTCGGAGGCCAAACGTCAATGTTTAAGTCCACCTAGCATATCTCCCACCGGAGGCTAGACCATTTGTTGTTATACATTTCCCATTTACAGTTCATAATAACACATGTATGACAGGTAATCCATTAGTCCATAACCAACATTGCATGTCAACCACTTTGATCAATTCACCGTTTCCAAACCAATTCGGTTATCATATTCCAACTAACACATCACCCGCTAGTGGCTAAACAACATTGAAACATACTAGTACATCTCCCGTCGGAGGCTAGAAATCATTTGACTAGCATCACTCCCGTCGGAGGCTAGGAATCATTTGACTAGCATCACTCCCGTCGGAGGCTAGGAATCATTTGACTAGCATCACTCCCGTCGGAGGCTAGGAATCATTTGACTAGCATCACTCCCGTCGGAGGCTAGGAATCATTTGACTAGCATCACTCCCGTCGGAGGCTAAACAATACATCATGTCAATGCAAGACAACCACCATGATACAATGATTTCCAAGTCAATGTTCATCAAACTAAGGTAACAATGTACAATGTACAACTATCAAAGGAAATCCCGAAATCATGTATTCATCATTTACGTATAACCGAGAATAAGTGCAAATATTGCCCTTAGAGGCCAACAATCCGAGTATTCAATAATTACTCAATAAAAGAATGATATCCCAACGTTGGTAAAAGCTGGCCCTACTGCCGGTAATACAGTCGCTACTACCAGTAGTAAAACACACCGCCAGAAATGTACAAAAGGGTGAAACCCAACACTACCGGTAATACCAATCCTACTACCGGGAATAACACAGACTGACGACTTTTCTGCAGATTTCTCCAACTTCAAATATCAAGCTCCCAACCGACACCCAATCTCATAGACCACCAAAATAAGTCATACCCACATAACAGATGTAGGAGGCCCCTAACTCACAACTCATACACAAACTTTCAGAGTTTTGTAAGTCATTTTCTCGCATCACGGACTCCCGCCGACATCATCACAAGAATATCCATTCTTCAATAATTGCGAATCCAACGCACAAAGGCACATACGTATCCCCACCACGACACCTAACCATATACGTGGGCCTTAACCACAACTCATGACCACGATTGAAGATGCCTAACCACACTCGTGTCACCCTTCACAACCCACAGTTACTAGCATGCTTTCATACCAAAACAGTACTCAAACCAAGTACAAACCAACGGAAACACCACTATACCTAACTAAGGCAAACACAGTGTCAACATGTACCTCAATGATTACATCAAACTTGTTTCGAAGCCTAAAGGTATCCCATCCAAACCGAATACCAACTTAGAGTTACATGACCACACATACACCACTATCATAACAGAGGACTCCCCACACGTCATCATCAAAATCCGTGACCTCTCGAACCTCATATCACACAACACATGTTCCATTCCGCAAATCCATGTGTACAACACAATACCTCATATGTCTCCTCAAACGAGCCCACAACTATGACACATTACTCCACGCTCTATTGCACGGACTTAACAAGTATATAAAAGGACGGATAAATCAACCGTGAATGCCCATCACAATGTCCTTGGTTTCTATTAGTCCATGAGTCCCACAAAAGGCACGAATAGTCAGTACAAGTCGCCCGACAAGTCGCTCGAGCGACTAGAAAGTCGCTGGATGGGCCAAAATCAGTAAAGGTCGCTGGAAAGTCGCTAGATGGTCGCTCGATGGTCGCTCGAGCGACCCCCAAGTCGCTCAAGCGACTTGGTCGATCTCAGGTTCGCACAGTTCTGGTATTTTGGCCATAACTTCTTATCCCGAACTCCGATTGAGACGATTTATATATGAAACTTCAAGAGAATTCCGAGATCTACAACTTTGTAGTTATACTCTTTTCCTAATTCGGCCTCTAAATGCCTCGAAATGTTTAAACGGTACGGGTCGTGTTCTAATCTTCTAGATTTTCGTTTTGCTCATTGTGTTCTTGGCGTTCTTGGTAAAACCCATCTCAAAATTCTGGAAAACAGCCCCAATGGCCTTTCACCCCAAAGAAAACATAGGATTCAAAACTAATAACCACATCACAAAGTATTACACAACTTAAATCAAAAGTTTAACATGATTCCTACCTCAAAATCAAGCTTCCAAGAAAATCTCTAGCCAAGAGCCGATCTCCTCCATTACTCCGCGAGAACCATCAATCCCGGGCTTGATACGAAGCCCTCGTCGCGTAGATCATCGTTCATTCTTCGTGTTTCTTGAAATTCGGAGTGCAAGGCTTCCGATTTTGTAAGTTTGAGAAGAGGGGGTTTTGAGAGTTTGAGAGTTAGGGAGAGAGTGACATTCGGCTGATTGGAGGAGAGAGAGAGTGTGAATTGGTAAAGTGGTAAAATCTAATTTTTTATAGTACCAAATGGGTAAATTACACTTTCTCCCTAGATTATGCAACATGCCAAGATCAAGTACCAAAACTATATTACACACACACATGGGTCCCAACTCATATTACCCAATTCATGTATTATCAAATACTCCGTCAAGTCCCGAATATTTAAATTAAAATAAATAATTTTCCGGGTCTTTACATCTTCCCCTCCTTATAGAAATTTCGTCCCCGAAATTTAAAAGCGAACGTGTCGACACGGACACCTCTGAACACAATCAACAAACGAGACACGGATACTCCGTCAAAGTCTCATGCTATCAAGTAAGACACCGATACCTCTCATAATACTACTATCAAGATACGGATACACCGTCACAACTTCAATCCAGAAACAAACCAATCTGTACTTTTACGAAGCTCAACGGATTCTAAACAACCAAATTTATCATTTTCAAATAAATCAACCGGATATATCAAGTAACCCATGCGTACACCACGCTCCATGAGTGTATAACCATCAATGCACAATCAAGTCATTAAAACTAATAGCTCATATCCACAATATCACTAAGCATAGAGCTATTCATAGTCCAAAAATTTGAGAACAGACTTCAAGTAAACACATATTTCACGTCTCAATAACACCCAATAAACACATAACCATGGTGGCAAACACGCCCCAAACTATCAATCCAATAGTAAACACATAGCAGTCAAGGAGTAAACAAATGCAGATATTTCTTCCGAACTTCGTCCTCACTTCCCAAATAGCTTTCTCAATCCCACGACAACACCACAGAACTTAAGTCAATGAAAGTATCCCTCCACATAGGACAAGATACTGAGCACTCAAAATATTCACCGATCATTCGTTGTACGAATATCATCATCCCTACACTGGTCCAAGTATTTCTATAATTGCACAATTCTCGTCTATAACCCGTTGTAACAACGACTTGGCGACATTCCTCTATAAGACATGAGGATGACAACAAACTCAACAGTACCCACTGACACCTAGTCACATAACATGTAGGCATGAAACGAGAAGTCTCCACAAAAATATCAACCAAATTTCAATTTAACTTTCTTCTCAAACTAAAAAGCATAGAGACCACATGTCTCTTCCAACCCAATTTCACGACCAATCATCTGAATGTCCAAAGACAAAGCACAATATTTTAGAACACAATTCCACGTAAGCACGTAGTCACCTAGGACCCTATCCCACGGACTCTAGGTATTCTAACCATGCTCTGATACCAAATTGTCACGCCCCAAACTTCGGGGTATGATTAAACCATTAAAAGAAATAAAATACAATAAAACTTAAGTCCCAAGGAGCGTTCCCATTTAAATACCAATCAACACATCCTGTTTTATTACAACAACCTCTCTCAATGTGCATTTGTTATTACATTGAATCTCAAACTAAAAGCTTTACATTAAACTGTATAGACTACACTGTAACAAAGACTGAGATATACATGCTTGACTGGAGTTAAGAAGCCCAATCCAATGACTCAACTCTTGATGGGATCCACAGCCTTACCTGAAAAAGGTTTTTACAACAAAACATAAGCCGAAGCTCGTATAGGATAACATGTTAAACCATTGATTTAATAAAAATATGTTTAAAACCTGTCTCATATCAAAAGATATATGTTTTTCCTTCGTACAAAAGCATACAGTTCGCTGAGATTCGTCCACACTAACTGACAAAGGAAGACATATGTGTTACGAGCTCCCCATGCAGCTCACATCAAATTCGACATCACAATCCCCTATCCCAACACCGGATATATGACACACCTTTCCCTTGGTCACACATGACACACGTCACTACGGACAACCGACACAACTCATCACCAATCATGCAATGAATGTGGGACGAAATGGTATAAAACATGAATCACTTGAGATAACGCAAGTAGACACGTATGAGAGGTACAAGAGTGAGCACAACTACACGTTCAATGATTCTAAAACACAATTAATTGCTCATTAGACCGTAGAGTCATTTCACGACTCGCGGGTTCCATTAACTAGTTATCATTAAATGTTAAACCATCATTCCCTTACCACCTTGCCCGTCGAAGCTAGTCTCATAGTGTTCATTTTCTTAGTACGTCTCCCAAAGGAGTTTAGCCAAGTAATTTCCCATATCGTTCAAGTGGTCAACGCCTATCACATAACTCAATCAATCCTCGTCTTTTATTCGCAACATGTCTCATAGAGTATCATCAATCTACATAGTAACTGAGTGAACAAACATTCAAATATCACATTCCAACTAGCGTATCGCCCATCGATAGCTAGATCACATTGAAATATATTAACACATCTCCTGTCGGAGGCCAAACGTCAATGTTTAAGTCCACCTAGCATATCTCCCACCGGAGGCTAGACCATTTGTTGTTATACATTTCCCATTTACAGTTCATAATAACACATGTATGACAGGTAATCCATTAGTCCATAACCAACATTGCATGTCAACCACTTTGATCAATTCACCGTTTCCAAACCAATTCGGTTATCATATTCCAACTAACACATCACCCGCTAGTGGCTAAACAACATTGAAACATACTAGTACATCTCCCGTCGGAGGCTAGAAATCATTTGACTAGCATCACTCCCGTCGGAGGCTAGGAATCATTTGACTAGCATCACTCCCGTCGGAGGCTAGGAATCATTTGACTAGCATCACTCCCGTCGGAGGCTAGGAATCATTTGACTAGCATCACTCCCGTCGGAGGCTAGGAATCATTTGACTAGCATCACTCCCGTCGGAGGCTAGGAATCATTTGACTAGCATCACTCCCGTCGGAGGCTAAACAATACATCATGTCAATGCAAGACAACCACCATGATACAATGATTTCCAAGTCAATGTTCATCAAACTAAGGTAACAATGTACAATGTACAACTATCAAAGGAAATCCCGAAATCATGTATTCATCATTTACGTATAACCGAGAATAAGTGCAAATATTGCCCTTAGAGGCCAACAATCCGAGTATTCAATAATTACTCAATAAAAGAATGATATCCCAACGTTGGTAAAAGCTGGCCCTACTGCCGGTAATACAGTCGCTACTACCAGTAGTAAAACACACCGCCAGAAATGTACAAAAGGGTGAAACCCAACACTACCGGTAATACCAATCCTACTACCGGGAATAACACAGACTGACGACTTTTCTGCAGATTTCTCCAACTTCAAATATCAAGCTCCCAACCGACACCCAATCTCATAGACCACCAAAATAAGTCATACCCACATAACAGATGTAGGAGGCCCCTAACTCACAACTCATACACAAACTTTCAGAGTTTTGTAAGTCATTTTCTCGCATCACGGACTCCCGCCGACATCATCACAAGAATATCCATTCTTCAATAATTGCGAATCCAACGCACAAAGGCACATACGTATCCCCACCACGACACCTAACCATATACGTGGGCCTTAACCACAACTCATGACCACGATTGAAGATGCCTAACCACACTCGTGTCACCCTTCACAACCCACAGTTACTAGCATGCTTTCATACCAAAACAGTACTCAAACCAAGTACAAACCAACGGAAACACCACTATACCTAACTAAGGCAAACACAGTGTCAACATGTACCTCAATGATTACATCAAACTTGTTTCGAAGCCTAAAGGTATCCCATCCAAACCGAATACCAACTTAGAGTTACATGACCACACATACACCACTATCATAACAGAGGACTCCCCACACGTCATCATCAAAATCCGTGACCTCTCGAACCTCATATCACACAACACATGTTCCATTCCGCAAATCCATGTGTACAACACAATACCTCATATGTCTCCTCAAACGAGCCCACAACTATGACACATTACTCCACGCTCTATTGCACGGACTTAACAAGTATATAAAAGGACGGATAAATCAACCGTGAATGCCCATCACAATGTCCTTGGTTTCTATTAGTCCATGAGTCCCACAAAAGGCACGAATAGTCAGTACAAGTCGCCCGACAAGTCGCTCGAGCGACTAGAAAGTCGCTGGATGGGCCAAAATCAGTAAAGGTCGCTGGAAAGTCGCTAGATGGTCGCTCGATGGTCGCTCGAGCGACCCCCAAGTCGCTCAAGCGACTTGGTCGATCTCAGGTTCGCACAGTTCTGGTATTTTGGCCATAACTTCTTATCCCGAACTCCGATTGAGACGATTTATATATGAAACTTCAAGAGAATTCCGAGATCTACAACTTTGTAGTTATACTCTTTTCCTAATTCGGCCTCTAAATGCCTCGAAATGTTTAAACGGTACGGGTCGTGTTCTAATCTTCTAGATTTTCGTTTTGCTCATTGTGTTCTTGGCGTTCTTGGTAAAACCCATCTCAAAATTCTGGAAAACAGCCCCAATGGCCTTTCACCCCAAAGAAAACATAGGATTCAAAACTAATAACCACATCACAAAGTATTACACAACTTAAATCAAAAGTTTAACATGATTCCTACCTCAAAATCAAGCTTCCAAGAAAATCTCTAGCCAAGAGCCGATCTCCTCCATTACTCCGCGAGAACCATCAATCCCGGGCTTGATACGAAGCCCTCGTCGCGTAGATCATCGTTCATTCTTCGTGTTTCTTGAAATTCGGAGTGCAAGGCTTCCGATTTTGTAAGTTTGAGAAGAGGGGGTTTTGAGAGTTTGAGAGTTAGGGAGAGAGTGACATTCGGCTGATTGGAGGAGAGAGAGAGTGTGAATTGGTAAAGTGGTAAAATCTAATTTTTTATAGTACCAAATGGGTAAATTACACTTTCTCCCTAGATTATGCAACATGCCAAGATCAAGTACCAAAACTATATTACACACACACATGGGTCCCAACTCATATTACCCAATTCATGTATTATCAAATACTCCGTCAAGTCCCGAATATTTAAATTAAAATAAATAATTTTCCGGGTCTTTACACTCTTGCCACCCTTTGGACTTTATTAGCACCAAGAAAAGGTTTATCTATGATTATGAAGCAGTTGTTTGAGGCTAAACCATCCCCTGATGTTTCTAATCAGGCATCAACTAGTGGCCAATCCCATGATGATCAGGAGGTAGGCTCTAATGTGATGTCAAGGAACGGCAATGATGAAATGAAGAACGAGGCTTGTTTCTGCCTCCCGCATGGGATGGATCTAGATTTCTTGCGCCCGGTAAGAAAAGTACTTCTATAATGCTAATCTGACACTAACAAAGATAAAAGTTTAGTTTATATTCTGGGCATTGACAATGAAGGTTAAACACTGCTCTGCTCAAAGAAAAATACGTAGAAAATGAAATTTTTAGCTGCCCACCCACTGGACACCAGATATGAATCAGAATAACGAACAATACACTTGTTTTCTGCGTACTTTTTATGTGTAACTTTTCATGTGTAAATGTTGTGTCAACTGAATACTTGGTATGCAGGTCTTAGCAGAGGCATTGGGAACTTTCATTCTGATGTTCTGCATATGCGCGATTATAGCGATCACACAGCTGATGGGGGGGAAGTACGTCTCCTAGAATATGCAGCCACAGCAGCTTTATCAGTAGTCGTCATGGTTTCCTCCATTGGAGCAATCTCTGGTGCTCATGTCAACCCTGCTGTCACAATTGCTTTCGCTACTTGTGCTCTATTTCCTTGGTCCAAGGTAGGTACTAAGCGCATCTATGTGCACACATGGAATACGTACACAGAAAAGGACACAGATCACCCGCTAGAGGCGGGTCCAATCCCCCTCTTAACTTTAGGAAAAATTAGAAAAGAAAACTCCTAGTTCAACTCATCGTGTGTAGGGTAAGAACCACCAGGTATAGACTGGTACGATTCAATCGAACATTTTTCTTTGTTGGAATATTGTTGTGTTGTAGCTCTATAATTCGGATTAGGTTTACTGATGAACTTTATTGTGGATATTGACCCCACAGCATAAATGGTATGTACAGCTAGGTCGTGAATAGCCAGCCAACCATAACATCGTCAAAACTGGATAGAGGTTTGATCTACTAATGTGAGACCCCGATCCGGAATTTGGGCATTTAAGAGCAAAATTATAATTTGAATAGTTAAATCGAGAGTAATTTGGTTAATTCGACACGAATTTGATTTTTAATTGGGATCGGAGAGTCGTCCCGACTTTTATATAATCTGTGTTCGAAATTTCTGAGACGGATCAGATAATTTATACACGCGCAAGGCATGAGATGATGGACTGTTGTAACCTTTGGACTTTGGGTGAGAAGTACCCAATAATTTTTCCTATTAGATATCAGATATACGTTATAACAGATATTTGCATGGTTCTATCGGACACAGAGGTGTCTGTTGACACCTCCTGCTTCCAGTTTTGTCTATATAGTATAGGTAAGCTCCTCAAATTCATTGTACGTTAGAAACCAGAGAGCTAGAGAGAGAGAGGGAGGAGCTTCTTCAACATGTTCTTCATCGTCTACCTTCAGCTTCTTCATCCGTTCTTCGTCTGGTTTTCATCAGTGAGTTATTTTACCATCTAAGTTATGATTTCTTTGTTGATTCTTCGATTTTAGGCCTAAGATAGACTTAGTTCGAACATATTTGTTATATATCATAAGGTATTTGAGGTTAGAACAAGAAACCATAAGAAACCATGTCCTGAAACCCATCCGGCCACGCATCCGGCCACGCATCCGGTAGCGGATCCGGTAGCGGATCCGGATTTCCGGATTGGCTACCGGATTAGGCAGTTTTGACCCCGAACTTTGAATTGAGCTCCAGAATGCTACGGACCTCGGATTGACCTCAAATTTGGTATGAATGTACCTTGATATGTTAGCTTTCATTCCCAATTGGAACCAAATCATTTGGACTTCTAGAACTCCTTAAATTAAGATTTCCGTAGAAGCTGTCCGTTTTGGACCAGTTTTGCGCCAATGGAGTTTTCACCCGTTTAAAGGCATATTAAAGCTTTGTGGTCTTCATAGAAAATGTTCCTAACATCCTAAGCTAGTGTTCTGTTAAATTTGGTGAACTTTGGACATGAGATGATTGGAGTTTCATACTAAATTCTATTGAGGTAAATTTCAAAAAAGCTGTCTAGTTTAGTACTTCAATAATTTGAGACTTGGGAACCTCTATTTTGACTCCTTAACCATCCGAACTTATGTACATTCACTTGAGGACATTGGTAGACCTAGTGTGATTTGTGAATTCCCTATCTTGAGGTGGTTTGGGCATAAACATCAACGCCGAAGTATTGGAAACTAGGAATAAGTTGATAAATACTTATATTCCTTGTTATAGGAATCGATCCTGACATCGGAGTCGGTGCAAATCGTTGGACTACGTAAAGCAACGTGAGGTGAGTCTTGATATGCTTGTCCTACTTGTATGTTTAAAAACGTGACCGAGCATGTGAATTTACTAAATCCTGTTGATGGTTGTTTACATTGAAACCATGCTTATGCACGACACATGACTGATTAGCATGTGATGCTATGTTATAAATTGATAACTTATTAAAGATGATCATGTATTGACATCATGTGAAACACGGTGACTCCCTGACCGCTGGGGGTGTGACAAGCGGTGGTTTGAGATAAGGCTGGGTCCCACGGCCAGGTGGCATCGGATGACGTCATGCCAAATTCTGAATTATTATTCAAGGGTCGCTCCCTTTATCAGTTCTGGCATACACCGTTGGTTGGTTGATTGGTTGGTTGATTTGTTGATTCTGTTGCAAAGCATATTGGTTTGTTGAATCAGATGCTGATAACCCACGGGTTATGAAAACTACGAACTATTGATCATGTCCTCGGCTACGGCCCATGGATCAATTTACGAACGTTCTTGACATGCTAATGAAGTGTTTATATGAGATTATGTCATGGCAAACCTGTAAGACTTGTATATCTTGATTCATACTAGCGATATGCTAATGATGTTGTTAAACAACATACCAGGTAATGAGACATGAGGCGTTAGGGCCTATGGAAGCTCAAGAATGATCGTTTGGCCTCTTGCGCTAAGAAGCTGAGATGTACCGGATAAGTTGGTAACTATCTTGTTGTATGTGAGATAGGCTATATTGGGATCGATAATGTATTGTATATTGTAATTTTGTGGGTTTTAGTAATATTGGCACTTTACATGCCCTTGGGTTTCTTAGTTGGATTATTTTACATGCTTCCGCGCACTCTGAGAATCTTTCAAGATTATGGATGAATGACAGGTAAAAATCCTAAAACTCGATTAGTGAGAGGCCTTCGTGAGTTAGACTCATTGGCCGGTCATTGATCATCCCTATATCGGGATGGGTCGTGACAACTAAGCTTCCTAATATGTTGCCTCTAGCTTATTCCTTGGCCTGTACTAGAGCGGATGAGGCTTCTACCCTTAAAACTGTTGAAGTATAAACTTGATTTGGCCCAAAGAAAAAATATATGAAGCCCAAGAGAAGCCCAATACATGAGGCCCAAAGAAGAAGATATTTTTGAGGAGATAAAATCTAGTTTCTAGAACTTCTCCAAAATATCTAGTTTCTAGAAGAATTCTAGAAAATCCTTGTAAAATATCTAGATATTTTGTGACATGCCTAATTCTAGAATGTATTATAAAATATTATTTTGTAAGATAAATATCTAGGTCTAGAATCATCTTTGGAGTAGTATAAATAGGGGTGGGCTCTAGCCATTTTGTATCAACCCAAAAGTTTGAGTCTAAGTGTAATACAAGTATTTCCTTCCCATTCTTGTCTTAAGTGTTTTACTCTCTTCCAAATATATTGTCCAAACCCATCCTCTTCCAACAAAAACGTATATAAAAATCCTCTGCAGTTTTTGTCCAAGTGAAGTGCCTTCTTTTCTTCAATTTCTCTGAATCCATGTAGCTCGGTTAGTGAAGGGTACTTATGAGTTAACTAAGTGCTTGATCGTTCGCGATAGAATTTAGGTCGTACTATCTGCCTGCTCCTTAGTTGGTATATACTTAATTTGTCGAGTCATTATAATAACCGGCATTCACCCATCTTTTATAAGTGATTGTACCCTTGTTTGTGCACTATGTTTTCCATTCCAATTTCAATCCCTATAACGTTTGCGGAATGTTAAATCGAAGTTGTGTGTAATTTTCCTTTTGAAGGTACCTCTTTACATTATAGCACAAGGCATAGGTTCCGTGTTGGCAACATATGTGGGAAAGTTGGTCTATGGTATAAACTCAGAGCTTATGACAACCAGACCACTGGAAGGAGCTGCTGCTGCCTTTTGGGTGGAGCTCATAGCAACTCTCATCATCATGTTCCTTGCTTCGTCGTTGACACATCAAGCTAAACATGTAAGATTGATTTGTCGTAATTTTAAATCTAAGTAACAACTTGGTAACATAGAGAGAATGAATTTTTATTTGAGCTTTAAATGGTTTTGTATGGATATCATGCATATAATATTATGAAAGAAAAGATTTCTTACATCTGAATTTGTTCTGGCTTTTTGAATTGATTTCTTGAGATTACAATCTGTTCTGTACTCTCTGCCCTTTTCCGTTTTTCCCGAAAGACAAACAACGAAAGGTCTGCTATTGCTGAAGTTTTCGTATCATTTTCAATTTTGGGTAAAACTCCTTTTTGATGTTTCCGAAACTTTCGGGTGGGTAGAAAAGATAGTCTAGGAACTAATTGAGAATGGGCCCATGAATCAAGATCTCAATCCAGCAAGGGAGACCAATCTCAGAAGGGAAATCCAGATGAAAGAGCAAATTCCTTCGATTCTTTGTTAGCTGACTAAGGGCAGTGGGTTGCTTTTTTGTCTGGCCTCGCCGATTTAGTTAGTATATGGAGAGCTGTCCCTTTACTATTTAGGTAGGCTAGAAGAGCTAGAGTTCATTAGCATTATCTCCTTTCCTTTTGAAAAAAACGACCAGCAAGAGCAGCTTTTGGAAAATCAGTATAGAGCGGTCAGGATAGGTTTAGTTCGCGGACCAGGCTTAGTAGGAATAGAGATGGAAATGAAAACAGAAAACCAAGAACCAACTTAAAAACCAAGAATTCTGATTGATCCCTCCAATTTATAAGCTATAAAACTGTGCACATAGGGAAAGTTCCTGAGCACAAGTACTATGATTAGCATCAAATCAGAATATCAATAACCCCAATGGGGTTGCTTCAGTAGAAGAAGAGAGGATGACTAAGGGACTTGTCCTACATGGTCACGAGTTCGAATCTCATTAGAATTACTCATTTGGTGCCACTGAGTATTATGTTCGGTCGTTATTTTCATGAAGCTTCTGTATTTTTCTGGGTTTTCTTCTTCGTTAAGCAAGCTTAACTTTCAACATATACTTCACTGCATAATTGCCTCTGCCATTCTTATAATTGCTATATATGATGATTGCGTTGAATGCAGCCATGTTAACGAACTCTATTTCCTTTTGCATGGCTACTTTTGTTATTGCTTGCATCCTACTTTTCATTTATTTTCTTGAACTTGAAAACAGTTTTTCACCAAGCAGCAGAAAGAAATTGTGAGTTTATTATTTGTAGGAGAAATTATCAAATATTGCTCAAATATTTTTGTCCACCACCACCATCATCATCATCTTCATTCTCACTTCAATTTGGTTCACATTTTGTTTCCCTGAGACTTGAAAGTAGGTAAAATTTATTCACTTCTGGTAGTCAACTACTCCCCCATGAATATTGCTTGCAAGGAGCCATTTAAACGGAGAAAGTTGCTTAAATATTCAACAGGGAACGATTACACACACAAATAGGGGCAGAACTACGTACATGGAGAGGGGAAGGGGGCTCTCCAAAAAAATTCAAAAGAAATTTAGAACCTAGGTATAAATTTTGAAAATTATAAAAAAAATCACATTTTGGACCCCCTTCCTTTGCCAAAAAAAAAAAAATCCCCACCTCCCCAAACGTGAAATTTTGATTCCATCCCTACACTCAAACATGTTCCTCAAAACTTGCAGAAGTAAGAAATTAAAAACAGGGCAAAAGATACCATGTCAAAAAACAAAAACAAATAGAATAAAGGAAAAGAGATGGAAGAATGAAGCAATCAGTCTTGTAATGGTGAGAATGAAGCCTTCAACACTGAAGTGATGGGTCAATTTGATACATCTATATCTATTCATAGGGTGCTCCAAAAGTTAAGAGCCATACAAATCATACATGTTTCATTATCTATTTTTCATTATATATCCTACGTCGTAAACTCTAAACTCAAAATCCGAAACACGAAACCCTAATGATGAATTCTTAAATCCTAAATTGTGAATTCTTAAACTATAAGTCCTAATCCTGCTACTCCCATTAAATTTAAATCCTAAATCTTATATCCTAGACTCTAATAAATCGTAAGATCCTAAACTTATACCCTAAATCTTAGATCATAAATCCTAAAATCTAAACTTGAAATCCTAATTTTTAAATAAGTTAATGCAGATCCTATTTTTAAATTATTTTTATTTTTATAATTTGATTCATATTTTTTAAGTTTTTTAAAAAATCTTGTTGAGACGAACTAGTACTCTAAAAAGTATTGATGCAAATAAAAAATACAATGTGAAATTAAAATAAATAAATAAATAAGTTTATATATTCAAACTAAATGTTTGTCACAAAAAACCCCCTACCCTAATATTTACAATATTGCTATTATATATATATATATATATATATATATATATATATATATATATATAATATGTTGTACGTGACATATATATACAATACAAAACCTAAGGCCCAATTAGATGAAGGTTTTTTCGGTGTGGTATATACGGTACAAAACCTAAGGCTGGGATGAGAGTTTGTTTCGCAGATTTGCTCTTTAGCAAGGAGCAGGGGGTGTGCCAGCTGTTTTCTTCCCCGGTTCCTGTTGCAGCTCCTTGCGAATAGCAAATCTGGTTTATTTCGTGTGGTATATACAATACAAAACACTAAGTCCCCCACTTTTGTGGGGGTGTGCCAGCTGTTTTCTTCTCCGGTCCCGGTTCCTATTGCAGCTCCCTGCCAATGGCAAATCTGGTTTATTTCGTGTGGTATATATACAATACAAAACACTATATGTACCCGACTTTTGTTCTCACGTTGACAGAAGTTAGCCTCACAGCAGCCGACCTCCCACGTACGATTCTCTATCTCGATCTCTGTCGTTGATATATACAATACAAAACTAAACAGGTATGTACAAAGACAGAGATTGAGATAGAGAATCGTACGTGGGAGGTCGGCTGCTGTGAGGCTAACTTCTGTCAACGTGAGAACAAAAGTCGGGTACATATAGTGTTTTGTATTGTATATATACCACACGAAATAAACCAGATTTGCCATTGGCAGGGAGCTGCAATAGGAACCGGGACCGGAGAAGAAAACAGCTGGCACACCCCCACAAAAGTGGGGGACTTAGTGTTTTGTATTGTATATACCACACGAAATAAACCAGATTTGCTATTCGCAAGGAGCTGCAACAGGAACCGGGGAAGAAAACAGCTGGCACACCCCCTGCTCCTTGCTAAAGAGCAAATCTGCGAAACAAACTCTCATCCCAGCCTTAGGTTTTGTACCGTATATACCACACCGAAAAAACCTTCATCTAATTGGGCCTTAGGTTTTGTATTGTATATATATGTCACGTACAACATATTATATATATATATATATATATATATATATATATATAATGGCAATATTGTAAATATTAGGGTAGGGGTTTTTTTGTGACAAACATTTAGTTTGAATATATAAACTTATTTATTTATTTATTTTAATTTCACATTGTATTTTTTATTTGCATCAATACTTTTTAGAGTACTAGTTCGTCTCAACAAGATTTTTTAAAAAACTTAAAAAATATGAATCAAATTATAAAAATAAAAATAATTTAAAAATAGGATCTGCATTAACTTATTTAAAAATTAGGATTTCAAGTTTAGATTTTAGGATTTATGATCTAAGATTTAGGGTATAAGTTTAGGATCTTACGATTCATTAGAGTCTAGGATATAAGATTTAGGATTTAAATTTAATGGGAGTAGCAGGATTAGGACTTATAGTTTAAGAATTCACAATTTAGGATTTAAGAATTCATCATTAGGGTTTCGTGTTTCGGATTTTGAGTTTAGAGTTTACGACGTAGGATATATAATGAAAAATAGATAATGAAACATGTATGATTTGTATGGCTCTTAACTTTTGGAGCACCCTATGAATAGATATAGATGTATCAAATTGACCCATCACTTCAGTGTTGAAGGCTTCATTCTCACCATTACAAGACTGATTGCTTCATTCTTCCATCTCTTTTCCTTTATTCTATTTGTTTTTGTTTTTTGACATGGTATCTTTTGCCCTGTTTTTAATTTCTTACTTCTGCAAGTTTTGAGGAACATGTTTGAGTGTAGGGATGGAATCAAAATTTCACGTTTGGGGAGGTGGGGATTTTTTTTTTTTTTGGCAAAGGAAGGGGGTCCAAAATGTGATTTTTTTTATAATTTTCAAAATTTATACCTAGGTTCTAAATTTTTTTTGAATTTTTTTGGAGAGCCCCCTTCCCCTCTCCATGTACGTAGTTCTGCCCCTATTTGTGTGTGTAATCGTTCCCTGTTGAATATTTAGAGCAACTTTCTCCGTTTAAATGGCTCCTTGCAAGCAATATTCATGGGGGAGTAGTTGACTACCAGAAGTGAATAAATTTTACCTACTTTCAAGTCTCAGGGAAACAAAATGTGAACCAAATTGAAGTGAGAATGAAGATGATGATGATGGCGGTGGTGGACAAAAATATTTGAGCAATATTTGATAATTTCTCCTACAAATAATAAACTCACAATTTCTTTCTGCTGCTTGGTGAAAAACTGTTTTCAAGTTCAAGAAAATAAATGAAAAATAGGATGCAAGCAATAACAAAAGTAGCCATGCAAAAGGAAATAGAGTTCGTTAACATGGCTGCATTCAACGCAATCATCATATATAGCAATTATAAGAATGGCAGAGGCAATTATGCAGTGAAGTATATGTTGAAAGTTAAGCTTGCTTAACGAAGAAGAAAACCCAGAAAAATACAGAAGCTTCATGAAAATAACGACCGAACATAATACTCAGTGGCACCAAATGAGTAATTCTAATGAGATTCGAACTCGTGACCATGTAGGACAAGTCCCTTAGTCATCCTCTCTTCTTCTACTGAAGCAACCCCATTGGGGTTATTGATATTCTGATTTGATGCTAATCATAGTACTTGTGCTCAGGAACTTTCCCTATGTGCACAGTTTTATAGCTTATAAATTGGAGGGATCAATCAGAATTCTTGGTTTTTAAGTTGGTTCTTGGTTTTCTGTTTTCATTTCCATCTCTATTCCTACTAAGCCTGGTCCGCGAACTAAACCTATCCTGACCGCTCTATACTGATTTTCCAAAAGCTGCTCTTGCTGGTCGTTTTTTTCAAAAGGAAAGGAGATAATGCTAATGAACTCTAGCTCTTCTAGCCTACCTAAATAGTAAAGGGACAGCTCTCCATATACTAACTAAATCGGCGAGGCCAGACAAAAAAGCAACCCACTGCCCTTAGTCAGCTAACAAAGAATCGAAGGAATTTGCTCTTTCATCTGGATTTCCCTTCTGAGATTGGTCTCCCTTGCTGGATTGAGATCTTGATTCATGGGCCCATTCTCAATTAGTTCCTAGACTATCTTTTCTACCCACCCGAAAGTTTCGGAAACATCAAAAAGGAGTTTTACCCAAAATTGAAAATGATACGAAAACTTCAGCAATAGCAGACCTTTCGTTGTTTAACTCCTTTTTCATTCCCAGCGTAAGAAGCATAGTGAATTGGTATCCACCCATATACATCTGCTTCCTTGATCAGATGTGGCTTCCATTCCAACAATCTTTTTACGATTTCACCTTAAAAAAACAGCCACAATAAGTAACCGTAAAATTCTTCGAATTCATGAAAAATTTGGTGACATTTTCATTTCAGAGTTTTATGGTAAGACTGTTATGCATACAGCCGCTGCAACTAACGGAACAATGGTTGGAGTCTTCTGTTATTACAATTTCTCAGTTAGGTGGAAGCTGGTTAAGAAACTGTCAGCAAACCTGTGGAGTCTTCAAGAGCTGCTGCATGCAGTGCTGTACTATCACAAGGGCCGCTGTAACTTGGCATTTGGCAACCTTCCAAGAGCACATACACCACTGCCGTATTTCTTCCCTTAGCAGCCAGGTACAACGGAGTTTCCTTGGCACTGTTGGCTGGATGTTGAAACTCTGGATCTTCTCTAATTAACACTTCAACCACTTTCAAGCATACGCCTACATCAGGGTTCCTCACTGCCATGTGCAAGGCCGTATCTCCGTCCTCATTTGTCGCCCTCAACATCTCCGTAGTTGCTCCACCCCAGCCGCTTTCAAGTTCATGCTCTAGTTTCTTCGCACACTCTATGAGTGTTTTGACTATGTCAGCGTACCCTTTCCCGGCCGCCATATGAAGTGGGGTTTCTTCTTTGATATTCACTCGACGTGCCAGAGATGGACACTCTTGAAGAATCACCTTCGTGCATTCCAATTGGCCGAATTGGACCGCGACTTGAAGAATCACCTTCGTGCATTCCTTGGATTCAGCAGGATGTTTTCAACAACAAAAACATGACTCCAGAAGAACTCGTAGAGTGCAATTTATGGGAGGTTAGTACATACTCTGTGACTTCTTTTGGCCTTGAAAGTTTTGATCTCATGATTAGTCAGCGTTTGATTTTTTTTAAGTCAAATTCTAAGTTCACAAACAATGAAAATTAGGATGAATCATTGGACAACTCCAACACAATTTGTATACTCAATAAATGTAAGCTGATTTAGTAATTAGTCTCAATTCACAGTAATGACTATATCTAAATAAATCTTGAGGAAGAACTTACAATGGAATCATTTTTGTACTCAATGAAGAACTAAAATACAAATTTCACAGCTATTATACGTAATTTTATTAGATTGTGAACCACCAACTCATCTAAGCAAGGTAAACACGTGCAAATAGTTCTAATCACAAGGTAGGCAGTGAGGTTTGAGCAAATAATTTATTGCTTGTTTTGATAATATATTAGATTGTTAACCACCAATTAATAATTTAAAAACTTAAGCTGTTAGAGAAAGAGAACTCTATTATTTATATTATCAATAACTATTTTCTTAATAACAACTAGGACTTGTAAAAGTATACATGTACCTATTCTATTTTGGTCGTGTCCTAGTTGTCGTTGTACTTTTTAGATTTTCTTGAGTTTATGCTGAAGGGGGTTAGAGATCTAAAAATGTATTTAATTATAATATTTTAGATGATTGGCTTTTAAAACATGTGACATATAAAAATGTAGGAGGCCATATTGTTTCCGGGCATATGTGGTTGGAGAAACATTATCCGTAATACGCCGGACGACTTAGCAAAATTGAAGAGAGCTCACAAAAAGCAAAAGGAAGTTGAAGCGCAACTATACGAATGTTTCGTAAATGAGGTCGAGAAGATGGGTAAAAGCCACATGATAATAGCTATATTTGTAGCCTCCATCACCTTTGGATCTGCTTTTGCATTCCTAGTTGGCTATACCGGCAAGGAAGGTCCAGAGCAAGGAAAGGCAGTCCTGTCAAGAACCAGAGCTTTCAAATCATTCGTCATAACCAACACCATAGCCATCACATGCTCCGTTTCCTCTATACTTCTCTACGTCTACACTTCGATTTTTACTCAGAGCAAAGGAAGTAGAAAGATGGTGAAATGCTATGTGGCAGCAATGTATCTTGTTTTGGTTGCCATATTTTCCATGATGCTTGCGTTCATCGCAGCCGTTTTTGCTGTGTTAGCACATTCTGTAGCCCTTGCCATTGCCACTAGTATTATTGCCAGCATTACTTTTGTCGCTTTTTTGGTTGACTTGCCCAAGGTTTTTTCCTTGGTTCGAGTTTGTTTCGGTTCTAGCGAGGATAAATAGAAAGAGCAGAATGTACACGGTGTAGTAAGATACTCCCAATTTTGCCAAAAGCAGAATGGCTCTGATGTCGTGTGGGTTCAGTCGACCGATTTCTGCTCCTCATTTCCTCTTTGTCTGTCGCTCCTCATTACTCTTGGAAGGTATACTAAATTGTCATGTCTGCAGAACATTATGAAAGCCTATTCAGTGAATTTTTGTGTGAGATTTCTTGAAATGTTTCATCTTAAATCTATTTGGACTGAAAAAAAATTTCGTTCTTATGTGAAATTTTTTTGCAATTTTTTGTTTTTTCTCAACTTTTTATGATTTATTGGTTCATCTCGACAAGAGCTTTTAGAAAAATTATCAATCATGGGTCAAATTTGAAAAAAGTTCAGAAAAGACAAAAATAAATTAAAAACATAGTTTTTTTAACTTATTCGTCGTCTTTAGTGACTTCTTTTAACTTTTGGACATAATTTTATATTTTTTAGATTCTTTTCATCAAGACGGACCAATAAATTACAAAACATTGCAGTTAAAACAACAAATGAAAAAAAAATGAATAGAGACAAAAAATAAATTTAAATAAATACTATAGGTCAAAGAGAGCTAGATTTTATTTATCAAGTTTGGGTAGGTTAGTTAAGTGATGTGAGATAAAGTCTAATATTGTCCTTCACGTAACGTGCGACCGTTGGGGGTGTTGAAGTGACCTAGACTTAGGTTCGATCACGAGATATGAAATCACTCAAGATTTATTTCTGATACTATGTGAGATTTATTAGAGCATTTCAAGTTTCCGGCATAAAGATAATGGACAACATGTGGGATGGCGTCTAGATCATATTTATCAAGTTTGGATGACTTTGGATGACTTTAGCTGACCATGTGACAGTTCATGCCCTTTGAGAAAAGTGATAAAATGAAAGGTTTGTGGTATGATATCTTACCAACTTTCACGAAAAATAAACCAATAAAAATCCTTTTTTGGTTAATTCTCATCTTTTATCACCATTCTTACTTCTATTAGTTATTCAAAATTGATATAATTCTCAATTCTCATGTTTGGATACCATTTTGCAATTTAAAGGGGCTAAAGAAATTTTCTCTTCCAATATGTGATTGCCTTTTTAGGAGTAACTATCCATTGGCTTCAACAGAACTCCTCACCACAAATTCATGCAAAATCTATATAATTAGTACTGGGTCTTACGTAATGTTAACAAAAACCAGAGTTGCTTAAAGGGAATAGCAGTTTCAGTTTATGTGCCAACGTTTTTAAAAATTTCACAAAACAAAGGATTGAAAGACGTTAAGGTGTAAAGGGCATGGCTGGCCTTGGAAGGAGTACAATCTCTCTCCCTTCTCAATTCTCTGCTGCTTTCAGCTTCCCCAGAAAATTTGCTATTTGTTTGAGCTCTTCAACAAGGTCTAACGGTGTAATATTCTTTGGTGCTGGACCATATATGTTGCTTCTTAATACAGATGCCTCAACCTCCCTCATTTACACCCCATTCATCCTCGACCCCGTGAGCACCGCCTTATCTTATTTCCAAGGCGACACTTCCTCTGACTACTTCATAGGAGTAAAATCGATCAAGATAAACGAAAAAACTGTACCCATTAACACCACTTTGTTATCCATAGATAGAGAAGGAAATGGCGGCACCAAAAATTAGCACGGTTAATCCCTACACAGTTTTGGAAACTTCAATTTACAATGCTGTGACGGATTTTTTTACGAAAGAGCTCTCTGGGGTCCCTAGAGTACCGGCAGTGGCGCCTTTTGGGTTGTGCTTTAACTCGACGAATATTGGCAGCACCCGAGTGGGACCTGCTGTACCACAAATTGATCTTGTGTTGCAGAGTGAGAGTGTGTATTGGAGGATTTTTGGGGCGAATTCGATGGTGCAAGTTAATGATGACACTTTGTGCTTAGGATTCGTGGATGGAGGTGTGAATCCAAGGACGTCAATTGTGATTGGGGGGCATCAGATTGAAGATAATTTACTGCAGCTTGAACTTGCTTCGTCAAAGCTGGGGTTCAGCTCATCACTCTTCTTCAGACTAACGACATGTGCCAACTTCAAGTTCACATCCAATGCTTAAAGAGTTTCAATCCATCGGTTACTTTGTACCATAAAATTCAAAGAAAAGTGTCTACAGTGTAATGTGGCGGCACTGCATTGGTCCAGGTGCAGTGTGGCCTCTGTTACCCCACGGTATTGTGAAGACTTGTTTTGGTAAATTATTGGTTGTGTTTAGTTTCTCTGCTTGTTTTTACTACATTATCATATAATGCATAAATAATGGCCATGATTGTGTGAGATCACCTCACAGATGCCTCACAGATGTATTCTTTTTGTCTCGTGCAACTTGTAATGAGTTTTTGTGAACAAAATTCTGCAAGTTTCTTTTGCTTATGGGGTGCTTTACTGAGTGTAGTTCTGGTTGTGACGTTTCGTGCTTATTTAAATGGTGGACTTTGTGTGATTGGACTTTCTTGTATGGATGATTATTCAGTTTGATGCAATATTTATGTTGCTTTTATGAACATTGCCTCTTTAGTAGCAAGATTTGTCATCTTCGCCCGTGGCGGCATTGCATTGGTCCAAGTGGAGTGTGGCCTCTATTACACCCGCGCTATTCTGAAGACTTTTTTGTGTTTTGTTTCTCTGTGTGATCTCAGCAAATTTTAAATTATCGTCTCGTGTGAAAGAGGAGATTAATAAAGTATAATTGTATGTATGCATTGCTCTTAGTAAAATTAAAATTACCGTCTTGTGAGGAAGAGAGATTAGTAAAGTATAATTGTGAGCGAGCATTAATCTTCGTAAAATTTAAATTGCGGTCTCCTGAGGAAGAGAGATTAGTAAAGTATAATTGTACGCATGTATTGATGTCACCAAATTTTTAAGGGTAATTTACATACAACTCCTTTTATTTATCACTTGGTTTTATTTAACTCTTTTTATCTTTTAATTGTCCCAATATACCTTATGTTTTTTTCCAAATATGACAATCGATTCTTTTTGGGTTGACGTATTTGGAGGAGAATACGGTAAGTAATTATGTGTGCGTCAATTTAAGAGGGATTAATTATTACATTTGGAAAGATCAAAAGGTACGTTGGGATAATTGAAAAATAAAGATGATCAAATGAAATTGAGTCATAGATAAACTTTTTTTATGTAAATTAGCCAATTTTTAATTGTCTCATGAGGTCTTCAAAGCTTCTGAGAGAAAGTCTAGAAACATAATCTTTCGTGCACAAATTAATTCAGCCATAGATGTACACGTGAGATTCTTCAAAATAATTTTGGCCCTACGTGTTTGACAGCACTGAACACATCTGTGTTAAGATTTATGCACGAAGGATGTATACATAGACTTGTCTATATATTATATATACCTTATTTACATTCAGGTAATTAATGTCAAGAATACAGATGTTCTGAATACATCCGGAGACAGATGTGTCTGAAACCGTTATATGCACGTAAGACTCTCAATAATTTGTATACTTCATGTGCGTCAAACGATTTCAAAAACATGTATCTCCTAATGTGCTTCTCTGTCGCTAGGCCTGGCTGCATCAATAACACGTGTGAGCTGTTCCCTGAGAATACCGTCACCAACACCGCCACCACCGGCGACCCTGGCATCGACGTCGTGACGGTTCAGTCAACCGACAGGATCAACCCCGGGAGGATTGTTACCGGGCCACAATTCCCCTTTCTTTGTGCCCCCACCTCTCTCTTGGCAGGTACATTAACATCCAATCCTTTCTGTTTTTTCCCATATCTGTTCGGAATCGCATTTGAGTATTTTAAAATAATACGAATTTTACGTGTATCAAACGATTTCAAACACATCTGTATTCTTACTCTTTAACGGTGAAATTAATTCTGAAAAAGCAGAATTGAACGAAAAAACCGAGATTCGATCAATTTAAAGTAGGGTTCAAACGGTTTCAGTTTGATAATGTAATTTCTTTAGATTTCTCAGTCCGATTACGGATCTTTGAAATTTTTTCCTCAACCGAGTCCAACGGATTATAAATAAATATAAGATATCAGTTTATCATTAGAATGGTAGCTTTTGACTGTTTTTTTTGTCTATACAATTTTTTATTTTTTTATTCTGTCTTTTTCTGTTAATGTCCGTATTCTTAATCAGGCATCTACCTCTTTAATATTCAATACTCCAAAATTATGTTTTACATTTTTACTCGCATGTTGTTTGATTAGACCTATTTTTAGTCAATCCAAAAACTCCATAAATCAAGACCAAATAAACCAAACTCGATATGGTATTTCTCCTTTAGTAATTTTGATCGTGATTGATTTATAAAATATTCACCCCAAACCGATCAGTTTTGGGATTACGTACTCCAAAATTGACAGAAGACGAATTGATTTAACTCCTACTTATGAATAGTAATGGTATTTTTACGATTTCATTATTTTAGTATATTACAAAACTAAGTTACTTTTTATACAATTCTAAATACTTAAATAGTTCTAAAAAAAATCAAAAATTTTGGTATCCAAATATGCTTTATTTTTTCATTACTAAAAAAAAAACACGACATTAAATTTTGAACTATGATAATAGAACGGAGGAAAATATATTCAAAATCATCCAGTATACGTGAAATCTACTAAATGATGAAGAATTTTACATGCATTGGACATATTAAACTGCAAAAATCATGATGTTATGCCTACATTATTTCTCTGAATTTATTTAATCTTCATTTTATCTTATACCACTTTATTAAATTTTTTTTAAAGACAAAAAAAATGTATATATTAGGAGAAAAATTGATTTATTATGGTGTACAGGGTCAACCTTTGGACAAAAAGTTTGAAGGAAACCCGGTTTGCTTCCCAAAACCCTCACTTAACCCGGAACAAAATTCAATAGACGTTTTTTTTATAGTCGAAATATCTAATCAGTTTTAGAATTAGTTCCAACTTAATACCAATTAGTTTTCGAAAGACTAATAGACTTCTCATTAACTTCACTCATTATAATTTGCTCTTATAATTTAAAAAATTTAATGTGAATTTGACAAAAAATTTAAAAAAAATAACTGAAATTTAGTAAGATTAATACTACTTTAGTTAGGAAAAAAAGGATGAAGAGAAAGTTTGTGCATATAACCTTACGTGCACAAATCCGACACAGATGTGCCCGAAACCGTTTAATGTATGTGAAACTCAAAAAAATAAGAGCCTCATATATATCGGACTGTTCTTAACACATTTGTGTCTGAATATAAAGCCTATGCACACAACTTTATGTGTACAAATCTAGACACAAATGAGTTCAGAATCATTGGATTCACGCAAAACCTACAAGATAATGAGAATCTCACGTGCATCAAATGATTATAAACATAAATGCATCCAGATTTATGGACCAGGGATGCACAACAGCACCTGCTGCGAGCCAAAACGACGTTGTTTTGACGTACAAAATACTTTCCGAACAGTCAAATGCTGACCGAACAAAAATCGATCAGTGTTTTCCGTCAAAACAACATCGTTTTGGCTTGGCGTGCAGCAGAGGTTGCTGTGCATAATGCACAATGCACATAAACCTCCCCAATTTCCAGATTTATACATAACAAATTACATGTGTCTGAATCTGTACACGTAGGGCATGTTAGGATTTGAAAGGGCCCAAATCTCTGTCCCTCCCCTGTTCTCTTCTTTCTTGAGGTTCAACAACACATTCGCCATTTGTCTCGGCTCTTTCACCAGTTCAACCGGCGTCGTATTCATCGGAGGCAACGGACCCTACGGTCTCCTTCCCAACACCGATGCCTCAACCGGCCTTATCTACACCCCTCTCCTCTTTAACCCGGTGAGCACTGCCGCAGTTTTCTCCAAAGGCGACACCTCCTCCGACTACTTCATCGGCGTAACAGCCATTCACATCAATCAAAAACCAGTACCGATCAAAATGTTTCTGTTATCCATAAATTGGAAAGGATATGGCGGAACCAAAATCAGCACCGTGGCTCCTTACACGATTCTAGAAGCTTCGATTTACAGAGCCAGGACGAAGTTTTTCATCAAACAACTCTCTCTTGTGCCCAGAGTGGCGGCGGTGCCGCCAATCACGGCGTGTTTTAACTCGACGAGTCTTGGCAGCACCCAGGCGGGACCCGGTTTGCCGCAGATTGATCTCGTGTTGCAGAACGGGAAGATCTGGACGATTTTCGGGGTGAATTCCATGGTGCAAGTTGGTGATTAGGCTATGTGCTTGGGGTTTGTGGATGGAGGTGTGAATCTGAGGACTTAGATTGTGATTGGGGGCATCAGATTGAGGATAATTTGCTGCAGTTTGATCTTCACGCATTCAGGCTAGGGTTCAGCTCCTCTCTCCTATTTAGACGAACAACTTGTACTAACTTCAACTTCACATCCACTGCTTAGACAATTTTCAATACCTACTGGCTCGGGATAGTGTTGCACGTTAAAACAGTATTGTCTAAACGATTAGATAGTATTCGGAAACATTTTGATGGTCGAAATGCTATTGTTTTAGCGCGCAATATACTCTCTTGTACGGACCTTGAAAATCTTCATAAAAAAGGCTCTCTGACCCATATTTTCTCGTCTTTTGCAAAAGTCGTGTTATTTTTCAAACAAAATAAATATTACTTTTGAGTTATACCCGATTATATTTTAGTATTTATTTTAACGTAAGAATAAAACTGACATAAAGAGAACGTAAAAAAGTATGAAAAACGTTATGCACAATATCCGTCCATTGTTGCATCATGACCAGTATGTGAAGAAGTTTTTCTCATAGAACTAGCTTTTGTATGTGACTAAGTTGAATCTCCATATTAAGTTCTTTTTCTACATTACGTAAGTAGCCAATGATGATGGAATTAATTAATGTGGTATACTAAAACTTGTCTCATAAAGTGGTTTCTTCTGTTACAGATATTGTTTGAAAAATTTCCAAGTTTGTATTATTGTTTCGAATAAATTTTCTGAATTTCGAATAATTGGCCTTGATTGTGTGAGGTGGGTATAGAGATGTACTATTTCTTTTGGTTGAATGTGACTTGCATTCCTAAATTTTTTGCACCAAGGTATATATCAAACACAGGCTGAGACCAGATGTATCTCAAGGAACTAATCTCAAAACATCTATCTCGCGATTCGTATAGCCACAAACCCTAACTATTGATATTTAATGTTACCAAACCAGTCGCTGAAACAACTTCATGGTCGGTAGAGCGACTTCATAAACAATCTCAATAGTGATATGAAGATTACAAGAAGAATTCCTTCCATTTCGTAAAACAGATGCTCTAGAAAAAAAAATTTACAACTCGATAAATAAGAAAATACATCGTTCGAGCACGATTTTGAACCGGAATTGTCAACCAAGACAGGGCGAAGCCTATGGAGCCTATAATCTCCCCCTCTGGCTCTTTCGGGGCAAAACAGTTACTTTCCAAGTTCTCTCAAAACAGGTAGAGCAATTCCTTCAGGAACATTATCAGCATTTTGTTCTTCAACTATGGTGGCTTAGACCATAAATCAAATGTAGCCCCTGTAGCTCAGCATGTAGCAAAGCAAAACTTCTACAGCTCGACCTAGCCCACTATGTACATCAAGGCCTTTGTACTCAAGAACTCGCCTTAGATCGGCAGCGTGGGTAGCAGTTTCAACTCTTTCCTTGTTGAAGTTGGCAGCTAGAAACACACAAATAACAAACAAAGCAATCATAATATTAGCAGAGATGGGAAATCAAAATGCAATAGAGTAAGTAAAATACTAACAGGGTTGCCCAAACCTTATAAGGACACCGAATCTTTGGTTCTCCAGTTCGTCTGGAGCGAACTCCCTGTTACCTACTACTACTAAGAAATCATCGTCGTTGCCACAATTTGAGCCATGGAGGTTGGTACCAATATTATGGCGTTTTGATCAGGACTTAAATGTAATACATATCGGAGTGAGGAAGAAAAGGAAATGAAGGATAGAATGAACTTACATAGAAGAGATGGCTGCTTTGAGCTGACGGTCGAGGAGATTGGGGATTTAGAAAGATGAAGGAACAAAGAATAGTAAATGAGAATTGGAAGATGAAGAAGAACAGTGATGAAATAGTGAGAGTTAAAAGGAAAGGGCAAAACTAAGTTTACA
The DNA here is from genome assembly GCA_019985065.2 of Arctostaphylos glauca. Lineage (NCBI taxonomy): Eukaryota > Viridiplantae > Streptophyta > Magnoliopsida > Ericales > Ericaceae > Arctostaphylos > Arctostaphylos glauca. The sequence goes on along the minus strand of JAHSPW020000010.1, from coordinate 28,692,709 downwards.
TTTTAGAGAAAAGGGTTTATAACGTTTGAAATTCATAAGCGTGAGACGTATTGGTTTTCGAAAGGTTGCAACAGATGTTAATCGCATTAAATGCAATTGTACGGATTTCAAGTGACGGTTTGAGATGTTTATCTAAGAAGAAAATATTTATTATATGGATTTGGATAGTTTTGTCTACTCTAGTAGCTCAGCAAGGAGAAAACAAAGCTGGAGAGAAATTGAAGGAGATAAAACTTAAATAAAATTTATTGAGTTTTTTCTTATTAATTAAATCCGAGAATTTTGAGCTCGGTGTAAGGATGCTCTTGTTCACGTGCATGTTGCCGAGAACATTATGGTTTTTACTGACCTGACAAAGACAGTTGGTAGTTTAGCCAACTTGAGAGAGACGGTTAACAGATAGGATAGAACACTAATTATGTTCCATCTGACTTAAAAATCGGAGTGTGGTGGGTTCTTTAACGGTGTATTATCTTGCAGATCACATGAATCAAAAGTGAGAAAGAGGAAATCAAGTGTTGCCATATATAACTGAGGTGATTATCTTCAAATATTTTTCAAACTTTGCAGCCACTTTTGCAAACTTAGGCTGCTCTATGGCAAATAAGGACCATAACAAGGATTGACAGTACAAGCAATATCAGCGATTTTCATGTAACGTCTCATGTAAACCACTGACTCAACAACTTGTTCAAGCCCAACCACGTGGCCCAAAATGTTTAAGCCCAAGTTATTAGTAGTAGTATACATGGTTCATTATATACCCAAGATCATCCATGTAGACTTTCGATGTGGGATGAGATGTCAAAATCTTTCCACCTTTAAGACCTTGCGCCCTCGCAACAGGTTGAACACTAGAGTCACCACGGCCTAACCCAGGATCTGTTCCCTAGTGACCGAACAAAGTCTCGATTCCACACTCGATCGTGTACACAGGTCGCTCTGATACTATTTGAACGCCCCATGTAAACCACTGACCCAACAACTTGTTCGAGCCCAACCACATGGTCCAAAATGCTTAAGGCCAAGTTATTTGTAGTAGTATACATGGTTCATTATATACCCAAGATCACCCATGTAGACTTTCGATGTGAGATGAGATGTCACATTTCAAAGCATTCCTGTAATAATCCCATAAGCATTGTATCCTTTGTATTTCTATGCATCAATATCTCACTTTTTTTCTTTTGATCGAAACAGAGATATATATTAGGTAAGGGAAAAGGATTACAGATGGCCTACACATAGGCTTGAAATCTTCAAGCTGTGAATCACATCCAGTCTGCAGTTGAAATTCGCAATCAATATTACTTGTAGATCGAATTTGGCTTTGATCCATTTTCCAACATTCCATTTGATCAATGTCTCACTTTACAATGATGATGATAAGGACAAGCAGATGCAAGAGCCTCTGTCATTCATTTTTTTTAAAGGCAAAATTTTTTTTATTTATCATGAGATAAAAACATAAAATTCTTGCAAATAAGTAGAGCACCGCATAGAGTGAGCGTCGAGGAATAAACATCGATCATTCTAGTGCTGCAATTTGCAAGAAACTCAACCTACTTTCGGCCTCTACCATTCTTATGCTTGCCATATATGATGATTGCATTTAACGCAGCCATGTTAGCAAACTCTTTCCTTTAATTTGCATGCATGGCTACTTGTGCTATTGCTGGCATCACATTTTTCATTTATTTTCTTGAACTCGAAAACCGTTTTTCACCAAGCAGGAGAAAAAACTCTTGAGAATCTTCAAAGTGTTTCATTCGATTGTCTTAATAAGTCATTAATACGGCACCTAGATGTGCATTATAGAAAAAGCTCCTGAGACTCCTTAAAGTACCTCATTCCAATGCCTTAATAAGTTATCTACGCGGCACCTCAAAGTGCAACATAGAAGAGCTCTAGAGGCTCCATAAAGTGTCTCATACCAAGTGCCGCGTTACCTCTATAACTGCATCGATACACCCGGCACTATGACCTAGTGCTCCAATATGTCTCTTATTGAGACAGTTATGAATGCCCTAATAAGTTTTTTTTTGTTTGTATGACTAGTTGAAAAGTGAAGTAAAGAAAAAGAAATGTATATTATTTCATGTTTGTTTCATTAAAAAAATTATGCAAAAGCTAAAAATCAATAGTTTAAATGTGGAATCAATTAATGTAAAAACAAAATTTCGGTAAAATTTTGTGGTTTTTGTTGAGCGTGAGATTTCAAAATCAAGTGTACTGATTTATTTGGATAATTATGACTATAGTGGTATTATCCGCATCAAATCACCTCCGTCAAAGTAAGATGTATCACTATTATTTGGAAAAGAAATAGATATAGATTTTATAAATTTTTTTCTTTTATCTTTGGTGAACTTTTAATAATTTTTGTCATATTTTTTTACTTTCTAAATTTCTTATGCAAGAACTGTAATAACCTGATTTTTTTAAAATGTTATTCAATAATTCAGGTTAACATAATTATTTTGGCATTGCTTTAATTTTTTCAAATATATGAATATGTGTGTGTGTATAAAAAGATTTTTTTTATAATTAACTGCTAGTACAATTACTTAATTAGTATTTAACGTAATCTTTTACTATTCCTAAACTGTTTCTATCCACAAGCCTTGCTATTTGTTCTCCGTTTTTTATTCCTAAACTGTTTCTATCCACAAGCCTTGCTATTGGTTTTCCCTTTTTTATGCCTATTTGACTTCCAAAGCCAATTAAGCATTTTGATTTCCTTAAAATTCCCATTAAATACTCTTTATTCTCATGCCTATACAAGACAGTTACCATTCATCCTTATACCACGCACAAACCAGAGAGAAATGAGAGTTAGAAAGAGGGACAGAGATTTCTAGAAAAGGAGAGATTCTGCCGTAGGAGAAGGACACCGGAACACCGCCATTCGACACCGTTTTTCACCGGAATTGCACACTAAGGTAGAAACACATACCTTTCAACCTTAGTTTTATGCAATTTGTAGATATTACGTGAAATATTTTTAATCTGCACGTTCACTATTCATCTTCAGCCTTAGATCGTTCAATTAGTAGTTGAATCGTGTTAATTTTATGTTTGGAACTCGCTGATCCAAAACCAAACAAATCACCATTTTGACCCCGTTACTTTGCCGGAATGCGAGGTAGGATTTCATAACTACAACCCATAGATCGAATAATTCGTAATTTAATCGCGTAATATTGTTTTTGTTTTTTCTCCTCTTTAATTTGCTTTTTGTCTCGTTAACTCACTGGTTTTGCAAACTCAACAGGCATTTTGTGTAGATGAAAATAACCTTTAGTGATCATAACTTGAGTGGGCTTATTTGGGTGCATTAAGAATACATAAATTTTTTATCTACACGAGTGAGGTAGAAGGATGTTTAGCTTTTATTATTTTTAGTTTCAAAATTTCTAAAATGGCCAACCATTTTCGTGAAAATTTCAATGCCACTTTGTTTATTTTTATATGAACCTGGAAGGGAATTTGGGAAACCATTACATGATAAGTCAACTTCAAGTGAAAATATATTATTAGAGGTTTTTTTTTTAAAACCCACGACAGTTCTAATAATATTTTTTTTTTGAAACATATACAGGCACTAACTATAATTGAACCCACGAGTCGTTAGTTGTTTGAATCATGACTTTGTACCCAAAAGAAAATCATGGGAATTAACTCTATAATTATTTACACTCGCACATGCATACACTCTTAAAGCGTTGTTATGTTCATGAAGTTTCGTGTGATTTTGCGAGAGCATGATTGCTAATTTGAATATAACTGGTTATGACAACATTTTTATGTTTCTTAGATCATGTTATCGTATTTGTTGGGATTTTGAATGGAGATTGATGATAGCGTAATAATGCTATTGATTAGATCAATTTATAGCCGTTGTACTACTCATGAAATTCCTGGAACTTAATGTACTTGTATGTGGGGAAAATATAGAGTCATACGTTAGGGACACTGAATCGAATGACGTTTGTGACACGACAACGGAGGATGTCAGAGTGTGCATTGTATTCAGATAATATGTAGAGACACTAAGGAACGTTAAAGGAAAGAGTAAAACCGGTTTGGTCCGTGATGATAGTTTGATTCGAATTTTGACCCAAGTGGTCATGGCGTAATTATGCCAAGTTGATTATGATTTGATAATAAGGACCCCAACTAGGAGGAGTTGGAGATAGTTTGAGGTGACTTCGGGACGTCTGCGATGGCAGCTTCGGACCCGAGGGAGTGGCGACCTGTGTCTTGGGCGTCCTTGAGCCAGTAAAGGGGAAACGGCTAAGGTTCATTGGTACCTGACCTGGTGAAGCCATGTTGCAAAGGATCTAGATAGGGTGAAGTAGGTATTGACCTGAGTAGACAGTAGAAGATCTTTGCCTTGTCGGGTCGATACTCGATCGGGTATATCACCTTAGACCATGGGCCCATGATAAGCAAGGACTGGTCAATATCAATCGATTGCCTATGCTAGTATTTAAGAGGGTAGGATCGGATTCCCAAGATGGTGAATATATCTTGGCTATGGTGTTGGTTACAAGGAATGCTTTGAAAGCTGTGGTTCTTGACAGGACTGTCATTCCTTGCTCTGGACCTTTGTTGCCATTATAGCCACCTCGGATTGGAAAAGCAGCTGCAACAGTGATGATGGTTATAAGTGTAGCTACTATCACGTTGGTTTTAACCATCTCATTGAACTTGTTTTTGTCAAGTTCGTGTAGTTGCGTGCCAGCTTCCATTTGCTTTCTGTAAGCTCTCTTCAATTTTGCTAAGTCGTCCGGAGTGTTACGGATTATGTTTCTCCAGCCACGTATGCCCGGAAACAACATGGCCTCCTATATTTTTAGATGTCATGTGTTTTAAAAGCCAATCATCTAAAATACAATAATTAACTTCATATCTAGATCTCTACAACCCCCCCACCCCCGCGAAAAAAAAACCCACCATTCAACAACGCCAACTTTCATTCTCTTAATACGTTCTACATATACTCAAGAAAATATAAAGAGTACGACCACGACTGGGACATGACCAAAATAGAATAGGTACATATATACTTTTACAATTCCAAGTTGTTATTAAGAAAATAGTTATTGATAATATAAATAATAGAGTTCTCTCTCTCTCTAACAACTTAAGTTTTTAAATTATTAATTGGTGGTTAACAATCTAATATATTATCAAAACAAGCAATAGATTATTTGTTTAAACTTCACTGCCTACCTTGTGATTAGAACTATTAGCACGTGTTTAACTTGCTTATAAACGAGAGCCTAGCTAAAAATTACCACTCTTTAACAATTTAAACTTTTAGATGAGTTGGTGGTTCACAATCTAATAAAATTATGTATAATAGCTGTGAAAATTGTATTTTACTTCTTCATTGAGTACAAAAATGATTCCATTGTAAGTTCTTCCTCAAGATTTGTTTACATATAAAGTCACTACTATGAATTAAGACTAATTATTAAATCAACTTACATTTATTGATTACACAAATTGAGCTGTCCAATGATTCATCCTACTTATCATTGTTTGTGAACTTAGAATGTGACTTTTAAAAACAAACACTGACTAATCATGCGATCAAAATTTTTGAAGCCAAAAGAAGTCATAGTATGTACTTACCTCCTCTACGAGTTCATCCGGGGTCATGTTTTTGTTGTTGAAAACATCCCTTGTTGCTGCTCCCTCGTGGTTCCAAAGCATTTTATAATTATATTGTCTAGGGAAACCATGCAACACATGGGGAGGTACGTTGCCTTCATTGTCTTTTTTATTTATAAGATGCCATGACCAAGACTTATCTAAGATAAATTCCATCACATCTTTTCTCTCCATATCTACGGCAATGTGAAGAACATTCTGCCCTCTACTATTGACCGCCTCCCAACAATCTGGATGGTATGACAAAAGCATCTTCATTACACCTACATTTCCATGTGTTGCAGCAATGTGAAGAGCTGTGTTCAAACCATCCTCGTCTGCGGTCCTTGTGGACACTATTGATATATCCGTCTCTAGTAGTTGTTTAACTCCTTTTTCATTCCCAGCGTAAGAACCATAGTGAATCGGTATCCATCCATATAAATCTGCTTCTTTGATTAGATCTCGCTTCCATACCGATAATCTTTTTATGGTTTGACCTAAAAAAAAACCACGATTAGTAAAAGTAAAATTCTATGAATTCGTAGGAAATTTGGTGATAATTTCATTTCAGAGTTACAAACCTGTGTTGTCTTCAAGCGCTGCTGCATGCAACTGCTGTTCTGCCACTAGGGCCCCTGTAACTTGGGGATTTGCAAGCTTCCAAGAGCACATCCACCATGGCCAAGGCTGTATTTCTTCCCTCAGCAGCCAGGTACAACGGAGTTTCCTCGGCACTGTTGGCTGGATGTTGAAACTCTGGATCTTCTATAGTTAACACTTCAACCACTTTCAAGTATTCGCCTACATCAAAGAAGCAGTTCCTCACTGCCACATGCAAGGCCATGTCTCCGTCTACATTTGTCGCCCTCAACATCTCCTTAGTTGCTCCACCCCAGCTGTTTTCAAGTTCTAGCTCTAGTTTCTTCGCACACTCTATGAGTGTTTTGACTATGTCAGTGCACCCTGACCTGGCCGCTATATGAAGTGGGGTTTCTTCGTTGATATTCACTCGACATGCCAGAGATGGACACTCTTGAAGAATCACCTTCGTACATTCCAATTGGCCGAACTGGACCGCGACGTGGAGAAGAGTGTTGTGATTGGTAGTGAGTAGGCCGTCAAGTTGGTCAATGTGTCGCCTTAGGACATCTACTTGTCCTTTCTTAACAGCCTCGTACAAGATATGATTCATAGTGCTCGGATCGTCCATCACAAGTTTACCTAGAAGCTCTGCAGGGAAGACGCATGAATGTGAGAAGAAGAAGCATTGGAGATGAAACTTAATTGTTTGCTTTGAAGGAAAGTAAAGCAGGCCTACTTTCAAATTTTTCAAAAGTTAACTTTACTTTATAAAAGGAAGTTAAAGGAAAAACAAGAAAAGGTATTCACGTGATTTTGTCTTACAGATAGTTTGAATTTGGGTTGGGGGGGATTTGAAGGTTATTTTTGTATTGTGGTTAGGAAAGTAAGGGATATGGAGGGAAATGAGAGGAAAAGTGTACAAGTAAAAAAAGCAATTGCTTAAGCCAACATAACCCTACTGTTGGATTGCTATCTGATGGGTGGTGGATAGGAAAAAGAATCATTGATTGTTCTTTGTTTTCTCCCCACAACAAAACATCAAGAATCACTTATAAGGCTGAAATAGGAAACACAAGAAAACTGTTTCAGATCAACTGTTTCATATGCCCAAATCACTGATTGTTTCAGACCAACATACTACGAGACATAAATACCAGAAAATGGCCGAAATACCAAAAAACGGAAGAAATACAAGAAAACGGAACAAGTTCTATTGATCATACACAAAGAAATCAGAAGAAGTTCAGATCATACACTCATAAATCGGAAGAAATTCAGATATCAGTGACAGAGCTTCGAGCCATAAATACCAGAAGACGAAAACAATTTACAAACCTGTGCTCTGTTGATTCGTTTATAGTTAGAGACCTTCGGAGTTCGGATCACCTTCGAATATGTTTCGCCCTCGTATGCTTAGTCGAACTCCCTCGTATGTTTCTCTCTCTCGCTCTCAGTCTTTGTAATACTTGTTCCGATTTGTAGGCGATACATATTCGAAGGTGATCCGAACTCCGAAGGTCTCTAACTATAAACGAATCAACAGAGCACAGGTTTGTAAATTGCTTTCGTCTTCTGGTATTTATGGCTCGAAGCTCTGTCACTGATATCTGAATTTCTTCCGATTTATGAGTGTATGATCTGAACTTATTCTGATTTCTTTGTGTATGATCAATAGAACATGTTCCGTTTTCTAGTATTTCTTCCGTTTTTTGGTATTTCGGCCATTTTCTGGTATTTATGTCTCGTAGTATGTTGGTCTGAAACAATCAGTGATTTGGGCATATGAAACGGTTGATCTGAAACAGTTTTCTTGTGTTTCCTATTTCAGCCTTATAAGTGATTCTTGATGTTTTGTTGTGGGGAGAAAACAAAGAACAATCAATGATTCTTTTTCCTATCCACCACCCATCAGATAGCAATCCAACAGTAGGGTTATGTTGGCTTAAGCAATTGCTTTTTTTACTTGTACACTTTTCCTCTCATTTCCCTCCATATCCCTTACTTTCCTAACCACAATACAAAAATAACCTTCAAATCCCCCCCAACCCAAATTCAAACTATCTGTAAGACAAAATCATGTGAATACCTTTTCTTGTTTTTCCTTTAACTTCCTTTTATAAAGTAAAGTTAACTTTTGAAAAATTTGAAAGTAGGCCTGCTTTACTTTCCTTCAAAGCAAACAATTAAGTTTCATCTCCAATGCTTCTTCTTCTCACATTCATGCGTCTTCCCTGCAGAGCTTCTGGGTAAACTTGTGATGGACGATCGGAGCACTATGAATCATATCTTGTACGAGGCTGTTAAGAAAGGACAAGTAGATGTCCTAAGGCGACACATTGACCAACTTGACGGCCTACTCACTACCAATCACAACACTCTTCTCCACGTCGCGGTCCAGTTCGGCCAATTGGAATGTAGGAAGGTGATTCTTCAAGAGTGTCCATCTCTGGCACGTCGAGTGAATATCAACGAAGAAACCCCACTTCATATAGCGGCCAGGTCAGGGTGCGCTGACATAGTCAAAACACTCATAGAGTGTGCGAAGAAACTAGAGCTAGAACTTGAAAACAGCTGGGGTGGAGCAACTAAGGAGATGTTGAGGGCGACAAATGTAGACGGAGACATGGCCTTGCATGTGGCAGTGAGGAACTGCTTCTTTGATGTAGGCGAATACTTGAAAGTGGTTGAAGTGTTAACTACAGAAGATCCAGAGTTTCAACATCCAGCCAACAGTGCCGAGGAAACTCCGTTGTACCTGGCTGCTGAGGGAAGAAATACAGCCTTGGCCATGGTGGATGTGCTCTTGGAAGCTTGCAAATCCCCAAGTTACAGGGGCCCTAGTGGCAGAACAGCACTGCATGCAGCAGCGCTTGAAGACAACACAGGTTTGTAACTCTGAAATGAAATTATCACCAAATTTCCTACGAATTCATAGAATTTTACTTTTACTAATCGTGGTTTTTTTTTTAGGTCAAACCATAAAAAGATTATCGGTATGGAAGCGAGATCTAATCAAAGAAGCAGATTTATATGGATGGATACCGATTCACTATGGTTCTTACGCTGGGAACGAAAAAGGAGTTAAACAACTACTAGAGACGGATATATCAATAGTGTCCACAAGGACCGCAGACGAGGATGGTTTGAACACAGCTCTTCACATTGCTGCAACACATGGAAATGTAGGTGTAATGAAGATGCTTTTGTCATACCATCCAGATTGTTGGGAGGCGGTCAATAGTAGAGGGCAGAATGTTCTTCACATTGCCGTAGATATGGAGAGAAAAGATGTGATGGAATTTATCTTAGATAAGTCTAGGTCATGGCATCTTATAAATAAAAAAGACAATGAAGGCAACGTACCTCCCCATGTGTTGCATGGTTTCCCTAGACAATATAATTATAAAATGCTTTGGAACCACGAGGGAGCAACAACAAGGGATGTTTTCAACAACAAAAACATGACCCCGAATGAACTCGTAGAGGAGGTAAGTACATACTATGACTTCTTTTGGCTTCAAAAATTTTGATCGCATGATTAGTCAGTGTTTGTTTTTAAAAGTCACATTCTAAGTTCACAAACAATGATAAGTAGGATGAATCATTGGACATCTCAATTTGTGTAATCAATAAATGTAAGTTGATTTAATAATTAGTCTTAATTCATAGTAGTGACTTTATATGTAAACAAATCTTGAGGAAGAACTTACAATGGAATCATTTTTGTACTCAATGAAGAAGTAAAATACAATTTTCACAGCTATTATACATAATTTTATTAGATTGTGAACCACCAACTCATCTAAAAGTTTAAATTGTTAGAGAGTGGTAATTTTTAGCTAGGCTCTCATTTATAAGCAAGTTAAACACGTGCTAATAGTTCTAATCACAAGGTAGGCAGTGAAGTTTAAACAAATAATCTATTGCTTGTTTTGATAATATATTAGATTGTTAACCACCAATTAATAATTTAAAAACTTAAGTTGTTAGAGAAAGAGAGAACTCTATTATTTATATTATCAATAACTATTTTCTTAATAACAACTTGGAATTGTAAAAGTATATATGTACCTATTCTATTTTGGTCATGTCCCAGTCGTGGTCGTACTCTTTAGATTTTCTTGAGTATATGTAGAACGTATTAAGAGAATGAAAGTTGGCGTTGTTGGATGGTGGGTTTTTTTTTCGCGGGGGTGGGGGGGTTGTAGAGATCTAGATATGAAGTTAATTATTGTATTTTAGATGATTGGCTTTTAAAACACATGACATCTAAAAATATAGGAGGCCATGTTGTTTCCGGGCATACGTGGCTGGAGAAACATAATCCGTAACACTCCGGACGACTTAGCAAAATTGAAGAGAGCTTACAGAAAGCAAATGGAAGCTGGCACGCAACTACACGAACTTGACAAAAACAAGTTCAATGAGATGGTTAAAACCAACGTGATAGTAGCTACACTTATAACCATCATCACTGTTGCAGCTGCTTTTGCAATCCGTGGTGGCTATAACGGCAACAAAGGTCCAGAGCAAGGAATGACAGTCCTGTCAAGAACCACAGCTTTCAAAGCATTCCTTGTAACCAACACCATAGCCATGATAAGCTCCGTTTCCTCTGTACTTGTACTTCTCTACCTCTTCGCTTCGACTTATGCTCATAACAAAGGAAGTAGAAAGATGGTGAGATGCTATGAGGCAGCAATGTATCTTATTATGGTTGCCATGATTTCCATGATGCTTGCGTACATCACAACCGTTTTTGCTATGTTAGAACATTCTTTAGCCCTTGTCCTTGCCCTTGCCCTTGTCCTTGCCCTTGCCCTTACCATTTGTATTGTTGCCTCCGTTACCTTTGTCATTTTTTGTTGTTGAATTTCCCAAGGTTTTTTCCTTAATTCATACTTTTTTTTTGGTTCTGGCGAGGACAATAAATAGAAAGAGTAGAATGTACGCGGTCTCTTACTCTTGATTTTGCCAACAGCAATATCTGTGGGCGGTGTTATCATATATAAATGGACAACTTGTTTTTGTTTTATGAATGGCTCATTTACTTCTGCAATTCTAATGGCTAGAATTTTTGGGTTCATTTAGTTGTCATAAGCTATATAATCACTGACGCTACGATTAAGAAAAGCAGGGCCAGCTTATCCCATTACGAAAACAAATTTATATAATTATTCTATGCACATTTTTTTGAGAATCAATCTTCTCTCTCTCTCTCCAATGGACCAATAATTATACAAGACTACAAAGTCTTTGATAGTTGTTATTCTTTTGAAAATCTGGGAGATGAATGGTTATATGATCGCTTGGCAACATATACTGCGAATGAACCAACAAAGAGTGCTTAACAATTTATGATAGATTTAACATAAATATGTAATATTCAAAATTATTCTATGATAGTTTGTTCGTAAACTAATTGTATCGATGCGAGTTTCACCAGAATTTGACATTATTTAACTTTACTCTTAAAAATTTGCAGATAAGAGCGTTTTAAATCAACGAGCTTTGAGTAGCATTCACATTCTTGTCGAAAAATTAAAAAAGTTGATATATGATTTGGTTCAAGAGTATTGTTGAATTATTTTCAAGATATAAAGATAAAATATAAGTTACTTACCTTAATTATTGTATTAGATTTTTATCTTTAAAAATAAAAATGTTGCCCGAAACCTAAAACAAGTTCACTAAAGGTGAAAATAATATAAATTGAGTAATTAGATGATGAGTTTAATGCAAGATCAAACTATCTGCAGGCATGGGAAGATCAGAATATCAATAACCCCTATGAGTTGATTCAGTGAAGAAGAGAGTATGATTAAGGAACTTGTCTTCTAAGATTATGAGTTCAAATCTCACCATAATTACTCATTTGGTGCCATTGATTAAGATAAACGAAAAAATAGTACCCATTAACACCACTTTGTTATCCATAGATAGAGAAGGAAATGGTGGAACCAAAATCTGCACGGTTAATCCCTACACAGTTTTGGAAACTTCAATTTACAATGCTCTGACGGATTTTTTTACGAAAGAGCTCTCTGGGGTCCGTAGAGTACGGCAGTGGCACCTTTTGGGTTGTGCTTTAACTCGACGAATATTGGCAGCACCCGAGTGGGACCTGCTGTGCCACACATTGATCTTGTGTTGCAGATTAAGAGTGTGTATTGGAGGATTTTTTGGGCGAATTCGACGGTGCAAGTTAGTGATGACACTTTGTGCTTAGGATTTGTGGATGGAGGTGTGAATCCAAGGACGTCAATTGTGATTGGGGGGCATCAGATTGAGGATAATTTACTGCAGTTTGATCTTGCTGCGTCCATGCTGGGGTTCAGCTCATCACTCTTCTTCAGACAAACGACATGTGCCAACTTCAACTTCACATCCAATGCTTAAAGAGTTTCAATCCATCAGTTACTTTGTACCATAAAATTCAAAGAAAAGTGTATACAGTGTAATGTGGCGGCACTGCATTGGTCCAGGTGGAGTGTGGCCTCTGTTACCCCACGGTATTCTGAAGACTTTTTTTGGTAAATTATTGGTTGTGTTCTGTTTCTCTGCTTGTTTTTACTACATTGTCATATAATGCATAAATAATGGCCATGATTGTGTGAGATCACCTCACAGATGCCTCACAAACGTATTCTTTTTGTCTCGTGCAACTTGTAATGAGTTTTGGTGAATAAAATTCTGTAAGTTTCTTTTGCTTATGGGGTGCTTTACTGAGTGTGATTGTGGTTGTGCTGTTTTGGGCTTATTTAAATGGTGGACTCGATGTGTGATTGTACTTTCTTGTATATATGATTATCCAGTTTGATGCGATCTTTACGATGTTCTTATAAATCTTTCCTCTTTCATAGCAAGATTTATCATCTTCGCCAGTGGACGTAGACTTTAAGCTGAACTACATAAATTCTTGTGTACTTGTATGACTGCTTTGTCTTCTATCCAGTTTAACGAAACCCATGCTAAGATTAGTTTACGAAGCGGTTACGAAGATGATAAAAGAAAGCGACCTCTTTCTTTCAAGCCTTCCTTCAATACAAATTTTCCCTTTCCTCTTCGAGTCAAGCACTTCTTGTCCCTTTTTCATCTTCGTGTTTTACGTGTCATAACAAGCTCATGTAAGCAAGCGATGGGTAACATAAGAGGGGGTGGTTCAGATATAAGTCTAACTAATTCAGAAACTGTTTAAATATGGTTAGCCTCTTATATGGAACACTGAAGAAGCATGAGTTAACACTTCTCCTTTTTTCTCACTTCTGGGAGCAGCACAAGTTTTGTGTTGAAGCAACACCCCACCTTAATTACCTCTCACATTTCTGTCCTTCATTGAGGAACCAAAACAGTGTGAAATAACAAACACATCTCCAAACATAGCCTCTTCTTTGCTATGTACATGTATAAATATATGCATATCTCCCCTCGTATGCAAGAAAATGGTACATCCCTTTTTTTTTTCTATTACGCATGTTCTTTGCATCAATTTTGCCTCTCTACAAGATCTTTAGAACCAGACTCTTGCCACCCTTTGGACTTTATTAGCACCAAGAAAAGGTTTATCTATGATTATGAAGCAGTTGTTTGAGGCTAAACCATCCCCTGATGTTTCTAATCAGGCATCAACTAGTGGCCAATCCCATGATGATCAGGAGGTAGGCTCTAATGTGATGTCAAGGAACGGCAATGATGAAATGAAGAACGAGGCTTGTTTCTGCCTCCCGCATGGGATGGATCTAGATTTCTTGCGCCCGGTAAGAAAAGTACTTCTATAATGCTAATCCGACACTAACAAAGATAAAAGTTTAGTTTATATTCTGGGCATTGACAATGAAGGTTAAACACTGCTCTGCTCAAAGAAAAATACGTAGAAAATGAAATTTTTAGCTGCCCACCCACTGGACACCAGATATGAATCAGAATAACGAACAATACACTTGTTTTCTGCGTACTTTTTATGTGTAACTTTTCATGTGTAAATGTTGTGTCAACTGAATACTTGGTATGCAGGTGTTAGCAGAGGCATTGGGAACTTTCATTCTGATGTTCTGCATATGCGCGATTATAGCGATCACACAGCTGATGGGGAGGAAGTACGTCTCCTAGAATATGCAGCCACAGTAGCTTTATCAGTAGTCGTCATGGTTTCCTCCATTGGAGCAATCTCTGGTGCTCATGTCAACCTTGCTGTCACAATTGCTTTCGCTACTTGTGCTCTATTTCCTTGGTCCAAGGTAGGTACTAAGCGCATCTATGTGCACACATGGAATACGTACACAGAAAAGGACACAGATCACCCGCTAGAGGCGTGTCCAATCCCCCTCTTAACTTTAGGAAAAAATTAGAAAAGAAAACTCCTAGTTCAACTCATCGTGTGTAGGGTAAGAACCACCAGGTATAGACTGGTACGATTCAATCGAACATTTTTCTTTGTTGGAATATTGTTGTGTTGTAGCTCTATAATTCGGATTAGGTTTACTGATGAACTTTATTGTGGATATTGACCCCACAGCATAAATGGTATGTACAGCTAGGTCGTGAATAGCCAGCCAACCATAACATCGTCAAAACTGGATAGAGGTTTGATCTACTAAGCTTCCTAATATGTTGCCTCTAGCTTATTCCTTGGCCTGTACTAGAGCGGATGAGGCTTCTACCCTTAAAACGTATATAAAAATCCTCTACAGTTTTTGTCCAAGTGAAGTGCCTTCTTTTCTTCAATTTCTCTGAATCCATGTAGCTCGGTTAGTGAAGGGTACTTATGAGTTAACTAAGTGCTTGATCGTTCGCGATAGAATTTAGGTCGTACTATCTGCCTGCTCCTTAGTTGGTATATACTTAATTTGTCGAGTCATTATAATAACCGGCATTCACCCATCTTTTATAAGTGATTGTACCCTTGTTTGTGCACTATGTTTTCCATTCCAATTTCAATCCCTATAACGTTTGCGGAATGTTAAATCGAAGTTGTGTGTAATTTTCCTTTTGAAGGTTCCTCTTTACATTATAGCACAAGGCATAGGTTCCGTGTTGGCAACATATGTGGGAAAGTTGGTCTATGGTATAAACTCAGAGCTTATGACAACCAGACCACTGGAAGGAGCTGCTGCTGGCTTTTGGGTGGAGCTCATAGCAACTCTCATCATCATGTTCCTTGCTTCGTCGTTGACACGTCAAGCTAAACATGTAAGATTGATTTGTCGTAATTTTAAATCTCAGTAACAACTTGGTAACATAGAGAGAATGAATTTTTATTTGAGCTTTAAATGGTTTTGTATGGATATCATGCATATAATATTATGAAAGAAAAGATTTCTTACATCTGAATTTGTTCTGGCTTTTTGAATTGATTTCTTGAGATTACAATCTGTTCTGTACTCTCTGCCCTTTTCCGTTTTTTCCGAAAGACAAACAACGAAAGGTCTGCTATTGCTGAAGTTTTCGTATCATTTTCAATTTTGGGTAAAACTCCTTTTTGATGTTTCCGAAACTTTCGGGTGGGTAGAAAAGATAGTCTAGGAACTAATTGAGAATGGGCCCATGAATCAAGTTCTCAATCCAGCAAGGGAGACCAATCTCAGAAGGGAAATCCAGATGAGAGAGCAAATTCCTTCGATTCTTTGTTAGCTGACTAAGGGCAGTGGGTTGCTTTTTTGTCTGGCCTCGCCGATTTAGTTAGTATATGGAGAGCTGTCCCTTTACTATTTAGGTAGGCTAGAAGAGATAGAGTTCATTAGCATTATCTCCTTTCCTTTTGAAAAAACGACCAGCAAGAGCAGCTTTTGGAAAATCAGTATAGAGCGGTCAGGATAGGTTCAGTTCGCGGACCAGGCTTAGTAGGAATAGAGATGGAAATGAAAACAGAAAACCAAGAACCAACTTAAAAACCAAGAATTCTGATTGATCCCTCCAATTTATAAGCTATAAAACTGTGCACATAGGGAAAGTTCCTGAGCACAAGTACTATGATTAGCATCAAATCAGAATATCAATAACCCCAATGGGGTTGCTTCAGTAGAAGAAGAGAGGATGACTAAGGGACTTGTCCTACATGGTCACGAGTTCGAATCTCATTAGAATTACTCATTTGGTGCCACTGAGTATTATGTTCGGTCGTTATTTTCATGAAGCTTCTGTATTTTTCTGGGTTTTCTTCTTCATTAAGCAAGCTTAACTTTCAACATATACTTCACTGCATAATTGCCTCTGCCATTCTTATAATTGCTATATATGATGATTGCGTTTAATGCAGCCATGTTAACGAACTCTATTTCCTTTTGCATGGCTACTTTTGTTATTGCTTGCATCCTATTTTTCATTTATTTTCTTGAACTTGAAAACAGTTTTTCACCAAGCAGAAGAAAGAAATTGTGAGTTTATTATTTGTAGGAGAAATTATCAAATATTGCTCAAATATTTTTGTCCACCACCACCATCATCATCATCTTCATTCTCACTTCAATTTGGTTCACATTTTGTTTCCCTGAGACTTGAAAGTAGGTAAAATTTATTCACTTCTGGTAGTCAACTACTCCCCCATGAATATTGCTTGCAAGGAGCCATTTAAACGGAGAAAGTTGCTCTAAATATTCAACAGGGAACGATTACACACACAAATAGGGGCAGAACTACGTACATGGAGAGGGGAAGGGGGCTCTCCAAAAAAATTCAAAAAAAATTTAGAACCTAGATATAAATTTTGAAAATTATAAAAAAAATCACATTTTGGCCCCCCTCCCTTTGCCAAAAAAAAAATCCCCACCTCCCCAAACGTGAAATTTTGATTCCATCCCTACACTCAAACATGTTCCTCAAAACTTGCAGAAGTAAGAAATTAAAAACAGGGCAAAAGATACCATGTCAAAAAACAAAAACAAATAGAATAAAGGAAAAGAGATGGAAGAATGAAGCAATCAGTCTTGTAATGGTGAGAATGAAGCCTTCAACACTGAAGTGATGGGTCAATTTGATACATCTATATCTATTCATAGGGTGCTCCAAAAGTTAAGAGCCATACAAATCATACATGTTTCATTATCTATTTTTCATTATATATCCTACGTCGTAAACTCTAAACTCAAAATCCGAAACACGAAACCCTAATGATGAATTCTTAAATCCTAAATTGTGAATTCTTAAACTATAAGTCCTAATCCTGCTACTCCCATTAAATTTAAACCCTAAATCTTATATCCTAGACTCTAATAAATCGTAAGATCCTAAACTTATACCCTAAATCTTAGATCATAAATCCTAAAATCTAAACTTGAAATCCTAATTTTTAAATAAGTTAATGCAGATCCCATTTTTAAATTATTTTTATTTTTATAATTTGATTCATATTTTTTAAGTTTTTTAAAAAATCTTGTTGAGACGAACTAGTACTCTAAAAAGTATTGATGCAAATAAAAAATACAATGTGAAATTAAAATAAATAAATAAATAAGTTTATATATTCAAACTAAATGTTTGTCACAAAAAACCCCCTACCCTAATATTTACAATATTGCCATTATATATATATATATAATATGTTGTACGTGACATATATATACAATACAAAACCTAAGGCCCAATTAGATGAAGGTTTTTTCGGTGTGGTATATACGGTACAAAACCTAAGGCTGGGATGAGAGTTTGTTTCGCAGATTTGCTCTTTAGCAAGGAGCAGGGGGTGTGCCAGCTGTTTTCTTTCCCGGTTCCTGTTGCAGCTCCTTGCGAATAGCAAATCTGGTTTATTTCGTGTGGTATATACAATACAAAACACTAAGTCCCCCACTTTTGTGGGGGTGTGCCAGCTGTTTTCTTCTCCGGTCCCGGTTCCTATTGCAGCTCCCTGCGAATGGCAAATCTGGTTTATTTCGTGTGGTATATATACAATACAAAACACTATATGTACCCGAGTATATATACAATACAAAACACTATATGTACCCGACTTTTGTTCTCACGTTGACAGAAGTTAGCCTCACAGCAGCCGACCTCCCACGTACGATTCTCTATCTCGATCTCTGTCTTTGTACATACCTGTTTAGTTGAACTCCCTCGTATGTTTCTCTCTCTCGCTCTCAGTCTTTGTACATGCTTGTTCCGATTTGTAGGTGATACATATTCGAAGGTCGATCCGAACTCCGAAGGTCTCTAACTATCAACGAATCAACAGAGCATAGGTTTGTAAATTGTTTTCGTCTTCTGGTATTTAGGGCTCGAAGCTCTGTCACTGATATCTGAATTTCTTCCGATTTCTGAGTGTATGATCTGAACTTCTTCTGATTTCTCTGTGTATGATCAATAGAACTTGTTCTGTTTTCTTGTATTTCTTCTGTTTTTTGGTATTTCTGCCATTTTCTGGTATTTAGGTCTCATAGTATGTTGATCTGAAACAATCAGTTATTTGGTATTTAGGTCTCTTGCATTTTTTACTTGTACACTTTTCCTCTCCTTTCCCTCCATATTCCTTACTTTCCTACCTAAAATACAAACCAAATATACAAAAATAACCTTCAAATCCCCCCAACCCAAATTCAAACTATCTGTAAGACAAAATCACGTGAATACCTTTTCTTTGTTTTTCCTTATAAAGTAAAGTTAACTTTTGAAAAATTTGAAAGTAGGCCTGCTTTACATTCCTTCAAAGCAAATAATTAAGTTTCATCTCCAACGCTTCTTCTTCTCACATTCATGCGTCTTCCCTGCAGAGCTTCTGGGTAAACTTTTGATGGACAATCGGAGCACTATGAATTCTATCTTGTACAAGGCTGTTCAGAAAGGACAAGTAGATTTCCTAAGGCGACACATTGACCAACTTGACGGCCTACTCACTACCAATCACAACACTCTTCTCCACGTCGCGGTCCAGTTCGGCCAATTGGAATGCACGAAGGTGATTCTTCAAGAGTGTCCATCTCTGGCACGTCGAGTGAATATCAAAGAAGAAACCCCACTTCATATGGCGGCCGGGAAAGGGTACGCTGACATAGTCAAAACACTCATAGAGTGTGCGAAGAAACTAGAGCATGAACTTGAAAGCGGCTGGGGTGGAGCAACTACGGAGATGTTGAGGGCGACAAATGAGGACGGAGATACGGCCTTGCACATGGCAGTGAGGAACCCTGATGTAGGCGTATGCTTGAAAGTGGTTGAAGTGTTAATTAGAGAAGATCCAGAGTTTCAACATCCAGCCAACAGTGCCAAGGAAACTCCGTTGTACCTGGCTGCTAAGGGAAGAAATACGGCAGTGGTGTATGTGCTCTTGGAAGGTTGCCAAATGCCAAGTTACAGCGGCCCTTGTGATAGTACAGCACTGCATGCAGCAGCTCTTGAAGACTCCATAGGTTTCCTGACGGTTTCTTAACCAGCTTCCACCAAACTGAGAAATTGTAATAACAGAAGACTCCAACCATTGTTCCGTTAGTTGCAGCGGCTGTATGCGTAACAGTCTTACCATAAAACTCTGAAATGAAAATGTCACCAAATTTTTCATGAATTCGAAGAATTTTACGGTTACTTATTGTGGCTGTTTTTTTAAGGTGAAATTCACAAGATAAAATTCATCACATTTTCTCTCTCCATATCTACAGCTATGTGAATAACATTCTGCTTTCTACTATTGACCGCCTCCCAACAATCTGAACAGCATGACAAAAGCACCTTCATTACACCTACACGTCCATGTGTTGTAGCAATGTGAAGAGCCATGCACAAACCATCCTCGTTTGGGGTCGTTGTGGACGCTATTGATACATCCATCTTTAGTAGTTGTTTAACTCCTTTTTCATTCCCAGCGTAAGAAGCATAGTGAATTGGTATCCACCCATATACATCTGCTTCCTTGATCAGATGTGGCTTCCATTCCAACAATCTTTTTACGATTTCACCTTAAAAAAACAGCCACAATAAGTAACCGTAAAATTCTTCGAATTCATGAAAAATTTGGTGACATTTGCATTTCAGAGTTTTATGGTAAGACTATTACGCATACAGCCGCTGCAACTAACGGAACAATGGTTGGAGTCTTCTGTTATTACAATTTCTCAGTTAGGTGGAAGCTGGTTAAGAAATCGTCAGCAAACCTGTGGAGTCTTCAAGAGCTGCTGCATGCAGTACTGTACTATCACAAGGGCCGCTGTAACTTGGCATTTGGCAACCTTCCAAGAGCACATACACCACTGCCGTATTTCTTCCCTTAGCAGCCAGGTACAACGGAGTTTCCTTGGCACTGTTGGCTGGATGTTGAAACTCTGGATCTTCTCTAATTAACACTTCAACCACTTTCAAGCATACGCCTACATCAGGGTTCCTCACTGCCATGTGCAAGGCCGTATCTCCGTCCTCATTTGTCGCCCTCAACATCTCCGTAGTTGCTCCACCCCAGCCGCTTTCAAGTTCATGCTCTAGTTTCTTCGCACACTCTATGAGTGTTTTGACTATGTCAGCGTACCCTTTCCCGGCCGCCATATGAAGTGGGGTTTCTTCGTTGATATTCACTCGACGTGCCAGAGATGGACACTCTTGAAGAATCACCTTCGTGCATTCCAATTGGCCGAACTGGACCGCGACTTGAAGAATCACCTTCGTGCATTCCTTGGATTCAGCAGGATGTTTTCAACAACAAAAACATGACTCCAGAAGAACTCGTAGAGTGCAATTTATGGGAGGTTAGTACATACTCTGTGACTTCTTTTGGCCTTGAAAGTTTTGATCTCATGATTAGTCAGCGTTTGCTTTTTTTAAAGTCAAATTCTAAGTTCACAAACAATGAAAATTAGGATGAATCATTGGACAACTCCAACACAATTTGTATACTCAATAAATGTAAGCTGATTTAGTAATTAGTCTCAATTCACAGTAATGACTATATCTAAATAAATCTTGAGGAAGAACTTACAATGGAATCATTTTTGTACTCAATGAAGAACTAAAATACAAATTTCACAGCTATTATACGTAATTTTATTAGATTGTGAACCACCAACTCATCTAAGCAAGGTAAACACGTGCAAATAGTTCTAATCACAAGGTAGGCAGTGAGGTTTGAGCAAATAATTTATTGCTTGTTTTGATAATATATTAGATTGTTAACCACCAATTAATAATTTAAAAACTTAAGCTGTTAGAGAAAGAGAACTCTATTATTTATATTATCAATAACTATTTTCTTAATAACAACTAGGACTTGTAAAAGTATACATGTACCTATTCTATTTTGGTCGTGTCCCAGTTGTCGTCGTACTTTTTAGATTTTCTTGAGTTTATGCTGAAGGGGGTTAGAGATCTAAAAATGTATTTAATTATAATATTTTAGATGATTGGCTTTTAAAACATGTGACATATAAAAATGTAGGAGGCCATATTGTTTCCGGGCATATGTGGTTGGAGAAACATTATCCGTAATACGCCGGACGACTTAGCAAAATTGAAGAGAGCTCACAAAAAGCAAAAGGAAGTTGAAGCGCAACTATACGAACGTTTCGTAAATGAGGTCGAGAAGATGGGTAAAAGCCACATGATAATAGCTATATTTGTAGCCTCCATCACCTTTGGATCCGCTTTTGCATTCCTAGTTGGCTATACCGGCAAGGAAGGTCCAGAGCAAGGAAAGGCAGTCCTGTCAAGAACCAGAGCTTTCAAATCATTCGTCATAACCAACACCATAGCCATCACATGCTCCGTTTCCTCTATACTTCTCTACGTCTACACTTCGATTTTTACTCAGAGCAAAGGAAGTAGAAAGATGGTGAAATGCTATGTGGCAGCAATGTATCTTGTTTTGGTTGCCATATTTTCCATGATGCTTGCGTTCATCGCAGCCGTTTTTGCTGTGTTAGCACATTCTGTAGCCCTTGCCATTGCCACTAGTATTATTGCCAGCATTACTTTTGTCGCTTTTTTGGTTGACTTGCCCAAGGTTTTTTCCTTGGTTCGAGTTTGTTTCGGTTCTAGCGAGGATAAATAGAAAGAGCAGAATGTACACGGTGTAGTAAGATACTCTCAATTTTGCCAAAAGCAGAATGGCTCTGATGTCGTGTGGGTTCAGTCGACCGATTTCTGCTCCTCATTTCCTCTTTGTCTGTCGCTCCTCATTACTCTTGGAAGGTATACTAAATTGTCATGTCTGCAGAACATTATGAAAGCCTATTCAGTGAATTTTTGTGTGAGATTTCTTGAAATGTTTCATCTTAAATCTATTTGGACTGAAAAAAAAATTCATTCTTATGTGAAATTTTTTTGCAATTTTTTGTTTTTTCTCAACTTTTTATGATTTATTGGTTCATCTCGACAAGAGCTTTCAGAAAAATTATCAATCATGGGTCAAATTTGAAAAAAGTTCAGAAAAGACAAAAATTAATTAAAAACATAGTTTTTTTAACTTATTCGTCGTCTTTATTGACTTCTTTTAACTTTTGGACATAATTTTATATTTTTTAGATTCTTTTCATCAAGACGGACCAATAAATTACAAAACATTGCAGTTAAAACAACAAATGAAAAAAAAAATGAATAGAGACAAAAAATAAATTTAAATAAATACTATAGGTCAAAGAGAGCTAGATTTTATTTATCAAGTTTGGGTAGGTTAGTTAAGTGATGTGAGATAAAGTCTAATATTGTCCTTCACGTAACGTGCGACCGTTGGGGGTGTTGAAGTGACCTGGACTTAGGTTCGATCACGAGATATGAAATCACTCAAGATCTATTTCTGATACTATGTGAGATTTATTAGACGATTTCAAGTTTCCGACATAAAGATAATGGACAACATGTGGGATAGCGTCTAGATCATATTTATCAAGTTTGGATGACTTTGGATGACTTTAGCTGACCATGTGACAGTTCATGTCCTTTGAGAAAAGTGATAAAATGAAAGGTTTGTGGTATGATATCTCACCAACTTTCACGAAAAATAAACCAATAAAAATCCTTTTTTGGTTAATTCTCATCTTTTATCACCATTCTTACTTCTATTAGTTATTCAAAATTGATATAATTCTCAATTCTCATGTTTGGATACCATTTTGCAATTTAAAGGGGCTAAAGAAATTTTCTCTTCCAATATGTGATTGCCTTTTTAGGAGTAACTATCCATTGGCTTCAACAGTACTCCTCACCACAAATTCATGCAAAATCTATATATTTAGTACTGGGTCTTACGTAATGTTAACAAAAACCAGAGTTGCTTAAAGGGAATAGCAGTTTCAGTTTATGTGCCAACGTTTTTAAAAATTTCACAAAACAAAGGATTGAAAGAAGTTAAGGTGTAAAGGGCATGGCTGGCCTTGGAAGGAGTACAATCTCTCTCCCTTCTCAATTCTCTGCTGCTTTCAGCTTCCCCAGAAAATTTGCTATTTGTTTGAGCTCTTCAACAAGGTCTAACGGTGTAATATTCTTTGGTGCTGGACCATATATGTTGCTTCTTAATACAGATGCCTCAACCTCCCTCATTTACACCCCATTAATCCTCGACCCCGTGAGCACCGCCTTATCTTATTTCCACGGCGACACTTCCTCTGACTACTTCATAGGAGTAAAATCGATCAAGATAAACGAAAAAACTGTACCCATTAACACCACTTTGTTATCCATAGATAGAGAAGGAAATGGCGGCACCAAAATCAGCACGGTTAATCCCTACACAGTTTTGGAAACTTCAATTTACAATGCTGTGACGGATTTTTTTACGAAAGAGCTCTCTGGGGTCCCTAGAGTACCGGCAGTGGCGCCTTTTGGGTTGTGCTTTAACTGGACGAATATTGGCAGCACCCGAGTGGGACCTGCTGTACCACAAATTGATCTTGTGTTGCAGAGTGAGAGTGTGTATTGGAGGATTTTTGGGGCGAATTCGATGGTGCAAGTTAATGATGACACTTTGTGCTTAGGATTTGTGGATGGAGGTGTGAATCCAAGGACGTCAATTGTGATTGGGGGGCATCAGATTGAAGATAATTTACTGCAGCTTGAACTTGCTGCGTCAAAGCTGGGGTTCAGCTCATCACTCTTCTTCAGACTAACGACATGTGCCAACTTCAAGTTCACATCCAATGCTTAAAGAGTTTCAATCCATCGGTTACTTTGTACCATAAAATTCAAAGAAAAGTGTCTACAGTGTAATGTGGCGGCACTGCATTGGTCCAGGTGCAGTGTGGCCTCTGTTACCCCACGGTATTCTGAAGACTTGTTTTGGTAAATTATTGGTTGTGTTTAGTTTCTCTGCTTGTTTTTACTACATTATCATATAATGCATAAATAATGGCCATGATTGTGTGAGATCACCTCACAGATGCCTCACAGATGTATTCTTTTTGTCTCGTGCAACTTGTAATGAGTTTTTGTGAACAAAATTCTGCAAGTTTCTTTTGCTTATGGGGTGCTTTACTGAGTGTAGTTCTGGTTGTGACGTTTCGTGCTTATTTAAATGGTGGACTTTGTGTGATTGGACTTTCTTGTATGGATGATTATTCAGTTTGATGCAATATTTATGTTGCTTTTATGAACATTGCCTCTTTAGTAGCAAGATTTGTCATCTTCGCCCGTGGCGGCATTGCATTGGTCCAGGTGGAGTGTGGCCTCTATTACACCCGCGCTATTCTGAAGACTTTTTTGTGTTTTGTTTCTCTGTGTGATCTCAGCAAAATTTAAATTATCGTCTCGTGTGAAAGAGGAGATTAATAAAGTATAATTGTATGTATGCATTGCTCTTAGTAAAATTAAAATTACCGTCTTGTGAGGAAGAGAGATTAGTAAAGTATAATTGTGAGCGAGCATTAATCTTCGTAAAATTTAAATTGCGGTCTCCTGAGGAAGAGAGATTAGTAAAGTATAATTGTACGCATGTATTGATGTCACCAAATTTTTAAGGGTAATTTACATACAACTCCTTTTATTTACCAATTGGTTTTATTTAACTTTTTTTATCTTTTAATTGTCCCAATATACCTTATGTTTTTTTTCCAAATATGACAATCGATTCTTTTTGGGTTGACGTATTTGGAGGAGAATACGGTAAGTAATTATGTGTGCGTCAATTTAAGAGGGATTAATTATTACATTTGGAAAGATCAAAAGGTACGTTGGGATAATTGAAAAATAAAGATGATTAAATGAAATTGAGTCATAGATAAACTTTTTTTATGTAAATCAGCCAATTTTTAATTGTCTCATGAGGTCTTCAAAGCTTCTGAGAGAAAGTCTAGAAACATAATCTTTCGTGCACAAATTAATTCAGCCATAGATGTACACGTGAGATTCATCATCATGTTCCTTGCTTCGTCGTTGACACGTCAAGCTAAACATGTAAGATTGATTTGTCGTAATTTTAAATCTAAGTAACAACTTGGTAACATAGAGAGAATGAATTTTTATTTGAGCTTTAAATGGTTTTGTATGGATATCATGCATATAATATTATGAAAGAAAAGATTTCTTACATCTGAAATTGTTCTGGCGTTTTGAATTGATTTCTTGAGATTACAATCTGTTCTGTACTCTCTGCCCTTTTCCGTTTTTTCCGAAAGACAAACAACGAAAGGTCTGCTATTGCTGAAGTTTTCGTATCATTTTCAATTTTGGGTAAAACTCCTTTTTGATGTTTCCCAAACTTTCGGGTGGGTAGAAAAAGATAGTCTAGGAACTTGAGAATGGGCCCATGAATCAAGATCTCAATCCAGCAAGGGAGACCAATCTCAGAAGGGAAATCCAGATGAAAGAGCAAATTCCTTCGATTCTTTGTTAGCTGACTGACTAACAGACTAAGGGCAGTGGGTTGCTTTTTTGTCTGGCCTCGCCGATTTAGTTAGTATATGGAGAGCTGTCCCTTTACTATTTAGGTAGGCTAGAAGAGCTAGAGTTCATTAGCATTATCTCCTTTCCTTTTGAAAAAACGACCAGCAAGAGCAGCTTTTGGAAAATCAGTATAGAGCGGTCAGGATAGGTTCAGTTCGCGGACCAGGCTTAGTAGGAATAGAGATGGAAATGAAAACAGAAAACCAAGAACCAACTTAAAAACCAAGAATTCTGATTGATCCCTCCAATTTATAAGCTATAAAACTGTGCACATAGGGAAAGTTCCTGAGCACAAGTACTATGATTAGCATCAAATCAGAATATCAATAACCCCAATGGGGTTGCTTCAGTAGAAGAAGAGAGGATGACTAAGGGACTTGTCCTACATGGTCACGAGTTCGAATCTCATTAGAATTACTCATTTGGTGCCACTGAGTATTATGTTCGGTCGTTATTTTCATGAAGCTTCTGTATTTTTCTGGGTTTTCTTCTTCATTAAGCAAGCTTAACTTTCAACATATACTTCACTGCATAATTGCCTCTGCCATTCTTATAATTGCTATATATGATGATTGCGTTTAATGCAGCCATGTTAACGAACTCTATTTCCTTTTGCATGGCTACTTTTGTTTATTTTCTTGAACTTGAAAACAGTTTTTCACCAAGCAGCAGAAAGAAATTGTGAGTTTATTATTTGTAGGAGAAATTATCAAATATTGCTCAAATATTTTTGTCCACCACCACCATCATCATCATCTTCATTCTCACTTCAATTTGGTTCACATTTTGTTTCCCTGAGACTTGAAAGTAGGTAAAATTTATTCACTTCTGGTAGTCAACTACTCCCCCATGAATATTGCTTGCAAGGAGCCATTTAAACGGAGAAAGTTGCTCTAAATATTCAACAGGGAACGATTACACACACAAATAGGGGCAGAACTACGTACATGGAGAGGGGAAGGGGGCTCTCCAAAAAAATTCAAAAAAAATTTAGAACCTAGATATAAATTTTGAAAATTATAAAAAAAATCACATTTTGGCCCCCCTCCCTTTGCCAAAAAAAAAAATCCCCACCTCCCCAAACGTGAAATTTTGATTCCATCCCTACACTCAAACATGTTCCTCAAAACTTGCAGAAGTAAGAAATTAAAAACAGGGCAAAAGATACCATGTCAAAAAACAAAAAACAAATAGAATAAAGGAAAAGAGATGGAAGAATGAAGCAATCAGTCTTGTAATGGTGAGAATGAAGCCTTCAACACTGAAGTGATGGGTCAATTTGATACATCTATATCTATTCATAGGGTGCTCCAAAAGTTAAGAGCCATACAAATCATACATGTTTCATTATCTATTTTTCATTATATATCCTACGTCGTAAACTCTAAACTCAAAATGCGAAACACGAAACCCTAATGATGAATTCTTAAATCCTAAATTGTGAATTCTTAAACTATAAGTCCTAATCCTGCTACTCCCATTAAATTTAAACCCTAAATCTTATATCCTAGACTCTAATAAATCGTAAGATCCTAAACTTATACCCTAAATCTTAGATCATAAATCCTAAAATCTAAACTTGAAATCCTAATTTTTAAATAAGTTAATGCAGATCCTATTTTTAAATTATTTTTATTTTTATAATTTGATTCATATTTTTTAAGTTTTTTAAAAAATCTTGTTGAGACGAACTAGTACTCTAAAAAGTATTGATGCAAATAAAAAATACAATGTGAAATTAAAATAAATAAATAAATAAGTTTATATATTCAAACTAAATGTTTGTCACAAAAAACCCCTACCCTAATATTTACGATATTGCCATTATATATATATATATATAATATGTTGTACGTGACATATATATACAATACAAAACCTAAGGCCCAATTAGATGAAGGTTTTTTCGGTGTGGTATATACGGTACAAAACCTAAGGCTGGGATGAGAGTTTGTTTCGCAGATTTGCTCTTTAGCAAGGAGCAGGGGGTGTGCCAGCTGTTTTCTTCCCCGGTTCCTGTCGCAAATCTGGTTTATTTCGTGTGGTATATACAATACAAAACACTAAGTCCCCCACTTTTGTGGGGGTGTGCCAGCTGTTTTCTTCTCCGGTCCCGGTTCCGATTGCAGCTCCCTGCGAATGGAAAATCTGGTTTATTTCGTGTGGTATATATACAATACAAAACACTATGGCCATGTTTGGTAACCATTCCGTTTTCTGTTTTCTGTTTTTATTTTCTAAATTTTCTGTTTTTTGAGAAAAAAACATGTTTGTGTTGATGTTTTACTTCCAAAAAATTGAAAACAGTTTTCATTATTTTCAAAAAAAGTGAAAGTATGAAAAGTGAGCTTTCATTTATTTCAAAAACAGTTTTCATTATTTTCAAAAATGAACTCCGTGTATATGTATATGTATACATATATGTCTATACATATATGTAATTGAATACGTAGTACATGTATAATTATACATGTACATGATACATATATATATACACACACACACACACACACACACACATTATACATATATGTATATAATACATGTACATGATACATATATACATACATATATATATACACACACATTATACATATATGTATATAATTATACATGTAATTGTATAATGTACATGTATAATTATATGTAATTGTATATACATATATGTATAATGTACATATACATGTATATATGTGTATATAATTATACGTATATACATGTATATACATTTATATATATGTATATGTATAATGTACATGTATTATGTATGTATATACATTTTATATGCATGTATATGTATAATGTACATGTATTATTATGTATGTATATATATTTTATATGTATGTATATGTATAATGTACATGTATAATTATATACATATATGTATATAATTTTACATATATACATGTATATACATTTATATACATATACTTATACTTATGTATTATATATTATACATATATACGTACTTATAATATACTAATATATAATACATATATATATATATATATACATATACACACACACACACTATGATAATATATACTTATATATGTATATGATATATATAATCTTAGATATATTATAATATATACATTATTATATGTATATATTATACTTATACATACATAGATACGTACATGTATCTATATACTTAAATATAAGTATGTACTTATATACTTTGATATATATTTATATACATGTATATTATATAAATATATATATATATATATATATATATATATATACTTTGATATATACTTATATACATGTATATACTTATATGTATATTTACACACACACGTATAAGTATATTAGATATAAGTAATATACATGATACATATATTTATATAAGTATATATGTATGTGTATATAAGTGTATAATATATAATACATACATATATACTTATATAAATATATGTATACTTAGATATATTATAACACATACTTATATATATTATATATGCATATATATACTTATATATATATATAATATTATACATTATATAATATATACTTTTATATATGCATATATACACTTATATATATATATATAATATATTATACATTATATAATATAATATATATATTATTATAATACTTATATATACTTATATATATAAAAAATTAAAAACAGGTTAACACAAACAAGTTTTTTATTTTTTATTTTTTAAAAACAAAAACAAAAATTAGGAAACAAAAATAAAAAACAGAAAACAGAAAACAGGAAGTGTTACCAAACAAGGCCTATATGTACCCGACTTTTGTTCTCACGTTGACAGAAGTTAGCCTCACAGCAGCTGACCTCCCACGTACGATTCTCCATCTCGATCTCTGTCTTTGTACATACCTGTTTAGTTGAACTCCCTCGTATGTTTCTCTCTGTCGCTCTCAGTCTTTGTACATGCTTGTTCCGATTTGTAGGTGATACATATTCGGAGGTCGATCCGAACTCCGAAGGTCTCTAACTATCAACGAATCAACAGAGCATAGGTTTGTAAATTGTTTTCGTCTTCTGGTATTTAGGGCTCGAAGCTCTGTCACTGATATCTGAATTTCTTCCGATTTCTGAGTGTATGATCTGAACTTCTTCTGATTTCTCTGTGTATGATCAATAGAACTTGTTCTGTTTTCTTGTATTTCTTCTGTTTTTTGGTATTTCTGCCATTTTCTGGTATTTAGGTCTCATAGTATGTTGATCTGAAACAATCAGTTATTTGGTATTTAGGTCTCTTGCATTTTTTACTTGTACACTTTTCCTCTCCTTTCCCTCCATATTCCTTACTTTCCTACCTAAAATACAAACCAAATATACAAAAATAACCTTCAAATCCCCCCAACCCAAATTCAAACTATCTGTAAGACAAAATCACGTGAATACCTTTTCTTTGTTTTTCCTTATAAAGTAAATTTAACTTTTGAAAAATTTGAAAGTAGGCCTGCTTTACTTTCCTTCAAAGCAAACAATTAAGTTTCATCTCCAACGCTTCTTCTTCTCACATTCATGCGTCTTCCCTGCAGAGCTTCTGGGTAAACTTTTGATGGACAATCGGAGCACTATGAATTCTATCTTGTACAAGGCTGTTCAGAAAGGACAAGTAGATGTCCTAAGGCGACACATTGACCAACTTGACGGCCTACTCACTACCATTAATCACAACACTCTTCTCCACGTCGCGGTCCAGTTCGGCCAATTGGAATGCACGAAGGTGATTCTTCAAGAGTGTCCATCTCTGGCACGTCGAGTGAATATCAAAGAAGAAACCCCACTTCATATGGCGGCCGGGAAAGGGTACGCTGACATAGTCAAAACACTCATAGAGTGTGCGAAGAAACTAGAGCATGAACTTGAAAGCGGCTGGGGTGGAGCAACTACGGAGATGTTGAGGGCGACAAATGAGGACAGAGATACGGCCTTGCACATGGCAGTGAGGAACCCTGATGTAGGCGTATGCTTGAAAGTGGTTGAAGTGTTAATTAGAGAAGATCCAGAGTTTCAACATCCAGCCAACAGTGCCAAGGAAACTCCGTTGTACCTGGCTGCTAAGGGAAGAAATACGGCAGTGGTGTATGTGCTCTTGGAAGGTTGCCAAATGCCAAGTTACAGCGGCCCTTGTGATAGTACAGCACTGCATGCAGCAGCTCTTGAAGACTCCACAGGTTTGCTGACGTTTCTTAACCAGCTTCCACCTAACTGAGAAATTGTAATAACAGAAGACTCCAACCATTGTTCCGTTAGTTGCAGCGGCTGTATGCGTAACAGTCTTACCATAAAACTCTGAAATGAAAATGTCACCAAATTTTTCATGAATTCGAAGAATTTTACGGTTACTTATTGTGGCTGTTTTTTTTAAGGTGAAATCGTAAAAAGATTGTTGGAATGGAAGCCACATCTGATCAAGGAAGCAGATGTATATGGGTGGATACCAATTCACTATGCTTCTTACGCTGGGAATGAAAAAGGAGTTAAACAACTACTAAAGATGGATGTATCAATAGCGTCCACAACGACCCCAAACGAGGATGGTTTGTGCACGGCTCTTCACATTGCTACAACACATGGACGTGTAGGTGTAATGAAGGTGCTTTTGTCATGCTGTTCAGATTGTTGGGAGGCGGTCAATAGTAGAAAGCAGAATGTTATTCACATAGCTGTAGATATGGAGAGAGAAAATGTGATGAATTTTATCTTAGGAGAGCCCTGGTTAACGCAACTTATAGATAAACAAGACAATGAAGGCAACACACCTTCGCAGCCCTGGTTAAGGCATCTTATAAGTCAAAAATACAATGAAGCCAAGACATCTCTCCAGCCCTGTTTAAGGCATCTTATAAATCAAAAAGACAATGAAAGCAACGCACCTCTCCATATGTATCATGTTTCCCCTGACGTATATCCCAGGCTTTGCTACCACAAAAGTGCAGCAACAAGGGATGTTTTCAACAACAAAAACAGGACTCCAGAAGAACTCGTAGAGTGCAATTTATGGGAGGTTAGTACATACTCTGTGACTTCTTTTGGCCTTGAAAGTTTTGATCTCATGATTAGTCAGCGTTTGCTTTTTTTAAAGTCAAATTCTAAGTTCACAAACAATGAAAATTAGGATGAATCATTGGACAACTCCAACACAATTTGTATACTCAATAAATGTAAGCTGATTTAGTAATTAGTCTCAATTCACAGTAATGACTATATCTAAATAAATCTTGCGGAAGAACTTACAATGGAATCATTTTTGTACTCAATGAAGAACTAAAATACAAATTTCACAGCTATTATACGTAATTTTATTAGATTGTGAACCACCAACTCATCTAAGCAAGGTAAACACGTGCAAATAGTTCTAATCACAAGGTAGGCAGTGAGGTTTGAGCAAATAATTTATTGCTTGTTTTGATAATATATTAGATTGTTAACCACCAATTAATAATTTAAAAACTTAAGCTGTTAGAGAAAGAGAACTCTATTATTTATATTATCAATAACTATTTTCTTAATAACAACTAGGACTTGTAAAAGTATACATGTACCTATTCTATTTTGGTCGTGTCCCAGTTGTCGTCGTACATTTTAGATTTTCTTGAGTTTATGCTGAAGGGGGTTAGAGATCTAAAAATGTATTTAATTATAATATTTTAGATGATTGGCTTTTAAAACATGTGACATATAAAAATGTAGGAGGCCATATTGTTTCCGGGCATATGTGGTTGGAGAAACATTATCCGTAATACGCCGGACGACTTAGCAAAATTGAAGAGAGCTCACAAAAAGCAAAAGGAAGTTGAAGCGCAACTATACGAACGTTTCGTAAATGAGGTCGAGAAGATGGGTAAAAGCCACATGATAATAGCTATATTTGTAGCCTCCATCACCATTGGATCCGCTTTTGCATTCCTAGTTGGCTATACCGGCAAGGAAGGTCCAGAGCAAGGAAAGACAGTCCTGTCAAGAACCAGAGCTTTCAAATCATTCGTCATAACCATCATCATAGCCATCACATGCTCCGTTTCCTCTATACTTCTCTACGCCTACACTTCGATTTTTACTCAGAGCAAAGGAAGTAGAAAGATGGTGAAATGCTATGTGGCAGCAATGTATCTTGTTTTGGTTGCCATATTTTCCATGATGCTTGCGTTCATCGCAGCCGTTTTAGCTGTGTTAGCACATTCTGTAGCCCTTGCCATTGCCAGTAGTATTATTGCCAGCATTACTTTTGTCGCTTTTTTGGTTGACTTGCCCAAGGTTTTTTCCTTGGTTTGAGTTTGTTTCGGTTCTAGCGAGGATAAATAGAAAGAGCAGAATGTACACAGTGTAGTAAGATACTCTCAATTTTGCCAAAAGCAGAATGGCTCTGATGTCGTGTGGGTTCAGTCGACCGATTTCTGCTCCTCATTTCCTCTTTGTCTGTCGCTCCTCATTACTCTTGGAAGGTATACTAAATTGTCATGTCTGCAGAACATTATGAAAGCCTATTCAGTGAATTTTTGTGTGAGATTTCTTGAAATGTTTCATCTTAAATCTATTTGGACTGAAAAAAAATTTCGTTCTTATGTGAAATTTTTTTGCAATTTTTTGTTTTTTCTCAACTTTTTATGATTTATTGGTTCATCTCGACAAGAGCTTTCAGAAAAATTATCAATCATGGTCAAATTTGAAAAAAGTTCAGAAAAGACAAAAATAAATTAAAAACATAGTTTTTTTAACTTATTCGTCGTCTTTAGTGACTTATTTTAACTTTTGGACATAATTTTATATTTTTTAGATTCTTTTCATGAAGACGGACCAATAAATTACAAAACATTGCAGTTAAAACAACAAATGAAAAAAAAATGAATAGAGACAAATAATAAATTTAAATAAATACTATAGGTCAAAGAGAGCTAGATTTTATTTATCAAGTTTGGGTAGGTTAGTTAAGTGATGTGAGATAAAGTCTAATATTGTCCTTCACGTAACGTGCGACCGTTGGGGGTGTTGAAGTGACCTGGACTTAGGTTCGATCACGAGATATGAAATCACTCAAGATCTATTTCTGATACTATGTGAGATTTATTAGAGGATTTCAAGTTTCCGACATAAAGATAATGGACAACATGTGGGATAGCGTCTAGATCATACTCCCTCCGTCCCATTTTGTTTGCTTGTTTTCACTATTCCAGACCTCTCAAAAAATGATCTATATCTTTTAATTTATAACTTATTTTATACTCAATATGGATCTTGTTTGATAGATCTCGATTAATTCTATTAGACAATAATTTTATAATCATTTAAAATATTATTAATTACTCAATTTAGCTAATGTTTTAAAAGGCACGCTTGCCGAAATTAGGCAAACAAAATGGGACAGAGGGAGTATTTATCAAGTTTGGATGACTTTGGATGACTTTAGCTGACCGATGTGACAGTTCATGTCCTTTGAGAAAAGTGATAAAATGAAAGGTTTGTGGTATGATATCTCACCAACTTTCACGAAAAATAAACCAATAAAAATCCTTTTTTGGTTAATTCTCATCTTTTATCACCATTCTTACTTCTATTAGTTATTCAAAATTGATATAATTCTCAATTCTCATGTTTGGATACCATTTTGCAATTTAAAGGGGCTAAAGAAATTTTCTCTTCCAATATGTGATTGCCTTTTTAGGAGTAACTATCCATTGGCTTCAACAGTACTCCTCACCACAAATTCATGCAAAATCTATATATTTAGTACTGGGTCTTACGTAATGTTAACAAAAACCAGAGTTGCTTAAAGGGAATAGCAGTTTCAGTTTATGTGCCAACGTTTTTAAAAATTTCACCAAAACAAAGGATTGAAAGAAGTTAAGGTGTAAAGGGCATGGCTAGCCTTGGAAGGAGTACAATCTCTCTCCCTTCTCAATTCTCTGCTGCTTTCAGCTTCCCCAGAAAATTTGCTATTTGTTTGAGCTCTTCAACAAGGTCTAACGGTGTAATATTCTTTGGTGCTGGACCATATATGTTGCTTCTTAATACAGATGCCTCAACCTCCCTCATTTACACCCCATTCATCCTCGACCCCGTGAGCACCGCCTTATCTTATTTCCAAGGCGACACTTCCTCTGACTACTTCATAGGAGTAAAATCGATCAAGATAAACGAAAAAACTGTACCCATTAACACCACTTTGTTATCCATAGATAGAGAAGGAAATGGCGGCACCAAAATCAGCACGGTTAATCCCTACACAGTTTTGGAAACTTCAATTTACAATGCTGTGACGGATTTTTTTACGAAAGAGCTCTCTGGGGTCCCTAGAGTACCGGCAGTGGCGCCTTTTGGGTTGTGCTTTAACTCGACGAATATTGGCAGCACCCGAGTGGGACCTGCTGTACCACAAATTGATCTTGTGTTGCAGAGTGAGAGTGTGTATTGGAGGATTTTTGGGGCGAATTCGATGGTGCAAGTTAATGATGACACTTTGTGCTTAGGATTTGTGGATGGAGGTGTGAATCCAAGGACGTCAATTGTGATTGGGGGGCATCAGATTGAAGATAATTTACTACAGCTTGAACTTGTTGCGTCAAAGCTGGGGTTCAGCTCATCACTCTTCTTCAGACTAACGACATGTGCCAACTTCAAGTTCACATCCAATGCTTAAAGAGTTTCAATCCATCGGTTACTTTGTACCATAAAATTCAAAGAAAAGTGTCTACAGTGTAATGTGGCGGCACTGCATTGGTCCAGGTGCAGTGTGGCCTCTGTTACCCCACGGTATTCTGAAGACTTGTTTTGGTAAATTATTGGTTGTGTTTAGTTTCTCTGCTTGTTTTTACTACATTATCATATAATGCATAAATAATGGCCATGATTGTCTGAGATCACCTCACAGATGCCTCACAGATGTATTCTTTTTGTCTCGTGCAACTTGTAATGAGTTTTTGTGAACAAAATTCTGCAAGTTTCTTTTGCTTATGGGGTGCTTTACTGAGTGTAGTTCTGGTTGTGACGTTTCGTGCTTATTTAAATGGTGGACTTTGTGTGATTGGACTTTCTTGTATGGATGATTATTCAGTTTGATGCAATATTTATGTTGCTTTTATGAACATTGCCTCTTTAGTAGCAAGATTTGTCATCTTCGCCCGTGGCGGCATTGCATTGGTCCAGGTGGAGTGTGGCCTCTATTACACCCGCGCTATTCTGAAGACTTTTTTGTGTTTTGTTTCTCTGTGTGATCTCAGCAAAATTTAAATTATCGTCTCGTGTGAAAGAGGAGATTAGTAAAGTATAATTGTGAGCGAGCATTAATCTTCGTAAAATTTAAATTGCGGTCTCCTGAGGAAGAGAGATTAGTAAAGTATAATTGTAAGCATGTATTGATGTCACCAAATTTTTAAGGGTAATTTACATACAACTCCTTTTATTTATCACTTGGTTTTATTTAACTCTTTTTATCTTTTAATTGTCCCAATATACCTTATGTTTTTTTCCAAATATGACAATCGATTCTTTTTGGGTTGACGTATTTGGAGGAGAATACGGTAAGTAATTATGTGTGCGTCAATTTAAGAGGGATTAATTATTACATTTGGAAAGATCAAAAGGTACGTTGGGATAATTGAAAAATAAAGATGATTAAATGAAATTGAGTCATAGATAAACTTTTTTTATGTAAATTAGCCAATTTTTAATTGTCTCATGAGATCTTCAAAGCTTCTGAGAGAAAGTCTAGAAACATAATCTTTCGTGCACAAATTAATTCAGCCATAGATGTACACGTGAGATTCTTCAAAATAATTTTGGCCCTACGTGTTTGACAGCACTGAACACATCTGTGTTAAGATTTATGCACGAAGGATGTATACATAGACTTGTCTATATATTATATATACCTTATTTACATTCAGGTAATTAATGCCAAGAATACAGATGTTCTGAATACATCCGGAGACAGATGTGTCTGAAACCGTTATATGCACGTAAGACTCTCAATAATTTGTATACTTCATGTGCGTCAAACGATTTCAAAAACATGTATCTCCTAATGTGCTTCTCTGTCGCTAGGCCTGGCTGCATCAATAACACGTGTGAGCTGTTCCCTGAGAATACCGTCACCAACACCGCCACCACCGGCGACCCTGGCATCGACGTCGTGACGGTTCAGTCAACCGACAGGATCAACCCCGGGAGGATTGTTACCGGGCCACAATTCCCCTTTCTTTGTGCCCCCACCTCTCTCTTGGCAGGTACATTAACATCCAATCCTTTCTGTTTTTTCCCATATCTGTTCGGAATCGCATTTGAGTATTTTAAAATAATACGAATTTTACGTGTATCAAACGATTTCAAGCACATCTGTATTCTTACTCTTTAACGGTGAAATTAATTTTGAAAAAGCAGAATTGAACGAAAAAACCGAGATTCGATCAATTTAAAGTAGGGTTCAAACGGTTTCAGTTTGATAATGTAATTTCGTTAGATTTCTCAGTCCGATTACGGATCTTTGAAATTTTTTCCTCAACCGAGTCCAACGGATTATAAATAAATATAAGATATCAGTTTATCATTAGAATGGTAGCTTTTGACTGTTTTTTTTGTTTATACAATTTTTTATTTTTTTATTCTGTCTTTTTCTGTTAATGTCCGTATTCTTAATCAGGCATCTACCTCTTTAATATTCAATACTCCAAAATTATTTTTTACATTTTTACTCGCATGTTGTTTGATTAGACCTATTTTTAGTCAATCCAAAAACTCCATAAATCAAGACCAAATAAACCAAACTCGATATGGTATTTCTCCTTTAGTAATTTTGATCGTGATTGATTTATAAAATATTCACCCCAAACCGATCAGTTTCGGGATTACGTACTCCAAAATTGACAGAAGACGAATTGATTTAACTCCTACTTATGAATAGTAATGGTATTTTTACGATTTCATTATTTTAGTATATTACAAAACTAAGTTACTTTTTATACAATTCTAAATACTTAAATAGTTCTAAAAAAAATCGAAAATTTTGGTATCCAAATATGCTTTATTTTTTCATTACTAAAAAAAAAACACGACATTAAATTTTGAACTATGATAATAGAACGGAGGAAAATATATTCAAAATCATCCAGTATACGTGAAATCTACTAAATGATGAAGAATTTTACATGCATTGGACATATTAAACTGCAAAAATCATGATGTTATGCCTACATTATTTCTCTGAATTAATTTAATCTTCATTTTATCTTATACCACTTTATTAAATTTTTTTTAAAGACAAAAAAATGTATATATTAGGAGAAAAATTGATTTATTATGGTGTACAGGGTCAACCTTTGGACAAAAAGTTTGAAGGAAACCCGGTTTGCTTCCCAAAACCCTCACTTAACCCGGAACAAAATTCAATAGACGTTTTTTTTTTATAGTCGAAATATCTAATCAGTTTTAGAATTAGTTCCAACTTAATACCAATTAGTTTTCGAAAGACTAATAGACTTCTCATTAACTTCACTCATTATAATTTGCTCTTATAATTTAAAAAATTTAATGTGAATTTGACAAAAAAATTAAAAAAAATAACTGAAATTTAGTAAGATTAATACTACTTTAGTTAGGAAAAAAAGGCTGAAGAGAAAGTTTGTGCATATAACCTTACGTGCACAAATCCGACACAGATGTGCCCGAAACCGTTTAATGTATGTGAAACTCAAAAATAATAAGAGCCTCATATATATCGGACTGTTCTTAACACATTTGTGTCTGAATATAAAGCCTATGCACACAACTTTATGTGTACAAATCTAAACACAAATGAGTTCAGAATCATTGGATTCACGCAAAACCTACAAGATAATGAGAATCTCACATGCATCAAATGATTATAAACATAAATGCATCCAGATTTATGGACCAGGAATGCACAACAGCACCTGCTGCGAGCCAAAACGACGTTGTTTTGACGTACAAAATACTTTCCGAACAGTCAAATGCTGACCGAACAAAAATCGATCAGTGTTTTCCGTCAAAACAACATCGTTTTGGCTTGGCGTGCAGGAGAGGTTGCTGTGCATAATGCACAATGCACATAAACCTCCCCAATTTCCAGATTTATACATAACAAATTACATGTGTCTGAATCTGTACACGTAGGGCATGTTAGGATTTGATTTTGTGGTTTTTGTTGAGCGTGAGATTTCAAAATCAAGTGTGCTGATTTATTTGGATAATTATGACTATAGTGGTATTATCCGCATTAAATCACCTCCGTCAAAGTAAGATGTATCACTATTATTTGGAAAAGAAATAGATATAGATTTTATAAATTTTTTTCTTTTATCTTTGGTAAACTTTTAATAATTTTTGTCATATTTTTTTACTTTCTAAATTTCTTATGCAAGAACTGTAATAACCTGATTTTTTTAAAATGTTATTCAATAATTCAGGTTAACATAATTATTTTGGCATTGCTTTAATTTTTTCAAATATATGAATATGTGTGTGTGTATAAAAAGATTTTTTTTTATAATTAACTGCTAGTACAATTACTTAGTATTTAACGTAATCTTTTACTATTCCTAAACTGTTTCTATCCACAAGCCTTACTATTTGTTCTCCGTTTTTTATTCCTAAACTGTTTCTATCCACAAGCCTTACTATTTGTTCTCCGTTTTTTATTCCTAAACTGTTTCTATCCACATGCCTTGCTATTGGTTTTCCGTTTTTTATGCCTATTTGACTTCCAAAGCCAATTAAGCATTTTGATTTCCTTAAAATTCCCATTAAATACTCTTTATTCTCATGCCTATACAAGACAGTTACCATTCATCCTTTTACCACGCACAAACCAGAGAGAAATGAGAGTTAGAAAGAGGGACAGAGATTTCTAGAAAAGGAGAGATTCTGCCGTAGGAGAAGGACACCGGAACACCGCCATTCGACACCGTTTTTCACCGGAATTGCACACTAAGGTAGAAACACATACCTTGCAACCTTAGTTTTATGCAATTTGTAGATATTACGTGAAATATTTTTAATCTGCACGTTCACTATTCATCTTCAACCTTAGATCGTTCAATTAGTAGTTGAATCGTGTTAATTTTATGTTTGGAACTCGCTGATCCGAAACCAAACAAATCACCATTTTGACCCCGTTACTTTGCCGGAATGCGAGGTAGGATTTCATAACTACAACCCATAGATCGAATAATTCGTAATTTAATCGCGTAATATTGTTTTTGTTTTTTCTCCTCTTTAATTTGCTTTTTGTCTCGTTAACTCACTGGTTTTGCAAACTCAACAGGCATTTTGTGTAAATGAAAATAACCTTTAGTGATCATAACTTGAGTGGGCTTATTTGGGTGCATTAAGAATACATAAATTTTTTATCTACACGAGTGAGGTAGAAGGATGTTTAGTTTTTATTATTTTTAGTTTCAAAATTTCTAAAATGGCCAACCATTTTCGTGAAAATTTCAATGCCACTTTGTTTATTTTTATATGAACCTGGAAGGGAATTTGGGAAACCATTACATGATGAGTCAACTTCAAGTGAAAATATATTATTAGAGGTTTTTTTTTTTTAAAACCCACGACAGTTCTAATAATATTTTTTTTTTTTGAAACACATACAGGCACTAACTATAATTGAACCCACGAGTCGTTAGTTGTTTGAATCATGACTTTGTACCCAAAAGAAAATCATGGGAATTAACTCTATAATTATTTACACTCGCACATGCATACACTCTTAAAGCGTTGTTATGTTCATGAAGTTTCGTGTGATTTTGCGAGAGCATGATTGCTAATTTGAATATAACTGGTTATGACAACATTTTTATGTTTCTTAGATCATGTTATCGTATTTGTTGGGATTTTGAATGGAGATTGATGATAGCGTAATAATGCTATTGATTAGATCAATTTATAGCCGTTGTACTACTCATGAAATTCCTGGAACTTAATGTACTTGTATGTGGGGAAAACATAGAGTCATACGTTAGGGACACTGAATCGGATGACGTTTGTGACACGACAACGGAGGATGTCAGAGTGTGCATTGTATTCGGATAATATGTAGAGACACTAAGGAACGTTAAAGGAAAGAGTAAAACCGGTTTGGTCTGTGGTGATAGTTTGATTCGGATTTTGACCCAAGTGGTTATGGCGTAATTATGCCAAGTTGATTATGATTTGATAATAAGGACCCCAACTAGGAGGAGTTGGAGACAGTTTGAGGTGACTTCGGGACGTCTGCGATGGCAGCTTCGGACCCAAGGGAGTGGCGACCTGTGTCTTGGGCGTCCTTGAGCCGGTAAAGGGGAAGCAGCTAAGGTTCATTGGTATCTGACCTGGTGAAGCCACGTTGCAAAGGATCTAGATAAGGTGAAGTAGGTATTGACCTGAGTAAACAGTAGAAAGTCTCTGCCTTGTCGGGTCGGTACTCGATCGGGTATATCACCTTAGACTATGGGCCCATGATAAGCAAGGACTGGTCAATATCAACCGATTGCTTATGCTAGTATTTAAGAGGATAGGATCGGATTCCCAAGATGGTGAATCCTAGAAATTTAAAAACAAGATTCATAACAAATTTATGTGTTTATTTCCGCTGCTTTAATTACTCTGTTTCCTTCAATTTGGTATATCATTAGTTTCCTAAGAGATATTCATTGTTGGTCTTTTCATCCAATTAAGTTTCATATTCCGATTTCAACACTTCATCTGCTATCTGTTGATTCAATTTGGTCTGTGATGGATTCGATTTGATCTAAACCAGTCTATTTTATCGTTAGTTTCTTAAAAATTTCAATTTGATTTTTTATAACATTTAATTAATAACAGTACAAAACCTAAGGCCCAATTGGATGAGGGTGTGATATATACAATACAAAACCCTAGGCGCCCACTTTTGTTCTCACGTTGACAGAAGTTAGCCTCACAGCAACAGTCGAACTCCCTCGTACGATTCTCTATCTCACTCTCTGTCTTTGTACATACTTGTTTAGTCGAACTCCCTCGTATGTTTCTCTCTCTTGCTCTCAGTCTTTGTAATACTTGTTCCGATTTGTAGGCGATACATATTCGAAGGTGATCCGAACTCCGAAGGTCTCTAACTATAAACGAATCAACAGAGCACAGGTTTGTAAATTGTTTTCGTCTTCTGGTATTTAGGGCTCGAAGCTCTGTCACTGATATCTGAATTTCTTTCGATTTCTGAGTGTATGATCTGAACTTCTTCTGATTTCTTTGTGTATGATCAATAGAACTTGTTCCGTTTTCTTGTATTTCTTCCGTTTTTCGGTATTTCGGCCATTTTCTGGTATTTATGTCTCGTAGTATGTTGGTCTG
This sequence comes from Arctostaphylos glauca, assembly GCA_019985065.2. NCBI lineage: Eukaryota > Viridiplantae > Streptophyta > Magnoliopsida > Ericales > Ericaceae > Arctostaphylos > Arctostaphylos glauca. Next base: position 28,650,372 of record JAHSPW020000010.1, on the reverse strand, counting down.
AAACAATCAGTGATTTGGGCATATGAAACGGTTGATCTGAAACAGTTTTCTTGTTTTTCCTATTTCAGCCTTATAAGTGATTCTTGATGTTTTGTTGTGGGGAGAAAACAAAGAACAATCATTGATTCTTTTTCCTATCCACCACCCACCAACAGTAGGGTTATGTTGGCTTAAGCAATTGCTTTTTTTACTTGTACACTTTTCCTCTCATTTCCCTCCATATCCCTTACTTTCCTAACCACAATACAAAAATAACCTTCAAATCCCCCCCAACCCAAATTCAAACTATCTGTAAGACAAAATCACGTGAATACCTTTTCTTGTTTTTCCTTTAACTTCCTTTTATAAAGTAAAGTTAACTTTTGAAAAATTTGAAAGTAGGCCTGCTTGACTTTCCTTCAAAGCAAACAATTAAGTTTCATCTCCAATGCTTCTTCTTCTCACATTCATGCGTCTTCACTGCAGAGCTTCTGGGTAAACTTGTGATGGACGATCGGAGCACTATGAATCATATCTTGTACGAGGCTGTTAAGAAAGGACAAGTAGATGTCCTAAGGCGACACATTGACCAACTTGACGCCCTACTCACTACCAATCACAACACTCTTCTCCACGTCGCGGTCCAGTTCGGCCAATTGGAATGTACGAAGGTGATTCTTCAAGAGTGTCCATCTCTGGCACGTCGAGTGAATATCAACGAAGAAACCCCACTTCATATAGCGGCCAGGTCAGGGTGCGCTGACATAGTCAAAACACTCATAGAGTGTGCGAAGAAACTAGAGCTAGAACTTGAAAACAGCTGGGGTGGAGCAACTAAGGAGATGTTGAGGGCGACAAATGTGGACGGAGACATGGCCTTGCATGCGGCAGTGAGGAACTGCTTCTTTGATGTAGGCAAATACTTGAAAGTGGTTGAAGTGTTAACTACAGAAGATCCAGAGTTTCAACATCCAGCCAACAGTGCCGAGGAAACTCCGTTGTACCTGGCTGCTGAGGGAAGAAATACAGCCTTGGCCATGGTGGATGTGCTCTTGGAAGCTTGCAAATCCCCAAGTTACAGGGGCCCTAGTGGCAGAACAGCACTGCATGCAGCAGCGCTTGAAGACAACACAGGTTTGTAACTCTGAAATGAAAATGTCACCAAATTTTTCATGAATTCGAAGAATTTTACGGTTACTTATTGTGGCTGTTTTTTTAAGGTGAAATCGTAAAAAGATTGTTGGAATGGAAGCCACATCTGATCAAGGAAGCAGATGTATATGGGTGGATACCAATTCACTATGCTTCTTACGCTGGGAATGAAAAAGGAGTTAAACAACTACTAAAGATGGATGTATCAATAGCGTTCACAACGACCCCAAACGAGGATGGTTTGTGCACGGCTCTTCACATTGCTACAACACATGGACGTGTAGGTGTAATGAAGATGCTTTTGTCATACCATCCAGATTGTTGGGAGGCGGTCAATAGTAGAGGGCAGAATGTTATTCACATAGCTGTAGATATGGAGAGAGAAAATGTGATGAATTTTATCTTAGGAGAGCCCTGGTTAACGCAACTTATAGATAAACAAGACAATGAAGGCAACGTACCTCTCCATGTGTTGCATGGTTTCCCTAGACAATATAATTATAAAATGCTTTGGAACCACGAGGGAGCAGCAACAAGGGATGTTTTCAACAACAAAAACGTGACCCCTGATGAACTCGTAGAAGAGGTAAGTACATACTATGACTTCTTTTGGCTTCAAAAATTTTGATCGCATGATTAGTCAGTGTTTGTTTTTAAAAGTCACATTCTAAGTTCACAAACAATGATAAGTAGGATGAATCATTGGACAGCTCAATTTGTGTAATCAATAAATGTAAGTTGATTTAATAATTAGTCTTAATTCATAGTAGTGACTTTATATGTAAACAAATCTTGAGGAAGAACTTACAATGGAATCATTTTTGTACTCAATGAAGAAGTAAAATACAATTTTCACAGCTATTATACATAATTTTATTAGATTGTGAACCACCAACTCATCTAAAAGTTTAAATTGTTAGAGAGTGGTAATTTTTAGCTAGGCTCTCGTTTATAAGCAAGTTAAACACGTGCTAATAGTTCTAATCACAAGGTAGGCAGTGAAGTTTAAACAAATAATCTATTGCTTGTTTTGATAATATATTAGATTGTTAACCACCAATTAATAATTTAAAAACTTAAGTTGTTAGAGAGAGAGAACTCTATTATTTATATTATCAATAACTATTTTCTTAATAACAACTTGGAATTGTAAAAGTATATATGTACCTATTCTATTTTGGTCATGTCCCAGTCGTGGTCGTGCTCTTTAGATTTTCTTGAGTATATGTAGAACATATTAAGAGAATGAAAGTTGGCGTTGTTGAATGGTGGGTTTTTTTTTCGCGGGGGGGGGGGGGGGGGTTGTAGAGATCTAGATATGAAGTTAATTATTGTATTTTAGATGATTGGCTTTTAAAACATATGACATCTAAAAATGTAGGAGGCCATGTTGTTTCCGGGCATACGTGACTGGAGAAACATAATCCGTAACACTCCGGACGACTTAGCAAAATTGAAGAGAGCTTACAGAAAGCAAATGGAAGCTGGCATGCAACTACACGAACTTGACAAAAACAAGTTCAATGAGATGGTTAAAACCAACATGATAGTAGCTACATTTATAACCATCAGCACCGTTGCAGCTGCTTTTGCAATCCGAGGTGGCTATAACGGCAACAAAGGTCCAGAGCAAGGAATGACAGTCCTGTCAAGAACCACAGCTTTCAAAGCATTCCTTGTAACCAACACCATAGCCATGATAAGCTCCGTTTCCTCTGTACTTGTACTTCTCTACCTCTTCGCTTCGACTTATGCTCATAACAAAGGAAGTAGAAGAAAGATGGTGAAATGCAATGAGGCAGCAGCGTATCTTATTATGGTTGCCATGATTTCCATGATGCTTGCGTACATCCCAGCCGTTTTTGCTGTGTTAGAACATTCTTTAGCCCTTGTCTCTGCCCTTACCATTGCCCTTACCATTTGTATTGTTGCCTCCGTTATCTTTGTCATTTCTTGTTGTTGAATTTCCCAGTTTTTTCCTTACTTCATACTTTTTTTTGGTTCTGGCGAGGACAATAAATAGAAAGAGTAGAATGTACACGGTCTCTTACTCTTGATTTTGCCAACAGCAATATCTGTGGGCGGTGTTATCATATATAAATGGACAACTTGTTTTTGTTTTATGAATGGCTCATTTACTTATGCAATTCTAATGGCTAGAATTTTTGGGTTCATTTAGTTGTCATAAGCTATATAATCACTGACGCTACGATTAAGAAAAGCAGGGCCAGCTTATCCCATTACGAAAACAAATTTATATAATTATTCTATGCACATTTTTTTGAGAATCAATCTTCTCTCTCTCTCCAATGGACCAATAATTATAAAAGACTACAAAGTCTTTGATAGTTGTTATTCTTTTGAAAAGCAGGGAGATGAATGGTTATATGATCGCTTGGCAACATATACTGCGAATGAACCAACAAAGAGTGCTTAACACAATTTTGTTGAGATCGTGTTTTGTCGTAGTGATGTCGAATACTTGTTTTTTTTTTTTTTAATTTTCAATAATATACTTTTTTTGAAAAGATAAAGGAAGATAATGATTGTCAATAGATTATTAATGAAAAACCAGACTAATGATATCTAACATGCAACAACCACACAATAAGCTAAAACGCAAGATAAGCAAATTATGTGGAAAATTCCTAAACGGATAAAATCCATGGGAAGGTTGTGCGATTACAAATCAATTTATACTATTTACAATTACGACTCTTCAAAGTTTATCCAAGATTGATTGCTGAATTCTCGTTCACCAGACCCAGTGACTGACCTCTTATGCCTTGAATCATCAAACCTTTCAAGAAACGGTATTTTAGAATGAGATAGAGAAACCCTTAATGACGATGATTATGCGTCAAGAACCATCTTGATCCGAACTAACACCACGGTATATATCAAACATACGCGGAGAGCATATGAATATGAAGGTGCTGATCTCCAAACATGTGTCTCAAAAGTGACTCCCGACGCAACCCTACCAGCCGATATTTAAAGTGTACGAACCAATCGCTCGAGCGACTACACATTTCTCAAATTGTTGGAGCGACAATTAACTAATAATTACAAATAACAATTTATGATAGATTTAACATAAATATGTAATATTCAAAATTATTCTATAATAGTTTGTTCGTAAACTAATTGTATCGATGCGAGTTTCACCAGAATTTGATATTATTTAACTTTACTCTTAAAAATTTGCAGATAAGAGCGTTTTAAATCAACGAGCTTTGAGTAGCATTCACATTCTTCTCGAAAAATTAAAAAAGTTGATATATGATTTGGTTCAAGAGTATTGTTGAATTATTTTCAAGATATAAAGATAAAATATAAGTTACTTACCTTAATTATTGTATTAGATTTTTATCTTTAAAAATAAAAATGTTGCCCGAAACCTAAAACAAGTTCACTAAAGGTGAAAATAATATAAATTGAGTAATTAGATGATGAGTTTAATGCAAGATCAACCTATCTGCAGTGTCACAGCCCAAGAATTTCAACACTTGTGCACCGTGCGGCACTTAGGCAAATCACCCCTTTGATGCCCAAGTCAGCCTTTCCCAACGAGCTAATCCTACCCAACTACCCAAGTGAGACACACACTCACACTCTTAAGACAAGAGATTTGGGTAAAGGAAGCTCTTCACTATGAACAATCTTTATACAAGACAAGCTATACAAGACTCTCTCTCTAGCTTATAAGCTTTCACTCTTGGATGCTTCTCTCACAAGCCCTGTCCAAGCTCTCATAAGCTTAGCTCTCTCAAGCTACCTCACAAATGAGGCCTTCCACCCTTTTATAGGCTTCAAGGAACACTTAGGAAACATCTAGAGCTCTCTCATTCTACTAAGTCCTAGAACATTCCACACTCATCTAAGAACAAAGTAGAACACTCCATACAACTCTAGAATATTCCCTAAGCTTCTAGCTTCTTCTTGAGCCTTCAAGCAGCTTCTAGCATATTCCGGACCTCTCCAGAATCGTCTAGCATCCTCTTGCGCCTTCAAGCAGCTTCCAGCATATTCCGGACCTCTCCAGAATCTTCTAGCTGCATTCAGCACCTTCTGCAATATTCTGGACCTTTCCAGAATTCTCTAGCTTCCTCTAGCTACTTCCTCAACCTTCCGGACCTTTTCGGAATTCTCCAGGCTTGACTAGGACATTCCGGACCTTTCCGGACTCATCTTGAGCGTCCTAGAACCTCCTCCGAGCTTCTACCAACTTCTAAGGGCTTCCAATGTCACGAAAGTTGGCGGTCCGTGACATTCTCCCCCACCTGATTCCGTGACGTCCTCGTTACGCCGTGGTACTCCCAAGCACCACATCGAGGTAAGACTTCTTGCTCGATCCACTTGAGCTTGGTGAAGCCATGTCCTCCCCCTTGCCCTTTTTATGGTCTCCAGCCTTCTGGACTGCCACTTGGGATTTCTCCTTCTTCAGCTGGCTCCACTCCACCAAAGGGACGTTGCACGGGGTCTATCCCGAAAGTAGCAACATTGACGCCATGTGTGGAACGGGTATCGCATTGGACTTTCGCAGGAAGTCCATTCCAAGTATCATCGGATGATCGTCTATCTCGATCACCGAGAACTCCGCCTGTCCCGACCAACTCCCAATGGCAATGTCAGCACTTCGGACAACTCCTTGGATTGGTTTGGCCTCCGAGTTCACTGGCTTGGACCAACCCTTGTCTTGCTTCACCTTCAAGTCAAGCCTCTTGGCCTCATCCACACTCACAAAGTTATGTGTGGCTCCCGTGTGGATCAACGCCTTGGAGGGCTTCCCATTCACCTTCACCTCCGCGTACAACACGTCTTTCTTCTTGATGCTTCGGGGCTCCTTCTTCTTCTTATTCTTCTTGGTGACCGCTCCAAGAAGTTGAACACTCCCGAGTAGGTTGTCTCCATCCGAAGAACTTGACCTCTCGTTGTCGGAACCCTTCCGCGACTTCTTCTTCTTCATGGCATTGAGCTTCTCCCTATTAGGGCAATATCGTGCTAAGTGTGGCCCGCTGCACAAAAAGCACTCAATCTTCTTCTCATTGCCATGCTTCTTCGTGGAGTGACGCCCATTGCCGCGATCATCCCTGCTCTTGCGGGACTCCTTGTCACTCCGCTCATCATCGGTTGCTATGGGCGACGTCTTTCCACTATTGGTCCTCCCTTTTGGTCGGTCTCCCCAACTCTTAGAGTGGCTCTCTCTCCATACCTTGGACTTAGCTGGCACCTTGAAGTCCTCCAACTTTTCTGCTTCAGCAAGCGCGGTCGCCATGTCGTGGACCCCCTTGCTTTGCAGCTCCCGTGCCGCCCATGGTTGCAAGCCATCCATGAATCCAAATAGTGCCTCACGCTCACCCATATCCGGGATCTCTAGGAGTATGGCCGAGTACTCCTTCACATAGTCCCTTAATGAGCTTTCATGCCTCAACTTGCGGAGTTTGCGGAACGCCAAGAACTCCACATTCTCGGGGTAGAAGTGCTTCTTCAACTCCCTCTTGAACTCAGCCCAGTTCTCGATTGTGCACAGCCCCTTCACCATGTCGCCATATCGTCTCCTCCACCACAGCATTGTCGTGTCTACAAGATACATGGTGGCTGTTTACACTTTCTCTTCCTCATCTTCAATATGGAGATTGTCAAAGTACCTTTCCATGCTTCATATGAAGTTGTCAATCTCCCGGGCATCTCTTGCACCATCGTAACACTTAGGTTCCGGTGCTCGAACCTTCTTCTTTGGCATGCTCGTCCCACCATCCCTTGATGCAACAATAGCCTTCTTGCAAAGCTGCAACTCCAACTCCATGTTTGCCAACCGCTTCTCTAGGGCCTCTTCGTGGCTACTCCTTGATGCCACTTGTTGCTCTTCAAAGGTCCCTACCTTCTCCTCGAGCTCCTCCACCCGAACGATTAAGTCGGCAAAGTATGCGTAGAAGTCTGCAACCCGGCTCTTGGGCTTGTTCGGGCCGACCAACGCCTCTTCTAGCCTGTCGAGCCTTTCTGCCACGACCCCCTCTATGCTCTCAAGTCGGGCCTCCATTGTTGCTAGTGCATCCTTGGTGGACGGCTTCTTTGGCTTGATGGCACCACCCGCGCCATCGGCCTTGCCAAACTCATCACCTGATGTAGCCATGTATGCTTGCTTGTCTTCAATCTGCTCTGATACCAACTGTCACAGCCCAAGAATTTCAACACTTGTGCACCGTGCGGCACTTAGGCAAATCACCCCTTTGATGCCCAAGTCAGCCTTTCCCAACGAGCTAATCCTACCCAACCACCCAAGTGAGACACACACTCACACTCTTAAGACAAGAGATTTGAGTAAAGGAAGCTCTTCACTATGAACAATCTTTATACAAGACTCTCTCTCTAGCTTACAAGCTTTCACTCTTGGATGCTTCTCTCACAAGCCCTCTCCAAGCTCTCATAAGCTTAGCTCTCTCAAGGTACCTCACAAATGAGGCCTTCCACCCTTTTATAGGCTTCAAGGAACTCTTAGGAAACATCTAGAGCTCTCTCATTCTACTAAGTCCTAGAACATTCCACACTCATCTAAGAACAAAGTAGAACACTCCATACAACTCTAGAATATTCCCTAAGCTTCTAGCTTCTTCTTGAGCCTTCAAGCAGCTTCTAGCATATTTCGGACCTCTCCAGATTCTTCTAGCATCCTCTTGCGCCTTCAAGCAGCTTCCAACATATTCCGGACCTCTCCAGAATCTTCTAGCTGCATCCAGCACCTTCTGCAATAGTCTGGACCTTTCAGAATTCTCTAACTTCCTCTAGCTACTTCCTCAACCTTCCGGACCTTTCCGAAATTCTCCAGGCTTGACTAGGACATTCCGGACCTTTCCGGACTCATCTTGAGCGTCCTAGAACCTCCTCCGAGCTTCTACCAACTTCTAAGGGCTTCCAATGTCACGAAAGTTGGCGGTCCGTGACAGCAGGCATGGGAAGATCAGAATATCAATAACCCCTATGAGTTGATTCAGTGAAGAAGAGAGTATGATTAAGGAACTTGTCCTCTAAGATTATGAGTTCGAATCTCACCAAAATTACTCATTTGGTGCCACTAAGGATTATGTTCGGTCGTTATCTTCGGGGCCCCGGAAACTAATTACTATTAAGTTGGGGGTAGTTTCAAATATGGCCGGATACCTTAATTATAAAAAAAAAAAAAAAAAAAATCAGAAATTTCAATGAGGGCCATATACTGCATGCAGTATGAAAAGGTTTGGTACCCACAAAATAGAAATTTTTGCTTCACAAGTCCTATTACAATTTTATGATTTAGCCAAAAATTCAAGAGGTTGGAAAAATTTATCTATGATTTGAGTAGAGCCAAATCTCCCTATAAGCGATTGGGGGGGACCTGCTATGCACTTGCTGTGCCGTGCAATGAAACGGTGCAGTTTGGTGCTTCAACCAAACTTCTTTTTATGTATTTTGTGCACGAAACCTATTAACAAAATTTTATTTTAAAATTTCGAGTTCACGGTTAATTTCAAAATATTCGTTTAAGTCGACGGTGAATTTTTCAAATTTTTTTGAAAATAAAATTTAAAAAATACGACCTAAAGGGATTCAAATGAGCGGTATCGGTTATTTTTTTAATGCGGCGGTGGCAAAATAGACATATTTTTGTAGTTTTCTTTTTACTGTTGTCACCGTCACATTAAAAAAAATAACCGATACCGCTCATTTGAATCTCTTTAGATCGTGTTTTCTAAATTTTATTCTCAAAAAAATTTGAAAAATTCACCGTCGACTTAAGAGAATATTTTAAAATTAACCGTGAACTCGAAATTTTAAAATAAAATTTTATTAATAGATTTCGTGCACAAAATACATAAAAAAAAGTTTGGTTGGAGCACCAAACTAGGCCGTGCGCACAGCTGCTGTGCACATGTCCCCCATTCCCCTTATAAGCTGTTTTTCTTTTGCACCGAAAAATAAGTTTCAGTTGACCATGCTAATTTTTTATTCAACTGCTTTATATCTAGCAAAAGTCATGCTTTGCGTTCAATCGTACCTCATTTTGGCACTGTTAACTTGTCGACCTTTGATCTACAGCTCAAATGATCTTTTCTGAAATCGTTATCGTAAAATTAAAAAACATAATAATAATTTAAATAAAAATAAAAAAATAATCTAGAAAATGTTATGCGAAATCGTGACTAATTAAAAACGAGTAAAACAAGTTAAAATTTTCAACTAACATTACCCACTAAATAAGGACAAAAAGTCGACCAAATTGAGAGTAAAAAAAACTAACTAAGAGCATCTCCAACCCACTCTTTTTATGCACCCTTTTAGCTACAATAGCTAGTTAAAGCATTTTTTTCCATATCCAACCCACTCTTTATTAGACTAGTTAATTTAATTTAATTAATTTCACTAGCTACATGTAGTGAGTCTCTACTCACTAGTCAAAAAAAATTTTGTATTTTTTATTCACATTCTATCTCCTACACATCTCTTTCATTGATTTTGTAATTTATTAAAAAGAATTTTTTCATTCTTTTAATAAAATATTAATTAATATCGGTGAAGGAAATTATACATTTATGAGGCGATGAGATATTAATTATAGATAACTTATCAAAATTATTTTTTAAACTTTTTTCAATAAGTTGTTTGCGAGAGTTCAATAATTTATCAAAAAAAATTAATACATAAAATCATTAAGAGTTACTCTACGAATAAACATAACAATAGACAAAGTTAATCTCCAACAAATACTTAAGACTCCTCCATGTAGTTTTCACAAGTGCTCTACAAGGTCTGCTTGGAGTTGTGCATGAATTTCTCTATCTCTGATGCAATGATGAGTTTTGATGAATTCATGAAGTTCAGTTGTACGGTCATGCAAGATTGACGGCTCAGGGGAGATTTTATCGATTGTTTCATAATCGAAGTCTACTGTCTCGAGCTCTCTTTCATCTTCAATGATCATAATATGTAATATTACACACGCCTTCATAACATAGCCGTTGCAATATAGCCGTTATAATTCTATATTTTGACAAATTCTTTTTTTTTAATTATTTTCAATATTAATTAAGTTAAATTGGATAGATAAAAAAATAGAGAGTAGGGTTGGAATACATACATAAAAAAGTAAGTAGGTAAAATAATGAGTGTCTTTTTTTTTTGTACTTTTGACTAGATAAAATGAAGAACATGGTTGGAGATGCTCTAAATAAAAATTCCAACAAACATTATCCATTAAATAAAATAGGACAAAAAGTCAACCAAATTGAGGGTCAAACTTCAAAATCTCCAGAGTTCTTCGATCCGCCGAGTAGCTGCCATTTTTTACCTCTGCCAGCACCATTTTTGACAGCTGCTAGCACTCAACCCCTCCATCCATCAAACTGCTCTATATAAATGGGCAAATCTTCTACAGAAATCAACATCAACTCTCTCTGTCGTTTCTTCAAACACTTCTCTCTCACATATGGCTTCTTCCTTCCATTTCCCTCTCCTCATCTTCTCTCTCCTCTTTCTCTCATCCGCCATAGCCCAGACCTCTTTCCGACCAAAAGCCCTCGTTCTTCCCCTTCAAAAAGACGCATCTACACTCCAATACATTACCCACATTAACCAGAAGACTCCTCTATTACCAGTAAACTTAACTCTCGACCTTGGCGGCCAATTCTTGTGGGTAGATTGTGAATTGTTGGAAGAAAAGAAAGAAATATTCTGGAAAGAATATACAAGAAGCTTTTGTGCTGCCAAAACTTGCAGCTTTTCGTTGTTTTCTCATCTTATTTATAGAAGAAAAAATGAACAAGAACAAACCATTAAACCCACTAAACCATGTAGAGAATCATGGAGAACAAACCACTAAACCCACTAAACCATGTAGAGAATCATGGCAACAAACCACTAAACCCACTAAACCATGTAGAGAATCATGGAGAACAAACTACCTCCTATTTCTACGAAGTGGAGAAACATACTCCATCCACTACCTAACAAACCAACTACTAACTCCTAGTTGTACGCCTAAAACATAGGAAAAGAGAAACATACTAGATTATGCAACATTTCTCCCCCTAATCTAGCTGTCGAGAGTGTTGATGACACCAATCTTCGAGCGCAAATCCAAAAATCTAACCCGGCCAAGAGATTTTGTAAATATATCCGCCAACTGATCGTCAGTGTGAATTTTCTGGACAATGACTTCACCACCCTCAACGCACTCCCTAATAAAATGGAACCGTGTCTTGATATGCTTGCTCCGGCCATGAAACACCGGATTCTTGCACAGTTGGATGGCTGATTGATTATCGATGAAGATTGTGGCTACGCTCGCTTCCTTCCCATAGAAACTACCGAGCAGACTCCCAAGCCAAAGACCCTGGCAAACTGCTGTCGAGGCTGCAATGTACTCGGCCTCACATGATGATAACGCCACCACAGTCTGCTTCTGCGAATGCCAAGTTACCGGCTTGTTCCCAAAACAAAATAGAACACCCGTCGTGCTCTTACAATCATCCACATCTCCGGCCATGTCTGCATCACTGTAGCCATTGAGTTTGATCTCACCTTGACTCGTTGCATAACTCAATCCGTAATGCAATGTACCTGCTATGTATCGAAGAATATGCTTGACGGCACTGAGATGCTCCGTCGTTGGATTCTCCATAAACCGGCTCACATATCCAACCGCAAAACAGATGTCCGGCCGGGTATGAACCAAGTACCTCAAACTTCCTACAAGACTGCGATAATAAGTAGCATCAACTGAAGGACTTGTGCTTATCTTACTCAGTTTTAGACGATTCTCCATCGGAATGTTGACGGCGTTGCAATTGGTCATGCCGGCCTTCTCAAGTAACTTGGCCGCATATGCCGCTTGCGTCAAAATTATCCGCCCAGGTTGTTGCTTGACTTCAATACCCAGGTAATAACTCAAGCGACCCAAATCACTCATCTTGAATAAATGCTTCATCTCTTCCTTGAACGCATCTACTTCACTTTGATCGGCGCCGGTAATGATCAAGTCATCGACATACACACCCAAAAGCACACGCTTCCTCCCTTCGCCACGCGTGTAAATCCCATGTTCCTCGGTGCATCTCGTGAAACCAAGATTGCCCAAGGTATGATCGAGCTTCATGTTCCAAGCTCGGGGTGCTTGACGAAGGCCATAGAGAGCTTTGTTCAGCTTCAAAACTTGCCTCTCATGCCCCGCCACGGCAAATCCAGGAGGTTGAGTGACATAGACCTCCTCGACAAGGTCCCCGTTAAGGAACGCAGATTTGACGTCCAGATGATGTACGACCCATCCTTCATGCGCGGCAACAGCTATAAGAGCACGCACCGAATCAAGCCTTGCTACCGGAGCGAATGCTTCTTCAAAATCGATACCAGCTCGTTGCACGTACCCTTTCGCCACGAGCCGTGCCTTGTGACGAACAACCGCCCCGCTAGCATCCTTCTTAAGCTTGAACACCCACTTTAAACCGATTGGGCGGTGTCCGGCAGGAAGATCCGCAAGGCTCCAAGTACCATTTTCAACTATGGCCGCCATTTCTTCCTTCATGGCAGCTTGCCATGCGACATCCCCTTGTGCCTCCTCATAGGTGTTTGGCTCCTCGGATGCGACAAGAAAAAGCTCATTTGGGTTAAGCTCTATTGGTTCGGCAGACTCCATGCAATCCGCCACCATGCGGTATCGGCGTGGAGCCCCTTCATCATCAAAACCAATTTCGGACGGAACATGTGACGGCGGGGAAGCAAATTTCACACGGCCAGCATCTTGTTTTTCCACCACTGGTGTTTGTTCCACAATTTCTCCATGTGCCGAATCATTGGAAGCTACTGGAAATTCGGTTGCCTTTGGAATTCCGCCGTCCGAGAAGATGCTTTCCAAGTAACCAACGGTGAAAGTTTCAGGAATAGAATTGTCACTGTAATTTGCCCAATTCCATCCCTTGGTCTCGTCGAAGATGACATCGCGGGTCACATAAAGCCGGCCATTTTCCGGGTTGTACACCCGGTAGCCTTTTGTGCCCGGCTCATACCCCACGAACACCATTTTTATGCTCCTGTCATCAAGCTTCTTAGCATGCGGACGGGTCACTTTCACATGCGCTATGCAACCAAACGTGCGCATGAAGTGAACCGCCGGCTTCTTGCCATGCCAAACCTCATACGGAGTTTTTCCTTGCAACGCTTTTGTCGGTGATCTGTTTAGAATAAAGACAGCGGTACACACCGCCTCCCCCCAAAACGTGCTAGGCATCGCCTTTGCCTTGAGCAGACACCGAGCCATTGACATCACCGATTGATTCTTCCGCTCCACGACGCCATTCTGCTGAGGAGAATACGGCGCCGTGAGCTGCCGTTGAACACCTTTCTCTGCACAATATTCGCCAAAAGTGACTGAGGTGAATTCCCCACCTCGGTCAGTACGCAGAGCACGAAGCTTTCGCCCGGTCTCCACCTCGACGCCGGCCTGGAATTTCTTTATGGCAGCGGCTGCCTCATCCTTGCTTGCCAATAACATCAGCCACAAGTAGCGGCTGAGATCATCAACAAGGAGTAAAAAATAACGTCGTCCGCCGTGAGTCGCCGGAGTGACAGGACCGCACAAATCACCATGAACAAGATCTAGCAGTCCCGTTGCTCGATATTTTGCCTCCTGAGGGAATGGAGTTCGACGTTGCTTGCCAACAAGGCACGCGTCACACAACTGATCCACATGGTCTAACTGAGGGATGCCGCGCACCATATCATCTCGGTTGAGCTTCCTGAGTGCCTCAAAGCCGAGATGACCATAACGCTCGTGCCATCGCCATGCTACATCATCTGTCCGTGCAAGAAGCGAGATGGGCTGCGCAATTGTTAGATTAATCTTGTAAAGACGATTTTGTGAACGTTTTACCTTTACAAGAAGATCTTTTCCTGGATCGCGCACCCGTAGGACTCCTTGCTCAATTAGTACTTGGCAGCCATTTTCATCAAGTTGGCCCAGACTGATTATGTTGCTCCGCAAGCTTGGGATGTAGTAAACATCACTTAGCACGCGGTGACTTCCCCGTTGAGCAGAGAAGATAATCGTGCCGCGCCCGTGAATGTCCACTAGAGAGCCGTCGCCAAACTTCACAGTACCGGTTATGCCGCGGTCCAAATCGGAGAAGACCGCGATGTTTCCGGTCATGTGATTTGATGCGCCCGTGTCAAGATACCACACACCTCATGTTTGCTCAACCTTGCCCGTGTTCCCTAGCTCCACCGTGGCCTTCACTTCATTCAAGAACACATGCTGGTGCTCATGCTCAGATGCCAACTCACTGTGCAACGGTGAAGAGTTTGGAGCTACCTGAGCCATCATGAGAATTGGCCCTTCCTCCCCATCCTCTTCATGTGTCTGAACCAAGTGAGCCGCCTCGTTCCGCTTCTTCTTCCTGCAGTCCCGCTGCCAATGCCCATATTTTTTGCAATAATGACATTGGTCTTCTTTGGTGGCTTTACGGGGTGACTGCCGTTCCTGACTTGGTTGAAGAAAGCCCGGACGCGAGCCCCCAGAATTATTATTCCTGTTGCTGCCGCCACCAGGAAAATTTCCACCACCAAACTTGCCGTTACCACGGCGCACTCCTTCCTTCTCTTGCCGACGCAACTGAGTAATCATCTCCTCCTCCTTGGTGGAGAGAAGAAGCCGAGAACCCAGTTCGGCAGTCAACTTCCTCGCCTCAAGTCTCTGCTCGACGGCCCGCAACCGCCCTATCACCTCCTCGACTGTCATTGTCCCGACATCGAGGAGCGTCTCAATGGAGATTGCGACCTGTTCGAGCCGCTCAGGTACAACCTGCAAAATTTTCCGCACGACTTCGGTCTCATCTTTGGTGTCACCAAGAACACGCAAATTGTTGACGAGACTCGTGATACGCATGTAGAAATCATCTACTGATTCTCCATCTTTGAAAGTGATGTTGTTGAAATCCCGCCGCAGTGTCTGAGCATTCCCTTCGCGAACACGATCCACCCCCATCCGCATAATCTTAATCGTATCCCATGCATCCTTGGCCGTTGATTTTCTACCAACAGTGGACAACATTTCCGGTGGGACTGAGCGAGCAATAGCTGCCAAAGCCATCCTATCCTCGCTGTACTCCACACCACCGGGCTCAATTGCTACCCACAACCCTACCGCCTGTAGGTTGATTGTCATCAGAAGCTCCCATTCCGGATAGTTGGTCTTCGTGAGCATCGGGTATTGGATGGTCCCCATTACTTCCTTAATCGAGCGTTGGACAACAATAGGGCCTCCAGTGTCTCGATGCCTGTTACGGCGTGGGGGAGGAGAATGCGAATTATGTCGCTCTTCGCGCGGTGGTGTTCGGGACATGATGAAGGTTTTTTTTTTTTTTCTCTTCAACTGCTAGAACTCTCTCAACTCTCGGACTCTCAGGAACTCTCTAACCTGAGCTCTGATACCAAATGTTGGAAGAAAAGAAAGAAATATTCTGGAAAGAATATACAAGAAGCTTTTGTGCTGCCAAAACTTGCAGCTTTTCGTTGTTTTCTCATCTTATTTATAGAAGAAAAAATGAACAAGAACAAACCACTAAACCCACTAAACCATGTAGAGAATCATGGAGAACAAACCACTAAACCCACTAAACCATGTAGAGAATCATGGCAACAAACCACTAAACCCACTAAACCATGTAGAGAATCATGGAGAACAAACTACCTCCTATTTCTACGAAGTGGAGAAACATACTCCATCCACTACCTAACAAACCAACTACTAACTCCTAGTTGTACGCCTAAAACATAGGAAAAGAGAAACATACTAGATTATGCAACATGAATCAGGATACTCCTCCACCACCTACCGCCCTGCGTGGTGTCGCTCCGCCCAATGCAACCTCGCCGGATCTAAAAGCTGCACGGAGTGCAACTCCGCCGCTAAGCCAGCTGGGTGCAACAATAATACGTGTGGTCTCTCACCCGGTAATCCCTTCATCCGCATCAGCACCGGCGGAGACCTTGGCTCCGATGTTGTGTCTGACGCTACGATTAAGAGTTGCTTAAAGGGAAGAGCAGTTTCAGTTTATGTGCCAATGTATAAAAATTATCACCAAAACAAAGGATTGAATTAGCGTAACAACATAAATCTAAGGAAATTTGGAAGAAGTTTATAAAAGGTTTTTTCTTTTTCTAACAGGTCTTGCTGGCGGTGTAAAGGGCATGGCTGGCCTTGGAAGGAGTACAATCTCTCTCCCTTCTCAATTCTCTGCTACTTTCAGCTTCCCCAGAAAATTTGCTATTTGTTTGAGCTCTTCAACAAGGTCTAACGGTGTAATATTCTTTGGTGATGGACCATATATGTTGCTGCTTAATACAGATGCCTCAACCTCCCTCATTTACACCCCACTCATCCTCAACCCCGTGAGCACCGCCTTATCTTATTTCCAAGGCGACACTTCCTCTGACTACTTCATAGGAGTAAAATCGATTAAGATAAACGAAAAAACTGTACCCATTAACACCACTTTGTTGTCCATTGATACTGAAGGAAATGGCGGAACCAAAATCAGTACGGTTAATCCCTACACAGTTTTGGAAACTTCTATTTACAATGTTGTGACGGCTTTTTTTATGAACGAGCTCTCTGGGGTCCCTAGATTACCGGCAGTGGCGCCTTTTGGGTTGTGCTTTAACTCGACGAATATTGGCAGCACCCGAGTTGGACCTGCTGTTCCACCAATTGATCTTGTGTTGCAGAGTGAGAGTGTGTATTGGAGGATTTTTGGGGCAAATTCGATGGTGCAAGTTAGTGATGACACTTTGTGCTTAGGATTTGTGGATGGAGGTGTGAATCCAAGGACGTCAATTGTGATTGGGGGGCATCAGATTGAGGATAATTTACTGCAGTTTGATCTTGCTGCGTCAAGGCTGGGGTTCAGTTCATCACTCTTCTTCAGACAAACCACATGTGCCAACTTCAACTTCACATCCAATGCTTAAAGAGTTTCAATCCATCAGTTACTTTGTACCATAAAATTCAAAGAAACGTGTCTATGTGGCGGCACTACATTGGTCCAGGTGGAGTGTGTCCTCTGTTACCCCACGGTATTCTGAAGACTTTCTTTGGTAAATTATTGGTTGTGTTCTGTTTCTCTGCTTGTTTTTACTACATTATCATATAATGCATAAATAATGGCCATGATTGTGTGAGATCACCTCACCGATGCCTCGCAGATGTATTCTTTTTGTCTCGTGCAACTTGTAATGAGTTTTGGTGAATAAAATTCTGTAAGTTTCTTTTTCTTATGGGGTGCTTTACTGAGTGTGATGTGGTTGTGCCGTTTCGGGCTTTTTAAATGGTGGACTCAATGTGTGATTGGACTTTCTTGTAAAGATGATTATGCAGTTTGATGCGATCTTTACGATGTTCTTATAAATCTTTCCTCTTTCGTAGCAAGATTTATCATCTTCGCCCGTGGACATAGACTTCAAGTTGAACTACATAAATTCTTGTGTACTTGTATGATTGCTTTGTCTTCTATCAAGTTTAACGAATCCACGCTAAGATTAGTTTACGAAGCGGTTACGTAGATGATAAAAGAAAGCGACCTCTTTCTTTCAAGCCTTCCTTCAATACAAATTTTCCATTTCCTCTTCGAGTCAATCACTTCTTGTCCCTTTTTCATCTTCGTGTTTTGTCATAACAAGCACATGTAAGCAAGCGATGGGCAACATAAGAGGGGGTGGTTCAGATATAAGACTAACTAAATCAGAAACTGTTTAAATATGGTTAGCCTCTTATATGGAACACTGAAGAAGCATGAGTTAACACTTTTCTTTTTTTCTCACTTCTGGGAGCAGCACAAGTTTTGTGTTGAAGCAACACCCCACCTTAATTACCTCTCACATTTCTGTCCTTCATTGAGGAGCCAAAACAGTGTGAAATAACAAACACATCTCCAACCATAGCCTCTTCTTTGCTTTATACATGTATAAATATATGCTTATCTCCCCTCGAATGCAAGAAAACGGTACATCCCTTTTTTTTCTATTATGCATGTTCTTGGCATCAATTTTGCCTCTCTACAAGATCTTTAAAACCAGACTCTTGCCACCCTTCAGACTTTATTAGCACCACGAAAAGTTTTATCTATGATTATGAAGCAGTTGTTTGAGGCTAAACCATCCCCTGATGTTTCTAATCAGGCATCAACTAGTGGCCAATCCCATGATGATCAGGAGGTAGGCTCTAATGTGATGTCAAGGAATGGCAATGATGAAATGAAGAACGGGGCTTGTTTCTGCTTCCCGCATGGGATGGATCTAGATTTCTTGCGCCCGGTAAGAAAAGTACTTCTATAATGCTAATCTGACACTAACAAAGATAAAAGTTTAGTTTATATTCTGGGCATTGACAATGAAGGTTAAACACTGCTCTGCTCAAAGAAAAATACATAGAAAATGAAATTTTTGGCTGCCCACCAGACACCAGATATGAATCTGAATAACGAACAATACACTCGTTTTCTGCGCACTTTTTATGTGTAACTTTTCATGTCTAAATGTGGTGTCAACTGAATACTTTGTATGCAGGTGTTAGCAGAGGCTTTGGGAACTTTCATTCTGATGTTCTGCATATGCGCGATTATAGCGATCACACAGCTGATGAGGGGGGAAGTAGGTCTCCTAGAATATGCAGCCACAGCAGCTTTATCAGTAGTCGTCGTGGTTTTCTCCATTGGAGCAATCTCTGGTGCTCATGTCAACCCTGCTGTCACAATTGCTTTTGCTACTTCAGGTCAATTTCCTTGGTCCAAGGTAGGTACTAAGCGCATCTACGTTCACACATGGAATACATACACAGAAAAAGACGTAGATCACTCGCTAGAGGCGGGTCCAATCCCCCTCTTAACTTTAGGAAAAAATTAGAAAAGAAAACAACTAGTTCAACTCATCGTGTGCAGGGTAAGAACCACCAGGTATAGACTGGTACGATTCAATCAAACATTTTTCTTTGTTGGAATTGTGTTGTGTTGTAGCTCTATAATTGGGATTAGGTTTATTGATTAACTTTATTGTGGATATTGACCCCACAACATAAATGGTATGTACAGCTAGGTCGTGAATAGCCAGCCAACCATAACCTCGTCAAAACTGGATAGAGGTTTGGTCTACTAAGCTTCCTAATATGTCACCTCTAGCTTATTCCCTGGCCTGTACTAGAGCGGATGAGGCTTCTACCCTTGAAACGTATATAAAAATCCTCTGCAGTTTTAGTCCAAGTGAAGTGACTTCTTTTCTTCAATTTCTCTGAATCCATGTAGCTCAGTTAGTGAAGGGTACTCATGAGTTAACTAAGTGCTTGATCGTTCACAATAGAATTTAGGTCGTACTATCTGCCTGCACCTGTGTTGGTATATACTTAATTTGTCGAGTTTTGGACATTATAATAACCGGCATTCACCACCCATCTTTTATAGTGATTGTACCTTTGTTTGTGCACTATGTTTTCCATTCCAATTTCAATTCCTATAACGTTTGCGGAATGTTAAATTGAAGTTGTTTGTAATTTTCCTTTTGAAGGTTCCTCTTTACATTATAGCCCAAGTCATAGGTTCTGTGTTGGCAACATATGTGGGAAAGTTAGTCTATGGTATAAACTCAGAGCTGATGACAACCAGACCACTGGAAGGAGCTGCTGCTGCCTTTTGGGTGGAGCTCATAGCAACTCTCATCATCATGTTCCTCGCTTCGTCGTTGACACATCAGGCTAAACATGTAAGATTGATTTGTCATAATTTTAAATCTAAGTAACAACTTGGTGACATAGAGAGAATGAACTTTTATTTGACCTTGAAATGGTTTTGTATGGATATCATGCATATAATATTATGAAAGAAAAGATTTCTTACCTCTGAATTTGTTCTGGCTTTTTGAATTGATTTCTTTAGATTATAATCTGTTCTGTACTCTGCCTTTTTCCGTTTTTTCGAAAAGACAAACAGCAAAAGGTCTGCTACTGCTGAATGTTTTCGTGTCATGTTCAGTTTTGGGTAAAACTCCTATTTGAAGTTTCCGAAACTTTTGGGTGGGTAAGAAAGATAGTCTAGGAACTAATACCAATGGCCAGCTGTTTTCTTCCCCGGTTGCAGCTCCTTGCGAATAGAAAATCTGGTTTATTTCGTGTGGTATATACAATACAAAACACTAAGTCCCCCACTTTTGTGGGGGTGTGCCAGCTGTTTTCTTCTCCGGTCCCGGTTCCTATTGCAGCTCCCTGCCAATGGCAAATCTGGTTTATTTCGTGTGGTATATATACAATACAAAACACTATATGTACCCGACTTTTGTTCTCACGTTGACAGAAGTTAGCCTCACAGCAGCCGACCTCCCACGTACGATTCTCTATCTCGATCTCTGTCTTTGTACATACCTGTTTAGTTGAACTCCCTCGTATGTTTCTCTCTCTCGCTCTCAGTCTTTGTACATGCTTGTTCCGATTTGTAGGTGATACATATTCGAAGGTCGATCCGAACTCCGAAGGTCTCTAACTATCAACGAATCAACAGAGCATAGGTTTGTAAATTGTTTTCGTCTTCTGGTATTTAGGGCTCGAAGCTCTGTCACTGATATCTGAATTTCTTCCGATTTCTTAGTGTATGATCTGAACTTCTTCTGATTTCTCTGTGTATGATCAATAGAACTTGTTCTGTTTTCTTGTATTTCTTCTGTTTTTTGGTATTTCTGCCATTTTCTGGTATTTAGGTCTCATAGTATGTTGATCTGAAACAATCAGTTATTTGGTATTTAGGTCTCTTGCATTTTTTACTTGTACACTTTTCCTCTCCTTTCCCTCCATATTCCTTACTTTCCTACCTAAAATACAAACCAAATATACAAAAATAACCTTCAAATCCCCCCAACCCAAATTCAAACTATCTGTAAGACAAAATCACGTGAATACCTTTTCTTTGTTTTTCCTTATAAAGTAAAGTTAACTTTTGAAAAATTTGAAAGTAGGCCTGCTTTACTTTCCTTCAAAGCAAACAATTAAGTTTCATCTCCAACGCTTCTTCTTCTCACATTCATGCGTCTTCCCTGCAGAGCTTCTGGGTAAACTTTTGATGGACAATCGGAGCACTATGAATTCTATCTTGTACAAGGCTGTTCAGAAAGGACAAGTAGATGTCCTAAGGCGACACATTGACCAACTTGGCGGCCTACTCACTAGTACCAATCACAACACTCTTCTCCACGTCGCGGTCCAGTTCGGCCAATTGGAATGCACGAAGGTGATTCTTCAAGAGTGTCCATCTCTGGAACGTCGAGTGAATATCAAAGAAGAAACCCCACTTCATATGGCGGCCGGGAAAAGGTACGCTGACATAGTCAAAACACTCATAGAGTGTGCGAAGAAACTAGAGCATGAACTTGAAAGCGGCTGGGGTGGAGCAACTACGGAGATGTTGAGGGCGACAAATGAGGACGGAGATACGGCCTTGCACATGGCAGTGAGGAACCCTGATGTAGGCGTATGCTTGAAAGTGGTTGAAGTGTTAATTAGAGAAGATCCAGAGTTTCAACATCCAGCCAACAGTGCCAAGGAAACTCCGTTGTACCTGGCTGCTAAGGGAAGAAATACGGCAGTGGTGTATGTGCTCTTGGAAGGTTGCCAAATGCCAAGTTACAGCGGCCCTTGTGATAGTACAGCACTGCATGCAGCAGCTCTTGAAGACTCCACAGGTTTGCTGACGGTTTCTTAACCAGCTTCCACCTAACTGAGAAATTGTAATAACAGAAGACTCCAACCATTGTTCCGTTAGTTGCAGCGGCTGTATGCGTAACAGTCTTACCATAAAACTCTGAAATGCAAATGTCACCAAATTTTTCATGAATTTGAAGAATTTTACGGTTACTTATTGTGGCTGTTTTTTTAAGGTGAAATCGTAAAAAGATTGTTGGAATGGAAGCCACATCTGATCAAGGAAGCAGATGTATATGGGTGGATACCAATTCACTATGCTTCTTACGCTGGGAATGAAAAAGGAGTTAAACAACTACTAAAGATGGATGTATCAATAGCGTTCACAACGACCCCAAACGAGGATGGTTTGTGCACGGCTCTTCACACTGCTACAACACATGGACGTGTAGGTGTAATGAAGATGCTTTTGTCATACCATCCAGATTGTTGGGAGGCGGTCAATAGTAGAGGGCAGAATGTTATTCACATAGCTGTAGATATGGAGAGAGAAAATGTGATGAATTTTATCTTAGGAGAGCCTGGTTAACGCAACTTATAGATAAACAAGACAATAAAGGCAACACACCTTCGCAGCCCTGGTTAAGGCATCTTATAAGTCAAAAATACAATGAAGCCAAGACATCTCTCCAGCCCTGTTTAAGGCATCTTATAAATCAAAAAGACAATGAAAGCAACGCACCTCTCCATATGTATCATGTTTCCCCTGACGTATATCCCAGGCTTTGCTACCACAAAAGTGCAGCAACAAGGGATGTTTTCAACAACAAAAACATGACTCCAGAAGAACTCGTAGAGTGCAATTTATGGGAGGTTAGTACATACTCTGTGACTTCTTTTGGCCTTGAAAGTTTTGATCTCATGATTAGTCAGCGTTTGCTTTTTTTAAAGTCAAATTCTAAGTTCACAAACAATGAAAATTAGGATGAATCATTGGACAACTCCAACACAATTTGTATACTCAATAAATGTAAGCTGATTTAGTAATTAGTCTCAATTCACAGTAATGACTATATCTAAATAAATCTTGAGGAAGAACTTACAATGGAATCATTTTTGTACTCAATGAAGAACTAAAATACAAATTTCACAGCTATTATACGTAATTTTATTAGATTGTGAACCACCAACTCATCTAAGCAAGGTAAACACGTGCAAATAGTTCTAATCACAAGGTAGGCAGTGAGGTTTGAGCAAATAATTTATTGCTTGTTTTGATAATATATTAGATTGTTAACCACCAATTAATAATTTAAAAACTTAAGCGTTTAGAGAAAGAGAACTCTATTATTTATATTATCAATAACTATTTTCTTAATAACAACTAGGACTTGTAAAAGTATACATGTACCTATTCTATTTTGGTCGTGTCCCAGTTGTCGTCGTACTTTTTAGATTTTCTTGAGTTTATGCTGAAGGGGGTTAGAGATCTAAAAATGTATTTAATTATAATATTTTAGATGATTGGCTTTTAAAACATGTGACATATAAAAATGTAGGAGGCCATATTGTTTCCGGGCATATGTGGTTGGAGAAACATTATCCGTAATACGCCGGACGACTTAGCAAAATTGAAGAGAGCTCACAAAAAGCAAAAGGAAGTTGAAGCGCAACTATACGAACGTTTCGTAAATGAGGTCGAGAAGATGGGTAAAAGCCACATGATAATAGCTATATTTGTAGCCTCCATCACCATTGGATCCGCTTTTGCATTCCTAGTTGGCTATACCGGCAAGGAAGGTCCAGAGCAAGGAAAGACAGTCCTGTCAAGAACCAGAGCTTTCAAATCATTCGTCATAACCATCATCATAGCCATCACATGCTCCGTTTCCTCTATACTTCTCTACGCCTACACTTCGATTTTTACTCAGAGCAAAGGAAGTAGAAAGATGGTGAAATGCTATGTGGCAGCAATGTATCTTGTTTTGGTTGCCATATTTTCCATGATGCTTGCGTTCATCGCAGCCGTTTTAGCTGTGTTAGCACATTCTGTAGCCCTTGCCATTGCCAGTAGTATTATTGCCAGCATTACTTTTGTCGCTTTTTTGGTTGACTTGCCCAAGGTTTTTTCCTTGGTTTGAGTTTGTTTCGGTTCTAGCGAGGATAAATAGAAAGAGCAGAATGTACACAGTGTAGTAAGATACTCTCAATTTTGCCAAAAGCAGAATGGCTCTGATGTCGTGTGGGTTCAGTCGACCGATTTCTACTCCTCATTTCCTCTTTGTCTGTCGCTCCTCATTACTCTTGGAAGGTATACTAAATTGTCATGTCTGCAGAACATTATGAAAGCCTATTCAGTGAATTTTTGTGTGAGATTTCTTGAAATGTTTCATCTTAAATCTATTTGGACTGAAAAAAAATTTCGTTCTTATGTGAAATTTTTTTGCAATTTTTTGTTTTTTCTCAACTTTTTATGATTTATTGGTTCATCTCGACAAGAGCTTTCAGAAAAATTATCAATCATGGTCAAATTTGAAAAAAGTTCAGAAAAGACAAAAATAAATTAAAAACATAGTTTTTTTAACTTATTCGTCGTCTTTAGTGACTTATTTTAACTTTTGGACATAATTTTATATTTTTTAGATTCTTTTCATGAAGACGGACCAATAAATTACAAAACATTGCAGTTAAAACAACAAATGAAAAAAAAATGAATAGAGACAAATAATAAATTTAAATAAATACTATAGGTCAAAGAGAGCTAGATTTTATTTATCAAGTTTGGGTAGGTTAGTTAAGTGATGTGAGATAAAGTCTAATATTGTCCTTCACGTAACGTGCGACCGTTGGGGGTGTTGAAGTGACCTGGACTTAGGTTCGATCACGAGATATGAAATCACTCAAGATCTATTTCTGATACTATGTGAGATTTATTAGAGGATTTCAAGTTTCCGACATAAAGATAATGGACAACATGTGGGATAGCGTCTAGATCATACTCCCTCCGTCCCATTTTGTTTGCTTGTTTTCACTATTCCAGACCTCTCAAAAAATGATCTATATCTTTTAATTTATAACTTATTTTATACTCAATATGGATCTTGTTTGATAGATCTCGATTAATTCTATTAGACAATAATTTTATAATCATTTAAAATATTATTAATTACTCAATTTAGCTAATGTTTTAAAAGGCACGCTTGCCGAAATTAGGCAAACAAAATGGGACAGAGGGAGTATTTATCAAGTTTGGATGACTTTGGATGACTTTAGCTGACCGATGTGACAGTTCATGTCCTTTGAGAAAAGTGATAAAATGAAAGGTTTGTGGTATGATATCTCACCAACTTTCACGAAAAATAAACCAATAAAAATCCTTTTTTGGTTAATTCTCATCTTTTATCACCATTCTTACTTCTATTAGTTATTCAAAATTGATATAATTCTCAATTCTCATGTTTGGATACCATTTTGCAATTTAAAGGGGCTAAAGAAATTTTCTCTTCCAATATGTGATTGCCTTTTTAGGAGTAACTATCCATTGGCTTCAACAGTACTCCTCACCACAAATTCATGCAAAATCTATATATTTAGTACTGGGTCTTACGTAATGTTAACAAAAACCAGAGTTGCTTAAAGGGAATAGCAGTTTCAGTTTATGTGCCAACGTTTTTAAAAATTTCACCAAAACAAAGGATTGAAAGAAGTTAAGGTGTAAAGGGCATGGCTGGCCTTGGAAGGAGTACAATCTCTCTCCCTTCTCAATTCTCTGCTGCTTTCAGCTTCCCCAGAAAATTTGCCATTTGTTTGAGCTCTTCAACAAGGTCTAACGGTGTAATATTCTTTGGTGCTGGACCATATATGTTGCTTCTTAATACAGATGCCTCAACCTCCCTCATTTACACCCCATTCATCCTCGACCCCGTGAGCACCGCCTTATCTTATTTCCAAGGCGACACTTCCTCTGACTACTTCATAGGAGTAAAATCGATCAAGATAAATGTACCCATTAACACCACTTTGTTATCCATAGATAGAGAAGGAAATGGCGGTACCAAAATCAGCACGGTTAATCCCTACACAGTTTTGGAAACTTCAATTTACAATGCTGTGACGGATTTTTTTACGAAAGAGCTCTCTGGGGTCCCTAGAGTACCGGCAGTGGCGCCTTTTGGGTTGTGCTTTAACTCGACGAATATTGGCAGCACCCGAGTGGGACCTGCTGTACCACAAATTGATCTTGTGTTGCAGAGTGAGAGTGTGTATTGGAGGATTTTTGGGGCGAATTCGATGGTGCAAGTTAATGATGACACTTTGTGCTTAGGATTTGTGGATGGAGGTGTGAATCCAAGGACGTCAATTGTGATTGGGCGGCATCAGATTGAAGATAATTTACTGCAGCTTGAACTTGCTGCGTCAAGGCTGGGGTTCAGTTCATCACTCTTCTTCAGACAAACCACATGTGCCAACTTCAACTTCACATCCAATGCTTAAAGAGTTTCAATCCATCAGTTACTTTGTACCATAAAATTCAAAGAAATGTGTCTACAGTGTAATGTGGCGGCACTGCAATGGTCCAGGTGGAGTGTGGCCTCTGTTACCCCCACGGTATTCTGAAGACTTTTTTTTGGTAAATTATTGGTTGTGTATAGTTTCTCTGCTTGTTTTTACTACATTATCATATAATGCATAAATAATGGCCATGATTGTGTGAGATCACCTCACAGATGCCTCACAGATGTATTCTTTTTGTCTCGTGCAACTTGTAATGAGTTTTTGTGAACAAAATTCTGCAAGTTTCTTTTGCTTATGGGGTGCTTTACTGAGTGTAGTTCTGGTTGTGACGTTTCGTGCTTATTTAAATGGTGGACTTTGTGTGATTGGACTTTCTTGTATGGATGATTATTCAATTTGATGCAATATTTATGTTGCTTTTATGAACATTGCCTCTTTAGTAGCAAGATTTGTCATCTTCGCCCGTGGCGGCATTGCATTGGTCCAGGTGGAGTGTGGCCTCTATTACACCCGCGCTATTCTGAAGACTTTTTTGTGTTTTGTTTCTCTGTGTGATCTCAGCAAAATTTAAATTATCGTCTCGTGTGAAAGAGGAGATTAATAAAGTATAATTGTATGTATGCATTGCTCTTAGTAAAATTAAAATTACCGTCTTGTGAGGAAGAGAGATTAGTAAAGTATAATTGTGAGCGAGCATTAATCTTCGTAAAATTTAAATTGCGGTCTCCTGAGGAAGAGAGATTAGTAAAGTATAATTGTACGCATGTATTGATGTCACCAAATTTTTAAGGGTAATTTACATACAACTCCTTTTATTTATCACTTGGTTTTATTTAACTCTTTTTATCTTTTAATTGTCCCAATATACCTTATGTTTTTTTCCAAATATGACAATCGATTCTTTTTGGGTTGACGTATTTGGAGGAGAATACGGTAAGTAATTATGTGTGCGTCAATTTAAGAGGGATTAATTATTACATTTGGAAAGATCAAAAGGTACGTTGGGATAATTGAAAAATAAAGATGATTAAATGAAATTGAGTCATAGATAAACTTTTTTTATGTAAATTAGCCAATTTTTAATTGTCTCATGAGGTCTTCAAAGCTTCTGAGAGAAAGTCTAGAAACATAATCTTTCGTGCACAAATTAATTCAGCCATAGATGTACACGTGAGATTCTTCAAAATAATTTTGGCCCTACGTGTTTGACAGCACTGAACACATCTGTGTTAAGATTTATGCACGAAGGATGTATACATAGACTTGTCTATATATTATATATACCTTATTTACATTCAGGTAATTAATGCCAAGAATACAAATGTTCTGAATACATCCGGAGACAGATGTGTCTGAAACCGTTATATGCACGTAAGACTCTCAATAATTTGTATACTTCATGTGCGTCAAACGATTTCAAAAACATGTATCTCCTAATGTGCTTCTCTGTCGCTAGGCCTGGCTGCATCAATAACACGTGTGAGCTGTTCCCTGAGAATACCGTCACCAACACCGCCACCACCGGCGACCCTGGCATCGACGTCGTGACGGTTCAGTCAACCGACAGGATCAACCCCGGGAGGATTGTTACCGGGCCACAATTCCCCTTTCTTTGTGCCCCCACCTCTCTCTTGGCAGGTACATTAACATCCAATCCTTTCTGTTTTTTCCCATATCTGTTCGGAATCGCATTTGAGTATTTTAAAATAATACGAATTTTACGTGTATCAAACAATTTCAAACACATCTGTATTCTTACTCTTTAACGGTGAAATTAATTTTGAAAAAGCAGAATTGAACGAAAAAACCGAGATTCGATCAATTTAAAGTAGGGTTCAAACGGTTTCAGTTTGATAATGTAATTTCTTTAGATTTCTCAGTCCGATTACGGATCTTTGAAATTTTTTCCTCAACCGAGTCCAACGGATTATAAATAAATATAAGATATCAGTTTATCATTAGAATGGTAGCTTTTGACTGTTTTTTTTTTGTTTATACAATTTTTTACTTTTTTATTCTGTCTTTTTCTGTTAATGTCCGTATTCTTAATCAGGCATCTACCTCTTTAATATTCAATACTCCAAAATTATTTTTTACATTTTTACTCGCATGTTGTTTGATTAGACCTATTTTTAGTCAATCCAAAAACTCCATAAATCAAGACCAAATAAACCAAACTCGATATGGTATTTCTCCTTTAGTAATTTTGATCGTGATTGATTTATAAAATATTCACCCCAAACCGATCAGTTTCGGGATTACGTACTCCAAAATTGACAGAAGACGAATTGATTTAACTCCTACTTATGAATAGTAATGGTATTTTTACGATTTCATTATTTTAGTATATTACAAAACTAAGTTACTTTTTATACAATTCTAAATACTTAAATAGTTCTAAAAAAAATCGAAAATTTTGGTATCCAAATATGCTTTATTTTTTCATTACTAAAAAAAAACACGACATTAAATTTTGAACTATGATAATAGAACGGAGGAAAATATATTCAAAATCATCCAGTATACGTGAAATCTACTAAATGATGAAGAATTTTACATGCATTGGACATATTAAACTGCAAAAATCATGATGTTATGCCTACATTATTTCTCTGAATTAATTTAATCTTCATTTTATCTTATACCACTTTATTAAATTTTTTTTAAAGACAAAAAAATGTATATATTAGGAGAAAAATTGATTTATTATGGTGTACAGGGTCAACCTTTGGACAAAAAGTTTGAAGGAAACCCGGTTTGCTTCCCAAAACCCTCACTTAACCCGGAACAAAATTCAATAGACGTTTTTTTTTATAGTCGAAATATCTAATCAGTTTTAGAATTAGTTCCAACTTAATACCAATTAGTTTTCGAAAGACTAATAGACTTCTCATTAACTTCACTCATTATAATTTGCTCTTATAATTTAAAAAATTTAATGTGAATTTGACAAAAAATTTAAAAAAAATAACTGAAATTTAGTAAGATTAATACTACTTTAGTTAGGAAAAAAAGGCTGAAGAGAAAGTTTGTGCATATAACCTTACGTGCACAAATCCGACACAGATGTGCCCGAAACCGTTTAATGTATGTGAAACTCAAAAATAATAAGAGCCTCATATATATCGGACTGTTCTTAACACATTTGTGTCTGAATATAAAGCCTATGCACACAACTTTATGTGTACAAATCTAAACACAAATGAGTTCAGAATCATTGGATTCACGCAAAACCTACAAGATAATGAGAATCTCACATGCATCAAATGATTATAAACATAAATGCATCCAGATTTATGGACCAGGGATGCACAACAGCACCTGCTGCGAGCCAAAACGACGTTGTTTTGACGTACAAAATACTTTCCGAACAGTCAAATGCTGACCGAACAAAAATCGATCAGTGTTTTCCGTCAAAACAACATCGTTTTGGCTTGGCGTGCAGGAGAGGTTGCTGTGCATAATGCACAATGCACATAAACCTCCCCAATTTCCAGATTTATACATAACAAATTACATGTGTCTGAATCTATACACGTAGGGCATGTTAGGATTTGATTTTGTGGTTTTTGTTGAGCGTGAGATTTCAAAATCAAGTGTGCTGATTTATTTGGATAATTATGACTATAGTGGTATTATCCGCATCAAATCACCTCCGTCAAAGTAAGATGTATCACTATTATTTGGAAAAGAAATAGATATAGATTTTATAAATTTTTTTCTTTTATCTTTGGTGAACTTTTAATAATTTTTGTCATATTTTTTTACTTTCTAAATTTCTTATGCAAGAACTGTAATAACCTGATTTTTTTAAAATGTTATTCAATAATTCAGGTTAACTTAATTATTTTGGCATTGCTTTAATTTTTTCAAATATATGAATATGTGTGTGTGTATAAAAAGATTTTTTTTTATAATTAACTGCTAGTACAATTACTTAGTATTTAACGTAATCTTTTACTATTCCTAAACTGTTTCTTGATAGCAAGTGTAGTTCTGTGCCTTTGTTAACACTGACTAATCAGTCAGTCCCCAAGCCCTCTCATCAACGGCTGTTAGAAGAAGGGAGTTCACCAAGTTCCTATGTTCCAATGTAGAGGATTCCTCCCTTATGTGTAACAGAATTGGTTAGCATTGTTAGGCTGTTACAGGAGGTTAGTTAGTTTGTTATAGCTGAATGTTTCGCCTATAAGTAGATGGTTTGTTCTTCTGCCTTTGTATGGATTAAATTGAGAGAAATGATAAGTGCTTCATGATTCCTTTCATGGTATCAGAGCCAAAAGTGATTGTACAATGGTTATCTTTGGTGAGTTGATTAACTGACAAGAGATTAGTGGACATGGAAGGAATATGAAGAACATTTTTCAATTGAAAAGAGTGATGTGGAGTAGGTAAAAGACCGTTACCAGTGTGATGAATTGGAAGTGAAGCCCCATTACCCACTGTGACTTGATCTGATCCCGAATACGGTTGGTAGTTCTCAAGTCCTTGGAGATCATTGGTGATGTGGTTAGTAGCTGCAGAATCTAGATACCAATCAGCAGTACCAGAATTTCCAGTGGACCAATTGCCGGATGCAACATAAGCTTTAGGTTGGGAAGTAGGAGGCTGAGAAGAACCAGTGGACACACTATTATCCTGTCTATACCAGCAACGCTTGGCTGTGTGCCCAGGTTTGTCACATATTTGGCAAACCACTCCATCAAAGGCACCGCCAGAACCTGAAAATCCACTAGCAGACCTGAACGGTCTTGGATTATGTCCCTGAAAAGTGTTATGTCCGCCGCCAAAATTACCACGATGTGAACCATGAAAACCACCACGATGTGAACCATGAAAACCACCACCACGATAATTATTGCCATTGTGTCGACCTCCTCCACGAGAATGTCCTCCAAATGATCCAAAATTACCACAATGAGAACCAGATCCTTTGGACATCGTATAGGCAACATTTAATTCAGAACCAGACTTGCGTTTAGCTTTGGCTTCTACATGAATTTCCTCAGCACAAAGTAGAGAAAACACCTGTTCCATAGTGATTGTTCCTAATTGGGCCCTAATTGTGGTTTTTACAGGATCATATTCATCTGGTAGGCCATTTACAGCAGCAAGTATCATATCTTCATCATCCACAGAAGACTTAACAAGGGACAATTGATTAGCTAGATCTCGGATTTGGTTAAGATAAACTTCCATAGAAACAGATTTCTTGGAGATATTATTGAGTTTGTTGGTCAGCTGATGAACATGTGAGCGGGAAATGGAGGTAAATTTCTTCTCAAGGAAATTCCAGACTTCATGACTGGTCGAAAAGTTGAGAACAGAGGTATAAAAAGGTGGAGTTAGGGTTGCGGTAATACAACTCAGAAGATGAGTATCAACAAGATTCCACAGGTGATGTGCTTCATTCTCAATTTCTTTATTAAGGCTATCCCTAATTTTGAGAGGAGGACATGAAATTGTACCTTCAACATAGCCAATCAACCCATTCGCTCGTAGAATATTCTGGAATTGACGACTCCAGATGAGATAATTGGAGGAGTCGAGCTTCACGGTGACGAAGGAACCCAAATTTGAGATAAAATGACTGAGATATGAAGGAATTGTAGAAGGCGAAGACATCGCCATGTTTTCGGATCGGAAAGCTCGTGGGAGCTTCAGAGCTCTGATACCATGAAAGGAATCATGAAGCACTTATCATTTCTCTCAATTTAATCCATACAAAGGCAGAAGAACAAACCATCTACTTATAGGCGAAACATTCAGCTATAACAAACCATCTACAATCACTTTTGACTCTGATTCCTTCGTGGTTCAGGACAAAGCTACGAGTCAGGTCCTGCACAAGGGCTCTAATCTCAATGGCCTCTATCATTTTCCTTTAGCTCCACCGTCTGCACCCAGGGCCTTCATTACCTCTCATACAAACTCAGTCTCTTCTGAGGTTTGGCATCAACGCTTGGGACATCCTTCTTCCTTAAAGTTTCAATATATGCTTAACACTCTTAAAGTGTCATGTGGGAAATCTGCTTCTTCTCTTTCTTGTGCTTCTTGTTGTGTGGCCAAAAGTCATAGATTACCTTTTAAACTTTCCAATTCCTCTGTTAATCAACCTTTGGCTTTGGTGCATAGTGATGTTTGGGGTCCATTTAATAAGTCCAATTCTTCTTTCAGATATTATGTCCTGTTTGTTGATGATTACAGCAGATTTACGTGGTTGTATCCTCTTACTTACAAAAGTGAAGTGTTTGATAAGTTTGTTGCATTTAAATCTTATGCTGAAACTCAGTTTTCTACCACTCTCAAGATTTTTCGTACTGATGGGGGCACAGAATATATCAATCATAAAATGGATCAGTTTCTTGTTCACCATGGCATAGTTCACCAGCATTCTTGTCCTTACACT
Organism: Arctostaphylos glauca; assembly: GCA_019985065.2. NCBI lineage: Eukaryota > Viridiplantae > Streptophyta > Magnoliopsida > Ericales > Ericaceae > Arctostaphylos > Arctostaphylos glauca. Next base: position 28,617,619 of record JAHSPW020000010.1, on the reverse strand, counting down.
TCATCTCAAAATGGTATTTCTGAACGGAAACATCGACATATCACTGAAACAGCCGTGGCCTTACTCTATCAATCGGGTGTTCCTCTTACCTATTGGTTTGAGGTCATAGCTACTGCTATTTTCCTCATTAACCGAATGCCCAGTACCTCTTTACAACATCTTAGCCCCTATGAAGCTTTGTTCAATCATTCTCCAGATTATGCCAGTTTCAAGGTCTTTGGTTGTCAGTGTTACCCTTGGTTGAGGCCCTATATTTCTCACAAGCTGCAACCTCGTTCTATTCCATGTGTTTTTATTGGATATCACCCTACTGTGAAAGGCTACAGGTGTTTGGATCCCACTACTGGTAAAATCTACTTGTCTCGCCATGTTGTGTTCCATGAACACATTTTTCCATACAAGAACTCTTCCTCTCATCCTTCTCCTCCTTCATTTGACCAGGTTTCCACTTTCTTTTGGTCTCCTTTATATTCTTCATCTCCAGTTTCCCATGATTTATCATCCGCTTCTCCTTCTTCAGTGTTACCCATTTCATCTTCATCTTCGGTTGGACCTTCTGTTCCTCCTTCTCCTGTTCTCAGTACTTCTTCTCGGTCTTTCTCTTCTCCTTCTTCTTCTATTCCTAGTGGTCATATCCCCATCAATTCGTTGTCTGTTTCCCTTCCTATCCCTGCTCCTATACCTCTTAATCACCATTCTATGCATACTCGGTCTAAAGGTCCTCTTTCTACCCCTACTTGCCTCACTGCTGTTACCCAGACCACTGATTCTGAACCTCAAACTGTTAAAGAGGCTCTCAAGTCCCCTAAATGGTCTCAGGCTATGCTAGAAGAATATCAAGCCCTTCAAAAACAGGGCACTTGGTCTCTTGTGCCTCTCCCGTCTCACAAAACTGCCATTGGTTGTAAATGGGTGTTCAAATTGAAGCTTAATGCTGATGGTACTATTGCTAGGCACAAAGCTCGCCTTGTGGCAAAGGGATATCTTCAAGAAGAAGGCATCGACTATTATGAAACCTTTAGTCCTGTCGCAAAGCAGCCTACAATTCGGATTTTCATCAGTCTTGCATTGACCTTTAATTGGTCTATTCGTCAATTGGACATTTCCAATGCCTTCTTGCATGGTATTCTTGAAGAAGAGGTCTTTATGGTCCAGCCACCTGGGTTTACTAATAGCTCTCACCCTCACCTAGTTTGCAAGCTTCACAAGGCTCTTTACGGGCTCAAGCAAGCTCCACGAGCTTGGTACTCTACCTTCTCCTCCTTTCTTATTTCCCAAGGCTTTCTCAACAGTCATTGTGATAACTCTTTCTTTGTTCACAAATCAGCCTCTTCTATTGTTCTGGTTCTTGTTTATGTTGATGACATATTGGTCACTGGAAGTAATTCTCAAGCTATTGCAGACCTTCTCCATCACATGAAAGAAGCTTTTGCCCTCAAGGATATGGGGCCTGTCTCTTACTTTCTTGGTGTTTCTGTTCAACGTCAAGGTGCTGATTACATGTTATCTCAACGTAAGTATGCTACTGAAATTCTGTTAAAGGCTGGTATGCAATCTTGTAAGCCCTATGCTTCTCCTATAGCTCTCAAACCCTCTTGCTCGTCTGATGATGCTTTACCATTTGATAACCCTTCTCTATACCGAAGTTTGGTTGGTGCGCTTCAATACTTAACCATTACTCGTCCTGATCTGGCTTATGCTGTTAATCAAGCTTGTCAGCATATGGCTTCACCTACTATTGGTCATTTTAGTGCTGTTAAAAGATTGCTTCGTTATGTTAAAGGAACTCTGGATTATGGGCTCACTTTTACTCCTGGCCCATTTCAATTGCAAGTCTTCTCTGATTCGGATTGGGCTGGTGACTCTCATGACCGAAGGTCTACCTCTGGGTTTTGTATTTTTCTAGGCTCAAATCTCATTTCATGGTCTGCTAAGAAACAAACCACAGTGTCTCGATCTTCCACCGAAGCTGAATATCGAGCTCTTGCTCATGCTGTGGCTGAGTTGAGATGGATTCAAATGCTACTGAGAGATTTTGCTGTTCCCACCACTTCCTTACCAACTGTCTGGTGTGATAATCTCAGTACTCTGGCCTTAGCTACTAATCCGGTGTTTCACGCCAGGTCCAAACACATCGAGATCGATTACCATTTTGTTCGGGAACAAGTTGCAGCCAAACAGCTTGTACTTCGTCATATTTCTTCCTTGGACCAGATTGCTGATGTCTTTACCAAGCCTCTGCCCATCTCTCGCTTTCATTATTTGCGTGACAAGCTCCTGGTTTGCTCTTCACCCACTCGCTTGAGGGGGAATGATAGCAAGTGTAGTTCTGTGCCTTTGTTAACACTGACTAATCAGTCAGTCCCCAAGCCCTCTCATCAACGGCTGTTAGAAGAAGGGAGTTCACCAAGTTCCTATGTTCCAATGTAGAGGATTCCTCCCTTATGTGTAACAGAATTGGTTAGCATTGTTAGGCTGTTACAGGAGGTTAGTTAGTTTGTTATAGCTGAATGTTTCGCCTATAAGTAGATGGTTTGTTCTTCTGCCTTTGTATGGATTAAATTGAGAGAAATGATAAGTGCTTCATGATTCCTTTCATTTCTATCCACAAGCCTTACTATTTGTTCTCCGTTTTTTATTCCTAAACTGTTTCTATCCACAAGCCTTGCTATTGGTTTTCCGTTTTTTATGCCTATTTGACTTCCAAAGCCAATTAAGCATTTTGATTTCCTTAAAATTCCCATTAAATACTCTTTATTCTCATGCCTATACAAGACAGTTACCATTCATCCTTTTACCACGCACAAACCAGAGAGAAATGAGAGTTAGAAAGAGGGACAGAGATTTCTAGAAAAGGAGAGATTCTACCGTAGGAGAAGGACACCGGAACACCGCCATTCGACACCGTTTTTCACCGGAATTGCACACTAAGGTAGAAACACATACCTTGCAACTTTAGTTTCATGCAATTTGTAGATATTACGTGAAATATTTTTAATCTGCACGTTCACTATTCATCTTCAACCTTAGATCGTTCAATTAGTAGTTGAATAGTGTTAATTTTATGTTTGGAACTCGCTGATCCGAAACCAAACAAATCACCATTTTGACCCCGTTACTTTGCCGGAATGCGAGGTAGGATTTCATAACTACAACCCATAGATCGAATAATTCGTAATTTAATCGCGTAATATTGTTTTTGTTTTTTCTCCTCTTTTGCTTTTTGTCTCGTTAACTCACTGGTTTTGCAAACTCAACAGGCATTTTGTGTAGATGAAAATAACCTTTACTGATCATAACTTGAGTGGGCTTATTTGGGTGCATTAAGAATACATAAATTTTTTATCTACACGAGTGAGGTAGAAGGATGTTTAGTTTTTATTATTTTTAGTTTCAAAATTTCTAAAATGGCCAACCATTTTCGTGAAAATTTCAATGCCACTTTGTTTATTTTTATATGAACCTGGAAGGGAATTTGGGAAACCATTACATGATGAGTCAACTTCAAGTGAAAATATATTTATTAGAGGTTTTTTTTTTTTAAAACCCACGACAGTTCTAATAATATTTTTTTTTTGAAACACATACAGGCACTAACTATAATTGAACCCACGAGTCGTTAGTTGTTTGAATCATGACTTTGTACCCAAAAGAAAATCATGGGAATTAACTCTATAATTATTTACACTCGCACATGCATACACTCTTAAAGCGTTGTTATGTTCATGAAGTTTCGTGTGATTTTGCGAGAGCATGATTGCTAATTTGAATATAACTGGTTATGACAACATTTTTATGTTTCTTAGATCATGTTATCGTATTTGTTGGGATTTTGAATGGAGATTGATGATAGCGTAATAATGCTATTGATTAGATCAATTTATAGCCGTTGTACTACTCATGAAATTCCTGGAACTTAATGTACTTGTATGTGGGGAAAACATAGAGTCATACGTTAGGGACACTGAATCGGATGACGTTTGTGACACGACAACGGAGGATGTCAGAGTGTGCATTGTATTCGGATAATATGTAGAGACACTAAGGAACGTTAAAGGAAAGAGTAAAACCGGTTTGGTCTGTGGTGATAGTTTGATTCGGATTTTGACCCAAGTGGTTATGGCGTAATTATGCCAAGTTGATTATGATTTGATAATAAGGACCCCAACTAGGAGGAGTTGGAGACAGTTTGAGGTGACTTCGGGACGTCTGCGATGGCAGCTTCGGACCCAAGGGAGTGGCGACCTGTGTCTTGGGCGTCCTTGAGCCGGTAAAGGGGAAGCAGCTAAGGTTCATTGGTATCTGACCTGGTGAAGCCACGTTGCAAAGGATCTAGATAAGGTGAAGTAGGTATTGACCTGAGTAAACAGTAGAAAGTCTCTGCCTTGTCGAGTCGGTACTCGATCGGGTATATCACCTTAGACTATGGGCCCATGATAAGCAAGGACTAGTCAATATCAACCGATTGCTTATGCTAGTATTTAAGAGGATAGGATCGGATTCCCAAGATGGTGAATCCTAGAAATTTAAAAACAAGATTCATAACAAATTTATGTGTTTATTTCCGCTGCTTTAATTACTCTGTTTCCTTCAATTTGGTATATCATTAGTTTCCTAAGAGATATTCATTGTTGGTCTTTTCATCCAATTAAGTTTCATATTCCGATTTCAACACTTCATCTGCTATCTGTTGATTCAATTTGGTCTGTGATGGATTCGATTTGATCTAAACCAGTCTATTTTATCGTTAGTTTCTTAAAAATTTCAATTTGATTTTTTATAACATTTAATTAATAACAGTACAAAACCTAAGGCCCAATTGGATGAGGGTGTGATATATACAATACAAAACCCTAGGCGCCCACTTTTGTTCTCACGTTGACAGAAGTTAGCCTCACAGCAACAGTCGAACTCCCTCGTACGATTCTCTATCTCACTCTCTGTCTTTGTACATACTTGTTTAGTCGAACTCCCTCGTATGTTTCTCTCTCTTGCTCTCAGTCTTTGTAATACTTGTTCCGATTTGTAGGCGATACATATTCGAAGGTGATCCGAACTCCGAAGGTCTCTAACTATAAACGAATCAACAGAGCACAGGTTTGTAAATTGTTTTCGTCTTCTGGTATTTAGGGCTCGAAGCTCTGTCACTGATATCTGAATTTCTTTCGATTTCTGAGTGTATGATCTGAACTTCTTCTGATTTCTTTGTGTATGATCAATAGAACTTGTTCCGTTTTCTTGTATTTCTTCCGTTTTTTGGTATTTCGGCCATTTTCTGGTATTTATGTCTCGTAGTATGTTGGTCTGAAACAATCAGTGATTTGGGCATATGAAACGGTTGATCTGAAACAGTTTTCTTGTTTTTCCTATTTCAGCCTTATAAGTGATTCTTGATGTTTTGTTGTGGGGAGAAAACAAAGAACAATCAATGATTCTTTTTCCTATCCACCACCCACCAACAGTAGGGTTATGTTGGCTTAAGCAATTGCTTTTTTTACTTGTACACTTTTCCTCTCATTTCCCTCCATATCCCTTACTTTCCTAACCACAATACAAAAATAACCTTCAAATCCCCCCCAACCCAAATTCAAACTATCTGTAAGACAAAATCACGTGAATACCTTTTCTTGTTTTTCCTTTAACTTCCTTTTATAAAGTAAAGTTAACTTTTGAAAAATTTGAAAGTAGGCCTGCTTGACTTTCCTTCAAAGCAAACAATTAAGTTTCATCTCCAATGCTTCTTCTTCTCATATTCATGCGTCTTCCCTGCAGAGCTTCTGGGTAAACTTGTGATGGACGATCGGAGCACTATGAATCATATCTTGTACGAGGCTGTTAAGAAAGGACAAGTAGATGTCCTAAGGCGACACATTGACCAACTTGACGGCCTACTCACTACCAATCACAACACTCTTCTCCACGTCGCGGTCCAGTTCGGCCAATTGGAATGTACGAAGGTGATTCTTCAAGAGTGTCCATCTCTGGCACGTCGAGTGAATATCAACGAAGAAACCCCACTTCATATAGCGGCCAGGTCAGGGTGCGCTGACATAGTCAAAACACTCATAGAGTGTGCGAAGAAACTAGAGCTAGAACTTGAAAACAGCTGGGGTGGAGCAACTAAGGAGATGTTGAGGGCGACAAATGTGGACGGAGACATGGCCTTGCATGCGGCAGTGAGGAACTGCTTCTTTGATGTAGGCAAATACTTGAAAGTGGTTGAAGTGTTAACTACAGAAGATCCAGAGTTTCAACATCCAGCCAACAGTGCCGAGGAAACTCCGTTGTACCTGGCTGCTGAGGGAAGAAATACAGCCTTGGCCATGGTGGATGTGCTCTTGGAAGCTTGCAAATCCCCAAGTTACAGGGGCCCTAGTGGCAGAACAGCACTGCATGCAGCAGCGCTTGAAGACAACACAGGTTTGTAACTCTGAAATGAAAATGTCACCAAATTTTTCATGAATTTGAAGAATTTTACGGTTACTTATTGTGGCTGTTTTTTTAAGGTGAAATCGTAAAAAGATTGTTGGAATGGAAGCCACATCTGATCAAGGAAGCAGATGTATATGGGTGGATACCAATTCACTATGCTTCTTACGCTGGGAATGAAAAAGGAGTTAAACAACTACTAAAGATGGATGTATCAATAGCGTTCACAACGACCCCAAACGAGGATGGTTTGTGCACGGCTCTTCACATTGCTACAACACATGGACGTGTAGGTGTAATGAAGATGCTTTTGTCATACCATCCAGATTGTTGGGAGGCGGTCAATAGTAGAGGGCAGAATGTTATTCACATAGCTGTAGATATGGAGAGAGAAAATGTGATGAATTTTATCTTAGGAGAGCCCTGGTTAACGCAACTTATAGATAAACAAGACAATGAAGGCAACGTACCTCTCCATGTGTTGCATGGTTTCCCTAGACAATATAATTATAAAATGCTTTGGAACCACGAGGGAGCAGCAACAAGGGATGTTTTCAACAACAAAAACGTGACCCCTGATGAACTCGTAGAAGAGGTAAGTACATACTATGACTTCTTTTGGCTTCAAAAATTTTGATCGCATGATTAGTCAGTGTTTGTTTTTAAAAGTCACATTCTAAGTTCACAAACAATGATAAGTAGGATGAATCATTGGACAGCTCAATTTGTGTAATCAATAAATGTAAGTTGATTTAATAATTAGTCTTAATTCATAGTAGTGACTTTATATGTAAACAAATCTTGAGGAAGAACTTACAATGGAATCATTTTTGTACTCAATGAAGAAGTAAAATACAATTTTCACAGCTATTATACATAATTTTATTAGATTGTGAACCACCAACTCATCTAAAAGTTTAAATTGTTAGAGAGTGGTAATTTTTAGCTAGGCTCTCGTTTATAAGCAAGTTAAACACGTGCTAATAGTTCTAATCACAAGGTAGGCAGTGAAGTTTAAACAAATAATCTATTGCTTGTTTTGATAATATATTAGATTGTTAACCACCAATTAATAATTTAAAAACTTAAGTTGTTAGAGAGAGAGAACTCTATTATTTATATTATCAATAACTATTTTCTTAATAACAACTTGGAATTGTAAAAGTATATATGTACCTATTCTATTTTGGTCATGTCCCAGTCGTGGTCGTGCTCTTTAGATTTTCTTGAGTATATGTAGAACATATTAAGAGAATGAAAGTTGGCGTTGTTGAATGGTGGGTTTTTTTTTCGCGGGGGGGGGGGGGGGGGGGGGGGGGGGGGGGGGGGGTTGTAGAGATCTAGATATGAAGTTAATTATTGTATTTTAGATGATTGGCTTTTAAAACATATGACATCTAAAAATGTAGGAGGCCATGTTGTTTCCGGGCATACGTGACTGGAGAAACATAATCCGTAACACTCCGGACGACTTAGCAAAATTGAAGAGAGCTTACAGAAAGCAAATGGAAGCTGGCATGCAACTACACGAACTTGACAAAAACAAGTTCAATGAGATGGTTAAAACCAACATGATAGTAGCTACATTTATAACCATCAGCACCGTTGCAGCTGCTTTTGCAATCCGAGGTGGCTATAACGGCAACAAAGGTCCAGAGCAAGGAATGACAGTCCTGTCAAGAACCACAGCTTTCAAAGCATTCCTTGTAACCAACACCATAGCCATGATAAGCTCCGTTTCCTCTGTACTTGTACTTCTCTACCTCTTCGCTTCGACTTATGCTCATAACAAAGGAAGTAGAAGAAAGATGGTGAAATGCAATGAGGCAGCAGCGTATCTTATTATGGTTGCCATGATTTCCATGATGCTTGCGTACATCCCAGCCGTTTTTGCTGTGTTAGAACATTCTTTAGCCCTTGTCTCTGCCCTTACCATTGCCCTTACCATTTGTATTGTTGCCTCCGTTATCTTTGTCATTTCTTGTTGTTGAATTTCCCAGTTTTTTCCTTACTTCATACTTTTTTTTGGTTCTGGCGAGGACAATAAATAGAAAGAGTAGAATGTACACGGTCTCTTACTCTTGATTTTGCCAACAGCAATATCTGTGGGCGGTGTTATCATATATAAATGGACAACTTGTTTTTGTTTTATGAATGGCTCATTTACTTATGCAATTCTAATGGCTAGAATTTTTGGGTTCATTTAGTTGTCATAAGCTATATAATCACTGACGCTACGATTAAGAAAAGCAGGGCCAGCTTATCCCATTACGAAAACAAATTTATATAATTATTCTATGCACATTTTTTTGAGAATCAATCTTCTCTCTCTCTCCAATGGACCAATAATTATAAAAGACTACAAAGTCTTTGATAGTTGTTATTCTTTTGAAAAGCAGGGAGATGAATGGTTATATGATCGCTTGGCAACATATACTGCGAATGAACCAACAAAGAGTGCTTAACACAATTTTGTTGAGATCGTGTTTTGTCGTAGTGATGTCGAATGCTTGTTTTTTTTTTTTTTAATTTTCAATAATATACTTTTTTTGAAAAGATAAAGGAAGATAATGATTGTCAATAGATTATTAATGAAAAACCAGACTAATGATATCTAACATGCAACAACCACACAATAAGCTAAAACGCAAGATAAGCAAATTATGTGAAAAATTCCTAAACGGATAAAATCCATGGGAAGGTTGTGCGATTACAAATCAATTTATACTATTTACAATTACGACTCTTCAAAGTTTATCCAAGATTGATTGCTGAATTCTCGTTCACCAGACCCAGTGACTGACCTCTTATGCCTTGAATCATCAAACCTTTCAAGAAACGGTATTTTAGAATGAGATAGAGAAACCCTTAATGACGATGATTATGCGTCAAGAACCATCTTGATCCGAACTAACACCACGGTATATATCAAACATACGCGGAGAGCATATGAATATGAAGGTGCTGATCTCCAAACATGTGTCTCAAAAGTGACTCCCGACGCAACCCTACCAGCCGATATTTAAAGTGTACGAACCAATCGCTCGAGCGACTACACATTTCTCAAATTGTTGGAGCGACAATTAACTAATAATTACAAATAACAATTTATGATAGATTTAACATAAATATGTAATATTCAAAATTATTCTATAATAGTTTGTTCGTAAACTAATTGTATCGATGCGAGTTTCACCAGAATTTGATATTATTTAACTTTACTCTTAAAAATTTGCAGATAAGAGCGTTTTAAATCAACGAGCTTTGAGTAGCATTCACATTCTTCTCGAAAAATTAAAAAAGTTGATATATGATTTGGTTCAAGAGTATTGTTGAATTATTTTCAAGATATAAAGATAAAATATAAGTTACTTACCTTAATTATTGTATTAGATTTTTATCTTTAAAAATAAAAATGTTGCCCGAAACCTAAAACAAGTTCACTAAAGGTGAAAATAATATAAATTGAGTAATTAGATGATGAGTTTAATGCAAGATCAACCTATCTGCAGTGTCACAGCCCAAGAATTTCAACACTTGTGCACCGTGCGGCACTTAGGCAAATCACCCCTTTGATGCCCAAGTCAGCCTTTCCCAACGAGCTAATCCTACCCAACTACCCAAGTGAGACACACACTCACACTCTTAAGACAAGAGATTTGGGTAAAGGAAGCTCTTCACTATGAACAATCTTTATACAAGACAAGCTATACAAGACTCTCTCTCTAGCTTATAAGCTTTCACTCTTGGATGCTTCTCTCACAAGCCCTGTCCAAGCTCTCATAAGCTTAGCTCTCTCAAGCTACCTCACAAATGAGGCCTTCCACCCTTTTATAGGCTTCAAGGAACACTTAGGAAACATCTAGAGCTCTCTCATTCTACTAAGTCCTAGAACATTCCACACTCATCTAAGAACAAAGTAGAACACTCCATACAACTCTAGAATATTCCCTAAGCTTCTAGCTTCTTCTTGAGCCTTCAAGCAGCTTCTAGCATATTCCGGACCTCTCCAGAATCGTCTAGCATCCTCTTGCGCCTTCAAGCAGCTTCCAGCATATTCCGGACCTCTCCAGAATCTTCTAGCTGCATTCAGCACCTTCTGCAATATTCTGGACCTTTCCAGAATTCTCTAGCTTCCTCTAGCTACTTCCTCAACCTTCCGGACCTTTTCGGAATTCTCCAGGCTTGACTAGGACATTCCGGACCTTTCCGGACTCATCTTGAGCGTCCTAGAACCTCCTCCGAGCTTCTACCAACTTCTAAGGGCTTCCAATGTCACGAAAGTTGGCGGTCCGTGACATTCTCCCCCACCTGATTCCGTGACGTCCTCGTTACGCCGTGGTACTCCCAAGCACCACATCGAGGTAAGACTTCTTGCTCGATCCACTTGAGCTTGGTGAAGCCATGTCCTCCCCCTTGCCCTTTTTATGGTCTCCAGCCTTCTGGACTGCCACTTGGGATTTCTCCTTCTTCAGCTGGCTCCACTCCACCAAAGGGACGTTGCACGGGGTCTATCCCGAAAGTAGCAACATTGACGCCATGTGTGGAACGGGTATCGCATTGGACTTTCGCAGGAAGTCCATTCCAAGTATCATCGGATGATCGTCTATCTCGATCACCGAGAACTCCGCCTGTCTCGACCAACTCCCAATGGCAATGTCAGCACTTCGGACAACTCCTTGGATTGGTTTGGCCTCCGAGTTCACTGGCTTGGACCAACCCTTGTCTTGCTTCACCTTCAAGTCAAGCCTCTTGGCCTCATCCACACTCACAAAGTTATGTGTGGCTCCCGTGTGGATCAACGCCTTGGAGGGCTTCCCATTCACCTTCACCTCCGCGTACAACACGTCTTTCTTCTTGATGCTTCGGGGCTCCTTCTTCTTCTTATTCTTCTTGGTGACCGCTCCAAGAAGTTGAACACTCCCGAGTAGGTTGTCTCCATCCGAAGAACTTGACCTCTCGCTGTCGGAACCCTTCCGCGACTTCTTCTTCTTCATGGAATTGAGCTTCTCCCTATTAGGGCAATATCGTGCTAAGTGTGGCCTGCTGCACAAAAAGCACTCAATCTTCTTCTCATTACCATGCTTCTTCGTGGAGTGACGCCCATTGCCGCGATCATCCCTGCTCTTGCGGGACACCTTGTCACTCCGCTCATCATCGGTTGCTGTGGGCGACGTCTTTCCACTATTGGTCCTCCCTTTTGGTCGGTCTCCCAACTCTTAGAGTGGCTCTCTCTCCATACCTTGGACTTAGCTGGCACCTTGAAGTCCTCCAACTTTTCTGCTTCAGCAAGCGCGGTCGCCATGTCGTGGACCCCCTTGCTTTGCAGCTCCCGTGCCGCCCATGGTTGCAAGCCATCCATGAATCCAAATAGTGCCTCACGCTCACCCATATCCGGGATCTCTAGGAGTAGGGCCGAGTACTCCTTCACATAGTCCCTTAATGAGCTTTCATGCCTCAACTTGCGGAGTTTGCGGAACGCCAAGAACTCCACATTCTCGGGGTAGAAGTGCTTCTTCAACTCCCTCTTGAACTCAGCCCAGTTCTCGATTGTGCACAGCCCCTTCACCATGTCGCCATATCGTCTCCTCCACCACAGCATTGTCGTGTCTACGAGATACATGGTGGCTGTTTACACTTTCTCTTCCTCATCTTCAATATGGAGATTGTCAAAGTACCTTTCCATGCTTCATATGAAGTTGTCAATCTCCCGGGCATCTCTTGCACCATCGTAACACTTAGGTTCTGGTGCTCGAACCTTCTTCTTTGGCATGCTCGTCCCACCATCCCTTGATGCAACAATAGCCTTCTTGCAAAGCTGCAACTCCAACTCCATGTTTGCCAACCGCTTCTCTAGGGCCTCTTCGTGGCTACTCCTTGATGCCACTTGTTGCTCTTCAAAGGTCCCTACCTTCTCCTCGAGCTCCTCCACCCGAACGATTAAGTCGGCAAAGTATGCGTAGAAGTCTGCAACCCGGCTCTTGGGCTTGTTCGGGCCGACCAACGCCTCTTCTAGCCTGTCGAGCCTTTCTGCCACGACCCCCTCTATGCTCTCAAGTCGGGCCTCCATTGTTGCTAGTGCATCCTTGGTGGACGGCTTCTTTGGCTTGATGGCACCACCCGCGCCATCGGCCTTGCCAAACTCATCACCTGATGTAGCCATGTATGCTTGCTTGTCTTCAATCTGCTCTGATACCAACTGTCACAGCCCAAGAATTTCAACACTTGTGCACCGTGCGGCACTTAGGCAAATCACCCCTTTGATGCCCAAGTCAGCCTTTCCCAACGAGCTAATCCTACCCAACCACCCAAGTGAGACACACACTCACACTCTTAAGACAAGAGATTTGAGTAAAGGAAGCTCTTCACTATGAACAATCTTTATACAAGACTCTCTCTCTAGCTTACAAGCTTTCACTCTTGGATGCTTCTCTCACAAGCCCTCTCCAAGCTCTCATAAGCTTAGCTCTCTCAAGCTACCTCACAAATGAGGCCTTCCACCCTTTTATAGGCTTCAAGGAACTCTTAGGAAACATCTAGAGCTCTCTCATTCTACTAAGTCCTAGAACATTCCACACTCATCTAAGAACAAAGTAGAACACTCCATACAACTCTAGAATATTCCCTAAGCTTCTAGCTTCTTCTTGAGCCTTCAAGCAGCTTCTAGCATATTTCGGACCTCTCCAGAATCTTCTAGCATCCTCTTGCACCTTCAAGCAGCTTCCAACATATTCCGGACCTCTCCAGAATCTTCTAGCTGCATCCAGCACCTTCTGCAATAGTCTGGACCTTTCAGAATTCTCTAACTTCCTCTAGCTACTTCCTCAACCTTCCGGACCTTTCCGAAATTCTCCAGGCTTGACTAGGACATTCCGGACCTTTCCGGACTCATCTTGAGCGTCCTAGAACCTCCTCCGAGCTTCTACCAACTTCTAAGGGCTTCCAATGTCACGAAAGTTGGCGGTCCGTGACAGCAGGCATGGGAAGATCAGAATATCAATAACCCCTATGAGTTGATTCAGTGAAGAAGAGAGTATGATTAAGGAACTTGCCCTCTAAGATTATGAGTTCGAATCTCACCAAAATTACTCATTTGGTGCCACTAAGGATTATGTTCGGTTGTTATCTTCGGGGCCCCGGAAACTAATTACTATTAAGTTGGGGGTAGTTTCAAATATGGCCGGATACCTTAATTATAAAAAAAAAAAAATCAGAAATTTCAATGAGGGCCATATACTGCATGCAGTATGAAAAGGTTTGGTACCCACAAAATAGAAATTTTTGCTTCACAAGTCCTATTACAATTTTATGATTTAGCCAAAAATTCAAGAGGTTGGAAAAATTTATCTATGATTTGAGTAGAGCCAAATCTCCCTATAAGCGATTGGGGGGGACCTGCTATGCACTTGATGTGCCGTGCAATGAAACGGTGCAGTTTGGTGCTTCAACCAAACTTCTTTTTATGTATTTTGTGCACGAAATCTATTAACAAAATTTTATTTTAAAATTTCGAGTTCACGGTTAATTTCAAAATATTCGTTTAAGTCGACGGTGAATTTTTCAAATTTTTTTGAAAGTAAAATTTAAAAAACACGACCTAAAGGGATTCAAATGAGCGGTATCGGTTATTTTTTTAATGCGGCGGTGGCAAAATAGACATATTTTTGTAGTTTTCTTTTTACTGTTGTCACCGTCACATTAAAAAAAATAACCGATACCGCTCATTTGAATCTCTTTAGATCGTGTTTTCTAAATTTTATTCTCAAAAAAATTTGAAAAATTCACCGTCGACTTAAGAGAATATTTTGAAATTAACCGTGAACTCGAAATTTTAAAATAAAATTTTATTAATAGATTTCGTGCACAAAATACATAAAAAAAAGTTTGGTTGGAGCACCAAACTAGGCCGTGCGCACAGCTGCTGTGCACATGTCCCCCATTCCCCTTATAAGCTGTTTTTCTTTTGCACCGAAAAATAAGTTTCAGTTGACCATGCTAATTTTTTATTCAACTGCTTTATATCTAGCAAAAATCATGCTTTGCGTTCAATCGTACCTCATTTTGGCACTGTTAACTTGTCGACCTTTGATCTACAGCTCAAATGATCTTTTCTGAAATCGTTATCGTAAAATTAAAAAACATAATAATAATTTAAATAAAAATAAAAAAATAATCTAGAAAATGTTATGCGAAATCGTGACTAATTAAAAACGAGTAAAACAAGTTAAAATTTTCAACTAACATTACCCACTAAATAAGGACAAAAAGTCGACCAAATTGAGAGTAAAAAAAACTAAGTAATATAAAAATTCCAACAAACATTATCCATTAAATAAAATAGGATAAAAAGTCAACCAAATTGAGGGTCAAACTTCAACGTCTGCAGAGTTCTTCGATCCGCCGAGTAGCCATTTTTGACCTCTGCCAGTACCATTTTTTACAGCTGCTAGCGCTCAACCCTTCCACCCATCAAACTGCTCTATATAAATGGGCAAATCTTCTACAGAAATCAACATCAACTCTCTCTGTCGTTTCTTGAAACACTTCTCTCTCGCATATGGCTTCTTCCTTCCATTTCCCTCTCCTCATCTTCTCTCTCCTCTTTCTCTCACCCGCCATAGCCCAGACCTCTTTCCGACCAAAAGCCCTCGTTCTTCCTGTTCAAAAAGACTCATCTACACTCCAATACATTACCCATATCAACCAGAAGACTCCTCTATTACCAGTAAACTTAACTGTCGACCTTGGCGGCCAATTCTTGTGGGTAGATTGTGAATCAGGATACTCCTCCACCACCTACCGCCCAGCGCGGTGTCGCTCCGCCCAATGCAACCTCGCCGGATCTAAAAGCTGCGCGGAGTGCAACTCCGCCGCTAAGCCAGGCTGCAACAATAATACGTGTGGTCTCTCACCCGGTAATCCCTTCATTGGCACCAGCACCGGCGGCGACCTTGGCTCCGATGTCGTGTCGGTTCAGTCCACCGACGGGAAGAATCCCGGAAGGGTCGTTTCTGTTCCTCATTTCCTCTTTGTCTGTGGCTCTTCGTTACTCTTGGAAGGTATGAATATTTGTGTGAGATTTCTTGAAATGTTTAAACGAGTGCCACGGGACTTAAAACGACGTCGTTTTGTGTTGAAAAAAAACTAAACCGCTCAAAACAAATTTGGCTTTTACTCGGCACAAAACGACATCGTTTTGAGTGATATGCAAAAATAATGTGTAAAAGTGACGAGGGTGTAGAATTTTTGTTAATAGGTGAAAGTACTTTATAGATTATATATAGGAAGTATCCTGTATCCGAAATTGGACCAAGAAAGTTTTTTCGAATTCAAAATCAATGGTCATAATTCCCTTATATTTGTGGCCCACTAATCCAAGTGAATCATGTCCATTGATTTTGAATTCGGGAAAACTTTTTTTGTCACCGTAGCATTGCTCTTATGTTTATCAAGTTTGGATGGGTTAGTTAAGTGATCAGATAAAGTATAATACCATCCTTCACATGACGTGCAGTCCGGTTGCAAGTTGGCGGTATTGAAGTGACCCGGACTTAGGTTCAATCACAAGACATGAAACCACTCAAGACTTAGCTCTAATATTACGTGAGATTTATTAGAGTTTTTCAAGTTTTCAACCTAAAAATAATTGACAATATTTATGTGGAATAGCCTCCAGATCATATTTATCAAGTTTGGATGACTTAACAAACCGATGTGGAATAAAGTCTAACAAATAGAGTATTTTCTAGCAATCAGACAGGAGTTAGTTAACAGGGAGTCAAGAATAGAAACTAAGATAGAAAGATTAGGGCTTTTGTTTGACAGTTCATGTCCTTTGAGAAAAGAGATAAATGAAAGGTTTGTGGTATTGTATCTCACCAACTTTCACAAAAATAAACCAATAAAAGTCCTTTTTTGTCACTTTTCATCTGTTATTACCTTTCCTACTTCTATTAGTTATTCAAAATTGATATAATTCTCATTTATCTTGTTTGCAATTTAAAGGAGCTTGGAAGGAAAGAGAAAACGAAATTTTCTCTTCCCATATTTGATTGCCTTTTTAGGGGTAACTATCCATTGGCTTCAACAGTCCTCCTCACTATAAATTCATGCAAGATCTATATATCTACATAAATTCATCCAGGATATAACTAAGATACGCATAAGCTTTCTCATATGGTGTCAAGTTGTTCAAAGAATATGAATGATATTGGGTGAACTTGTAAAATGTATAAAACTAGTTAGACTTAATCTGTACAGAATGTTAACAAAAACCAGAGTTGCTTAAAGGGAAGAGCAGTTTCAGTTTATGTGCCAATGTATAAAAATTATCACCAAAACAAAGGATTGAATTAGCATAACAACATAAATCTAAGGAAATTTGGAAGAAGTTTATAAAAGGTTTTTTCTTTTTCTAACAGGTCTTGCTGGCGGTGTAAAGGGCATGGCTGGCCTTGGAAGGAGTACAATCTCTCTCCCTTCTCAATTCTCTGCTACTTTCAGCTTCCCCAGAAAATTTGCTATTTGTTTGAGCTCTTCAACAAGGTCTAACGGTGTAATATTCTTTGGTGATGGACCATATATGTTGCTTCTTAATACAGATGCCTCAACCTCCCTCATTTACACTCCACTCATCCTCAACCCCGTGAGCACCGCCTTATCTTATTTCCAAGGCGACACTTCCTCTGACTACTTCATAGGAGTAAAATCGATTAAGATAAACGAAAAAACTGTACCCATTAACACCACTTTGTTATCCATAGATAGAGAAGGAAATGGCGGCACCAAAATCAGCACGGTTAATCCCTACACAGTTTTGGAAACTTCTATTTACAATGCTGTGACGGGTTTTTTTATGAACGAGCTCTCTGGGGTCCCTAGATTACCGGCAGTGGTGCCTTTTGGGTTGTGCTTTAACTCGACGAATATTGGCAGCACCCGAGTTGGACCTGCTGTTCCACAAATTGATCTTGTGTTGCAGAGTGAGAGTGTGTATTGGAGGATTTTTGGGGCGAATTCGATGGTGCAAGTTAGTGATGACACTTTGTGCTTAGGATTTGTGGATGGAGGTGTAAATCCAAGGACGTCAATTGTGATTGGGGGGCATCAGATTGAGGATAATTTACTGCAGTTTGATCTTGCTGCGTCAAGGCTGGGGTTCAGCTCATCACTCTTCTTCAGACAAACCACATGTGCCAACTTCAACTTCACATCCAATGCTTAAAGAGTTTCAATCCATCAGTTACTTTGTACCATAAAATTCAAAGAAAAGTGTCTACGGTGTAATGTGGGAGCACTGCATTGGTCCAGGTGGAGTGTGGCCTCTGTTACCCCACGGTATTCTGAAGACTTTTTTTGGTAAATTATTGGTTGTGTTCTGTTTCTCTGCTTGTTTTTACTACATTATCATATAATGCATAAATAATGGCCATGATTGTGTGAGATCACCTCACAGATGCCTCACAGATGTATTCTTTTTGTCTCGTGCAACTTGTAATGAGTTTTGTTGAATAAAATTCTGTAAGTTTCTTTTGCTTATGGGGTGCTTTACTGAGTGTGATTGTAGTTGTGCCGTTCCGGGCTTTTTGAATGGTGGACTCAATGTGTGATTGGACTTTCTTGTATAGATGATTATCTAGTTTGATACAATCTTTACGATGTTCTTATAAATCTTTCCTCTTTCATAGCAAGATTTATCATCTTCGCCCATGGACGTAGACTTTAAGCTGAACTACATAAATTCTTGTGTACTTGTATGATTGCTTTGTCTTCTATCAAGTTTAACGAACCCATGCTAAGATTAGTTTACGAAGCAGTTACGTAGATGATAAAAGAAAGCGACCTCTTTCTTTCAAGCCTTCCTTCAATACAAATTTTCCCTTTCCTCTTCGAGTCAAGCACTTCTCGTCCCTTTTTCATCTTCGTGTTTTACGTGTCATAACAAGCACATGTAAGCAAGCGATCTGTAACATAAGAGGGGGTGGTTCAGATATTAGACTAACTAAATCAGAAACTGTTTAAATATGGTTAGCCTCTTATATGGAACACTGAAGAAGCATGAGTTCACAGTTTTCTTTTTTTCTCACTTCTGGGAGCAGCACAAGTTTTGTGTTGAAGCAACATCCCACCTTAATTACCTCTCACATTTCTGTCCTTCATTGAGGAGCCAAAACAGTGTGAAATAACAAACACATCTCCAACCATAGCCTCTTCTTTGCTATATACATGTATAAATATATGCATATCTCCCCTCAAATGCAAGAAAACGGTACATCCCTTCTTTTTTTTTCTATTATGCATGTTCTTTGCATCAATTTTGCCTCTACAAGATCTTTAAAACCAGACTCTTGCCAACCTTCAGACTTTATTAGCACCACGAAAAGTTTTATCTATGATTATGAAGCAGTTGTTTGAGGCTAAACCATCCCCTGATGTTTCTAATCAGGCATCAACTAGTGGCCAATCCCATGATGATCAGGAGGTAGGCTCTAATGTGATGTCAAGGAACGGCAATGATGAAATGAAGAACGAGGCTTGTTTCTGCTTCCCGCATGGGATGGATCTAGATTTCTTGCGCCCGGTAAGAAAAGTACTTCTATGATGCTAATCTGACACTAACGAAGATAAAAGTTCAGTTTATATTCTGGGCATTGACAATGAAGGTTAAACACTGCTCTGCTCAAAGAAAAATACATAGAAAATGAAATTTTTGGCTGCCCACCAGACACCAGATATGAATCTGAATAACGAACAATACACTCGTTTTCTGCGCACTTTTTATGTGTAACTTTTCATGTGTAAATGTTGTGTCAACTGAATACTTTGTATGCAGGTGTTAGCAGAGGCATTGGGAACTTTCATTCTGATGTTCTGCATATGCGCGATTATAGCGATCACACAGCTGATGAGGGGGGAAGTAGGTCTCCTAGAATATGCAGCCACAGCAGCTTTATCAGTAGTCGTCGTGGTTTTCTCCATTGGAGCAATCTCTGGTGCTCATGTCAACCCTGCTGTCACAATTGCTTTTGCTACTTCTGGTCAATTTCCTTGGTCCAAGGTAGGTACTAAGCGCATCTACGTTCACACATGGAATACATACACAGAAAACGACATAGATCACTCGCTAGAGGCGGGGTCCAATCCCCCTCTTAACTTTAGGAAAAAATTAGAAAAGAAAACACCTAGTTCAACTCATCATGTGTAGGGTAAGAACCACCAGGTATAGACTGGTATGATTCAATCGAACATTTTTCTTTGTTGGAATTGTGTTGTGTTGTAGCTTTATAATTCGGATTAGGTTTACTGATTAACTTTATTGCGGATATTGACCCCACAACATAGATGGTATGTACAGCTAGGTCGTGAATAGCCAGCCAACCATAACATCGTCAAAACTGGATAGAGGTTTGATCTACTAAGCTTCCTAATATGTTGCCTCTAGCATATTCCTTGGCTTGTACTAGCGCGGATGAGGCTTCTACCCTTAAAACGTATATAAAAATCGTCCACAGTTTTAGTCCAAGTGAAGTGCCTTCTTTTCTTTAGTTTCTATGAATCCACATAGCTCAGTTAGTGAAGGGTACTTATGAATTAACTAAGTGCTTGATCGTTCGCAATAGAATTTAAGTCTTACTATCTGCCTGCTCCTGAGTTGGTATATACTTAATTTGTCGAGTTGTGGACATTATAATAACCGGCATTCACCCATCTTTTATAAGTGATTGTACCCTTGTTTGTGCACTATGTTTTCCATTCCAATTTCAATCCCTATAACGTTTGTGGAATGTTAAATCGAAGTTGTGTGTAATTTTCCTTTTGAAGGTTCCTCTTTACATTATAGCACAAGGCATAGGTTCTGTGTTGGCAACATATGTGGGAAAGTTAGTCTATGGTATAAACTCAGAGCTTATGACAACCAGACCACTGGAAGGAGCTGCTGCTGCCTTTTGGGTGGAGCTCATAGCAACTCTCATCATCATGTTCCTCGCTTCGTCGTTGACACATCAGGCTAAACATGTAAGATTGATTTGTCATAATTTTAAATCTAAGTAACAACTTGGTGACATAGAGAGAATGAATTTTTATTTGAGCTTGAAATGGTTTTGTATGGATATCATGCATATAATATTATGAAAGAAAAGATTTCTTACCTCTGAATTTGTTCTGGCTTTTTGAATTGATTTCTTGAGATTATAATCTGTTCTGTACTCTGCCTTTTTCCGTTTTTTCGAAAAGACAAACAGCAAAAGGTCTGCTACTGCTGAAATTTCGTGTCATGTTCAGTTTTGGGTAACTCCTATTTGAAGTTTCCGAAACTTTTGGGTGGGTAAGAAAGATAGTCTAGGAACTAATACCAATGGTCTTGATTTACTTGGGTTTGCGGTCTCACAAATCCAAGTGAATCACGACATTTGATTTTGGATTTGAGAAAAGTTTATAGGTTTGAATTCTGAAATTACAGCACTCCTCAGAAATGTTTGGGCACGTCGAAATGCCATCTCAAACCTCACAACCTCAAAACACAAGAATGTCAAGGCATGATAGTGCAGTTGAGAGTGTATTGAGACGAGCCAAAACTTTTTGGAAGAGACAATTCGCCGTTGCATATTGCTGGACCCAGAAATCCTACTATATACAATGCACAACAGGTTGTGCAGCTTGTCAAAACGGCGCCGTTCTGGCCGCAAAAAATGGCCTAAATACTATCCAAAACACTGCCTAATCGTTGGGTAATTTTTGGTGCCCAAAGCAATGCCGTTTTGGCACGCAGCACACTTTGCCCTACGTTGTGCACAGTAGGGTCCCGTGTCCCATTTTGAGTACCTAGAAACAGTTCTAACTTCAAATCTGATCTTCTGCAGCTAGGCCATTTGGCTGGCTTTATTGTTGGGTCAGCAATTGGGCTTGCAGTGCTAATCACAGGGCATGTTCCAAACTCATTATCCATATCCCTAGTATCTACTAATGCTTGGAACTTTCTTTTATCTTTGTTTCACAATTACATGCCCCTAACCATAATCCTCTGGGTGGTCAATTTCAGGCCTGTTTCAGGAGGATCAATGAATCCAGCAAGATCACTTGGCCCTGCAATTGTCTCATGGAAATTTGATGATGTATGGATATACCTTACTGCCCCTACTATAGGAGCTGTTGGGGGTGCATTCCTTTACCATGCTTTACGCATTCACCGCAACCCATCCTGATCCTGCTCCACAAAGGCAACCGTTACGTTAGCCTTTCTGATTATCCGGTTTATGTTTAACGGAGGTTACTGTAACCTCCGTCAAGAAACAAGATTTAGAGCAGGAAGGAGGAAGGAGAAACATATAATTATAATGTATACCACTATTAATTGCTAGTTAGGATGGATGGTGGCTTACAAGAATATGGAGGGATATTTAGTTTGTTATATTGCCTACCCAGAATTGCTTTATGTCTGTTTCAAATAATGGAGGTTAATTTAAGGGGCATCTCTATGTGAATCTTTAAAAAGTATTTGGTAAGAGTGTCGTCGAAATCAAACGAAGGTCGAAGGACCACAAATGCCTCCTAGGAGAGTCAGCAAGCGTTCCCTCCCTCTAATCAAATTTCACTGCTCGTTGCTTCGGTTCTAGCTCTAAATACCGGACCGAACTGAACTAGACCAAAATAAAAAAAAAAATTACTTCTTTTGTACTCTGTATTTTTTGTAATCTTCATTTTTTGTGATGTATTTTTTTACTTTTGGATTGAGTTCTTGATAGATCAAATGCTTATTTGTAAATCACAAAACCCAATTTTGTTTTACAAGAGACACGGTCCAACTAAATTGAAAAACTGTACCGAACGAGATCAAAATCAAAGAAATTAAACTGAATCAACTTTAAATAGTTGAAGTAGTTTGGTTTGATTTTAGTTTGAAAAATCTTAAAACTAAATGTTTTGCTCAGCTTGAATTTCTCTTCCAAACCGAACCGAATGAAACAAGTTAAACCCTCCTTAGTCATCATTGAGTAAAAGCTTGGAAAATGTCCTGAACAAAAGTGGGATCTCTCTAGGAAAGTACCTTTGTTGTTGTGGTTTGATCACTATAAGGAGATTAATTAATATTAATTTGTTGATAATGGATGTCTTTTTTACTAATGCAATTTTTAATTAAAATAAACACCCACTATATGAATTGCGTAAAACTGCCAATTATGAAACCCTTGAGTGAAAAAAGGATGGACTAATGTGCCAAAGCTATTCTTCCAACACTTTTCATTTTTAACACTTGAGAGGAAAATGAACATGTCTTCGTATGTCTTGCCTTTTCAGTTATTAACGTGGAGGTCAATTGATCACTATGAATCTCGAGAGTAAATAGTTGACAAGTGCCTCCATGTCGCGGAGAGCCCCTGAAAGCTCTCCGGAGCTTTCTTGCTAAGCCATTCCTATACGGATTAATCAATTCAGGTTAAAAGAGCCCTCTAAGATCATGAGTCTAAATTTCACTAGATTTATTCGCTTGGAATAACTAAAAATTATACCCAATTGTTACCTTCAAAATTTCAAAAATTAATTAATAATAAACTGGGTATACTCAAATCCGACTGAATACCTCGGCTATTAAAAAAAAAAAACATTCCTCATTCTCTTTATCTTTTGTAAGTGGGTTTTTTTTCTACATGGTTGTGAATGGAAGGCATGTGGGCTGGGCCCATGAGAATAATAAGTGAAGGAAGAGAATGGGGTGGTTTCTGTTTGTAGATTGGACAAGTGGAAGAGTAGGCTTGTGCCTTGTGGCACAACTTTTTCTTACTATTTTGCTTGCTTGTTTGTTTGTTTGCCTTCTTGGGTAGGTTGCTCTTTTGACAAACTCTTTAATTAGTTTCAGTCATTGTACAGCTTCTCTCTCTCCCTCTCTCTCTCTCATAGAGTTTAGATAAATTTTAGATCATGGACGATTAGAGTTGTTCTTTTGTATTCATACTTTGAACAGGGTAAAAATCTTCTTATTTTTATTTGAATAAGTGATATATATATATATATATATATATATATATAGACACACACACACACATATCAATAAGTACTTAATAAGTACTTAATTGATCTTTTTGAGACACTATAAGCTTGATACCAGGAGTACTTGTTGTGCACCGCACATAGCAGAGTGTTCTGTGAGCCAAATTGACATCGTTTTTGTGTGTAAAAAATTGCTCAAAAATTTGGAAAATGTTCGGAAAGTTTTCGGATAATTTTTTTACGCATCAAAATAACATTATTTTAATGCACAAAATATTAATGTGTACAATGCATAATATGATCCCTGTTTATTAAATATCGCCCTTCGAGGATGGAGGATCATCTTTAAATAGTTTGATCACCCACATGCATATCGCTAATTTGATCACCAAGTTCCTATTCAACATAAGTAATAAAATTGGCAATTTTTCAAAGCACACATTATTATGTTTGTAAATACATGTATTGGATTAGATTAGAGTTTTTTATTTTTTCCAAAAAGAACGAAATCAGTTTGAGTTCAATCACTTTGTCGACATGCAATTCCTGAACAGAATAGTTCGGAATAGAAATTTCTCATATCGATTCCATCAAATTTATGAAAGAACCAATGTCGATTCACGTGGGATTAGTTCGGGTGGGATAGTATGATTGGCCAAAAATGGGCTTAATTAAGCCACAACCACATTGATATCTCACAACCCACAATTCAAAAAAAAATGGATTGGAATGACTTTATAAAAAATTAAGCTACCTTTTATATTTTGAGTCAAATTCACCAATTAATTCATCACATACTGTAAAATTAAATGGCTAAAATTTATCACATCCTATAAAAATTAATTTCTTATATTGTTTACTATAAATTTGGTTCGATTTGTTCGGTTAGAATAAAAATAAAAAAACTCATAATTGAATTGAAAAATCAAAAAAATATATGTGAATCAAACTAATATTGATCAATTCATACTCCAAACTGATTGGACTGTGATTTTTTTGATCCGTTAATGTTTTTGATCATACATTCATCCCTAGGTGAGTATAATAAATGATGAAATATCATAGGAATCTACAAAAGGAACTTAGGTTTTGTGGATCAACCATGTTTTGTTTTTTAAATTACTTTGCATATTAATTAGTGCTTAGGTTGGGTGGAAAGGTTACCAAGCACCAAAGAGTCACTAGCAAAAAAGTCAAATGTAAAGTTTCGATCTTTCTTTTGTGAGAGAGAGAGAGAGAGAGTGGGCAAAGTTAGTTCAGACGAACCAAACTCGAACTTCCCACTAGTTTTCCTCACTATATCTGTATGTATATCGATACATATTCCAAGCTGCGTGATGCTCTAAGCTCTTTATGAGTTTGAAACCCTAGCTGATCTCTCTTGTTTTGTGTAAAGCAACAGCACTCAGGTTCGATTTCTATATGAAGATTTCTGGGTGTATATAGTTGATTTATGCACTAACTTTTAGTCAATTTGATTCACAGTTTATGGTAATTTGCTCGGTCCCTCGTTTTGAGTACAGGGTTTTGATCGCTAATCAAATCAGGGAATCAAAGTGAACAGAGCTATCAAGGTATTTCCTTCTACATATCTGCATACCTTATGTATATGCAAGGTTGATTCTTTTGATCTATACTGGTGATACGGTAAAAATTGGCCTTTAGATGTTGTTTTGCATATAATGTTTCGCATATGCATGATGGAGGAAAACACAAGTATTATAAGTGGCTATCCTTGTATTTGAGCTATCTTTGGTGGGTTGTAGAAGTTATGTTGGGGTAATTTGGAAGGTACTTTTTTCCTGCCGATTAACTTGAATATATGCAAACAAAAAAGGCTTTTTTGCGGTTCGAATCATGCATAGGTCGTCCTATTTTAGGAATTCTGGTTGTGGGTGTTTTCAATTGACCAATATGGAAGGCAAATCATTTAGATATGTGCTTGAATTCCTCTTTCGAAGTATGATTTATTGTCCATCTTCTTTTGGGTATCTTTGTACTAATTTTATTGTGTAAGGGATGATGAGGATTAATTGTTAGATTTTATTTAGAAGTGATAAATTCTCAAGATAGCTTTTTTGTTGGGATACTTGAAGTCTTATGTTTGTCACTGGCTCATTGTTGTTTCATTTCTTAGGGTCCTTTGGTTATCACTTATCACGGTGTTATTTTCAAAATTGTTGTACCTATCTTTGGTAATTAAAGGGAAAGTCTTCGGAAAACTTATGCAGACGCTGTTCATGATAGGAGCATCAGTTTAGAAACTTGAAAGTTGAGGTTTTTTCTGTGTCACATAATTTACCACATATATGTATATTTGTGCCATATCCAAGTACGTAAACAAAATTGTCTCCTATGTTCTTGTATCGGACCTAACTGAGTTCATTAAAAGAACCATGTTAAGTATACGTTTCATGGCATGCTTGCGTGTTAGTAGAGTACCTGTAATGCTAAGTTTCGATCTCAGTAACACTGTAGATAAGTCTATTTATTCCCTTTTTTAGATGTTTGGGAATCATATATTGTGATCTTCTGAGAGTAACCCTATATGGGAAGTACGATTAAAAGCATAACTAGTAGACAACTAGCCCGTTAGTTCAAGGAGCAACTATTTTATGTTCTGGATCATATTATTTGTCTTAATAAATTGCTTGTTAGGCCTCTTACAAGCCAGTTGTATTGGACTACCTTTTATCTGATCAAAGGATTCAGATATAGGAAATAAAAAGCATTAGAAAAACCGAGCGAGCACTTGGGAGTCTCAATATCTAAGTTGTGCATTCCACATGTACAACAGGGCATGTGCATGGGTAGATGTACACCTCTTTATGTGTATATCACTGTATTATTTCGGTTGCTCTGTCTTCTTACTTTGTGAGGACCAGTAAGTCATCTATTCTGGACTTCCAGTGCTGCAACACTTTCTGAAAAACTTAGTTCTAAGGAACTAGATATTCCTCATTTGGCAATCCATTGATACACCTATTTAATTTGAGATGTTACTGCTTCAGCATGTGGTTATATTTTGTGGTCATCTGTGGAATAGCAAGTTAGCAACTCAGTTTATACATGTCTAAATCTATTTTTGAATTTTGGAGCTCAAACCTTTGTTACAAGGGAGTGTTCAAATCTCAATGCTGTTTTATGAAATGTCGATAGCTGAAGATCTCTCCTGCGAGTCAAAATGGATCAACAAGGCCATGGACAGTCCCAAGTAACTGGTGTGGCGGGTAGCTCAGCTCAGATGCCATATAACATGGCCCCATATCAACCTCACCAAATGATGAGGCCCTCTGCCTCTACATCGGTCGGAACAATTCAGTCTCCTCAATCTGCTGGTCTCCCCGCCTCACCAGCTCAGCTCGCACAGCACCAACTTGCTTATCAGCAAATCCAACAGCAGCAGCAACAGCAACTGCAGCAACAACTCCATGGTTTTTGGGCAAACCAATTCCAAGACATTGAGCAAACAATTGATTTCAAAAACCATAGCCTCCCATTGGCTAGGATTAAAAAGATAATGAAAGCGGACGAAGATGTAAGGATGATATCGGCTGAGGCTCCTGTCGTGTTTGCTAGGGCGTGTGAGATGTTCATTCTGGAGTTGACTCTGAGGTCTTGGAATCACACGGAGGAGAACAAAAGGAGGACACTTCAGAAGAACGATATTGCAGCAGCTATCACAAAAACTGAGATATTTGATTTCTTGGTGGATATCGTGCCAAGGGAGGATTTGAAGGACGAGGTACTTGCGTCGATTCCAAGAGGGTCCCTTCCAGTTGGGGGCCCCACTGAAGGACTTCCTTACTATTATATGCAACCTCAGCATGCTCCGCAGGTTGGTGGTCCGGGGATGTTCATAGGTCAGCCTGTTGATCAAGCCCGTTATCAGCAGATGTGGCCACATCAGCAGCAACCACCTCCAGACTCTTGAGGGGAGCGAGTGGGTTTGGCAGAAATGCAGGTAACAATGTAAGTTTTTGATTGTGTATAAAGCAAGCAAGAAAATGTGTTTGTCTTATCCTTAAACTCAACGGTGAGAGAATTAGAAGTAGACAATTTGTGAAATGGTTATTGAGGAAAAGCTGAGACGGAACAACCTACTATTTTGATCATGATCCATGAAGACCGGTAGATGCAATGGTAAAAACTCTGATACATTGCTGCATTAAAAAAATGATGCGAATATGTTTGACAAATTCGACTAAGAATACAGCCACTGTCGGCGCAAAATGGATGGAGAAAAATTTCCAGCCTCCCCCGTTATAGGATATAAGTCTTTGTTTGGTTTGCAGTGGCAGGGTGTGCTAGTGTTTCCGCTTCTAAATCTGTTGGGTGCTTGCATGGGAGATAGTTAAAAATTCAGGATCTATTAAAGTTCTCGGAGTGCTTATCCAAGCCATGTATTGCTTATTGTGATTATCTAAGCACAGTTGATTTACAGTGTTGTAGAATTTCGTGCTTTATATTTTAACCTTCTCTGATTATATCTCATTTTTCTAACGGAAAACTTTCGTCTCCGATTGCTCTTAATATGTACCTGTACTGATTTGTTGATGATATGTTTCTGCAGAAGTTCTGGTGGGGAAGTTACCTTTAGTAACAATGTAGAAAGAGAAGACACCAAACTGATAGAGAAGACCCAAAGGCTATGCATGTCCTAGGCACTGTTATAGCCTTTTTAGATTTGTGTAGTACATAACTGCTTGTAATGAGTCTTTCAAACTATGCGCTAGAATGAGTCTTTTATGTGTTGTAATGTTTTAAACTATGCCATTAGGGTTTTGTAAAAGTCTTGACCTCTTGTAAGTTACAAAATGCAGTGGCAATGTGTTTGATTGTATGATTATTTCCATTATCTTTCTTTCCCCCTTTAACTATGGCCGATTTTATCTTTTTCAGTTTTTTTTTATTTGAATCCCCAACTTCATTTCATGTATGGTTTTTAGGTTAACAGCAGCAAGAATGTTAGCAGTGAAACCGAGATGTTTAATTTTTTTCACCTACCTTAAAAACAAGAAGTGCAGAAGTGCTCGAGTTCATAAGCCTCTTTAGAGATAGGGGCAAGGGCGGCTTTGATGAGATCCCGAGGCCAAAAATTGCTTCCATTAGTACATAAGCTGACAAGACCTACATTACAACATTCATGTATGTCACTACTTGTACGACAAAAAATTTTGCTACGTTAGGACATTTAGAGTTGCTGCGGTCTTTTATCGAGAGCTTCTACTCAAAGCTTATAACACTTTTCTTTACGACCCTCCTCGCTTGGTAATTGGAAGCAAGAATAGAAGTGTTTTCTCAGAAATGGTTCTTCCCTTTAGATCATTATATTATTTCATTGGCTTTGACAGCGGAGTGGAGAAAGCAAAAGTTATTCCCTTATGTTCTTACATTGCAGCTACATTTAAAGCTCATTAATCTACAAATAAACACTGGATACAACCCACCCTTATTCATGTACAATCCACTCCAGACGAAATCCATAAGTCCACCAAAACAAAAAAAAAAAAGGCCGTGGGGAAGAAGAATGAACACGAGAAACTAGCAAATTTGCACGCTTCAAAGCAGCTTATGATTGAGGTTATCATCAAAGAAGCCCAGTGCGGAGGCCAGCTTACGGGTCAGGTGTCTCTCTGGCAGTAGTTCATCATTGTAAAATAGTCCCCGCGAATACAAACGAACAAGATCAGCTCACTGGACAAATTTCCTCCAAACTGCAAAAGAGAAAAGAAGGTAAGACAGGCAGTTATTTTCAGTTTGATAAACTGTTTTAAGCGGAATCAGGACCAGACCTTCTGGGCAAGTACGCGATGATATCACCAGTTAGCGTCGACCTTTTGTTGTTCTCAAATGCAAGCGATGCTGCTTTCCTCACTAGAGCAGACCCAGCAATGCACCCCAACACTGTAGGATTCATAGCCTTTGCCCCATCAATGGAAGAGATATATTGGCAGGCCCAAGAAACGAACACCGCAACACTGGCATCAACAGGAGTCAAAATTTTATGTTGTGGAAGTAAAAGGCGATCAACCTACTAAATAAGCATATTTTTGTCCTCCCACGTGATCCGAATTGGGTCTGATGCAGTTGGTGATTTTCCTTTTCTATTTTGCCTGGGGATTCACCCAAAACCAGGTCTAAACACACGACAGCTTGAAAAGTCATAGAAGAGCATGAATTATAATGACCCTTTATCGGATTTGAACCGATGACTTAAGCCTATTTCTTAGGGCGTATATAGAGCATGACTCTTTCTTTACCCTGAACTAGAGGCAAAGATGCCAGATATGGACACTGTTGAACCAGAAGAGATTACTCAGGATGAGTGTTTGGGTAACAAAGCCGAGGAGGGTGTAGTCAAGGAGATAAACTCCCGAGGAGAGTGATATGACCCATAGAAACACAAAACTGCTAGGGCTGACTAGGTCCAAGTTATGTACCATCCAGTTTGCAACCCTTATAAATGTCGTTTCCAGATATAGAGTATAGAGGAATGTTAGGAACATGAATGTTGCCATATGCAAGGTTGTCGCAGCAAAATCACTATTGATAGAAGTGAAGAGAAATAAGGAATTTGTAGGATCTATGAGGAAGAGAAAGAGGGGAGGACCTCATATTTTGAAAGACTCAGATTGGATTGAAGGGAATGGATGGCATACCGACAAGCTATGCAGCACGGACACGGACATTCTAAAAAAATAGGGACACAGACATGACGGGAGACATGGTATGTTTTCTAAGCAAATTTGTCAGTCATGCATATCTACAGTATAACCACTAAATATATTTGTTTCATAGAATTCGTTATCCAACCGATGGTGTATATCTATCTATACACATAAATATATATTTTTGTTCTGCTTTTGGCCCAAATACTAAATATCTATCCTGAAAAAATTGCAACTTACAAAAGTGACCCCCTGTGTCCTCCCTTAAAAAGATAGTAAAATCTAATGGACACGCCATGTGGCAGTCCCATAAATATCCTTGCATCCCGGAGTGTCTGACACGGATATGGCGACCTCTTAGGAGTTTTCATGCTTCATAGCCGACAAGATAAATTTCCAGGCGGGGAGAATGAAGACCATCTTGAGTTTGTCAAAACAGGACAAAGTTTTTCTGGATATTTAGTGTACACAGAAAATTAAACGAATCACTTGCCTTCCAGATAGTATGTCGCCCTGGCCACCACATCGCCGAGGAGAACCATACATGCTCACTGACCTAACTGCATGAAAGCATGGATTCAAACGCCATGTCTGAAAATATATGTAACCCTAAATATATGAAACTTGTTATCACTCTGATGAAAAGTACTTCGTTTACAATGATATTTTTTCATTTTCATTTGCAAAGGTAGAGAATTTTAAACTTCAGACAGATAAAATAATGTAAATCAGTCAGGTACCTGTTTTACCGTCACTGACGAGATCTGCTTTTCCTTTCCGTAAAATTGTTACACCACCAATCCTGATCACAAATATAATCCAGGAATATATATATCATGTATGTGTGGACATATTGCGATTTGCGTATAAGACCGAAAAAAATAGGGATATGGTTGAATGGTAAAATTTCTCTTTGCCAAGGAGAAGACGCGGGTTTGATTACCGCTATCCACCTCTTTTTTTCCCATCCCAAAGTAAAAGAAAAATATTCCTTCCATGGGTTCCATGGCACCAAAGCAACAGTGAATCGTGAACTATAAACATACAACAGTATAACCTTGTGTGTCAAAGCTGTTCAAAGGCTGTCTTGTCTGACATCCACTTCTTCGTGAAATGGGCCATGGATTTGAACATGCACCCCAAGTAAGAACAGCACAACATCCACCAACGGACCCCTCTCTCTCTCTCTCTCTCTCTCTCTCTCTCTCTCTCTCTCTCTCTCTCTCTCTCTCTCTCTCTCTCTCTCTCTCTCTCTCTCTCTCCACATGTGCATGTGAGTGTGCGTGTGCGCTCATGTCCAGTTTATGACAGAGAAGTGTGGAAGTTGGATAGTCACTACCACACTAAAGCAGTGATGCATATTAAGCGATAGATGGCGTGAACAACATGCTGGTGATTTGTCGTTTATAAACTTTTCATTACATTTTCAGAGTCGTCTGAAAAACTGCACACTACTTTAAGAGGCATACTAGCAGCGGTCGAATCTAGATACAAAGGGAAGGGGGAAATTCAGTGATGGAAACTTAGAAGGGATCAAAAGTCCAATTTGCAATGTCATATGAGCAATGCAGACTAAAGCGTCGAACCCAAACCACCCTAAACACTAGAACCAGCAAGCTCCCCTTTATGTTAGGGTTAGAAGGGCATTATGGAGCTTTGATCGGATGCGGGTATCCAATTCCGCCACTCAGATGTCCAGCGCATTCCTGGACCTTGACAAATGGCCGGCCACCTTTTACGTCGTTTTCAGCTGAGGCCACTTTCTTTGTACTGACAGGTGGAAGTCAACCTATCTCGGCACTGGTCCGACTAAAGAATACCCCATTAATGTGAACATCTGATCCCTCCTTTTGCTCACATGACAGTAAATCACAACTAGTTACTTAACCAATACTCCCTCCCGGTCCTCTCTCATCTACTTTCACATCTATGTAAATGTGTATGTACAAAAACAATAAGTATCTCAAGTCATCACTAAGGAGATAAATGAAAAACATTCTAGAAATCCACCTACAGGAAAAAAAAAAAAATTTGACTGTAAGTTTTCGCTAACCGAAGAAGTCACACAAGATGATAGAAATCTTAACAAGTCGTTAGATGAAACCTAGAAGATTTCGGAAGTGAATTTAACCTTTTGGCAAGAGAGAGTAACTGTCCAGGAGAATCTTGATCATTTACTTCACAATTTAGTACTTTCTGAACAAGGCGTTTGTATTCATTTATATTCGGGGTTAGGATAGCCAACGGGTAACCACTAACCAGCTCAAGACTGTTTGTGACAAGAAAAAGCCCATCCTGGTAATTCAAAAGAATGCCATATGGAGGGGTCAGAATCATCACTTACATAATAAAAAAATAGTTCTAGTGTGTGTGTGTGTGTGTGTATTTTGACCACATACCCCGTCTATGACAATTGGGACATTTGAGTGCCTTGCTTGCTTCATAATGTTACTAACACAGTCCTGGACAATGTGGATGTTGTACACATTATTCACAAAGAATTCATTAACATGATAAACATGAACATAGCAAGAAACATTATAGAGGCATATAGAAAGAAGAAAAATATTCTGAAAATGAAAATTAAAGTTTCTCCTGGCAAAGCCACAAGGCGTTAGATAATTACGAAGCGAAAGAAAAAAGGTTGAGTGAATCCATACAATTCCAGAAGAACGGACAACAATATGGTTCTTATACATTAACTGGCTATCATATTCCTAGTAGTCTAAAAATGCAGGTTAGGATCATACAAATTTAAGCTCCAGACAATGTTCTTTCCACTGTAGACTGGTCGGATCGATCAAACAATTTATTTCGTAGATAAAATTATTAGATCTTTCTACCCTTTTTTTTCTTTTATCAAAGGAGTCAATACAGGTTACAACCTAAATTGATTATTTTGAGAGGAGAATCTATCGCGCCTCAGATTGTGTCTAGAAACTAAAGTTTTTTTTCTTTGCACGTTCACACTTGAAATTGTGCAAGTAAGCCCATATAATGGACTGACCACTGTTAACAACTTATGTCGAATGAGGCACCATGAGGCATAAAAACACCTTGTCAAACACCTATACCTAGTCTTGAAGTTCACATCATCTTACCCCTCTTCAGATTACGTCAAAAGAGTTTGTAACTTCATTGCCACTGTTAGAGTTTGTCCCACATGGATTGATAACTACCTCCAAAACAAGTATATGGGTCTGGGTAGCCTCTCCACTCATAACCAATTAATTGAGTTAGATACTTTAACATGGTATCACTCGGAGACTTTTGGACACACTCTCTTGGATAATTGCTCCATTGTTTGTGTGCCTTAAGTGCACCTCATTTCATTATGATTCGTGTTATGGATCTGTTATTATCTCTACATGTGCAGGTCGGGGCGCACGCATGGGGGAGTGTTAGACCTTATCTCACATTGATTAATTATTTTCTCCAAAACTAGCATATGAGCCTAGACGGCCTCTCCACTCATAGCCAATTGATTTTGAGTTGCATGCTTTCACAGCCGTATAACTCACATTTACAAGGAACAATACAAGAGAATACCCTTAATTTCAAGCAACCGACAATGTCAGTTAAAGCCGTGAACTTTAATTCAAACTTTCAACGTCCACAAAACACATTTAAGGTAGAAAAGTGGGTCAGGAAAAGCTCACAAGAAGAAATGGGTCCCTTCCAAGTCCTGGACCAACAACAATGCAATCAAATCTTTCCATCCACTTCTGAACCTCAGCAAGAACATTTTCTGAGATTGATTTTTTATCCTCATCCCTGAAACAATCTTTCACGAAAAATCAGCACCATCTACAACAACTAGAGGGAAAGTGCAAACATAAAAAATGCAAAGGTACGAGTTTAAGAAATCCACCTGACGCTGTAAGATTCTTCCAGAACAGGGTGCACAATTAACTCAGGGCTGTAGCCTTTTATCACTGGAGCTGCATCTTTAGTGCAGAAAACATGAGACAAATCTGCACCCTGTGGAAGAAAAAGAAAAAGTGCGTTCAAACTAGCCAGTCATAAATCTGATACATCTAAAGGGTTTTTATTTTTAGTTTGGAAAAGGAAAATGAAGTATCCTTAATGTGAAAGAAAAGCAACTGCATCAAAAGAATACATACATAAAGTCAACAAAAAGGAGGTGAGGATGAGAGGACTAACAATTTTTAAAGCCGAGATAGCTGAAAAGTATGGGGCACCTGTGTATTCGCGACACCCTCCTATAACAGCTATCTTACCTGATTGGCAAATATTGTGAGCATTGCATTCACGAGATCAAATATAAAAAAAAAAAAAAAAAAACCTAACGTAGCTAGAGAAGAAAGAAAAATGTTGAACAAGGCAAAACATGCAAAGAGTTAATATTTCAAAGATCAACAACACAAAATCCAACATTAATCTTGGGCACTCAAGACATCGTCAATATTAGCTGTTGGTTTTACGACTTCAAAAGAACACACAGAGAGAGAGCTAGTTACGAGGGTGCCGCTTCACTGAGTATGATGCAAATTACTCATGCTTTGAACAAGCTTGTTGGAACAAGAACAAGCTTTGTTGACAATCTCTTTTGGTTGTTTGACACAAAATATGGTTGCACAATGCCCAGTTATTCAGTAGCATATCAGCTGAAGATGGACACTGATTCTAATCAGCAGACGTGAGACAAGTATCATAGAATATTTTCGTGATTGGACGTTATGAAGGTGGTGAACCCGACACTCAAGGGCACCAAAGTTTCCTAACCTCCATTTGTGTCAACAGAAAAATAGTCTCCCATAAAAGCTCCAAGAACCACATATTTCAAGGCTCCATCTCTCTTTACAGATTATAATTCAAAAATGGCAGTGCATTTCATGTTTCTTCACTTAGCTTTGCATCGAGCACAAACTAATATGCAAAGACATTTACAGATATCCATACATAGTTGCATGATAATGGAAAACCCTACAGCCACTCCTACTTCTGAAATTCATGGATAGATATGCAAGTAGAGAGATGTACATCTGCGAAAACACAAACAGACAATCAGCACACAATAGTACCAGGTTATCAAACTTAATATTCGGGTATCTAATTTGGTTTATTTTACATTGCTTCGGATTTCAATCTACTAGTTTCTTCATCATTTGTAACAGTTCTTTACTTGAGCGGCTGGAATCAAAAGATTCCGTACATATTACGTTAGCTAAAATTTATTTCTTCTTGTTCATTCCTATCACAACAAGATGGACTTTACCAAGGTTGAGAATGGACCAAAACAGGTTATTCTCGAGGACGGTATTTCGATAAGAAAACAAATGAAATTAAGTGGAGCTTTCCGGAACATATCAATAAGTTAGACCAATGCTGCGGGTTGTTTCATACCATAAACTCAAGAAATCGGTTGGATATGCCGATTCACAATCCTCTGTTCTTGGAACAGAGAATGATATTATACGTACAGAAATGCAGAATAAAATGTAATGAAATTCAGAAGAGCTGAAAAATGTATGAGAAAGATTACCAGCTTGGCCTTTATACCGAGTTGGGTCGAGTGGTGGAGTGATTGACCTAAGAATGCCCAAAGCATCGGCCTCCAAACCTGACCCACTAATCGTAGATTGCATTCTGAGCTGATGATGGGTTTGATTGTTGCAGCTACCACCTAATAACGCCCTAATCAAGAACTGTTGCCGTCTGATTACTGCAGAGGAATTCAACATATACCCACTTCGCCTCAATTGCTACATATAGCAAAACATAGTACCAAAGGACTTACCTGTTCGATTTTAGAATTTGGGAAGACGCGTGTTGATAACAGACGTGTTTTGATAACACGTTCTTGGGGTGGGACCCTAGCTAGGCTCTGTTTGGCCCTACCGAAATAACGGGGCAGAAAATAAATAAACGGCAGAAATAACCTTCGTTATATTGCACTAAACCATCATATAGCTCTTCCCATCGGTGTAGAAGAGTGTGTATATTGCACTAAACCAGGTATGACCCTTCCACTACACTACACTCTCTCTCTCTCTCTCTCTCTCTCTCTCTCTCTCTCTCTCTCTCACCACGTTTCTCTTGGGATCTCTCCGAGATCTATGTGAAAATGGCGGGTTCTCTTGGATTTTTATATGGAGCAATAAGTGTTTGAGAAAATGTCAAACTGAAAGAATTTTTGTTGAGCATATCCATCTTTTATCCAAAATTTTACTCAAAGCTGTTGAAAACGTGGATTTTACAAGTTTTTTATTTGGAGTGAAGATCAATCAGTGGCTATAGAAGTCTTCTCAGCAGCCCTATGAAAGATCTCTGGCAAACCCACTTGGTGAATCCCTGATATCTCTCCCTTGATCCTAATCCCTCACCTTCTCTCACCCTTTTCTTATAAGTACATTGTAATTTGTAAAGAGAAAAATCAGAGAGTGAGTAAGGTAGAATCACTGATAGAAATTGAATTTTTCTGAAAATCTTTAGATAAATTCTCTCGAATACAAAATTTTGTTTCTGTAAAATGTACTCGTATTTGAACAACCACGTAAATCATTTATTTCTTCCTAATTTTTACTTTGGTACAAAGCATGGATAAACTCATATCTAAGCATAAATTTGAGCAAAGGTTTCGTCAACAGTGGAATTGAATTTTAAAGGTCAAAACTTTTGGTAAAAATTTGCATAAAACTCGATGTGACTAGAGGGAGTTTAAGAGGCTTTCACTTAAAATTTGATACTGAGTCAGGAAAAAGGTAAGTGGAGATGCTATCAATCAGCTTTTATTTCAGCAGAGCAAACCCTACTGTTAGTTTGTATTTATGTGCTTCTTATAGAGCCTAATTGAAAAAAAAGCCGCCATCTTCAGTGATTTCTTTTCCTTATTGCATGTTTACTATATTCTTGTTTCTATAAGCTTGATTGTGTGCTCTCTTTTTTTCTTGTTTGCCTTTGAATTTGATTTGCAAACTTGTCAATGTGAATGTGGAGTCTTGAATTCGGTAGATCCTTCTCTGGTTTACTTGCATTGAGCTCTTCTGGTCTAGACTGCAAGAGAAATCACCTTTTAGTGTCGTTCGGCCCAACCCACATGATGGTCGTGTGTTCATAGATGAGCTTGTTGCATAGCATGCAGACCTTGTAGAGCCTTTGGTCCTACCCAGGAGCGAACTGGGCTGAGAAAACACACCATGATAAGGGGATGGTACAAGGCTCCGGTAATCCTTTGGTTTGGCTGATGTTGAATCCAACTCGGATCCATTTATACCGCGGCTCGACGTCCTGTAGGTTCGGCCTAATACAGTGAATGTGCACTAACATCTCGTACATGTTAAAATGCATTATAAATGTGAATACTCTTAACTGTATGGAAGTAAGAGAATGTCATATTCTTTGAGGCTCTGTTTGGATGGAAAAGGATTTCAACTGAAGGGATTTACTGTTCAATGTCACCGATGATACCAGAGGTTTAGCTATGTGGCTTGTGAAACGAGAGGGATGATGGATTAGAGGAAGATAACAGTAACCATTTTTATTAAGAACTTGAAATCAGTCTTATGTAGTAACGATTTCAATCATGAAGCTCCCAAACTCAACATCAAACCAAAGGAGCCTTATCACGTGAAAGCAACTTAAATCAATTTATGCATGATGGTGCTGGAGAATGGGCAATTGTTCGGAGATTGCCTACGTGACGGGGAAGACAAGTCCTTGACACCCGGCCATTGGGGTGGTGCCAGTCTGGCGGTCTTATTGATTTTCTGAGATCACATGTGGTGCCCTTCCTAACTGATTTCTTGCGATCACTCCCAAGATCACTCCCCCTCGTGCCCGTTATTTGATTAAAATTGGAAGACACAAGTCAAGGGATTTGATTCCCGTCAATAACAGCCAAGGTAGGCTCAATGTTACACACAGCCCGCAGTGAATTCATACAGCTATAGACTGTCTTTCTAACTTAGTTATCGTAGAGTCCTTGGTTGTCACCACCCATGTTTTGAAGAATTGTCTTGTAGGTCACGTAGGCTATCTTGGAGCGACTTTCCATTCTTCTGCACCATTAATTCAGTAATTCCTTATAGCAGATGATGGTTCCAGGCCAAGTATTACCGAGTCTAGAGCTCTAGGAGACAAATAAGGAATGTAGCTGAGAATGTTTACAGTGGGTACTGTGGAAACTGTCCACATAGTTGGTTGCTTGCTTATTATGTGCTCATGGCAAGATTTCTACGCACAGCCAGCTAGCTGATGAACTTGACAATCAGCAGCTTCGTCCATGGGCAGATTAAGTTGTGTTGATCCAACTTCTTTGATTTAAGTTATCTTTTCATAACGCATTTGACATATGATTTCATTGAAGTCGAGTTTACAGCACAACACTCGGCTGGAATTGAGTGCTTTGTTTAACCCTGGGCTGTATTTAAGAATTATTTTTGAACCGCAAATTCAATTTTACTTGTGTTTTTTAAGTCGTACTTCGTCAATGTCTATTTGAGTAGTTGCAGATGAACTCACGATGTCTAGCATGAAGTCATGTCTTCACAATATGACCAGTATAACAACCTGGTTTTGGCAGGAACATTGAAAACAGCTTGGAATTGGTATAAAAGTTACAAAGCAACATTGGTATGGAAAAAAATTGTTGAAACGATGTGCAATGGGAAAACAAAGCCCTCTAATACAACTCTGTTTCAAGATGTTACAGGAATCAGGTAATAGGAAGTAGAGAAGCAAAGGAAGAGAGAAGAAAGTCAAACGTTGAAGAAAAGATGAGAAAGATACCTAAGGTGGACGCGATGAGGTCAGGGATAGTAGTGGTTGGAGCCTTGGCGTTTGGGTACTTGACCCTGCAACTCGGTTTCAGGCCTTTTCTAGAGAGAGCTCAAGAAACTCTTGACAAGTCTGCACACTCAAATGATGAGTCCATGGAAAATACCCCCAGTCTCCCCGAGTATTCTCCGACTGCATTTCTTGACACACCCAAGTAAAAGATAACTACTACCCCCTCCATCCCTTCTCCCCCCTTTGGTATGTGGGTTTAACTTGTTTGCATTACTTACATTGCTTTTATTTCTGCTTGTTCCTCTCTTCAAGTTCTATGAAGTTCGGTACAGATTTCACTCGGGATTAGTTTTACTTTTATTTGTTCAAGTCAGAGTTGGATTGTCTGGTGTAATCTACAGTATAACAATCAACACTTGCAAATTGTGGTTGCAAACATGAGCCTTACACCCACTAAACACTCCATATGTAATCTTGAAAGTTCACTTCTTTACAGTGTAATCGACAGTAGAATAACTGAAGTCACATTCTTCACTTCTTGCTACGTGACCACTACGTAAAACTGAATACTGTTTAATGAAGGAAGTAAACAAATTGGGCAGAAACATCAGTTGCCATTGTATGCCGTGTTGATCTAAGTACAGTGTGTTGTCATTTTATAAGAAGAGAATTCTGAGGAGAGGTTATAATTTGAGACTTCAAAAACATATTATGAATGAGTTCAGAGATTGTGCGTGGTTAAGGATCAGTCTCAACTAAAATGGGTATTGCCATAGTGGCTGCTGGTGCTAAGGGCCAGTGGAGGTACTAGTCCAACATTGTTATCTAAGTATAGAAAGGGAGAACACCATGGTTTAATACATTTTCGAGGCTGACTTGCCTTTTTATTTTCCAATTTTGGCTATATTTTTACTGAAGTTGGTATCCAACATTGTTATTGATACCAAGTATAGAAAGGGAGAACACCATTGGTGTAACACCTTTTCGATATCATCAGATCTGGTGATGGCCGTGGCAAACTCAGCGAAACAGTGGGGTTGGTTTCTGGTTTTCTTTCCTCTCCCTTTGTGGAGTGTTCTCTGTCTTTTTACGGATCTCTTACAGTTTATCTGTAGATTTCAATTTGCTTTATTTTCTCTGGTTTGAGCTTTTACGTGTTGGGTTCTCTACTACCTTATCTTAGATTGATACTAAACCTGAACTTGATTCGATCTCCTTAGCAGTATCTGTTAAGGACCATGAGGCTCGTGTCTAGATAATGGTGGTTTTGACGCTCTCCAATATTTGGTGTTGAAATCTTGTAAGTGCCGTTTGGCCTTTTGAAATGAAATTTCTGATGATCAAAAAAAAGAAAAGAACTTTGGAGAGACCATAATTTGAGGCTTAGGTTATTAGCCTTAACATCACAACCACAATGCTGCATGCTTTCTACAACATCTATATAATCCTTGCGTTTATCTGTTAATTAGTTTTCCTTTTATATATTGGAACACACTTCACATGGCCCAGAAACTTTTGAAGGCAGCATCCAGCCATATGTTGCATATACATTACACACTTAAACACGCGATTATTGCTATTTTCAGTATCCTACATTGAACTAATATGCCTATTTATCTTTCTGGGTTGAGTGCTGGCTACGTATGAAAGATATGAATTAGTAGTAGATCGGCTCCTTCCCTTTCGTGTTTGAAACGGCTTAAGAGTGCCTCGTCATAGACTTATAGTCGACGAGAAGAAAGATAGAAAAGAAAGAAGGTTGTCAACAGGCTAAAGTAGTATCAAGTGTGTTGGAGTGGGGGTCCCCATCAGGCGGCCTAGGGACCAAGAGATTGTCCCTGTTTAGATCCGTCAATGGACAACGACCAGCCCTTGGAGCTCGTTCATTCTCTTCGTTTTGTTATTGTGGGATGCTTACCTTATTGAAGATCCAACCAATGGATCTTGAATTGACCCATTCCTACTGACTTTGATCTTATTCTAATCTTATCATTATCGTATCTCCTTTTTTCTTTTCCGAGACCACAACCCAAGCCCACGTTTTTCTGCTCTTCTATATTCGCATTAGCATACACGAGATTGCACAGATCAATTTTATACACCAAATGGAGCCATATCTGCTAGCAGAGTCATATTGTGCTGTATCCACCACTATGAATGGGATCATAGTCATCCCATTTTCCCTCAACTTGATAGTTCTGCTTGTTGGTATCAATATATGCTCGTTTGGCCAGCTCTTATCCTAAGGTTGTGTTTGGATCATAGAACTATAATGGGATTTTCTCAAATCAATAGAAAATGACAGGAAAATCACTTCATTTGTCTCCATCTTTTTGCTCTTTCCCTCCATAAATCTCCCTGTAAATACATGATCCACACACGACCTCCGATAAGATATGAAATTTAGTATCAGCTATTCGAGTGGTCCATTTGGGTCCTCCATTAGTTGTTGTTTGGTACTTGTCATTTTCAGAGTGATTATGAGCTGCTATTGCTATGTCCACTTAGGGAGAGATAATGATTCATATTTCTGCTCTTATAGCTACAACTAGAGTCTTCAGATACCCATGTTACTACAACCACCACCACCACCCCCCTAACCTAACATTTTTGTGTTGGTTCCTTAAAAGAACAAGGGACCTTATTGTGCACAGCACACATCAAGAAATTTTGCATGGTAAAACAATGTTGTTTTGGTCACCAAAATATTGTCCAAATGGTTGGACGGTATTTGGGCATCATTGTTTTTTGGCGGACAATGCACCTTCTGGTGCTCATCCATTTTTAACCTCTCCCACTTTATAGTGAGAGTTTGAAAGGCACTAGGGGAGGGTGAGTTACTAAAAAAAGAGTGTTAATATCATTTATTTTGTTTGTCTGGTCAACTTTAAGTAGGTTTTATGGTAGTTAAAAAAGACGCAAAATTCCATCTCTTTCTTTTTTATATATATTTTGTACTAAGGATTGTGCAAAGTATCCTCATGACATGAAAGGGGCTATTTGTTTTTGTAAAATGAAGAGTTAGTATATTAATAATTGTTGAATTACTACGAGCTTTAACTTCCACTTTATAGGAGTTGAATCCTATAAACCTGATCAACTAAAGGTCAGCGACAAGGCTACCGAGCTAAACTCCAAAATAGGGGTGAAATCGGTTTGTATTCGGTCAGTTTGTAAACATGAAAGACCGAACCCGATTGGTTTGAGGTGAAAATTCTTGAAACCGAGCTTGACTATTTATGAAGGGACCAAAATCGATTCATTTCGGATAGGATCGGTTCGGTAGGAAATTCAGGACGTTTGAGTTGACTGAAATTGGCTTAGATTTGTGGCTGTTTACCAGGATGAGATTAGTTTTGGATCACGTGGATACAAAAAAAAAATTGATAAATAAATTTTTGGACCAACAAGACGAGTGCCCAAAAGTCTTGTGTTTGGACAAAAGCAACCAACAAAAAATTCAAAAATTGTCTATCTTATAAATTCGGTTTGGTTCAATCGGTTATAATAAAAAAAATAAAAAAAAAAAGAGACATCCGAAACTGAATTAAAAAACCTAAAAAATGATTTGATTAACCCGAAACTAATTGACTTCTTTTTCCGATCGAATTGTTATTTTTTTGAT
The DNA here is from genome assembly GCA_019985065.2 of Arctostaphylos glauca. Lineage (NCBI taxonomy): Eukaryota > Viridiplantae > Streptophyta > Magnoliopsida > Ericales > Ericaceae > Arctostaphylos > Arctostaphylos glauca. The sequence continues at coordinate 28,575,157 of JAHSPW020000010.1, read as the reverse complement.
CAGTTCAATTTTTTCGGTGATCTTTTTACCCTACTCCAACATTTGAAAAGGGATTAATCATATAATTTTGACTATCTAGAGCTCGTGAGTCTCGTGACAAGGAAGGTGGAGTTTTGACTATATACCCTCCATCTCAATCTAAGGTTTCTTTGGTTCACACTTCACATGTTTATTTATTTTTTAATAAGCTATTAAATTTTTTTATTTTTTGGTGGGGAATAATTTATACATATTCATAAAAATATAAGTAACTAGCAAATAAATAATTTATACATATTCATAAGAAAAGACGTTACCTAGAAAGACTCATCACAGAAATTGTAGTGGGTCAAATTGCCAAGCCGATCTAGAGCCGAATGGGTCAAAGTGAATGACAAATCACGGACTGACTGGATTGTTCGTGCACGGGTGATCCCGACCATGGTTCAGGTCGACAGTATGGGTCGTCACCGTGTTGAGCTGTCAACCAGACCGGGAGACATCTGACACATGACAGAGGGTTCGGTACATTGGTCATCGCCATGCCGAACTTCTGATCCCCAGTTCGACCGAGCGGCCAGCCCCTTTTTGGAAATGGAAAGTGACCTGATTAGAAATGTGCAATATTTTGGCAATGTCCCAGTTTAAGAAATCCTTATGCTTTGAGGAACCTGTTAGATTTGGCAACACATGATTTGAAAAAGAATCTCATGTTATTTGATTATCAAACTAAGACACTCGATGACTTATAAATATAGGATCAAAAGGCAAAATCAAGTACAATATCAACTAGAAGTACAATTAGTATTGTGTTTCCTTCCCACTCGTTCTAACTTAAGTATTGGAGTGTTTTTCCAACTCGAAACGATGGGTGGCATTAACCAGTTATTCCCTTGGCTATGCTACAAGTTTCGACTTGAATTTCGAAAACAAATCGGATGGGACTGATAGATCTCTACAACCCCATAAAACTTAGACCACTTATGTGCTGATAAACGAAAACCACCTCGACAATTGTTTAATCACCTCCCAAACTCTTCATAATTTCTTGTATTAGGCTTTTGCAAGTAGTTTATGAGAAGTACAAACGATCCACATCCCTTCGATTGAAATACCTAGTAACATGCATTTATCAAAATCCCTTCCAATCACAAGACGCGTCACTTTCAACACATACTGAAGTTATTATGGGCAATGCATAACAAGTTTTTTATTTCCAATTAAGAGACAGGACATTCAAATCTTCAATCACATGATGTTTAAGTTTAACCACATTGTGTACGAGTGCGAAAGGGACTCTAAGAATTCGTGGACTACTTAAAATAAGTTAAAATATTGTCATAGATTGTGATCAAATTTGGGCCTACCAAAAAATAATTGTGTGGAGGGACATCAAGGACTAATTGGTGCTTTGACTTAGGCTAGGCCACTCCATTTGTCTATCATATCCTTGTTGACCAGGACAAGTGCACTATATTCCAATATATAATAGGGTAAAATGCACTGACCTCCCCTAAAATTACTAATAAATACAGGAATGTCCTCTCAAGTTTCGAAAAATCCAGTGACCCTGTAGAAAATATTTGACCATTACCCCTTTATACTAATTTCCGTCGAGTAATGGATGAATTTTGCAGATGTCATCATAGTTAGTTTTTTAAAGTCCTAGAATGCCCCTCTAATGTGTATAAAAAAGACCCCCAAATAATTCTCTCATCTCAAAGCACACAAATCCTTTCTCCCTCTTTATCTCACCCTAAGGTATGAAATAGAATTTTTTTTTGCTACCATCTACCTATTTTTTCTCAGTTTTTCTATTTATTTAAAAAAAAAAGCACCAATATTAGACTAAATTGAGCGTTTTTTATTTATAATTTTTTTATTTTATGCTAAATTTATTTTTTATGAAATTAAAATTAAGAATATAACATTGAATCGTTCATATTTCAAGTATAACTTTTTGTAGTAAATTGCGTGAAAATATAGTATCTTTTAATATACACTATTCATTTGTGGAGTGGTGAATTAAAATACTTTTGAATATAAGGTTAGTAATTGAATTATTTTTTCTGGAGAAACTTTTTAGACTTAAATACAAAGATAAAGATACCCCATATTTGAATTAGGGAAGATTATATGGACTAACACTTTTTTAGACCAATATTAGACCAACATCTAAACTCTTTATTCTTAATTAAATTTTAATGATCTGACCGTTCAATGCGTTTAAAACATGTTTTTAAGGCTACCTGCGAGAAATCAGCTCAAAATATTATCGGAAATGGCTTGATCTAAGAAGTGGTTCATAAAACAGTTCCTGTCAGCATTTTAAATCATTATTTGAATCAAGACTTTTTCCGTAATATTTTGAGCTGATTTCTTGCGGGTACCCTTAAAAACATGTTTTAAACCTATTGAACGGTTCGGATCATTAAAATTTAATCAGAAATGAAGAGTTTGAATGTTGGTCTAGTATTGGTCTAAAAAAGTGTTAGTTCATAGAGCCATCCCCTTTAAATTAAATGTAGAAGAATTAAGAAGGGTGATTTTTGTACTTGTCTTTTATAAAAAATAGATTCTAATTTTTTGTGTTTATTTATGAAATTACAATGATGTCCTTCACTGGTGAAAAGATTATCAATCTGTCACAATAACGAATAGATTGAGAATTTAAAATTTTGAATGATAAGAACAAAAATATGTAAACTCTTTAACAATAATTGAAGTCTATAATTAACTTCATCTTGATCAGTCACCAAAATCTCATTACAACTTGAACATTTCAAAATAATTAAGGACAAAATATCAATTCATGGGAAAACCAAACGTCGTTTACCGAAAAGTAACAACATGGGAGAAACGATCAAATATTTTTTTAAATAAGAAAGATCACTACATTTTTCGAAACTAGATGTTAGGGTCCAATGAGTCCCACATCGGAAGTATGGGCTTCTGGTGAGGGCTTTATAAGCTCCTGGGCACCCTCCCCTCTCAAGCATGCTTTTGAGGGTGAGTTCTACCCAAGGGTTCGTAACATTGGTATCAGAGCCAACCCGCACCCGCCCAGCCGCCACGGGAAAGGTGGTGAATTGGTGCCAAATGAAAGCATCTGCCGGCCGCCGTGGGCGTCGGCTCAGACGGGGTGGGCTATGTTAGGATCCAATGAGTCCCACATCGGAAGTATGGGCTTCTGGTGAGGGCTTTATAAGCTCCTGGGTACCCTCCCCTCTCAAGCATACTTTTGATGATGAGTTCTACCCAAGGGTTCGTAACACTAGAGGAGAGATTATTGTATTTGTTAGTAACCTCAGGGGAGTTCAATGCATTTAAATCTATACAATAATAAGATAATGACTACCATATGCATATCATGTTCCTATTGGGATAGAAAAAGAGAGTCTTGTCCTGATCCAGAAAGAGAGCCCCATGGTTCATCCTGAACCTTCGCAGCAGAATGAATTTTCTTCACTCGGTTTTAAGACCCGTTAGACCTCAAATTAGGACAATTCTCTTCTTTTTGATTGAGAGACGTCACTCGCTATAACTCTCACTATTTGTACAAATATAAATATTTTAAGACCCACGTGCACCGTTGAATTATCCCAATATCTATGTCTCGTGTAGAAAATATCATTTGTTGAATGATCCGTGTACATAGACTTTTCCATATTTATTTTCTTTCCCTCTTCTTGGAAGCATTCTTCAAGAAAAATCAAGAACCCCACGTGTATCCACGATTCCGAACACACCTATGTCTGAATGATCCGTGTACACAGATTTTTCCATATTTATTTTCTTTCCCTCTTCTTGGAAGCATTCTTCAAGAAAAAAAATCAAAAGCCCCACATACATCCAACAATTCCAAACATATCTATGTGTCAGAATGAACTGTGTACATAGACTTTTCCATATTTATTTTCTTTCCCTCTTATTGGAAGCATTCTTCAAGGAAAATCAAGAGCCCCATATGCATTCAATGATTCCGAACACATCTATATCCAAATGATCCGTGTACACAGACTTTTCCATATTTATTTTCTTTCCCTCTTCTTGGAAGCATTCTTCAAGAAAAATCAAGAGTCCCACGTGCATCTAACGATTCCAAACAAATCTATGTCCGAATGATCCGTGTACACAGACTTTTTCATAATTATTTTCTTTCCCTCTTCTTGGAAGCATTCTTCAAGAAAAAGATTGGTTGCAACTTCTCATAATGGGTTAAATCATTATTTTGGATTCATGGGTGGACCATATAGAATGAGGAGGTGGATGGTGCTACTCCATTGTAAAAAAATATATGATTTTTTTTTTCTAACGCTTAAATGTCTTTTGTTTATGAGGAGTTATTCATCACTTCCACACGATGACACTGTCACGAGTTACAATTTTTCTAGTCTCTTTTTTTTCCATGCGTTTGTCTGAAACTTATACACGCACCATTTTGTGGTGTGAAATGGACATCGCATTGCGACGCCTTTGAACCACTGAATAATTGTTTTATTTAGGTTAATTAATAAATTAAGAAAACACTAGATGGAAGGAGAGACTGAAACGAACGACGAATCATGATTGAGCAGTGAAGAGTGACGACTTCATTTGGTATCACCGCCAAATTTAATTTCTAAATTCACCACTGCTTGGATTGAATCTTTATTGATAAGGACAAATTTATATGAAATTTTTTATTAATTATGAAAACCTCTTCTTTCTTTTTTTTCAAACCGATTCCCTACGAAATGAAATTGAAATACTTGAAGTAGATTGGGAAGGTTACTTCTAACTGGGTTCATGAATTAGAATCGACAAATAATACAAATTGCAATATATATTGATCAAAGTGTCACACGAGAATTTTTTACATAAGACCGATTTTATCAAATCTTTTATGTTGAAATGGCTGAAAAGAGTGAAAGAATGTATAAAGGTTAATGAGTTAAAGAAGTTATAATTTATTTGTTTGCTTATTTTATTCTCTATATTTTTATTTCTTTGTAAATTCATTTACTAATTTTGTTTTGAGTAGGTATTCCTAGCAACAATGAGACACTAAAGTATCAACCATTCTAATTCTCCCAACACCACAAACAGGAAAAAATGGTAACGAGACGGAGCGGTATTGAATATCACTCTCTCCTTTTTTGATTCTTGAATTTATTTTTTGTTTCTATCATTGTGTTCGTCTCAATCTCCAACGGAGAATGTTTTTCACTTTCCATTCCCGATCTAAATGGAGACGGGAATTTTCAAATGGAGAATGAAGATCCGAAACAAAACTTTACTATGAATAAATATTACCCTAGATAGTATGAAAAGTAAAATATACAATCATATTTCTAATAATTATAAAAATATACAATTATAATTTTTAGAGATTAAGATAAATACATGTGTATGTATTTTTTAGAGCAAGGAACGAGACTAGAATCAGGATGGGTATGAGGTGGGGATCGGAAAGACGACATGCAATCGCCTCGAACCCATTCTTCGAGTTTTCTTGAATCCAATTTGAGCTCGAAAGATTCCCAAATTCTTGATCCGTTTGGGACGAGAATTGTGCCACAGTTGGATCGAACGAAATTATCATCCTTACGAAAGTATTGTCTTTGCAATATCTAAATTTTTTTTTTTTGAGATACAGCATATTGTGCACCCGAGTGCAAATTCTAGATGTCAATTGTTGGAATTTTTTGGATTAAAAATATTAGGAGCTATTTGTTTATTTATTTAGGAAAACATTTATTTTTAGCCACATGTGAAGCATTATTACAATTAATTTTTAGGAAAACAACAAAAAATTAAATTTAACGTCTCCAACTAGTCACACGACTCACACACCGACTCACTAGTACTTTTTGTCGGGACTATCGGTTTTCCCCACAACTCGGAAAACCACTCTCCTCTATCCGCGCGTACTGTCCACATACAACCCAGAGAAATGATGGATCGTGCACCTCTTTTTGCCGTTACCAATACCTTTCCTTTGGATTTGGACAACGAAGCACCACTATCGAAACCCACGATTGAGAGAGAGAGAGAGAGTGGGGTTAGTGAGTGTGTAGCCGTTTTTAACACTGCAGCATTTCCATATTCCTTCTGTGTTTTTTGAATATTAATCGAATTTGCAGACGCATATTACCCACATAATCGTTTACAATTCTCTCTCTCTCTCTCTCTCCCCAACTGTGGAAGGGGTACTTTTCTTTCTCTTTCTATCTCCATGAAGGCTACCTTGCTTTTCTTGACACCCATCTTGCTCCAAAACCAAGTAAGGAAGACAAATAAAGGAGAAAAGGAAAAAAGAATGAAATGATTCAGACCCAATTCGCCATGAATGTTGTTTTGCTTGTACACCACACCTCTGTACTGTATCTCTCTCATCTTCTTCTTTGAATCTCTCTTCTAACCCACATGCCCAATTTTCTTTTAATCCCAAATGTCTAAGAATTCATCTCAGGAGTTAGAACCAATGCCTTGCTACTTCAATTATTTCAAGAAATTCAAGCGGTTGAGATTATTTGAGCCCTCTGTGGGCATTTTGGGGTTCTTTCTTGTTACAGTTTGTATTATATGTTGCTTCTTTTACTTAGATTATAGAGTTGTGGCAAAAGGGTTTCGGATTTCAACAAAATCTGATCGTTTTTTTCGGCTGGAATTTGGTGGGTATAGTCATGAGGATAAAAGAGTTGAGTTTTTGGCAGAAAACGGTAGCAGTTGTGACGTGTTTGATGGTAATTGGGTGTGGGATGAGAGTTATCCTCTGTATCAATCAAGAGATTGTAGATTTATGGATAATGGATTTAGGTGTTCTGAGAATGGACGGCCTGATTTCTTTTACACCAAGTGGCGTTGGCAGCCCAGAGATTGCAACTTGCCCAGGTTAATTCGTAATTTTGGCCTCTTCTATTTTTTATTCTTGTTGCCTTGAAGTTGTGTTTGGTTACTGAGAAAACATGGAAGTGGGAAAAAGAAATGGAGTTCATATTTGAGTCTTGAATTTGAATCATAAACATCAAATCAACTAATCCAAGTACAATTTCTTTCATAAACTACATGTTCAATTCTCTGCCTCCAAGTTTCGTTTTTTTGGCCATCAAAGGTTGCATACAGTTGGATTTTGAGAAGTTATTTTGGTGGTTTTTACCTTTTTAATTGTGTAGACGAGGTTTCTTTTGTTCTATATTGGAGTGGAAATTAGCTTAATATTAACCCATATACTGCTACTTACTCTTCAATTAGCTACTGCTACGTAAAGCCGGAATTTGACGGGGGGAAGAGGAAGGCCAATATCGTCACCCTCGTGACCGATAGCGGGTTGTCTTTTCTTTTGGTGCTCTTCAGCCCTCATTCCATTTACCTTTTTTATGTTTTGGGGCATTGGAGGAAAAATCATTTCTGCAATTTTTTCATGGTTCTGTTTGCTTTTAGCTAGACTTTGAACTAATTTTCCTGGTGAAAATCTAATTGGGATTCTTCTTAATTAGTGAGCTACCAGCGGTTCACAGTAGAATACTGATATTTATGTTTGATTCCGGAAGTGAAATCCTTTATCCGGATGATTGTGTGATCCGTATTGGATTCGAAAACTTTCCCCGAATCTCTCTAGAACTGCAAAAGCAATAACTAGTTAGTGCCGTCCGGCCGGTGTCATCCGATGCTTAAGTCAGTCCATGAACAAGAATGGATAATCTGAGAGTATTGTTTGAGAGAGAAAGAACATTTATGGTACTTTTAACCTTCTATTGCCTTGATCGCTAACAGTGTATTGTGTTTCTTGATCACTTCCTAATCAGATTTGATGCAAAATTGATGTTGGAAAAATTGCGAAACAAGCGGCTAGTATTTGTTGGAGACTCGATTGGAAGAAACCAATGGGAGTCCCTACTATGCATGCTTTCTTCTGCAGTTCCGAATAAGGATTCAATATACGAAGTGAATGGCAGTCCGATCACAAATCACAAAGGGTTCTTATTGTTCAAGTTTACAGATTATAACTGCACCGTGGAGTACTATAGGGCTCCATTTCTCGTACTGCAGAGCCGACCTCCTACTGGATCTCCGGCAAAAATAAAAACTACCTTGAAGTTGGATCAAATGGATTGGACATCTTTAAAGTGGAGAGATGCAGATGTGCTGGTTTTCAACACAGGACATTGGTGGAATTATGAGAAGACCATAAGAGGGTAATTGGTTTTTCTAGAAATACTTTCTTTTAGGCTGTATTTTGATGAAGGAAGTAGTTACGGAAATGGAAAAGGTGAAGGATCTAAACTTGTTCGCCATTGCCTGTTGGATCCTTTAACTTTTCTGTTTCCTTTCATTACGCGAACCCTTTTCCGTATACAGCCCTAGTCTTATATGCTGTTGAATTACCATCATGAACTTTTGAACTGTGGGCGGCTTTTAGAATGGAGGTTCTGTAAATATGGTGTCAAATTTTAGAAACTGCATTGGAGCATTAGAACTTGGTTATGGACATGGCCCCCTAGTTGGTGGTTCTGTCCACTTGATTAATATTCTCTGGGATGACTTTAGAATCTATGAACCTCGAGTTAGAGAGGACTAAGATGCGATGGTTTTGGCCAAGATAGTGGTTTGATGTATAAATGAGTTGCTGTTGGGCTTCGATTATGGTGGCCGAGTGATCACCAAATTTTGACATAAAAAGATAGATTCTTAGGCTTGGATTGGATGGTAGAAATCTAAAGGGGGACTGCTTTTCCTCCTGTTTGGAACATGGAGTGATGGAGAGGTAGGAATATTAGCCTAAGAATCTATTGTTCGATGTATAAATGAACCCTGTTGCGCTTCGATTATGGTGGCAGAGTGATCACCAAATTTTGACATAAAACGATAGATTTTTAGGCTCAGATTGGATGGTAGAAATCTCAAGGGGTAACGTCCTGTTTGGAACATGGAGTGATGGAGGGGTAGGAATATTAGTCTTGATTAGTTATTCAAGTTGTAGTTAATTTCCCAGATTATGTACTGATTCCTCATGAGAATTTTAAATTTGTGGAGAAATATTACCCATTTAAGATTAAAAAAAGGTTGCTTGGTATTTAAAGTTCACTTCCAGGCATGTAAACATATCCTATCATATTTTGAACTGTTCAAAAAGTCAGCCCAGGTGGCCGACTAGTCAGTGCCTAGGTGCTAGGCGGCGGTGGGCCTACTAGTTGGCGCCTAGGCATTAGGCGGTGGCAGTCCAATGCCGCAACTTTATATTGTAGGCCTACATTAGGCCTTTTGGCATTAGTCAACAATTAGATGGCAACTAATTGACTATCCTGATTAATCGGTTGGTTGACTTAGCAAATATTTCTTCAAAAAATCTTCCTTAAATTGGTATTGTTTCAAATCATTTTGGGGATTTTATATGTTAATTTCTTAATTCATTTGGTTTTGAACATTGGACTTTGTATTTGACTTGTTATTTGTTGCTACTTACTATTTAGTTTTTAGTTGCTATTTAAGCCATCAGTTCATTTCTTACTAATCTAAAGTAATTTCTTACTCAAACTTTTGGGGAGGGAGAAAATATTTATTAAGTAATAAAAGAACTGACTAATCTCTAGGCACCCACTAGTTCCTGCCTAGTCGGCTTACGTGCTAGGCGTCCCTCTTCTGTCCGACTAGCACCTAGGAACATCGATATGTTGAGAATGTAACAATTTTCTTGCTACAGAGAAAATGAAATGTATTTTGGCCCATTATCCCTCCCATATGAGATGAAGGGGGTATGGAAGATACCAAACAAACCAAGCCTTAAATCTCAATCAGTTGGGGTCAGCTACATAAATCCATTTCCTCCATTGAGCCTTAACCGGATTCATATCATACGGATCTAATGGGGTCTTTTACATGATGAATGTCAGTTACCTAATGCACAAACGTACTACTGTAGTCTGTATCCGGAGTCCCGGACTTGGAAGACTCTAGCATGGAAGATGATGTTAATCATCCATAAGGATTATAGAGTCGCGTTCATTGGACGTAATGTGTGCCTTTTGTTTTCAGTTATGAGTATTGTCGTAGATGCTGACTTAAAGATTTAAACATGATGGTCAGGGGTTGTTACTTCCAAGAAGGAACAACGGTGAAGAATGAGATGGAAGTTGACACTGCATACAATAAGGCCCTGGATACTGTGCTAAACTGGATACATAGTGAAGTGAATACAAACAGGACCCAAGTTTTCTTCCGTACGTACGCCCCGGTGCATTTCAGGTTGGTTTCACAGTATCTTCATGTAGTTTTTGAATTATTTTCCTTTCTCCAAGAATGCATGCTACCAAGGCTAGGGTCGAGTATGATAGATCAACTGTCTTAGTCAATATCCTTGTACGTGTCCACAATCACTACACAAGATGGCGTCCCTCTACCATCCGCTCATTGCCTATCAAGCTTGCACCTTTATAAGTAAGCCTCACTTGATCATAAACGGGCTGCCCACCCCAACTAGTGGTCCCTAGTATATCTCGTGATGATTCATGCATAGAGGCTGAGGCTCGACTATGGCAACAAACATTAGGTAAAGTACGATGAACTTGTTATTCATGACGTGTTATTGGCCACAGAAGAATCTTTCTACCAGAACTTGTTGATTTAGGGGTGGATTTGGATCTTGTATCCCACTATCGCAATACTACCAATACCGAACAATTTTCATATTCACAGTATCTTGTTTTTGTGGCATTGGCAGTCAAACTGTCGCAGATGAATTGTGGCTTTCGTTTAACTATGACCTCATTCGTAGCCCGCTGGCATTAAAACAGCTTGATTTTTATGGGTCGATGGGTAGAGAATCAATGGAGGGCCATACTCGGTTCCAATCCTTTTACAAAAGAAAGCGAACAAGACTACAGCAGGTAGGGCTTATTGGGTATGAGAAAGACCTGAAATAAAAGTGATCGGCCAAGCAGTAGCCTGATTGAGGATTGACTCGGTGGTCGATGGGTAGAGAATCAAGGGAGGGCCATACTCGGTTCCAATCCTTTTACAGAAGCGAGCGAACAAGCCTACCGCAGGTAGGGCTGAGTAGTATGTAAAAGACATGGAATAAAAGCGATTGGCCAAGCAGTAGCCTGATTGAGGATTGATATCTTCACCGAGTCTCTCTATAGACAATGCCCAGATTGTTACGCCTATATTGCATTTTGTCCATCAATATGTTCCAACATTTTTCACGCGTTCCTACTCTTACATACACAAACATTCAAGTAGCTCTGACCTTTATATGCATAGGAATGAATGCCTTTTGCCTTCTGCAATGCTTTGTTTCCCTGTCCACTTAGTACAGATCTGCTATTATTCTAGTTTGCGTAACTAAAATATGTGATGTGTAATATTCAGAGGCGGCAATTGGAGAACTGGGGGAAGTTGCCACATGGAGACACTGCCAGAGCTGGACTCCCCATCGGTGCCACCCCAAACGTGGGCACCGTACAACATACTCGGTAACGTATTGTCTCACTCAAATGCATCAAATTTAGGGACACTGGACGTATTGAACGTAACGGTCATGACATCGCGAAGGAAAGACGGGCATTCGTCTCTATACTATCTAGGTCCTAACATAGGACCTGCGGCTATACATAGACAGGACTGCAGCCATTGGTGTCTTCCTGGAGTTCCTGATACTTGGAATGAGCTTCTTTATGCTTTGTTCTTAAAGCGTGAGCAGCATAGTCGGAACCTGAATGCATCTGCATTTCAAGCATCGGCATGATTGGCGAAGAGCAGTGTATTTTTTCACCTCTTCATATATGAAGAGGAGGGGGAAGGAGGGAGAAAATCGTAATTTTTGGAACTTTACCATAAAGTTAAAAGCAGCTCTCATAGTCCAGTGATTGTTGGAGAACTTTAGGCCAAGGGTTTTGGCTTGTTAAATTTATGGTGGGGAGGGATTTTTGGTATAGATTATCTTTATAGAATAACACCACAAATGTTTTGGATTTCTTTTTGGTTTGTAAGAATTACACAAGTGGTTTACCATAGGTAAGTGTAGGAGCAAATTTTGTATGTATATCTAAGTTGTAATACCTATGGCACTTCACAAAGTGTATAATATGAGTTTTTCTTTCAATAACTCGAGTGTCCGAGTTTATTTACATACATCTTGATTAATTTTTGGGGGATAATTTCACCGTTGTATAATATGTAAGTTCCATAAAGGAAAGCATCCAATATTTAAGCTACTTGGCTAGCTGGTTGAGGTTTGTTTGTGGATGAGAGCTCCGGGCCAGAAAACTTTTTGTAAAAACATCTCCAAATTTAAAATCAAGGGGTAGGATTCATTTTGATTTGGAAGCTTATATAGAATAAATTTAGTTCATCCATTTTGAATTCTTAGAAGTTTTCTTAAAAAGTTTTTTGGGACGAAAGACTTTTCTTTCTTCGTGCTTTTTGGTTTGAACAAGAGAAATTGGAGAAAAGTAATATTTGTGCATTAGCGTCAATGTAGACAATGGTCAATAGGGCAAACACTGTCCCTTTCTCAATAGGGCAAAGAGGAGAACAAAGCAAGTTGTTAACCATGCCAAAAAAAATCAAAATGTATCTCTCTTTAACCATCCACCATAATTAAAATTACAACGCACTTAGATACTAATTTATAATGAAAAATGCTAACCACCACGCACTAAGCAGTGGACAATGTACAAAAAATATATTAATATTTGTAAACAGTGTATTGATATATATGATATGTATTGATATCTATAAAATATATATTAATATTCGTATTTTTTTAGTATTTTAAGTATACTATTTACCGTCCACCGGGCGATAATTAACAAGACCTATTTTCATTATCTAGATTTTCCTGAGGTTCTTTTAATTTCTTTATTCTCTCTTAAGATCTCAAGTATGAAACTTTTCCGATGTTATCGGTTATTATAATTGCCAGTTTATATCGGGTTTTCTTCTTACTTTAATTGAGTTCTCATTAATACACAATAAAATTAATCTAAACTAGTTCGAGCATTCTAACTTAAAAAAAATTAGAAGTGAGTGGTAAGAGAGAGGGTCAAGCATCACTTATTTTCTTGAGGATGAGAGAGGGAGAGATAAATCCCCTCTCGCACGGCTCTCTCAGTCTGCAAGAGATCTTGAATTTCTAAAGAACAATGCTACGTATACAGATTTGTGTATATAGATTCGGATCCGTCGGATGCACGTGGAATCCTTAATAATTAAAGAGTTTCAGGTGCTTCCGACGAATCCAAACACATGTCCAAATCTGTCACTGTGTACACAGACTTTCTCATCTCTAAAATTTATGTTCTCTTACCAGAAATCCTCAATCTCGAAATACACGATAATCGAGGGATAAGATCTTAAGACGTAAATTTCAGGGATACAGGATCCGCGACTCTCTCTCTCTCTCTCTCTCTCTCTCTCTCTCTCTCTGTTTTTAAGGTGGCATATCACAGTACACAATTCATTCTGATCTGTTTGCTCTATTTATCTGTTTTTGTTCAGATTGAAATTTTGCAAAAGAAAAAAAATTGGAGGATGGAATTAGATTTGGAGTTAAAATTTTAAAAAAAATGTATTCATGTACCTTCGATTCAGTCTCCGTTCGAACTTCTAATCCTCATTCCGTTTTGTATATCTACAAAAATTATGTAATACATTTTTAGAGTTAATTTCTAATAAGAAATTTTTCATATTGTTAAAATGAGAAAATTCTTATTTTTTGATCAAATATTAATGATTCAAACTGTTTAATGTGTTTAAAATATATTTTTAAGCGTATCAGCGAGAAATCGACTCAAAAGAATATCCGAAAGAATTTAATCCAAGTAGTTTTTCATAAATACTGACAGAAATAATTTTATAAAAAAAATTGATTAGATCAAGCCCTATCCAATAATATTTTGAACTAATTTCTTGCGAGTACTCTTAAAAAAATATTTTAAACACATTGAACGGTTTCAATCATCAATATTAGACTAAAAAATATGAGGTTCTTATTTTAATAAAATGATAAATCTTTTATTAAAAACTTACTCTATATTTTTATCTTTACGCTAACCGTACTGTCTCGTTCGCCACCACCAAGACTGCCACCTAGGAAAAAACATGAGGTGACACGTATGACACCTAAACTATTACGTGGCTGATTAAGCATTTCCTTGCGCAAATGCGACCCTGTCTTGGTTTTTCTCTCGACACGTGATCTCTCTCTCTCTCCATACACACATACATATCCTATCCCTAAATTCCAACTAGAACTCATGGCTGTATGTATATTAATGCTCACTCACTTTCATCAGATAAAGCATTAATATTGGCACTCTTTTGGGTTGTGGGTTTATGTGATTATAGAGAGAGAGGAGATAGGAGAGAGAGAAAGATGGCATCATCGGAGGAGCAGAAATTCCCAGCACAAAGGCAAGAGAGGCAACCTGGGGAAGAGCATGTTATGGACCCCATCCCACAAGCCATAAACCCTCACCACAAACCTTCCAACAAGCTTCGTGTAAATGCTTCATTAATATCCTTCCTTCATTGCCCACCTTAATTATTGTGCATTGCTAATAAATTGAATATTAGACTCGGTATTAGAATAGCACCCGTTAGAAGGATTTACTTAAACGTGCTTCGAAATCCAAAGATATATTAAAAAAAATTATTTGGACAAATTCTAACTATATATATTATTAGATGGGACAGTATGGTTCGAATATAGATGGGACACTTGGACTTTTTGCACCGATGTGTGATGAGAGGAGATTTAAGACACTAGTCTCGGGGGTCTGGATTATTATCACCTTATAATTTTGATATTCTTATATGAATAATTATATTGCTAGTATCTCATAAGATTGTAGTTATCTACCAAATTACCCATATCATGCCTATAATCTAATTTATGCACCACAATTTCTAAGTACCCTTTTATGATTTTTTTTAATTTTTGGATTAATGGGTAATAGCTATCAGATTATATGAACTCTATTTAGCAAATATAAACCAAGGCATGTGAAAAGACCTCATTACCCTTTCCGATCCCAGTAAAAGTTACATGCACGCAGGGTAAGGTGGCGGTGGTGACCGGCGGTGACTCAGGCATAGGGCGGGCGGTGTGCTACGCCTATGCCCAAGAGGGCGCAACCGTGGCCTTCACATACGTGGCGGATAGAGAAGAAAAAGACGCCGAAGACACACTTAGGATGATCAAAGACGTGAAGGCTCCTGACGCCAAGGCCCCCATCGCCATAGCTGCGGATTTAGGGTTTGATGAGCACTGCAAAATGGTGGTGGATCAAGTGGTTGATGAGTTCGGACGGATCGATATTCTGGTGAACAACGCCGCGGAGCAACACCTTACCAATTCCGTCGAGGAGATTACAGAGGAGAGGCTTGATAGGGTTTTTCGAACTA
Organism: Arctostaphylos glauca; assembly: GCA_019985065.2. Taxonomy (NCBI): domain Eukaryota; kingdom Viridiplantae; phylum Streptophyta; class Magnoliopsida; order Ericales; family Ericaceae; genus Arctostaphylos; species Arctostaphylos glauca. Next base: position 28,559,788 of record JAHSPW020000010.1, on the reverse strand, counting down.
ACATCTTCTCCCAGTTTTTCATGACAAGGTGAGATATTGCATTTTTTTTTTTTGTATTCCAAACAAATGAATGTTTCCTTCGAATTCTCGGGCGGACACTAAGATGGAATAAACCCATTAATATGCCCAATGTTCATGCTACAATAATATGAGAGGCTATTCCTCTCGGAACGAAATGATCAAAACCTTCTACACCTTACTAGTTACTAGATCTAATAAAAGTCAGAAATTTTCAGGATTCTATTTTTGCTCTATCACTAGTGGTTGTTAGGTTATTAGCACGATTAGTCGACTAATTTCTCTATCCTCAAGCCAAGATCTTATTAGAAGTCAATTTTTCGGTGCGAGAAGCTCTTTGAAAATAAGAAAAGATTATCTCATATTGCTGATAATGATAGATTTAGTTGAACCATCTTGAGTTTCATTCTGCTGTTGATTTACTTAATTGGTCATTTGACGCACTAGGATATTGTCCTTGTTACTCTAACAACATCTAGAATCTCTCAAACAATGTGAGAGAGTAAATTCTTTATAACAACCCTTCACACTCTAAACGAGACTACTTTGGCTGAATATTTGTATTGCGGCAATGATACTATCTTGTACCTAATTGGCCAGTCGACGTACTAGAATGTCCTTGTTGACGATTCTTTACTCTGACAGCAACTAGGATTTCCCAAACAATATGATATCTCACACCGGGTAAATTCTTAACCCTTTGTCCTCTTTCCAAGATCAGTTTGGCTGAATATTTTATATATCACAATAATGATAATATCTTATACCTGAATCACTAGCTCACTTTTTGTAAGTAATGGGGAGGAATATTTCTCCTATTCTTAGCTAATCAGGGCTAAAATTTCGGAAATAAACAAAAACTAAATAAAAATAGAACTTGATATTATTAGATTTTAAAATAGTCATTAATATATCATTTTAGGATTAGACATGCCAAAAGAATGACTGCCTATAGAAAGTAGGGTAATGGACGGAATTGCGTCTTAATTGTCTCTCACAATGGAATAGTTTCACGGTTGTGAGAGAAAGTGAATTAAAATGATTGTTTGTAAATCGTTTTTGTTGTTGGTTATAGCTTATGAGTGATTTGTGGGTGGATGCAGGCATTCCCTGAGGCATATGAAACCAGGAAGTTGTATCATCAACACTACATCAGTCAACGCCTACAACGGGAATCCAACGGTTCTAGACTACACCACAACCAAGGGAGCCATCGTGTCGTTCACTAGAGGCTTAGCACTTCAACTGATAGAGAGAGGGATTCGCGTCAATGCGGTGGCTCCCGGCCCTGTCTGGACCCCGCTACAACCGGCCTCTATGCCGGAAGACAAGGTTGCGAAATTAGGGTCAGAAACTCCCATGAACAGGGCGGCTCAACCCCACGAGATTGCGCCAGCTTATGTCTTTTTGGCTTGCAACCACTGTTCATCATACTTCACTGGTCAAGTTTTGCACCCCAATGGTAACAAATAGTTCATTCTCTAAGCTTTCAAATTTTGAGACCCGGGCCTACTATGCACAGTGCAGGGTGTGTTACGTATTAAAACAATGTCGCTTTGACACTCCAAAAATTATCCAAACGTTGGGGCAGTTTTCAGAACACACCTTGTCGTGCGTTGTGCACAACAAAATTTTCAATTTCCAAATTTTGACCAGTTCATGATTTTGATAGTGACTGTGTTTGTGTTCTTGAATTTGTGTTTGTGCAGGTGGGATGATAGTAAATGCTTGATGCTGTTTCCAGGTGCTTGTGTTGTCAAAAAGGGCTAGTGTGTGTAGTTTGGGCTGTGTATATAATATATGATACTACGCATATGAAAGAGATGTACAAAATGCCCCTTGTGTGTACAAAGAAATAAACAGGGATCTTTCTGGGTACACAAACCTCATTAGTGGGGTATCTTCTGCTCGCCTCTCGCGCACCTCTCCTATCCTAACTATTGCCTGTTCGTTCTTGCCGTTGAAGTCTCTGGTCCTAGGGTTGATCCTAGATTGGGCTGAATTTCAGGACGTGATTTGCGACTGAAGACTCGCATGTACGATTTTTAAGGGGAGATTTGTTCGAAAGACCGGCCGGCTTTCACCCGACTAGAGAAACTGAGAAATTAGTAGAGCACATAACTTATCTTAAAGCATGACACTAAAGTCCAAACAAGTTAGTTTTCGAATTCGTGACAAGACTCAGCCCTCAAAACTCCTTGTTTCAACCCTCAACGTCTTATCATTTTATGGTTGTCTTCGTTTGGTGTCTTCGCGCCTCAATGTATGCACAACTATGCGATGCGAAAATTAAACTATACCAGGCTTCTTATGACTTAGTACAGCTTTCCTGAATTATTCGCAACCCTAACGCAATTGGTGCTATATATTGGGAGCCAGACTGATTTACAACTCAACTACGCAGGAAACACAAAATACGAAAAAGGAGGAAATGAACATACAACTCCAAGAGAAATATAATAGGACACTGCCACAATCGGAGTTCTAAACTGCTGAAGCAGAATACGCAACCAGATCTGTATTTCTGCCAGTATTGGACACCTGATACGTAAATAGTCATATAGGGGGTTCAAAATCCTTCCTATTAGGTGTACGTACTAGTATACGCAACGGATATTTTAAAACCCTCCATCAAAGTTAAACAGTTTCAACATACTAACTTGAAACGCTCTCTTACAACAATAAATCACTTAAGAGGTCTTAAGTTTGCATGTGGAATTATTGCAGGACACGAACCAATCATACAATATACTACCCCGTATTGGTTCCTTGTCATTCGTCACTTGCGAAACTCCTACATTGACGGAAATCATAGTTACCAGCGTAAATGCCTTTCGGTGGAAGTGGAAGATAGAAGCCATGGTTGAGCAACTGGTTTCAAAAAACATCAATTTCCAGTCTGCAAGGGGAAACATTGAAAAGATTAGACAAAAACGTAAAAATCTAACTTCCACTTGTCGTACGAAAATGCTCGGATTTCAGAATGCAACTTCCATTCATCATCAAAGCTGTAATATGAAGAGAAACTATACTCTTAGAATAACGGATACAAACCGACTGACTTCCTGACTCTTGTGAAATCACATTCCCCTTAAAACACATTCACCGCATCACCGTGGGTGTTAAAGGTTTACCGAAGTCTATCTTTCAGGGTAAAACGGCTAACTTAGGCGATGGAACACCAACCAAAGGCCACGAATCGAGCTTGTGTCTAACTCTCTCTCTCACTAAAAAATACAAAAATTGGATTATCTTGTAAAGTACGAAATTCTAGCGTCTCTAAAAACGTGGAGGGGTGTGAACGTCATATACACGTGGAGTGACTTTCCAACTCCTAAACAGTTGAGACCTTTGAGCTGTAAAACATCCATGGTTGCCAGCAAAACCCTTTGAGGTGCACAAATGGCTGTCATGAATAAGAGGTTCTTCCGGTTGCCTCGTGAGACCGTCCAGTGTCCCAAGTTCATTCACCAGACCATTAGAAATTCCAACACTACTATCACTTAAGAAACTTACTACTTGGATACATCACGGAAACAGAATCCTGCAATTCTTTGGGACAGAGCTTTTGAGTCTCTTGAACTATTTAGAAAGCATCTTGCTCTTTCATTGATTCTTTTTTATAGTTTTTTATTGGATTTTACTGTATAAATTTCATGACAACTCTCTTATACTATCTATGCATCTCCTTACTTTGAAAAGTCCGGAATATCTCTTGTTGTGCATTTTAACCACCTTCTACACGAGCTGAATTCCAAAATACTGCTAAAAATGTTCATCAACAACCTTAGTCGCGAGTGCTTAGGTTTTGAATCTTCCAATAACTTCACACGGATAGCTGTTTCCTTTAATCATGAAGGCTGAAACTAATCTAATAAGTCTCCTCTCACTCTCTGAAATACCGGCTGATTCTCAAATTTCAACCACAGTGCAGTTTCCACGCCTTACCAAACAGCATAAAAAAAGCAACTACAGATCAACAAAAATTTGTCATCGGTGTTCAACAGCACCAGTAGCCAATTGGATAGTCCATGTCCACTCTAGGAGGCTTGCTGCTAGCCATCTCTCTCTCTCTCACACACACACCCGTGCATACCATACATCACAGTGTTCTACCTATGCATTACTACTCAAAAACTTAACGTGCCCAGCAGACAATCTACTACACCAATGTCTTCTGAATGCATAATTTATAAACCAAAGCTACCCAATGCACTCAGATCTCACCAGAAGTTCAGATACAAAAATTAGTTGATGCAAATGTGTGACGTGACTTAATGAATCAACCCTATGCTAGATATGAGATTCCATTTCTCACAACATATACCCACCAAGAGATTGGCCTAGTGGTCAAAGCTTGGACTTACAGGTATGCTCCCTCTTAGGTCTCAAGTTCGAAACCTCTCAGGTGCTATCAATTCCTCTAGGGCCAGTCCATACAGGACAAAATGTTATGCCTTTAATTGGAGCCCCCGCAAGTGGACGGTGAGATTGATCCCCTGAGGACTAGTAGCATTAGGTTGAGAGTAATCCCAAAGCCAGCCGGATACCTCGGCTCTCAAAAAAAAAACACGAGGCAAGAACAACAACTGAGGCTATAGTTTATGGTGAGTGCTCCAATCTTTTGCACTCACTTGGCCCTTCAACATGATGGACATTTAAGATTAGTTCTACAAAAGACGAGTGTGGGCTAAAATGGAAGAAACAAAATGGTCTGAAACTTGAGTAGATCAGCAGTCCAACTAAGCTGATGGCATAACAACATAATTCCAGAAAAATCATTTATTCAACAGATGATTTTAAGAGTAACTTTGACAAACCTGAACAATTGAAGCTTCCAACTGGTGTGGGATGGTGCTCTTAACACTGGCAGATGCAGCTGAACTCAGACCATGCGCATTTTCCCCAGCATTTCCAGTTGGAGATTCGGTAATTTCACTCTCTTGCTGGTCTTTTCCTTTAGAAGCAAAGTTTGAGGTCTCTCCCGGGGAACTGGATAAAGGAACAGAAACTCCAGTATGTTTTGAGGTAAGATCAAGGCGCTCAATCATACGTGCAACACCAGCAATACTTGCATTCATCTCACGTTGAACTCCTCTTCCCAAATCTTTGACTGTGATATTGCGGGCAAGTTGCTTTTCTTTAACTACTCGGGTAAATTTTGAGATCGATTCCTTATATCTGTTGCAGAAGAACCAACCATCAAAGAGCCGAAACAACAAAGAGTATCAGAACCCAAGGAAAATCAAACTAAAAGAACGTGTACCTGGCAGAAGCAGCAGAAAATTTAGATTTAACAGACTCTGAGAAAGCAAGAAATTCAGATGAGCCTGGTCTCTCTGGACTTTCTGGTGACAACTGGCTGCAAACAACTCCAAATAATAACAACGGATGCATGAGAAAGAACAGTATGGAGAAACAGACACAAGGTATTTACCGTTGCAACAAACTTCCTACCATAGTAAACAGCTAACTCCATCACTCAGGTGTAACATCCAAAAACAACTTGGTTTTCAACATAATTCATCAATATAGGAAATTACAATGCTTAAAAGTTTCAGCAGCTACCTTGGCTTAATACTACCATGTCTGTTACTAACAGAGCTGGGTTCTGTATTTACGATGTCCCGAACCACAAACGATGGGGTTTGAGTACGGATTATTTGTGTGCCAGAAGTTGGTGAATCACCCTCTGAATACTCATAATTGGAACTTCGGGGTTCTTTTGGTGATGTAGTGGGTGAATGCTGTACATCAGAACGAGAGAGATCCCCAGTAGAAACAGAGAGTAGAACCTGAGAAGGAGCAATACCAGAAGATCTATGTCTTCCCCTTCTGCCAATATGGCGAGCTCTGTGGGCAGCAGCAGCAAAATCTCGCATAATTCGCTCTTCGAAATCTGACTCATCTGAATAAGAATGCTCCTAAGAGGGTATTTTCTGTCAGCACACGATTGAGCATAACAAAATTGAAGGAGAACCACTTTCAAGTTCAACCATAAGACTCACATGATTGATTTCATAATCCTCGGAGACAATGCGAGCATTGCGCCTTGACCTCAAATTCCTCTCATTTTCCACTGCAGCCAAAAGCTCTTGGCTAAAGGCAATATAATAGAAGTCGACAGTCAGTAATTACTTCATGAGATAGATTCCATCACTGGACATCACAAAGAAATCCATGGGTCAACCAAAAGAAATGTTGCGTTTAACACGGTGTTGGTGTCAGTTTCTTTCCACCATTATAATCTACCTGGCAGGGTCCTTCAAGACAAGAAGCTGCCAACATATGGGGCACTCTTTGCTTCTTTGTGACCTGAAGAGAAACAAGTTACTTTAGGAGCAAGCAAACACAATATTCTGGCGGCAGCATGTAATATTGGTCGTAAAACGATAGATAGGTCAAACTAAACTATTTCCCATAGAAAGTCTGGCTACCATTCAAGAATACACTGGAGATGATACTCATGTCTGCAATTTGTGACCTGTGAAAACAAAGAAAACTTCAAAGGTTAATACTTCCCCGAGCCTACACAACTCTTAACAAATGCAGTTGTCCTCCAGGTTTACCGAAGCAATTTAGTGTGCAAAAACACAAGAGGACGGCTAAAATTGATATGCGCATCTACAAATAACTCCAATAAACTCATCATTGACCGCCAACATACATATGCCTAATTTGATATATCCAGCGGCTAGGATAACAGATTCATATCTTTCACACCACTAATATGATCACAATTCCAAAATAGCTGTAAACAATAAAAACTTGGAAAGGGAAAATAAGTGATCTCCTAAACATCAGACGATCACAAAATGAGACCCTAAATCACTGAATTAACCTCAAAATTAGGCGGAAAAGGGGGTCAATGATGTAAATGGCCCAAATTGACAATTTGTAATCATAAACAAAAAAAATCTATGAAAAGTAACCATACCAATTTAATCAGAATTGATACTCTATGAAGCACATGAAAATCAAAAAATAATCACCAGCGACAAGACAATGAAATTAAGCAGAAAAATGCAAACATTACATGGAACCGCAATGCAGAGGCCACTTCACTCACTATCAAAACAATACCCAAACTTAGCGGCCTGTCTCATTCACGAACAAGAAGATATATGAATCTACATGTATATGAGCATAAAAAAGGAATATACACTGGGAGGATCTTCAGAGTTGAAAGGCTCGAGACATATACTGCATGAATCCTCGAAATCATCATAATCAGCAGCAGCTGAAGCACCGGCAGCTCCAGAAGACGATCCTGGGGAAATGATCGGAAGATTTCCGTGTGATGAAAGGAAATCGGCCATTTTTACAGTATTGTAGAGAGAGAAAGAGCGCAATGTTTTGTGTAGACTTTGACGGAGATTAAAGGAACTAACGAAATAACCCTAGTAAAGTGGAGAGAGAGAGAGAGAGAGAGAGAGAGAGAGAGGAATTATTAGGGAAGAAGAAGGGTGCAGAAAACGCAGGAAAATTCCGCTATCCAGACGGTTGGTAGACTTGAATCAATCAACTCTCAAAAAAGATAAAATAAAGAATCAAAGAAAAATAAAAATGAATAATCAATGCATTTCCTTTTGAGAAAGTTTACATACGCAATTTATATGTATAAATCCAGATACATGTGTTCGGAATTATCCTATAGATATGGTCCCGTGTATTAGACGATTACAAAAATATTTATATCTAAATACGTGCATATAAAATTACGTCTATGTGACGGTTCCGAACGTATATGTCTAAATCTATACAAATAAATTGTACGTGTATTTATATGTATAGATCCGAATACATGTGTCCGAAATTATCCTATAGATATGGTAATGTGTATCAAATAATTATGAACGCATTTATATTTGAATACATGCATAAAGAGTCATGTCTATGTGACAGTTCCGAACATATGTGTCTGAATATATACATATACATAAACGATAAAGCTGATTACGCCCTAAAGACGATTACGCTTATTTCTCTAGCCAATTTATTAATATATTGTTGATAAAAAAATTATTAATATTGACTAGAGAGATAAAAAAATTATAAAAATATAGAGCAATGTTGAAAAGAATCAGACTAAAATACCCCTAAAGACAATGAAAAATTAGTTTTCGTATTTTTTTAAAAATTTATACTTAAATTCTAATTTTGTGTTTTAAGTTTTGCCCCTGCGCCCATTACTATATATTTCATCACCATGGGTAATAAATTACATAAAAGGCCACTTTCAATGATTAAATAAAATGTTTATTTATTAAACTAAAGTAATTATGTTTTGTTTAATGCAGCTTGAAGCTTAATCCTTGATGTAGCTTGACTTGGACTTGGTTTCATGATGTTAACTTAGCCGGCCTTTCATCTTTGACTTGAAACCTCATCAATACACACACACACACATAAAGATTTAGTACTATCAGAAATTAAAAACAAAAAGGCTTGGACTGGAAAGTTGTTTTGATTTGATACATATACATATATATGTGTGGAGTCTGGAATCCAATTTAGACTTCTCGGATTGATGTATTAAATTTTCTCGAATATCCTGCAAAACAACTCAACACTAAATTAGTGCTGCACGGGGGTTGGATCTCCGGTGGGCACTCTGACGATCAAGTTAGCTCTTTAGAAAGAATAGAAGCAACTTGAAAATATAGTTTTAGTGCGAGCATGCATGTACCTATAGTAGGAGTGCCGTTGGAGTATTTGTAGAGTGAGAATCCAACTGTCTGCCACTGATTTCGGCCCAGTATGTAGGTCGTGATCCGAAGACTACGGAGGCGTTGTCATGCGTTCCATGTCCGTGCGGATCGGAAGGGCGTACTTGCACGTTCCCTCAGAAGGCGAAGAACATGTCTTCGTGTTCAGGAACCGAGTCGTAGAGCGTTTTTAGATGTCCTGGCCGAGAAACAGAAAAAGGGGACCCTTTGGCTGAGCGATGAACGCCGAGCATAGATTAGCCAGAGATTGGTGCAGAATGTGAAGGTCACCGTTCGGAAAGGCCGAGGTCAAACTCCGGCCGACAAGTGGTCCGGCCCAATAGCCGAAGACTCGTAGCGGCAGGTTTGGATCGTGCCGACCTCTGGAATGCGACGTGGATGGTTATGGGCCGGAGGTCCACTAACTACTATTTCGGCCTACTACAATATGTGTTTGAAGATTTAGTACGATCCGAAAGTAATACAAAAAAGTTTAAACCGAAAAACTTGCTTCGATTTGATACATTCTTGGGACAAATAAGGAAAAAATATATATGTGACTGGTCTTTGTACAACGAAGCATGTCTGAGGGCATAAAATGTCTATTGTTCTCCGGTTGAAATATAAGAAAACTTCATTCAATTCTCTCTTTTCCCATTAAATTAACATATTGAGTCGCGGGGCGGCTTTAAAAATTGTAGTCAAGCAGTGACATATATGAGTAAGTGAAAAGAGACTACACTACGCAAAGAAAACTCCATAGATATTTATATTAGATTCTCCGGTTAAAATATTAAGCAAACGCCACTCAATTCTCTCTATATATACATATGTAAATTACTGTATTGAGTTACGGGACGGCTTTAAGAATTTTAGTTAGCAGTGACATATATGAGCAGGTGTAAAGAGACTCCGTACACTACCCTAATCCAATTCAACCCATCAACAAAATATATTAACATTCACTCTCTACAGCATTGTCGTTTATTTTTCTTTCCAAGTTTACTTTATTTTAGCATTGTTATTTCAAGAAATACACTCGCATTTGTCGAATCCGTGCCCAAAACAAAGTGTCTGGAATAAATGGAATGCAAAAAAGAGACGTTCGCATACTAGCCATCACCAGCTAGATGCTTAAGTGTCCATTTTCCTAGTTGGGTGTAAGTCAACAAATAATAGACTCTCCCGTAAGAATCCCTCAACTGACCGAGAAAAATAAGTTTCAGAGGCATCTTCTATTCCTATGATTTGCTTCTTGTGGGTATGAAATGAAAAATTGCATTAAACCGAAACAAGAAAGCAAGAAAGAGACATCCGCATACTAGCTATCACAAGCTAGATGTTTCGAGTCCTTTTTCCTAGTTGGGGATCAAAGTTAACAAATAATAGTCTCTACTGTAAGAATCCCTCGACTGACCGAGAAAAATAAGTTTCAGAGGCATCTTCTATTCCTATGATTTGCTTCTTGTGGGTATGAAATGAAAAATTGCATTAAACCAAAACAAGAAAGCAGGAAAGAGACATCCGCATACTAGCTATCACAAGCTAGATGTTTCGAGACATTTTTCCTAGTTGGGGATTGAAGTCAACAAATAATAGCCTCTACTGTAAGAATCCCTCAACTGGCCCAGAAAAACAATTTTCAAACTCATCTTCTATTCATGCCGATTTAGTTGTTGTGGGTATGAAATGAAAAGTACTGAAACAAGAAGGCAGGAAAGAGACATTCGAATACTAGCTATCACAAACTAGATGCAAAGTCCTTTTTCCTAGTCGGGGATCAAAGTCAACAAATAATAGACTCTACCGTAAGAATCCCTCGACCGATCGAGAAAAACAAGTTTTAGAGGCATCTTCTACTCAAATCGATTTGCTTGTTGTGGGTATGAAATGAAAATTTGCATTAAACCGAAACAAGAAGGGATAGAAGCACATATTACTACACTTGATGGGTACTTTTTTCAAGCTCTTCACAAAGTCTGCTGGAACTGATAGACTAACTGTCCATATTTTCTTTTCCAAATCAAGCCAAAAAGAAGAGGAAGAATTAGAACTATATATGTATATAGAGATACATATATACTCATCATATCACCAACCCATCTTGGATTGTTGAGTTTTTCAGTATCACCGTAATGCCCGAACGGATGTAGAACCCTTCTAATGATCTATCAGCCTCTTGTATGCCCTGCAGATTCATATAATATTGTTCACTCTTTGGTAATGTTTTTGTTTTCAAAACGTTCGAAAACTGAAAATAAAGACAAGATAAACAATCGTTCTCGTACCCGGGCAAAATTGTGAATGTTCCTGGTCTTGAGGACTATCTCTACATTTCATTTTTCGTGCAATACATAAAGCTATGCAACAAAGCTAGTGATGGTAACCCTGTTGAATACTTCATATATTTATTCAGGTTGTGCTTGGATCATGAGTTTCTTCAATAAATTTTCAGATGGTCAATGATCCAAACACAGCCTT